>OZ020189.1:33337178-34767868 GCA_963971165.1 Philopedon plagiatum | reverse complement strand
GGCAAGTTGTTGTTTGCACCCGGCGGCACAAACACTTGGTGCGGCACTGCAAAAGTGTGGGAAAAATGTATTATAGTATATATAATAGTATTCATTCAAAACTGTCTTTTCACAGGTTTGTTCGGTGAAATTAGACTGCTCGGAAAGCCATAGCGGCAGCTCGCGAAGCCGGATGTTTACCATTCTCCCTCCTCTTTCTTTGAGTTGCCAATCGCTCTAAGTAGAGGGATATGATGCTCCCCGAGTCTCCGCATGCGCAGTAGGGTCGACCTTGAACGCCCAGGTGTGCTATTGTTATTTGGCCTTGATATGCGCAGGTGTTATTCCAAGGTCAAGGTCAAGAACTTGGCCTTGAACGCGAGCAGATGTTTCTTTGTTTGGTGATGACCAGGTGTACGATGCTTATTTCAAGGTTACATTTGCGGTGCATATTTTCAATGAATGCGAGCAGCTGTTTCTTTGTTTGGTGATGACCAGGTGTACGACGCTTATTTCAAGGTTACATTTGCTTGGCCTTGAACGCGAGCAGATGTTTCTTTGTTTGGTGATGACCAGGTGTACGACGCTTATTTCAAGGTTACATTTATGATGTTAGTTTACCTTGAGTTATTACTGGGGTGTAACATGTCTTGGTATGACGGTCGAGTGGGTTGGGTCTAAATGTGGATCGGTATATATGAGGGTAGGGGGGGTTAAATTTTAGTATAGAACATTGTGTTGAGTAAAACGGTTCAAGCAAGTTAATTTGAAAGTCATGGCGTACGTGTGTGAAAATTGTGGTAAATCATTTACTCGGAGTTATAATATGTTACGACATAAACGAGAATCGTGCGTAGCACGATTTGAAAATATGCATGGTGGAAAACAGCGAAAAGTTGACGATGGGGCATCAACATCCGAGGTGCGTACTTGCACTTGCTGCAATATAACCATACCAGCAAATCGAATGGCAGGTCATCAAAGAACAATACACCATAAAAGTAATGCATGTTCACCAATATCAGCTGGTGTTGAGCTAGTGTCCAGTGCTTTTAGAAATAGGATTGCCACATACCGTATATCAAGTGATAATGAACATACTGACTATTCATTATTTTTTGATGAAATTAAAGCAAGAGTGTTAGAGGTAGTAAGTGACCTAGTAAGAGTGCGTTGTGCTTTGAAAGTTAATATGGTGGTTGTTGGTCGGTATCTTTTACCAACACAAGATAATATGTACAGTGACAAGTCATTTAATACACGCAATGAAATTGTCACTTCAGGAAGCGATTTGGAAGAAATATATCAATCATTAGTGGAAGCCATGAAGACTCAATCGACTGAGTTTCAGGAAAAAGATTCAGGTATGTTATAAATTAACGACTAAAAATAAAATAAATACTTATGTCATTCTTTTTTGTTTTCGTAGGTTGGGCTCTGGAAAAAATTCTATACCTGGAAGTAAATGTCAACGAGTATAAACCTTTTGGTGGATCTTCATATATAAAGTTACCCCGATTCATCGAATTGAAAAAAGCCATCATCAATGTGTTTAATCAAGATGAGTGTTGTTTTGCGTGGTCAATCGTGTCTGCTTTGTGCCCCACCACTAGAATGGCATCACAGATTCAATCTTATCCACACTATTCAAGAGTGCTGAATTTTACAGGTATAGACTTTCCAGTAAAGTTGCGTGATATATCAAAATTTGAAGAAATGAATAATATTTCAGTTAACGTTTATGGTTTGCAAAAAAATTTCGAAAATAATATGTTAAAGTACGAAGTTGTCGGTCCATTAAGGTATTCGGGTAGAAAACTTAACAGACATGTCAACTTGTTGTTAATAACAAAGGATTGTAGTATTAAAGATGATGATGAACATATTTGTGATACGCGTTGTTCTAAAAGTCATTATTGTTGGATAAAAGACTTATCGAAATTATGTTCCAGTCAAATTACATCACGTAGAGATAAAATGTATTTTTGTGATGGTTGTTTGATATATTTTAGTTCACCATCATCTTTGATATCACACCAAAAAAATGACTGTAACCACAAATATTCATTAACACCATCACTAAATTTAAAAATAGATAAATTTGGAAGGAGTGTAAGTGAAAATATATTAAAATTTGACAACATAGAAAAGCAAATGCGTGTACCGTTTGTCGTTTACGCGGATTTTGAATCGGTGCTTAAACCACTGGATACAGTGGAACCGAATCCCACAAATTCTTACTTAGTCAAAAGCATCAAACATGAACCGTATTCTTTTGCGTATTTAATTAAGTGCTCCTTTGACGATTCGATTTCAAAATTTGAGCTCTACCGGGGAAACGACGCAGCCCAGGTTTTCGTTTCTCGACTTGAAAGTGATTTAAGATCTCTTTACAATACATACTTAAGAGATATAAAAGCAATGGAAACTTTAACGGCTGACCAAATAGCGGAGTTCAATAATGCCACAAAATGTGGTATATGTGAACGACCTTTTGAAAATAATAATTGTAAAGTAAAGGACCACTGTCACATAACTGGGAAAAAAAGACCTGGTGCTGCTCATTCGATTTGCAATTTAAATTATAAGTTACCCAATTTTATTCCAATTATATTTCATAACTTGAGCGGGTACGATTGCCACATGTTTATTAAAGAGTTGTGTCGTCACGGAGACAAGATCGATGTTTTAGCTCAAAGCAAGGAAAAGTATATTTCGTTTACGAAAAGTATTTACGTTCACGATTATGTCGATAATAAAAGTGGGACAATAAAGAAAAAATATTTGAAATTGCGGTTCATCGATAGTTTTAAATTTCTATCAACATCACTGGAAAATTTGGGTAATGGATTAGCTGTGGGTAGTTTCAGGGAAACAGGAAAATATTTTTCTGATAATGAGCAGTTTAATTTAATGCGTAAAAAAGGTGTTTTTCCCTATAGTTTTGTCGATTCAATAGACAAAATGAACCATCCAACTTTACCCACAAAAAATCAGTTTTATGATAGTTTGTCAGAGGAGCACATTAGCGATGAAGATTATGATAGAGCTAAAAAGGTGTGGGACACATTTAATTGTAAGAATTTGGGGGACTATTCGGATTTATATTTGAAATCTGATGTTTTATTATTAACCGATGTTTTTGAACAGTTTCGCGATACTTGTTTACAAACGTATAAACTGGATCCAGCACAGTACCATACCCTTCCAAGTTATTCGTTTGATTGTATGTTGCGTATTTCTAAGGTAGAGTTAGAGCTATTGACCGATATCGACACGGTTCATTTTTTCAAAAAAGGTATTCGAGGCGGTATAAGTCAGTGTTCAGAAAGGATGCACGCTGCCAACAACATATATGTACCAAACTACGATCCTAACGAGCCATCATCTTTCATTGTTTATCTTGATGCAACAAATCTGTACGGTCATAGTATGTCGCAAGCATTACCATTTGGCGGCTTTAGATGGTTATCAGAGCATGAAATTTTAAATTTAAATATTATGGATGTGGACGATAATGGTCCAGAAGGATACGTTTTGGAAGTTGACGTTCATTATCCGGATACGCTATATGATGATCATTCCGACTTACCCTTTTTAGTTGAAAATATTGTACCACCCACGGAATCGGCAAAATTTTCAAAGTTAATTCCGAATTTAAACGATAAAAAGAAATACATCATTCATTACCGAACATTAAAACAAGCAATCAATAACGGCCTAATGGTAATGCAAACACACAGAATTTTAAAATTTAATCAATCCCCCTGGTTAAAGACATATATCGACTTAAATACAGATTTGCGCAATAGGGCAACAACAAAGTTTGGTAAAGACACTTTTAAATTAATCATTAATGCTGTTTTCGGCAAGACCATGGAAAATGTGGAGAATCGTAATGATATAAAACTAGTCACCCGATGGGAAAATGACAGGAATAAAATTGGGGCACGAGCATTAATTTCTCGTCCTTATTTTAAAAGTTCAACGGTTTTTAATAAAGAATTCGTTGCCATTCATATGGATCGATTAAAGGTAACTTATAATAAACCAATTTATATCGGATTTTCCATACTGGACATGTCGAAAACAGTAATTTATGATTTTTTCTACTCATTCATTAAAGCAAAATTTGGCAAAAATGCTTCTTTACTGTATACAGACACAGATTCGTTAATATTAAAAGTTTACACCGAAAATTTTTATCGTATAATTGCAGAAAATCCGGATAAATTCGATACATCCAATTATACCGAAGGAAATATTTTTAACATAAAAAAAAGCCAGTCAGTAGTAGGTAGAATGAAGGATGAATTTCCAGGTGATCCAATAATAAGTTTTTATGGTACCGGAGCCAAAGCTTATTACATAAACTCAATCAGTAGCGAAATTAAAAAAGCGAAAGGTATAAAAAAACGTGTAATTGAAAAACAGCTTCACCTGGAAGATTATCGGAATATCGTAGAACGTGGTGGTCAGATATTTCGAAAAATGAAAACCTTTCGAAGTTATAAACACGACGTTTATACCGAAATAATTAATAAAGTTGCTTTATGTCACCACGACGATAAACGTTATATTATACCATCAACAACAAAAACTCTACCTTGGGGACACCCAGACATAAAGTTTTACGAAACAAACCCTGAAGATAACCTAAATATGTTAATACAAGCTATGCAAAGTTTTTTACCCGAAAATATTAGTTATAATTAGAAAAATGTTGGAAAGTCTATGTTTTAGAAAAATAAAAAAATATTAACTCCAATGTCACGTAGTTTTATTAACCACTATAGTAATAGCAATAGTTGAAATTTTATAACGCAGGATAGGAAAATACATAGATAATTGTTTCAATAATATGTTGTTTTATTTTACAATATAGTAATAAAGTTACAAAAATAAAAATTAATTAATGTCTGGCTTGTAAACTTCTCGAAGCATCCATTGTCTTCTCAACATATCAGATCTGCTAATCGGCCCTCGTCGACACATCAGCGTTCCACAGTAATGACACTTAACAATCCTTACTCTCAACAATTCAATATAACTGTAAGATTGCATGTGGTCAGTCCAAATATATACTTCTCTTTTACAATTATAGCAAACAGCAGAAATTATTATTTGTGCTCCCGAAAAAGTCTCAGCTGGACGACTGTTATCTTGATCTGCGGGCAACATTATAGTTTCTGATAATAGGCATCGAAGGAAAGAGAGTGTCTATAAATATGGGTTGTCTGGGTCATATAACCTTGAGAGCACAAACAATAACAGAAGTAAGGACACACGATTACCTTGAAAATATGTCCTTGAATCGCTGTTTAGCCGTAGAACGCAACCTTGTAAGTTGAATTAACTTGTTTGGCCTCTAAAGCATCAACCGTCAGATAGGGTGGGGGAGTTTATGGTGGGGTGATAAGTATAAATTTGGTTTGCTAGGCAGAGCATTTCATAGTTCGCTAGAACAGTTCGCCAAGTAAATACATTCGTCAGTTAAGTGCAGTGAGTTAGTTAGAAAAATGAATTCCGGTAGTGAGTCGTTGTTAAATGCGTTTAACTTGGATGGAAGTATCCAAGCAGAGTTGATGGGGCAGGACGTTATTGACCTGCTGACCCCGGGTGTGTTTGACGAGTGGCACAATGACGACGTGCTAAACACTGCGTTTGTGGAAGAAGAGAATGTGGGTGAAAAAAAAGTATCTTCGGCGGTTGATTACGTCAACAACTGGACGGAGAAGGACGGCGGGCGCATCAATATCATAAGTGATGTGGTGGTAAAGAAGGCGAGGCGGCAACCCACTACGAAGTTGGAAAAGCTGCTGAAATTGCCAAAGACAGCCGGCAACAATAAAAGTCAATTTTATGCAGCTATGGAGGGTGAACAGAAGAAGAAGAAGAAATTCGTGTTCAAGCGACCAACAGTGCCAGTTCAATACCCCGATTTTTTGGAGACGTCACAACCACCGAAGCCTCTGTCACCGGTCGTCATCATTAATGAAGGCCCAAACTCGACAACGCCCGAGCCGCCGAAGTCCATGCCTCCGATTGTGTTGGTGGCCGACGCTGACGAAAAATCGCCGATCGCGAGTGCGCCGATATCGCCAATAGTTGGGCGTGGAATGTGCCGCAAACCATTAAAGAAGCGGTGCAAGCGGCTATTCGAGGCGGTTAGTCAACCCCGTCAACCTGCTGCTGCTTCTTCTGCAGAAGTGCCGATACCGGACTGGATGGAAGAGTTTTCTCCAAGCCAGAAGTGTGCCTTCTCCGTGGCTTTTAGTGCGAGGCAAAAACTAGTTGATGAACTAAAAAAGAACGATAGTGATGTGGCGCAATACGAGAGACAGATTAAGGAACTGCAGGCGAAAATTGAACAGTGTAAAAGTGAAGGGGAAGTGTGTAGAAAAAGACTTAAGTTATTGGACAATTTTCCATATAATTAATTTTAGAATTTTATTGTAAATATAGAGTTAAGTTATTTTTGTAATAGTGTTGTATATATAAGTAAAATAAAATGTTTTTGTATATATGATAATAAAAAGTTAAATGAAACAATATTTTTTATTTCTAAAATAAGTATGCGAAAGTTACACAAAATAAAATAAAAATGCAAAATAGAAAAAAGAATAGACGAAAAAATGTAGGGCCGTAACTTTAGGTGTGTAATCATTAGATGCACACAACTTAAGTATGCGATAAAGTGTTATGTCTGTGAAGAGAGGCTACCCGTTACAATGCCTGAGAACATGCATCTTATTTGTAATAAAATGTGAATTTTACTGCAAGTAAGATAATAGACCAAACTCTCGGCATTTTCACGAGAACTTACTAGAAATTTAGCTAGTTCTAACGTATGGTAAGAACGTACATGTCTTTATAGAGTAACACAATATTTTCCAAAAGAAATTAATTCTTGAGAAATATCATGTTACTTGGGATGTGACATGAATCAACTACAAACTACGATCAAATATTTTGTAGCCCTGAAAAGGGCTGATTTTGTCGGGGTAGGTCGGGGAGGGCATGGTTCCGGGATCAGTTGGTGGAATCAGCTGGACCATCATCATCCTGATGGTCCGTGATCCACCAAGTGGATGAATCGGCCGGACCGTCATGACCTTCCGGCGGCGGTGGTGGCACCCAATCAGTGCTGGAGTCTGGCTCCATGTCTTCAGCCGACAACTCCCCATTTTGCCAATCCATGTTTGGCAATTCCAGACCCACATCTGCTTCTTCGACCGCCCGCTCATCTTCCCAGGCATTAAACATATCTTCTGCCTCGATGTCTAGAAGTCGTTCGATGTCCAAGAGTAGGTCATCCATATCGACATCATTCATGTCAACGGTATCATCGCTAAAAACCGATGAACCGCGACTCAATGGTCTTTCGAAATCCATAGTTATATCTTCGTACTTTAAGATTTAAAAATGAAGTGATTCTGTGACCCGCTCGTAACCGTTTAAATAGAGATAATCTACCCCCTCCACCACTCCATCCCCACCTTTCCACCGCCAACAAACTAGAGTTTATTATACAAATGCCCTCCATCCAAAAATGATACTGGCGGACTTCACTGTCGAAAACTGCTTTTAGTTCTCAAAAATGGTGTAATTGTGTTGTGGAAATGTGACCGACAAAGAAACTTATGCTCGATCCGTCTGGACTTACATAATTTCTATCTAATGTCACAGATGCCGTGGCATTAGATAAATACAAGTAAGATCAAAATATCCTGTACAGATGCCGTGGCATTAGATAAATACAAGTAAGATCAAAATATCCTGTCATCCTGAAAAGGACGGATTTTGCAAGGAAAATTATAGTCGATCCGACTGGACTTATATAATTTTCTACCTAACACCACATGTACTATGGCATTAGGTAACTAAAACTACGATGAAACATTCTGTGGCCCTGAAAAGGACCGTTTTTCAAGGGATAAAATCTTATTTGTAATCAGGCTCGATTACAAATAAGGCACGCACTCTTATGTTGTAGAGTACCAAGAGCTACTCCACAACCTTTACAGTTCGGTATGTGCGCGCGACTACCGAAATCTTGGGTTACATGACCACTGAAGAATTGGTCACCAGCCGACTTGTTTTCCAAGTCGGCATAGCAGCCAATACACCAGCCGTCATCACCCACCTTCACCAGGTTTAAGATCTTGCACACCCGGCGGGATCGGACGGGGAAAACTTTCCTCTGTCTAAGTGCCCAATTATCCAAATTCCTAGGAGTATCATCGCTTAAGTATCCATCATCATCTGATGATGCCATGTTGAGATGAGCGAATGTAATGAAGTAAGCAGTCGACTCGAGCTGCTTTTAAAGACCTCAGCTTCCCCCACCCTTGCTAAAAATACAGGAGGGGATGATGGTGCGATTCTATGACGACTACCAAGATATGATAGAACCCTTAGGAGATGACAAACTTAAACGCTGAAGGGTGTTTTACGTGCAAAGATATAAGAAAAAGAAATATATAAAATTCAGTTTTGGAAGGTCTAAAATTGCACCAAAGACCCCCAAAGACCCCCAAAAACCTCGAAAAATCCCGGGGTGGCCACTTCGTGCCCCCCCGGGCCCCCCCCAGATCGGGGGCTCCGCCCCCAAACCCCCGCCAGGGGCTACCGCCCCTGGACCCCGTTTGGCTTTTGCGCAACGGAGGCGGGCCAGCGGGTGGGCGGTGGGGGCGGCCGGGGGGGCGGGGGCGGCGCGGAGGTTAGGTCGCTTCGCGACCTAACGACGCTGCTACGCAGCTAGCGCCGCCCCCGCCCCCCCGGCCGCCCCCACCGCCCACCCGCTGGCCCGCCTCCGTTGCGCAAAAGCCAAACGGGGTCCAGGGGCGGTAGCCCCTGGCGGGGGTTTGGGGGCCTCGCCCCCGAACCCCGGAATAACAGTCAAGTTGTACAATTCATATTAGTTTGGACCTGACTATCTTTTCATAGTTCCCTGTTTTCCCTAAAATACATACCTACTCCCTAGGTCTTTTTTTGACCGACCTCTTATTACTTTTAATGACTCAAATCACTCGGGTCTTATTTAAAAACGATTATGCCACCCATCCCTCATGCCTTCGCCCTATTCCCCACAGCTTCCCTATACTACCCCTTTGAATTAATTAGAAATCTGAAAAATGTCTTTTTCAATTTTTCCAAATTAAATATTGAAAAGTCATTTCCAATCACAAAAAGTTTACTCTAAAATATTTTCCTATAACTTTTTTCGATCTGAGCTACACTTCTCCCGTTATTCATGAGCAAACCCAATCAAACCCCATAATTCTTGAAATTTTGATTAGTCTGATCATTTTGATCATAAAAAGTTTTATGTCAAATGTTCTGAAATGTCCTTGAACTATCAAATAATAATAATATTAATAACAAAATTCTTATTATTTGTATTGGCTAAACAAACCCAAGCAAACCTGAGCAAACCCACAAGTTATGTGCTTGTTGTCATTGCTTTGATCCGAAATAAAAATATTTTTGTTATATAAGGGTTAATGTGGTTGCTTTTTTTGTTAAAAATATACAAAAATAAAAATCTTAGTGGGTCGACAAATATCGATTTTTAGTTCCAAAAATATACGTCTCGGAAATAACTAAATGGATACAATTTTTAAGTTAGAAAAATAACAATTTTAACGGATCTTGGACCTTTAACTTAAAATAAGTTTTAGACACTTCTAGGTAAATTATCGAAAAGAGTTATGCAAAAATGCCAACGTCTATTTTTAAACGTCCTGAAAATGTCATCCTTGGTCATCTTTGCATTTTTCACCGATTCAGTGTCAAACACAAAGTGACTAAGAATATCTAAACTACGATCAAATCTTTTGTGGCCCTGAAAAGGGCCGTTTTCACGGTGGGTTGGAGAGGGAAACCTAGAGTGGTTGTTCCCCTCTCGCGATCTGCACCGATCGCGGTGCAGCTCGCCGTCTTCGCACCTCCAGCCGAGTGCTGCGACGGCTCCGGCGACGCTCCGTGAGCTCTTCTAACAGAGCCGCCCTTTCTTCAGGACCCAGCAGCATCTGTGGTCCTTCCACCACTTCCACGGGCTCTGTTGGAGCCGGCTCCGGTGGTGGTTGCGGTCTTGGGATCGGCTGTACGATAGCCGTTGGCTTATTCGCGTTTTTTAAACGCCAAGCCTCCCAAAACTCGCTTATTTTGGACTCCCTTGTCGTCCTTAACATCAGCCTGTCCCACTTCATGGCTGGTTGAGAAATGAAAATTGTGATGGCTGCTCCCGCTTTTAAAAGCATTTAGGATGGTGGGGGGTGAGAGTGGGGGTGAGAGTGGGGCTAAACAGTTGTAACATATCCTTTCAGAGTAACAAAATATTTCCTATAGAATAGATTTCTTGTTAGAAATATTTTGTTACACTGAAAGGATACGTCTGTTTTTGTCATACTTAAGAGCAGGTTTGCCAACGTTCTATGTGAAACGACACAAATTCAGATGTATCTTTTTGAGCGTATCAACCCAGAGTGAATTTATTGTTTAAAATATGTTTCTTGATAGAAAGTTATGTCACTTTGAATAACTAGAGGCATATGCGTTCTTATCATACATAAAAACTACAAGCTAAATCTTGCAAATGCTCTTTCTCTCGCCATCTATGTATGATTTAAACACATAATGCATCTCTCACCCAAACTAACACAATTTTTCCTTCGAGAAATATCTTCCTTAGGAAACATAGTGTTTAACTACAAACTACGATCAAATATTCTGTAGTCCTGAAAAGGACTGATTTTGTCAGGGGACAGGCAGGGTTGTCGTATGAGGAGCTTTATTTGTAATAGAATTTACATTCTATTGCAAATAAGGCAAGACTGCTGATGAACGACGGTAAACAGTCTCTCCCTACACAAAGCACACCTCGAGTGGTTCCGCCTTTGATCACCTCGCGAACCCACTGTAAAATGGGTTGTGACGAAATGAACATCCATAATCGCAGCTCCAAATCCTCTCGTGTAGCAGTTCATACACAAATCTCTAGACCCCCATGAGACGTAGGATTGCATGATGCAATACCTAGGTCTAAGCCTACGCGGTCTGCGTACGAGCCTATGTTGCACATTTGGTGCGACTGCCTGCTCGTCGTCACTAGAATAACCATTATCCGAGCTTGACGACATTGTGGCTTCGAGTGAATTTAATTTTCTAAATCCCGTCTTATATACTTTCTTTTCCCCACCCCTCTCCTAAATTTCTCTCTATTTTTCGCCTCATAACCTTATTTACCAAAGCCCCACATTTGAACTATTAAAATAAGGCAATAGTAAAAATAAAACGCAAATATGTCCTTTATAAGTTTATTTTAAATATGTAAAAATATATAATTTGGAGAATTACATAACTTCAAACTAATGTATTGATTTGTTAGTAACAGAACCATTAAGTATATTGTAGCTAAAAAATGCATCGTGAATAACTAACGCGTACACTTTAATGTCTTTAGGAAATTTACTTTTGCGTGTTTCAAACTCCAATTTCACGTCCACTGTGGACGTCCTCACGGCTTCTGGTTGGTGACTGCAATCGATTACGAATAACGGATTTTTCAGATAGTCGGCAAAACTCATCATAGGATCGCTCAGTTCTCGCTGGTAGTAGCTAGCTTGAAAATTCTCATAATTATAATAGGCTGCGGCATACAGTTTCTTTGAAAAATCTAAATTCCATCTTTCGTACGGAAATACGGCAGAGTTCAGATAGAGCCTAATATCACTTATATCGGCCGTTGTAAATTGTGTGCTATCTTTTGCTCTGTTGTCGGACGAGCTAGTTGGTTGAAAACCGATAATCAAATATCTCGGTTTTTCGAGACTCGTGCTAGTTCTTAAGGCCCAAACGTCTGACGATGTTTCTCTCAAAGAAGGTAGCTCGTAAAGATCCCATTTACGGTAAGCCATTGGAACGTTTGCGTTACTGCCACCTTTATTCATGCGTGATAATATCTTTAACTTCTGTCGATCGTCTGGAATAATGTGACGAATTTTCCATTCAATTTTTTCAATTGAAATGTCTGCATCTACTTCGCCGATATAGCAATTGTTGAAAGTGCGGGCGATAATTAAAATCAACTCTTGCTTGACGTTAAAAATACCCTTTGAATAATCCTCTGCGAAACCCATGAGATATTTTAGAGGAAGCTTGCCGGAGAACATGTTACTTGTGGAATCTAGTATCCCTTGATTTGCTTCGTCTAGACCCCATCCGCATGCCATGAGAGCTCTATTTTGTGCGGCACCCAATGACACCATAGTTTTCATCGTTGTGGTAATTCCGGGTTTCCGAACGACGGCAACTTGCTCCCCTCCCATTTCATAACGACATTCGTCGAATAGAAAGGCGATGGCATTATTTGATAGATAACATTTTTTACTAACATCTTTGGGTTTAAATGTTCCTTCGATGTAAATGTAACTATCCGATATATCCAAAATGATATCTTGAAAGTGTACAGGTATACGAATTTCATCGGAATTGCGGAATGTTGGAGAACCGTAAGGTTTATATGTGTGTTCTTGAAAACTAATAATGGAGTTATCAAAAATGGGTTCGGTAAAAACTTCGATTTTGTCACTGCTAGCGGCCATCATTTTCTAATTTTTCTCACTTTCAAACCGATCGATTGTAGAAATTTGCAATCTTTCGCGGAGAGCTGGCGATTGCTGTGCGGATGTGTTTTCGATCGTCCGTCTGACTTGCGAATGAACCTTGACTGTGTTGTCTGCTTACTTTTATGTCGTTTAACTGAATCTTGAATTGTTGACAGCTTATGCAGTTGACGGTTAAAGCAAAAACCCATTATACGATTTTTTTCAACTCTAGTTTAACTATTATTTTCTCACCTCGAAAATCGATCAAATCACCGCTATCGTCCAAGATGCGTAGAGTAATGTTGTCGATAAACTGACGACCATCCGGCATTATCGGCATATAAATATTATTTTGCGGTTCTTTAGAGATTTTGTAACCGGGTTCGACGTCAATATCAAATTCAAATAACGTATGACTTTCCAAAGAATTCAGGTATGCTCCGGAAATTATATTACAATCCACACGTACGATGCGCACTTTCATTATGTCCACGATGGTACTTGATTCGTGTCGTTGTCCACCTTGCAGCAGCACAGAGCCAAATCCGAGCACTTTGCCGATACTATTGCTACCTCGAAAATCGATGCTATATTTTGACTTTAGCTCACATTTTAACGTATTATTATTGGCTGTTAATGAAAATAAATCGGTACCAACTTCATTGCATGACTCTTTTAAAGCGGTGTACATGGCTTTTGCTATTTCATTAATTTCGTAAGCTCCTGGTGGAATCCTTACATACTTTGGTATCGCTGTTTTCAAATGGCTGAATGAATTATTGCTTTCGTCGATATTAAAAATCGAATTATATGTGTAAAATCCCAGCAGTGCAACTCCATATTTGTCTGTTGTATTTAACTCGATGGGTGGGTAAAAATCCGCACTTAAGACACTTGTATGTCCTGTTAGAGTGAATGTGTAAGACATGACTGACCACGAAACTATTTGTGTAGCTATTTTATTGCTGTTTGCAACAGTTAAATGGATTTAAGCTGAAGCGTTGCTTTATTCCTTTGGACGTTTTTAAACTGTTTTCTGCCTTTATATTCACATCGTTAATTTTGCAATAACAACAAAATATTTTTTTTGGTATCGGTCCATCGCCCTCGTCCGAATCTGAATTATTGCTATTATAATGTTCGAAACAGTATTGATATTTCAATATATCGACGTCACTTTTTAGGTGATTAGGTAACCTATCCCAAACTAGTGCTATTTCATTTGGAGCTAATGCGATCAACACTTCTTTGGGCGTATTTTCTAACTGTTCGGCAGTCATTTTTTGTAATCCTCCGACTTCACGATATGCTTTAAGTGATAGCAACATTTTGGTGTAGTTGTCACGTTCCATTTGGGGTGTCAAAGACATACTTTTTACGATTGTAAAAGAAACTTCAAACACAAATGTCCACACCAGACTGTTCCGAATTCTTGTTGACGGTCGTATGTATAGTAAATTTTCTTCGTCGCTTCGGAACCCATCTGCAGATATCGTACCAATTCCATAGGTGGGGGTAAATCACCGAAACTATCGTAGTATGTTACATCAGAATTGCTTTTTCTATATGCTACCCAATGAGTCCCTACACCCGACATACTATCCAAATTTATAATGGCGGCCTCATAACGTTTGGGACCGCGTACAGGTAATGAATCTCTCATATATACGCCTCGAAAGTGTGGTATTTTCATTTTTAAGGCGTACTTTTCTATATCAATATTGGATAGTGGTCTTTGAGGTAGGGATTCTATTAGTTTTTTGATTTCTTATTTTTGCCGTTGTTTATATATAATCCCAAACCTGTGCGATATGGTTTCAAGTATAATCCATTTCCTCTTGAACTTAGATGTAAGCCGGTACCTATTTTTTCTGCAGTCGACTTTTTTACTGCTTTTACGGCACGCACGATGCCTGCTGCACCACCTGCTAATGAACCTAAGGCCGATAGTCCTGCAAATATTGGTATTAACGGTAATATCCCCCCAGTCTTCGGAATTGGAATGATTCTAGGCGTGCGAATTTTTCGTTTGCCACCGGCTATTCTTAGGGATTTACGTGCAGCTACTGCAGCTATTTTCGATGCTTTCATGATATTTTTCTCGACAAGTTTTTTCCCACCAGCTTTTAACAATTCTGATCGAACGGGTCGTCTAATAGATGATCCAAAAGCTACTTTGTGTAGTCGCTTATGTTTACCAACGCCTTTACCTTTAGTGTGGCGGCGGCGGCGCTGGAAGCGACGTTTACCTCTAGTGGATGCTTTTCTCGATTTTGATGATGATGATACACCCATACCAAAACGTTGTTTCGCTTTCATAATGTTGGTTACCAACCAAGCTGCAGCTTTTTCACCAGCGCTAGAGTCTTTAGATTTTACTCTTTTCCACGCGCTTTGCTCGAGTTCCTGATCTGCTTGGTGGCGAGCACTTAAATTTTCACTATTACGCAAATAGGCTAAATCGTGTTTTTTGCATGCGACATCCAAAGAATTAATTCCTTGATCTCCTCTTGCCACACGTTTTACTACTTTCGTCCCGGGCCCGCAATACTGATAGCCGGGAATGTGTAACTCAAACGGTAGCCTATTAATTACTGAATTAACAATACCGCTTCCAGTCTTACTTGATAAACGAGACCGTCTACTTCGTCTGACGAGCGACATCTGAATGATAGTTTACGTGAAAGTTCAGTATAAAATATAGATTTTGTTAAGATGCGTGTCGTCAATCTTAAACAAAAACTTCCCGTCGATAATCTCGATGTAAAGGTCGGATCTGGACTAGAACAAAAATTATTTAAAAGACATGGTCCTTTGCTACCGTCATCTATTCGTGGATTATTAATAGGACCTTCAAACTGTGGAAAAACAAATGTTATGATTTCGCTGCTTACTCATCCCTCGGGACTGCGTTTCGAAAATGTTTATATCTACTCAAAGTCGCTCTATCAACCGAAATATGAATATTTAAAGAAAATTTTATCACCAATCAAAGGTCTTGGCTACTACGCTTTTAGCGACGCAAATAACATTGTGGAACCGTCAGATGCTAAACCTAATTCAATATTTATTTTTGATGACGTTATGTGTGAGAAACAGGACGTTATAAGATCGTATTTTAGCATGGGACGTCACAAAAATGTGGATGCCTTTTACTTGGCGCAAACGTATTCTCGTGTTCCTAAGCAGCTCGTCCGGGATAATGCCAACTTCATTATTATGTTTAAACAAGATGAGATGAATATGAAACATATATTTTCCGATCACGTTTCACCCGACCTGACGTTTACACAATTTCAAGAGATGTGTGCTAAATGTTGGGATAATAAATATGGTTTTTTAGTTATTGACAAGGACAGTGATGTAAATTCGGGCAGATACCGCAAGGGATTCGATAGTTATATATTCCTATAATAATAACTTGGATAATCATTTCATCGTTGAACGGTGCTTTGAAAGCATCATGAATGAAGAAATCGAATTAAAACGAAAGCTACTGGAAACTACAAATGCGGTTAGAAAAAAATTTAAACAAATTAAAGCAGCTAAAGTGCAGAATGAACATGATTTGGAAAAGTTTTATGAACCAGTTTCTAAACCACTAGAATCTATATCTAAAGCCGTAAAGCAGCAGCAGCAACAGTACGCAACTAAAAAATCAAGTACTACGACTAAACCACAAAGTCGGAGTAGCAGCAGCAGCTCGGTGGGAATGGCGAAAATGTTTGAAGAACATCCAACAGAAGCGGATTTTGAAACATCTACACCGATTTCGCAAAAAACACAAATTCCTACACCAAAACGTGGAAATCGTGAGTCACTGTTCGAAACCCCTTCCCCATCAACGATAACATCATCTTACACATCACCACACACATCAAGTGGTAGCAGTTCAGCCGCAAAAACTATTCAAGATTATTTAAATGGATTAAAATTCGAACCGTCCCGTTATGATACCGTGTATGGTGTACGCTTTGGTAAAAAAGACAATAAATCAACAAAATATATTGGCAACTTGGTGGTTCGTTTTCTAACAAACGGAAAGATGGTGTTATACAAGAACAAAACAAACATTGCTGAATTCGATGGAACGGCTGAGCTTTACGATTTGATTTTTCTAAAAAATCCAGCATGCTTAGATAATGAAGACGAAATTAGTCTAGATGTACTTCGAAAATACCAAACCATTTTGAAATTGACGGATGCGGCCTACGACGGTTATGACAAGAAACGTGGTTTAAGGGAAACCCGATGGAGAAAATATTTACGAATCATAAAACCGCTAATTATGGGAACCAAACTGGGTGGTGGTGGTGTAGGAAGAAAAAAAGGCGACAACAAAATCCAACTACCAGCAAAAAAGCGCCTATCGTCGAAATCATCTGAATATGTTTATTGGAATAAACCTAAGGAGTTAGTGGATAGATTACGATTATTGTGGGGGTCAAAAGTAGCTGGACATACCGGACATGATAATGAGATTATGTCAATTATGGAAGAGCTTCGAGAAGAAGGAATAATATATTAAGTTTTGCACGTAGTTGCCATCCTCAGTGTCTGATAAGACGTGGAACCTTATAATATGGATCCTAGCCGAGAAAAAATTAAAGTCGTAAATGAATTACATAGGACAGCAAGAAAAAATTTTGTTAGAAGACGTACAGTCATAAAAGGATATCGAGATTTGTGGCAAATTGATTTGGCGGAAATGCAGCAATATGCTACTGACAATGATGGTTACCGTTACATTGTTGTATGTATAAATTGTTACTCCAAATTCGTGTACACCAAAGCAGTTAAGAATAAGACCGGTGTTGAAGTTACGAATGCCATGAAAAGCATCATTGAAGAAGCATCATATGCACCAAACAATTTACAGAGTGATCAAGGAAAGGAATTTTATAATAGCACCTTTCAAGCACTCATGAAAAAATATAATATAAACCATTATTCCACATATAGCACGAAAAAAGCGGCAATTGTGGAGCGTGTTATAAGAACTTTGAAAAATAAGTTATATAAACAATTCTCGGCTAGAGGTTCTTACAGATGGTTACAAATATTACCAGCTATAACGAAGACCTATAATAGATATCGTTTTCAAAGGAGAATTGCAAAAATGGATGTAATGCTAGCGAGGATTTTAGAACGGAACCACAGAAATAATATATATCAAGAGCGATTTGTTAATTCAAATGTATGGTGAATAATAAACATATTTAGTACAAAAAGATTTTTATTAAGATTTAAATAATACATCCACACTATCATTAGAAAAACGCACTTATTCACATAAATTTAAAATTACATGACTATCATAAGAAACTTTTACACTATATCTAAATTGTCTCTATTTTTCGGAATTACCAGCGCTGCCCTTCTTGGTCGAATTCCATGGTCTCACTATTATTACGTTCTGATGAACCTCCTCCCCCTACTCCTCCTCCTCCTCCTTCTAAGAAAACAGGACTTTGCGGTGATTCGTTAATTATTTCGAGATCTTCAAAATTGCTTGAAGAAGTCCAGCGCTGCCCTTCTTGACTGAATTCCGGCGTATCGTGATTATTATGTTCTGATGAACCTCCCACTGAGACAGCGAGACTTTGCAGAGATTCACTAGAATTTTCACGAGATATTTGTTGCGGTGATTTCATCCCATGTTTCTTATGGTACTCATTTTGACACCATTCACAGAAACCCATTATTCCACTAATAAATTCCCAATTTTCGCAATTGGCACACATCTGACGACCGTTTACAGAGAATGGGCGAACAACTGCAATTTGACGTTCACTTTTTGGTGACTGCATTTTGAGGAAATAAATTACTATGCAGTATTCTGGAAGTACTGAAATGCAGACTGAAACAAGAAAGTTTTGTGCCTCTATTTGTATCTGTTAGGTGACCTTCAAACCCCTCCACTCTCATATCCCATGTAAAATCGAGGTCACCATACACAGAATAGACTTGTTTCTTTATCTACATGCGCGTAATACGTATACGCTGAATAGCTTTTTCTTGATTCAACAATTTTGAATCGATTTCCTTAAGTCTTTTTGTAACAGATTGCAAAAAATCTTCATTCGCCTCTTCAGCAAGCTTTTTATTCATTTCATTAAGTTCTTTTCTAACATATTCCAAAACATCATTATTCACTAATTCACTAAGTTTTTTAATAATTTCACGCCTTTGTTCAAGAACATATTCCTGATTAGCGGCATCCCCAGGATTCTTTGGTGGTGCTACATTAGTTAGAGATTTCCCTTGTATATCATATTGACCATCATCGGTCAATCTAAATCCAACTCCTGGTTGTCCAACAAGAACAATGTGATTTTGGTCATTAAATTTTTGGCGCCCAAATTTATCAATTGTGTTGTTAACACGACCCATTTTTAGCTTAAACTGATGTGATTTTTGTGAAGGTTGCCTATTTATAAAAAAATTAAACAATAATTTAGGTACATAATCATTTATTTAACATCTCATGTTATTATATTATACAATGAATTAAAGATTTTCTTCATCTTCTTGAACACACTCCATTTCGTCATCGCTAACAGTACCCAATGCTTTACTATCAACTTCATTGGTGACTGCTTTATTTCCAAGGTCATCAAGAATAGCGGTGTCATCTGCGGGAGCCAAACCATATTTTCTAGCTAATTCATCGGGTAAATGAGGCACTTCGAATAGGTAGCTTCCCAATTCTTCATTTATCATTCCAGCGCAAAATTCGTCCAGATCAATGGTTCCATATAGGTATTTCTCGCACGTATGTGCTCCAGCCGTGAAATTTACGGCGTCTTTCATATACTTCCTATACTGACTTTCACTAAAACCCACATCGGATTTACCATAATTTGCAAAGTGTAGTATTTCTTCAGCCAGCTCTCTTAATTTACATGATAACCAATTAATGTACATATCTCGATTTTCAATGACAGTAGGGCAGTCACACATCTTAAATAGAAAATAATGGACATGTGATTGTGTGTGAGTGTGTGTTTTTCGATATATACTTAACAAGAACTATTTTATTACATTTTAAATCAACATTAAAATAGCCTAATCAACAATATATTACAAACAACCAAAATTTAACAACGCTCTAGTATTACCTCCAGAGAATACATGTGAGCTTTGCCCCAAATAAGTTAAGGTGTACTGATCACCGGAGTTATTCATCATTTCAATAGTATCCTCTGTCAGAATTTCAGCTACGCGTGATGGTAAAAATGTTTCAAATGTTGCTTGATGTGTTGGATCAAACAATGTGACGATAATGGCTTTTCCAAAACGTGAAGTCAAAGAATTAATTTTTTTTATCATATAAATTTTGCCCACCGTTAATGTAGAGAATTTTCTACGTTCCAGAAATTGAATATCTTGGTTTATCATATTATTAATTTCGGCTATGGTCTGCTTTGAAATGCTCATGATTTAAAATACAATAAAAACAATTACTGTCAAGTACCTTGAATAAACACTTGTAGAACACACCACAAACACAATACTTTATATGCCAAAGCAACAGTTAACGCATACGATGTATGAGTGACAATGAAAGCTATTTTCGAAATGAGCCATATTTATTAGGAAGTAATCCAAGGTCAAGTATTTATTTATGGTGGGAGGAATACATCCGACGACCTCGAAAAATACAAAACAAATGTAACCTTGAAATAAGCGTCGTCCACCTGGTCATCACCAAACAAAGAAACATCTGCTCGCGTTCAAGGCCAAGCAAATGTAACCTTGAAATAAGCGTCGTACACCTGGTCATCACCAAACAAAGAAACAGCTGCTCGCATTCATTGAAAATATGCACCGCAAATGTAACCTTGAAATAAGCATCGTACACCTGGTCATCACCAAACAAAGAAACATCTGCTCGCGTTCAAGGCCAAGTTCTTGACCTTGACCTTGGAATAACACCTGCGCATATCAAGGCCAAATAACAATAGCACACCTGGGCGTTCAAGGTCGACCCTACTGCGCATGCGGAGACTCGGGGAGCATCATATCCCTCTACTGGAGTCGTTAATAATTTAATCATTCTTAATCTGTAAAGGCGCTTGTATTTATCATAATTTACATAAATGTTGTATTTCAAAATATAATTAGCTCTAAACGAACTTTCCTACAAGTGGCAAAATTGGGCTCTATTTGCCAAGAAGCACTCGAGCAACAGTGGCGGCTCGTGGCCTAGAGCATAGAAGTGGCTACAGATAATTTTTAAAAAATCGCATTCGATATTTTGCCAAAAATAAATATAAAATAAAAAAGGGCTCATTGGTGTTAGTCTTTAATTACCACACATGCGTTTATTGGGACATATCTATTTCTATCCACTTGTTCGTTGTGATTGTTGATACTTTGACGATACCCGGAATTTAATTGAGAGGCGATATTAACTCTGTCCAATAAACTAATAACAAAACGTTATACATCAATATTTTACCACATTTTTTCAACAGAGCGATAGATTTTTGATTAGAAATGATGTTAAAAAAAAGATCATTCAAATTTACAAATAAAGAAAGGCATTATGATTTTCGCCGATTTTTGCTATAAGCGACCCCACTATGGGCCGGCGGGATCGAACGAAACCCCAATTAGCAGATAAGCGCAAAACCTCTATATTTCTTTTGAAATAAATTTAAATCCGTTCAAATATTTAGAATATTTTATGGAAAAATCGGTATGGATATGTTTAGAATAAATAAATATTGTTTGTTAAAGTTTATTATTATTTTTGAGTATTGTTGGGGGTGGCTCTCGCTCCAGAGCACCTATGTACCGGCCGTCTCCGCCTGGCAGGCTGATAATTTAATAACACCGGCACACAAAATCAAAAAAGTGGTCTGTATATTTGACCAGACCCATCTATGTATGTATGTATGATGCGCTGAATCCAAATCCGAAGTCCGTTTGACCAGTACACCATCCAAATTTTGAGTAAATTGCGAAAAGCTGCTAAAAATAGCTAGAAATTGCAATTCAACTTCGGAGGACTGATTGCTTGTGCCTGTAACCAGGGCACCTGCAGGGCACCACGTGGTGACGGTGGGCAACAGAACCATCTGGGTTAACGGCGTGTATGCCGTCATGGCAGGTACAAACTGTGCCTGCCAAGTGCTTTACGATGCAGGGATTCGGAACCCCAGTATCGGCGTCTGGTCAGGGACTTCAGCTCTACAGTAGTGGGTAACTTGGCTTCTGTAGAACATAATGTTACAAGAAATCACTCCCACATGCGTAATAAAAGTCCTCATTGGTACGTTAGAACAATAAAATTTTTTTGCTATTTTCTGCTACTTCATTGCTATTTTTTACGATTTTTGATAAATATATGAATGATCGAAATTAACAGATTCTGAATTTGGATTCAGCGCATCAAAGTACATAAGAAACATACTTGATCTGGTTCAATAAAATTTTATTCATTTTCATAACTGCAATTTTTCGCAATTTTTAGCCATTTTCAGCGTTTTTTCGCAATTTACTCAAAATTTTGGGGGTGTACGGGCAAAACGGACTTCGGATTTGGATTCAGCGCATCAAAATACATATAGATAGATGGGTCTGGTCAAATGTACAGACCACTCTTTTTATTTTGTGTGCCGATGCCGGTGTAATTAATGTATATCTGTATATAATATGTACAGCTGATAATTTAATGAATGTATGTATGTATGTAATTTGGTATATCACTATAAGAAGTATGTAGTAAGTTATTAATCTGTAAATTTCGCTTAGTTGTAAAGTTATGGGAGTAACTAATGTAGCCTGGGAGAAGATTCAAAATAGATACATGTTATAAATGTGCCCTAGAAAAAGGATATGCAACTATTTTATATTTTGTCTTATCATGTGTATAAATATGTAAATAATAATACCACCCTTTTGTAAAAAATGCTGCAGGTGAGAGTGTAGTGAGGGACTAATAAATCTAGTGCTTACATCAATAATAAAAATATAATTTTTTACATAGTTATCAATTATGACGACATTTTATTATATTTTTATATTAATCACAAAAAAAATAGCTACAGAAGTCACTAGCTTGTACGGACAGCAATTTGGTCGACTTGTAGAGAATAAGTCAAAAGCCGGCATAGAAATTAGCACAACCTCGTTACTAAAATTGCTAAAGTCTCTGAAACGAAAAAGGTATACGAACCATACGTAATTCATTTTCGGGAATAAAGGGACAAAAATAAAATACGAGAAAAGCAATTATAAAAGATATGTGTTACTACTTTAAAAATGATATACTTACTTATTTCTGACTTCCTTCGCTAAAAAGGAAGTGTTGTAATCGTAAAAATTTCACGAGAGATTTTCGGAACAATATTGTGAAGATCACGGATAATATGGTTTTTTTATTCATAACGGTCTTTCTGTCGATCTGCTTTTCCCGTCGGCCGGGGCGGTAGTGTCGGCGTCGGTCTGTCGGAGTCAAAACTCAAAAAATACTGACAAAAAAATATTTTGAATTTATTAAATAGGGTTACCTCAGTGTAAAATCAAACACATTTTGGGTTGATTATGTATAAACATAACGTAAGATAAAAAAGCGTCCTAAGTTAATTTCCTGAAATTTATTTGTAATTCTAACCCGTAGGTCTTCGGTTTTGAAGATGGAGTTTTTAATGTGTGACCATAAAAAAAAGTCGTAGGTCGCAGGACCGTAGTGGCCACCTAACTATTACGACTAATAATTCGGTCCTCGTAAAATTTTTCCAGAAAGTTTAAATTGTCAAGAGTTGCGTGAATTGGTACGCCATCCTGCTGAAAGAAGCCTTGTCGCATCTCTTCATCATCAAATGCGTTTATAAAATTTTCCAAAATTTTCGACGCTTCGGTGGCTTGTCGCATCGTGTGGCCGAGGTTCAAACCTACGAGCTACCAATACCAATGTCCAGCTTCGAACGTTCGTACCTGAGCACTCCGGCCATTGTCGGTATTCTTGATCCGAGTCAAAGGAATTCCTCCGTTTGTTCGACGACTTCGAAGAAAAACATTCGTTGTTTTGATGCACGGCCATGGGCGCCCGCAGGGGAGTGCCAGGGGGGCCGTGCCCCCCCCTGAGAGTATGAAATAGTCATACTTTTTAATTATTAGTAGTAAAATCTTTTAAAATATATCACTTTTTTTCATTTTGCCACCCACACATGGTAATTTGTCGCATCATGTGGTCGTGCGACAACGAATTTCATGTGTCAAACGTTGCTGGAGAGGTTCGGGTTCTTGTCGGTATTTTTGTCCCGTGTCAAAGAATGCTTCCAACGTTGAAACAACATTCGATACACGGCCATACGACTTGTTAATCGTTTCTCGTTATGTCATCCATTTTCTTTCCCTATACAACAACTAAAAACGACTTGACATTCCAACATTCGTCTCTACGTTGGTTCAACCTTTGTCGCATCACGCCGGCTCCACACACAGGGGCCAATGTTGGCGCCAACGTTGGCTCAAAATTGTCATTTTGTTCGTTAGAGAATAACACATTGGAAGTAATTGGAACCAAACTGAGTTATTTCCGCGCAGTGTCAACGTCAACATGTCGGACGTGTCCATTTTTATGTTCTTTAACCGTAGGGTTCCATAAAACCGGCTCTTCTTGATAGAGTTCCAAAACTTCAAGTAATTTTTTAATAGACGACATTATTTATTCACACACTCATCCTGCTGGTGTAGCAGATTGATTTGCCAAATTTCAATTTTTCGATCTTGGTGCCGGTGTTGGATACAATACTCCCCAACGTTTGTTTCAACGTTGGACGCATCGTGTAGCCCCGGCTTAAGCCAAAAAATTCAAGCTATATATATATATATATATATATATATATATATATATATATATATATATATATATATATATATATACAGCGTGTCTTTGGAAGTTCTTACCATATGGAAAATTTTTTTATTATTGATTTTACGAAAAAGAGTGCCTCTTTATAAAAAGTTCTGCATCATGAGAAAATAGCATTTCCATTCAAAAATTTCATCTAGTACATACAGGGTGCCTCACAAACGTAAAAGTCCTAATACACGTGAAGCTAAAAAGACATAAAATCGTTATTTAAAGGTAAACTGACACTGCAAATGTGCTAGAATTAACTTTTTTAGGTTAGTAAATTAGGTTTGGAACATACAGGAGGTCCCAAAAATACAATTAATTTTTTTTATCGCCGTTACAAAAAAAGTATATCTTCATAAAAAGTTCTACATTGTGAAAAAAGAGCATGGTTATTCAAAAATTGTATATAGGACATACAGGTGGCAAAATAATCCAAATTTAAATTGTGACTCTCAGCTGGTTAAGCCACCCTGTATTGTCCTACATCAAGTTTATAAATAACCATGCTCTTTTTTTACAAGGTAGAACTTTTTATGAAGATGTACTTTTTTTGTAAAGTTGATAATAATTTTATTTTTGGGACTCCTCTATCTTCAAAACCTAATTCACTAATATACAAAAAGTTAACCCTAGTACATTTACAGGGGCAGTTTACCTTTAAATAACGATTTTGTGTCTTTTTAGCTTCACGTGGATTGGGACTTTTACATTTTTGAGCCACCCTGTATGTCCAAGATCAAATTTTGGAATGACGGTGCTATTTTCTCTTGATGCAGAACTTTTTATAAAGAGGCACTTTTTTCATAAAATCAATAATAAAAAATTTTTACCATATGGTAAGAACTTCCGAAGACACGCTGTGTGTATATGTATATATATATATATATATATATATATATATATATATATATATATATATATATATATATATATATATATATATATATATATATATATGTATATATATATATAGCATATATAGATATAAATAGCATTTAAAACTTTTTTAAATCAAGTAGAATTTTTTAACGACTCTAGCAATGTTACCAAGTCCCTGTTATATGAACAGTTATATTTGACCTATTTTATTCGCAACAATCGCAACTTATAGATAATTTCCTATTACGGCTTAAGCCGACAGCAGGTAAATATAGAGAAAATTTTTAATTGTTAAAAGAAATAATAAAAGAATACTACTATAGCCAACGGCTATAATTATATTACTATACAATGGCCATTACCAAATGCCGTTACCAAAAGATAAAGCTATTTAAAATAAAGCTGTTACAAGCTCAGCAAAATCTTATAATGGACAAGAACTATGATTGCGTTTAAATAAATTTATTCTAGTCATGCAAAAAAAAAGAACCAGTAATGTAGTTTACACAATGAAATTCACTAATTTACAAATAATGGCCTCTATTCTAGTGCGCGTATATAAAGCAAAGTGGAAAAGCAAATCCATCTCTAAAAGACAAACAGACATAGTGACGATAAAAGTGCAATGGCGAATCTGGATCACTGCTCTTAAGAGTTCAGTGCCCATTATTAGTATATTGGTTATTTAAGATAGCTGTTGCTAAGTTATTTGCTGAAAATGACTTGGCAATCATTTTCATGAAAAAACACCTCAGTAATTCATTAATCCAGTTTCCTCGTTTACCTCTTTTGCCCTTCTGAAAAGCAAACAACATAAAAACTGTATTATCTTGCCTTGTTAGCGGGCAGCAAGCAGCGATAAGCTGGCAGATCATAGTCGGAAGTTTTACTTTTCTAACTGAGCCGATAACTTATGTAGGGGGTTGAAATAGCAAAAATGTGGCCACCGACACTGGTGCTTTCACCTTAAAGAAATTTACGAGGTGATAATTGCCAGGCGGCTCTTTGAAGTGTTTTCAATTGCTTGCCAATTGCGAGTTAGTAAAAAATGTATAAAATTAAAATGCATAGACTATACCTACTTTTTTTTAACCGAGCCCCGCAAAAACTCGATACATTGATATGAAAAGTATTAAATAAAATTTTGATTACCCATGTGCCTTCTTTACGTGCCGACAAGGGAAAGTAATTTTTTATAGCAAATCATTTGGCAATAGTTTAGAGACAACAAAATAGTTGAAATGAGAGCTGATTACTGTTCTAAATTTAGGAAGAAATATACGTTAAATAGTGGAATGTTGTTCACGCAACTTAAAAGCAATTTTTAGTGGCATAGTAAGAAAATAGCAATTTTGTGACAAAACGGAACCAACCAACTAGAAAATTTAGTTACGAGGGCAATAAAAACAGGATTAAAATTTATGAATTAGGTGAAATATTTTCAAAATAAGTCGTTTTTAATTTCATGAACTCATTCTATAGGTATTCGTCGTGAGGTAATATTAACAAATCACAATTCACAGTGGCGCACCCAGAGGGAGGAGGGGCTGCAGCCCACCCCCAGACCAACATATATAATTGAAAAAATCCACCGAATTGTACTATTCAGCCTCCCCCCCCCCCCAGACAAAATCCTGGGTGCGCTACTAACAATTCACATCATTTTCATTTTTTCTAATATCCCATCCCCAGTATTTTTTCTACCTTATATGGTCCACAGTGTTTTTTGTCCGAAAAAGAATGCTCTTGTACTGTATGGTTAAAAGAAAATAGAAACTTTTATATTGTATAGAAGCGTAGGTGGCCAGTCTCAAGCCAAGTTAGAACCTAATCTACATGCAAATGCCAACAGACTGACCGACAGACATAGAGGCGGAAATGGGAAACCATGTTTTTCGTCATATAGAGACTACATATCGATCTGAAAAAATTTCAAGAGATAATTTTTTTACGAATACAATACTTCCTCTAACCAGAGAAATAAAAAAATATATTAGTTCATTTTGTATATAGGGTATATGAAAAGTCTTAATATGGACATGGGCTTTGCTATTAGTATAAAGATAGAGACACCAAATTTTAGGTGTATCTTATTGGTTAATAAATCTACTTTTTTATGTAATTTAACTTTTTCAACCCCCTTGAGGGGTAGGGTTGCCAGACGTCCGGGAATTCCGGGAAAATCCCGGAATTGGTTAGGTCGTCCCGGATCCCGGAATTTTACTGTACTATCCCGGAAATCTTTAATCAAACAAAAATAAACAACTTGCAGCTGAGCTGCAAATTCTAATTAATTCCAGTTAGACTTTCTCAGAATTTTTGTCCTTTTTATAAGGGCCTGAAGACGAAAAATTGTTAAAACTTGCCAAGTCTAGCGATAAATATAAGTAGTATTTGTAAACGATGTTACCGTCGTTCTTTTGGCAAAGCACATAGGTAAATTTTTGGACTACACCACAGAGCGTTTTTTTTTTTTTTTGGTTGACAAAACGTCCCGGAAATTAGTCTTTCGAATCTGGCAACCCTATTGAGGGGTGATACTATAGAGAGTTGAGGTTAAAATTTTTAAATGAAACCCTATGCCGTGTGGTACCTCATTTTAAAAGTCTTTAAAAAAGAAACATTTTACCGCAAACCTGAGGTCGGTATCTCAATAAAATTCGTTTTTAAATGGCAAGCATTTAGAAATTACAAATTGCGAAAAAAATAAAAATTTAAATACCTTTATTTTTCTTATTACTTTAAAAGTTGTTCAAAATGGCCACCATGAACGTCTTGGCAGTAATAAAGTCGATTTTGGAACTCACTTCTCACATTTTTGAAAATAACTGGTGTTACTTTTTGGAAGAAATCCAAAATCGACTTTGTTACTGCCAAAAAGTTCATGGTGGTCATTCTGAACAACTTTTAAAGTAATAAGAGAAATAAGGGTATTTACATTTTTAATTTTTATGGGCTTGTCATTTAAAAACAAATACAGATACGGACCTCAGGTTTGCGGTAAAATGTTTCTTTTTTGAAGACCTTTAAAATGAACTACCACACGCCATAGGTCTACAACTAGAATGTTTGACCTCAACTCCCTAGCGTCACCCCTCAAGAGGGTTGAAAAAATTAAATTACATAAAGAGGTAGATATATTAACCAATACGATACAATAATAATTTGGTGTCTCTATCTTTACTAATAACAGCAAAGATATTTGCCCATACCCAAGACTTTTCGGACACCCTGTATAAATATATTTATATAAAAAACGGAAATATTTTCGTCGGCCTTCTTGTCTAACTTGGTGATGCTATTAAAAGAAATTAAAACATTTACCACTAATGCAGGGAAGCATTTATTTATTTTTCTAATTAATTTTCTGCAGTTTAATGGCTCGTGCTATCTTTTATAATTCGCTGTAGCTTCCTTTGAAGTATCGTTTTATGCTTTTTTGAGCTTTCAGTTTCAAGTGGATGAAATACTTCAGTTCCGACCGACGAAAACATCTGTCACTGGCAGCTATTGATATATTATGTTTGCTATTGGACTGCTACTCCCTATTGTTATTTTATTTATTAAATAATGATATCTATCAAGTATATTATTCAACCAGAACTCGCCCGTTAATAAATAAAATGTGCTAACAACATAATTCTATATAAAAAATTAAAACTTTTGGGAAGTTTTCTGCGCCATTTTTTTCAAGTAGGTCATACAATTTGTAGATACATATTTAAAGCTAAATCAATATATTGGAGGATATCAGCAGTTTCAAGTCATAAACTTGCCATTTCGGCAGCGACTCTGGTGTCGTTATAAAATATAAACAAGAAAAAATACACAAAACTACTTTAAAAATATAGAAATAAATGGAAAACAAAACAATTTTAACGATTTTTCTTATTTTTTCTTCTCTTAATACGAACATGTTCCAAAATATTCTTACAACTGTAAAAACTCACACGCTCTAAAGTGAGAATTTATTGATTTTGTTTAAATATATTATTAGGTAACTCATTTTTTATTTTTACCCTTCAGGCAAGAAATACTTACCTTTCGGTACCAATATTGGTCCTGTTATAAAAAATATAAAGACATGAAACGATATCCAAAAGTATTTTAAAAAAATTAAAATAAACCGAACAATAATAGCTTAAACATTTTATAATGGCATTTATACTTCAGCATTAACTAAACCAAAGAATAATTTTAGTATCACTAGTAAGCAAGTGTGAAAGAACTTAACCCTTTAAGGCGCAGTACTTTTTTTTTAGAATTATTCGATATTCAAAGGCATATTCTTACTCCTGAGTACAAAAGCAGCAATTTTTATTAGAAAAATTAAGCCGTCAGATTTGACAGTCTGTGAAGGGTGGTCGATAAAGCAACCAAAGAACCTTTAGTACCCCTTAAAACATCAAAGTGGTACATAATATAAATCGACCACTTATTTTTGTTTTGACAGTTAACGATATGATGATATGATTTCGGGGGGTAAATTGGGAAATGAAAAAAATAATTTTAAGGGCATCGTGTAGGGTATCAAGTGAAAGCTTGTTGAAGCAAGAATTTAACGATATATATGAAGTATTTTTTAAATGCAGTTTTTAAACATTTTTGGCTTTGGTGCCGTCGGCGGCGGGTAGCGCGGCAGATAAACGGGGATCGGGCGGCCGAGGTTTGCTCTGGTTCAGTGGGGGGCTGATGGCACGGAATACTAATAATAATTGTGCAAGTATAGCTTGCACTTGGCCGATTTTTTTAAGTTTCAATGGAAACTGTTGCCCCACCAGCTTTTTAAATCTTTCGATCCACTGCTAGACCAACTATTATTGCGCATTGTTGCGCTAGTGCTTTTTTTTTTCGAGCCAGAAATTATATTGCTACATTCCTGTGCAAGCAAAAACTCTATATCAACGTATATTATCTAAGCCGAGTTTAGATATGCAGAAGTAAAATTATAAATTAGGTTCTTAGTTATCCCTAAATTTAATTTGCACAAATTTGTGTACAAAAACCTTAAATGTTAAGAAAACTCGTTGAAAAACGCATGGTATGTTATCTGAAAATTTAGGGTTATGGGGAGAAAATTAAAAAATATGTAATAAAATACAATCTATTTTCCAAAGGTTTTGGGTAATTACAGAGTGTGATAATTTTTGAATGCATTTTCTACAACTCTCCTATCTTGTTTTTACTTTATCACCTCCCAACAAAGAAAATAAGCTCTAAACGAAATAAGCGTCAACCGCCTGTCAACCAATTACAAGCAATTTGTCAGAATCCCCTATTCCATATAGCCTACTTATTTTCGATTTGCCCATGGCACAGCTAAGCCAAAAAAATTAAGCTGTGTGATATTTTTCCAATACGCACGTGTGTTAGGAACATAACGCACAGTGATAGAGAACAAATAATGAAATCATCAAATCTCGCACTTACCAAGTTTAGTAGATATATACACTTATAGATTGTGCGAAAAATAAGTTACAGTAGTATGTTAGTGACGAAAAAAGAACTAAGTCTAGTTTCGCAAGATATTCGACTAACATTTTTTGTTTAAATAACAGAGTAACATAACTCTTGACTGGATACAATAACAAGTTCGTGGAGTCCAGGAGTAAAGAAATTGACGACTTATGCAAGTAACGGTTACAGGTAAATATCTAAGACATAACATTTATTTCTTTTTTAATTGCCCCATTGCAGTTAAATACAATTTTAATTACCCATTCTCTCTTTCTTTTCCTGCAACTTCCTTTGAAGTATCCTTACGTGCTTTTTAAGCTTTCAGTTTTAAATGCAATAACTTCAGTCCCTATCGCGAAACACATCTGTCACTAGCAGCTACTACTCTCGCTCTTCCATTATTTTGCTGCTCTCTGTTCCTGTGTTTATTATTTAAAAAATAATTACTTCTTTTAGGAGGTTTTAAAAGAAGCATAACTTTGTTGAAAACTATAGACACTATTTAAAATATAATCATTATTTTGCTTTGTTATTTTATGCACATTAAATGCTGAGAGCATGCAATGGAAACAGAAAAGTTTCGACGTTTCTGGCACGCATGTATTTATAATTTTAGGGGTGATAGTGGCAGTACAGGGTGTTCTAACTAAAATTGCACATTGGAAATACATATCTCGGTTTGCTCACAAAGAAGTATCTATGAAGGAAGGCTACAGGGGCAATAGCCCCCAAATTACCAAAACACTATTACCAAAGTTATTTTGTTTATTATAAAGAATTATCCACAAATATTACATAGGAACAAGACACTGGAATTGTAGGTATTTCCGCACGCATTTAAAGTTTACCGGCGCGGAATGGTGCATCTTGTTGCCATTCTTATTATTTGTCTGCCAATTGCGTTGTCATGTTACGTGCATCTTCCCTAATTTCACCATAGTAGAAAAAGGGTATGGCCACTGTACCAAACTATACCCTTTTTGTTTTATTAGGGAGCCACAGGTTTCCTAGTTCCATTAAAGTAACTTCTTTGTGATTGCTATTGGTGCAGTCACTAAATCAGTGTGTGGTATTATGGATCTAGAGAATCTTTTAAGGAATTAGAAAATTCCTGAGAGTTTCATACAAAATTCTTAAGGCTGCTTCCCTGTAACGTCGTTATTTATATGTGTAGAAGTGATATCACACGTCCCATTTATCAATCCAAGAAAACATATTTTCCTTAATGAGGCTGCTATTTTTTATATCGATGAACATGACATGAATATCACCAAAACTTTCAGAGGTTTCAAACAGACGCTAGCAGAAAAAATCGTTTTCTATCTAAAAAAGTCATGAATGAAGTATCAAAATACGCATGTTGGTGAACTGATTTTTAATCTATTTACTTACATGTTAAACATTAAAATATACTTAACGGCTAAAAATGATAAAAACTAAAAACAGTACAGGGTGTTCTAACTAAAATTGCACATTGGAAATACATATCTCGGTTTGCTCACAAAGAAGTATCTATGAAGGAAGGCTACAGGGGCAATAGCCCCCAAATGACTATACATATATGAACCTTGCTTTTTAATAACTTAAATGAATGTAGGTAATAATTTTTATCCTCTTCCTATGACGATTTTCTGAATCCGCCCCTGTTTGCTCAGCTTTATGTATGAGTTTTTCGTATATAAAGCTGAGCAAACAGGGGCGGATTCGGACAAATAAAATTGTCAGATTTTTCATGAAGAATTTAAATATGTAATCAAAAATAACAGATATATTTTCTATGTATACTTTTAGTTGGATCATCTTGTATAAATTTTAAAGCAATTATGTTTATGCCTGTTACGACAAATCTGATAAAAAATATAAAATGGAAAATATAGCGAAGTGTCTTCCCTAAAAAACAGCTTTATTATAATCTTTGTTTAAATCAGTCCACAATAACAGTAACCCTGTGAATAATGTAATAAAATGAAACGATATTACCAATTGGTTCTTTAATCGTTTTTTCAGTTTTAGCATGAACAAAATATACATACTTCTTAAAATATCTGTTTACAAAAAGAAAATTCGTCTCCGGTAAAACCCAAAAGAAAATCCGACCGGAGCTTTACGTCCAGTACAGTGCCAGAACCGGCCGGACTTGCTGTAACGGCACTACGTTCATTCCATCTCCATAAGTACGCAAAAATTTCCTTTACGAAGTGAAGTAAAAGTGGCGAGTACATATAAGCTGTTGATACTTGCATCAAATAGCAACATTTTCATTATCATCATCCAGTGTAGGTCTTCAAACCGACGTAAATTACTTTATTACCAGAAACATAAATTCCTCGTGTTTAGCGCCGGCGCCAAAAACCTCATTTTACATTATGGTAATTTTATCTGAAATACCTAGCTCCATCTTCATATAATTTTCTCTCTTCCTTTCATCTTATCTGCCTTGTTCTCGGTGTTATTTTGTTTTTTTATTAATTTTAAAAAGCCTCCAAGAAGGAAACATCTTGCAAAGTAACGTGTTCACGTTAAGAGGACAAATTCAATTTTAAAATATTTATTTAAAAGACATAACTTTTATACAGCTGAAAAGTAAATTTACCCAAGTTGCTGGCTTGAGAAAGTTTGTAAGAATTGAATTTTAAATAGTAGAGCTGTGAACAGGGTTTTTACAACTTTCTGATTTTCTAAAACGAAAAGGGATAAGCTTGGGAAAAGGAAATGTTTAAAAACTCGAAATTTATTAGTGTCTGAAAGTATTTTTTCATGTTGCAAGTCGATAAAACCTCTAAAAGTAGCATAATGGTATACAATTCTTAAGGAAATGAGATAAACTGGACGCATAGCAAAAGTAAGTAATTTTTTTTATTTATATACAGGGCAGTTTTTTCAAGGGAACCAAGGGGTTATACATGTTAAATTTTTAATTTCATTTTAGGCCTTACTTTAACTACACAGAAAAAACTGCTATGCTATTTTCAATGTGACCACTGGTACATTAGTTATATTAAAGTTAATGTTGTCTCAACAAGACATTATTGAAATAATCAAAAAAAATATATTTCGTTAAATATAGACTTAGTATTGAAGTTCCAAAGTATTTATACTTCGTTGAAAACTCTATTACCATTTTTCAATAACCAGAATATTATTGGAAGCCAATAAATTTCTATTATTCTTTAGAGTGTAGAACTGTTAGAGCCAGAAAATTAAACTATTTAATGAGAATGCTTAAATATAATTGGGCGAAAAATAGCTATTTGTAGGCGGTGTGATTCAAATTAGGTACATATGTTTTATTAAGCGAACAAGAACTACAGTTTAAAGCGGAAATCTAAAAATTACGTGGATAATCCTTATATCATGTTAATTGAAATAAACACTCCAATAAAATATATAAGGTATTAAAGAAATAATAAAAAAATATTAATTCAATGGGTTCTATTGTTTGCTGAAATATAACTTCTGTTGCTTGCGGACACCTTTTGAAGAGGTTAAAATTGTGCTGTTGGTATTTGTTCGTTGAATAGTCGTTTAAGCCTGCAGCCTGTTCGTTTATTACGTTAAAGGTATGCCAAAAATAATAGATATTTTGCAATTATGTGGACTGAAGCAACTCATTTCAGTGTTTAATGGTATGTAAGTAAAAAAAAATCTAAAAAGCTTTGCAGTAATTAAAAATAAGTATTTCGAATAAATAAGATGTAGGTATATTCTTAAAAATAAACATTTACTGAAACCCATGATATATTTTGTTTTAAATTAAGAATAGGGTATTACTGCATCCAATAATTGTTATATTTAAACAACCTATTAAAAACCAATGAAATTTTATATTTGAACCAATCTTATAACCTATTGGTTAATGGTTCAATGATAAGCTAATCATTGAAAGAAACCGAATTTGTATTGTGCAATACGGAATAGAGTGCGTCATTGAGTGAATTGGTATCCAATTCAAAATGCAATAGTGTTTTTTCTGTGTATAGAGGTAAAACTTGACAAAAATAAGTTTCAGTCTTAAGATTTTGTTAATTTGCCAATTATGCCAAAAGGGTTCCAAAAAATACCTAAAAAATTTCTTTATTTTAAAAAAATTTGGCCAAGTGCAAGCTATACTTGCACGATTTTTATTCCGTGCCATCAGGCCCCCACTTAACCTGAGAAAACCTCGGCCGCCCGATCTCCGCCCATCTGCCGCCCTACTCGCCGCCGACGGTACCAACGCCGTTTCACATCGCATATGCGCGAAGCTGAATGGGGAGCGTTTCGACTGAGCCAAATTCAAAATTTTTAAAAATGTGAAGCAACAAAAGTTACATGGTGAGAAATATTTTTTGTCAAAAAACCTTTTCTCTAAAACTAATGGTTCGGCAGTTATAAGAAAATAAACAATTAAATTGTTTATAACAATTGATTGCGCTAAATTTTTCAATCCTGATAATTTTGGTTCAATCTACACCGAATTCTCAATGTTTGATGATTTTTTCAGATTTTTCTGAGCGATCCTTTTGGTGATAAGGGTGGGCGACAGCAATTTTTATGCGTTTTTCCTGAAAAATGTTTTAAAAAATGCATTAAAAAATACATCATATTTGTATATTGTTGAATTCGTGCTTCAATAAGCTTTCATTATATATACCCTACACAATGTTCTTGAACTTTTTTTTTAATTTCCCAATTTACACCCTGAAATTAACCCCCTGAATCAAAATTTAACTTATACTTCACGTCAATAATTATTGGGCCACCACACTCTATCTCTGTGCTACATTTCTAATTTTTACGTCGAATAGTTTCAGAGAAAGTCGCATGTGACAGACACATGGACGGACGGACACCGAAGTGATTCCATAAGTGTTCCGTTTCATGAAACACTAAAAATACATTTTTTTCCGTGACGGGAAAAACGTTTGACATTTTATCTCTGTTGACAGGTAACAAAATGTCACTTTTTATGAAATTACTTTTTTGCCCGGGAAAAAAATGAGTACTTTTTTCCCGGATATATATACACATAAGTAAAGGTAGAATTCCATAAATCTTGAATACGCGGTTTCGTAAATTGTCCGCGATTTAGCTGGCAATAATGTTTGTGACGCTACTTTCTCCTACTAACTCTGGTGGAGTCAGAGAAAACTCGGAATCAGACATTTTTTAACTTCATATTATTCAAAATATCTACTAAACAACCACTAAGTTCGCAATTTTTAAATCAAATCACAGAATTAAAATGACAGATGTTTGATTACTTTAAAGGTTTCCTTAGCAACGCAGGTCTAATTGTCGCTATAAGTACAACAGCCTACCAGTTTAAAAATTCAAATTGCACATCGATAATTTTCTGACTTTAATACATTGTAATAATATATGTTTTTTCAATATTAAATCGTCGTTTTTCCCGTCCCAGAAAAAAATAGTGTATTATACACGGGAAAAATATTGGATTTTAGCTCTCGGTTTTTTGTCTCCCTCCGCTTCGCGTCGGGAGACAACACAACCTCGAGCTAAAATCTAATATTTTTTCCCTTGTATAATAAAAACTATTTCATACTTGTTTTATTATTGTTCTTTACGTATTCCTAGCAAGTGAAGGTAACACAGATTTTATGCCGTTTAAAAGTTTTCTGTCACAATTTTAAATGAATTTTCTAGATATTTCTTGGAGCTATTTTGGCTCAATTTTTTTAGATATCCACGGTTTATAAGTACTTAGGCTACAAGTCATGTGGGCTGTCCCACTCTTTTTAAACCATTTAGGGTTCAATGATTAAAGCTGGCAATAAACTGTAAATTTCAAATGTCAAATTAAATTTTGTCGTCAATTTATATTCTGCATTTCTACTACGATTTTCTAAACTGTTGGCACAACCTTGATAACATAAGTTAAAATCTTCACAAAACCATATCTATGAAGAGGGGACAAACTTTCCAATGACAAAAAGTTACGCAATAAAAAGTAATGAAAGCAAAAGTTTCTCTGTTCCTTCTTTTTTTCCTAATGATGATTTCAGAAATTAGAAAGGCTTTATTATTAACTTGTATTCAGTTCTTGGAGTATTTTTTCGCAATAACAAGGCGCAGGTAGCTATAAGAAAATTTGAATTATTGTAGCACACTGCTGAACACTACTTAATACAACTGAGGAAACAGTTGAAAATAAGAAAATTTGCAATGAATGTAAACGAATAAATAAAGACGCTGCCGCTGGTTGATATTAAATTTTGTATTTAATTTATAAACATAAATCAATACAAAAACATGAATACCTGGTAATTTTCTACATAGCTATTTGTTTTACAAATGCTAAGATAGTTTTTAGATCTAGATTGATCCAAAATATTCTTAATTAACTATTTCACATCAAATGTACCTTTAAATTGTCCTCATTAGTAAATCTGTGTTATAACGTTTAGTACGCAAACAATTAAACTATAATTATATTCAAGAAAAAGTGCAACGTGTACAACACAGGTCGACCGTAAAAGATTAAAAAGAACGAGGAATTTATGTAGGTGGAGAAGAACAAATGGTATTTCTGATCGGATCAGGTAGAAAAGAGATTCCACAAGGTTCTGTTAAGTTGACGCCTGCTTTTAAGTTAAAAGACGAAGGGTATATTTTCAAACTTTATTGCCTTACGATTTGTGGTTACCTTATTAAAATAACTGTTTGTCGTTGACAAGCAGTCTTGTTAAAATGGCACTAATACTCACTTTGTTAATAAGTATAATACAATGAAACTGTAAGTTGTTTGAAAAACAAAAATACGTATTACTTTAAACAGAACTGTGAATTACCGACAATGAAATAAGATTTTAGGAAGCCTTTTCGCTTATCGAGAGAGCGTGTCCAGAATCTTTGCTAAACATATTGTGACCTTAAGGAGTTAAATGGAGAAAAATCCATTAGTTATCATAACGACTTTGGGAGGTCTTGTGAGATAGTACGTACATAAAAGTTAAGTTAAATCAAACGTGTTATTTTGTAAAAATCTTTGGATTTGGACAAAAGATATTTAAAAACACAAAAACTATATTATATGAACAACATTTATTATATCTATATAAACAATTTTATTAAGCGGTGGCGATCAATTGGTAGCAAGGATTTTTTTCTTATTTTTTATGTTCTTAAAATTTAAAATAGACATTTGCAGCATTTGCTTTAGTATCTATAAAAAATTCGGTCAAGTGCAAGCTATACCGACTTGCACAATTAGTCCTCTGTGCCATCAGCCCCACTTAACCTGAGCAAACCTCGGCCGCCCCATCTCCGCCCATCCGCCGCGCAACCCACCATCGATGGCACTAAAGCCGTATCACATCGCGCGTGCGCAGAGCTGAGTGGGGGAGCGTTTCGACTGAGCCAAATTAAAAGTTTTAAAAAATGTGTAAGGACAAAAGTTGTTCCTTACATCGTGAGAAATATTTCTTGTCGATAAACTTTTTCTCTAAAACCTATGGTTCAGCAGTTATAAGGAAATAGATATTTAAATTGTTTATACCAATTGATCGCGATATAATTTGTCAATCCTGATAATTTTGGCTCAATCTACACCTAATTCTCAATCGATTTTTTTTTTCAAATTTTTCTGAGCGATCCATTTCCCTAATAACACAGTACGTCCTGTGAACGTACTTTTTAGGTCCTAACTAGGTCCGAACGTCCAATAACCACCGAAGACGTTCCAAAGACGTTTAATTTGTAAAGTTACGGTACGTTGTGTTAAAACGTACATAAAACGATTCTCTAGGATAAAAGAACTGAATGATTATTTGCGTTTATGTAATATAATTGACAACAAATTAATACTCGTACATTATACTACGATTTCATTTAAATTTAAGATTTTGGTTTTCATGGTGCTCTCTAAATTATTTGTGAATACCGCCTGCTGTACGTGACAATTTTAAATTTGGTGCCTTTCTGCCGATTGTGAACAGAAAAATGATTGGTTGCCATTTTCTGTCAGAAGAAGTGCCAGCCTATGCGCAGTGATTTAGCTGTCGATAGTGGTGACAACTGTAATGATAACAGGCGGACAAGAAATCTGATATGAATCATAGTTAAGTCATTAAAAATTAGCTATTTAGAATAATAAAACCAACGTAACAATATTTTTTAACCCTTCATTACCTATAAGTTTTACGATCAAGAAAACAAAAAAATTGTCGTCACTCTTGTAGTACAGTTATTGCCACTACCGTCCTTGCATCCGTAACGTAACGTTAATTCATTTAATTAATATATTATGTGTAGGAGTGTGAATTTTCATTTGTGATTAAATATCAACAAATAAGTATATATTTTAAACAATTTATTATTATTTTCTTCATTTACTTATTGTTTTACAATGGATTCTCTAGATCTAGATAATAAAAGAAGAGTGTTAGGGAAAGGGCTAGATCACGATTGGAAGCCAGGAAAAATTATAGATAAAACCCTGAGCAATAAACATATTTTAAGCAATATTAGTGTTTACTTTTAGTACCTAAAGCCCCAAATGACCAGTTCTTAATGTAGTGTTGATGATTAGGTTTGTGAAAAGTATTTGTGAAATTACTATGTTCATAATTGAGTTTTATTTTATTGCAAAAGGTAAAAATATTTCGTTTGCAAATGAAGCTATGGAAGTAAAATCCCATCCTAGTCGTTTTGAGGGGTAAAATACGTCCTTTAACGTTAAGGGGCTTCTTTCAGAAAGTATTTGGTCATTTCATGGGTTTTGATGAAACGTTCCTAACACGTATTAGGTGTACTTATATAACTGAAGTCTTCAGTATGTTTATTGGATGTAAAATAACGTTTTAACAACGTTTCTCACATCCGCTTCTGGTATATTCTTTTTGTGGACAAACTACGTCCCACGAACGTTCGAGGTAGGTCCTAGGTTTTTTGAAAACGTTCCTGGTACATCCGCTGGTCTCTATTAAACGTTCTTTGAACGTTTTAAGTATACTTTTGTGTTATTAGGGTTGGTGATAAGGGTGGGGGGCAGCAATTTTTAAGAGTTTTTCCCAAACAAATGTTTAAAAAATACATTAAAAATACATACTCGTATATTGTTAAATTGGTTCTTTAATAAGCTTTCATTTGACACCATACACGATGCCCTTATTTTTTTTTTGCTACGTTATGGCCAATTGGATACCAAACACCCTGTACAAAAATCAGCTACTGCACCACTGTTACTTGTATATTTTTATAATTGAAAAACTTATTTTATTTTGCGACTTCGCCTAATTTTAACTTCCTTTGATTCCAGTCGATTTAAATTATCAAAATATAAAGTCCAGTATGCATACTGCGAGAAAGGAACCACACAAACATAACATGTAATCATTAGTTAATAAAAAACAAAAACACCATTTTATAACTCACTTTACTCACTTAAACTGATGTTTTTACACATACTTTAAATTAATTACGAGAGTGTGTACCTAGTATAGGCCGGTTCGTAATAAATTATACGTTTATCAGACTTTTTAAATGGAGGTTATCTAATTTAATAACATGTTCTGTAGCCATAATAAGATGTTTATTTGTGTGTTTAAGATCGTTGAATTATTTTTTTTTTAAAATTACATCAAGCCTAATAATTCTATTATTGATAGCTCTTCGTATTTAAAAATTGATGAATAAATACAAATATATATTATTATTTATCCTATTTTTCAATTAATGAATGAATTAATGAAACATTGTCATTAATTTTTATTTGCTAAAAAGTGTTGTGAGAAATGTACCTATTAAAAAAAAAACGGTGTATGGGACGTAACTGCAAAGTCTATAACAGAAGTTAAACAACGAGGTGACAAATATCATTGATCAACTTTGGAGAGGTTATTATCCTTGCCCATTCTAACAGCAAATGAAAAAAAAATACAATATGATGCTCCTTAGAAGTATGACAAAAGGACAATCGATATAACTGCTGAGTAAAAAGTGGGATATAGCACAAGCAAAAATAGCAGTAACAGAAAAAAACAGCTACTAACACGGAGCATAAACATCGCTATAGAAACAAGAACGAGCTTCCTGAAGGCATATATAGGTATTTGAAATGAAAGAAAACTCGGGTAATGAATTGTCTAAAATTAGAGAACAGAATAAAAAACCGCAATAAAAAAAATGTCGATGCATTTGCTCCTTAGGTATGATAAAAAAAAATGACAGTCGCAGTAACCGCAATATGAAGAGCAGGATATGTCACAAGTCGCAAGCAAAGGAAACGTCAGCAGGAGCAAGACAGCTATTAAAACGTTGCATAGCATAGACATAGACATATAAACCAAAGAGAGCTGCGACGCATTTAAAAAAAAAATAAGGTAATTAACTGTCAAAGATACTATGATGAGTATCTTTGACTATGTACTTACCAATTACGATTCGAAAGAGAGACAATTAAATAAATGAATAAAGTAAGCCGGAGAAAACAGGGTGTTTCAATCCGACACAAACTGGAAGTCGCCTTGGTGGTCTAGGAACCTGCTTCACACACAACAATCCTGTTAAACACACTTATCCCTAAATATTATACATACAGGGTGTTATCGAATTCACTGCATCTATTGGAATGTGTGACTCAGGGATAGTCTACAGACATACCCAATACTTTTTTTTCTTAAATGAACATTTTAAAAATTTTCAAAAACACCCTAAAACCCGACCATGTTTGCCGCACCTGGCTGTGTGTTCGATGGACGGAAAATTGCGCTCGGAAAAACTAAAAACAATGGAATTTGTTGTAACGTTGCCAGTCATATTATAAATCTTTAAGAATAATTTATTTTCTGTTATTGGCCGTAATTAAAGACAAAGGTAAAACAAATTTAAACCTTTTCCTAAGTAAAAACAAAAAAAAAATAGTAAAAAGACCACTGCGAAGTCAATCCTTTTTGTCAGTAGCCTTAATTTTAACTAATATTTATGCCACCCTGTATTACGTTATTAATGAGATAAGCATTATTTCTACTAGCTTAAACTTTCTGCAAAAAAAAAGCTAAAAATCAAAGCGAAAAACACTAAAGTAGCGAACGCATTAGGCGTTCGCGGTCTCGACGCATCGCGGACTATTCTGTGCCGAGCTGGTCACGGTCTCTAGCAAAATCACAAAACGTTCAGGCAAGAATGCGATCCGATCGAGCTCATTTCGAGACCGCTTGGTGGGAACGCGTACATTGGAAAACATTGTAAAGATCTTTACCGAGCTCGGGCGGTGCTAGCGACGGGACCGCGAACGCCTAATGCGTTCGCTCCTTAACTGAGCACAACTACATAGCATTTTAAAAGTATAACAAAAATTCTTTCATTACAGCATTGGTAAAAAAACACATTATTCTGTTTCACACAGCACATTCAGAAACTTCCTATATATTCATCCTTTTGTTAAGAAAATTATCGTAACTTACCGATTTTTTTGAAAAGATCCCCTAAATGAGTTTTTCTAAAGTCGAGATTCACCCGCAAACATTACCGTAATACGTAATGTTATTAGTTTTCAGTTTTCAACCCTATTAGGCTAATTTAAGAAACACTAGGTATAATCAAAGCACAAACTCGATAAATCTGAGCAAAAATATTAGTTACAACGGAGCGACAAAGATCATTTACTAGATAGTGAAAAGAAATTACATTATTATTTAAAACTAACTTCTAAAGAAAAAATATTGATAACATTCACTGCATAGTTTGTATGCTGTTGTTGAAGGTTAAGTGGACTGGACATTCAGAATGCTTCTTTTTCCATCTCTCTTTGTCAACTCACTTCCTGTCTTAGGGTCTTGAGGAAGTAGCTGGCGCTGTTTTGGCGCAAAAATTTAAAATATAACGCCTGTTTGTAGTAGAGTACTTTGAAATTAACAAAAACCAGACATGCAGCAATTATTACTATTTGTAGTTTTTCTTGGGTTGCCTATCTTTTGTTATGTAGATTTTACTAGAAAAGTAACAAAAACATTAGTTTTCGTTTTTAGTAGGGCGATAGACGATAAAAAAGTGGGGAATATTAGTGTTTAACTTGTGTCAATTTTAATTATTAGTTGGGCGCTCTGTTTTTCATTAATGCCTGTACTGTGTTGTTGCCACTGAAATAGAATTCTTTATTTCAGTGTTTGTTGTGGCTAAATATTTTAACCTAAAATACTTTCTAAAGAAGTGTATTTTAAAGAGATTTTACTACAAGTTAGAGCCTCGTTGTTCGTCGTTGACAGCTCGTGGTAGTAAAAAAGCATTTTAAACTAAAATATTTTCAAAAGAAGTGCATTTTAAAGAGATTTTACTACAAGTCAGAGCCTCGTTGTGCGTCGTTGGAAGCTCGGGCTAGTAAAAAACTTTGTCATTTGTCACGCTTTTCGTTTTTAAAGTTATTTTGTAGAATTTTTGAATTTTTTTTTGTCGGAAATCAAAAAATGTTATTGAGTATTTTTATGTTACCTGGTACTAACATAGACTGTGAAAGACTGGCAAAACTTATAATTATTGGCAGATGAAAAAAAGGCGAATGACTGTTTCAACACTGGAAGAGGTTTTGAAGGTAAAGTTTATAATTAATTTAAGTTGTGAGAAATTTCGCTTAAAAACTAAAGACGATATAAATAAACCTGTTAATAAAAGCCAAATATTCTGTTAAATATGATTAAAAAGAGGCAAAAAAGTACATGCTTTAATGTTAGAATTTTTGTTTTGTTTCAAGCTAATTTTGAACTGAAAAATTTGTTTATAGGTAATCTTTTTCCTCCAACAACTTCGGGTCGGCCTAGTTGAACAAAATTTTACTCTTGGTTTGAACAGCTGTTCTCTGGATTTTTTGTGTTGTAGTATTTTAACTTTTAGAATCTTAGTGAATCTGAACGTGAATGTTTTAAAAGAGTTAGTATGATTTCTTACTTTAAGGATAACAAAAACGTTATTTTTTGAAACCTGTTACATAGGAATATTCCAGAGATTCGAAGAAGTAGTCCATTTCTCAAAGAGACCTGATTTAGATTGCAAATAAAAAAATCACAAAGTCAAAGTCTCATTTTGTTTAATCCTTACGATTGGTTACATATGTTTCGCCCTTATCTGGGCATCATCAGACCTAAAGATACAAATATTTAAATCACCTAAACAGGTAAAAACTCCCAGATAACTTACCTAACAACCCCAAAAATTACAATAAAATTTTAAAAGTTTTAAAAACTGATTAAAAACAAAAACATGACAATAACGATTTACAAGTCACTAAACTAAAAACGCAATAAAATAAAATACCAGGTGGGAGGAAAGGGATTCGGTGGTGATCTGACGTGAGCAGGAATAACCCACATACTAAAATCCTGCTTGAAACTCCAAATAGTGCATTTGTCTCACTATTTGGAGTTTCAAGCAGGATTTTAGTATGTGGGTTATTCCTGCTCACGTCTGATCACCACCGAATCCCTTTCCTCCCACCTCGTATTTTATTTTATTGCGTTTTTAGTTTAGTGACATGTAAATCGTTATTGTCATGTTTTTGTTTTTTGTTTTTAATCAGTTTTTAAAACTTTTAAAATTTTATTGTAATATTTGGGGTTGTTAGGTAAGTTATCTGGGAGTTTTTACCTGTTTAGGTGATTTAAATATTTGTATCTTTAGGTCTGATGATGCCCAGATAAGGGCGAAACATATGTAACCAATCGTAAGGATTAAACAAATTGAGACTTTGACTTTGTGATTTTTTTATTTGCATATTCCAGAGAGACTTGGCAACGTCACAGCGAGTACTGACGTCAAAACAAAAGTTTTTTTTCTGTAACTGACGTTGTCGCTGTTCTTTATATGGTCATGTTTTATTACCAGTGGTGCGCAGTTACTAAAAAAATTGTGTTTGAAGGAGGATATCTACCTTTTTCTTATCATGAAGCGCCATTTATGAATATTTTTATTCAGTCTGAATTCATACCAGCATTTACCGGTTTCAATTATATTGCCCCGGATGGGGTAGTGGGTTAAGGCGGCGGACTTGTAAAGGTGCGTTTCCTATGGGGCGGCTAACGCTCGCGGCTGCCGCACAGCGTCTGACGCCTAGTACTGCTCATGTGACAATTTAATGTATCCGTTTCGTTTCGAGCGTCAGACGCAAGCTTCAACGTAAATGGATTACTGGCGTCAGCGGGCCGCTGAGCGGCAGCCGCGCGCGTCAGCCGCCCCATAGGAAACGCACCTTAAACCTTTCATCCAACAGGTCGCAAGTTCGATCCCCACTCCAGGCACGGGCTTTTTTCATTAATAAAAAGTCCGTAAAAATCTGGGGTACACGGTGCGATGGTAAATGGCAAAAGCCAAGCGGACGACAACCCTTGCCCCTTACCATGCCGCACTGAGGCACGCGTCACAACCCCAAAAACCATTAGGAGGCCACACCATAATTGGAAATTGTCAAAATATGCCCTTTATATATTTTTTAAGAATAACAGTAAGTGTTTTGGGGAACACTTTACATCCGATGCTAATATTTTTAAACTAGAAACAAATAAGCTTAGAATATTTTTATACAAAGCTGAATTATTCCTGGTATGAATTTATCCCTTATAGTGTTTACCTATAAATTTAAAGCATTTACTTGAACCTAAATTCAGAAAAAAAAGGAACAGACTCAAATCACTGGTCAACTTTACCATATTTTGTTTTTTGTTCTTTGAAAAAGTGATTAAATAAATAAAAAGTACATTTATTCTTGAGTCACCTGTTATAATTCTCACTCGATGATTTATGGTGTAAATATTTTAAAGCAAATTAGAGTTATACATGAAAATGATAAAACCTTTTAGTACACACAAAAGCATATAGCTTTGTAGTCTGCTGTATTATGGATTACGGTGTTTCATTTCGGCCTTCGTTTTTGCAATCTCTTCCACAGCAGTGGAGTTATTTATTAATACTCCTTATTTTAATTAATATTTCACTGCAAGGAATTTATGGTTTTACGATCACAGACAAAACTTTTTGCGGTACAAAATAGCATAAATATTATAAAAATATTTATCATGTTGCTTTAAAGCTCTTCCAGCGTATTTAATAAAGCTTTGTGCAGAATTTTACCTCATGACATTCATAATACAGGTACAGTGCGACCTCGATAATCCGAACTAATTAAAACCGCGGTGATCCGGATTAGTAAATAATTCGGATTACTGAAGCGGGACAGTTTTTTATTGGAAAGTGAAATATGTAATACAAAATAATTAGCAAATAGTACATATACATATTAACAAAAAAGTTATAGTCATTTGAATTTTTTTTTAATTATATTTTAGGTTTAAAAAAATTCAAATGACGATAACTTTCTATTAACACATTTTTTTCTCTTAAAATTTAAGAATTGTCGACAAAATTATGTAAAATTTGTTTAGAAAAAATAATAAATAAAATATCTAAGTGTGTTAATTTTTTACCCAGGTGGGTCAATTCAAAAATTCAACTTTTTTTCGCAAATTACAAAATATCTTTTTTTCGCCAAAACAATCCTAGTAGGCCCACTATTAAAAAACCTGAACTTGGCGTGGGTCCCATAAGTAGCAACAGAGATATACAACTTTAAAATTTCACGGGCCGCGCCTAGTCAACACAAAGGCACGCACTGCTTATGTGAACGCCCATGAGAACGACCAGATCTGATCCGGCCGAATTTCGGAAGTTAGGGGAACCATGGGGGAACCCCACACAATCGATTTTAGACATCCTTCATTAATTTGTATGAAGAAGTCTAGAATTTAATTACAAACGCAGGTCCGAATTAACGAGTAGATACTATCAAATCCGGATTATAAAGTACACAATGCAATTGAAATGCTTGGCCGGATTACCGAATAATCCGATCTACTAAAGCTCCGGATTATCGAGGTCGCACTGTACCTACATATATACATATAATCAGTGGCGGCTGGTGAAATTTCAAAGTTGTATATCTCTGGTCCTACTTACAGGACCCGTACCAAATTAAGAGGTTTTGATAGTGAGCCCCCTGGGAATGTTTTGGTAAAGAAAAAAAAACATTTTGTAATTTGCGAAAAAAAGTTGAATTTTGGGTGTGCCCCTCCTAGGAAAAAAATGAACACGTCTAGGTATTTTATTTATTATTTTTTATAAAGAAATTTTACATAATTTTGTCGACAGTTTTTAAATTTTGAGAGAAAAAAATGTGTTAGTAGAAAGTTATAGTCATTTGAATTTTTTTTTAAATTATATTTTAGGCTTAAAAGAATTCAAATGATTATAACTTTCTACTAACACATTTTTTTCTCGCAAAATTTAAAAACTGTCGACAAAATGATGTAAAATTTCTTTATAAAAAATAATAAATAAAATACCTAGACGTGTTCATTTTTTTTCTTAGGAGGGGCACACCCAAAATTCAACTTTTTTTCGCAAATTATAAAATGTTGTTTTTCTTGACCAAAACATTCCCAGTGGGCTCACTATTAAAACCCCTAAATTTGGTACGGGTCCTGTAGGTAGGAACAGAGATATACAACTTCGAAATTTCACCAGCCCCCACTGCATATAATAATAAGTAAGAATCTACTAACAAGATCTAAAAAAGCTCAAACAAAATTTTGCTCAAGTTTTCTGTTATTTTTTTATCTTATTTTCATGTAGCTTTATCTAATCTATCCTCAAAGATAATACTTTTTCATTATTTGGTAGTAACTATAGCATAAAATAAGAGATTGCAATTTTATTCACTAATTTTAAAAGGGCATATACAGGGTGTTATGAAATTCTCTGATATATTGAAACTGGTCAATCCTGGTATGAATTCAGATTAAAGAAAAATATGCATAAATAAGCGCTTCGCACATGGATTTATTAAGAATGGATACGGGATGATTTAACATTCTTTGAAGCCAAAACAAACCATTCTAAATGACACTGTAAACACAATTTGTAAACATTGGCCACATCTTATTTTACCTTGTATTTTTGTACAAAAAATACGTTAGAGGCATCACAAGATTTACTAAAAGTAATAAAAGCCCTAAAATATTTTATTTCTCTGCTAACTAATAATAAATTTAAGTTAAAAAGGTTTTATTATTTATAGGTTATATTATTTCTAAAGGTTTATTTAAAGTCGCTCCGAGTCATTTATAAATCTATAAGTCGCACTTTTTCTTTTCTAGTACATTAGACAAAGACGTACGTGTAACAGAGTGTTCAGATCAGATGTTTTTCCTAAGCAACCAGCAGAGACAGGGACACTTCTGAGCTCCAACACTCTAATGCTATTTTAGCTCTTTCTACTACCATTCTTGATTCAATTACGTATTTCCTTAAAGCTCGTAAACTCTACCTCTAGGGAGAATGTTTTCATAACAAACAACAAATATAAGGCTTCACGTTCGATACGCTCACAGTATACGGACATCGAATCCTTTCTTAATAAATCCATGGCTTCGCAATAATAGTGGTAATCGCCCCTTAAACTTCCTCTACCCGACACTGGCAAGAAACATTATACCGAATAAGTTGCCAATTCTATCAATCATTTTTGCTATGTGACAAGTCAGCATAAGAAATAATGTTATTATTAGCTTTGTAGTAAAATCCCTTTAAAATACACTTATTTTGAAAATAAACATTTTCTTTTGGATTTGATTCTTTTAAGCATTGTATTTAATTAACTATTTTAACTCGTAGGTGAAATTAAAATTTTTGAAGTTTTTGACCTCCCTGACTAGTTATACTATGATCATAAAACGAACTGTACGCAAACAACAAATATTTTCTATTTACATTCAGTTGAACGATTAGGGTTAGGTGTGGTGATTATAGGCAACTGAACATACACTCGAGGGCATGTTCTTTACCTGTTGACAGGCACGTGACTAAACAATACGACTGAATGCATGACTGCTAAAAATTCCAAGCAAAAATATAAAACGGACTCAATTTAAAAACATAGCATGAAACAGCGACGCGTGCTTCAGACAATATCTAACGTAATTTGTCATTTCTCAATCTCTCAACTCTTTAATTTTTTTGTAATAAATTATACCGTAGAGTAAAACATTTTTGCTAGTTAAATTATCATATTACTTGCTTAAATAATAATTTACGCAAAAAGAATACATACATATTTCCTATTCCAAATTGCAGTGCGCGCTGGGCCTAACTAAATAAATGTAGTTGCTTTGTCAAGACAGTGAAATTTAAAACAATTTTTGCTTCCTAAGAGACATTTTAAAAAGTTTTTACTTGAGTCGGTTCTAAAAATTGCAATATTAGAAGCTTTTGAAACCTTTGAAAACTAACTTTTATATTACTTACATTATATAAGGATTAACGAATGGAAATCAACGAATTGAATTTACAACTTTAAAACTTTGGGTATAAAACTCTCGTACACTTAAAAACTTTGCTTCAAACTAATCAAAAATGCCAGATTTAGTTAGAATTGGTTTCAAGCTTCATGCAAAGCCATATTTAAAATTACCTGGGTGGCGCTGGAATTTCAGCAAATGGGTCGTTATTGGGCAATCACAATCACCCTTTAATCTAAGCCTTTCAAGCTTATCGAAAGTGACGCCATTATAATCAAAAGACTTAGTAAAAAATAAAATACCAAAAAATGGTCTCGATCGGCTGAATAGGATAATTTTCTTTAATACAGACTGTCAACGTGTCATATTTGTGTTCTCGATAAGTTTACTAACAACGGAAATCTTATACAGATAAAAGTAAGCAAGTAAAAGTATCCAGAAACAAATTGACACTTGATTCGAACACATTCCTTTAACTTATCATGCATACTTTTTTCAAAAATCCGTCTACACACAGCTCTGGAAATATCGTTATCCCTGCTTCTTCTTCTCTGACTCTTTTTTCTACTTCGGGAAATCGAGGTTCTTGCTTTCATGACCAGTTTCGAGTTGCTTCTTCCTTGAGTACATCAACCCACCTATCCTTTAGTCTCTCTCTCTCTCTATATCACTGCTAACCTTGTTTTTCCTTGTTACCCCCCATTGCACACCCATACTAATATCCTCATTCTGTTTCTAGCATTCTTTCAAGTACTTTTCTTATAATTTTATATTTTATACATCATTGCAGGTCTGACTACTATTTTAAACAACATTGCACTTTTCCTTGTACCATCGGAGACTTTCAGTTAATTAATTATTTTACTCCGTTTGCACTCTGCAGGTTATTTCAAAATTCAACAAATCAACTTCTATGATGGTGAAACCTAGATATATAAAATTCTTTACTTAATTTAGTTTTCCTTCTTGCATTCCTAATTCTGCTTTTTCTTCTCCATTAAACTCCATCGGCCAGATTCTCCAATGCTAGACCGGTCGAATTTGACAACAAAAAGTTTTAAACTGACTACTAAGTTTTATAATATGAATTTGTTTCTGAGCTTTTTCGCAATCCTTTGTAGAAACCAAGCAAATCGCTGAAATATTAGAATAATTCATATGTTTTAATGGCGACTTATTAACAATGACAGTAGAAAATCCTGTCAAAACCTAACTGATCAACTAGAAGATCTTAATATAAACCAGTTGATAATAATTATTACACGTTTTTAGTGAACCTGAATGAATGTGTTTTGGTTTCCCCCACTAACTATTGGACCTCTATCTTCTAGGGATCTTCTCTAACTCTCCAGTTTTCTTTCAATGTCTTTCCTGATGTTGCTGCATATTATACGAGTATATAACATCGTTCGTACACATCATGTACCAGGAATCTTCATCTCTTACTTCCTGGGCCATGACATCCATAACAAAGTTGACAACAAATAAATTTTACATAAAATGTATTTGTTTTTCTTCTAAATCGTATCGGAAAATCGTTTTTAGTGAGGTTTTCACTAACTATTGGACCTTTATCTTCTAGGAAACTCCTCCAACTCTCCAATTTTCTTCCAAGGTATTTCTTTCTGATGCTGTGAATGAGTGAATGAACCTTAAATCGGTAAGTTGAGATTTCTAAAGGAAGTCATTATTACTCTTTATAATATTATTTCAGGTTTAGGTAAAACATTCTTTGGAATTCCAATATATTATTTAATTCTAGACACGATTGAGTAATTAAGTATTGCACTGGAGCAAAGTACACACAACTAAATTATTTAGTAAATAAATAAACACATATGTATAAATACCTTTGTGCTCGTTCTACGAAAACTAAGTACTGATAAGTACATTTTATGTTTTATCTTCACATTATTTATAATTTTTAGCATAAATAATAATCGTTTAATGGTATTACTGATAGTGACTGATGTTCTACATTGTACAAATTGCGTACAGGTTTACTAGCTAATGCAGGTGAAACAATCACTTTCTTAATAGTTACTGTCACGTAAATAAAATTTAGAACAGGAATAAATTTCAAATTGGTCACCAGCCTGCCTAAAAATAAGCACAAGAAAAAAGATGTTGGATGTTTTTTTAAACGAATAATTTTTTATTCGAAAATTCATCTCCTTTTGAAACGAATTTGGCGTTTGGAAAAACTTAATATGGCGGATCCAATACGGCGCGAAAATCTAAAAAGACTCTAATAATCTTACAGCATATTCGATAATAATGTGAAAACTCATTAAATTAGCTAAACTTAGAGAATAACCGAATTCAAAATGGTTGATGTAATATGGCGGCCAAAACCTTAGTAACTCTTTACTAAGTTTCTGGATCACTCAAGTCGTAAGGAGAGTGATTAATCTGGGGTTTTAGAGGTCGCTGATCATAAATATGAAGTCAAACTTAAAAATTACAAATGGTAGATTCAATATGGCGGTCAAGAGCTCAATAATCCCAGACTAAGTACCTGGAAATCGCTCCAATGGCTTGAGAAAGGTTTTCGAGGCTGTTGATTACGAATATGGAATCAGAATTACAGATTTCAACATAGCGACCATAAGTTCAATAACCCTTGACTAAGTGCTGCCAGACTTCCAGGTTCTTACTGAAAACCCAGATAAAAGTTAAGTAGCTTAGGACCAAGTACGTTTTCCAATATTTGTAAAACAGAAGTCTCGGTTCACATGCCAGGTGAAAAAATGTATAAATTTTCCAAAAGAATTGATTATTTATTTATTACACTACATTACTATTTTGTTACATGTTTTAGGTAGGTATTTGTATTCAGTTATCTAGTTTATATTTACATTGTTCTTAAAATAGCAACAGATAAAGAAAACAAACAATTTGCATTTTATACGCATCTTATAGTAATGCACTTAGGTATTTCTTAATTTTATCGTGAGAATGCTCACCTACTATGTACTTTTCAAGTAACATACGAGTTGGTTCAAAAATGTGACAACAGTGGCTTAGTCTTATGGAAAAACGGTGCCAATATATAACTAAAGCTATACTGACTTTGTTCAAAAATATGGAAAATTCACGTTTTTAAGCATCGGAATGGTTCATTTTAGAATCAAAAATAGCTCACACAGTGATTTCTTATTGGTTTCCAATTTTCCGCGTAGGACAATTAAATAAAAAAATCAAACCTGTCTCAAAATTGGATTTAATCAGTCTCTAATAATTTCGTACCAATATACCTACTCATATCCGCACTTAATATACATTATGATCATATGAACAACACCACAACCTCATAATCGCTTAGGATAATGAAAATTTAGGAGCCCATTAACGCCCTGATATTTCCAAGGTAGGATTTCGAGTTACAATTATTTTGTCTTCTAGAAGGTGATAAACACAAAAATCGTGAATTTTTAAAAATCTATTGCTGTTTAAAAATAGCGGAAATAATCTAATTATAATGTAAATTGATAGATAATCCGATTTCACTTGTTACTACAATGATATCTGATTAAATTAAATTTAATTACATTGTAATCATAACTACTCATGCGCATGTAATATATATATATATATATATATATATATATATATATATATATATATATATATATATATATATATATATATATATATATATGTCACAAAACTGTGATACTTCTCACCAATTCCGTAGCGATAGCGAGTCGTCTTACTGTGAACCGGACAGAAAGAAACATCATACACATGGAAGCGAGGGAGGGACGGCCAAACAGTATTGGCACTGTTCATATTCTCCCGGCGTCATGGGCAAACAACAACTTATGAAGCCCAATCGTCCATACTATGCACACCTCGGCCTGACAACCGGGTCGGAGGGTTATTGGTTTATACCGTTCCCCAAGTACATAGTTTCGGCTTTTACACCGAAGCCATTCCATGCAAGCTGTTTCCTCCTGTCTGGGACTCATCAGGAGCGCGTGAGCGTCCCTGAGAAGGGCCATCCTCACGCATCCCCCACGCGGGGTCCGGGACTTGGGAGCCCGGAAGTTCCTTTATGGCTGTGGTTGGGGGCCTCATGTTCCTGAGTCGTCTATTACCAAGAAGCCACCGAGCCGTGCCGCTACCGTCAGAGGGAAATCACTCCTCTCTCTGCGATGCCACGGAACAACTTCGGTGCTTTGCCTGGCTCACCGTTTTCTGTCCTTGCGACAGTTGAGCTACGCTGCCGCTGAACAAACTTCTGAGGTCGACTCGCAAGCTTTAACTAAGCTCACTTACGCGTAGTTCCCCAAATCGGACTCCGCGTGACGATGTGTGTAGGTGGTTTGAACATTGGCGACTTGCTTTGAATAACTTATAAAGCTGTCGGGCGATCAGCGTCCCCTTCTCAGGGACGCTCACGTGCTCCTGATGAGTCCCAGACAGGACGAAACAGCTTGCATGGAATGGCTTCGGTGTAAAAGCCGAAACTATGTACTTGGGGAACGGTATAAACCAATAACCCTCCGACCCGGTTGTCAGGCCGAGGTGTGCATAGTATGGACGATTGGGCTTCATAAGTTGTTGTTTGCCCATGACGCCGGGAGAATATGGACAGTGCCAATACTGTTTGGCCGTCCCTCCCTCGCTTCCATGTGTATGATGTTTCTTTCTGTCCGGTTCACAGTAAGACGACTCGCTATCGCTACGGAATGGGTGAGAAGTATCATAGTTTTGTGACGCATATCGACGCACATCATCGTTGCGACCCTCCGATGTTCGGAGTCGCATGAGTGGTTGGTGAGATCCAGCTCTCAAGGTGGTGCGTACCAGAGCCCTATCTGGTAGGGGTGGTGACGCCCTTGGTCCTATGATTCAATACCCGTCGTGGCATATAGCCAGGGGAGTAGTTGTTTGGACTTTGGATCGTTCTTCACTCTCTGTGAATATGTCGTAGGCAGAATGCAAATTTAGGCTATTTATAAACTTCCTAGGCATTATAGAAAAAGCCGGCAAAACGCGAGCATAAAATGCATTTTTCGTTATGACTGAAACAAATTCAGGCAAATTGATAAATGTCGGCAAAACAAGAACAGAAGAATATATATCATGTTGTGACTGATTATTTTTAGGCATTTTACAATTTGCCAAAAACGGTGCCGTCAAAACGTGAAAATAAAATGAAAAATACTATTAAGTTTTAAGTATTTTGTTTGTTCATATAATAATGCAGTTACAGTAAGCGTAATAATTATTTTTGTTAAGAAAACATAAATAAATAGTTAACACTTACAACAAATAAAAATTAAACACAAATTCTTTGAAAATAATAAAATATCCCTATAATTTAACATTTAAGTAAGAACGTACCTACCTATTACTAATATAAAACTACAACTAAAAGTTCAAAACAAATCCTTTATTTATTACTGCATGTCAAACTTCCATGACATTTGGAAGTCAAAACGTGAAAATAAAATGGAAAATACTTAAGTATTTTGTTTGTTCATATAATAATGCAGTTACAGTAAGCGTAATAATTATTTTTGTTAAGAAAACATAAATAAATAGTTAACACTTACAACAAATAAAAATTAAACACAAATTCTTTGAAAATAATAAAATATCCCTATAATTTAACATTTAAGTAAGAACGTACCTACCTATTACTAATATAAAACTACAACTAAAAGTTCAAAACAAATCCTTTATTTATTACTGCATGTCAAACTTGCATGACATTTGGAAGTCAAAACGTGAAAATAAAATGGAAAATACTTAAGTATTTTGTTTGTTCAGATAATAATGCAGTTACAGTAAGCGTAATAATTATTTTTGTTAAGAAAACATAAATAAATAGTTAATATTCACGTTTTGACGGCACCGTTTTTGGCAAATTGTAAAATGCCTAAAAATAATCAGTCACAACATGATATTTATTCTTCTGTTCTTGTTTTGCCGACATTTATCAATTTGCCTGAATTTGTTTCAGTCATAACGAAAAATGCATTTTATGCTCGCGTTTTGCCGGCTTTTTCTATAATGCCTAGGAAGTTTATAAATAACCTAAATTTGCATTCTGCCTACGACATGTATATGTATATATATATATATATATATATATATATATATATATATATATATATATATATATATATATATATATATATATATATATATATATATATATATATATATATATATGTATTTTTGGCAGGTTCTTGGACTGTTGAGATATATATTGTTTTTAATTTTGTTTTCTTGGGGATTTAGTCCGTTGTGAGGCAAATAAAATGTGGTGTTTTTGGTTACATTTTATATTACATTTTAGATATACCTTCTACAGAGTGCAGTAGCTGAAAACATTTTTTTATTTTAACAGTTTTTAGGTAATATTTTAGGAAATAGTTACTAAGTTTATATATAAGTATAAAGGTGTTACCTTTTATTAAAAATCCAAGGATTGGCACATTGTACTGCGAGGAACTTTATAAAAAATTGCACTTTCTGTTACTTTGAAGTTTTTAAACAGATAAGTCGGTATATACATATTTAGTCGAGCTTTATTAAATAGTAACTGAAAAACGAAACATCTACTTGTGGCGAAGGGTCGTCTGACGATTTGGGAGTGTTTGCCAGATGTATCTATTTGGCTTTAGGGGTCCAATTATTGTTTTGAGGTCTATGTGTTTTTATTTATTATTTTTTAATTAATTAGTTATTAGTATTATGTAGCTTGTGAGAAGGGTGAGTTTATTTTATAATATTATGGTAAATTTTGTGAAGGTTTTTTGTGTCGGATTTAGCGTTTATAGCGTTTTTGTTTCTTTGGATTTCGATCATTTCAAGTATTTCTCGTTTTTTAGAATGATTTTCTGTATTTAGGATTTTTGTGTTTTTATAGTTGAACGTATGTTGATTTTCGTCGCTGTGATGTGATAAGGCAGTCTTGTTTTTTTTGTCGAATTTGTGTCCATTTATTCTGTTTTTTAAGTGTTGGCTGGTCTGTCCAATATAAACGGCGTGGCAGTTATTGCATTGAATTTCATACACAACGTGAGTTTTTTTATCTTTGGGGATTGTTGATTTTAGCTTGCTGAAATTTTTTCTTAAAAGATTGTGGCCTTTGTGGCTGACAGTTATGTCGTGGTTTTTAAAAACGTTTTGAATTTTTTCTGATAGGTTAGGAACATATGGTAATGATAAGTAATTTTTATTATTTTTTGTTTTATGTTTGTTGTTTGGGTGTGTGTTGTAAAATTTGTGTATTCTTTCTTTAAAAATTTTGTTTATAAGATGCTGCGGATAGTTATTTATTTTTAAAGTTTCTTTTGCTTTGTTGATTGCCCTTTCTCTAAATTCGGGTTCAGATAGTTTTATGCTGCGGTCTGCGAGCCCAATAATAACGGTTTTTTTTTGGGATAGGGGGTGCTGTGAGTCAAAATGTAGGTATCTTGCAGACCAAGTTTTTTTAGTGTACCATTCTGTTCTTATTTTGTTGTTTTTATTGTATAGAGTTAGGTCAAGAAAGTTGATTTTGTTTTCGTTTTGTTTTTCTATTGTAAATTGTAGTTTGTGGTGGTAACTGTTAAATTTTTCTAGAATCAAGTTGCATTTATTTTTGGGTACAGCTGTTATACAGTCGTCGACATATCTGTAGAAAAAAGGTAAAGGGAAATCTAAGGGCGGGATTGTGTTTTCTTCGAGGTCTTCCAGGACGAGTTGGGCAATTACACTGGAAATTGAGGCACCCATAGCACATCCATCTATTTGTTTATAGAATTTTTTTTCATATTGGAAATATGTGGAGTTTAAGGTGATTTCAACCGCATTTAGAAATTCATTTAGTGGTATGTCGGTGAAGGATTTTATTTTATCCCATTTTTTTGTTATTATTTCTTTTGTAAGATTGATAGGTATGTTTGTGTATAGTGATATAACGTCTAGAGATATCAGTAAGTGATCTTCGGGGATAATTATATTTTTAATTTTATTTTTGAAATCCATCGAATCTTTAATATAATAATTGTTTTTGTTTACAACGTTCTCTAAAATATTTTTTAAAAATTTGGAAAGGTTTTCAAATGGAGATTGGATGCACGACACTATGGGTCTAAGTGGAATATCCTCTTTGTGCAATTTCGGAAGTCCGTATATTCGTGGGGGTAGGGCGTATATTAAAGATTCGATGGATTTCAAAAATAAAATTAAAAATATAATTATCCCCGAAGATCACTTACTGATATCTCTAGACGTTATATCACTATACACAAACATACCTATCAATCTTACAAAAGAAATAATAACAAAAAAATGGAATAAAATAAAATCCTTCACCGACATACCACTAAATGAATTTCTAAATGCGGTTGAAATCACCTTAAACTCCACATATTTCCAATATGAAAAAAAATTCTATAAACAAATAGATGGATGTGCTATGGGTGCCTCAATTTCCAGTGTAATTGCCCAACTCGTCCTGGAAGACCTCGAAGAAAACACAATCCCGCCCTTAGATTTCCCTTTACCTTTTTTCTACAGATATGTCGACGACTGTATAACAGCTGTACCCAAAAATAAATGCAACTTGATTCTAGAAAAATTTAACAGTTACCACCACAAACTACAATTTACAATAGAAAAACAAAACGAAAACAAAATCAACTTTCTTGACCTAACTCTATACAATAAAAACAACAAAATAAGAACACTAAAAAAACTTGGTCTGCAAGATACCTACATTTTGACTCACAGCACCCCCTATCCCAAAAAAAAACCGTTATTATTGGGCTCGCAGACCGCAGCATAAAACTATCTGATCCCGAATTTAGAGAAAGGGCAATCAACAAAGCAAAAGAAACTTTAAAAATAAATAACTATCCGCAGCATCTTATAAACAAAATTTTTAAAGAAAGAATACACAAATTTTACAACACACACCCAAACAACAAACATACAACAAAAAATAATAAAAATTACTTATCATTACCATATGTTCCTAACCTATCAGAAAAAATTCAAAACGTTTTTAAAAACCACGACATAACTGTCAGCCACAAAGGCCACAATCTTTTAAGAAAAAATTTCAGCTAGCTAAAATCAACAATCCCCAAAGATAAAAAAACTCACGTTGTGTATGAAATTCCATGCAATAACTGCCACGCCGTTTATATTGGACAGACCAGCCAACACTTAAAAAACAGAATAAATGGACACAAATTCGACAAAAAAAACAAGACTGCCTTATCACATCATAGCGACGAAAATCAACATACGTTCAACTACAAAAACACAAAAATCCTAAATACAGAAAATCATTCTAAAAAACGAGAAATACTTGAAATGATCGAAATCCAAAGAAACAAAAACGCTATAAACGCTAAATCCGACACAAAAAACCTTCACAAAATTTACCATAATATTATAAAATAAACTCACCCTTCTCACAAGCTACATAATACTAATAACTAATTAATTAAAAAATAATAAATAAAAACACATAGACCTCAAAACAATAATTGGACCCCTTAAGCCAAATAGATACATCTGGCAAACACTCCCAAATCGTCAGACGACCCTTCGCCACAAGTAGATGTTTCGTTTTTCAGTTACTATTTAATAAAGCTCGACTAAATATGTATATACCGACTTATCTGTTTAAAAACTTCAAAGTAACAGAAAGTGCAATTTTTTATAAAGTGCCTCGCAGTACAATGTGCCAATCCTTGGATTTTTAATAAAAGGTAACACCTTTATACTTATATATAAACTTAGTAACTATTTCCTAAAATATTACCTAAAAACTGTTAAAATAAAAAAATGTTTTCAGCTACTGCACTCTGATGAAGGTATATCTATTACCGAAACGTTAGTAATATAAAATGTAACCAAAAACACCACATTTTATTTGCCTCACAACGGACTAAATCCCCAAGAAAACAAAATTAAAAACTATATATATATATATATATATATATATATATATATATATATATATATATATATATATATATATATAGTATTAATATCAAATATTAATTAGTTACTTTGCAATTACAATACATTGTAATCTAATTACGTTAGAACAGATTATTTTAAATTCAACTATCTAATTTAAATTTATATACCGTCGAAAGAGTAAGTATGTTTAGTATTTCTCATGTATTTTTTTGCGTTTCATTCGTTCCATTTCAAGCCTTGATAAGAGTCATACGTTATTCTTCAAAATAAGAAATACACATTTAATACATGGTAATTTGATTACAATGTTACCACGCAATGTTACCACGTTAACCGATTAATTTACGTAGTTATACCCAGAGATTATTGCAGTAATTTGTGACAAAGTAAGCTGATTATCTACTCATAACCTTAGTAATAATTAAAATTGATAATGATTAGATTACAGTTTGTCTCACAATGTCATAAAATACAACCAAAAATCTTTTTACCATTACTGGTAACATCGTTTGAACAATGTTGTGCTGCTAAGTTGAAATATTTTCAAAATACCTATATTTCTGGTAGATGTGCGAAATTCATTGAGAAGATAATAGGTATTCCTTTTTTTCATATACTGGCTAAATATTTACTAAAACATTCCATGCGTTACGTGACACAACGTCCGGCTAAATATTGACATTTAAGTATCATATTTGCATAATATAAAACATAAAAGAAAATACGCCGATGGTTTTATGCTTTATCACTACATTCCTAAGCCTGGCCCAAAGGCTACAAAACAACCATTAAGATGAATGAAAGGAACTTTAACTTCGAAGAACATATTTTTACCTGGATGACTTTCTTTATGATATTAAATAGAGGCGGCATTTAAATCTACTCATAAATATAAGTAGGATAACAGGTTATATGGGGTGGTGGGTTGTAGTTAAAAGTATTTAGGAAACGTTGCAGATGCCCCGAGATGATACGACAACATCGATAATTTTGGGACAAAAATTGAAATAACTCAGAAGATAAGAAGCATATTTATTAAAAGCTCGGTTTAATTTTTTAGCTAATATACGCATTTTACAGATTTTTTGTTAAGCATTTAGCTAGCTTTTGAATTTACTCCTGCAGACTCTAAAAATATAATATAAAAAGTAAGCTTTGATTCTCATTTAATTATAAACGCAATAAGACACAAATAACAATTCTGGCTACCGGATATGTTTTGGATACTGTCACAGCCAGCATTCAGTGATATACTGAAAGATGATAATGACTTATTCCCGGCCTAACAGTATTGTAATAGCAGAAGTAGTATCGACTTATCGCCATCTAGTATATAGAGGATTGAGGAAATTAACCTTTCATCGAGTGTGCTGTGCATACGCCAACATTACAAAAAATAAAATACTATTTCGTGGGAAATAAGGATGCATTGAAGTCGATCCAGATTCAGGTGACTATGACAACTGAAGGAAACGGCTTCATTACAAAGATGGTGCTATGATCGTCAACTGAAAACGAAGGAAACTATAGAAAAAGCAGTATAGAAAAACAAGGAAACCATAGAAGAAGTAGTAGAATACTTTGTATACTTTAGGATTATTAAGCATGATAATGTTTAATGTTCTACAAGATTATGAGCACTATTCCAAATCTGAGCAACTGAGCAAAAAGTGTCTGATTGCATTATAACGAAAGATAAGTAGTGTTTTTCTACTGTAAGCTCTTATTTAAAGGAGGTAAGACCAAAGTTTACAAAATATAAATTTTAATACTTACAGCACTCTCAGACGGAACTTTGATCAATGGAGATCAAAAGCGAACGCGGCCACCTGAAGTCTGTCCAGGGTTGCCAGGTTTTAGTTTCATTTTTATCGTACAGGCCTCACAAAATTTTCGTTTTTTGTGAAAAATTATCGTACAAGAGGTACAAGTCCTGAATCCATAGGATATAAATATCAAAAAATGTAAATTTTCGTGGGATTTTTGATTATCATTAGTTCGATGACGTCACGAGAGTTTATGTAAATCGATTCTGCTTAATTATAACAATGAAATAAAATACAGTTGTTAATATTTATAAACTTCATTGACAAGCTCTGAATTAAATTGAACACTGCAGTACCTACATCCTGCCGTATCTTTGCCTAAATATAAATAATATTATAATATAACTAGTGACAAATAAAGCAGGCATATCTTCAACGAAATTTCGCCAGCTCATATAATTATTATCTAATAGCACTCCTTCCTAAACAGTTGAGTTCTTCTGAGTTTAACATTTCCTCGAGTTTAGCCCTATTGTTTTTTTTACATTCTCGGTGATTCACAGATTTATAACCAACTTATAAGTATAACTTAACGAACTGATTGAAGCGCAGTTTTTAATTTTTTCATCCGAAGTTTTATCCAATTACATATATTTTTCAATAAAGACAAAAGCCATTTTAAATCTGTATTCACTTTAATCAATGAGCTAGGCAATTTTTGTTGACTTGTATTTATACCAATCTCTTTTTATTTTCATTCCGCCTAAATGGCTAAGAGGATTCGACATACTCCGTTTCTTTTCAAAAGGATTTTATCCCACAATCCTTTTTGATTGTTTCTTGTTGAAATAACGACTCCACCAACTGTAAAATTTTATTTTGTTGTATACTCGCAGCAGTAACACATAAAAATACCGTTATCCATTGCACCTACTGAAAATGGTGAGCTTGGATTGTCGGGTTATTTCAAAAATTTTCTGTTTTATTTTTTTTAATTTAAAATTTAAGTTATTACCGACGTAACAGAACCGTAACTCCAAATGGAACATGTATAGCATCTTATTTCATATAGACTGGTCAACCTATGAAATAACTTAATCAAATATTGCGAAACAAAAATTATAGGCACTGATTACTTAAAATTCGTTATCTGTCCCAAGCTGACGATGATATTCACCTGATGAGAAAGGTAAAATTAAATTTATAGAAACAAAGGCAATATAAAATTTGACATGTTTTAGGTTGTAGTAAATTTGGGATAGCCGGAGCCTGCCGTGCTGACGATATAATCAACTTAAGTACTGATAATATTGAAGACGTCTTCTTTAATAGTTAAAACTTTCAAATACCAAGAATAAGATATCCAGGACCTTTGTAGTGACATCTACTGACGGAAATGTAAGTATACTTGATTTTTGCCGGAAATGTAAGTATACTTGATTTTTGCCGGAAATATGCAGAGCTACGGCCACCCCAAACTAATCACCGACGCTTTTTTATATATTACAAAGACCAAAAAGGTAGCGTTCAGGCGGTAGGTAAAAATACGATTGGAAAGATATTTACCAAATGCAATTGAAAATTATTTAAAACTACCAAACCCTGAACGATACACTGGACACTGCATGCGAAGGCGAAGGTCTTCGGCAAGTTGCTTGCCAGACTCTGGTGCCGACACATACATCTAAGCGACATAGGGGATGAAAATCTACAGCAGTCGCTGAGAGTCAGTGCTGCCAAAGCAATCATCCAACTTTACCCACTTCGAGTGCCAAGATAATTTATCTGTCCAATGAATATCAAGGTCTGAGTATCCTCTTCCTGAGTATCCTATTGGCTATTATTATCAATTAGGCTATCCATCATGTCCTGCCTATACAAAATAAAAATACACACACACACACACACGACGGCCTGAACTCTTCAATTAATCCTGTACACTGCGCACTCATGTTCACCACAATCAGAAGGTGGTTCTACATTCATGGCGCGAACTCGCCGTGAACAGGCGCTGCGAGAATTATTGCGTGATATTCGCGCAACGAATACCTCTCTATTTATACACTCATGATTTTCAATGTTCAATACGAGAGTTGGCTCGAAACAGATATCGAGGTAGCTGAGTTCAAGGAATTCAAGCTCAACATCATTTGTCCACATAAATAATTTTATTGTAGCAACTACGCTTACGCCACGTGGCTTAAGCCTTGGTTTCCTCGAAAGCGGCACCGGCAAATAGTGACTGCAATAATGAGTCAAATGACGTCACAGAAAATTGTTCTATGTACATCAGTACAAGTGGTATTTAAAGTAGCGTTGGTAGACACTGCAACGCAAAGTGAGGATGCGGGTTTACTGAATTTTTCGCCGTACCGCCGAACGAACTCACTCTGGACTGGACTGTGCGAGCGCCGCCGCCGCCGCAAGTATGGATGGTATTCGCGTTCGCGTCGCCATACTCTTTTCTCGCGGCTACAAAATACAGAGACCGAATGGAGAACGACCGCGAAGAGCGAGCAGAACGAGTGAATGGGCGCGAGACCATCCACGCTCGCGTTCGCGCTCTTTTGCGGGTCTTCGCGCCATGAGATGAGTGTAGAGACGCCTAAGAGTAGTAGCCAGCCCGTGAAAATTTCTTTGATCTTTATCGACATTTTGCCGCTAGCGAAAACAAGCCGGCGGCCTCAATGAATGTTTTTGTTTATTTTTTTAAAAAGCCGGCGGTCTAGCCGCCGCGCCGGGCTAGCCCAGCTTGGTGTAGCCCCGCCTTAAGAAACCCATTTCTAATCAAATGCTGCAGGGTACAAGTACGTCGACAACTAGAATAAATTTGCATTCCGAAGAAAAAAAAAGTTTTGCTTAATAATTTACCTGGTGTTAAGTTTTACAGTAATTGTAAACCTGTAATGCTTAATTAAAATGTAAACAAATGACATAAATGTGTGGTTCGAGTTTGTAATAATAAAAAAACCTGTTAAATTTCTTAAATTCTTCAATTTTTAATTGTTTTATAATTAAAAGTCCCTAGGGATTTTTTTCCAAAATGATTCACCTAGGGAATAATTTGCTTTGTTAAAATTGTATCACTCTGTATATCGGATATAATAAGAACTTTTTGAATTTTTAGCTAAACAACTACCTGTAATAGTCTCTCTTCATTTTATTGGCACTGTCTGTATATTTCTATCCTCATTATTTTAACCAGCGCGCGCAGCGATGAACCCACAGGTGTTCAGGGTCCAAATTTTTGCCATGCTTTTTATTTTTAAAGGAGTTAGCATTTCTCAGATACTCGTCACATCTCTTAAAAATAAGCGCTATAATATTTAATATTTTTAATTAAAATACTGACTAATAAACATAATTAAGTTACATTGTTATAAACAAATGATTCTTTGACTTAATATCATTAGCATATTTTTATTGCCAATTAAAGATAAACATGAGGACAAGGATAAATAACGAGATATTCTTAAATCACTCCTCCAGGCATAATTTAAACCCAGCTAAGTTGTTTTATCTAGATTACGTGTTGCAGAAATATCATGCTAATTTGCTTTTTGCTGCGGACGCACTGAATATTAAAATATGATATTTTTTGAACGTGGTTGGAAGAATAATTGTGTTAACACTGGTGTCACAAATATTATGCCTTTCCGCCACAGATGTTGGTAACGAATTAATATTATCGGGCTTACTACTCGGTGACTGTTCTAAGTTTTTGATTCCTGCTATCTTAAACCGCGCGTAAACCACCAAATCATTTACTTGCATTTTGAGAGATTATTGTGAATGCTCAAAAACATTTTTTATAGGTATTCGCAAGCAACAGGGGTTTTCAGCGAGTTATGTACAGTAGTGTACACGTTTGTCATTCCGTAGATGGAGAGTTTCGAGAGTCAAATAGTAAAATGCACGAACACCAAAATTCTTTCGAGTTATCGCCAAATATTTGTAAACATTCTCAAACGTTCGTCGATTGTAGGTACATACCTGCGTCTCCACCCAATACACATCATATTAGTAAGCGTTTACGTACGTTAGCGCGAGGGGTAATTACCCACCTCTCAGACCCATAAAGGCAGAAGATTTTTATATACGAACTCTATTTTACATTTACCATTTTACCAAATTCAGGGCTATATGTATATAATGTCATCATCATCATTAATCATATGAATCCGTTTTACTATAATTTAATAAGTATACCTATTACTTTTATCACCTACATTTTTCAAACAGAAATCAGACTTTATTTAAGGGCATCATTATCCCAACCCCCCAGAACTTTTCCTACAGACGCTCTTGCCTTCAGAAGTTATTTGAAAAAAAATTGGTTAGCATCACAAAGATGGTGGTATCTATCACGACTTCTACATTGTCTTTAAACATAAAAATATGTTTGCACGTCCAATTTTGGCCAGGTTTTTTAATTTGTTGTGTATCATAAACTATAAATTGTCAGAAAACTGCACTTTTTTACGTTAAAAAATTCGATCAAGTGCAAGCTATACTTGCACAATTAGTGTTCCGTGCCATCAGCCTCCCACTGAGCAAATCTCGGCCTCCCGATATCCGCCCATCTGACGCGCTATCCGGCGCCGACGCGACGCGACGGCTCCAACGCCATATCACATCGCGTATGCGCGGAACTGAGTGGGGAGCGTTTCCACTGAGCCAAATTAAAAATTTTGAAAAACGTGTCATGACAAAAGTTGTTCCTTACTAGAGTTGTACCTTTGACCGGTCAACAACTTTTTGGTCAATTGACCGACAATATGACCGGGCCCTCTTTCAGAATAGAATTATTTTCTAATTAAGTCAATCAGTAATTTTTGGAATATTGTATTTTTGTAAGACCTATTAGTGATCACACTTTATTTGTAATCATTGATTTGATACCGCTAGTAGCAATTATGAAGGAAAATAAAATGGGTGAAAGTGTCAAATAAACTGAACTTGTTAAATTTTTACAGCGAATAATATCACAACGCCACTGAATAAACCGAGAATTTCCCCGAAACTCGCATAGAACATCAATCGATGCCGGTGATTCCCTGAAATGCATTTGTACAGGTCGGCCACATATCCTCACTTTATTTCGGCATGGAGCAATTTTAATAAGTATTTGACCACCTAATACTTGACCGCGGTCAAATTGGTCGGTCAATTGACCAGTCAATTGACCGGTCAATTCACCAAAGCACAACTCTATTCCTTACATCGTGAGAAATATTTTTTGTTAAAAAAACTTTTTCTCTAAAACCAGTGGTTCAGCAGTTATAAGGAAATAACAATTAAATTGGTTATAACAATTGAACGCGCTAGAATTTTTCAATTCTGATAATTTTGGCTCAATCTCACCTAATTCTCAATGTTTGTGATTTTTTTCTGAGTGATCCTTTTGGTGATAAGGGTGGGGTTTGATAATTTTCGTTCAATCTACAGCTAATTCTCAATATTCATGATTTTTTCAGATTTTTCTGACTGATGTTTTTGGTGATGAGGGTGGGGGACAGTAATTTTTAATCGTTTTTCCCGAAAAATATTTAAAAAATTTAACTATGAATTTATGAGTAAAAAATATAGAAGACAATTTTCTGAATATGAATTTTATTCATACACTGAATCTTACACATGACAAGAAAAAATCCTGTTGTAAATTTTAGTTTCTTGTATTTAACAATATTAAATTAATAATGTTACATTAATATAGTTTAAAAACATTAACCTTTCTTCTGCATTATACCGGTGTTTAGACAAGTTGTTTGCCTTATTAAACACAATAGGTTCACTGGATTAATATGTTTATTAGACAGTTCTTCCAATATTTTTTAATAAATCTTTTGAGGTTATTAAATGACTGTTGCTCTCTTAATTAAAATATACAAGCGTATATTTCTATTCCAAAACTATTTAATATGCACTGACGCAAAATGATGTTTTGATTCCAAAGATTTAAATAACATCGCGCTTTCAGTTTACTGCTCTCGGAGGTTTTAGAGTAGTCCCGCTGGGATTGCCACGTCAAAGTTTACAGAATATATATATTCTTTAAACTGTGGCCACGTTTGATCTAAAAATCTGTCTTCATCTGATCCAAAGCATGATATTCAATTTATAAAAATAAGTACACCGAAATCGCAATGCGAGCACTCGTTTTTTAATTCATATATTTAAAAACGTAACCTTACATTTTTAGAGGAGGTGAAAAAGTTTGTATTCCACATAATATATTATACATATTAAATTGCACAAAGCTTTAACTAACATCAGTGTAAATACCGATTTATAAATGAAAGAATTGTTATTACTGACAGATGCGTTGACCAACGCCAACGTTTTCAGGTAATCAGCTAATAAATATTAGATTTTTTAATGTTCGATAAATATTTCAACAATATTACAGCGTTTTATATGAAATGAAGTATTTTTCACCTCAGAATTATATTATCAGAAAGATAAAAGAGAAAGCGCAATGAGTATAATATAGACATTCAGACAGTCAGGCCGCTTTGAGGGCACTCTCATGCCACAGAGTCACTTCAGGACTGGTATGGGAGTGCATAAACGATCTTGGCGCGCTTGCTGCCAGAAACTCAGTCAAGCTCATGGGGGTACCGGGACATAAGGGCATCACTGGTAACGAAAACGCCGACGAACTTGCTAGACAGGGATCGGCTACACCATACATTGGCTCAGAACCGTCTCTCGGGGTGCCTAAGTGCACGGCACGAGAGGCGGTAAACAGATGGATCAAATACCAACACAAATTCCACTGGAATGGAGTACAGGGACTGAACCACAGCAAGGCCGCTATAGGAAATCCCAATCTTAGACTCACCAGGCAACTGCTAAATCTAGGCAGGAACCAGTTGAGGACAATCGTAGGGGTACTAACAGGACACATGGCTGTAAAGGACCTCCTCAACAAAATTAAACTGTACCAGGGAGACCTTAGCTGCAGACTATGCGGTAGGGACAGGGAAACAGTTCAGCACATAATCTATAATTTCGAGTCACTAGATCGCAAGCGCCACCAACTATTCGGGCAACCAAAGTTAGAACCGGATGAATTGATCACCCACTCCCTTGTGGACCTGTACAGGCTTGTGCAGGAAACTGGGATAACAGAGTGGGTGTAACAAAAGTTATTGGGTAGGCACAATAGGCCTTTAGTGGCCGCAGTGCTTCCGGTCTCGGACGGAGCCCAAGGGAGAAAAAAAAATATAGATACATCCTATCTCTTGTGTTCATTTGGTGGACAGAAAATAGGAACCAGTCAGTTCTCCATAAAATAAAGTATCTGATCTGTCAGAACAACAGATTGTTTAAACTGTTGAAATCTCAGCTACAGGATGTTTTTATAGAAATGCAATACCTTGTACCAGTGTACCATTACACCAAATCAAGGAGATAATATAGTGAAGGTTTTGTTATGCCAAGAGATTTTGAGGACCAGATCTAAAATTGGTCTCTCTCCTGGGTAGACTGAAAATTAATATTTGATTCCAATGATATAGCTGCAACTTTTTTTAGGTTTTCCGCAGGTGGTCTGAAACTTGCGCTGCCGTATATCTCAAGCATATGCAATGAAATTTAAAGAATAGGGAAGGACCTTTTAAGTAGTTAATATCTTCTATATAGGGGGCAAATCATTACTTAATGGGTTTTCCATTCCAAGATAGAGTAACGTACAATCAGCCACTACGAAATTATAAACCTAGTTAGCTCTAATGACACTATAGTAAAAACAACTTCATTAAATAATTTTTTAAAAAAGCATTCAACTAATTTGCCTTTTAACAATGTTTAAAATCAGGCAATCCCTTAATTTGCTTGCGAATATTTTATTAAAATATTTAAAGAAAAACTCAACAATATTAGCAACAATTTTTAAAGTGTCTAATTTTAATACTATAATTAAACATACCTTTTTAAATTTAACCTTACAATAGAAAAATAAATGTCTTTCAACAGTAAACACCCGAACAAATACCATTATATAGAAAATGGTGTTCTTAAAATCACCCCCGTTGAGATAATGTTAATCCAAGTGTTAATTCAACAAACCGAGTCTAATCTTATTGTGCCGCTTTAATAATTTATTTTAATTTTCTCTCTGCCGCGCAGTGTGTTAACATTTTAATTATTGTTTATTTTACAATCATCAGAGATATTTCGTGAGTAAACCCTGCTGTACATTTTGAATGATACGATAATATGGGAAACGTTTTTTTTTCTGGTTGGTTTATTCCGCGACTAATCTCCTCGAAGATAAATAAACATTAATTAAAGGGTTGCGTTGAAAATTTTCCTAACTAAGAATAATAAAAAATGCTTTATCAGACTTATGAATAAAAAACATATGATCGTTTATGGCTATCCATCAACGAAGTTCATACATGAATATTTATACAGATTGCAAGTCGCACAATGAAGAACTGGGTCGTTTACAGATTGTTGTTAAGATATTAGTTAATGGGGAAAGAAGAGCAGAAGTAAGCAGTAAAGATGTATCATTGCGCACATGCAAGAATCTAATGTATATAAAGTAAATAATTTTAAATTTATAGGTTCTATCATTACAGAAGGCTATGATAGAATGTTGGACTTGGAAATAACATGCAATGTGCAAGGAGGATAGAAGAATTGAAAGTGGTGATTGATATCTGGTGTGCTATGCAACCATAGGATTAGTGCACGGAAAGAGAGAGTAGTTTACTAAACAGTGGTAATGCAATAATGTATTAAGCAAAAATATGTTCAATAAGAAGGCTACAATAATACGGACATCTGTTATTTGATTATATATAAGAGATGATTGTCGACGGAAGGATAGGTGCAAGAAGGAAAGTTAAAGACAGGCCAAACTAGAGGTGTATGAATGGACTCGAGAATATGTGTAACAGGAGAAGCTCAAGATATTGTGAAGACAATTAGCCAGGCACGTCGACCCCCACAGAAAATAGGGAATTATTCTTCACAGAGCAAGAAGAATTACGACGCTTTTTATTTTTTTCTCAAAGTAGTTTATCATTTTCCATTACCTATCGGGCTTATTCATATACTCGTAATACTAATAATGTCTACATAGAACGAGGGGCAGTTTGTCGACAAGGGATTTGAGAGATGGGAAGTATATCTCAGTATATTCTATTCTATTTTAATCATTTAACTCCTACAAGCACAATTTTACAATAGTAATAACATTTGAGAGTAACAAATATAAAGAAAATACCTCTGCAGGAAAGAGGACCGATGATCTATGCGTCTGTATCTGATAAAGGGAACCATATGTGATGCGCCTCTTATTGTTCAGATGTAGACTGTTAATGAAGAAACAAAAGAGGTTGATCATCCTAAACAGACAAACATTTTTGTAAAAGAGAGAGATTAGGCGCAGCACGCTAGTAAGTGGGTAAAGGGAGTTTTCTTATAAGAAATAGTTTAGAGATGAGTTGGATGGCTGGTATATGAATAGCAGCAGAAATAGAAAATGTTAAATGTTGAAGGTGAAACTACTTCCCATGAGGGATTCGTGGATTGTTCTTATTTGGAAGATACAGAGAACATGCAGATTGAAGGAGAAAGAGACGTATTTTTGATCACAAACAAAAAATCCAAAATTTTTAGTAGCTAAAGTGGCTATTACAAAGTAATGTGTTTGTGCTAACTGGGATCATGTTATATTGCAACGCATGTATCAATTATTTTTCTGGACATGAGATAAGTACAAACCTCGATACACCTCAATACAAAATTAATTGATGGTCTTACAAAATAAATACATGCATAGACACGCTGTTGTTATTCACCTCAAGCTTTGACATTGATTTGGGGAGTGCCGAGTACTATCGTTAGTTATAGGTGAGACCTCAGATGAGACCGATAGTGGATTGTGTATTTTTAAATTAAACTTTTACAAAATTATTGCCATATCTTTAGAAAGTTTTCAGATATTCCGTAATTATAAAGACCACGCTACTTGTGTTCAAAAAGGGAACCAAAACAATGTTAATTTCATAAAGGCATACTCTTCGAAAAAACCGAGGGGTCATCCACTATTCGAAAATGTGTACCAGTAATGCAGATTTTCTCTAAATTTTGCATAATGCAGAGTAATGCGGAGTAATGCAGAGTAATTCAGAGTAATGCAGCGTAATGCAGAGTAATGCAGAGTAATGCGATAATGCAAAATAATGCGGGCCAATTTGTACCAGCAATGCGACTAGTGGATGACCCCTCGGAAAAAACTAACTTGCGAATCGAAATTTTATTTCTGGCCAGTGGGATGAGCCCAAGAATAAATCCAGGTGGAGAATAAAATTTTCATTCAAAATTATGACGCAGACTAAATTAAGAAGCAGATGAAAAAATATTTTGACTGGTATTTAAATCAGGGTCAAAATTTTGTTGAATCTCTCAAGTATTATATATTATACATTTACCCATTTTAACAACAGTCTATCTTAAGGTATGTATGTAGATACATACACATACCTACATCTTGTTAACTTCTAATTTATAATATAGTATGTATGTACATGGGTGCTCTCGATGTATTTTTTTATCTTGTTATAATATTTTGCCACAATTAGGTAGGTACTTCCTTAATAAAATTCTGCAAAAACTAAGACTAAAATCGGCATAGTAAAATCCTACATTGATTAACCTTTATTGGCCTCCTATTTGCACACGTATGACAACCTTGACACTTAATCTTATTTTAATTTGTGTTTCGGCTGCTATGTGGGTAAATAAATATAACCTCTGCGTATATTGGCATACCCAATTATTTTTTAGTTGCCTACAACACGAATTAAATGGCAAAAAGTTTATATAATTATGTACACATTTTTGCTTCTGTAGATATTTTAGTTGATATATTTATTTATTTGTCTACTAAAGGATGCTTGGAAAGTTTGTCATTTTTTCAAAAATAGGACGTGTAATCAATTCTTTACATAGGACGATACATTTGGCATTTCTGAAGTGTATAAAAGGTATTTTAAGTTGTTACAGGCTATGTAGATATTAGTAACCAATCGATACCTAGATATTTATAAAGACTGTAATAGGACTATGTAGCTACCCATCACGTAAAAATGGTGTGTGCTCACTTGCGCATATTTGCGTGAACGAACAATTTAGTAGTAGGTAGTGCATTTAATTTTTCCGAAAAATTGAGTTGCTAGGCAATTGTTTTAACAATTAATGACATGAGTGCTGATCGCTATACACGAATGCCATTTGCTACAAAAAATACACTTAGTAACGCATTTTTGGAATCTTCTCACAGAAAAAATTTAATGCAAAAATGCCATTTGATAAGACTATTTCCTGAGTAAAACATATACACTATACAAGATGCATTGGTAATATGTAATTCTGTAATAATGTTTGTCGCCATCTGCTTGTCAGATTTTGCCGCGAGTAAAAAATCGAATAAATTGCTGACAGGAGCTACAAAACTATTTTTCCACATCAAAATCATTGTTGATACAAAAATTGTGGCTATTGATTGGTCTGAATTAAAACCAAAGAAATACTAATCGCACATACACGTTCATTCGCAATTTACTTATATTTAAATGATAATGTTTGGGACCAACATTATCTGGTTCATATTCTGCCCATAATCCTTTTATGCATACCAAGGATCGACACGCAACAGATAGCCTTCGTGCAGACACAGCCCTTATGCCTACATATTTTCACCTTGTATAAGTCGAAGCGTATTTGCACGCACACTGTTCGTGAGTATGAGCATGAATCTCAAGAGAGTATATAAAATCAACTGTTTAATCTTCAAACTAAATAAAATAAAAATATAATAGAAAAAATAGTCTCCAAAATCCTCGGTCCTGAATTTCATCTCCTGTTAATATTTCTAAATCATCCTTAAAGTTTATTCCCCCATCTCTGCTTTGGTTTTCCTTTACCTCTTCTTTCAATCACTACCATTGCCATTTCTTTTCTACCGACATAATCATAATCTCTTCTCATTAGATGCCTGTCTTTATTTTCTTAGATATTTCCAAGATGGCCCATTAGCAACCATAATACCATCTCTTATTTTGGTAATTAAATATCCCTCAAAAAAAAGATAAATAAATTCTAGACATATTATGGTAAAGTCCATTAAAAAACGAAATTAGAGCCAGTGTTCCAACCAAAGCGATCAGTTGATATCCATCATAGGTAAAGGAATTTGCGATATATAACAGTTGTAAACAATAGTAAAAGCAAGGCCAGAAATAAAGCAGTCAGTGCTTGGATTTGTTATCGAGTTAGTCACACTGAGGTGACTAATTTTTAACATTCGACATTGCAACCCCTAATTTAATTATTCACCATCTAATATTATTTCTGCATCATCGGCTAAGAAATGGCATTGCAAGATACAAGGAAATTTTTGATTAACACATGCAATATATCTTTTTGAACTTTGCTTCATGTTGGTATTCAAGATCTATAGGTACTTACACAGAAATGGAACCTTCTTGAACAAATTTTGTTGACATTTCTGATAGTGCTGTAAGCTGACATCTTCCTTGTGGTCTACAGTTCATAATCCAATAGATTATATCCTGGTCTGGACTTTGACCATTATTGGCAAACCCACCGTTAAGTGTCATATATTCAAATTGCTACAGTGATTGAAATATTATACCTTAATAGGTATGATCTGCTGAGGTCAAAACTTTTACATTCAGACTCACTACAAAGGTTTTATATTAAGTATGATCTTCTAGTTGATCAGTTACGTTTTGACAGGTTTGTGTCCTGTCATTGTTAATAAGTCGTCATTAAAAACTTATGAGTTATTCTAATATTTCAGCGAGGTTGGTTTCCAATCATCTTCAAACGCGTTTCCAAAAGTGATTTAGTGTTATTATTGTGGGATACGTACTAGAATTGCTGTTTTCTTTGTAAGTCTGCGAAAGAACTCGGAAACAAATTCATAGTATAAAACTTAGTTGTCTTATTCTTACACTTGTCAGTTTAAAACTTTAGTTTTCAAATTAGACCGGTTTAGCGGTGGAGTACTTCGCCGTTAGTTTGTAATTTTTCAAAATCTTAAAAATATGTTGTTATCAATTTTCTTAGATCGCTATTTAGTGTAGGTTATGCTATTTGAATAAATTACAATTTACACGTGTAATATCACAACAATAAAGTTAGAGTGCGGTCTACTACGCATGTCAGGAAATCTCCATTTGGGGAATTGGGGATCTCGATACATGAGGGTGATTTGAAAACTGGTTGTCAACCTTAATTTAAAAAATATTAACAGAATAACTTTTTTCCATCGAGTCTTATTGTCTGCCCAAGATATCTGCAACCAGCAAAATAATTTAAAGAGTGCAAGGGAAGGCTTAAACGACGTTGTAAATTTGTTTGTAAACGAGATGTGGTAAGAAATGTTTGAATCTTATTAACGAAGAATTAAACAGTTTTTCAAAACTGGTTTACAAACAATTGGCAACGTTGTTTAAGTCTTTCCTTGCATTCTTTAAATTCTTTTGCCGGTTGCAGATATATTGGGTCGGTAGACTAAATACTCTTCCTGATCTTATAACATGACAGAATAAACAGAAACCTTTCTAGTTCTGGAACAAATTTAAAACTCAAATAAACTTAAACATTTAGGTTACTAACCCGATCATCAGCTGATAAGTTTTATCTTGTGCTAACAAGTGTAATAAAAAAAAAGATAACCGATATCAGCTGATAATCAGAGTAATTCAACGTCTGTTTCAGCCCCGGTTTCAGCAAAAGCGTAAATCATAATACACATGCATCAAACAAGCTAAAAATGTTCTGGTTGTATGAATTATCGTGCCTAACCAAATTTGGAATGCTGTCTTTAGTTTTGTACCATAGTTTTGGTGTATAATCTCTAACTGCCAGATTCTCCAACGCTACTCCGGTCTAATTTGACAACCAAAAATTTTAAACTGACAAGTGTAATAGCCTGTTTACATTATGTGAAAGTTGGTGCCATGCAAGAAAAAAATGATCTGATCACTAGAACTGATCAACTAGAATATCTTAATTTCAATCAGTACTAAATCTTAAACCTTCTTAGTTAATCTGAACGTAAAAGATAACATAAAATGAACTGTTCACTAATTACTGCTCACACCCTTAAGATTATTACTGAACCAGCTGATCAATGTCGCAGTATAAACAATCAAAACCATAACGATAAGCCAACCTGTCAAATTACGAGCGGACCATGAATTTAAGAATACAATGCCAAGGCATTAAATAAAAAACCTTTATATTCGTCCATTTTGTCATGGCAAAATTGTGATAGGTATACCTATAAATATGATAGGTTTCTATACAAACCTCTGGTGAAGTATAAACACACAATTCGAAATTCAATCCCAAGCGTGGAAAGAACGATTCAAGGTTTCCATAATAAACTAATAATGTAGAAAAATTTAAAGCAACATATCCTCAACTTTCAGAAGAATGTTACTGTAAGGTAAACCATAATTCAATTTTAGGTTCCTTTTCGGATTCTGCTTTAACATTTATGTGTATCATTAACCAGATTCTTTTGTGGCCTCGTGCTAAACTTCAAAGTACCTAAGTATTGGTTTACCTACATGATAACCAATGGTATAGCATTTGTTTTTGCAACATCAACAAAAATTATTTTATAATGGTGCCTTGGGTTTTCTGTTTGTCTCCTTAACTGTTAAAACAATATTCTGCAAAATAATAAAACCATCACCAAATTAATTAACGCACAAACATGCTATTGTTTTTATACCTTTGTTATCATTAACAGCGGATACTGTGATGTTTTTAGATTGAAAAAATGGGATGACACTATCGCAGGAGTTAAGTTTCGGATCTGAGTGCCTCCTGACCCGCGTATCCATATTTTTGGCCAATGTCACACAAATGCACAGCACAAAAAGCACGAAACACGATGGACCAACCGATGTTGCCATGGCTAAAAGTCCGTGCGGTTTCGTATTTCGCGATATTTTTGACAAAGCGCGCGGCAAAACCCGACTCTCCTTGTCGTGTCGCTCAAAGCGCACCACTTAAACGACTGAAAATGCGAGCGCGATTCCAAACAGATGATGAGAGTCGTGCGCGCGCGCTTTCTCCGTATTCTCTTACCTGAAATTTTTAGTGCGGTTTCTCGTCCAAGATGTGGTCCTTGGCTCCATCTTTTGGCATACCGGATACCGGATTAAATGCTTAAAGTCTTAAAGTCCAATATTTTTGCAGTGACACAATTAGCATTAAGTTTACCAAGCTTAGCTTTTTGTTAATGATGTAATCTGTCCAAGGGTGTATGCTTACAAAAAATTGTCGAGATAATTACGATTCCCTTAATCCTTAGCAATAAAAATGCCCCAGGTTGGGCGCCATTTATTTAGTTATAGTATAATATGGTATAATCTTGTATACCATTGTTATGCACAACACCACATATAGAGAAACTACAGCAAAATTACTATTTTGGTGATATAATATTATAGGATCACTGTAAAAATGTACCCATTCTTTTGCGGTGGCAAAATTACCATTAAGCTTGCTTGGTGTTAATGACGCGATTTATCTAAGGATTTGTGCTTACAAAAAAATGGTCGTGATAATTGCTTTTTTTCTAATTCCTACGGATATGCGAAATGCTCCAGGTTGGGCGCCATTAATTTGGTATAATCTTACGCATCACCTGCTATTCTACTATCCTATAACGCAAAGAGAAACTTATTATTTACAGTATCAAGGGATAACTTTAAAAACAGACTAATATTTTAGCGGTGGCAAAATCATCTTTAAGGATCTCATAAACTAACGCGTATTTTCGTTGCAGGTTTTTCTTCATTGTCAACATCAATGATGAAAAAACTGCAGCCTCTGCGGTAGCGAAAATTCGCATTGGCTGTAGGATCCTTTACGCTTGCCAAGCTCAACTTAATGTTACCTAATTTATCAACTTCGCATCAGTTCCTAACAAGTGCGCTCACTAATAAGCAATGGATCGCCTCCTCCGATGTACCTTAAGGCTTTGCGCTTGCAAGAAAATGCTCAGATAGTGGCGATAGTGCCTTAGTCCACAGAATTTCGAACTACACAGAAGCAAATAAAGCGTATTTTAATGGGACCCGATTTTGAGGGCACATATCCAAAACGGCCATCTTTTAGGTGACAAATTAGTCAGAAGCACATGGCCAATGACGCCAGCGCCAGCGACTGGCTGTAGGTAGTTCGACTGTAACTGCAGTGTTGGATATTTGTGTTGAGATTTGATTAATAAGTTTTAAATGTTGTTATTTTCCATAAGTTAAGTACAGCTTCGTATTTTCGGTACCTCCCATATAACCTGATGTAATTCTGATATTGCTGCTGTGTATATACAACACATGCTTGCATATCTTGCAGCATGTAAATGTATGTTTTGTATTAAAGGTAGAAATAAATATTTTAAATTCTGAAATTTTCTCTCAGTGCAATAAGTGACAACATTGTCACTAAACATGATACAAGGTCACTGAAAACGGCCTCCTTGAGATCAAAGGAACCGACAGTACCGACACACTCTTTCGCTTCTGTATGGTTTAGAAATTTTGTGCTTAATCGCCGAGTGACTGTCGATATAGATGCAAATCGACCTGCCGTCCCGCCGATCAAGGCTTTCAAACAAAGTTGTCGCTACCTTGTTAATGGCCAAAATTTCTACCTGAAATACACTGCTGTAATTTGTAAGTCAGAACGACTTCTATAAATTCATAGTTTCCACAGAGACTCCAGCCCCAACGCCAGCGTTCATTTTTGACCCGTCCGGTTCCGTAAAAACAGAGTGGTCTACCTCTATAATAAGCTGATTTCCCTCGCACTCCCCCCTATCTGGAAAGCCCAGAGGAACCGCTCTCAAAGTCAAATTTTGGGACAATGTAGTCAGTCGATTTTTATCTCCTGAATTTGGATACTAAGTATGCTACTGTGCCCATGGTTGGCGGGATTCCAGCAGTCCAATTCTTTCAGTCGCATGGCACTATTGCGGCTACACTTTTGCTGTAAATATCTAGGGGCAAAAATGCAGCATCGTCTCCAATGCTGCTATCGCTGTGATATGCAAGACATCAGTTATACCTAGACAAGCTGCCCTCTGTAGCTTTGTTAAGGCGTCCTTACGGGGGAGGGGACTTATCGAAAACTTGGGGGTCATCCTGTATTCCCTCATAAATTTTGTCCTTTAGAGACCCTTGGTTAGCAAGGACGATCGAGTGTGTCAATGACGACTGATCATTGCTGAATGTTTTGTCCAATAAATATTACACTAGAGACGGTGAAAAAAAGTTTTCAGACAACGACGAAGATTCCATTTCATAAAAGAGTGACATAGTCTAATTTTATTTTTCGCCTTTTGGTGTTTCAAGCATATGTATATGTAAGTAATTACCACTAAAATCTAGATGTATTTTTTTTAGTGGAACTACACTGTAAGTATTTAACTATTGTTATACACTCTATGCGTTCAACACTGACTACAACATGATACACAAAATAAATTACTGCTACGATTTGACAATACTAAGTTATTTGCAATAAAGCTATTTAAAGAATCGGAAATAACATAGGAAAAATTTTTTGTTGTTTATAAGGGCATCGTAAATCGAACATAATATTTTACAAGTTTGTTGCACTGTTGGTAACAGGCTAATAAGAAGGTTAGTTGGTATAAAATTTTATAATATTTAAACAGCAAATAAAAATTTATTTTTGTTACCTCTTAGAAAGAAGTATCAGTAGCATATCTGAAAGAAATAGTAACATCATCTTCATCAATATAAGTCATGTGAAAAAATTAACTGTGAGCATGACTATGCCGAAGGGCTGCAGCGCTGTACTTGCTACACCTGTATAGTGTATTATGTTGTCTTTCCAATTATTTATCTGCTGGCAGAAAAAATCCCAAAAGAAATAAATTAAAACCTCTAAAAGCAGAAAGATGAAAAAGCAGAAAATTAACATAAATTTTTTTTATGCATGTTGCAGCACAATCTATTTTATGGTTTTTCTTTGTCTAACATAATACAAGGAACTCATTAAGGAAGACGATTACAGTTTTCTTTTTTATGCATATCATAATTTACATCTACATACGAGTGATGGGAATATCAATTTACTTGCCAGTACATGAAATGATTTTAATTACAACATTTCAGGGCAAATAGAAGCTAGCAAATAGTGCTGTATGTAAAAAAGCACTGCAAATATTTTAAAAATTAAAGTCGTTTATTTAAATTTACCAGTGATGCTAAACAATCATGGGTATCTAAGTAAAGCAGAACTAGTCCAAATTTCGTTAAAAATGCATACATTTTTTATATAACATATGTATTTGAATTATAGATCTGTTATTCATATTTTTGTGGTATAATTTAGATATTAGTACTATTAGTAGTCCTTACATAGGCGGTAAATGTTTGTTTTTGTTTATAATATTTTACAGAACATGTGCAAATGGTTATATTTATGTTACAATATTTATTTTTATAAAATTCGCTATTTAAATCCTTTTTGTACAAGGCGATAGGGATCCGCACCTGAACAAAACGTTAATAAAGTTATGAAAGAATAGTGTCTTCTTTTCTTGCCGAATGTCAATGATTATAAACTTTTTTTAAATTTCAGAACACCTACTTACTAATATTTTTCATATTAAATCCTGACGTTTGCTTCAGAGTTTTCTGTTTTTCTCTATGCTCTTCGAATAGTCTGACAATTTTTTGTTTGAGCCTTTGCGAACTACTGCAGTCCTTTCTTTATACAAGTTGATTGATTTATAGTTATAGTAGTATAGTTAAGAGATGCTACACTTTAAATTATATAATTTTTTAAAATGAAATACTGTTAATGGTTGATTTTTATAACAAAAAATTAAAGTTGGTTCAATAATTAATTAAATAAACGTTAATTTAACTAATTTTATTAAATTAAAAAACCTATGCGGGATCCCGCGGGATTAGAACCAATCCCACAAATGCCCTGCGGGATTTAAAACACTGCGGGATTGTAATCACTAAGTAGTCGTAACAATCCACATAATGGAAAAGTGCATGTAGCATACCTGTCTACCTTTAAACGCTGGCGCTGGCGCTGGTGATAATAGCTGTTATCTATAAGCGGTTATTTCTACCTATCGATAAATTTCCTGTAGCGATAGATCAATATTTATCAATATAGAACCAATTATTATTGTTAAAAATAATTAATTTTGAATATACCTGTTGTCATTCGACAAATCTATAAATATCAATAACCTTAGAAGTATAGAAAATGTAAGCTTTATCTTTTACACATTTATGAAGTGTATCTCGAAAATCTCGAAAAAATTATAGTACTCGTATTTGCATAACATACATTGTTGCTGTCAGCGACATTTATAAAGCTGCGTAAAGGTAAATTTTATAAAATACCAAAAATTAAAATGCGCCTTATTATGACAGTAAACACTATAATATACAGCAATACATTGTTTCATATTTTAAAATAATATGCATAAAGTAGGACATTTATGTAGATGTGTTTTTTAAACTATAAACCAATGAATTTTTGTGATGTTAATAGCATACATGTACATATTCAAAATCAATTCTAGATTTTATTATTACCCCATTTCCAGGGCCGTAGCCAGAACCAAGTTTTAGGGAGGGCTCATATTTTTTTTTACCGGGGCCGATATTTTATATTATTATTTTATTTATTCACCAAGGATGCAGCCAATATATTTTAAAACATGTATAATAGGGTAATATTGCATTGACATTATAATGTCGCTATTTTTCTTATTTGGGGCTCTGGACGAATAAAAACTACAAATTGCGCATGCAGCAACAATTTTCATAAATTGAAGCAATTTTATTTTTTCGCACACGCCGCGTGATGCCGATAACAATAACATATTGAAATAATTTAATAAACTAAACTAAACAATCAACTAAACTTAAAACAAAAGTTTTGAAAAAATATGTGGTATTTTTTTTTGTATTATGCAGGGTGTCCGAAAAGTCTAAGTATGGGAAAATTTCTTTGCTATTAGTAAAGATAGAGAGGGAACTTTAGGTGTATCTTATAGGTTAATAAATTTACTTTTTTATATAATTTAACTTTTTCAGCCCCCTTAAGGGGTGAGGCTAGGGAGTTGAGATCAAAAATTTTACGGGCAATCCTATGTCGTGTGGTACCTCATTTTAAAGGTCTTCAAAAAAACATTTTACCGCAAACCCGAGGTCCGTATCTTAATTCGTTTTTAAATGGCAAGCCTTTAAAAACTAAAAATCGATAAAAAAAATTTAAAAATTTAATTTTTATTATATTTATTTCTCTTATTACTTTAAAATGACCACCATGAGCTTCTTGGCAGTAATAACGTCGATTTTGGAACTCTGCAAGAAGTAACACCTGCCGTTCTTGAAAATGTGAGTTCCAAAATCGGCTTTGTTACTGCCATGAAGTTCATGGTGGCCATTTTGAACAACTTTTAAAGTAGATAATAAAAGAAATAAAGGTATTTACATTTTTAATTTTTTTTCACCATTTTTAATTTTTAAAGGCTTGCCATTTAAAAACGAATTATAAAGATCCGGGATTCGGGTTTGCGGCAAAATGTTTCTCTTTTGAAGATCTTTAAAGTGAGGTACCTACCACACGGCATAGGGTTGCGTTTAAAATTTTTGACCTCTACTCCCTAGCGCCACCCCTCAAGGAAGTTGAAAAAGTTAAATTACATAAAGAAGTAGATTTATCAACAAATAAGATACAGATACACCTAACATTTGGTGTCTCTATCTTTACTAATAACAAATATATTTGCGATACCTACTAAGACTTTTTGGACACCCTCTGTACAACACACAACCGTCAAAAACACAAGGATAAAAACAAGATATAGGAACAACTTAAACTTTAAGTCTTAAAGTAGTTAAAATATAATTCATAAGGAACATTTTAGAAAACATAAACTAGAAAAGTAAAAAAGTTTTAAATTCATTTGCTTGCGATTGTGAATTTTTTTAAAATAGGTCTAGTTTGAGTGACTCTGTTCTTCGTCTTTCAAAAGCTAAATAAATTAAATTGTCCATTCGGGGTTGACTCATAGATAGAATTTCTCTGTGGTCTATTAATTGCTGTTAGAGTTGAAAACGAACGCTTAAACATTGCTTTCCCCCACCCTTGTGTTTAAAAGGATAGGAAGGATAGCTGCGTCACTGTAGTGGGGCACCCAGGGGAGAGGCTGGGGGGCTGCAGCCTCCCATACCAACATCCCAAACACACAAAAATTAAAAAAGTGCACTTATAATTGAAGAAATCCACCGAATTGCATTATTCCGCCCCCCCACCCCCCCAAAGACATCAGCCATCCCCTCAAGACACATCAGCCCCCCTAGAGAAAATCCTGGGTATGCCCATGCGACGGACTACAGTGAGCTGATTGAGTAGACGAAATGTAAGCTGCCGCCCACTCCAATGATGGAGAGCTGGACAACAGAGAATATTCCGTCATTTCTGTAAAATAAAACTCTGCTTGAGTTCGAAGTTTTTAACTTTTCCTGCCACATTCAAGCAGTTGAAAGATGCGTAAAACTTGTGACAAAGTCCGCTGGAAAAGTGTGGGGACAAGATAACGCATATTAGAGGAACTTTGCACTCAAGATCTTCGATGACAAAATTCGCCAAAAAATCCGATTTCAAGATAACGCCCCGTTGGGAAGGGCGTGGGTGGAACTCAAATTGCAGCCACCTCCACATGGTGAGTTCGGAGTCATTTCAGCAAAAATTTTGCGAAGCTGCAAGCTGATCTTTTTGGATCAAAGTTGAATATTATATAAAATCACTCATAGGAACAAATTTGTCAATAAAAATGGCCTTGTATATATTTTTAATACAACTGTGCGTTTGTTTGTAAAACTGTAAAAACATCCATTCTTCACCAAAATCCGCAAAATTTATGCCTTATGCGCAAACTCAAAATCTGGCGCGAGCTTTTTAAAAATATTTTTCCTGTTATCAGGAAACTAAAATGAAGAATGGTAACGCTATTAGAAGTCGAAATATTTTATCTGTAATATTTTAGCGTTAAGGTCATAATTAGTGTTTTTGTCATTTTTTTCAAACTTGAAGCCCTTTACGTAGGGTTACCAGACGTCCGGATTTGCCCGGACATGTTGTGGTTTTTATTACGTCCGGGTACGTCTGGGCGGATTTTGCATAAGCGTCCGAATATTAAAAATAACATGACAGATTAATAAAATCCCTTCTCAAAAAACTAAAAAAAGCCTTTGTTCACAATTTTTTTTATATATATAGTAAAATACCTAAAAGTAGTAAAACCTCGCCATTAAGTGAGTAAATAATGTGAAAAATAACTACTCAATTTTTCAGAAGAAATTTTGTGACGTCCGGATTTTTTTATATACTTGTCCGGGTTAGAAAATTTTTGATCTGGTAACCCTACCTTTGCGAGAACTGAAGATTAAACATGGAAATTTTTTCAATATTTTCCCTTTATTGCTATGCGAATACGCAACTTGTCCCCACTATTAGAATTGGGTACTCGAAAATTCACTTTTTTCGACCCACCCTAAATTACACACATAAGGAAATTAGTGTAGTGCTTATTTAGAAATAAGTTTGTTCTTTAAAATTTAAAATAAACCGAAACGTATCACAGAATAGTTTTTTAATTCTACACCAATTGGCGGATAAAGCTAGGAAAACTCAAGAATATTAAAAATAATAATCTTTAACTGATAAACAATGATAAATTATTCTGATTCGATGAATTTTTTGACAAACTGTTTTTTTAAATTCAATAACAGAGTTTATCAAAGCCTGGCGCATTCGTCATAACCTAAATGTACATAAAATCTGATTCTCTTAGACATTACGTTTTCTTTCAGTATTCTGTCAAGAAGCGTTTGTTATATTCATCTTATCTGTGCTAGTAGGACCAAAAAATACAAGTATATTTATTTTGTGGTAGGACAGTGCATTTGGTTTTTCGTACCAACAGACACACAGTAGGGTCCGGAACCCAGAAAATTGGCATTTATTCAAGATGTGAAATTGAACATTGAAATTACCTTTGCTTATATTTCTTAACTACACCATACCACTACGTTATTTCCCCCACCCTAATACTATGGACGACCTTTCTCCATTGAGAATATCCCAGGCCCTGAGGCGACCACTAGCATGCGATCAATCATATTAGCTCTGTTCGTACAGAAATCACAAACCGATCAGCGCCAATCGAGTTTTAGTTATTTCGCAACGTGACAGTTTGCCAACTGGTTTCCAGCAATTTCATTGACTCTGACTGGTTTGTGATTCTTGTGCGAACAGAGCTATTGATCTCTGTTAATCATTAATTAGGTACTGGTACGATTTTGCGAAGTCAATACTGTTTTAGTATGCGCGTTACAAACTTTGCTTAATTGTGGATTCAGTACCTTAAGGGATTTGGTTTATATTAGTTATGATATGGTTTTGCCATACTTTGTGTAAATAGATTCTTACAAATAGGTTTCAGAATTCATCAATTATACTATTGGGATAGTATTATAGTTTACTTCCACGCGCTTCTACACTGGCATTTTTATAAACTAATAAAGTAGGAATATTCTTTTAAACAAAATAAACCATTGCTCATGTTTGCTCCTTTTAGTTTAGTGACTCTATTGTACAGTGCGTTTTCTTATTAAAACATTATTCTACCGAAGCGTTTCAGATTATAATTCCTCCTAATATTTCAGAAGCAGATTCAAGCATGGAGCGTGAAGATGATTCTTCTTCAGATTCTTCATAACTTCTATGCAAAATACACTGCGGGCAAAATAAATTGCCGTTTTAAACCAATTCCCAAATGTTTTAAAATTTATTTTTACGTAAAAAAGCGAACAATAAATACAATTTGAATTTAAACACTATATTTTACAATCCTTTTGTAAAACAAAAACATTTGGAGTTTCCACTTCATTCCGCAGGCAGTTTGGTATACAAACTATTTGTAAGTTATAGTTTAATTTTTATTAATGCGTCGGAATAGGGATTGCAATCCCGCAAAGTGGGTTCCCGCAATCCCGCGGGATCCCGCATCATTTGGCGGCCTGCGGGATCCCGCACCAGCTATGCGGATCCGCATAGCCATAAAAAAGCCGCAAACGCTTAAAAAATAACACGAAAACGTGTATCTGCCAAATATCCGTGGTATTATAATATGAAAATTAATGAGATTGCTTAGCTATTATAAGTATCTTACTTACCTTACAACAGGGCCGGATTGGCAGATTTCTTTTTACCGAGCTGAGTCCAGACCGGCCACCAGTCGACGCGGCCTCCTTGGGACTCTTCGGAGGCAAATACAATACAAACGAGTTCAAGACGTTTAATTTTAAGTAAATATTTTGTTGAATATAAATGTATATTCATATGATTTACAAACAAAACAATATACAAAGCAGAAACCCCAAAAATAGAAGAATACTCTGTTAGCCTTAAACAATAAAAATAAAATGTGATTGTGAAAATAATCATAGTTAATAACTAAGAAGCTTTCTCATTGTGTCACTTTTTTCGACTATAAAATCTATTACATCTTGCGCTTGACTTTATTTAAAAAACACGCACAACAAATTGTCAAATGTGGAACAATGTTCTACCTTCTACCTACAGTTTCGACTTGTAAATTTATATCCTAATATCCGAACATAAAATATCATTTTTTCCAAAAATCCTTTTAACAAATATTTAGGTTTTTCAGTGTCGCGGGTAATTTAAGGCCAGTGCAGGTATTTTGGACACTCGAAGTGGGGAAAGTTGGATGGGCATGGGCAGCACTGAACGCGATTGCGTCGCACAGTGTAACGGATTTGATATTTCGTGGACATAGGACAAAACAGCGACTATCGAATTTTAATTTGTGTTGTCTCTAGATTATTCGCAAAATATCTGGAGTTTAGTCGTTTACTAGATTTTTTTTCAAATGTATCACCGTAAAATACTTCCTTTTTAAACGAAAACTTGACTTTTCTGAGAGCAATAAAAAAAGATGCGAAAATAAGTCCAACTTTAAAAATTCATATGTTCTATAAAGAAAATCCTCTAAAATTCCCAATTTTAGAGGAAATATTTGTGAAGTTTACTTACATAATTCGATATTATGGAATTTTAAAGAACCGTGGTCCCAGTCGAAGAAAAAAGTTTGGTGTGGTTTTTAAAAAATGCCTAAATATGCGGTAGTTGTCACATACATAAGATTACACAACTATTATACATTAGGAATATCCAAACATCTCATCCAACTTTGTCAGATTATTGAAAAAAATAATATTTTTTTGGTAATGTCGCACATGCAGGAATCCAAAGTTGCTTTTTAATGCCGCTTTCAAAATTTTTCAGGTATGTTATTAATCATATTAAATGTTCTAAGAAGCTACAAGTAAATTTTAACTAATTGAACTTTTACTAAGAAAAGTGGCTAGAATAATATTAAATTAAATATTCATGAATCTAAGTACCCACCTACATGGTTTTATAAATACCTTATTACACCCCATTCGAAAATCTTATTTTATTAAACATTATTTTATTCTAAGAAATAGGTAATAAGTTAACTCATTAAGTACGCTTTGTAATTTAATTACGGATGCCACTACGGGTGAAAAGAAAGTAATAAAAGAGCAAAGAAAAAAGAAAATACAAAGTGAACTTGCGATACTAATTAAAATAGACGTTGTACAGAGACTGAGGGCGCTACAAACGACGGCAATACTACTAGAACTTTCTTTCGACATTACGAAAAATCAGCAGCAATCACTGGATTGAACAAAAATTTAATTAACAAATTTGATGTAATTTTTTAAGCCCTTTCTTCGGGTCGAAACTTAAATGTTGATACTTTTCGAGAATATTTGACAGATACTGTAAAGCTGTACGTGTCATTATATAGTTGGTACTATGTGCCATGTTATTAAAACATTTCCTATATTCCAATTGGACATTTATCTGAAGAGGCATCAGAAGCTAGAAATAAAGAGTTTCGTAAATTCCGAGAACATTACGCGCGAAAGCGAGGACGGACCGAGAATATTGAGGACATAATGCAAACTTGTTAATTTCGTTAAATCTCCTTATTTCCTTTATTAGACCGAAATAAACTGCGAAAAAAATTAACTCTTCTCAGAAACTGAAACACTTTTTAAAGTAACTAACGTTGAGGAAGACAATTCTGATAGATTAGTCTCCAGCTCAGATGGTGAAAATTAGGTTAATTAAAGTATGTTTTTTATAATTAATATTTAAGTCTATTTAACTTAGTTAGGTACTTTAAACCGAAAACAGTATTTTTTTATTTATTTTGTCGAAAAATAATTATATTTTTTGAGCGACCGATACCTAGTAAGGTACTACACGTAGGTCTAAATTTAGTACAGTAATAACAAACTCCAATGTTTTTATGTTTTTATACTCCACAATTTTTGCAAAACAGCGAAGTAAAGTACCAAAATCCACGAATTTTATTATCGTTACACTGTGCGTCGGTTTAGTAATTCTTCGCTGACGAGGAATCACTAATCGAGGATTTAGTTTTGTACGGCCCAGTGTTGCCAACTCGTGGGGAATTTCTCGTTTTCTGGGATTTCTTTAACGAAACTGGGAAAATTTTCTGTTTTTTTTTTTTAACGAAAGTGGGAAATTTTGTATTAACAACTATTGTAACAATTTCTGAGTTTTGATTTGTAATTTACAAATACTAAATCAAACAATTTTGATACGTTTGAACGTTTGCTTTGCACATTCCTACTGAATAATAACCAAATATAAATTTGATACATACGCACATAGCGGAACGCCCCAAAAAAGTTTTTATTTTAATTTTATTTCACACGTGAGGTAAATGATACTGAAAAATATAATATTTAATATAAAAAACAAATAAGTAAAAATTAATATATAAATAATAATAGGGAACATGCATATAACCCAAATTAATCTGAAATATTTTTTTTATATCCTCTACATGAATTAAATGTTTATGGCGGTTGATCCATTTATTTTGGTTTTTATTAACAAAAAAAAAGGATTTTCTATTGCAAATTGTCGCGCGAATTTCGAAACTTGTAAAACGTGATCCCATAGGATGTGTCGTCAAAAGTGAACTTATGACTCATCATGAGTACATGGCGAATTCCAGTGTTGTAGAGTCGTCGAAAACTCACTAAAAATGGCATTTAATGCGTAACTCATCTAATGAAATATCCCTGCATTTAAAGTAGAAGGTTCCTAAAATCTTATTCATGTATACTTCAAGACGAAATCGGTCCAGGAACCTTTCAATTTTGCAACAAAAATTGGCATTTCTGCGAAATTTTGACATATCATCTTAATAATTTCTAGTAAATAAACTGCAATTCTTTATTTTCATGGCAATCTTCGAAAATTCAAAAATTTTCAAATTTTAGATGTCCCCGGTGCAAATAAACTTATTTATGTAGAACTTTAATGAAAAAATGAGCGATTTAAATTAGTGGGAGGTATTCTTAAATAATTAACGGATAAAATAATCCCAAAAACAAATCATTAAATAGGTAAGGTAAACAGTGTGCAATAATGTCGGTTAAAAATAGGATTTGTCGGAAAAAATCAAGAAAATCTGATTTCTACCCCTTAAATACGCTCCTGGATGATCCATTCAGTATTCATTTTAAAGTGTGATTACCCTTTTATAAGATAGTATTGAAAAATTGGGAAAAAATTAGATAGGAAAAAATACAGAGTGATTCAAATGTACCGATGTCGAGGGCAAAAAAATTTAAAAATCGACATTTAATCGGCGATTGCTCCCTTCTTATAGAGAATGAAGAAACTAAATAGTATGGGTATTATATACTTCAACGAGCTCTTTCCGACGATATATATGGGATTTTAATTTGAACCATTTTGACCCCACAAAAAATTAAAAACCGTGAAAGATTGGGTCAAAAATCTAAATTTCCAGTTTTTTCCAAATATTTCCATTTGCCAGTGATTCTTTTAGGTAAATGTATTACAAAAAAAAGTATTTGAGATTTTAAAGTTTCACTTATGGATCCGTTTTTCGATCTGACGTTTTGTTCTCGAGTTATTAGGTACCAAAGATGGCATTTTCGACATAAAAAAATTCAAAACTTGCCATTTTCTGATCCTCACCAGCAGTGGCGGCGCCAGGGGTGGGCGCGGTTGGGCGAGCGCCCAACCCAAATCGTTCTCGCCCAACCGTTCGCCCAACCTGCTAAATCGAGCATGTGAGCAAAAAAATAAAGAAAAACCCAGTAGTTAAAATTAAAAAAGATGAACCACCGCTTTCAACATTATAAATGTATAGACCTTATATATCAATAATTTTACGTAAACTACTAAAAAAAAACTATACCTACTATTGTCCTATACCTACATAAACGAATAAATAAAATATAACTCATGTTATTGCATTTTCGGCATGCGATACGATGAGGTCCCTTTGTTTTAAGCCGCTTGTCGATCCGGTCAATTATAAGAAGGCCTTTGTATGTGGAAATCAAAATAAACACCGCCCTGTCTCCACTACATTACAAAATTTGAGAACCTTTGTTTTTATTAGTGGATCTTTCGTATATAATGCGTTTTTACAAATCCAAAAAGAGCTACATCCAGAAGATAAACCTGTGGAACTAAAGACTTAGTGATACGACGTGGACGTCACACGTCACACGTATCAAGCTGTTTGACTGTAAAAAAAAACACTGCCGGCAATAACAATTTTATTAAACCAATATATAACAGAAAACAACGTTCGTTCTCCCGAAGGAAACGAACTCTTAAACAATATTAATTTTACCTTTTTATTCAATTTAGAAGTTTTTGTGAATTCTTGTCAAAAATAAAAAATGTTTCTGATTATTTACAAAGCCAAAATAGTCATATTTTAAAAAGTTTAACATCAGTGGAATCAGTACAACAGATATTTGTATCATATAGGCAAGATTCTGAATTTGAAAAGTTATGGACTGCCACTCTAGAACACGCCTTCGCTAATAATATTAACTTAGATGATGTAAATAATAAAGTATCAAAAAAATTACCTCACTTAAAGAGGACAGATGTGTTACTAAAAAAAGTGAAGTTCAAGCTAAATTATAATATGCCGTTATTGATCGAATTACTTCAGAACTTTGTCGGAGATTTGATGAAAATGCTAGTGTTCTAAAGATCTAAACCCCTTTAGAACACTAGAATTTTCATCAAACCCGTTGAATAATATATTTTTAAATTTTGAGCAATTAACTCCATTAGCTATTCATTATGGATATAGCATCCGTCGAAAATGAATTATAATTACTACCGAAAACCATTGAAAGGTATGAAATTAATCATGATGTTAAAGATCTTGCAATTCTTCTGCAGGAATTTAATTTAGTATATCACGAAATAAATAATTTGTGCAACATTACGATAACCGTACCCCCTTCAAGTACCAGTTGTGAAAGGTCGTTTAATGGCTTAAACAACAATGTCACAAGACGGGGTCACAGATTTGGGAATTCAATACGTTGAAAAAAATATTGCAAAAACATTGGACATAGATGTAGTTGTAGACTCTTTGACACTAAACATAATAATAGAAAGAGCTCTTTTTTAATGTTTATTGTTCTGTAATAATGTTACTGTGAATACTGTGTAAAATAAACTGAAATATTTTCAGTGTTTTTTACTGTTTTTTAATTTTAGTTTGATTTTCAAAGATCCTAAATAATTTTATTTTAAGCTTCAAAAATCCAAAATATCTAACTTGTACAAAAATCTGTGTTACCCGAAATAAAGCACATTTTTGCTGCCCACCCTCCAAATTTTTCTGCCGGGTCTCGCCCAACCGAAAAGAAAAAGCTGGCGCCGCCACTGCTCACCAGTTTCAGTAGAGTTCTGAAGCTCCGGGTCCCATACAACCTCCGAAAATTTACATCGATTTAATTCACTTTTGCGACCTGTACCCGAATTCAACGGAAATCGCGGAAATTTCGACTTTGACGTTAATAGCTACAAAACGAAACATCCTGTATAACTGAATTTTTTACCGAAGCTAGTTGAACTATTCCTCTATCAATCTAAAAAATAGATTTCTCTCCCTCTGACTGTTTCCGAGAAAAACAAACCTGTTCGACTTTCGGTTAAGCTTTACGTTAACATGTAGATTGGCACTTATTTTTTCTGATCTCCTGACGTCATTTTTAATTAGGGATAGATTACTGCTTTTTAAATTTTTATAAATTATACCGAAAAGTAAATATTTTTTGTAGCTAAATTATCCTAGTAATTTTCTTCAAAATATTTTTTTGGGGTTTGTAATGACTTCGTTAAACGATTTATGCAATACAAAAATATGTGAATATTCCTTATTTACATCGCTTTCAAGGTTTTTCCTTTTTATGTTTGGGGTTGGGAAATATTATTGTTCGAAGTGGGATAGAGTCTAAGTGGCCAGGCCTTCGGCCTCACCGGTCACTTTGGGCCGGCGGCCCACCGAGATTTTCTCGGTCGCTCGCCTGTCCCAATCCGGGCCTGCCTTACAATCAAACGAATGTCATTTAGTATAAATACTAGTAAGACTTAATTCTCAGGTAGAAAAATAATAAACATTTACATTTGCCCAAAGTTACTTGTTAATTTAATTGATAAGAAATTTGACTGATTTATAGTCATAGTACCTAGTATAGTTAAGAGAGGCTAGACTTTGAATTAAATAATTTTGTTGACTGAAATACTGCTAATTTTTGATATTTATATTAAAAAATTAAAGTTGGTTTAATAATTAATTAAATAAACGTTAATTTATCGAATTTTATAAAATTAAAAAACCTATGCGGGATCCCGCGTATAAACATTTGAAGTTCATTTGCCCAAAGTTACTTATTACCTTAATTGATAAGAAATTTGACTGATTTATAGTCATAGTAGTATAGTTAAGAGAGGCTAGACTTTAAATTACAAAATTTTGTTGATTGACATACTGTTAATTTTTGATGTTATAATAAAAAATTAAAGTTGGTTTAATAATTAATTAAATAAATGTTAATTTATCGAATTTTGTAAAATTAAAAAACCTATACGGGATCCCGCGTATAAACATTTGAAGTTCATTTGCCCAAAGTTACTTGTTACTTTAATTGATAAGAAATTTGACTGATTTATAGTCATATCAGTATAGTTAAGAGAGGCTAGACTTTAAATTACATAATTTTGTTGACTGACATACTGTCAATTTTTGATATTTATAATAAACAATTAAAGTTGGTTTAATAATTAGTTAAATAAACGTTAACTTTATAAAATTAAAAAACCTATGCGGGATCCCGCGTATAAACATTTGAAGTTCATTTGCCCAAAGTTACTTGTTACGTTAATTGATAAGAAATTTGACTGATTTATAGTCATAGTAGTATAGTTAAGTGAGACTGGACTTTAAATTACATAATTTTTTTGACTGACATTCTGTAAAGTTTTAATTTTTATAATAAAAAAGTGGGTTAATTAATTAAATAAACGTTACTTTATCGAATTTTATAAAATTAAACAACCTATGCGGGATCCCGCGAATAAACATTTGCCCAAAGTTACTTGTTAGTTTAATTAAGAAGAAATTTCTATTAATTTATAGTCCTAGTAGTATTAGTAGTATAGTCAAGAGATGCTAGACTTTAAATTATATATTTTTTTTAACTGAAATACGGTTATCTGTTGATTTTTATAATAAAAATTTTAAGTTGGTTCAATATAATCAATTAAATAAACATTAATTTATCGAAGTTTATTTAATTAAAAACCTATGCGGGATCCCGCGGGATTAGAACCAATCCCGCAAATGCCCTGCGGGATTTAAAACACTGCGGGATTGCAATCACTATTTCGGAATTATTAAAGTATTGTTGAAATTAGGTCTTGCAATCCCGGACGTATTTGTATCCCTGGATTTTCAAGATCGAAGAAACAAAATCCCGGGATTTTGGGATTGATACCGAAAAATTGTAACATTAATAAAGATAAATTATTTTTATTTATAATACTGTAATTTTAAAATAAAAACAAAACGAAATTTGTGCAGAGGACCCATAAAAGTATAAGAAGTACAAATAATTTGAAATCGTTTACATAAGTACTTAAATGAATCTTCCAGGGTTGCCATATCACGCGGTAAATATTATTTTTACAAAAAATACTGCAGCGTTATTTTACGTAGGTTTTTTAACATATTTTATAATTTACTTATTCCGGGATTTAAGTGCCCAATCACGGGATTTTTCGGGACCGAATTTTTAACGGGATCCCGGGATCTCGGGATTTTGGGATTGCAAGCCCTAGTTAAAATATTATGATAAGTAAATAAGTAGTATAAAATTGCCGTTTTATGGTACTATAGTAACCTTTTTATATGGTGGTCCATATGAAATCTATATAAATTGTAAAAAAAATGAAACAAATATGTTTATTGTAGTTTTTTTACCTAAACATAAACGTTTTAACGTGTTAAATTTTTAAGTCAAAAATTCCTGATATCTAGTAGTAAAAGACTTCTTTAAATATTCACAATTACGATCATGTTCCACCAGCAGTGTGCAAAAAATCTGGTATGAATTAGAAAAAAATTGAAATTCATTCCAAACTTCATGGATTTTACTTAAAGCAGATTTGCCTAAAACAAATATGTGAGCTGACTATCCAGTAAATGCTAGGTACACACAAAAACGTATATATACAGTACGCGTCTAAAGTCCCCGCCCCCTCTGTTAACTTTTGATTTAACAAATGTTAGAAAAGTAAAATTTTGGTACGTTATATAACAACTACAAAGCTCCTTTTTAGGCGTAAATTCGTGAAATGGCGGCCGGGTGCCAAACCCAAGAAATCGAATGAAAATAAAATTTTTATACCGTTTTAAAAAATGCGAAATAATATATTATTTATAATGTTTTATAATGCTTGAGTTCTTATGCCTAACCTGAGAAGTGGACGAAACAAAACTACGAAACAAAAATTAACTGCTGTCAAAAATGGTAAAACTTCGTACACTGGCATTAATGAAAAAATGTCGACTTTTTTGACAGTTATAAATAAAAAATTGTCGTATCGATTAACATCATTTAGTAATACTCTGCTTGTTTTCATTTGTATCGGACACTAGAAATCTCTCCCTTCAGTTTAAGCCGTCGCACTGTGATCTAGAAAGCATTTTTAACGCGAAAAAATTGTAAACTTATAAATATGAAGTAATATTGATATAGGTTATTTTCGCACTAAAAAGTTAAAAAATAATTATTTTCCTTTTATAGTTAACAGAAAACTGGGGTGTGCAGTGCGCGCATCGTGCGGAAACTAAAGCAACTAACAAACTGCTCCTCCCTTTACTTCGCACATATGCATACCCCGACCTTCTGTTAACTTGTACAGCTATAAAACACTTGGTCTTTAAATATGTAATTAAATTTAAAAGCATGGAGCGCAGTTATAGAGCGGTCCAGGCATAATAAACAAAATATAATGTATGCCTAGACCGCTAGATATGTATGTAAGTGCGCCCCACGCTTTTAAATTTAATTATCTATTTAAAGACCAAGTGTTTTATAGCTGTACAAGTTAACAGTAAACCGGGGTATGCATGTGTGCGGAGTAAAGGGAGGCACAGTTTGTTAGCTGCTTTACTTTCCGCACGATGCGCGCACTGTACACCCCGGTTTTCTGTTATCTATGAACGGAAAATAATAATTTTTAACCTTTTGATGCGCTACTCACAAAAGCGTGTTTTTAAATTTTTTAAACTATAATTGATTCTCAAAAACTTGGCGTGTTATGGAGATTTTACGATCAGTTCGTAATCAGCCATCAAAAATGGACCGAAAATAATTTAGAAAGTCTGTAAAACGGCCGCCCGCCAGTTTGTACTTTAATAGTGTCCCGTGGGCAAGTTTATACTGGACAGGCCTGATTTAAAGTAAATTGAAAATAAATATTTAAGAGTGTTGAAGTTTAACGATAGTCTACGATAGGCTACGCTTAACAAAATGATAATAGTACCCAAGACACTTAGCTCCTTACCGAATGAAAATACTAATATCCTCCAAACCTATGAACAAACTTACCTATCACTGTTTACAATTTCGCTAGTTATGTCATATAAGATACTAGCTTTTTCGCAATAGTAGTTAAGAATGTTATGTATTTTTATTTGTGTATTGATTATCTCATGTTATGTATGGTGAGGTAACAACTACGAAAGAAAGGGGGTCTCGGACTTTCACTTTTACGGTATACGGTGTACCTGTTAAATGGTAACATGTGTGTTTGATCTTAGGACTGGCACTCCATCTCTTTTTACTTTCCTTGGAATTAATAAGACGTTTGTCTTTAATATGTTCAGATAATTAGAATATGTCTGTTGTGATGATTATGATTGTGAATGTACTTTAATTTACGGTAAATTAGTTCTATCGATAATTATTATTCGCCGGTTCTGATTTGCTATTGTATAAAACTCTTTTCAGTATACTCTTAGATTGGGTGGTCTAATAACCTGTTAGTTGATTGTTTAGTATAGATATCTACAGGCGCTAATATTGTTTTTACAGCACCATGACGGTGAATAAAATCAGAAGTTATATAATTTTGTTTGTTTTTAGTGATGTTATGGGATACAAAGTTCAAGACGCTCCTCTCTTAACAAGGCGGCGTAAGTTTATTTTCAGTTTTTCTTAAAAACTTGACCTATTTCTGTTAAGATTTTATTATATCACTTCACCAGGTGTATAAAATTTAAAAGTAAAATACAAATGTGCCTCTGTTACTGTTCCTGCATGGCATTTACAATATCTTTTGTTGTGCCCAATATTTATTTAGTTTACAACCAAACTACGCCTCTGTAGATTTTTACAAAATTAGATTTAGTTTTATTTTACAATAAAAACAGTATCTACTTGGCTCAGTTTTCAGCCTTTTTAGATAACTTTAAATAAGTTTCCCAAAAATTCATATGTAGCACAATATTTATTTTCATTTCCCTTCCAGCTATTTTTGAACCTATAGGTTACTATAATAGCCATCAACCAAGATCGGTTTAAATTTTTGGGATTGTACTCGGTACACGTGAATATTTTTACGCTGCAACTTAAGTGCCAGGTTAGGCTTTTAACAATTTTATTATTTTTAAGCTCGTTGGTTAAAAGTCTGCAAACAAACCGACTCAAACATAAATAACTGCCTCAATGATATGTTTTCGGAAATGTTTCCACATTTAGCTGTTGGTAAGTTTTAGCTAGTTTTAATACCTCCGTATTCACCATAGCATTTTAAGAGTCTGATAACAACAGTGACATAAGGTTTAGAGAACAGTGTTATATACGATTTCATAAAAATACCCTTGTAATGACTGAGTCATGGATGAAGTCACGATGGTATACAACCTTACTTCTATGAGGTAAGTAATATCTTGTTATGCATTTATCACCTCAATCAAATTTGGATTATGAAATTTAACCAGAGAAAAATAAGACAGAGAGAATAATATCTCTTCTTCCCGCCAGCTCGACCACGCCATGGCCTTCAAACGGCAACACCCCGAGATTGGCGCGTAGAATTCTCACAATACACCCCGACAATAGCCAGTGCGGTAGCAATACGGCAAGCAGAGAGATTTTTCTGCGGCGCGTCTCAGTACTCGCTCTCACTGTATTTATAATAAACCAAAATCTGCAGTGCAGCTTATTTGAACGTCGGTTTGGAGGTCATCGAAAGCAAATCGTCTTTATGAATGAAATCGGTACGAGATATTATTCTCTCTGTCTTATTTTTCTCTGATTTAAGTTTAACTGTCTGATAGCGCTAACATTGAATGGTGAATACGGGTGTTTATATGTAGATTCGTAGGTTTAAGCTGTAAAGCGTTTGTTTTATACCAGTATAAATACTGGTAAAAAATTTAATATTTAGAGAATATAAAAGTCATTGCATTTTAGTCTAAAGCATAGACGTTTAAAAAACTTTTAAATTTCTACCCACTGAGTACAGCAAGATTGCGTCAAATTCGCAGACATAATTCTGGTGCAAGTGTAAACATGAACCAACCATTGCATTAAGTTTCCATAAAGTTTTCCCCACACCGCAAATCTTCCCCTCAGTGCCGTTTCATTTGTAGAATTTTCCTTTACGAGTTAACTTTAGACTTACATTTATAAAGGTTACCTTTTGCAAATTTACTGCAAGCTTGTATGAAGTAGTTACAAATTTGCAGCAGACTTAAAAATATGTAAGTATCTGAAAGTGTCCAAGGAAGCTGCAGATCATAGTTGTTATTAATAAAGCTGTTAAAACCCACTGGGAACTTTGCAAATAAGAATGGATAAGAAGGATGCATGGATAAGAAGTAGGTACCAAACTTATAATTGTGGCCTTACACTATGTCTCTAAATGAAAGGTTTTGATAACTTTTCTGTATTTCCTTCACCATTTAAACATTAGGCAATTATTTACTACGCTTTTTCTTTAAAATTGGGTTCTGCATCAGCCTTTATAATAAAATCTAAAATGATATGTGTGAAGTCACGAGACATGTTGTATTTTAAACTATTAAAATAAAACATTAAAGTAATGATGAAGGCAGATATAGACCTTAATGTAAATAAAGTGACTAAAAAGCAAATAATCGCCTAAACTAAATTGTGATTAAATGTAAAAAATGCAAACACAGTCGGCTATTTATCCTTAGATGCCTAAGTATTTATCCTACACCTAAGAAAAATCATAAATTCAATAAAAAACAAATTTATATAAAGCCTGTTTTTATTACAATCATTTTTTATTTGAACAAATCAGACAAAAACAATACTTATTTTCTCAGAATGGAAATTTTTTACTTTTCACTACTTTTCAAGTCATACCTCGCTTTTTCTTTTCCTTATATACCTTGTTTTTCAATGATTGAACCACGCCATCAATACTTTTTCCTACGACCACCTATGAAAGTGAGAAAAAAAGCACGGTTAACTTGGCGAGAAAGTGCCTTATATCACACACGTGTTGAAAAGTACTTTACAACACACGTGTTGAAAAGTACTTGTCAACGTGACATTGAAATAGATGGTGCCAATTTCATTTGTCTTATTTTCAGCACACTTGATAAAAATGTTAGTGTTGAAAGTGAGGGTTTTAAAAGACAGAAATTGAGGTTTTTTTTGTAAATATTTTTGTGGTCGTAGGAAAAATATTGTACATTACTCGTGTGAAAGTAATTTTCGATACTAGGTTCCTACGACCACCTATGAAAGTGAGAAAAAAAGCACGGTTAACTTGGCGAGAAAGTGCCTTACATCACACGCGTGTTGAAAAATACTTTACAACACACGTGTTGAAAAGTACTTGTCAACATGACATTGAAATATATGGAGCCAACTTCATTTGTTTTATTTTCAGCACACTTGATAAAAATGTTAGTGTTGAAAGCGAGGGTTTTAAAAGACAGAAATTGAGGTTTTTTTGTAAATATTTTTGTGGTCGTAGGAAAAATATTGTACATTACTCGTGTGAAAGTAATTTTCGCACACTCGTGGAATCATCGCACTCGGCTGTCGCCTCGTGCGACAACATTCCCACTCGTGTGAAAAATGTCACTTTCAACACTTGTTATGTAATATACTATTTCCTACGACCACCTATGAAAGTGAGAAAAAAAGCACGGTTAACTTGGCGAGAAAGTGCCTTACATCACACGCGTGTTGAAAAATACTTTACAACACACGTGTTCAAAAGTACTTGTCAACATGACATTGAAATATATGGAGCCAATTTCATTTGTTTTATTTTCAGCACACTTGATAAAAATGTTAGTGTTGAAAGCGAGGGTTTTAAAGGACAGAAATTGAGGTTTTTTTGTAAATATTTTTGTGGTCTTAGGAAAAATATTGTTCATTACTCGTGTGAAAAATGTCACTTTCAATACTTGTTATGTAATATACTATTTTCGAAAGCCTGTTCCGTCATAGCAGGAAATATAGGTAATAAGGTAATACTTTTACAGCTCCTGTAAGTAAAAGATATGTTACAACGCTGATAATTAACGCAAGTGCACACGTTACTGAACTTATCATAGTTAGATGAAACTTCACTTAAATTATAAATCCTGTGTGACTAAAAAGCAGGCTAAAAATATTAAATGCTATATACTAAAATTTGTAATTAACACGGGCACTTAAAATTTAAATAATTTTTGGTAGAGTACAATTTCCAGATCTTTTTTATCTATTTTAATCATTGACATTAAAATAGCTTTTTTCTACTCATGTCAATAAAAACCTGTATTGTATGTTCAATAATAGATTCAGAACAAGGTACATTGTGGTTTACACCTTTTCATTGTGCTTCAATCACCATGGTGATTGAACTACAAAGTTCACTTTGTGCACGTGTATTTTTTACAAAGGTGGCGTTGACAGGTGCCGCGTCAAAATTTTATAATTTCATTGACATTTTTTGACATCTTAAAAAGAAAAATATTACTAATCCCATTTTATTAACGGTAACATTCGTAGAAAAAGTATAGTGTAAAACTCGCATGGAATGACCATTTCCTACTCGTATGATTTGCAGCACTCGCCTGCGGCATCGTGCTGCAAACGTCATACTCGTAGGAAATGCATGTCATTCCATGCTCGTTGTACAATATACTATTTTCTACGAATGTCAATAAAAACCTTTATTGTATGTTCAATAGTAATTTCGGAACATGGTGCATTGTGTTTTACACATTTTCATTGTGCTTCAATCACCATGGTGATTGAACTACAAAGTTCCCATTGCACGGGTATTTTTTACAAAGGTGGCGTTGACATCCAAAATCTTTATAATTTTTATTTGTGGAATGTCAGATTGACATTTTTTGACATCTTAAAAGGAAAAATATTACTAATCCCATTTTATGTAACAGTAACACCCGTAGAAAAAGTATAGTGTAAAACTCGCATGAAATGACCATTCCCTACTCGTATGATTTGCAGCATTCGCCTGCGGCTCATGCTGCAAACGTCATACTCGTAGGAAATGCATGTCATTCCATGCTCGTTGTACAATATACTATTTTAAGTCTATGATTTTAAGAGCCTACATCAGTGGACCGCGTTCTCCGATTCGGGATTTCGCCAATGAAGAGCGTAAATCAATGTTAATGAGCAATCTGGCAACATGGCCATTCGGAGATGCGACGCGACCTCGCCGTCGTGAGTTGTATTAGGACAGGACTTGATTTCTTGAAGAATAATTGATTATTTTTGAGCAAGTTTATATTATGTATTTAGGATTTCAAATTATTTCACTTTTCACTGTAAATAATCGCAAACTATTAAATGTTGGACATAGGACATTCTTTGATAATAATTATTGATCTTGATTTCTTTTTATTCATTATATGTCTTATTTGTTTATTTAATCTTTTTGTCTATCATATGGGAATCGTTAAAAATTAAAGACAAATTTTCAAGAATTCGTTATTTATTTGGAAAAAATAAAAGTTGTAAAAAAATAGATATAGACAGAAATACATAAATAGATAGGTAGGTAGACTGGCAGCCATTTTTCTTTCTTTTTTGTACGTATCTATAAGAAAAAGTGCATTAATATATGTGTAATATTATAAAATAATACTACCTAATGACATAACAGCAAACAAATTTATGGAATAATATAAGATACTTTTCCTTCACATATGTTATCTCCAATGGGTAGGGTTTTTGGCAAAAGCGGACCAACCAGTTCAGGAAACATAAAATTGTCATAAAAAATCTTAATTTCGGCAACATTTTATTTTGCCAAAAGGATTCATCACGTTTTATCTAAAAAAAGAATATTCTAGAAAAAGAATATTCTCCAGTTTTTAACAGAAACTGTAATAATTAATTTACCCTGATTTAAAGGTTTTGGTGTTTAGAAATAATTTTGAATTCAACCTAACCTACGTAATAAGCGGAGTTTGCTATATCCGAAGTTCACGGTCAATAGAGCGTCAACGTAACATATTACCCCATTTTGAACATCCCGTAAATCTAAAACAGCTTAATTGATTTTAAAACCGAGAAAAATTCTGAGAGAGCGATTCATTAGAAATCAATTCCTTTCACAAATTACGCACTTTTGATGTATGCTTCTTGTGCCAAAGAGAACAAATCTACCTCGTTTTTTAAAATCTATCAAGTCATTTCAGATGTACGGGGTGTCAAAAATGGATCAAAATGTTATATTTAACAGTTCAATTGGCGCTTGGTTTATATTATTTTATTTAATCATAGTAAAGGATCCGAAGTAAGCTCGTCCTTTACCAATCTGCTTACCGGATAAAAAGTCTTTTTTATCAAACATAATATGTTAACCAATATATCGCGAATGGGTTGCCTAATGAAATATGGTCATGGCTATCCTTAATTAAAAATACTGTAATTCATTTTTTTTATATTTCACTCACTTGCTTACCAAACGAACTTAATAGGTACTAATCGAAAGTATAAAGCATAAGGAACATGCAAAAGTTAGGTTGCCTACTCTTTTTCGGTCCCTATACCGGGTTGCCATCAGGTATAAACAGGTGAGTCGATTTTAGTAATTTGTACTCATCTGCTTTCTCATTAAAACATATATTAAAATAAAGATAATTTTATTGCGAACGCCCTTGCGAAAAATCGGTCATGAATCACGGTTGCCAGTAGTGTTGTAAATATCCGTATTCATTAGATATCCGAATCATACGGAATCGGAATCAGCTAATATCCGTATCCATTATCCGAATACGAATCCATTTCTTGACCCGCGCGAAAGCGGTTACAGACCATGTATACGTATGCATGCAACAGACTAAAACATTTTCTATCCGGATACACGGCTAGGTAGGTCGATGGGGTATCGGTATCATACCATTCGAAGTCGAAGTTTAGGGATAAGAAGGCACCGCGTCGCGCCGTTCTCGTTTGAATTCGGTTCGGGTGAGGCGGGACTAGTTTAACCAATGGGTCTCATCTCATATGATACCCGTTACCCCGATAACTATGCCATCTTTTTTTAGAAAATGTCATTAGAAAGAGAAAGCACAATATCAAATATGCCAAATCGCAGACCGTGTTGTTCGCTTACACTCGATTCCGAGTCCGTTTTCTCTTTGCACTTTGAATTAGTAACCACCCGATGCGAATTTATTTTGATTCCGAATCCGTATTCAAGTTCTCGGCCGGTTCCGGATAATCCGGATTCTTTTAATATTCGGATCCAACGGATTTTTGGATACGTATCCTTACATCACTAGTTGCCAGGCTTTGAAATTTAAAAATTGGGGCAACCGATGCGAGACAGGGAAGCATTGCGCGTACTATTCGGTGCGATAGAGGAGGACACAGCATAGCAGCTGTGTGTGACGCGACTTTCGGATGAAGGAGAGTGCGCATGCATGTATTTCTATTGTTTTATAATAAACTTTTTTTACATGACACTAATGTGTTCATCATTTGACATACATTTTACATACCCTAATTTTGTTCATATTAAAAATACAAATTTCATTTTTGGGTTGAAGCTTTAGTTGACAAAATCACATTTTTTGCCATAAAAAACAATTGAATATTGATTGTGGTTTCTCCGTAGGTGAGTTTAAGTTTTTTATTTTAAATGGCAACCTACCAATTTTTTTATACCATTAGATACCTTTTTAAATTCCATTTTCGGTAATATATCATAAGTGGTAGTTTGCTCTCAAAATGGCGACACTGGAGTCATTTTTCCGTTTGAGTAGATCGCCATTTTGAAGTTCCTGGTTGTTATTTTCATAAAATAACTCTGTATTAGTGAAGAAGATTGTTTAACTTTTATTTTTTAAAATGATTTTGTAAAACTCTTTTAAAATAATTTGTGTATGCAAATTTATGTTTTCTTAATATGGACCATTTTTAAAGCAAATTTGCACCAATACATTAAATAGAAAGTACCAAAAGTAAAATAGCCGTCGCGTAGTACATGTTACTTATTATATTACCTAAAATTATCAAAAACACATTTTAAAAAAAGTTAAATAAACAAGACAAAGTACGTTAAAAAGAACATTTATTTAAGATAAAATCGGCTATGCATTTACCTAAGTTGGCGTTAAAAAACAGCCCACTTAGGTAAATTCATAAATCTGATTTTATGTGTAATAAATAATGTTATTCTTAACGTACTTTGTCTTATTTGACATTTTTTGGAAGAAAACCGGTAAAATGTGTCTTTTTGATACTAATTATCAAAAAGACACATTTTACCGGTTTTCTTCCAAAAAATATCAAATAAGACAAAGTACGTTAAGATTAACATTATAATTTATTACACATAAAATCAGATTTATGCATTTACCTAAGTGGGCTGTTTTTTAACGCCAACTTAGGTAAATGCATAGCCGATTTTATGTTAAATAAATGTTCTTTTTAACGTACTTTGTCTTGTTTATTTGACTTTCTTTTTAGAAAAAACCGTTAAAATGTGTTTTTGATAATTTTAGGTAATTAGTAACATGTACTACGCGACGGCTATTTTACTTTTGGTCCTTTCTATTTAATATTTTGGTGAAAATATTAGTAAAACATAAATTTGCAGATACCAATTATTTAAAAAGAGTTTTACGAAATGTTAAAAAATAAAAGTTAAACAGTCTTCTTCACGAAACTACAGAGTTATTTAATGAAACAACCAGGGACTTCAAAATGGCGACCTACTCAAACTGAGAAAAATGCCTCCAGTGTCGCCATTTTGAGAGCAAACTACCACTTATGATACCTATGTCACCGAAAAGGGAATTTAAAGAGCTATCTAATGGTATAAAAAAAATTGGTAGGTTGCCATTGAAAATAAAAACTTAAACTCACCTCCGGAGAAACCACAATCAATATTCAATTGTTTTTTTTATGGCAAAAAATGTGTTTTTGTCAACTAAAGCTTCAACCCAAAAATGAAATTTGGATTTTTAATATGAACGAAATTAGGGTATGTAAAATGTATGTAAAATGATGAACACATTAGTGTCATGTAAAAAAAGTTTCTCTTTCATCCGAACGTCGCGTCACGCGCAGCTGCTATGCTGTGTCCTCCTCTATCGCACCGAATAGTACGCGCAATGCTTCTCTGTCGCGCATCGCTTGCTCCAATTTTTAAATTTCAAAGCCTGGCAACCGTGATTCATGACCGATTTTTCGCAGGCAACCTTATACCACCGTGTTCGCAATAAAATTATCTTTATTTTAATATAGTTTCAAAGAGAAAGCAGATGAGTACAAATTACTAAAATCGACTCACCTGTTTATAAGTACCTGGCAACCCGGCATAGGGACCGAAAAAAAGTAGGCAACCTAACTTTTGCATGTTCCTTATGCTTTATACTTTCGATTAGTGTATTAAGTTCGTTTGGTAAGCAAGTGAGTGAAATATTAAACAAAAAATGAGTTACAGTATTTTTAATTAAGGATAGCCATGACCATATTTCATTAGGCAACCCATTCGCGATATATTTGTTAACATATTATGTTTGATGAAAAATTCTTTTTATCCGGTAAGCAGATCGGTGAAGGACGAGCTTACTTCGGATCTTAGACTATTACGTGTTTATATCGGTTAATTTCATATAAATCATATATACCTACCATAACCAGTAGAACTACTTACACACTACTTACCGTTTTTTCATAGAAAGTCGTCTATTTTTGCGACTTGTGGATGAACATAATCGTTTTCTGAAACATAAATTTTCGTTCTTTCTAGTCCGCCCCATGATAGCTATTTAAATACACCGAAAATCCAAATCACAATCACTCGCTAATCTTAATAATAAGACTGCTCCCGGTGTCGTACGATGCTTGCTGTGTTGCCAAAATGTGTTAACTGCCGAAAAAGCTACGCGATTTTCTCCAAAATTCATTAATTACGGAATTCCAAAGTTTTACAGAAAACTAAAGGTTTAATCAAAAATTCGATCTCCGCATAAATTATAGAGAAAATCGTGAACAATGAGGGAAAGTCTTTTAAAAAAATAAATATTACAAAATAACAAAAATTTTAAAAATAATTTTTTGATTTTTCTTTTTAAATGACTTTCCCTCATTTTGCTAGAAAATTATAATATATTTCCAAAATTTCGTATCATTTCGTTGGTTAGTTTTGGTGCAATTCTTTGAAACAAATTAGTATGTTTCAGCTGGTGATGAATGCTCTTAATAGTATAATGTAAATTTAATAAAAAAAAATATTAGAGTATACTTACACTGTATAATATAAAGTATTGATTTAAATTTTTTTGTAATAATATTTATTCCGTTCCATTCGAAAAATGTCTTTTTATATGAAAATAAAAGTAAACTTTTACGGTCAGATTCACTAAATAGGTTTAAGATTTAGTACTGGCTTAAATTAAGATCTGACAGTTTATCAATTAGTATTTGACAGGTTTTTGTCTTGTCATTTTTAGTAAGTTGTCATTAAAAAGGTACGTTGCTTGGTTTCCAAATAATTTTCATGAATCGTTTTAAAGTATTTAGAATTAGATGTTGGTTGGTAATTTTTACAAGGAGTTTTGTGCCTTCCCTGCATATGGAGATTTTATCAAATCCAAATACCTTTACTAAGAGAAATTTAGCCTGTAGCCAAAAGTTTCTCTTTGTCCCCAATATTTTGTTGCAAATATTTTTCAAAGTATTTTAGCTTCACAATGAACACAAATGAATTTGAGAATAAGGATGTACACTTTTATAACACAAAGAAACAAATAAGGGTTAAATGTTATAAAAAAAATAAATGAAAATTGGCATGCCTACAAAGTTTTTAACAAAGGCTAAACATTTTATTACCTTTGTTTTGTGAAAAACAGTTACTCTTTATGAAAAGTTTTGCTTTCTGGAAAAATAATAACGACATACTAAAACGTGAGATAGCATGTGCAGAGCGGCCAAAAAAAGGAAAAATCCCCATAAGAGAAGTACTATATTAATTTTCTTGTTTTTTTTTTCGTGCTGCGCGAAACTGCACTAACCCAAAAAAAATTACTTGCAGTTGTTTGCTACACAAAAAACAAACCAATCATTCATAATAAAGTATATTTAGGGCTCAACATGAATTTAACTTTCGTTGTGCAACTGCCCGGTGGGTGGTCTACCAGAACCCGAAGGTGCCTCTCCTGCCGACTCCGTCATTTTCAAACACTATTTAAAGAAAAATATTACAAAAGAATACAGTAGGTATGTAATAATTAAAAATAAACTTACCTTAATTGACCGATAATAACAAATTTCATGAGAAAACGCAGATTGATTATGACCAAAGATGGAAGTAATCACGTGTACTCTCACAACAAACTTCTTGTATTTCTTTGGTTGCAAAAATGGCGGACGGAAACCGGCTCTAATTTTATTTTTGCACGATTGCAAAAAATTCAAATAAATAAACTTACTTGATAATATGTTTTCAACTTTTCTGCAAATCTGTATTTGTAACCGCGTTTTTGAAAAGTTATTAAAAATGTACTTTTACAAGTTAACATCAAATTTGTAAGTGCGTGTTGACAACCACTTTTCAAAAGTATCTTTCCATTTACTAAATTCCGGCAAGGTTTCAATTTTAAAGTTTAAGTTTACATATGAAAAAGATACGCAAACTTTCAAAGGAAACATTTTATTTACAAGTTGCCATTAACTGTTCATTGAAAAGCTTGCAAAATATACTTCCTAGCATAAATACAGAAAAAATTCCAAAACTCTGCAAATTCTACTTTTGGAATCTTTATGGTGAACATTGGTAACTTACTACGCTCAGTGGGTATGGTCTAAAGAAATCTTCTCCTAGGAATCTTCCTATCTACGAATCAGTTTTAATATACACAAATACTATCCTATTCTAATGTAGTTACATATCAGTATTTATTAATCTTTCTAAAATCTAAGCTGATCAAAAAGTAAAAAAGCATTTTAATAATAATCCAGTCCAATAATAACTTCCAGTCTCTTAAAGAAACCTGTAAATTCGACCTACTTAGCTATATATATTCTAAACAATAATAAGTTTAATAAAAATATAATTATTTATAACGCTTATAAGCGTCTTCTACATAAAATTCAGAAAAAATCTTTAATTATTTCAAATAATCTTCTGCAAAAGCAAAACCACGTCCTTGTTAATTAAAGCTTGACATTTAATTTTAATGAATACTATATATACTTTACACGTTAAGGTCCAATTTTTATTGCACACAACGTATTAAAAGTATTGCTTATTTTATAAGGTAAATATTTTTTAGGTATCCCTGAAATTAATGTCGAACACTTCGAACCACTGTCTTTAGAACGGGTTTCAATTACTCAGGGAAGCGGACCTATAACGCTAACTGGCAGTTTTGAAGATTTAAATATCATGGGAGCATCTAACTCTACACCTCGCGATACACAGTAAGTAATTTTCTGATAACCGGTAGCAGTGGCGTACCCAGACTTGAACTTTGGGGTTAATATTGTCACGTGGTACCAGGCACCTCCACCAAAATTTCACGTGGTACCCGGCGCATCCACCAAAAATGTTACGTGGTACCCGGCGTCCGGAGGGGTTGATAAAACATCGTAAAGTTTACCGAAACACTTATATTTGGCAGGTAAAATATGATCACTTACATGGCAACTAATATATACGTTGGCGTAGGGACACCTTTCAACGGGGTCACTTATTCGGCCTGAAGGGTTGGCGCTACCGGTACTGCTAGCATGACACCGCCTCCCGTCGCAAAGCGACATTACCGCTTCTTTTTGCATTTCGCTGGTACTCGATATACAGGGTGTTATGAAATTCACTGCATATATTTGAATGAGTGACTCCTGGCGTAGTCTACAGGCATACCCAATACTTTTCCCCTTAAATCGCACACTTTTTTTATTTTAAAAATACCCTAAACCACCCCCGCATCCGACGCTTTTAAAGAATCTGACGTCATAGGCTCAAATATTATGAAGAAAAAACAAATGATCCAGCCGGGGAATTGGTAAACTTAAATATTATCGTGACATCTCATTTTTTTAGTGAAAACTGAAAATAAAGTAGTATTTTTAATTCCTCAGACGCATTTTACCAAAAAATGTGTATTTTATTTATTAGCAATTTATTTACTTAATATGGGAAAATATGGACCACTCTTAAAATTAGGTTGATATTGTAAGCAGAATGAATAATGTTATACGGGAACACAAACAATTATGACTTACCTGTTACGTTAATACTGAGATGAGGATTATTCCTACTCTTACTTAAACAATGGTTAGAAATTAAAACACAAACACTATCCCGCCAGCAAATTTGCAAAGTGTACCATATAGAGAGCGCCGTATCTGGCAGTCCCGCCTCCATCTTGCAACGAGGTATAGATTGTAATAGCCATGCCCAAAAGACGGTATAGTTTATGCTCGCTTTATTGGCGTTGTTGGCGACAGATTTTTCAAACCCAGTATATAGATTGTAATCATAACATGCGCCAATGCGGTATAGATCGGTATTATAAGTTCTAAGCGTAATTGGCGCAACTTTTAGGGCGACATAAATTGAATAAGAATAATAGAATTATTTTATTAACGTTTGTTCCAAATCGGTTATGCTGTGTTTGGAAATTATCTTCCTTAAACTCTTGTGGTTCGACAAACATAATGTTGTGCTGCTGGTGGCACTCTTTGGCAAAGGATCAGCTGTGGGTGGGTACTGCTAAGTTTGATTCCTTATCCATGCCTAGAAAAATCTGTGAAGGAACTTTATCTCCTAGTTGTCTTGTCAGATTGAATTTGTCGTGAGCATGTAGTATAGGTAAATATACAAATTGCAGATTCGTTTTTAAATGGATTCCAAATAGATAGATGTTTGCTAAACATATATTTGCATAACCGATTACAAACTATACCGCATTTGGCGCATGTCCTTATTACAATCTATGCCTCGTTATAAGACAGAGGCGGAGCTTCCAGACTCTCTGCATGGTATACTTTGTAAATTCGCATCCCGCCGAGCTTCTCATAATTTACTAACACATTCAGACGGTAGTCGCAACTACGGTTTCACATAATTTACTATCACACTAATTAAGCACAATTGCACAGTATTATAAATTTATAAATACCTACTACAATTTACACTTAATACATAATAATATTATGTAGCCGAAGCCTAGCTGAAGGGTGGTTAACCTTATCTTTCCGCTACCGTAATTCAGGCGCCTACCTAATTGGTCCGCCACCGTGCCACCAACCTCCCTAATTGGTCCGCCGAACACATGAGTCAGCGTTCCAAATATGGATGCATTTTGACGAGTTTATGTACATTTTTTTTTGCTTTTTGGTTCTTAATTTGTGAAAGAAAAAGTTATCAAAATGCAATTTATTTCGATATAAAATTTCGTTGATTTTCAAGGTTAACATGGAAAGAATAATATTAAGCAATATAACCCCAAAGAACGTACTAGTTGTTAACATATTTTGTTCAGTTACAAAAAATAGTCTATCTTTTTTCACAAGACCACGCCCCAACAACAGTACCATAAATATGAAATAATCTATGTTCTGTTTCCTTCTTAGTTTTTCTCGAGATGGTGATCATGGACATTGGAATTTTGGAATAGAGATGCCTTTAATGGATATAAAATCTACTTACAATCTCAAAGGGCATATGCTGGTTCTTCCTTTGCATGGTCATGGAAATTGCGAATTAAAATTACATAATATCCGAACCCAAATTTTCACAAATGTTAGTTTTCCTCTAAAAGCAGAAAGAGAAATTATGAACATAGATACGATGAAGGTGCAATTTAAAGTTGGATCTATGAAAGTTAAGCTAGATAATTTATTTAATGGAAACAAAGTTCTGGGTAAGTGAGAATGTAACTAACAATTACGAAATTTCTGAACTCTCTTGTTTCGAAAACAATATGCTTAGATCGAAATGAGGAAAAGAGAGGGAAATTGTTTATACTTGAAGTTGATCTATACAGCGTGCGTAGAACTTTAGTTGACAAATCGGAAACATTTTTATTATTGATTTTTCGACCAAAAGTTATTCTCTATAAAAAGTTTTGCATCCTTTCAAATACCGAACGACTTAACTGAAATTGACTTAGCTCATAGGGGGGTCGATAATTTATTTTTTTGAAAATGGCACTTTTTCAAACTGTTTTATTATTGATTTTTCGGTCAAAAGTTATGTTTAATGACAAGGTTGGTTCGTTTTAACACAGAATAATGTAATTAAAGTTATTCAACCAAATAAAATATCTTAAACAAAGGGATACTCTTCAATCAGCCCGCAATTATTTTCCACACATTTAATTAAATTAGTTTTAAATCTGCGAACTGCATTTACCAGTTGATGCCTCTTCAGGTTTTCACATTCAGTCCTTGTTCTATTTTTAAGCTTTTCCCTGTCTCAGAGGCGAGTTTTATAGATCCTGTCGTTTAAAGTACCCCACAGAATGGGGGTGAGGTCAGGCGACCTTGCGTAGAACTTTAGTTGACAAATCGGAAACATTTTTATTATTGATTTTTCGACCAAAAGTTATTCTCTATAAAAAGTTTTGCATCCTTTCAAATACCGAACGACTTAACTGAAATTGACTTAGCTCATAGGGGGGTCGATAATTTATTTTTTTGAAAATGGCACTTTTTCAAACTGTTTTATTATTGATTTTTCGGTCAAAAGTTATGTTTAATGACAAGGTTGGTTCGTTTTAACACAGAATAATGTAATTAAAGTTATTCAACCAAATAAAATATCTTAAACAAAGGGATACTCTTCAATCAGCCCGCAATTATTTTCCACACATTTAATTAAATTAGTTTTAAATCTGCGAACTGCATTTACCAGTTGATGCCTCTTCAGGTTTTCACATTCAGTCCTTGTTCTATTTTTAAGCTTTTCCCTGTCTCAGAGGCGAGTTTTATAGATCCTGTCGTTTAAAGTACCCCACAGAATGGGGGTGAGGTCAGGCGACCTTGCGTAGAACTTTAGTTGACAAATCGGAAACATTTTTATTATTGATTTTTCGACCAAAAGTTATTCTCTATAAAAAGTTTTGCATCCTTTCAAATACCGAACGACTTAACTGAAATTGACTTAGCTCATAGGGGGGTCGATAATTTATTTTTTTGAAAATGGCACTTTTTCAAACTCTTATTATTGATTTTTCGGTCAAAAGTTATGTTTAATGACAAGGTTGGTTCGTTTTAACACAGAATAATGTAATTAAAGTTATTCAACCAAATAAAATATCTTAAACAAAGGGATACTCTTCAATCAGCCCGCAATTATTTTCCACACATTTAATTAAATTAGTTTTAAATCTGCGAACTGCATTTACCAGTTGATGCCTCTTCAGGTTTTCACATTCAGTCCTTGTTCTATTTTTAAGCTTTTCCCTGTCTCAGAGGCGAGTTTTATAGATCCTGTCGTTTAAAGTACCCCACAGAATGGGGGTGAGGTCAGGCGACCTTGCGGACCAAAATTGTTGTGGTCTCATTGGTTGCCCTCCCAATCCATTTATTCGGAATCTGGGAATTCAACCATTGTGTACTGTATATATGTATATATAAAGATAGGAACTAAATGATTTGTGACCGTATTATTAAGTTAATAAAGAAATGTTAAAGTAGTTTCTGACATGTCTTGAAAAATGACATGGAGCTCCGTCAAACTGGAAAATGAAATGCAAAATACCGGCCCTCAGCAGTTTTTTTCCTAGTAGGTATACCAATACAAACATTAATTTTCTGAGAGTACTGGCTCCTACACTGGATTGTCCAATGGGGATTATCGGTAGCCCAGTAGCGCGAATTTTGGCTAGTCCAGTACCGTTAGTCGTAAAAACGGCTTCGCCTAAAAAAATAATTTTAAAATCAAGTCATTGGTCATTCATTATAAATCCGAATATCAGTGCAGAAAAATCTAATCTCCAAACTGAGTCTTCTGGTAGTAAAATATGCGTGAATTTTGGTTTAAAAGGTCTAAATTAATGTTTCTTAAGAATAAACCTTGCGGAATTTATTCCCAAATCAAGACCACGTGACATTTGCCTTAAATTTGTTTTCAAATTTTCATCAATGTATAACAAATCTTGAAGTTCTTCATCTTCATTGTGTTGACCATGTTGAATACAGTTGTTTCTGTTATGATCCCGCACCTTGAAAATCTTTGGGAAACACTGCTTAAAACTTCTCAAAATGTTCACTACCTACTATTTGGTGGGAAATATCAGGTCGTTCGGGATGATTTACGAGTAAATTGAATTCTTCAGCAGCTTCCCATAAATATAGTGTGGTAGTTATTTCCAATAATTAATACAAGTTCAAACTCTTCTTCATTGGATAAGTGCATCTCGAATAACATACAAAATAAGGTAATCAACTGTGACAGTTTAAATTTAACTTTCAAAGTACTCACAACTGGTGCTGATTTTTAAATCAGGTGTAGGTAAATCATAAAATTGATGAAAGTATGTTTAAAAAAAAATGACATTTATTGTGGCACACACCCTGTATAAGCTAAGCCAAATTCAGTTACGTGTTTGAAACGAACCAAAACTTTTCATAAGATATAACTTTTTATCGAAAAACCGATAATAAAACGGTTCGAAAAATTTCCATTTTCAAAATAGTAAATTATATCGACTAAGCTAAGTCAATTTCAGTTAAGCCGTTAAGTATTTGAAAGGAACTTTTGGTTAAAAAATCAAAAACAAAAAGTTTCTCATTTGTCATGCGAGTCATGCATGTCAATGCGACCTTCCTTTATTTTTTTAATTGCTTTAAATAGGTAATTAAAACTAAAACGCACTTTAATGAAAATACAAATAAATATGATATTTTTAAAAATTTCAACGTTGCAAAAAGGAAATGATGAAGAAGCCATTTGGTACTAATACGGTTCAAGATTATTTTATTTTCTTGTTAAACGATGACGTCATATGTGTATGTCGCGTGTTGAACCGTATTTGAAAGCATTTTGAACTTGTATTTGACACACATTGTTTATTCTTCTGTTTTATGTGCTTTGTTTTAATCAAGTTTTGAAGGTAACATGTAGGTTATATAGCGGAGGTTCCCTAATCAGCGTCTCGGCGCGCGTTTGAAATTTTTAAATTATAGGAGAGCTTTCCAGTTATATTTGGTGAGGTATTCCGGAATAATCGACAGTATCATCCACGTTCAAATCAACCATTTAATAGCACCAGTGGATTATTTAGGTAGTCACCCAACTAGAAAATGGGAAGTTTAATTTCTAATATCACAGTTCTGTTGTTACGAAAAAGATGAGTGCCATGTGGGAAATGACTACCTACTTGATCCCTTCATTTGTCAAGTGGTGATCCAAAAAATTCATTTTTTAAGTTTTCAATATGTTCTCCTTCTATAGAATTTTTTCCTAGCCTTGGTTGTAGAACAAAATTTTGGTCCCAACAAGACAATGGGTAAAATTTCTCTTAGAAGCTTCATCATATAATTTATGTTATTGTGAAATTTGAAATTCGAAAACTTTTTAAACTCGTCAAGTAACAGACCCCTAAATAACAAGAAATGTCAAATTCTTCGCTACCGTGCAGGATGTTTCGAAAGTATTCATTTTCTTAAAACTTTAATCTATGACGTCGCATTTCAATACGGTTTAAAAATTGCTTTTAATACAGTTAGCAAGAAAAATTGACTTTGGTAATCACAAGCAGGTTATAACACCATTCAAAGATATTTTAATAACATACTGCTAGTCTTATTCTAATCTGTAACAATTTTATTGTATACAACCTCAATTCGAGGAATATTATGTGCCATAAAAAGTGTTAGTCAGCGTCAAGATGCAGTTGCCGGCCGATTACGTCTGTTAATTGATTGTTTTGATTGATTGATTGATCATCAATGTTTGAAGAGAAATGATATAAGGTGTTTTCCGTCTCTGTTCACTAAGTCCTGGTTGCCTTTGGTACCATTGCAAGCGCATTTCTCATCCCGTAAAAACATAATTTCAAACAAACTAGAAAATAATTTTTTTTAAATAAAAAAATAAAACAAATGCCATCGAATCAACCAAAATTCATTTATGCTTAAATGATTGTATTTTTCTTAGTTCTTACAACTAAAAGTTATATGATTCCCAACGTGTTTTTGTCCTTGGAACTAAGAATTGTTTTAAAATAAAAGTCACCATTGTATCAGGAAGGGACGAAAATAGCTAAGTTATTTTTATGTGGATGAAATGAATTATTTTGCCTTTTTATTGTCAAATAAATATGTAGAACAATATTCTGTACAGAATCATATATAGAAAAATTTCCCTATATTATCGTACAGTGGTGCACTTGTACTGTCGAAGAAATTCGACATTTATTTTACTATTGTGTGTTAGCAGCCAAAAGTTTTGGAGCAACATACGTAAAAGTAGTTTGGTGGGAGCCGCTACATCTTATCCATCCTTTCCGAATGTTTTGGATATAAGGTCTCTCTTTGATTCGGGTCAAAATGTGGTCTGTCTTTCATCCACCCTGAGTGTGAGTCAGAAGCCTGCCTGATGAAGAGTAAGAGCCCAGAAATCAAAAAGGATAGCTCAACTGTTTTGTTTTGTCGTTTTACGGTCTTGTGTTTTGCACTAGCGAAGAATTAAAGCTGTTGCATGTTCTGACATATATGTATATTATAGAAAATCAACTTTTGTAACCGAAGAGTGAAACACCCCAAAATAAAAGACCTTAGAATATGATTGAATTTACATCTTTGTTAGCGTTTAATAAATTATAATTCCTCTTTTTTATTATTATTGTAGATATTAAAACTTCAAATAATTTTCATTTTTAGGTCGCACCGTCAACAATTTTATAAATCAAAATGGTTTAGAAATAATCTCTGAACTGGAAGAAAGTCTTGGTGAAAGCTTAGCCGTCATCTTTACAAAATTGATTAACAATATTTTTGGAAAGATTCCCCTTGATTTATGGTTCCTGACTGATGAACAATATATGCAGTATAAAAAGAAGCTAACAGAAACAGAAAAAAGTTGAAATGGAGCTTCTACAGTACACATTTTAACATAGAAATCTTTACAAAACCAAACTACGTCTATGTGATACATTTTTTAAGTTTTATATTTGTTTAAGAATACTACAATTGTATAATCTTTGTATTCTTGTCTACTAAAAAGATTTAGGCCCGATTTAACTGTACCGCAATAATAATCTTAGATTCATAATCTAAAGTAAAAATAATGGTAAAATGCTAGAAATTTTCAAATAACGCTAGTGGCGAATCATTGTTTTAATTTCCAAGAATTGGTCTCTCTTAAGCCTTTTTAGTAAAACTACTGTTTAATGTTTAAACATCATATGTTTTATATATTTTTATAAATAAGTGTACCGAGAAATAATTTTGTTTTCCATTCTGTCAATCTATATCTTAATAAAAAAAAGTGTTTAACATATGAAAACGGACTGCAAGAGAAAAGGGTAACCAAGAGAAGGTTGCCCCGGACCCATTAGTCCCGGTCTTTCAAAAACTGTTTAATTTCTAAAAGTGCTTGCACCAAAAATGGTCGACCATTGGCTAAAATATCGACGTTAGTCAGTTTAGTCTGGAGAAATTTGAAAAAAAGGTGGACAATTTTACGCAGAGAAGCGTTTGCTAAAAAAGGTCGACATTTTTCCTTAAAGCCGAAATTTTTCCTCCACTACCCTCCCCTCAAACACAGTGTTTTTGGTACGCCCCTGGTTGCGCCTGGCCCCGCAAGAGCTCTCGGCGATCTGATTTTACTACACATCCTTTTAATATTTTCTGTAGCCTTTTTTCTATTTTTTTTAAACAGCCTGTGATAATCAGACACGAATACTAATTTTTAACGTTTTTTAACGGATTATCATGGGTCCGCATCTGCTGTCATTCCGGTTGTCTTCAATATTGTATTTCTTTCATCAGGATCCGGAGGTCGGAACCCCCGAAGATTTACCCCCAAAAAAGACGTTAGTTATGTGTTTCGAAAATTATTTACTATAGACACCACCGCGCTGAGTAAAGCTATTTAAATATGTTTGTGCTATAATAGCTTCTACATAATACTTGATTCTATTGAACTTTTGTTTTTATATGATTAAGAAAATAATATTACTGTTAATTAAAATTAAATTTGTTCTGCTTTAGAAAGTTCTTTTTATACTCTCGAATTTCAATTTATTAAAAAAGCATATAGATAAAAACTTAAAAATCTCCCTCCTGGCCTTCTACACCGACACAAAAAAGCGACGACTTCAAAATAATTAATAATTTTATAACTTAACAACCTTTTGACGAGTCATTAAATTGTATATCAGCAGCTACTTTTTCGTAAAACGTATGATGCTATAAACAGAATTTTCACAGCCCCCTTCGTTTCGGAGAAACGGATTTTAAAAATGTGTCATTTTCAAGCACCCCTCGTATCTCAGTTACCTTTTAACTTATCGGCAAGGTAAAAACTGATTATAATAGTTGCGTAAAATCCAATGGCGTAGTCATTTTTTTTTCTAGAAGGAACAAATTTGAAGATAAAAATCAAAGTTTCATTTTTTTAATGGGACACCCTATTTATTTTGTGTTCATTCGATTGCTTTTTCATAAGCTTTTCAAAAATATATAATTCTTGGTATATGTCTTTTGGAATAGCTTCCATATTTTACAATTAAAAAAAAAGGTATAATATTTCATAGTAGGCCGTGATATAATGATTTGAAACAAATGAATATAATAGTATCCTTTCATGGCTGATAGTTAGACCGCTTGCCAAAATTTGTAAGAGACATTTAAAAAAATCATTGTTCTCAAAACTCCTTCATGTTATTTATTATTGTGTTTTTCGTTTAAAAAAATGGCTGAAATGAGAGTTTATCAGAAAAAGTATGATATATTAGTTTGCTATATTAAATCGAATGAAAATTTGCATGATGATGTCGAACTATATTTTAACGGGTACCTAGTACGATTTTATATCCATTATAAATTTGGTTTTTACTATATTCGTACAAGATATCCAGACAGAAGGCTGTATAGAAGCAACTCCTTCTACTTCGTGTGGGGCTATTGAGAAAGAAATTGGAGTTGGACACAAATATTAATTTAGACAATATAAAGTCAAAATCGTTCAAGGTATGTTTTTACTTGTGCGTCTGGCGGTAGCGTCCGGCAGTAACCGCTAGGTCCGGACTGCTTTAATATATTTTATATGGTGCTATTTTCTGCTCATAGTAGCAGTCTAGCCGCCGACGGTCGCGCGATCGGTACAGTTTAAGGTAACTGTTATCAAGTCTGTAAACGCATTTTTCGGTGTTCTCTGCTTTTTTTACATCATGGCTCCAAAATTTACTGCAAATGAAGATGAAGTACTAATTAAAGAAGTTAGGAGGTATCCCGCCTTTTTTGCTTTAAAATGGGATCAACTTTTTGACGCGTTTTTCTTTGTAAAGCCAGTTCCTCTTCTTCTTCGTCATCTTTAATTAAGAGTACAGCAGTGAGTTCTTTTTTTATCCATCTACTTTACGAGATACTGCACTTAACTGTCGTTTCTAAAAAAGCGCCAAAATGCCAACGCTTTTACCAAAAACACACCGACGCGGCCGTCGGACGCTGCCGCCAGACGCACAAGCGAAACCATACTTTCAGCATTCACATCCCGGGGATGCTGAACCCCGCGTCGTCTCATTTTTTGCAATTGCTTTTTGCAGCAAGCTCAAGCCAATGTGAATTTTGGAAGATTTGTGATATGGTTCGATGAGGCGTATTTCAGAAGCTCTGGTATTTTCAATAGACAGAATACCAAACATTGGTATTAAGAAAACCATAATCTTTAGTTTGAGCGGGAGCAGCGTTGCTAGTTTATTTTAGGAAGGCAACTTATAGAATTTATGAGGGAACCCTTCAGCAAATCGTTACCTGGGTATATTGCAAGATATTGTACCTGAATTGCTAGATGGTGTTCCCTTGGCTTAGAATATAATTATATTTCCAACTGTTATATTTTACATACTATTCTGTTTAGGGATCATGTATCAGTATTTGATTGTTAAAGCCTATTATTGTGTTTTTAGTTTGTTTATAGGTAATATCCTCTAAAATATAATTTAATCAGTAAAATCATCAACTTATAGCCGATTTTACTGCATACATAATATTTTATTGTGTCATACGAAAAAAAAAACAATAAATCGTCTTTAACACAATCAAATACTAGCTTGAAAATAGTTTAATATATACGTGGCAGTTTTAAACTACGCGCCACGAGAAATCGAGCTAGAGCGACATCTGGTGGTAGAGTGTGTACTATTTTATTGATTTGTATTTAAATTTCGTGTTTCCGGATCTTACTTACAAGTTAACATTTCTCACCTATTATATTTTCTTTGGTGTACACTATTAAAACCATTTAAAAATAATTTAAAAATCGCGCAACCTTTAACACGCAAAACTAAATTTACAGTGAAGTAAATTTTTCAAAAAGGAGTGGTGAATACAAAAATAATTCAACAAAAGAACTTAAGACTGCTACGTTCTTTTTTATTTATTTTTAATCGAGGACCCCATCATTTCGTTTTTTATTTCCACAAGTATTTATTTTGTAGAAACAAAAAAGTCAAAATAATTTTAAAAAAATGTTTACTGTTATTTAATGCGACTTCAGATTCATTCTTCTTAAAATTAATTAAAATAATATCATAAAGTGTTTAAATTGTCACCCAATTTTGTTCACGGTTCTTCCACGACTTTTCGAAAACTACTAAAAAAAAGTATCTGGGACTTTTGAAAAGGTTTCGAAGGACCTTTAAAATGAGGTTCCACTCGATCCCCTTTCCCATTTAAGATTTTATGGGTTGTCTTTAGCCCCGCCAAAGGATTGATGTAATTTAATCGAAAAGCGGCCTAAAAAATGTCGCCCTTAAAAATAAAATTGACGTGCTTTTGCATATTTCCATATTTTATAGAAGGGCTGAAATATTGAGGGCGTTTTCAAATTGGCAGCCTGTATACAGAACAAGAATCTTAAATTAAATTATATTTTTGTTGCTTAAACTCAAATATGATAATTTTTTTTAATTATTTTGTATACACGGTGTCCAAGATAAGGAGGGCCAGTATGGGGATCCCGCTTATGGTTAGAAATACAAAATTGGTTAAACGGAAAAAAGTTGCGTAATTAAAGAACTAATAAAATGATGTTCCGAAATTTTTAGTTGATTTTTCAATTTCCACTTATTTTGAAAAGACTAAATTTTCGAATTTTTAATTTAATTTTTTTCTGGCGTTAATATAAAAGGTAGGGCAAAACTAATAAAACTTCTTTATAGCAATCGACGTTTCGTCTTTGGACAGCGATCATCAACTTCACTTTTTTAAATACGGTTCTGATTTTCTAATGTCAAATTTTAGAAGCCCTTTTTATTCTGAATTCAACAGTGTACTGCACATTATGGTTAAATTACGTTTTGAGGTTTTTTTTTGACCATTAAGAAATTTCTGTGATACGGACCTGTCTTCTAGAACATTTCATACATTTTTCCAGATTTTGTAATTTAATGAAGAAAATAATGAAGCACACTCAAATTTTTCAATTTCTTATTTTAATTATGGCTTGTAAATAAGAAAAATAATCAATTAAATACTGTTGAAAAACATTTGTTTTCCAAAAGATTCGTAAGGATTAAAAACATCCAGAGTTGCCTCTTATGTAAAAACATTTCTAAAACAGCACCACAAGAATTTTAACCATCCATGTATGTTCTTTGTTAACAGTAATTAATTGGTTATTAAATTAATGTTTCATACTACATAATTATAAAATGCATTTCCGTACTTTAATGAAATTTAAAAATGTATGAACCAAAAATTTGTTAATTAAGGTCAAAAAAGGCTCAAAACCTAATTAAACCATTGTGTGTTAGAATACACTGGTCTTGGAATATTTTTAACAGTAATTAATTGATTATTTTTCTTATTTACAATGCATAATTAAAATAAGAAATTAAAAAATTCAGTATGCTTTATTATTTTCTTCATTAAATTACAAAATCTGGAACAATGTATAAAATGTTCTAGGAGACAGGTCCCTATCACAGAAATTTCTTAACAATGGCGAAAAAAACACTCAAAATGTAACTTAACCATAATGTGTAGTACACTGTTGAATTCGAAATAAAAAAGGGCTTCTAAAATTTGATATCAAAAAATCAGGACCGTATTTAAAAAATAAATGATCGCTGCCCAAAGACGAAACGTCGAATAAAAACATTGATAACATAATCTTTAAGTTCATTAAAAGTTGCTATAAAGAAGTTTTATTAGTTTTGCGCGACCTTTCATATTAACGCCAGAAAAAAATTAAATTAAAAATTCGAAAATTCAGATTTTTCAAAATAAATCGAAAATGAAAAATCATCTAAAAAATTTCGGAACGTCATTTTATTACTTCTTTAATTACCAACCTAATAACCAATTTTTATTTCTTACTATAAACGAGATCTCCATACTGGCCCTTCTTAATGGACACCAAGTATAGCTAAGCATTTTACCGCTGATATAAATAAAGGTATAGTCCCCGTCAACTATAACTCATATTCGTATATTTTTTTTGATATACCAGCTGTTTAAGATATCGGCAATATTTAGTCCAGGCGAATAATAAGTTTTCTGAACCGTTTAAATAAATTTGTTATTTGCACAAAATTATTGTTTAAATTTATTGCAAACAGTGTATCTAAATTAGCTTACACCTTTTTTCAGGCCTTTTGAACGTAAGGAAAACTAGAACAATGCAATACTCGAAAAAGTAGAATTAATTTAATATGTGGGCCCGGACTAAAATTCTTATCTCGGTTGGCGATTTATTGTATCCGAACAAAAAATCGCCTGCCTAGATAATAATTTTAGTCCGGGCGCATATATTAAATTAGTTATATTTGTCAACTCTTGTATTGTTCTAGTTTTCCTTCAAAGTTCAAAAGGCCTGACGAAAGGTGTAAGTTAATTTAAATACACTGTTTGTAATAAATTTAAATAATAATTTTGTACAAATAACAAATTTATTTTATTATTTATTTAAACGGTTCAGAAAACCTATTCGCCTGGACTAAATATCTTGGATAGTCGGCATATTGGCTTAGATACGGCACTTTCGGCCTTGTTGTCGGTATATAATTCATTGTCATTTAATCTTACCACTGTTTTTAAACAAATCTTTCTACGGTCACACAACACATCAGAAACTTGCTTTCATGAAGCTTGCGCTTCGTGTGTTATTTCCAAATCCAATATGCCATCTTATCTGGTGTTAGGTAATTAAAATACTTTAGTTTATTTAGTTTTTCTTTTTAAAGCCTATATATGAACTCTTCATTTCTTACAAATTTTTATACCTCAATCTTCTAAGCATCTCTTCCAGCTCCTCATTTTCCTTTTAGCGTCTTTTCAATTATTCCATCCTCCTTGCGCTCCGTGTGTTATTTCCATCAAGCTTGCGCTCCGTGTGTTATTTCCAAATCCAATATGCCATGTTATTCGGTGATGGAATCTGGGTAATTAAAATTATATAGTTTTTTTAGCTTTTCTTTTTAAATCCTACATGATCTCCACTTCACCTCTTATAGATTTTCAGACCTTTATCTTCTAATCATATCTTCGAGCTCTCCATTTTTCTTTTAGCGTCTTTTCAATTCTAACATCCTCCTTGCGCTCCACGTGTTTACTCACAATATTTTGCTTACAATATTGTCCATAAACAGAAATATAAATAAACCAAATATTATTGAACGTACTGGAAAAAACAAGGTTCAGATTTTGGATTAAATTTTTAAAGCCGTTATGTTTTGAGTTATAAACAAATAAAAGCTCTCTCTTATTGGGCTTTCTTAAGTCCTACAAAATTGCATTATTTGTCTTAAAATATGTCATCTTTTTATCACAGTCAGCTTTTAGGTTCGATGGGGGTGATCGACATAAGGCACGCAAGGTCTTGGTCAAGAAGCCATAGTCCTTCAAGCAGGGGCGGCCGATACGTAGAGGTTCTGGGACGCGAGCCTCCCCGACAAGTAAATAAAAAACTGCAATAAACAATATTTATTTATTTTAAACAAATGAATACCGATTTTTTTTATAAAATATTCTAAATATACTGATTGTACATTTATTTCAAAAACAATACAGAGGTTTTGCGCTGATCCGCTAATTGGGGTTTCTTTCGATCCCGCCATTGCATTGCATGGAGGCTACAATAATTAATTCTAGTTTTCCTTGCAAGTTCAAAAGGCCTGAAGAAAGGTGTAAGCTAATTTAAATACACTGTTTGCAATACATTTAAATAATAATTTAGTGCAATAACGAATTTATTTTATTATTTATTTAAACGGTTCAGAAATCCTATTCGCCTGGACTAAATATCTTGGGCAGTCGGCATATAAAAAAAATCAGTTTTTATACGAATTATCGTTGACGAGGACAATACTTTTGACGCCACAAAGAAACTTAACATTAGATTTTGTTGATTCTTGCTTTAATTCAAGCAGTATTTATCTCACAACTTATTCAGTTGCATCTTTCATAAGTAGGTTGATTCAAATAGAATTGTTTTACTAAACAAAAATCGGGAATGTTAGTCCGAAATAAGCATTTAGATGTACTTGTATCTAAAGCTTTTAGTTACAGTTTAGGTTTTTCATGCAATATAAGGTAAAAAAATAATCATATTACACTAAGTCAAGTATTTTACGCGGAAAATGAAATTTTTATAAAGATTAAATTATTTTTTTTACTGGGAAAGAAAATATAACATGATTGTGTTAGTTTGACCATTGAGCAGTAGTACCTAAATTTGAGTTATTAGAAATGACTATTATGTAGGTGGTCAGAACTGACTAGTTAATGTCACTTTCGTGTTACTGTTAACAAAGGACTGTGTGCATTTTTAAATTCTTAACTTTCTTTCGCTAGGGAAGTGTCATGAAATTGTTTTTTAATATATGTGACCTCAAATTGAGTAAGTATAATAGTATTTTGATTCTTGTGGTTGTAATTTGGGTGAAGAAATTATTATTTACTTTTCCTCATTTAAGTAAAAATTCTAAACATAAGTGGGATACATAAGAACATACGTTATACCTAACAATTGTAAAAAAATTGATGAAATAACTATTAGATCTAAAAAGTGGCAAGCCTTACATAATTCGCATGACTCGCTTGCTTCTGATTGGTTAACCTTATATTAAATAAGAAATGATGGGGCAACTTAATGTTTTAAAAATATACTTACAGGGTGTCCCATAAAACAATCCACCGTATGGAATTCTAGTAAACCGAGAAAATTCTATTTATGAGCGCTGCTTGAGCAAAATTTGGACTTTTTCGGAGCGTGCTTTAAAAGAAAAATTACAATAAAAAAATAGTGATAATAAGTTGTGTGAATTGCTCTTAATGTACCAGTTTTAGGAACAACTATTTGCAACAAAAGCATATATTTAAGTTATCCATAAAATTCTAGCGAGTTTGAGCCACAGCAAGAGGGGAATGTAGACAGTTGTCTGGGTTGTCATAATGTCCTTTTGAAGTTTTATTTGTAAAAAAGTGTCACGTCATAAAGTAAATTTTTTCTTTAAAAAATTTAATATTGAAAATGTCCGATTCCGAGAGCCCAAGTGATATTGAAGAGGCAACTCAAAACGCATTATCTTCTGTTGCGCCCAAGAAGTCGAGAGATAAATACGAAATATTTATATTTTTGTATTTCCTTTTTTCATAACTAGTTACAAAATTAATATTTCGTCGCCAGATATCAAATATTCTACTTTTCGTAACTAGTTATGAAAAATAAGATGTTTCAAAACTGTCATCGGTTTTGAAAATTGCCACTTTATTTAAAATTAGAAAAAAAAAAGATTTTTCCTGTTGGACTTTTTTAAATTCTACAAAATGGTATTATTGTCCTTAAAATTCAACTTTTTATTTTAAGACACCAGAATTAGGATTAAAAAAAATTATAATAAACATAATAAACCTATAAAAAGAAGCTTAATGGTAAAAATCACGTTAAAATTAGTGATTTACTCAAGGATAGGACTGAAAATTTGAAAAATAATTATTAAAAATCAGGTTTTATAGCGAATGAAACATAAAAAGAGACTTTAAAATGCATTTTCAGAATGTCGTGACATCTAACAGTATGAATTGTCAAATGCCAATACTCAGGGTATAACAGATTTTGTACATTAGGACTGCTATCTCGGTAACCATAAGAGATAGAGAGTTGGTTAAACTGCGGAGGTCTGATTTAAAGTTCAATAATTTAATGCAGAATATACTGAAAACTTCTGGAGGTTCTTTTTCTTCTTGACTGCGTTTTATTTTTAATTTAGGTATACGGGCTCGACATTCCCGGTTAATAATAATCTACATCTGGCCCGGAGATCCGTCCCCTTTTACACTTTTTGCTCTTAAATCTTTCTTAACTCCATCCTCCACTATGACATGTTTTTTCTCTACCTCTCCTTCCATAGACTTTCACTGCCAATATTTCCCGACATAACTACTATATTTCTTGGATATTTCCCTTACTCTTTCCTTTCAAAACTCGTCTTTTTTGGTTCCCTATCCATTTAAAGTTCCTGTTAAGCAGTTTCCTTATTGGCCTTCAGTGCCGTAACTAGGTGTAGGCAGAGTAGGGCATTGCCTATAGGCAATGTCCCTATAGGGGCGCCGCAAAGGTGTCAAGGGGCGTCAACTAAGTATATAAGCAAATTAGGTCTTGTGCGCCAAAATCCTGGCTTGCCTTCAGTGTCTTAATTACAGGGGAGCCGGGCCCCCAGGCTACTTACGCTACTGCTTGCCTTCAGTCAAATTTAGCCTAGCTACGGCACTGAACTTCATATTAAGTTAGTGCGTCGTAGTATTTGAAATATATTTTTTAACTACAAACTTCTTTTTTTACTACATGATCATTATGTTAAAAATTAAACCAACGCTCGTGTGCTAACGATTATTGAACAGTTGCATACACGATTCTGGATTGAGAGGCACTACAGCTCAGTGCCGTAGCTAGGTGTAGGCAGAGTAGGCCATTGCCTAAGGGCGCCGATGGCAAAAGGCGACAAATAGTAAATCTATAGAGTCTATAAGCGAATTAGATCTTATCATAGGGGCGCAAAGATCCTGGCTTGCGTTCAGTCAAATTTAGCCTAGCTATAGCACTGTTGGCCTTGTTGCCGGTGTATAATTTATTGTCATTTAATCTTGCCACTATTTTTAAACAAACTTTCTACGGTCACATAACACATCAGAACCTTGCTTTCAACAAGCTTGCGCCTAGCGTGATATTTCCAAGTCCAATATGCCATCTTATCTGGCGTTAGGTAATTAAAATTCTTTAGTTTATTTAGTTTTTCTTCTTAAACCCTATATGAACTCCTCTTCATCTCTTACAAATTTTTGGACCTCTATCTTCTAGTAGTGCTCTTCATTTTCCTTTTAGCATCTTTTCAATTCTTCCATCCTCCTTGCGCTCCGCGTGTTTGCTCACAATAATTTACTTACAATATTATCCATAAACAAAAATATAAACAAACCAAACATTATTGAACGTACTGGAAAAAAGGGGGTTCAGATTTTAGATTTAAATTTTTAAAGCCGTTATTTTTGGAGTTATAAACAAATAAAAGCTCTCTCTTATTGCGTTTTCCTAAGCCCAACAAAATTGCATTATTTGTCTTAAAATATGTCATCTTTTTATCAGAGTCAGCTTTTAGGGAAGTCTCGGTTCGATGGGGGTGATCGACATGAGGCACCCAAGATCATGGCCAATAAGCCATACTCCTTCAAGCAGGGGCGGCCGATTCGTAGGGGCTTTGGGCGCGAACCTCCCCCGGAAAGTAAATATTAAACTGTAATAAACAGTATGTATTTATTTTAAACATATCTATACCGATTTTTTAATAAAATATTCTAAATATTTGTACTGATTTTACATTTATTTCAAAAACAATACAGGGGTTTTGCGCTTATCTGCTAATTGGGGTTTCTTTCGATCCCGCCGTTGCATCAAGGCTACAATAATTATTATTGTTTGAGCCACAGAATTCAACTTCGTTGACGTTCGTTTGGTTTGATTCGGGTTAATTCGATACTCCATAATCGGGAAATTAGCATGCGAAAAAGCGCTCGGCCAGTGAGCCTGGAGCTCAGCAGTCCATTCCTTTATTCCGTGGTGTCGTGGGTGATTTGCGGTTATATTCGTTTCGCGACATTTTTCGGTGTTTTACTGTGTATAAAATGGAAAATAGCCTGCAAAACATTTTAAAAAGTGATTTTCCGAGGCTTTCGTTGGCTGAAAAATTTCAGATCAAATCCCTTATAAGACCGAACGCCCCCCCCCCCCTTTTAAAACCTTTCTCGATCGAATAGAACAGCAAATCGTTGTTTTGACAGACATTTTTCAAAAGAGGTGTATAAAAAAACCGTGGATATGCGGTTGTGAAACTTTGAATGCACTGTTCTGCTTTTCCTGCTTATTGTTTTATTCAGAAGCTACGAATAAAGCATTAACAAAGGTAGGATACACAAATCATACATCAAAAGATTAAGATTCACGAAGTTTGAGCATGGCACATGCATTGTTCCACTGAACTTGCTTTATTGGGCACAGTTAATATTGCCTCTCAATTAAATTTCGCGTAGCGTCAGAGTATCAAGAAACGCAACGAACAGGTGGATAGAAATAGATATGTTCCAGTAAACGCATGTGTGGTAATTAAAGACTAACACCAATGAACCTTTTTTTATTTTATATTTATTTTTGGCAAAATATCGAATGCGATTTTTTAAAACTTGCCTGTAGCCATAAAACCCCTATATGCTCTAAGCCACGAGCCGCCACTATCTTCAAGGGCCCTCGATTTCGGTCGAGAATAATAATTAGAATCTTAAGGGTTGCTCAGGTGTATACCGTTTCCACCCTAGTAGGTGCCTACCTGCTTTTTTTTAAAGATGTTTTTCCCATTGGGGTGCGGTGTGTTATCCTGCCCAAGGCTCAAATTTTCCTAAAGCGGGCTCTGCACACTCTCATATACCTATAGTATATTAAAAACATTCTGTTACCCAGACAGCGGGAACAAATAATTCGGCCAAAATTGTGTTATAGCGGGTAGATTGTGCTTTATCAAAATATTAACAACGCTCAAATATTTTTTAGAGAAAAAGTTTTTATTAATTGAATATAGTTACCTAAAGTTAACCGTTTTCGAAATACTCTCCATATTAATATCAGATACAGTGTTTTTTTACCATAATAGGCAACCATAAAAAGCATGCTAATAAAACTTAAAATTGATTTGTTGTCAAAATTGGGTAAAACTGTCACTTATTACCCCCGAAGTTACGTCCTGAAATATGCCTGTTATTGTACAATAACACCCTAATTGATGTAAGAAACATGCTGCACCTAAAGCCAAAAAAAAACAGCGTTATTTATCTAGTAGATATACCTCTTTTTCCTAAAAAAATACAATAAAATAATATTTTTCATCAAAACTTCCCCATGCAGGGTGTACGAAAAGTCTTAGTGCTGGCAAATATATTTTCTATTCATAAGATAGAGACATCAAATTGTAGGTGTATCCTATTGGTTAATAAAGCTACTTTTTCATGTAATTTAACTTTTTCAACCCCTTGAGGGGTGACGATAGGGAGATGAAGTCGAGAATTTTTAATGCAAACATATGCCGTGTGGTACCTCATTTTAACGGCGTTTAAAAAAGACACATTTTACCGTAAACCCGAGGTCCTTATATTAATTCATTTTTAAATGGCAAGCCTAAAAAGTTTAAAATCATGAAAAAATGTAAGTACCTTTATTTCTTTTGTTAGTTTAAAAGTTGTTCAAAATGATCACCATGAACCTCTTGGCAGTAATAAAGTCGATTTTGGAACTCTGCCAAAGAGTAGCACCTGCCATTCTAGAAAATATGAAAAGTGGGTTCCAAACCCGACTTTATTACTGTCAAGAAGTTCATGGTGGATATTTTGAACGAGATATTTAAATTTTTACGTTTATACGATTTTTAATTTTTTAATGGCATGCATTTAAAAACTGCATAGGGTAGCGATTACACTTTTTGATCTCAACTCCCTAGAGTCAGGGGTTAAAAAAGTTAAATTACTATAAAAGGTAGATTTAGTAACCAATAAGATACACCCAAATATTTGGTGTCTCTATTCTAATAGCAAAGATGTTTGCCTATACTAAGACTTTTCGGACACCCTGTATATACACACAAAGTTTAAGCAAACCTAAGCATGAAGTGTGCCGTATGGAGCGTCCTCTATTCGCTACAGTAAACTTAAGGCCAGGTTATATTTCTGGCCTGCTCAATCCTCCTCCAACAATTTTTACGGTAATATGTTAAAAACTGTTTAGAATATCAAAAAAACCGAAAATAAAATTTTCATTTTCTGGCCCAGTATCTCTGTTAAGATCAACTTTCGGACTTAACAAGTTTGATTAAATCGAAATATTTTAATGCCAGGAATCCATTATCGATCTATGTCCCATTGCTTCTGCAACACCCTGTGTAGTAATTACTGGTTAAAAATACTCGTACTTCACCAATCATTGAAATTTGTAAAGTACAGTACTGTATAGTTACTTGAATAGGAAGTAGTCATCATTTGCCTAAATGAATTAGACAGATACAACCCAGTAATAAATCGATAATGCATTCTCAAATTTATTGTTCTCATTTTATTTACGGAAGTACCTATTTAAGTTTGGTTTTTTGGTTTCAATAATTATTTCTAGTGGTAAAAACTTATTTAACAAGTAATTTCTATTACGAAAAGCGTTACGTTTTGATAAATTACGATAATGTTTAATGTTTACTTCATTCGCGTCCGGTGAATACACTATGATTTAAATCGGTGAATAGTGTCATTTAAAGTTGAAAAGTCATAATCGTCATGGGTTTTATAACATTTTATTGCCCATCCTACTAAACAGATATCCTCATTGCATAATTTTCTTCACAGGTAGGTTGTTTGCTGGTGCAATATTACTATCCCCACCCACGTGCACCGTAAGCTTTACATTAACAAAATTCCCACAAATATTTGGATCCCCCTTCTGTTAAAAAACCCCACATATAAACCTAGCAATTGCTTTCTCTGAAATCCTGCAACATGAAATGCGATAATTCTTTATATCGTATCTAGATAGGTTATACACCGGTTTAGTTCACTTTTCACTTTATAGCGGCGTTTCTCTGTTTTCCTGAAACAGTTTTTTACAGAAAATAAAAAAGGTTTCAGTTGAGATATCGCTAGCATGAATTCAACAATTTGGTATTTCTTATTGTGTATATGGTTAGGATTCAATGTGTCAGCTGAAGCTCTTCCAACCCCGGAAATCATCAAACACATAACAAACTTTACAACCCGTAAGTACAAAAAAATTTCTTTAATGTTAACTGAGATTAGATAATATGTTTTAAATAACAAATTGCTAAACATTGCTTAACAATATTTCGATTTCACGCTAAATGCTAATTCATTAGTATGATTTCCTATAATTTGTCGTATAACTTAAAAAATAATAAGTTTACAATTAATAAAATCAATAAGTCTGATTTAGTAAAATATAATTGAAAGTAGTTGATAGGTTATATCGAGGCCTTGCAGTATAATACTTTGTATTCATTTATTATTGCAATATTAATACGATCTTCTTCTGCATGTTCTAATTTAAGTCCAGTTTTCTTAATGCTATAGAAAATTTTATAAATTTGCATTGGCAAAAATTGCAATAATTATTGTAAGGAATTTATTGTTGAAATATTAGCACAATTTTTGGACTACATGGGTGTTCACTTGTATTTGCTTAAAACAGTAATAAAAAAATTGATAAATCGGTATTGGCCAAAATGATATTGATTAGTGTCAGCAATATAGTCAAATTTTAATGGATTTTACATAAGTATTCTAAAATTAGTTATTTATGTCTACTGAGAGCAAAGAGACTAGGCCAAACAGACACCCACTAATAATTTTATCTTCCTCGCCAGAGAAAGTATTGTATTCATTAAAAAATCATCTCTCCTGAGTTTTTCAGATCTCCACTTTTTGGGGTTCCGAGACCCCGAAAAATATGGTTTCCCATTTCCGTCGGCCTGTTTGTCAGTCTCTCTGCCTGCGCGAAAACTAAAACACAACCTGGACAAAACAAATGAAATTTTGCATATATCTACATGTAGGTTGGGAATTACCCTGGCTTGAAACCGACTAAACTTCCGTTAAAATATATACAGAGTGAATACCTTAAAAAAATTAATTTTAATTTTTTGTTTGTTTGACTCAAAGAAAATTTTTCAAAAGTCATATCTTCTGTATGGATAAGACTTCTACAGTTGATAAACAAAGGCACTTCTGGCCCCCCCAGGCAGACACGGAGTACACGACCTAGAAAAATTTCAGTTCTACCTGAGGTTCTATTTATCTGAGATAAATATTTATTTTCCAATTGTGTTTTGCATAAGTAGGCCGGCATTATTGAAATTAGGTGCTTATTTATACAGGGTGTGCAATTTTAAATAGTAAGTCATTTTAATTATTATATATAATTCAAGAATGTAAGTTTGAGAAAATATTTTGAAAAACCTCAAGCTTTCAGTGAAAATTTACTTTTCGTGTACTGTAGGACTGCAGGGCGATTGTTGTTGCGAAAATTATAACTATGTTTAATTTTGTTATAGCACTAGAAGATTAACTTAAAGGAAATAATATTTTGCACTGAGCTGAGGGGTACGGGGAAATTTACCTTCTAAATTTTTATGTACCTACTCTTATAGTGGGGAATTTAAAAAGAAATTTCTTTTTACTATAAAAGGTACTGTATTCGTGAAAAATTAACCTCCTGAATCGTTTTTAGATCTTTACATCCTGCCCAGAATGTGGGCAATTTAAAATTTAAAATTTTTTTGGTTTCTGCTTAATTAAATCTAGACAAATATTAGTCGGTAGGTATTTAGTAGTTGTATTTTGCATAAGTTTTTATTACTTGTGAAATTAGATGTCTTTTCACACAATTTTAAATGTTTTTTTAATTGTTGTTTTAAATCGGGAATGTAAAAAGGATGTATGTATACCTAAAGCTTTCTGCTACAATTTAGATTTTTCATACAATACAGAGTGAGCATTTTTTTTTATTTTGCTACACTCTGGAACACTACCTAAAAGAGAGAATATTTTATCCTGAGCCGATTTTATGTTGAAAATAACATTTTTGTACAGGCGAGTGAATTGAAAATAAATATATATGTATATAAATTTTTTTATATTTTTACTATGAATGTTTTTGGTTATTGTAACAGTACCTAAGTATACTACAATTTGACTTATTATTAGAACTCACTAGTTATGTGACTTACGTGTTACTCCTAACAAAAAACAGAATAGTGTGTATTTTAAATTTTATTGTACTTCCTTTCGCCCGGGAATTTCCGTGCAAGAACTTTTGCGGTTTTTTTAAAGGGTGGTATTTAACAGTTTACCAAATTAACACAATCTTTTTGTACAAAGAAATACTTTTGTTTCCCAAAAATACTAAATGCTCACCAAGTTTACTCCCGTAAATTTAAAATATCTTTAGAAATCAGTTCTATTTTTGTGTTTGTTAATGTCTTAAAAATGGAAAATTTACGTTCAGATTCACTAAGATGGTTTAAGATTTAGTACTGATTTATATTAAGATCTTGTAATTGATCAGATATATTTTAAAAGGTTTTTGTCTTGCATTGTTAATAAGTCGTCATTAAAAACTTATGAATTATTCTGATATTTTAGCGATTTGCTTGGTTTCCAAATTGTTTTGATCTTGAAACGGGTTGCTAGAATGAATTTAGTTCTATTATTGTCGAAAGTACGTACTAAAATTGCCCTTTCTTTTATAAATTTGCGTAAAACTCAGAAACAAATTTATAGTATAAAACTTAGTTGTCTTATTCTTACATTGTCAGTTTAACATTTTTGGTTGTCAAATTAGACCGGACTAGCGTTGGAGAATCTGGGCATAAGTGTTTCTACTGAAGAATCTGTCATTAAAATTGCTTTTGCCTCGATTATATTTATACAGATATTTAAAAATAAAAAACAATGTCATTCTATAGTAGACGAAAGTGTCTGTCTGCCCTCGGAAGATTCAAGCTATAAACCAAATCAACCGACGCGGCATATTTAACATTTTTTAATTGTTTTGGTTTTTTATGGTTTATCGGGGTGATTTATCTTTATTTTAGTTGTTTTGTTAATCGTACGTCAAATTCTAGCATTACATAAAAACAGTGTTGTTTCACTTGAACACGAAGTTCTTGTTTGGATGTATCACTTACTATTTGAAATACTACTCCTCTTCGATATACAGACGACCACACAGTGCTCTTAAACTGTCACCACAAACTGTTTGCGTGACTAGTTTTGTACAGGTTTATATGTAGATCAAACTGCCATTTGAATTAAAATCCTATTAGCTTCTAGGCCCAAAATATCTTACAATGAAAATTTTGAATATTCAAATGTCAGGTATGTTAACGCGCGGCACTTTGAATTCGTAAGTATGACACTTTGTTACAAGTATTTATCAATATTTTTCCATGTTAAATATTTAACATAATAATACGCATTTCTGTGTTATTTTGGTGGACGCACAAACGGCATTATACACTGTGTTAGAAAAACGAAATATCTGTATCGATGATGTGAACATCAAAGTAATGGCAGATAGTGGCCAAGGCTTTTTTCAAAATAAGTATGAGTATTATTCTAGAAAGTGATACCGAAATCAACCCTGATTTGCCCAATAAAAGGAGAAATAAGTATTCTGGAGGTGGTACTATTGGACAAACAAGTAAATAAACTAGTGTTCATCGATTGGTAATGTTATGTGTGGTGTCAGACATCAAGGAGTCTTATGAAAATAATTAACCTCAATAAAATATCGTTTAAGTTTCTTGCTGATTTCAAACTTTTGTTTATTGTCAATGGACAGCAAACTGCACCTGCCATGTGTGTAATGAATCAAAAAAGGACTTTAACAGAAATGAAGAGCATCCATTAACGACCAGTGATAAATGTTTGAAGTTAAAAACGTACGAAGAGTCCAAACGGGATCACGAAAAATTCATTTCAATGGGAAAGAACAAAAAGTACGCCAAAGACTGTCACAGCACGGTAAACATTCCGCTTGTTATTAAATATGACGAAACTTAGGTCATTCAAAAATGTGTGATACCCGAGCTACACATACTGCAAGGGTATGTTAACCATTAATTTTGGAGGGGCCTGTTTCGCCTTATTTAACGAGAGAAGGCGCTCCTGTTGCCGAAGATGTTGAAATTGATCGCAAAAAATTATCACGATAAAATTTTTGAAGGCAACACTTGCCGAAAGCTTTTGAAACAAGCAGATGAACTTCTCCAACATTCAGCCATTTATGAGGGCGTTGGATATTTCCGGTTAGTATAAATTGTATCTGCTTTAAAAGCAATGGACAAGGTCGTAAGTTACTGTTTTTCGACAACACCGGTTGGACTCGATTTGAAAAAAACCTTTGGATGAACTTTCTAAAGCTTTTCGGAGCACGGAAATTTGGAAATCTTTGAAAGTCCACGTGGTTGTAATCATTTAAAACATTGTCGCCATTTTTTAGGAAATGACAGCTTAGGCTTGTGGTCGGACCAAGCTGGAGAATCCATTCACCGAGAATTTTTAAAATTTTGGAACAGATATAAAATTAATTCAGTTGAAGACTCTTCATATCCAACTCAATTGAAAAAGGCAGTAGTTGAATTTTCTTCATGGCACTGATGAGTGCGTACAAAAAATTGATTTATTAATGTATTAAAGTTTATCTATCAATAAACAAATCATTAAACTTTATATATGTATGTATTTTTATATGAAAATTTTTATAAATTGTACACGTTAAATAGTAATGTTATACGAGCGCAATCGACATGTTCGAACGTGTTGATTTAATTGCCTTTCCTTAATGATTACGTACTTAGCTACTTATGTTATTAATGAGAAATAGGGGCATTACACGAATATAAAAGAAAGTCATTCTGTACATGCAAGAATTATCGCGCAAGTCTTCAGGTTTCACACATACGTACACTTAGATATTCATTCATCAACAAATATATACAATAAAGTACACAGAAATACGTATTAATATATTAAAAAATTTATTGTTTGGGTGTTACGCCACTCTACTGTTAAGGAAAATAAACATTTTTTAAAAATAATAAGTCACTGCGTTTAAACAAAAAACAAATCCTGAAAAAAGAAATGTTCTGTACACTGTCAGTGACTTTTAATTATAAAAAATATGCCTGACCCTAATCTATCTCTAGTGTAGTATATATTCGGTCTAAAACCTAATCTGAATAAAACAATTTTTCTGACGTTTCGAGACCTAATATCTAGTCTCGTTATCAAAGAATCTAATAAATTCAAACTAACTAAATTAAAAATGAACTAAGTAATTATAAAAAATAATTAAAAAAGGATACAAGAGTTTTCTGATAGAATTCTTCTGATTTTTTTGAAAATATTGCTCTGATAATGGTTTCGGGCTTTTCTGTCAGCATGAGTTTTGACATTAGTCAAAATGACAAGACTTCAGGTAATGCAGGAAACATGACTATGTACCGTAAGACAAATATATATATATATATAACTACCTATCTATTCAATAATAAAATTATTTTTACTAGCTTCCTGTCTAAGTATTGGTAGCCAAATTCTGTTTATATCTACAGAAAAATTAGAAAAACATTTATCGTTATTAAGAATAATAGTAGCGCTTTCAATTAATTTACGCCTATTAGAGAAAGTTTCTCTAGATAAAATTTTAGAATTATCCCACTCTATCCTATGACCTGTTTCAAAAACGTGTTCACCTAATTTACTTTTAAAAAATTCGCGACGCCTTATTAAATCCTGATGTTCTTTATACCTAACACTAACAGGCCTAGATGTTTCACCTATATAAAATTTATCACACTCACATGGTATTTTATAAATATCATTTTTAGAAGCTTGATCTGCATTAAAAGGTTTAACGTGAGTTACGAGAGATCCAATGGTATTACGTGTTTTAAAAATTGTTCTGACATTAAAATTTTTACCTATTCTTTTGATTTGTTCTGAAATACCAGGAATGTATGGAATGGTTAAGTTTATTATATCTAAATTATCATTAAAATTATTTTGATTATTATTATAATTATTATCAAACTTTCTAAAAGATCTATCTAAAAAGTCATTAGTGTAGTTATTTTCGTTTAAAACTTTTTTAATAAAAACCTTTTCATTTTCTAAACGATCTCTATCAGAACAAATCATTTTAGCTCTGTCATATAAACTTTTTACTACACCTGTTTTTACCGAAGGAGGATTTCGAGAGTAATGTTGTCGGGATGCATCCAAACAGACCGGCGATATGTTGACGATATTTTTGCTATATTATGGCAACATAACGCAGATTATTTGGATGTTTTCCTAGACTACATTAATTCTCGGGAACCGACTATTAAATTTACTACAGAGATGGAGAGTGATAACTCTTTGCCATTCTTAGATATTTTAGTTTTTAAAGAAAATAATAGAATTAAAACGTCAATTTATAGAAAACCAACACATACTAATAGGTATTTAATTTTTAACTCAAATCATGCTCCTTCGGTAAAAATAGGTGTAGTAAAAAGTTTATATGACAGAGCTAAAATGATTTGTTCTGATAGAGATAGTTTAGAAAATGAAAAGGTTTTTATTAAAAAAGTTTTAAACGAAAATAACTACCCTAATGACTTTTTAGATAGATCTTTTAGAAAGTTTGATAATAATTATAATAATAATCAAAATAATTTTAATGATAATTTAGATATAATAAACTTAACCATTCCATATATTCCAGGTATTTCAGAACAAATCAAAAGAATAGGTAAAAATTTTAATGTCAGAACAATTTTTAAAACACGTAATACCATGGGATCTCTTGTAACTCACGTTAAACCTTTTAATGCAGATCAAGCTTCTAAAAATGTTATTTATAAAATACCATATCAGTGTGATAAATTTTATATAGGTGAAACATCTAGGCCTGTTAGTGTTAGGTATAAAGAACATCAGGATTTAATAAGGCGTCGCGAATTTTTTAAAAGTAAATTAGGTGAACACGTTTTTGAAACAGGTCATAGGATAGAGTGGGATAATTCTAAAATTTTATCTAGAGAAACTTTCTCTAATAGGCGTAAATTACTTGAAAGCGCTACTATTATTCTTAATAACGATAAATGTTTTTCTAATTTTTCTGTAGATATAAACAGAATTTGGCTACCAATACTTAGACAGGAAGTTAGTAAAAATAATTTTATTATTGAATAGATAGGTAGTTATATATATTTTTTTTGTCTTACGGTACATAGTCATGTTTCCTGCATTCCCTGAAGTCTTGTCATTTTGACTAATGTCAAAACTCATGCTGACAGAAAAGCCCGAAACCATTATCAGAGCAATATTTTCAAAAAAATCCGAAGAATTCTATCAGAAAACTCTTGTAACCTTTTTTAATTATTTTTTATAATTACTTAGTTCATTTTTAATTTAGTTAGTTTGAATTTATTAGATTCTTTGATAACGAGACTAAATATTAGGTCTCGAAACGTCAGAAAAATTATTTTATTCAGATTAGGTTTTAGACCGAATATATACTACACTAGAGATAGATTAGGGTCAGGCATACTTTTTATAACTAAAAGTCACTGACAGTGTACAGAACATTTCATTTCTCAGGATTTGTTTTTTGTTTAAACGCAGTGACTTATTATTTTTAAAAAATATTTATTTTCCTTAACAGTAGAGAGGCGTAACACCCAAACAATAAATTTTTTAAATATGAATCCGCCACAATCATACAGACATTATTTAATATATTAAATATGCAAAATGAAAAATAGTGATAAATACTTGTAGCAAAGTGTAATACTTATAAATTTAAAGTGCAGTGGGTTAAATACCTGACAACCTGACATTTGATTATGCAAATTTTTCATTGTGTGATATTTTGGGTCTAGAAGCTGATATAGTCGAGGCAATGAAGCACTCAACCTCGGAATTTTTTGTTCTAAGACGGAACGGAATGCGTTTTTTTGCATTCACTTCCAATAATTATTTGTAAAAAATGTATCTAGTTTGTATCTTATACAAACCGGAAATTCCATTGCTGCAGTCAAAAATGCACTCAAAAAATGAATTTTTTGAAATCGCTTTAAGAAAATTAAATAACTTTGTTAATAAGACTCAGAATTGGCTCAAACCGGGTTCCCGGGGGTTTTCGAGGTCGCTGATCACGATTATGATGTTCAAATTAACCCACAGCCGACCTGGAGCTCAGGATCGCTGATGAACGTCATCTCCGTGCGACTCTCCCAAAATTCAGGCAGGGAAGGAGAGAAACTCGGCGCCCGGGAGTCTTTTGGGTTGCTGAATTCAAATATGGCATCGGCCAATACCCCCCGGACACCTGGTGCGCCGAAACCTGGACGTGGACGTCATCCCCGAAAGTTTTCCTGACAAGATCGCAAAAAACAAACCGAAAATCGTTCTGTGGGCGTTTTTTGGGGCGCTGAATCCAAATTTCACGTCGAAAACGACCCCCCGAACACCTGGCGCACCGGAACCTGGACGCGGACGTCATCTCCGAAGATTTTCCAGACACGATCGCTAAAGATAAACCGAAAATCGTTATGGGGGGGGGGGGGGGGGGAGCAGGCGAGAATTACACATCAATGAATGTGTCTAATTATGAGACGATTTTCGTTTAGTTTTTTGCGATCGTGTCTGGAAAACCTTCGGAGATGACGTCCGCGTCCAGTTTCCGGTGCACCAGGTGTTGGGGGGGGGGGGGTCGTTTTCGATGAGAAATTTGGATTCAGCGCCCCAAAAAAACCCTATTACGATTTTCGGTTTGTCCCTAGCGATCGTGTCTGGAAAACCCTCGGAGATGGCGTTCAGGCCCAGGTCCCGGTGCACCAGGTGTTCGGGGGGACGTTTTCGACGTGAAATTTGGATTCAGCGCCCCAAAAAACGCCCACAGAACGATTTTCGGTTTGTTTTTTGCGATCTTGTCAGGAAAACTCTCGGGGATGACGTCCACGTCGAGGTTCCGGCGCACCAGGTGTCCGGGGGGTCTTCGCCGATGCCATATTTGAATTCAGCAACCCAAAAAACCCCCGGGTGCCGAGATTTTCTCCTTCCCCGCGTGAATTTTGGGAGTCACACGGAGATGATGTTCATCAGCGATCCTGAGCTCCAGGTCGGCTGTGGGTCAATTTGAATATCATAATCATAATCAGCGACCTCGAAAACCCTCGAGAACTCGGTTTGACCCAATTCTGAGTCTTATTAACAAAGTTACTTAATTTTCTTATAGCGACTTCAAAAAATGCATTTTTTGAATGCATTTTTGGCCGCAGCAATGCAATTTCCGGTTTGTATAAGATACAAAGTAGATACATTTTTTACAAATAATTTTTGGCAGCGAATGCAAAAAACCGCATTCCGATCCGTCTTAGTGCAAAAAATTCCGAGATTTTGGCTGTTTTAGTGCTTCATTGCCTCGACGCCTCGACTAATAAGATTTTGTTTCAAACGACATTTTGATCTATAAACATGTACAAAACTAGTCACGCAAGCAGTTTCTGGTGACAGTTTAGTTATACCTGTCATTGATCCAAGAGCACTGTGACCAGGATTAATATTCATCTTTAAAACCTGCAGGTATGGTTCGGTGAAAACTAGAACAAAGGTAAGGAAACCTTTTTCTTCACAATTTTTTATAGTTAAAATCGTCCACTGTATTAAAACTTGAAACTGTCATTTGAAAAATAGTTAGTAGCAAGCCGTATCATGTTCACTAAAATTAATCGGAGTTTTGTTTTGGTCAGCCAAATTTAAAATTAAAATGGTTTTCCGTGAAATAAGATAAAATTTATTACACAATATAGTAACCAAATTTTTGCGCAACCTAATCTTATATAATTTAAAACGGTAATAATTTACATATAGTACCTATCAATTAATTTTGTTTATTGTTTCTAAAATATACCTAGTTTTTAATATTTTATGCTTTTTTTAACTAAAATATCTTTTTTTATAAATTTTTATAAAACAAGGAAATATTTTTTTGACTGATACACGCTAACTTTAATCCTTTATAACTTCCTAAATTTTGTTCTGATCAGAGTAAACAGCTAAAATTATAAAGATGATCATATTATACATTACATTAAATTAATTAATTGACACTTTTTGATATTTAAAATATGGTATTGAAACAATATTGTTTCCATAATTTTTAACACCCTCTCTTGGAAACGAAAAAAGGTGAGTTGCAAATGATGACTTTTCTCTTTTATTGTTATGAGAGAAATCTTCTATTACAGTAAATATTAGGAAAAGTATACGGCCTTTATTAGGCTGTGCTGACAAAAACAGTTTAGAAATAAAAGCTTTTTGGGTTTAATAAAGCTCAGGATATGACGACGTCAAAAATTGTTTTCAGCTGCTGTCACTGATGTAACGCCGTCATCATTAGCCGCGTTTTAAAACAATCTCGTAAAAAACTCAAACTCAAACTCTTTATTTAACCACTTGTAAATACAATAACATAAAATTTTATGCATTGGCACGTCAAAACCCAGTGCAGGTAAAATTATTTATATTATTTTTCTCTTGATTTCGGTAGATCGTTTAGCTGTCTAAAAACCCGTACCTATAAATTAATATTGTCATGTTAGATGAGAAATTACAAACGGGTCTTCCAAATCATCTAGCCTATTTCTATATACCCTGATTTTCAGATGTCCCCCTAGAAAAAAAAATCTTACGAGGTGAAGTCTGGGGACCTCGCAGGCCATTGTATCCCTTCTGCGCATCTACCGATTTTGAAAATCTGCTGGGTTCTTACCGTGGCGGCTGGTGAAATTTTAAAGTTGTATATCTCTGTTGCTATTTACGGGACCCATGCCAAATTCAGGGGTTTTGATAGTGAGCCTACTAGAAACATTTTGGTAAAGAACAAATATTTTGTAATTTGCGAAAAAAAGTTTAATTTTGACCTGGTACACCCTGCGAAAAAATGAACACTTTTAGGTATTTTATTTATTATTTCTTATAAACAAATTTTACATCATTTTCTCTAAAATTTTTAAAGTTTAAGAGAAAAGAATGTGTTAGTAGAAAGTTATAGTCATTTAAATCTTTCTGAAACTAAAATATAATTTAAAAAATGAAATGACTATAACTTTCCACTAACACATTTTTTCTCTTGAAATTAAAAAAATAAAGTAGAAAGCCCCCTTAAATATGTGCAACGAATTTTCACGGGGCGCGGTTTGAAAGGAAAAGTGAAAAATAAAACTTTGAGCAAGAGCTTGGCGCGGCCCTGTGTCCTGTGTCCACCAACGGTTTTTGTCCCTCGCTTGCTGTGATATTTAATAACTGTAATGACTAACATCAACACCTATTAAAAACAATTTTACCGTATTAAAGTTGATGTGTAAAAACATGGTGAAAAAACTAAATTTAAAAAAGCATTATATTACTCAAAGAACTAGACCATAAATATTGCCCTACATACATCCATAATAAAAAGGATATCACCTTTTGGCCTCCCTCAGAATAGGCCATCGAATTAACTTATTCATTTTATATGCCATAATCATTAACGTAATTTATAATATATAATATACATATTTAAATAATTAGGCTGTATATAACAAGAAGAACAAATACATGTAATTATGAACTTGTGAAGTCAAAAGCAGTTTAAAATATTTTTATTGGAAAATGTAATATTCCGAATTAGTAAATTAAGGAATATTATTTCCAATAAAATATTAACGTTCAGATTCAACAAAAAGGTTTAAGATTTAGAACTGGTTTAAATTAGGATCTTCTAGTGGATCAGTTTTGACAGGGTTTTGTGTTGTTACTGTTAAACTTATGGGTAATTCCAATATTTCAGCAATTTGCTTGGTATGCAAACGATTTTCATCTTGGAAAGTGTTGCTAGAACGAATTTAGTTCTATTGTGGAAAGTACATACTAAAATACTCCCTTGTCTTTATTTTGCGAAAAAACTAGGAAACAAAGCATAGTACAAAACTTAGTTGTCTTATCCTTACGCTTGCTAGTTTAAATCTTTTGGTTGATCAGTTAGACCGGTCTAGCGTTGGAGAATCTAGCCGTAAATGTCTGGACATAACTAATTTTTCTACCTTGAGAGCATCGAACTTCAAAATTCTTCTTTGGGTTTAAAAGCTTTATTTTAGCACTGCTGTTTTAACCTTTATTTTCGACGACTAAAGCGTCGCATTTAATTCTCGAGGAATTAAATAATGAAGTAAACAAATATGATATGGACTCTTGTAGTTTAAAAATTATCAAGATTACATTGTTGTGCATTCAGCTATCGAGTTACAATAGGTTTGTTTCTGCAGCAGTTTCAAATCATACAGAACCAATGAGATTGCAGATTTTATAAATATTTAAAAAGTTGGTCCTATGATCTTAGTAAACTCAATTTTAATTAATTTTATTAATTTGATACATAATTTTAACATAACTTTTAAGGCGGCATTTTCCACATGGCGACTATGTTGGCCACCTAAATTTCATTTTGACATGGTTTTTCGGCTTTAAAATTTGTAATAATAACATTGTGGTTATATTAAGTATAGATTCATATTCTGCAAGTAATCTTCAGTCAACTATTTAAAGTTTCAACGTGTATAACAATTTAATTCAGAAGATTCCTATTTTAAAAGATCTATGGTGACATTTGTTCTGTCACTAGGACCTCAATATCTTTTGTAAATAAAATTTTCCTAAAATAAACCATAAGATATCTTCAAACTTTTATTAATACATTAAAAAATACCTATAGAATAAGTATGTTTATCTACACTTATATTATTGTTAAAAATTTTAAAGCCGAAAAACCATGTCAAATGAAATTACGTTGGCCAACATGGGACGGCACGTGGAGAATGCCACCTTAATCTTATTCCAATTATTAGGCTTCATTTTCTTTCGGAAATACCTACCACCAAAACTTTTATTTTATAATTAAAGTTACCTAAGATTTGATTTCATTTCCAAATTATGGTTGAAAAATCAGATAGACATCAATAACTAGACGTTAATAGTAAACATTTATATTTCCTAATAATAATAACACCGCCACACAAAAATAAGTGGTCTGTACATTTACCATTGACCCATCTATCTATATATGTATTTTGATGAGCTGAATCCAAATCCGAAGTCCGTTTGGCCCGTACAACCCCAAAATTTTTAGTAAATTGCGAAAAAACGCTGAAAATCGCTAAAAATTGCGAAAAATTGCAGTTATGAAAATGAAGAAAATTTTATTGAACTAGATCAAGTATGTTTCCTATGTATTTTGATGCGCTGAATCCAAATTCAGAATCTTTTAATCTCGATCATTCATATATTTATCAAAAATCGTAAAAAATAGCAATGAGTAGCAGAAACTAGCAAAAAATAGTATTGTTCTTACGTACCAATGAGGACTTTTATTACGTATGCGGGAGTGATTTCTTGTAACATTATACTCTACAGAAGCCAAGTTACCCACTAATGTAGAGTTGAAGTCGCTTGATGACAAATGACAACGCCTGCGGGCCTGCTTTCTCACCCTGACCAGACGCCAGTTACTGGGGTTCCGAATCCCTGCATCGTAAAGCACTTATCGCTTGTGCCTGCCATGACGGCATACACGCCGTTAACCCAGGGACTCTACCAGACGGTTTTGTTGCTCACCGTCACCACGTGGAGGTGCCCTGGATACAGGCACAAGCAATCAATCCAGTTGAATTGCAACTTTTAGCGGTTTTTTGCAATTTACTCAAAATTTTGAGGGTATACGGGCCAAACTGACTTCGGATTTGGATTCAGCGCAGTAAAATACATGTAGATAGATGGGTCTGGTCAAATATACAGATCACTTTATTTTTGTGTACCGGTGTAATATTTCAAATACTATTAAACAGTGGTCTGCTTGGGTCCGGAGAGATATTCTGAGGGATAGGCCATAAGACAAACTTTCTATTTACTTTTACGTAAAAAAATTCAAGAGACGTAATTTTCCGTCCCACTTTGACGACATGAGTCCCAGACAGCCAAGGTACACTATTATATATTGATTGAAATGTACCGGGTGAGTCAACGATTGCGCGGAGTAAATTTATGCCTTGAAGATACGATTTGTCAATAATAAGCTTTTGTATTAAGGTATGGTTGGATAATCTGTACATTTTAAAAATATTTTGTATTATACAAGGTGCGTTCAAAAAGTAGGGTGTCCTACATCAATTTTTTCTCGTGCAAAGTTAATTTTCTCACGATGCAGAACTTTTTATGAAGAGTCACTTTTTTCTCTAAAATCGATATTAAAAAAGTTTCCCATTTGGTAAGAACTTTCCAAGACACGTGTATATACTACTAAAATTCTTTCTTTTAAGAGAAATCTCAATAATTAGTTATTATTGTAACTCATGACTGATGTAATAAGAAACTGATATTTTACGATTATTTTGTTTAAAAAAGGGTTAACGTAAAAACAATAAAACACTTTCTAAAGTACACCTCACATATTTTAGTAACCAAACTAATACTTTTAATTTTTTTTAGAAAAGGTACTTAACAGGTGACACACTTTTGGGGTATTCACCCATTTGGTATTGAGGGGATAGCAATAACGTATGTAACAAAAGTTTTCGGAATTTTCTTCTTCTGCCGTATAGAAAAAAGAAATCATTGTTTTGAAATAATTTATTTAGGAACTTAAAACATTATATTTGTTTAACAGAAAACACAAATCAAATTAATTAATATTTAAAAGTCCATTATCTTCAATAGCACGTAATTTTGTTTTAACCTGTGGCATCATGTTCTGGACGGTAATGTTGTCTATTTCGCGAATTTTTCGCGAAATATTTTGCGTCATAAAATTTGTTCATTTTCGGCTCCCCAACCACTGTCGTAAACCTTTCTGCTCAATATTGCCCAAAAATCTTCAGTAGGTCTTGCTTGAGGAACATTTGGGGGATTGTCATTTTTTGGTACGAATGGGATAACTATCCCATTCGTAAATCCCCCAAATGTTCCTCAAGCAAGACCTATTGAAGATTTTTAGGCAATATTGAACAGAAAGGTTTACGACAGTGGTTGGGAAGCCGAAAATGAACAAGTGTTACGACAGATTATTTAAAAAACCTCGCGAAATAGACAACATGACCGTCCAGAACATAACATGGGATCCCATTCGTACCAAAAAATGACAATCCCCCAAATGTACCTCAAGCAAGACCTATTGAAGATTTTTAGGCAATATTAAGCAGAAAGGTTTACGACAGTGGTTGGGAAGCCGAAAATGAACAAGTGTTATGACGCAGAATATTTCAAAAAATTCCCGAAATAGAAAACATGACCGTCCAGAACATGGTGCGACAGGTTAAAACAAAATTACGTGCTATTACAAATAATGGACTTTTAAGTACAATTTGATTTGTGTTTTCTGTTAAGCAAATATAATGTTTAACGTTTCAAAGTAAGTGATTTCAAAACAATAATTTGTTTTTTCTATACTGCAGAAGAAAAAAATTCCGAAAACTTTTGTTACATACGTTATGATACGTTTAAAAAGCTCCTGCAAACACCACTTGGGGCCTGGTTATAAGAGTGATTAAAATATTGATGATGATGTTAATAAAGTTGACACAAATTGGTTGATTTTGCAACGTGATTTTTGTTTTCTTCATAAATGGGGTCTTTGCACACCCAGTACCACAAATTGAGATACCCAAATGTAATTTCTACGTAAACGTAAAGCGTGTTTCATTTCACTTTCTTAAGTCTCGGCGCGACATTGACCCAGTGAAGGTTACGATATCGTTATGTAACATTTCATTTGTTGTGAGAAAGTAGGATACTGGGTAGAAGTTGTTGGTTTAAGAGTATACTACTCGCAATAACTGTAATTATTGGTGGTTTACTTTATTCGTTATATACTTTATTCATTGTAATGTATAACCAGTGGCGGACTAGGCTGCTGGTCTATCCGTTCAAAGATCAGTAGGTCCGGTAATTATTTAGATTAACGTAAACAGCGAATTTTTTCATGAAATTTTGCACAGACCCTAATTTTGGGTCGTAGAACACGAATCCGAAGTCAGTTTTTGGCGGTCTCTTAAAATTTTTTTTAAACTTTTAGGTTAGCTTTTTCAATGAATTTCTTTAAATTTGTTGGGTGAGCAAAAAGGTGGTCAGGTTTGCTCAGTTTTGATTGATATAGATACATATATATCTATATCAATCAAAACTGAGCAAACCTGACCACCTTTTTGCTCAGGTTGGGTGAGCACAAAAATTTTTTTTTTACGAGACCGCCAAAAACTGACTTCGGATTCGTGTTCTACGACCCAAAATTAGGGTCTGTGCAAAACTTCATGAAAAAATTCGCTGTTTGCGTTAATCTAAATAATTACCGTAGGTCCACCCCAGTGGCAGAAATTTACACTTTGCCACAGACTTTGTGACTGTAACATTTCTTTAGTGTTCCAGAAGGTCCATTTTGTTGTTCTATAACTTTATCTAAACACGGTTAAGTCAAATACTAATTTGTTGAAGTCAGTTAGGGAGTGAATAAGGATTTCTTCCGGTTCTCCCTTTGGTTGCCCGAAAATTTGTTGTCTTTTCCGATCTAGTAGCTCGCAGCGACAAATTATGTACTGTACAGCTCCCCTTCTTGGCCGCAGAGTCTGCAGCTTAGATCTCTGTTATAGTTTTATTTTATATATGTAAGTAGTTTTTGACAGCCATATGTCCTGTCAGAATACCTGTTATGATTCTCAGCTGATTTCTGTCCATCATAAAGTTAGGTCCAGACATGACGAACGAGCACAAACGCACACAAGCAAATATTTAAAACCAGAAGAGAGCACTGACGAGCACATACGCTCATTAAAAACAAAATTTCTGGCGTTGTTCAATGTTCCAGTTTTGGCAATAGCTAGTTTTATATACATATACAGGGTGTCCGGAAATGACGATGACAAATTTTAACGTATGATTCTACATAAGAAAATATGAATTTTTTTATAATAGGTCCGAAAATGCTTCAATAGGGAGCTACAGGCCCTTGAAGATGGTGTCATAAAAATGATTTTGATTTAATTTATTAGGATCGACTTAAAATGCAGAAATGAACTTTTAGGTACATGTTAGTTTAGTGTTATTAGAGGTAACTTTCTAAAAATTGCAGGTAACCCACATTGCCACCAGTGGTGTTGGAGCAAAAGAGTGGTTGAGCGAAGAAAAATACTACCTTGGTCTCAAATTTTGATTTTTAAAGGAGTCACCCTGTATATTTTTACTTAGTTTGGTTCAGTGTGACATTTTAAATATAACCATGCCTTATATATATAATTTCTTGTTCAGTTCAGATATTTTTTCGAATTTTTATTTTTATATCCGTAGAGCGCTGTGGATTATTAAAGAGCTAATTTTTTGATTCACAAGCTTGTGAAAAATACAATTTTGAATTTGTAACAATTTCCCTTTCTTTCACATGCATTTGAAAATTAAACAATCATATTTTTTCCAAAAAGTTCGTTAAAAGTAGGTACCTTATTGTCTAATAAAAATATTTAATCGAAAAGCCGTAGTCATTCATTATTGGCCGCAGAAACAAAAGTTTAGAAAAATATCTCGTCAGAACCCAAACCAACTTAATTTTGTTTAATCGCATCTTACGTAATCCACGGCGCTCTAGATTAAAAATAAGAAAATTTCATATTAAAATGTGACAAGTGGGCAATGACAATATATTCAAAATATTAAGCTAAAGCAAAGCAAGTAAAAATATACAGGGCGTCTTACTTAAAAATAAAAACAGTATATTTAAAACTCTGAATTCAAACAAAATTTGGTAACATTATCAATGTAAAAAAATTCAAGGTATAACTACCTCAAATCTTGTTTTATTAGCTTGTATATGAAAAAATTTATAGGGGGGAGCCAAAATGGACCAAATTTAGCCAGCTTTAAGTCTCATCATATCATAAAGATCTGCTTTTTTAACATTAACATCTGGCAACCTGGCATGACGATTGTACGATATGGGCGCTTTACGATTCATGCGAATGATGATACTATAACCGTTGTTTGAGGAAAAGCTTACCTCAAACAACGCTATAACTCTTCATACCAACCATATCACTGTACCTGCTATCTCTCTTTCGCTTATACGAGTAATTTTCTTAGATGTGGGTGTTGTGGCGATAGAATGATTTATGAGTAAATAGCTTCATCTGTTATTTCCTTCCTCTGAAGCTGAATGTGTATATACTTCGGTGATTGAGCAATGTTTACAGTTTACTAACATCTTACACATTTGCAACGAGATGCACTGAATTTGAATTTTTACAGGGTAGACTAACATAAAACAATGAAATGAATTGATAATGTCTATTAAAATGTATGTATGTGAAATTTATTCCACAAATAGCAAAAGTTATTCAGGTACTTACATATATTACTAATTAAACATTTCATGGTGTTTCATTGTTATGAATATTATATATGTACATTTATATTATGCTTGAATTGATAATATAATTAATAAAGAAAGAAGTGATCCTTTTTTAAAATGTCGTAAAACATGTTATTCAAATGTCATATTTGACGCAGTAAGAAATCTTGTTAAAAAGAATAATTTAATGTATTATTTAAGAAAGAATTACTTTGTTAGATGGTGTAGGTAAACGTTCTATTATCTAATTTTGATTACTTCCTGCATAGCTTTTACAAATTTTGTTTTTGTTAAAGCTACTTTAAGTTTTCGACCGTTTTGTATGTAACGCGACACTAACACAAGTTATTTAGAGTGGATCAATTTCTGCCTTACCTACATAGTTTGGTACTTGTAAACAGGAACGTTTCTTACATTGAATTTTTTTTTTTTGGTGAATTGCAGTATGAATCATTGGTTATGGGTTACCTGAAATAATTGGGACTACAATATAAATTTAAGTAAAAGTTGCTATTATTTTTACAATAATTTACAATGTAAATTATTGTTAATTGTATTTTACAGTGTTATCATGTAAAAAAATTGTTGTGTATACTTTTCTACAAAAATAGCTGTATCTATATATTTTTTTGGTGGAAACATCGCTTTTTTCAGTATAGAGCGTGTTCAGTTGCAGAAATAAAGTGCCTTAAAAAAAAACCGGTAATAATTTTTTGACATATACCATTGTTATTATAGCTTACTGCTATAGAGGAAAGTCTTATGCCCGGTTTCGACGATGCAACTATTCGGAGCTACAAAGTTGCAGCAATTTTTTATTGCCATGTATGGTTGCACATGCGTTCACACGTGTATATCGTGTAGCTGCAATTTTTTTGTAAAAAGCTTGCCTGTTGCCTACATAAGAGTAAAATTACTAAATATTAGACACGCTTAGCCTTAAATGTTTCCTTTTGTACATGTGTTTTATGTATAATATTTTACAAATATAAACCACAAAAGAGGTTGAGCTAAAAGAAATAACATTTCATAGTTGAAAAACGTGACTGACACATATACTTATGTGTCAAGACAAAAATCACTAAAGAAGCTACTACATTACAGCAACCAGTTGCACCAAAAGATAACACGTTCTATTTCCATGGAACTATGTTCTTGCTACTAATTGTATAGTGGTTACGCTCAAAAATGCTGCACTTTTAATGTAGCTTACGCCACGCTGCGATGAAGTTGCAGCGTGAGAACCGGGCATTAGAATAAATATAATAGAGTCGCCTCCATGCGGTTGATCTTCTGTCACAGCTGTCACTTTATTCCAAGCATCACCAAAGAATATATTTTCCTTTATATCTGAAACAGTCCACGTAGACTTCAAATCTAAGTACTAACGTACCATGGGCGCCTGAAGAGAAGAGAAATGTAATTTATTGACACGGGATTTAAAGGATTGGAGGTTGGGAGGAGAAGAGAAAACATCTGCAGACAATTTGTTCCATAATCTAGAGACCCTAGGTATGAATGAGCGAGAGAAGTGAGTTGTTCCAGGCTTTTGTAGGTGGACAGTAAAGGGATGCATACTTAACGCGCCTCTTGTTGTTCTGTTAGGAATAGTCAAGGGGCTAATCATGGCGGCTAGTTCTTCAGAGTACAATACGTGGAAGTACCGGTAGAAAAGGGATAAATCCCCAACAGCGCAGCGATGAGCGAGAGTAGGGAGTTTTCTTGTGTGGAATGGGTCATTGATGAGTCGAATGGCCCTCTTTTGGATAGAATCAAGGATGTTAAGTGTCGAGGGTCACTCAGCTCCCCAGATGTGGAAGCAGTACTCTAGGTAGTCTTTGGAAAACACAGAGAATGTGTAAGTTGGAAGGGAAGCAGTATTTTCTGGTTTGAAAGAGAAAAAAAACTTTTTAGCTGACGATGTCGCTACTGAAGTAATGTGTTTGTGCCAGCTGAGATCATATTCGAAAGCAATGCCAACAGTATTGAAAACTTCATTATTCTGTAGGGCTTGGCTATTCATGTGGATGGGGTAAGTGTTGCCGGATTTTTTGGGCGACAGGATTTTGAAGGCGTTGAACTGAACAAAGTTCTTGGCACCCCAGTGTAAAATTAATTGAAGATCTTGGAAAATGAATGTTGGAGTGAAGAGTACTATAGTCAGCATAAATGTGGATGGGAGAGAGCAAGGTCATTATATACAGGGTGTGCCAAAATTAGCGTGCAATATTTCTAGGGCGTAAAGTACATCTAAAAATAGGACAAAAATTTCCTATAAACATACCCCGAGAAATGGGTTTTTCGTAATAGCATGGAAACCATTTAAGATAATGGCATGAAAATTGGTCTTACAACTGATAAGTTGTAAATTACAGTGGATTTAAAGTGAAAATATTTTTCCCAGTGGCGTCGCACGGAGTGGGGCTTAAGGTAAATAGTATCCTATATTCTCTAATTAATGTTTCTAAGATTATTTTATTTTGAATGCAAATTTTTGGAATCCTGGAGTTTTTATTGAAAAAAGGTAGTTACTCTTGTTTTATTTCGATAGGATGCACCGTTTTCGAGTTAAATTAATTTTAAAATATCGTACTTTTCAAAAGGGATGCTACCCCATATGAGGACTACTTACAGGTAATTCCAAAAGTTGCTCTTGACAATTTAGCTTCGTCTAAAAAGTCTCACAATAAGACAAAAATATCCTATAAACATACCCCGAGAAATGCTTCGTTAGGGGGCTAGAGCCTCCCAAAGGGGGTCGGGGAAAAGGGTTTCTTCTCAATAGCATGATTTAAGATAATAGTATGAAAATTGGTAAATGTGTTACAACTGATAAGTTGTAAATTACAGTGGATTTAAAGTGAAAATATTTTTCCCAGTGGCGTCGCACGGAGTGGGGCTTAAGGTAAATATTATCCTATATTTTCTAATTAATATTTCTAAGATTATTTTATTTTGAATGCAAATTTTTGGAAACCTGGAGTTTTTATTGAAAAAAGGTACTCTTGTTTTATTTCAATAGGATGCACCGTTTTCGAGTAAAATTAATTTTAAAAATATCGTATTTTTCAAAAGGGATGCTACTCCATATGAGGAGTACTTACAGGTAATTCCAAAAGTTGCTCTTAACAATTTAGCTACATCTAAAAGGTCACACAATAAGACAAAGAGTTCCTATAAACAGTGTTTTGAGTGTTATAATGTTGCAAAGTAACATTTTTTTTTTGTAATAGAAACAAATCAAGGAAAAGATCGTGTCAAGCGCCGCAAAAAGAGAATTTTAATTGTTTTCGTATTAGCAGGCCATGGAAACAAAAGTAATTTTATTGTAGGTGTCAGATTTATTATTGTTGGCTTTTTGCTGGTATCATTCAATTTCAGTAGCTGTTTGTTATTTTACGTAACAAAAATGCCAAATTATTCCAATAGAGAACTGTCAGATATTCATTTTGTGTATGGATTTTCTAATGACAGTTCTACTGCCGCTGTAGTGAAGTACAAAAGGTCAGTTTCCGCATAAAAGAATACCTGGTCGTAAAACATTTGCTACGGTACATCGAAATTTAATAGAAAATGGATCATTTCAAAGACTCCGCGGACAAGGCCCATGGGAGATTATAACTGGGAAAATGCGTTAAATATAATGGAGGAAAATCCGCAGATTGCTATCAGACCACTAGCTCGGGGCACAAACATACCTAAATCAATTGTAATAATTATTAACATTAATGAGCAACTACTATACAGAAATTTCAAGGGCTTCACTCATTTCATTATCAAAGAGTTCAAGACTTTAGGCCTGAAGACTTCCCAGCTAGAGTAGAATTCTCCCAATGTATTTTAAATAACCAGAATATTTTACCTAAGATTCTGTGGTCCGATGAAGCCACTTTTACGAGGTACAAGGCCGTCTATATTCATAATACCCATTTTTAGGCGAATGAAAATCCAAGGGTGGTCAGAAGGAAGAACTACCAGCACAGATTTTCAATAAATTTGTGGGCTGGTATTAGTGGTAATCAATTAATTTGTCCGATTGAAATTCCACAAAATTTACAGTCCGACAATTATTTAAATTTTCTGGAAAATCAGCTTGGTGATTTGTTGGATGATGTCCCACTAGAAGATAAGATTGGACCATTACTTTCAACATGATGGGGCCCCAGCTCATTTTGGGAGACAAGTTAGGTATTGGTTAAACAATAATTATCCAAATCGATGGATTGGCAAAGGTGCTCCAATAGCCTGGCTGGCACGATCGCCAGATTTAAATCCACTGGATTATTATTTTTGGAGGCAGATGACTGCTATTGTATATGCGACAGAAATAGATTTTCAAGAAGAATTAGTACAAAGAATAAATCGTTCCGGAAACCGGAGAAAATCGTTTTCAGATTCTTCGTGCTTCTCAACACATTAGACGTAGGGCTAGATTGTGTATCCAGCAAAATGGAAATTATTTTGAAAACCTGATTAAAGTTTAGCTATTGCCATTTTTAAAGAAAAATTGTTAAATTTTTTTACTAATTTTTCTAACATTTCTTTTATGTATTGATTTCAATAATGTTGGTTGTTAGTTCTTTTATACTGTTGATAATAAATACCTAAACAAGTTAATGAAAAACCCCACTGAGTATAATTATTTTTTAAGTAAATAAAAATTTCAAACAATTGCATTTAAAGTAAAACAAGTCTTACAATAAAGAATTAGGACAATATTTACCTTAAGCTTCTCTCCGTGCGACGCCACTGGAAAAAATATTTTCACTTTAAATCCACTGTAATTTACAACTTCAGTATCAGTTGTAAGACATGTGCCATTTTCATACCATTATCTTAAACGGTTTCCATGCTTATACGAAGAAACCCTTTTCCACCGATCCCCTTTGGGGGACTCTAGCCCCCTAATAAAGCATTTCGCGAGGTATGTTTATAGAAAATTTTGGGCCTAATTTTGGATGTACTTTACGCCCTAGAAATATTGCATGCTAATTTCGGGACAACCTGTATAATAGATTACACCACTAGGTGTGCTTGTATCCAAATGCTGGTAAGGTTTCTGTTACTTACCAGTAAGATAAATGACAATGCCACCTTCAGAAATAAAATAAGCAAGAAGGACACAGATATAAAAAAATCTTATTAGGAAATTACAGCAGAGTCGCCAATACTTGAGTATAGCCTCTCTATATTATATTTTTTTGATTTCGGTTTGCCATGCAGTTATTGCGCTTTGGCTTACTATCTTAGCAATAGCAATAAGATGACCATTTGCTAGATTAATCGGAAATTCGTCATGTAACAAAATTTACCATCAAATATATTTTCTTCTAGAGGCTTTTTGGAAACCTAATGCAGTTCGTGCAACATCAATATGGCTCATCAATCATCATGATTTAAGGCTTATAAGCACAAAACAATGTTAATAAATAATAATTTAATCAAAAACCTACGTTACAACGCGGAAGACCGAGACAGTTCAAGCGAAAAATGATGTAAGAACCACTCGTAATTTATGTAAGACATAACCGAATTGAGGACATGACTTTTCTTGTGGGCAAGTAATATTCTACATTATTGTCTGTGTATACAGCAGGTTGCATTTTATTTTGACTTATTCAAGTGTAAGTGGGTCAATGTATTGGCTCTTATTTCGTACATATTTTTTAATTATTAATTCACTCACGGTGAGCTTGGATTAAGTTTAACCCAAAGGTGCGATTCGGAATTTTCTTCAGATATCGTATCTGTGACGAGGTCCAACTAATTTGGTACTAAAATGAAAATAATCGTTGGAGGGTTATTAAAATAAAATGGATTTTTCGAAGCTTCTTTGAGGTTACAAGGTTTTATTTCATGGAAAGTGGTTCTTCGTCGACTTTTTGAGACTAAACAAATTTTGTTCGGTGCTCTAAATGACATTTTAGTGTCCTATATGTCCAAAATATTTAAACCTTTACCAAATTTGAAAGAAATACCTGAAAAACGCATTTTTTGCTCGTTTTTAGGACATTTCTTTTAAAAGGGACATGGTAAGGCATAATAAACCGACTTATCTTGAAGCTTATGCAATTAATTACCTTTGAAATACTCGTAAGTACAGTTTAATGCTTCTAGTAAATTTTGGTAGACTCATAACAAAAAGGCGGTATTTGGCGGCGATAAGCCTTACTTAAAAGTATTTAGTCTTCTTCTGTAATTAAATTCTTAAAGAGTTTAGCTGCTTCTACTTGCTACATTTTAAAATATTTAATTTTTTTTCTAGTGATGCATCGCTTTAAGAATAAAGACCTTTTTGAACTGTGACTGGACGAAGTAGACAAAAATCAAATATTTCTCACTATTCTTAATTATGTCACTAGATGGATTGGAAAATATATAAATCCAAGCAATGAGCTTAAAATTAAGGAAAAATTCACCGTTTATGTCGTTATTTTCATGGAAGATAGCATCCATCGCGTAGAATAAAGGAACATTTTCAAAAGAAAAATTGTACTTGGTTACAAACGTACTTTGTAATGGAAACAGACGAACTTTTGCCATCCACCTCTCCGCAAAATCAAGCCAATCAAAAAGAAGGGAAGCCTCGCAATTATCCTTCGAACAAGGGCATGATTCCTCTTTGATGGTACAGACTACGTGTATGTCTATGCGGTATCAGGGACAGAATGACATCATTGTCTATTAGTTTTAAACAAATCAAAAATAGATTGTCCTGAGGTTTTAGCCAGAAATTCTTTCTTTTATTATTGATGCTATCAGTTACGCCCTTTAGCATTCAAATTTAAAACTTACAAAAAATTTTCAGAAACTTCTGATGACCACTTTCGTAACAAAAAAAATCCGGAAGCTCTGGGTATTATATTTGCTTCCATATTGCCGGTGATTAACTTTTATCAGAACACCCGTATGTTTTACATACAAAAATTTTACTTAATACCTCTAAGTGAAACCGCTTCTCAAGCCTCTTCACATCCTGATGGAACCGCTCGCCCCGTTCATCGCTCACGGCTCCAAGGTTGGAGGGGAAAAAATCAAAATGCGAATCAAGAAAATGGATCTTGAGCGACACTCTGCACCCCATTTCTTTGTAAGCATCTAACAAATTGTTAACCAAAATTTTCGCATTTTCGGCTCTCTGGTTCACTAAAAAGCCATTCAGTCAAATCCAGGCTTCTAACTCTTTGTTATTTAGCCTTCGGTCGAAATTCGGGTCTTTCATCAATTGACATATTTGTGGTCCGATAAATATCCCTTTTTTAATTTTGCTTCACTTAATTTTGTGAAAATCGACTTGAGATACAAAAAACCGCCACCGTTCTTATCTAGTGCCTTCACAAAGTTCTGCATCAAACCAAGCTTAATATACAGTGGAGATAGAATGAAATGTTGTGGATCAATTAAAGGTACAAATTCTGTCCTTTGTGACCAATGTTTTATCAAGTAGTGTTTGTCAGGAGCTCTACTATCCCACATACAGAGAAAACAGCAGTACTTAGTGAATCCACCCTCCAATCCAAGTAACATGGCTACTACTATCAGGCCAGCACACACTTTTCACTAAAAATCTTTGAATTTTACAACATATAGTATGAATTGCATGATTCCATATGTTTCTTTTAACACAACAGAATAAGCAAGCGGTATTGATGATTATTTATTGATTGCTGTTATGGAGTAAAATAGCCTTTAAACTTGTTTTGGAACCATCAATAAAGAGAAGCCAATGCATTGATTGGTAAAGAATTTCTAACTCCTCCATCAAACTTGCTATATTGTTACACAAACTTAAGTTTGCAGACTCTGAGTAAAATGAAGCCATTTCTCTATTTGGTTTTCGCTGTACAAATATTTTTGTATCAGGTGCCAACAATTTCCACTCTTGCAACCTAGAGTCAAGTAATATAGCTTCTCTCTTCGACTTCCGCGACGTTTTCCCCTATATACCATGCCAGGTCTTTTCAAGCAAACCCAAGCAAGCTAGAACCAAGTAATTCAGTCGTTCTCCCTTATACATATATCATGCCAGATCTTTTCAACACTTCCAGATTTATTCCCGAAGCTTCTTGACGTTTCTACACGTTCTACAGGTCTGTTCCACTTTTAGAGAGTCTCGCATGATCTCGGTATCATAGGCGTTTCATAAGAGTGTATGATTTCTTTTCATGGCCATTAGTGGAGGTGATCCAAATAGGGTTATCTTCGTTATTTGAAGGAATTGAGGGTTGAGACCAGAGCTGGGCAGTAGTTAAGTACAAAAGTAGTTAACTGCTTTTTCTGTAAGAGTAATTTTTTACTACTTTTTTCTTCTAGTAGTTATACTCGATTATTTTAAGTCCGCATAAATTATTCGCAAAAAGTAGTTAACATGTAGTTAACTACTCAGTACCAACTACTTAAGGTGTTTTAACTACTTTTGTGTAATTTAACTACTTTTAGAAATATTGGACTACTTCCCTATATTACTTAATTAAATGACGTACGTCGACCGTGCCAAAAATCTCGTTAGAACAAGTTTTTGGAAATTTCTCGTCTGGTGCTTTCAGTCTAGTAAAGGATAAGCAAACCTAATACAGAATTTGCAGGTTTCGAAAGTTTTTAAAAAATCTAAATTTATTACGTTTTCAAATACCTATTAATATTACCTAATTAGTTTTGTATTTTCGTACTAAAAAGGAACTGTGTCAATAATTTTTTAAATTTAAGTCCATGGACAGTTAACCCTAAAATGAAGTTTAAATAATAAAAAGTTCTTTTATTTTATTTTGATTTTTTTTTACTTAATGTTATATATGTATATATATATATATATATATATATATATATATATATATATATATATATATATATATATATATATATATATATATATAAAGTTCAGGTCCTTTTTTTAATCATTTTTGTAAGTATGGCCACGGCACTGTTTTTTGAGCCACAACGGTACATGGTTGGTTTCAGTGGCGCACCCAGGGAGGGCGGGCTGAGGGTTGCACCCCCCCCCCCCCTCTCCAACATCCTAGACACACCAAATTTAAAAAAGTGTACTACTAATTGAAGAAATCCACCGAATTACATTATTCAGCCCCCTCCCCAAGACAAATCAGCCCCCAAAGACAAAATACTGGGTGCGCCCATGTTTGGTTCGTATTTAAAAAAGTAGTTGAATATTTAACTACTAACTACTTAGTAGGTAGTACCCAACTACTTTTTTCAAGAAGTAGTTTAACTAGCAAGCAGTTAAACTACTTTTTTTTTAAAGTACTTAGTGGTTATACTCCACTACTTTTTTAGATTAAAAATTGACTGAGGAACAAATCGCATCAAATCTACTATAATATTACCGACTTTCAAATATCACCAAATCCGTTTTCAGATAATTAGAAATTGTATAGGTTCAGAAACGTTTTAAAGAAATTTTTTATTCAGCTGAAAATTAATTATTTCATTTGATGTGTGGTTGTGCTCTATATTTAATTAGTTTTTCTTATATTATTTCATAGTAGATACCTAATAAGATAAAATATCTGAATTTAACATAAAACAAGTGCTTCCCTATTAAGCCCTCAAGCAAATCACACTAACTCCATCGCTCTTTGCAAACGACACCAACCGCCATTTTATGATTAAATATCAGGTCTGTTCATTTACCTGTTATTATGCCTTTATTTTTGACGCCTCAGTAACTACACAATTTCAAAAATATGTATTTCATGTAGTATGCTTTAGAAAATCAAACCCAAATAAGTTTTCGCCTGTTTCTCAATATAAAAAATGGATTTAGTGGAATTTGAAACCACACGACTCAAATTTAGTGTGGGAGTGGGAATGAAAACATGACGTTCCAAGCGTTGCAAGTAAATAACTTGTACTAGGCTTTTTCCTTTTTAGACCATGGTAGAATAATATCCTATTTTTTATTATACCACGAAATAATAAATTAACTGAAGTAAAGCTTGTTATTTTTTTAAGCGGTATTTCCCACTCACTGATGTTGGTTCATAAATTATTACTAAAAATTAAAGGTGTAACCACAACGCCTTCCGAGCTGTTTCTACCATTAAACCTGTTATTTTTTCCATCCCTGCTTTTGTTGTTATCCCGCATATTCATCTTAATGTTCTCATTTCTGTCGCATCTAACCACTCATGAACTTTTTTTGTTGGCCATGTCCCACTGCATATATCATTACAGATCTGACCACTGTTTTATAAACCACTCTCCTCTTCTTGGCACTAAGTCTATGGTTAAACCGTAGTGCAATAACATATTTTTTTATTTCAGCGGAATATATCCTTCCATGTTACAAAGCAGATCCAAATATTAACAAGTGTCTTCAACATACATTCAATCACCTAAGACCTTATTTGGTAAATGGCCTCAAAGATCTGGATGTCCCAAGCATAGATCCGTTTAAGCTAGAGAAAATAGTCATTGAAAATGGACAAGGACCTTTGAAATTAAAATCAATTTTTTTCAATGTCACAGCGAACGGAGCCCAAAATTACTCTGTTGAAAGTATTAAGTAAGTAAGAAATCCTAATTAAGCATGTTATTTTATTAGAGACCTTCTGGCAGTGCAGCCAGAGGCCATTTTTTATCTTTAAAAATACTTAAAAAGTTAGTACACTAAATAATTATATATTACTAGGTTACTAAAGGCACAGATCCATATAGCTACGCAAAGCTATATGGATCTGTGCTAAAGGGAACTTGAATCACTTTGAAATCATAACTGGATCTAGCAAAAATTTAACTAGAATATTATTTAAATATGACGCCGATAATTTGGATGTTTTCCTAGACTACATTATTTCTCTGGGGCCGACTATTAAGTTTACGACAGAGACGGAGAATGATTGAATCTTTGCCTTTCTTAGATATTCTAGTTTTTAAAGACAATAATAGGATTAAAACTTCGTTATATAAAAAACCAACGCATACTAATAGATACCTAGAAATACCTAAAAATTGAACAAAAACTACCTTTTGAGATGTTCAAAATGTCTGCCACTGTTAGCTTGGGCAATAGCCAAGCCAATCTCTAAATTCCCGTCAGACGTTGTCAAAAGTATCCCATCGAATTTCACGTACTTGATTTCTAATACGAGCCTTTAAATCTTCAATATTAACCTGCTTATTTTTGTAAACCTTATTCTTTAAATCACCCCACGAATAAAAGTCCAAAGGGGTGAAGTCTGGGGATCTGGCAGGTCACTCAATTTCGCCTCTCCTTCCTATCCACCGATTTAGAAACATTTGGTGTAAAAATTGACGCAGTTCTAAACCCAAATATGCAGGGGCGCCATCCTATTGAAACCAAATAGTTCTTCCGTCTGGATAAAGGATTTCTAATTGTGGAATAATCTGTTCACGAAATATCTAAGTAAAGTACGGTCGTAAGGTTTCCATTAATAAAAATCATCCAATAATGTTATGGCCTATAAAACCAACCCAAATATTAACTTTTTCTGGTCTTTGCGTGTGTATTTCGGCCATCCACCGAGGATTAACTGCAAAACAATATCTACAGTTATTCCTATTGACGGTGCCGTTAAGCATCTTTATCAGAAAAAAGAATGTTATTGACAAAATAAGGATCAGCATTACACCTGTGCATCAGACTTTCGCAAAACTCATTTCGTCTATCGAAGTCATCTTCTGTCAGTTCCTGAACTTGGATCTTGTCAGGGCGAATCTTTTCGCTTTCCAATAAATTTTCAACTGGCTGGTGACACACATTGTGGTCTAAGTCAAACTGTCGAAGTAATCGATTTGAATTATCTTCTGGGTAAATTAAAATATCCAGAGCCTTATCACCACCAATATCGATTTTTGGTCTGCATGGCCTGTGTTTGTCTTTCACACTTCCCGTTTCGTTGAATTTCTCCACCAGTTTGCTTACACATGACTAGATTATTGCAGGCCGATTAGAATCGGTCTGAATAAATAACTCACATACTTCCTGTTGAGTTCTCCTGCGGTCACCATATCCAACCTTCGTTAAAATGTAAATTTTTTCTCTGTCTGTTCTCTGTCTACCATCCTAATTTCTAGTTTTTTAATTGAAGATTTGATAACTGTCCGTTTGTTATCTGACCATACCTAACTGATTCCAAAGGTGTTTAATCACTTTTCTATTTTCAAAAAGTTAATGAATAGTTAATTTTTTTACATAAATCTATTATTTTGACAAATAAATAAATTAAACCCCATATTACCAAAGTTGTCTTTTAAAAGGCTATTAAATCTTCAAAAATATAGAGGACTTTCCATTTAAAATTTAAAAAAATAGCATTCTTTCTGACTAACCCTGTAAGTGACAGAAACGATTTTATCCTTTCAAGGAATCCAAGGTGTGCCATTTTTAACTACACAGTCGTGCCAATTTTAAAAAATATATATTCAGTAGTTCTTGAAATATTTGCAATATTCCAGACTTTTTTAACACCCTGCATAGTTTTTGTTTGAGAAACTTGGAATCAATGTCAATTTTAAATACGTTAGATAAGAAATAATATTTAGTTTAGTAGTAAGTTAGGATTTGATGAATAGACACAAAAAATACCATTTTACAAATTAGAGTAAATCTAATGAACTACCTAATGATCATTTTTGTTCCGTTGTGTATGTTATTACATGGTTCACCATTTTGTCAGCTTCTTTCTTGACAATGAGCTGTTTCATATAAAGATACAAATCTATAGAAAAAGCTGCGACATAAATATCTTAGTGATTAAGTGATTCCACGCCTCTAGTCTAAAAACAAAAATGCGATATATAAGATTTAATACTTCCTAAATCTAATATATATATATATATATATATATATATATATATATATATATATATATATATATATATATATATATATATATATATATATATATATATATATATATATATATATATATATATATATATAGAATAACATGCCCTGACTGACTGACTGACTGATTCATCATCGCCGAGCCGAAACCGCTGAAGCTGTAAATATGAAATTGGGTCAGTAGTTTTATTTTCTAATGTAGAGACCCACTAAGGAGGGATTTTTCAAAATCCAACCCCTAAAGGGGTCATAGGGGGGATGAAAGTTTGTATGGAGAAAAAATATTAGTTTGTCCTATTAACTTGAAACTTCATAGAAGTACTCCAAAAAATAAATGATGAAACACCTGTTTTAATTTTAAATTATTCATACAGAGTGGAACATCCTACTCAACTCAACTGAATATGGATTTATTGTCATAAATCATAATTCATTGACAAAGCATTTTTCTAAGTTGAAAAGTTTTAAAGAAAAGTTGTTTAATCTATTATCTACAAAAGTTAAAAAAATATTTACATTTCTTTTTTCTCTATAAAACACGCGTACGAACTTTTTTAACAAGACTACAAATACAGAAATGTATAAGGAAGGGACAAAACAAAATCAAAATAGATGACGATGTAAAACTGTCACCATTAATATTGTACACTCACTAACATCACTTAAATCACAGAATAAAATTTCAAACAAACAATTAAAAATTTTACAGGAAAATGTGGATATGGTTTAAAATTTAAAAAAGGTTAAGAAAACGCTACAAAAGAAAAATGAAAATGAGCGCGTAATTTAAAATTAGAAACAATAAATCTATAATTTTTGAACACAAAATTGATAGCACTTCAGAACAGAAATAGTACATTTCTTGACATCTAAAAGGCTGTATCAACCAATTCTGAAATTATTGTCAAAATGCACACACACTAGTATTAGTAATGATTGTGCATTATGACAATACAGAAAATGAATAAAAACATCACTTTCCTACAAATCTGGGGATGAGGTCGAAATATCGACCAATTTAAAAGACCTTTATCGACCCTACGTGATCATGTTACACAACAATATTAAAATCATTAATTCAGCAAGATTTAGTTCACAAAAAAGGTATAATCTTTAGAGCTGTAAGTGAGGTTGCATCATAGAGGTTGCATCATGTATGTATGTAGCATAGGCGTAGTTAAGGGGGGGCTTGGTGGTGCTTAGCGCCCTAAATCTCTAATTACCACCCCCAAAATGTACAACCCTCCACCCTATTAGTCGTAGTAAGGGGGGGGGGGCTCAGGGGTGCATAGCAACCCCCCCAACACTAATTAGCACTTCCAAACACAATTTTTGGCCATACTGAATAGGGTCTAGGGCTTAAGTACTCCTGAACTTGACTGCATAACTACGCCGATGAATTGTAGAGCATGTAGTATAGGTATTTATGTCACCATGAAGATGATCTAAAACTTATTTTGCTGTAAATATTTTGTGTTTTAGCGCCGATGTGAAAAATTACGTTATAGAAATGGGATTTAACTTTCCGAGGATGGATATAAGTGGAAAATATGATGTAGACGGTAACGTCCTACTATTTCCAGTTCGAGCCAAAGGAGACTTTTGGGCTATATTTCGTAAGTAAATAAATGAAAATTATTTTTAGTTCTATAACACGTGTTAACGTAGGATCTTTATCAACATCGAGATCTTATTTACCCATGGATTTATTAGGACTGGATACGGGATGAGCTCACATTCTTTGAAGCCAAAACAAACCATTCTAAACGACACTGTAAACACAATTTGTAAACATTGGCCACATCTTATTTTACCTTGTATTTTTGTACAAAAAATACGTTAGAAGCATCACAAGATTTACTAAAAGTAATAAAAGCCCTAAAATATTTTATTTTTCTGCTAAATAATAATAAATCTAAGTTAAAAAGGTTTTATTATTTATGTTATGATATTTCTAAAGGTGTTTATTTAAAGTCGCTCCGAGTCATTTATAAATCTATATAAATCTATACGTCGCACTTTTTCTTTTCTAGTTCATTAGACAAAGACGTACGTGTAACCGAGTGTTCAGACCGAGGTTCAGCCGTTTTCCTAAACAACCAGCCAGACAGCAACACTTCTGGGCTGCATTCGATATCATCGCCGGGTGACACACCGGTGTGATTTTTCAACCTGAGCTCCAACACTCCAATGCTATTTTATCTCTTTCTACTACCATTCTTGATTCAATTACGTAGTAATTCGTAGTCTTGTCTATGTTCGTAGTTCGTAAACGGCTCCCCCAAGAGAATATCAAAAACAAAATATAAGGCTTCACGTTCGATACGCTCACAGCATACAGATATCGAATCCTTATTATAATAAATCCATGTATTTACCCTTCTTGAGATGTTTTTTTAGATTCGATACATATAATTAATAAAACTTTGTAAATAAACATCAAAAAATAATCAGTTATGCTCATATCAGATTACTAAATGGAATTGTCCTTGTGACCTTAAAGGTGGTTTAACCAGAGAAAAATAAGACAGAGAGAATAGTATCTCTTCTTCCCGCCAGCTCGACAACGCGATGACCTTCAAGGGCAACACCCCGAGATTGGCGCGTATGATTCTCACAATACCCCCGACAGAGCCAGCGCGGTAGCGACACGGCAAGCAGAGAGAGTTTTCTGCGGCGCGTCTCAATACTCACTCTCACTGTGCTTTATAATAACCCAAAATCTGCATCGCACGCCCATGGCAGCTTATTTCGACGTCGGCTTGGAGGTCATCGAAAGCAAATCGTATTTATGAATGAAATCCGTACGAGATATTATTCTCTCTATCTTATTTTTCTCTGGTTTAACTTTTACACAGTGACAGTACGCGGGACAGAATAATATTATCCGAGAAAAATAAGACAGAGAATAATATCTCTCCTTCCCGCCAGCTCGACCACGCTATGGCCTTCAAACGGCAACACCCCGAGATTGGCGCGTAGAATTCTCCCAATACACCCCGACAGTAGCCAGTGCGGTAGCAACACGGCAAGCAGGGAGATTTTTCTGCGGCGAGTCTCAGTACTCACTCTCACTGTATTTATAATAAACCAAAATCTGCAGTGCACGCCCGTGGCAGCTTCTTTGAACGTCGGTTTGGAGGTCATCGAAAGCAAATCGTATTTATGAATGAAATCGGTACGAGATATTATTCTCTCTGTCGTATTTTTCTCTGATATTATGTTAGGTTTATTCTTTTGTGTTGCATGGAATGGCGACTGGTGTAATTTTGGGGTTGTAGCTGCTACCTACGGGACCCAAATTACAAAATATTTTTTTTCTTTGATAAAACATTCCTAGTAGGCTCACTATAAGAAACCTAAACTTGGCTATTTCATAAACTAAAACATTCTTGACAACCATAGTTTTTGTTCAAATGTCTTACTGAAAATAAAAGAATCATTAAATTTTCAACAATTGTTTATAAAATGACATACCCTTTTTAATTGATCCTCCTGAAATGGCGTAATTTTCCTCTGCGCTTACACTGCCCCTCCGAAGAAGAGCGTTTCATATCCAGAATTTATAGATACCTCCATAATTTTGCTGTGATTTTCAGTCGATGTCGATGCTGCAGCAAAAATCTATGGAAGTGAGTTTATTCAAGAAGACGTCAGATACATGAAGATTGATAAGATGTTGGTGGACTTTAGACTTAAAAAGAGCAGGTTCAGAATTAGAGATATACTCAATCACGGAAACGTTATAGGTATGTACCTAAGTCTAGAACGCCTTGAGAATAATAATAAGAATACCAAATCATACCATCAGATCAGATCAGCTTGTTTTAACATAAATTAACACTCGTTTTTATAAAAAATGTACTAACACTATGACTCTGAAAGTGTTATAGTTTTCAAATTGTTGTAATCATTGGACAAGTTTATTTGTGCTTTACTGATGTGTTTTTCTGGTATAACTAAATGAAATTCAGTAGGCATATTTTATAGAAAATAATAGATAAATTAATATGACTTAAGCGCTTTACTTTTTAACGGCCTTTTTTGTTGGTAGATAATTTTTACTATTTTGCTCCAAAATTTAAACAAACCAAACACGTGAAATCAACTTGGTGTCTACCTGTCACAGTTCTCTTTTTCTAAGAGCGTTAGTCTTGTTTCATATAAAGGCGAATTGGTCAGATTCAAATTTTCATGTGAAATTGACCAATGAGAGCAACATTCGCAAATCGCATTTTGCGATTCGCGTCTATATGAAACAAGGCTTAAACGTTAAGAGCTGAAATTTAGCATAGGTATTATGTATAGGTTACAGAATAAAAGCAGGCCGATGCTGACACATGCCCACACACCAGCAAGACCAGTTGTTATAATATTGGAGAGCTTTTATCACTCAAAAATCTAGGCAGCAAAATACTGGAAGCCTGGATATTCATTACTTAAACGTTCCAGTTCAAAGGATATGTACATATTTATTTCTTTTAGCCGACGCGAGGAGTAGTTAGAAACGTGGATCTTCTTTGCTTTCTTCACAGAAAAGGTGCAGGGTTTTTCGATATAAACCACACCAATGGATATTCTAAGGATTTTTGCAATTTATATGTAATTTTAGACTTATTTTAGTTCAGTTAATTTTTCCATAATAAGCAAACTCTTACTCATCGTGTTTAGGCTTGACAAGAAAGGTCATATAGGTTTGTTGTTGACTCGATCAGCCAAAAAATATCCAATATGTTTATTTATTTCCCTGGCCTGAACTCGGGAATATAAAATAATCAGAAATTTATGTAAATACAAGAAACTGTAGGTAAGCTTGATCAGGTTTACACTGGTTTTATTGATAAAAACGCATTTATTTAATTGTTCCTACTAACTTATCATCAAGCAAAGTCAAATACAAACTAGGCAGCAATGAATCAATGACTAATGACCAGATGTTATATTGTAGTTATGGTAAATCAAATAAGTATCAGTATTATTTTAAAATCAATAACTATGCCAATATTTATTTTAGGTGAAGCCATGAACAACTTTTTAAACAATAATTCAGATGAAATAATAAAAGAGATGAAACCTGCAGCAAGGCAAGCATTGGCAAAACATTTCAAGGGATTTCTAAACAGCGCATTTACAAGATTACCTTTAAAAATTTGGTTGCCCGATGCTTAGGTTACTATTATTAATTTTAAGTTATAAATCCAAAGATTATCAAACGTAGCAAGTGTTTTGCACTGAATTTTTTTGGTAACGTCCAAGTATTTCGGGAATTCGGGATTCGGGAGTCTCAAAAAATTGTAAACTCTCGAGTCTGGAGACATACCTCCAAAAACACAGAGGCTACATTTTAATCAAAAATATTTAAAAATACAGTGCATATTACTGAACATTAGAGGAAAAAAAACTTCCTGATCTTTATGAAAAAGTTTGTTGCACAAAGTTAAAACTATATTAGTCACTTTCAAGGAACAGATAAGCAAGTATGCCTTATTTAAACTAAGAAAAAATAAAAGAGTAAACTAGTAAAATGTTTATGATATCTGCATGCATACCGCTAAAAGAGAAAAATAATAATTAGAAATACGTGTAGCTTGTCCCAAGCACTAACTTTTAATTACTTTGTAAAACGTGATAAACCTTTTAATTGGGTATTACACCACTCACCTAGAGTACTGCTCCCACATCTGGGGAGCGGCATCACCTTCGAAACTTAAGATCCTTGATTCTATCCAAAAGAGAGCCATTCGACTTATCAATGATCCAGCCCTCACGAGAAAACTCCCTTCTCTTGCTCATCGCCGCGCTGTGGGGGATTTATCCCTTTTCTACCGTTATTTCCACGGATTTTGCTCTGAAGAGCTAGCAGGTATTATTCCCCCCTTGAATGTCCCTAACAGAACAACAAGAGGCGCGTTACTGTCCAGCTACAAAAGCCTAGAAGAGACCACTCTCCAGATTATGGAACAAATTGCCTGCAGATGTTTTCCCTTCCCGTCCCAACCTCCAATCCTTTAAATCCCGTGTCAATAGACTACATTTCCCTTCTCTTCAGACACCCCACGGTACGTTAGTACTTAGGCTTGAAGTCTACGTGGGATGTCTTAGATAAAAAAACTCACCACTCTACTCTTAAAAATAGTTAATATTTAGAAGAAACAACGCAGGTGTTTCACCCCACAAAAATATAATTAATTTTACAGGGAATTTTATAATTTGCCAGTTGCTTAACTCTACTTTGATCCTATTATTAGGTAACGGAGGTTGTTAAATAAGGATTATTTTTCGCGTAACACCTACACGAAAAAAATTGTCTAATTCAAATCATTCTTGAAATTTTGTACGTAAGTGAAGATATGTAGTTTATGTTTATACAGGGTGGTCCATAAGTAATGGTACACAGAGCAACAGCAGATTCCTTATGTTAAAATAATGCGATTTATTTAAGCTTGCCTAATTCCAAAGTTGATAATAGCCTATATACAGGGTGTCAGAATTTCAATTTTGTTTTCAATTTTTTACAATAATTTCTCAACAAAACCACAGAGCAGCACGAAAATAGGAATTTGGAGGTAATTTGAGGCGCGGAATTTAAATTCGTCAATAATTTTTATGTCACTAGTAGAGGGCGCCACCTATGGCATACCGCACTTCTTTTAAATAACAACTTTTTTAAGCGTAGTATTTCAATCTACCTATTGAGAAAATCGATTGTCCTACTTCTTTTATGTCAAAAAGGTAGGAACCGTTTTCGAGATGATCGCATTTGAAATTTCCTATGCAATGTATGTAATTTGACATAAGGTAGTGCAACAGCAGACTCCCCGGATCAATACAATGCGACTTTGTTAAACTTACCCAATCCAAGGGTTAATAATAACCAAGGTATGGGGTGTCAAAATTTTGATTTTGTTTTAGATTTTTTCGAATAATTTCTGAATTGATCCAAATAACGGCGCGCAATTAGCGATTCGGAGCGAGAAATGCAAATTCTTCATAGTTTCTATCGCACCAGTAGAGAGCGCCACATGCTTCACATCGCACTTCTTTGAAATGACAGAACTTTTTTGCGGCTTATTGTATCAATTTTACTATAGAAAAAATCTATTATCCTACTTTTTTAAGTAAAAAAGGTTTACTTTGTTGGGGTCGCTGGAATTAACCGTTTTCGAGGTATTCGCATTTGAAATTTCCAATGCAACAAATAGTCGTATTTAAGTTGAACAGCGCTTTCAAATTTGGATGAATTTGCATTTCTCGCCCCAAGAAGCCCCCTAATCCCTAATTTCGCGCCGTTATCTGAATTTATTCAGAAATTATTCGAAAAAATCGATAACAAAATCAAAATTCCGTGTATCTTGGTTATTATCAATTGGGTAAGTTTAACAAAATCGCATTGTTTTGACCTGGGAAGTCTGCTGTTACACTATGTATTATTACATACACTGCATAGAAAATTCCAAATACAATTACCTAGAAAACGGTTACTTCTAGCGACTTCAATAAGCTATACCTTTTTGACGTAGAACAAGTATGATAATCGATTTTTTCAATAGTCACATCGATATGCTAAGCTTAAAAAAGTTATGTCATTTAATAGAAATACGGTATGGGGTAAGAGGCGCCCTCTACTAGTGACATCAAATGTATGGAGAAATTTGAATTCCTCCCCTCAAAAAACCCCAAAATTTCTAATTTCGTGTCACTATGTCGTTTAATTGGGAAATTATTAGAAAAAATTCTAAAACAAAATTAGAATTTTGATACCCTATCTTGGTTATTATCAACTTTGGAATTAGGCAAGTTTGAACAAATTGCATTATTTTGACACAAGGAATCTGCTGTTGCTCTGTGTACCATTACGTATTGACCAACCTGTATAAGACTTACCCTAGAAATATAAATAAATAATTTTCGAATTTTTAATTTAATTTTCTTCTGGCCTTAATATGAAAGGTAGGGCAAAACTAATAAAATTAAACTTAATGGAAACTTTTAATAAACTTAAAGATAACGTTATCAAATTTTTCAGCTAAATTTTATACGCCCTTTTTATTCGGAATTCAACAGTATACTACACATTATGGAAATTACTTTTTGAGTCTTTTTTCATTATTAAAAAGAAATTTGTTGGTGGAACATTTCATATATTGTTCCAGTTTTTTTAATTTAATGAAGAAAATAATAAAACATACTCAATCTTTTTAATTTCTTATTTTAATTATGTCTTGTAAATAAGAAAAATAATCAATTAATTATTGTTGCAAACATTTGTTTTCCATGATTATAAAGATTAAAAACATCTAGAGTTGCCGTAGCCCTCAAAAATATTTCTAAAACAGCACCAGAAGAATTTTACGAATGTGTTAGGTAATACAAGTAATAGTAATTAGTACCTACCATTCATATATGTCCTTTGTTCATTTATTTGTGATGTATTGTTAATAGTAATTGATTGGTTATTAAATTAATGTCTCATAATAATTATAAAATGCATTTCAATCCTTTATTGGTTGTAAAAAAGTATGACCCTAAAATTTGTCAATAACTGTCAAAAAAGGCTGAAAACCTAATTAAACCGTGTGTGGTGTACACTGGTCTTGGAATATTTTTTAACTGTAATTAATTGATTATTTTTCTTATTTACAATTCGTAATTAAAATAAGAAATTAAAATGATGCATTAAATTACAAAATATGGAACACTGTATGAAATGTTCTAGTACCTAGACAGGTCCGTAATTATGGTGAAAACAAGACTCAAAACGTAATTAAATCATAATGTGCAGTACACTGTGAATTCAGAATAAAAAGGGGTTCTAAACATTGACATCAAAAAATCAGGACCGTATTTAAAAAAAATGAAGTTAATGATCGCTGCCCAAAGACGAAACGCCGAATAAAAAAATTGATAACGTAATCTTTGATTTCATTAAAAGTTGGTATAAAGGAGTTTTATTAGTTTTGCCCTACCTTTCGTATTAACGCCAGAAATAGATTTAACTAAAAATTAGAAAAATCATTTTTTTCAAAATAATATATATATATACAGGGTGATTGATGGTGAGTGGCCTATTAGAAGTTCTGGCGAACTAGTCAACGGATCACTTTGAAAATTTGGTAGTTTACATAAGTGGACATGACCTTTCTTTTAAAATTATTTTTGGCCTTGCGGTGTTGCCGCTTCTACTGAAAAGTATTAGCACCTATGATAATTTAAATGGAACACCCGGTATATTATATTTTTTTTAGAATCCCTGTTGGTTTGTTAATAAGTTTCGTTAACATATTCCTATGTCTATCTAGTATCGTTGTCGAGATAATAATTATTTTCTTCTTTTTTTCTCGGAAAACATGGTAGTCAATAAGGGCTGATATTTTTGAACTCATGACAGATAGGACACTAGAATTTGGTGGAGAGCTAGGTAATACCACGAGGCTATTCACTCGGTGTCCAAATCGTAGTTATATTTGTACAGGGTGTTTCAAAAATAAACATATTTTGATGGTTTGGAAAAATGATTAAAAGTACATTTTTTTAAATGGAACACCCTGTATTTTAACCGCGGTCCTAAAAGCTCTGTAAATTTCCTATCTTTCAATATATCATGTCCCTATACCTATCTCGAATAGTTTTTGACTTATTAGCATTTATTTGGACAATTTAACTATTACAGATAACATTCACGAGTTTTTAGCAAAATTTGAAAAGTAGCCTTTGGAAACTGTTGTTTTTAAAAGGATGACACTTTTCTATTATTTATTCCGTTTCGTTGTCAGTTGGTTGCCGTACTTGAAAATTCTAATTTAAGGTTTTAAGAGAAATGGAAGAAAACAATAATTATTCAAATACAGTACTTATGAATTTATTTGTTTTACATGGTCAGTGTGATAAGATCATTAGTCGTACTTGTAGAAAATTCAATGAAATGTATCCAAATTTGCCATCAATGAACAATAAGAAATTTAGACGAATTCAAAGCAATTTCAAAAATTTTGGTTCTTCCTTGAAAGTTCCCAGAAATTTACCCAGACCTGTAACATCTAGTGAGGACAACGAAATTAACGTTTTGGCTTATTTTCATGCCTATCCGCAGGCTTCAATAAGATGTGCCAAAGAAGATTTGGGCTTAACCTATTTCTGCGTGCAAAAAATATTGGCTAAACATAATATGCATGATTATAAGTATACCAAAGTTCAATGTCTTAAGCCTGAGGACTGTCCACAAAGAGTTTTATTTTGCGAAAACTTGTTAGTTCATATTCAGGAAGATCCACAATTTTTAAGGAAAATCATTTGGACTAATGAATCAAAATTTTCTCGCGAAGGAATTTTTAATAGGAAAAATATTCATTATTGGGCGAAGGAAAATCCTCATGTAACGAGAGATACTGGATTTCAAGAAAATTTTCGATTTAATGTTTTTTGTGTAATGATGGACAACAAAATTCAATATTTGATATATGATGAAAATTTAACTTCCAGAAAATACTTAGAAATTTTAACTACATTTGTCGAAAATTTCGTGGACAACCTTCCTCTCGCCCAGTATCGCAGCTGCTGGTACCAATTGGACGGGGCTCCCGCTCACTGCACTGACGAAGTTAGTGCGGAAATACAGAGAATGTTTGAAGATCGTTGGTTCAGGCGTTTGGGACCTTGGAATTGGCCTGCAAGGTCCCCAGATTTAACACCTCTGGATTTTTACCTTTGGGGCACTCTCAAGAATATTATTTACAAGACACCGGTAAATTCAAGGGAAGAGTTAGAAGATCGGGTGAATCGGGCATTTCAAAATTTGGATGCTGGTGAACTTAGACTTGCTACTGGACATGGTGTAAACAAGCGAATTTTAAAATGCTTAGATGTCAACGGCCAACGTTTTGAACATTTATTAAAAACTAATTAAATGTTTTTTACTTTTTTCTTGGTAATTTTGTTAGAAGTCAAAAAAATATTATTATGTACACTACAACTTAAATATGATTAAGTAATTTTAAGCATTTAAGAATTTACTAATTGTTTAAAATTTGTCTAAATTTCTTATTGTTCATTGATGGCAAATTTGGATACATTTCATTGAATTTTCTACAAGTACGACTAATGATCTTATCACACTGACCATGTAAAACAAATAAATTCATAAGTACTGTATTTGAATAATTATTGTTTTCTTCCATTTCTCTTAAAACCTTAAATTAGAATTTTCAAGTACGGCAACCAACTGACAACGAAACGGAATAAATAATAGAAAAGTGTCATCCTTTTAAAAACAACAGTTTCCAAAGGCTACTTTTCAAATTTTCCTAAAAACTCGTGAATGTTATCTGTAATAGTTAAATTGTCCAAATAAATGCTAATAAGTCAAAAACTATTCGAGATAGGTATAGGGACATGATATATTGAAAGATAGGAAATTTACAGAGCTTTTAGGACCGCGGTTAAAATACAGGGTGTTCCATTTAAAAAAATGTACTTTTAATCATTTTTCCAAACCATCAAAATATGTTTATTTTTGAAACACCCTGTACAAATATAACTACGATTTGGACACCGAGTGAATAGCCTCGTGGTATTACCTAGCTCTCCACCAAATTCTAGTGTCCTATCTGTCATGAGTTCAAAAATATCAGCCCTTATTGACTACCATGTTTTCCGAGAAAAAAAGAAGAAAATAATTATTATCTCGACAACGATACTAGATAGACATAGGAATATGTTAACGAAACTTATTAACAAACCAACAGGGATTCTAAAAAAAATATAATATACCGGGTGTTCCATTTAAATTATCATAGGTGCTAATACTTTTCAGTAGAAGCGGCAACACCGCAAGGCCAAAAATAATTTTAAAAGAAAGGTCATGTCCACTTATGTAAACTACCAAATTTTCAAAGTGATCCGTTGACTAGTTCGCCAGAACTTCTAATAGGCCACTCACCATCAATCACCCAGTATATATATATATATATATATATATATATATATATATATATATATATATATATATATATATATATATATATATATATATATATATATATATATATGACCATTAATTCAATTTGGTTCACAGTTGTTTCTTATTGAAATAGTATAGAGAATATCAAAAGAAAGTCGAAAACGTTTAAAAAATGGCAACCGTTTTTAAAAGCTATTGATAGTATTGATATAAGCTGAATTCATGTTTCTAGTACAAATATTATTTTCAACTATAAAAAAAATTAAAGACTTGTTTAAATTAGGCAAATTTTTTAACGTAGATGAAAAATGACACTCATTTAAACACATCCTTTTAATAGATTTCATCACAGTTACAGTAGGTTATGGTAACAGTAGACGGTAAACCAAAGACGACAAAGTTTGCCTCTAAAATATAAGGTGCTTAAACATTAATTACGAGAGAGGAGACATAAACCTGGCATGTAGAGACTAAATTTATATGCTTGTTTTTAAGGAAACTTGGAAAGAAACACTTGTCTTGAAATCTCAATTGGATGGAACCGAGCTGACCCAAAGTTATTTTAACTAAAATATTCCTTGGATAGTAACCATCTAAACTATAAAGAAGAATTAATCCAACCTTACTCTTTATTGTTGTTCGTCGTGGCTCTCAGTTGAATGTTATTTAATATTTCATTTCCCTTTTTTTGGGACAGAACCGATCGTGAGTTAAAATAGTGCATCCGAACGTAACTTAAACTTAGACTGTGAAGATCGTAATTTTAAGTTGGATAGAGGTGCATCAGATCAGTTCCATTCACTCGAAACGGACACATACTACATGTGCAAATAATATGCTTACATTTAAGACTGCATTTGCCGACCACACCCATTCATTGCCAATATAATTTTATTTTTGCTTTATATTTTATTTTTATGAATATTATTACAATACTAACCGTAGATCCATTTTCTATGGGTATTTTTTAATAAAAGTTTCAAGATATTTTATAATTTATTCGAGGAAAACAATATTTAAATGGAATATTGAGCTGCTAGTAACAGAAAAAATGCCACTGTAGATCTAAAATATAATCTTCTGAATCAAACCATTATTAGGCCAAGCAGTAGAACGATTTGTCGTGACATTAATCTTATTAGAAAACCGCCTGTGCCATCATCTGAAAGACGATCCGTAGATGATTCCTGTTATATTTCCAACTCTGAAATTTTTTCCTTTAATTTGTTATAAACATTTTTAAGCAAAAAAACGCGATTTTTTTAGTTTTTTGCTTATAAAATGGAAAGTAATGAAGCAATCTTAATGGTTTAAATGGGCGATTTGTAGAGAATAAAAATACGAACAAAATGAGAGGCCGAACGTCCCGATCTGATAAGTAGCAACGGAGAAAATCCGGAAAAACCGGAAAATTAAGAGTTTTTTTTATATTCATAAATCGGCCATTTGTAAACGGAGAGGGCTCAAACTTTGGAAAAAGTAGTAATTTATAGCTACTTTATGTGTGCAAAACCCCGACGCTGTCCGACGGTTAGTTTTGCCACAATCGTCATTTTAATTTTTCAGCACACTATTTTGCAACAGGTCTGGATGCTCTATGGATCGTCCGATTTTAATTATTGAAACGGATTTGAAAAGTACAAGTTTAATTGAACAATATGTATATTTTAATTTTTCCATAAAATGCTACGAAACCTGTTGAAAATGCACGTAAAAATGCGTGAAAATGGCCGAGCGCGCGAAAGATGTCGCGTAGCGGTGAGCAGCGCAGCGGAGCGAAGGGGAGCCAATATTCCCACGCTCGGCCATTTTCACGCATCTTTACGTGCATTTTCAACCGGTTTCGTAGCAATTTATGGAAAAATTAAAATATACATATTGTTCAATTAAACCTGTACTTTTCAAATCCGTTTCAATAATTAAAATCGGACGATCCATAGAGCATCCAGACCTGTTGCAAAATAGTGTGTTGAAAAATTAAAATGACGATTGTGGCAAAACTAATCGTCGGACAGCGTCGGGGTTTTGCACACATAAAGTAGCTATAAATGACTACTTTTCCCAAAGCTTGAACTCTCTACGTTTAAAAATGGTCCATTTATGAATTTAAAAAAAAAACTCTTAATTTTCCGGTTTTGCCGGATTTTCTCCGTTGCTACTTATCCTATCGAGACGTTCATTTTGTTCGTATTTTTATTCCCTACAAATTGTCCATTTATACCATTAAGATTGCTTTATTATTTTTCATTTTATAAGCAAAAAACTAAAAAAATCGCTTTTTTTGGCTTAAAAATATTTATAACAAATTAAAGGGAAATTTTTCAGAGTTGGAAATATAACAGGAATCATCTACGGATCGTCTTTCAGATGATGGCGGTTTTCTAATAAGATTAATGTCAAAAAATCGCTAATATTTTGCGCTGTTGCTTGGCCTATATACACGTTGAAACTTTAAATAATTGACAGAAAATTGCTTGCAGGATATGAATCTATACTTAGTATACTCATTATGTTATTGTTAAAAATGTTGAAGCCGAAAAGCAATGTCAAAATGAAATTAAGTTAGCTAACAGCCTGAACGATAACGAAGCAAGTATAATATTCTCAAATATAAGATTGTACAAATTAATTTAAAAATCACTACTGATATCAATGAAAACCCATTAGACTTCTAAGCTTAAATTAGTCTAAATTAGGTATAAAAGGGACAGTTTGACAACCTTGGATATTTTATCCCTTGAACTTTTTCTAATCTAATCTTCTCTTTAGTTTTAAGTTTTAGTTGGTCAGTTTACTACTCGGTAACATAATTAAATATATTTTAAATATGGATTGGTCGATCCGATGTGGACGTAAACAGCTTGTTTAAAACAAGCTGTTACTTGTTTTTGGTAAAAACAAGTTGTTTTCACCAACCTGTATCGGATCGATTCCATGAACATTTTACATAAGAAAAGTGGTCGTTGATAAAAATGGGCAAAGTAGGTAGTACTTCTTACTTGTCGAAACGAAAATTAAACAACAAATATTTTTGAGTGGTTGCGCCACTGATAAAAAAAATATCTTCAGTCCAGTCAGGTGATCAAAAACTTTCTTAATAAAGCTTGATAATATGTTCAACTTCATCCGTCCAATGGTGGTGCCCATTGTAATATTAGTTCCCTATCTCCGAGAAAATTACAAAAATCAGAGAAAAAATAATGTTGACCAATGTTCAATTTCAATTCACCTAATAGTGGTACCCATTTTAATTTTATTTCTCCACAGCCGAAAAAGCAAACCCGAGAAAAAATCTGAGATAAAATAACAGTGATTTTTGCTCAGGTTTGCAGTATCAAAGGATCAGGGAAGTCTGGAACTCTACTTTGACTTGATTCATTTATGACTCCTAACAAAAAACTGAATGTCCAGTAATGCGTTTTGAAAATAAATTATGGAGTGGAAAACATTATTTTGTAAATGTGATACGATAATAAATAAGGTTAGTTTTATACTCCCGAAGTTTTTTTTAGACGACCCTTAGCAAAATACCATAATTTTGCTCTTTGGATTTCTGTCTTGTAGTTACAATTTAGTTAAAATGTTTGGCTTGTCCAAACATAGCTGTCAAAAGGGTAACTGATATTAACAAACCTTAATGAGGCATGCTGGGGTAACTTTCAATTAAGTATCTACAATATTTATTAAATAATTTTATTATTGTTTTCGAAGTTGTAATTTTTAGGGCTTTTGTCAGAATTGTCCCTACAAACGGCGAGGCCCCCAGCAAATTTCGAAATTAGGGCCCCTTGCAGGGCTTAGGTTTGCTAATGACCTGGGTATGAAAGCGTCGACCAACAAAAAAAGGCGTTCAAACCGCAAGACCTCAAAAAACAAATCCTGAAAAGAAATGTTCTGAATCCGCCACAATCATATATATGCATATGGGGCGTTCGAAAAGTCTTAGTATGGGCAAATATTTTTGCTATTAGTAAAGATAGAGACACCCAATGTTAGGTGTATCTTATTGGTTTATAAATCTACTTTTTTATGTAATTTAACATTTTCCACCCCCTTGGCAGTTGAGGTCAAATATTTTAAATACAACCCTATGCCGTTTGGTAGGGGAAATTGGTATAATACGGCATACCAGGATAAAATGGCACACTATCTATATTTGAAATTACGCGCGTTTTTCAAATCCCGCCATGCGATTTTAGTCACTGGTGGGGAGTATACAACAACTGGAGATTAAATCGCTATGGCAGGTAATAGGTTGTTTCCGTTGGTTAAAAAAAAATGCAGATTAAAAGAACTAGCCTAGAGATAAAAAATGACAACTTATTGAACAATTATTTATAACTTAACAGGTAAATACGATACTAAAGTAGAATTTTGTATTATATTTATTGTTTAAAAGTGGTTTTATAAATATTTAATAAGAAACAAAATTAATTTGGGCGATATGTTTAAAATGGCACTGTGCCGTTTTATCCAAGTTCTATCCAAGATCTGATTCCGAAAACGAAGATCCATTTGATCAGCATGATGATGAAGATGAAGCAGCTTGTATGTATTTTAACGAAATTTTTTCAATGTCTACACCTAAGGAGATTTGGATTTGATGTCAAAGTTGTAGAAAATGGAGCCATTTGGAGTGTGCAGGAAAATATTTATTTGTGAACTTTGTCAACCGTTATTTAACACTTTTTATTGTAAAAATATTTTTGTTTCAATATATGATATCTTATATGTGCAGAGATGTATGCCATTTTACCCAACTGGTTGGATAAAATGGCATACTGGCACTTTTGCAAGAAGAACGTATATTTTAAATTTTTTGTTCCTATTACGCAGTATTTATATTGTTTTTTCCAAAGATAAAGCTACAAGGAATGTTATGTTTTCTTTTTAGTATTGTACCTGCATATTTAGAAAATATATTTTCAGTTTTGTAAAAAGTATGCAATATTATACCAGTTTTCCCTACCTCATTTTAAAGGTCTTCAAAAAAGAAACATTTTGCTGCAAGCCCGAGGTCCAAGGGCGTACCCAGGATCTGAAATAGGGGGGGGGCTGACCACAAAAAAAAAAACAATGGATTTTGCATTTCTCTTTTTACTACATAGACGTTTATCAACAACTAAGTAAATTAAGTCTACTTGCAGTACTTGCACAAACAAATTAACATCCCTGATAGTGCCTACACCAAATGAAAATAATTAAATTCCATTAGAAAAACAACACAATACAACAAATTCACGACTTTGCAAGGTTAAGATTTCGACGTTCCGAATTCGGAGTCGGACGCATCGGATCGGAATGTCTCCCACTCCACTCTATAATTCGGTTGGCAAAACAAAAATAACAAACGGCATCGGCACTCGGCAGTGCACTCGGCTGACTCGGCAGGTGCAAATGGCCAGGGTCGTAATAGAAAATTCATATTTCTTGGCTAATTCCGCCAATTGCAAATCTAATAGGCTGTGCAGTGCGCTGCGTTTGACTTACGTATATGAATATATTTTAGTAGTAGTGTCCTATATTTTTCGGTTTTGTAATTTTTTTAGTAAAACCATAGTGGTTTATTTTGATTTTTTTATTTTCTGCACTTAGCGGTGCTTTTTTATAATTTATAAATTTCTAGGGGGGGCAGCTGCCCCCCCCCCCCCCCCCTGCCCCTCGCTGGGTTCCCCATGGACCTCGGCGAGGTCCATATCTTAATTACTTTAAAAATTAATAATCGTGAAAGAAACTAAAAATTTAAATACCTATATTTTTCTCTTATTACTTTAAAAGTTGTTTAAAATGACCACCATAAACTTCTTGGCAGTAATAAACTCAGTTTTGAAACTCACTTTTTACATTTTCGAGAATGGCAGGTGTTACTTCCTGGCAGAGTTCCAAAATCGACTTTATTACTGCCAAAAAGTTCATGGTGGTCATTTTGAATAACTTTTAAAGTAATAGGCGAAATACTTAAATTTTAGATTTTTTTACGATTTTTGATTTTAATGGGCTTGCCATTTAAAAACGAATTAAGATACGGACCTCAGGTTTGCGGTAAAATGTTTCTTGTTTAAATACCTTTAAAATGAGGTACCACGCGGCATAGGATTGCACTTAAAATTTTTGACCTCAACTCCCTAGCTTCACCTCTCAAGGGGGTTGAAAATTTAAATTACATGAAACAGTGGATTTATTAACCAATACGATACACTTAAAATTTGGTGTCTCTATCTTTACTAACAGCAAAAATATTTGCCCATACTAAGACTCTTCGGACACCCTGTATATACCATATCGTTCTAAACCAAAAGTGTCAAATTAATATATAACAGACAGTTTTGAAAAAGATGACCGGACATAAATAATAAACAAAAAATTATTTACGATCATAGTTTTGTATCGCAAATAAAATTAAAAACTACGGTCAATAACCTTTTTATCCAATATTTTCAAATAGAATATTAGAAACAGGGTTCTCTAAAAGTAGTGAATTATTTAACTTTGTAGCTAATGAACTTTATTGTTATTAAAGCTATTAAAGCACGAAGAATTCAAATATCATGAACCATGGCTCGGGCCGGGTAAACAACGATAGAACGATTTCGTCCTTGGTGCTCATTAGAAAATATCTGTCGGTACTTCCCTAACAGCAATCACGTTCATATTCTGTTGTTGAAACAGTGTAGCATCTGCCAGCGCCGGTTTTAGCAATACCGTCGCCCTGAACGAGTTTTCTACCTCTGCTCTCCAATTCACATAAAGGTGAAAAGAAGGAAAAAAAAATGAAGAAAAAATTAAATATTTACTTTTCGAAATTACGATATTTTAATAAAATTTTACTTTCCTGGCCTTCCTGTCAGCGGGCGGCCCTAAATTCGTCCCCGAGCAGGTAGCAACCGATAATCCTACCCTTAAATTGGTACCCATGCTAAATACCCTACACTTATTGCACCACTAAATTCGTCCCCGAGCAAGAGATTATAGTAAATTAATTTATTATTACATTAAAGGGGGTGAAATTTTGGCATGAAAGCTGTTCTTATAAATAATATAATTTCTTCCTGTGGCCATGGAGTTGTGAAATACGTTCTCGGACAGGTTTACTCAGTTTTAGGTTGCATCAGTATCGTTTTTTAATTTTTAATCTTTGCTGAGTTTTTTTTACTGCGACTGATGATTCGTGTTGGTATAAAAAAACTAACAGATTTAATTTAAATATGGGGACGAGTTTAGTTCCTTATTTTTGTGACCTGCACTGCTCGGGGACGAATTTAGTTATACTTTTCCAGGTAGGAAATTAACTAAAAAATTAGATCTCAATTTGGGGACGAGGGTAGATACGTCCCTGTCAGCAAACTCTCTTAGGGAAGTTCATTTTCGATTGATGTTCCAAGTTTGCTATTCTGGATTGATATATTGTCGATAGCAGGTAGGTTTTTATCAGCTTAAGCTGAGAAAAACTTCCCTCTCCACTACCTACGGTGCTACGGTTACAGGTATAGTTATTAATATTCTTAATACAATCCATACATTTGGATACAGTTCCCGAATAGTGCGATCTTTAATGAAATCCAAGACATAGATGTAACAACATCATCTTGGTCGGGTAAAAAGGATTTCAGGCTTACGAGTTCATCAGTTCATCACCCAAAAAATGAAATCCAAGACGTAGACGTAACAACATCATCTTGGTCGGGTAAAAAGGATTTCAGGCTTACGAGTTCATCAGTTCATCACCCAACAAATCTATATCCGATTTCGACACAACAGTTAGGTTTAATTGGAGATCACCACAGAGTTTGAGAAGTTTGGTGTTTCTGGAACCTTTTTTATATTATACAAAAACGACCAAGATTCTGAGTAAAGTAGGTCTCTAAATATATCGTCTTGGCTTTTGGCTACCTGTGATCTATTGTAATAAAACCTCATTGCTGTATATCTGAAAGGTCTACACGGTGACCTAAGTAAAATTTTAATAACTTCACTTGTTTAGCATTATTTTGCACAGGAATCCTGTTCCTTTTATCAAGAGCAGATAGCCCCCCCCCCCCCCCCCCCGCATTCGATAAGTTTATGGCGTTTGCCATTGTTATTCAGGTTCGGCACCCTTGTTAATTTACCACAGGGCCGGTGCAAGTAGTCTTGAGAAAGCGTGTGTCCCAGATAAAGCCACACCAGATGAGAAACTGCTCGCCCGCTTACTTTGACCTTGACGCGAGAGATGTGGATGGCCCGCACCAAATACTACATTCGACACCACACCACTCGAATCTAAAATACAACTGAACAACTATATTTTACTATATCCTCTGGTGTCTGGCCAACATTCGGTGGCGGAGCTTTAAATAAATTTGAGTTAACGTGTTAAATGTACACTTTCTCATCTGGTGTCGCTTTATCTGGGCCTGTGCATTGTGCGTTTGAGAAATTTGTTGAAGCGTTGAGTGTGTGGTGTATAAAAATATTAGTGTTCAACTAGTTTTTTATTATGTGGCGCCCGTGGGAAAATTATCGCTCTGCATCTAGTAGAAGTAATCGAAATCACTTGTCATTGGATGCAAAACAAGTTAAGAATGTGTATAAATCATTGATAAATAAAGGATTCATCAAGCAAGATGCTTTGAAGGAAACCTGTTTACTTACAAAAACGCCAATATCGTCTATAAAAGATATTGTAAGCCGTAAATGACAAAAAGAAAAAAACGCAGTGATTTTTAACATCGCTTTGACGATTGTGAAAAAGATGTCATAAGAAGAAAAATATATTCCCTCTATAAAGAACAGGTTGTTCCTACTTTGGATAAACTTAAAATGAAGCTAGAACAAGGTGAAACAAACATAAATATTAGCCGCGCCACTAGCGATGGGTCATTCGTTCACTTTCAAGAGAGCCCGCTCACTCGTTCAGCTCACTTGGAAGAGTCGTTCGCAAGGAATCGTTCGCAAGGAGTCGTTCGCAAGGAGTCGTTCGCAAGGAGTCGCTCGCAAGGAGTCGTTCGATTAAACGAGGGCTGCTACCCGTATCTCCGAGCTGCGAATTGCGGCGCTCTTTACTTTAGCGTGACACCTGCATTTGTTCATGTTCATAAAATAGAGCAAAAAATGCTATGAATTACACATTTTCGACTGCCGACGGCACGCTGCTTAATTGTGGCGCGGCGGCTTCAAACAAAAATGAAATAAATATTAAAATATTGGAATGATTTATGGCTTTTTTTGCAGGGCGTTTGAGTTTGGTGGGTACCGAGACCGACACAATAATATACTAATATAATAATACCTAATACTGAACCAGGCTTTTAATAAATCATTTGATTTGATTTTTGGTTGTTTTATGCGTTAGTTTGTGGCTTGAGTTTTAACCTACCCGCAGTATACACCTCTGCTTAAAAAACGTTGTAGCAGATTTCCGGCAAAGTAATTAATCGTTAATCGTAAAATAATAGTAATACCAAAGACGTACAAACTGGTAATGTATTTCCATATAGGCCGCTAGATGCTCCACCACTCTCGTTCTATTATACGACTCCGACTGAGCCGCTCCCGGCTAGCGCTCTTCGCGGCTTGCGCTCTCCGAGTTGTCCGAAACTCGCGAAAGCGTGGAGTGGAATTTCTACGAACGGACGAGAGCGAGCCAGATATTTTAACGAGCGGTGAACGTATCGTTCAGTTGATGGGAGCGGCTCATTCGCGACTCTTTGAAAAGAGTCGTTTAAATCGAACGACTCGTTCGCGGACGACCCATCGCTACGCGCCACCCTCCACAGAGTCGTTTCCACAATGGACTAAATAAAATACCGCAAAATAGACAAAAAAACAAGTGGTAATGGAATCACAAAGACTGCGGACTTGGAGATTTAATTACCTGCAGCAAATTAAAAATATAGATCACAAAACAGATCTATGCTATATATATATATATATATATATATATATATATATATATATATATATATATATATATATATATATATATATATATATATATATATATATATATATACATATATATATTGATGAAACATGGCTTAACACACATGACACGATATCCAACGGATGGGTCGATTCTAGTTAAAAGACGAAAGCACCTTCAAATAAAGGAAAAAGAATTGCAATAATTCACGCTGGATCTGAACATGGATGAGTTCCGAACTGCTTACTGTTGTCTGCCAAGGATATTAACTATTCGAGCTTGGACTACCATGAAGACACAAGTGCGGAACTTTTTGAAAACTGGTTTGAAAATTATCTTTTAAAAAATATCCCCAATAATGGTGTGGTTATAATGGATAACGCAAGTTATCACAGCGGTCTGCTATATAGAGCGCCAAACAAACCAAGTACTAAAGCAGCCACTCCCTGGGAGGGAGTGGCTGCTTATAGTTTTGTCGTTTTTGTTTAGTGTTTCTTTTGATGGGCTAAACCACACAACCACTAAAGTACTGCGGGTTTGTCGTAAAGGTTTGATTGATCGCGGTTAAGTCCAGTTTATCTAAAGTGAAATATGAAAATGTATGTACTGTGCTGTGTGTTATTGATTTTCATTACGACCCTGAGAATTTGAATTCCAGCAATTATGACTATTCCAAGGATAATTTAAATCTATTTAGTAGATATCTATCAACACACAGCATTTAGTCTGGACGGTACTGAAACAATGTCATATTGAAAAGCATGCAGGATCAATTTCAAGTTTGTTAACTGAAGCTACAATTCAACGTGGTCGAGGAAGCCTGTTCGAGTAGGGCTGCTTCTGCACATTATAATAATATGACGTGGATTCCTGACACTTCATTATTGAGACTACGCAATGCTTATTACATATTAAGTACCATATGCAAAATGGAAAAGTCTATTGCGTTTAATTTTTCAACAGATTCGAAACCCTCTTAACGATTTGTGCAAGAATGACTTAATGAAAATACCATTTCGGATACATTTTGGATTTGCTCTTAATTAGCATTGGCGGCTGGTGAAATTTCTTTGTAGCTACTTACGGGATCCATGCCAGGTCCAGGTTTTTGAATAGTGAGCCTACTGGGAATGTTTTGGTAAAGAAAAAAAATATTTTGTAATGTAAGAAAGAAAGTTGAATTTGTGCGTTGCCTCCCTGGGAAAAAAATTAACACGTTTAGGTATTTTATTTATTATTTTTTCTAAACATATTAAATATATTTTTTTCAAAAATTTTTAAATTCAAAGAAAAAAGAGTTAGTAGAAAGTTATAGTCATTTCAATTTTTTTTTTAAATTATATTTTGTTATAATAAATTCAAATGACTAACTTTCTACTAACACATTTTTTTCTCTTCAAATTTAAAAATTTTCGACAAAATTATGTAAAATTTGTTTAGAAAAAATAATAAATAAAATACCTAAACGTGCTCATTTTTAATAATAATAAATACTTAAATTTTTTGCTTCTTTAACTACTGGTATAGGAGTATTATTAATGTTTATGCTAAAGCTACTTGATAAAGGTCTAGCTTATTCGTTTTACAACTAAAAAAAGTATGCAAGATTTAGCGGCGTTTAACTTTAAATTTTAAATTGAATTTAACTCGCATAGAATTAAACAGTGAGAGAGTGTAATCTCAGGTATGTCATGTGAAAGTAGAATCAGCGCGAGAAGTCTATAAAACAGTGGTGGTATTTTTAGACGTGACAAGAATAATGATGTTAAGATGGATGTGTGAAGCAACAAAAAAAAACATAGTTTAAAATAAAAAAATAAGGACACCAAGGTTATAAAAATATCAAAGAATATGCAGAAAAAAGGACTTCAGTGGTACGGGTAGAAGAGATAATGATTATGTCGGTTTGCTCAGGAAAGAGAAAAGCTAAGATGGTTTAAAGAAAAGAAGGTTAAATTTAAAGAAAGCGGGTTTAATGGTTGAGGAAACTCGAAACTGAAGGTTCTAAAGATAATTAACCAGGAACGTCCACCTCATAAAGAATGAGAAAATTATAAAATAAACTCTACGAGAATCTACCAAAATTTGTCAGGCCAATATTTTACAATAAACTTTTTTTCACAAAAATATTTAGAATATTACTTGACTTTGGTTGCACCATTTTTTCACTTTGATTGTTTGTTAGAAATCGCCAATAGGTTTTGTTAAATTAAGCTGGTTTATATGTAACTTTATATTTATTTTCGTTGTGACTTAAAAGATTTAGAAAGAAATTTTGTCCTTTTTTTCACAGTTGCTTTATCATAATTGATCCTGTTGGCTGCCTCACTCTCAATGGATAATATAGCCAACCGTCTCTTAGCTGACTGAATATACTGATTATTTTCAGTATATTAAAACTATATTGGCCACCGGCAGATGTTGCTAAAAGAGTTACCTAAATTCTTAACATCACGCAGCTTAGAAAATACGTCCATAAGATATATTATATTCTAATTGTTCCCTGGTTCACTTTACTTTTGTACTGGCATGACATTGAAAACTTTTATGAATATTTTAAATTTAATTTTTTAGAAGCTTAGAATAAAAGTCACAAAAATTATTTACTGTACACAGTTTAGTTGTTTTATTCTTATACTTGTCAGTTTGAACCCACGATTGTCAACTAATGATCGCTTTCTGAAAGCAGTAAAACTGATCATTGAGCAGTTGAAACTGTTAGTGGGAGGGGCATATATTTTGAAATAGAGTCTATTAATTTATTTATAAACTAAAGCAATAAAAATCAAAGGCAATTTATTAAAATTCATAAATACGTTATATAATAATGTAGTTAGTAAACTTTGGTAGACACAATCATGATAAGAACGATCCCGACTCAAGATTTATTGCACTCTTTGAACCATTCAAATATCAAGGACACCTAATTAACCGAATGGTCGACGCCATTTCACTCGAAAATAATTAGTTTTCCAAAAAAAAATTTGAGATACGTCAGTCAGAAGTAAATATGATAATATTTTTAATTATATAAACAAATGAATGCATGTGCTAATTAGTACAGTAGTATTCACTGTGCAGTTGTACCCCCGACAAAAACAATATCTAATTCTTTTTAGAAATCAATATCTCGGGAAATTATTTGTTAAAATATACTGGTTGGTAGAAGAAACACGAAAGATGTTTCGTCTTCCATGGATACAAAATATTTAAAATGTGACTTTATTTAAAAAATCTTTAGACCAATCAAATCAAAAACCTTAAGACTTACTTAATTTGACTTTTTATTTTTATGTGTATTTTTTTAAATATTGTTATTCCCAACAAACCATACAGTTTATTACTGGCAATATACATAACAAATACAATCAGCATAACATAAAACAAGTTTTTACAAATATTTAAATAAAAGTAAATAAAAAGGAAAATAATTCACTCTAATGTATTGTTTTAAGTGGAATTTAAGTGTTTGGATGATATTTATATCTTTTATACTTTCTGGAATAATGTCATACAGGGCGTTATGAAATTCACCGCATATATTGAGACCGATAAATCCTGGTATGAATTCAGATTGAAGGAAAATAGTCATAAATGGCGCTTCGCAATAATAATCTGGTAATCGCCCCTTAGATTTTCTCTAACCAGCGGTACCTGTAATTGCACTGGCAAGAAACACATGATACGGAATAAGTTGCTAATTCTATCAATAATTTTTTTATGTAACTAGTTAGCATAAGAATAGTATATTTCATTACCAGTCCGGAAAAAAGGATTTTTCTGTGCGCGCTTGACAAATTCTCGTGTGAGGCGCAGCCGAACACGGGAAGTCAAGCAAGCACGGAAAATCCATTTCTGGACGTGTAATGAACGATATTTTTTATTATACTTTCTTCTGAGAACATTTTATTAGAATGAATTTAATTGACAGAAAATTAACAACGCTGACAATATGGTCTTTGGCAGGTATGATGCGTTTTCATGGTAACTTTCAAATCATTTAAAAGGTGATTTAAATTTGTCTATGTCAGATAAGATTGACAAAACGTCAAAAAATATTTCAGAAATTCATCTAAATATTCAAATATTTACGAAATAAAATACAAAATAGGTACATATTAAATATCAGATAGCATATAGACTTTCTTGAGTTTAGTTTATTTTCCTATACCTATATTTCTATTTTAAAGCCAAAAAATAGTCGGTATCTTCATTCAGCACACTGAAAGAACTGGAGACCAGGAAAATTTTTTCCGTGCGCTCTTTCCGTGCGCTAGCCCGAAAAAGCCCATCTTACATTATTACTAAAACAGATGAAAATAAGGTGTTTTCAAAGAAGTATAATAAAAATAATGTTATTGTTAATGGTATTGTTAGCTAAAATAATGTTTAAGATTAACAAATACCAAAAAACACTGAAAAGACAGTACAGCCATTAATTTAATGCAAATAACCAATGATTGACAAATAATTAACACTAAAAAAAGTTCCAATAACGAATCAAACACAAAATTTAAAAGATTTCACGGTATTTTGTCACTACTTGCACTACTAAAAACTGAGAACTAATATTTTTGTTACTGTTGAAGTAAAATATCCCCTAGAATAATTTTCTCATTAAACTTAACTAACACACATGCAATACTAATAAAACAGTAGGTACAGTGTACCTACAGCCATTAATGAAAAACCCATTTCACTAACTAATTAAATACGATGCCTAAAAGAATCCACGGAATCTTTTACTATCAGCACTATTGAAAAACTGAAAACTAAAAATTTATTTACTAAAAAGGACAACGCCTAATTTTAGACATGGCATTCGCCATAAAACCCAGACAGCCGAAATAAATAAATAGTGAGAACTTTCAACTAGCAATAATTGCTCACACGCCAACCAATAAACGATAAAATTTAAGGTGGTGTTTCCATCACATAAATTTATAAAAACAAACCCAAAAATAAAAAAATCTTTGCTAGGCTTATAGTATTTGGCAAATGAGGTGAAAACTCTGTTTAAAGTACCACTCTAAATTTTATTGGCTATGGATTAGTTTGTTTTTTTTTTCTGCAAAATCTCCATAATAGATTTCAACGTTGAGCTCGGAATCTTTGAGAGGCCCATACCTTATTGTTGTTTACATTTTATTTGCTCATGTGCCTGTTAAATACTAGGAAATGAAAAAAAAAAGAGACGGGGAACAAGAACTAGGAAGCAAGAGCGAGATAACATGCGGTTCCAATTAAGAACTTTGCGCCCTTAGCGCCCGCTTTTCTAACAATCGTAATGGAATAATGGGCAATGTTTTCATTTCATAAGTAATAATAAATGAGTGCCGGCTTCTTTTGCAGTTTTTATATGATACCGTCAAATTTTAAAGCGTTGCCGCTGACTGCAAAACTCTCATGAAGTTTATATTTTGAACGGATTTTCGGATATATTTTTCTCAAAAATATTATGAGGTGTAGGATATTAAAAAATGAACCCATCCAGAAACTGTTTTTTGCACAAATACATCCTGTATCTAATGGGTACATTTTTAAATACGTAGGAAAGGTATATCGCAGGGGTCTCCGGTGGCCCAGTTGGTACGGCGCCAGCTTTGCAATTTCAAGCTGGTATTTTCGGGTGATTTTTCCAGCGATCACCAATAGGTAAATTTTACAACTAGGCAATATGCACCAACAACGTTCAAGCTTTCCTTAAGCAAACAATCTCTCATTGACCATGTAAGCAATGCGGTAAGTGTCCTCCTCTCTCACTCATCACGTGTCATTGGGCTACAACCTTCCACAAGCCCCGGCCGCACTCCGGTCGTTCTGCCATGCTGGACTTCCCTGACTGGGGGTCGTTGTATGTGCCGTCTGTACATATACATATATGTATTAGTATATGTATATATTAGTTAAGTAGATAAGAGACATTATACCATAGTATCAAGAAATAGAGATTTTTCAAAGTAGCTTTGCAACCCAGAGGTTACGGGTTCAAATCCCGCTTCGACCATATTTTGTGAATGTTAATTGTTGGAAGGTGGTAGAGGAATTCTTTCTCGACCGAGGTGGTACTACCCCACACATCCTCTTAATGGGCTGTGTGAGTCAGATTTCCCCAGTACACCCTTACGTACTTAGACTTCGGCCTTTGTGGGCTGCCAGAAGATAAAAAAAATATATCGTATTTCATGCAAGTAATTTTTGAAAGTATAATGCGCTTTTGGCAATTATAAATTATTAATAGGTTATTGTTGGACAGTTCTAGCGGAATTTATTTAATTGTAAGTAGAACAAATTTTAAAGAGAATATTCCCCTCAAAAATAAAATTTGGCAACGTCGCAGCACGGGGCGCTCGTATGTTCTTGGGTGTTAAAGAAAATTTTACAGTTGCTCGATTTAACAAAACAAAAGTATTTAGTGTATCACTAGGCTATCTTAGGAGTCACCGATTCCAATACGTGCAGTGCATCTTATAACACCCATATTGTTACCCTATCATCGGCATCGTGAAGAAAAGTTCTGTCCAAAATTGCTTTTTACCTGGGCCATTTGTAAATATTTACACGTTCTTATACTATGTTGTTTGTGTAGTTTATAAGTATCTACAAATTTAGAATTAGAATATTTTATTTTTATGAAACATTAAAAAGCTGATTTTGCCTTAACACTGTATATTATGTCTGTATATTAGCAGATTCCTTAAAAAAACATGCAAAAGCCTTTAACTCTTGCACATAATAAATTTAAAAGAAGATAAGCACTTGATTAATTTTTGATGTGTTGAATAAAAATGGCAAAGGTCATTAATTATACTACAGTATTAAAAAATATATTATTAATAAAAATGTTAATACCAACACAGTATTTATTTAAAACTTATTTTATAGAGAGGCACAAATAAATACTACATATTTCTTCTGATTTTGAGTAAGCAATTGCTTTATATACCTAATTCAACCAGGTCCGGTATCATCTGGTAACTAGTAATTTGTGCTATATAATCAATGATGACTCTTTAAAAGTTTTCCTATGTAAAATATATGGCCAGGATAACAAGCTTCTTTAGCTTAACAGTCGAAGACGTAAATACTTCCATTCACTCCCTCAAATTATTAAGTGACTAGCTGAGTAACATTTTAAATATATTAGGGCTTCTTTACCACTTTATGTATTAACTCGTCTGTGTTGTAGACTAATGTGGACTGCATCGTTATCAGAGTTTCTTCCATCGCACTTTTATGCAGTAAATCACTATAGATAATTTTTTAAAATCACTTAAAACAAAATTTTGATCAAGTGACACTTCATTTTAGGAATTTTTTCAATAATTCATTTCAGGACCTATTAAACATTATAGTTAACTGTTTCAAGATGGCGGCATCTTGGCTTTTGAAAGAAATTTCTCTGCTTAATTCCAATTCACGATTTTAAAAAATGTTTACATACTCTGACTTCAAATTAAAATAGAGAAAGTTTCGTCCGGGGTCCCAAATATATCTTGAAATGATTTACTAAATCGCTTTAAATAGCTTAATGGTAATGATAAATTACATATAAAGAAACTGTACCCTTTTTTTCAACATTAACCTGGCATACTGAATCCATTTGAAATTTGAATACCACTATTTTAGAAACTTAAATATCAATATTTTTCTTAATTTCTATTCATTACGTAATATAAAGCACTGCCTTTTGAATGGAAGAGAATTCCTTTAAAGGTATTCTTGTACAAATAGCCGCCATCCTAAAATAGTTGATCCTGACATCATTTTCAAGAACGAATATTTAACATTAAAAGAATATTTTAAAGTGACTCCTGGCAGTCAATAAAAAACATTTTTGTATCTTAAATCTTTAGATAGCAGAAAGTTAAGTACCAACTATATGACAGCAATGTATATATATTTTCTGACATGGCAGCTCTTCTAATTGCACATTAACTCTAGAAGTATTTAAAACATTTTTTTTTCTTTCTAAAATTTGTATTACATAAACATAATATATAACAATTTGTTTCCAGGAAGACCGTGCTGACTCTTCTTCGTGCCGGTCCATGCGGGTCAATATTGGAGAGAGACATTTTAAAATGATCACTTAGGTTATATTTAATAAAAAGAATATTTTTATTTATAGAAACTTTTAAAGATTGCAAATGAACTTATAAAAGATAATATCGTGAGAACTTTGCCCCTGGTGACGGATTTTGCAGTGTTGTCAACTCCAGAGATCAAAAGTCCTTATCCAAAACAGTAGGAATTTATTATACTCAGAGTCTACTTTCATAGTCTTTCAGAAAATATTAAATTTTTAATAAACTATTAAAACGTTTGTAGGAACTGGAACTCTTCCAGAATCAGTTTATTTCGTATGCATAACGTCTTCTTTATCTAGACTATTTTGACTACCGATGGGTCAACATGGTAGTAAGAAAGAATTTGTACATTAATTATTTGATCTTCATGAAGTTATCGTATTTCTACGCGTATTTGTATTAGTCGACTTAGATGTTCGAAAATTTAAATACGTACATAAATATAATATTTTAAAAAGACTATTGGTTTTTTTAGTAAAAATAAAAAGTAAAGTTTAATTAGTGAAATGGCCAAATTTACAAAACGGCAGTGGAAGACGTTAGTCGTTATTAGCATTGCGGATTTTTGCAATGGAATTTGTGATTCGTTACAGGCGCCCTTTTTCCCGGCTGAGGTAAGTTCACCATAGAAATTTTGCAGGGTTTAGAGTGTAAACTCTACATAAACAACATAAGATAGTTTTGGATACTTTTAATGTATTTAGGTACGTTAATTAATTATTTATCTGTAAGCTTTTTCCATTTTTTAAGTTTATCCCATTTTATTTTATTTCATAAATCTTTTAGATCTTTTTTGTAGTACTTTTGGGTATTTCGTCACTTAGTTTTTAAATAGTTTATTATGAAAACAAAATAAGTAAAACGCAACGAAATCTTTTTTTTAGCATTTTTGATTAAAGCTAAAATCTTGACGTTTTGATACCTAGTCCGGTGCCGTTTTTAAAAGGCAAAGAAAAACTTGAAGAAATACAAGAAATGACATTAAAATATCAGATAAAATGGTTTAAATCACATGGGTGAAACTTGAATTGAATAAGTGGAAACACGACCGTTACACCATTAGTATGCCATCGTAAGAATAGGTGGCACTGTAGGATAATTCTTCTGCAACCATCATTTCACTCGTTCGACAGCTGACATGTAAGGTAATCGTTTGTCAAATTTCGCCGCGATCTGTGACAGGTCGATCCAATAAATATTTTATACCTAGTATAGTTTTAAACAATTTCATTCCCTATTTTTGTATTCTTTGAATTCATTTATAATGTCGAAACTGTTGCACATTTTAGGATGGTTTTAAGTGAAGTGAAGTGAAAGGGTGTGTTTTGTTTTAATAATAAAATGGGTTTAAAGAACAATCGTAAAAGAGGCAATTTTTTGCCTGTATCAAACGTGAATGATAATAATATTATTTATAATGGATTTTGACCTGCGAACAACGTGATGTGATTAGAATTTACTTGATACTAAAGAAAACGATTTTCCCGGAGACATCCGGTAATTCTAATAATTGCTCCCTGATGTTCAACCGGTCACAAGAAATATAATTTTTGTCACGGACACAAAAGAGCCTTTTTTAACATTGTTCTTTTTGGTTGTTCTTTAAGAATTCTGCTTTTGTTTAAGCAATATATTCAATATCTGTTTTAAATAGTGCTGGGTTGCAGTGCAGGCAGAGAAATTACTTAGCCTCGACTCAATGTTGTCGGTTAATTTTTTAATTTTTCTTCCATGCACTCCTAATTTTTTATAAATCCTGGTAGACGATGTTTTTAATGCCGGTTTTACAATTGTGTAGTTATCCGTTCCTTGATGAATTTCAGTATGCCAACATGAAGTCGTATAAAAATGGTGATTTTCAAGCTCAGGAGTTAACGGTATTTAGTAAATATATCTCAACTTTATGAAAATTTACACATTTAGGTGCATGGAAAACTACTCGTAGATAAAAGGAACTTGGGCTATTTTTTAATAACAATGTGATAACAATAACTGTTTGGTAAATAAAGCCGACCTGCAACTTTGCAGTTTTATTATATAACTTATGTTTTACATATTATACTGTGTAGGGTTAGAAGTATCAGTATTTGATTGTTAAAGACTATAATTTAATCAGTAAAACCATCAATTTATAGCTGATTTTACTGAATACATAATATTTTATTGTGTCATACGAAAAAAAAAACAATAAATCGTCTTTAAAACAATCAAATACTAGCTTGAAAATAAATTAATATATTCAACATATCACTTTTAAACTACCCGCCATTAGAAAACGAGCTGGTGCGACATCTGAGAATACGATGGCATACTAAATTATTGATTTTTATTTAAATTTCGTGTTTCTTCATTTTACTTAGGAGTTCATTTCTAACCTCTTATATATTTTTTGGTTTAAATATTACTTTTTTATTTTAATTCTTAAAGATTTTGATGAGAAATGATAGGTATTATTTATTATATTATTTATCAAACCCAACCGGATTGTCTTCATAATTATTTGGCTCTTACGCAAAAATTACTAATAATATATATATACAATATAATATATATATATATATATATATATATATATATATATATATATATATATATATATATATATATATATATATATATATATATATATGTCGGTAAATGCAAAAGCTTTATCTTTCGCTAGTGCAAAACAGAAGACCGTAAAATGACAAAATAAAGTAGGTAGAAGGATTATTCTTTTTGATTCTGGTCCGAGTGCACTCGTGCTATCGCGATTTCTGGGGCCTTACCCTTCACCAGGCAGGCCCACACCCAGAGTGGTTGACGAACAGATCACACGTTGACCAGAATCAACAAGAGACCTTATATCCAAACGTTCGAAATGGATAGGTAAGACGTAGTGGCTCGCGCCAAACTACTTTTACGTATGTTGCTCCAAAACTTTTGGCTGCTAACATACATAAAATAATGTCGAATTTCTTCGACAGTACAAGTGCACCACTGTACGATAATATAGGGAGGTTTTCCTATATATTAATAGATAGAAAATGGGGAATTTTCTTCGGTCCATATATTTAATATATTGTCGGTAAATGCAAAAGCTTTATCTTTCGCTAGTGCAAAACACAAGACCGTAAAATGACAATATAAAGTAGAAGGATTATTCTTTTTGATTCTGGTCCGGGTGCCCTCCTGCTATCGCGATTTTTGGGCCCGTACCCTTCATTAGGCAGACTCACACCCAGAGTGGCTGACGAACAGACCACACTTGGACCTTTGACCAGAATCAACAAGAGACCTTATATCCAAACGTTCGAAATGGATAGGTGGCTCGCACCAAACTACTTTTACGTATATTGCTCCAAAACTTTTGGCTGCTACTATAATATACTATATATGTATATATATATATATATATATATATATATATATATATATATATATATATATATATATATATATATATATATATATATATATATATATATATATATATATATATATGGGTGTTCTCAAAGTTGAGGCATTCATTTTAACAGGCTATAGAACTGGTAAAAAGAAACCATCATTTGTAAACCACACCACGAACGATGCCGCGTCGGGCTTGGCGATAGGCGCGCAACGGCAGAGGGGGTATTTACACCGCCATAAGGAACTGGGCGCTCGACGTGTGGGGAAGTCGACGATACCAGGACCTTATTTAATTTTTTTAAGTTTTTGCCTTTTTGAAATTTATTAATATCTCCATTATTTTGAAACTTTTATATAGGCGATTTTTGGCCAAATGCTTTATTTTTATGAGTTCTACAACCTGTTAAAATAAATGCCTCAACTTTGAGAACACCCTGTATATATATATATATATATATATATATATATATATATATATATATATATATACTATATATATATATATATATATATATATATATATATATATATATACAGCGTGTCTTCGGAAGTTCTTACCATATGGCAAACAATTTTATTATTAATTTTATGAAAAAAAGTGCCTCTTTATAAAAAGTTCTGCATCATGAGAAAATAGCATCGTCAGTCCAAAATTTGATCTTCGACATACAGGGTGGCTCAAAAATGTAAAAGTCCCAATCCACGTGAAGCTAAAAAGACACAAAATCGATATTTAAAGGTAAACTGCCCCTGTAAATGTACTAGAGTTAACTTTTTGTATGTTAGTGAATTAGGTTTGGAAGATACAGGAGTCCCAAAAATAAAATTATCAACTTTACAAAAAAAGTATATCTTCATAAAAACTTCTACCTTGTAAAAAAAGAGCATGGTTATTTATAAACTTGATGTAGGAAAATACGGGGTGACTTAAACAGCTGAAAGTCACAATTTAAATTTAAATTATTTTGCCCCATGTATGTCCTATATAAAATTTTTGAATAACCATGCTCTTTTTTCACAATGTAGAACTTTTTATGAAGATATACTTTTTTGTAAAGGCGGCAAAAAAATTAATTTTATTTTTGGTACCTCCTGTATGTTCCAAACTTAATTTACTAACATAAAAAAGTTAATTCTAGCACATTTGCAGTGGCAGTTTACTTTTAAATAACGATTTTATTTCTTTTTAGCTTCACGTGTATTACGACTTTTACATTTTTGAGCCACCCTATATGTACTAGATCAAATTTTTGAATGGAAATGCTATTTTCTCACGATGCATAACTTTTTATGAAGAGGCACTTTTTTCGTAAAATCAATATAATAAAAAATTTTTCCATATGGTAAGAACTTCCGAAGACACGCTGTCTATATATTTTTATTTTTCTTCTTTTCTTAAACCATAAGTTATATTTTTCTTTAAATTCTTGGGTCTAGGGTTGTATGAAATGAAAATCTTTAAATTGACGTTTCGCCTATCATAGTAGGCTTTTTCAAAATTGTATATTCACAGTTTGGAAAACCTACAATTATGGAGCCATTTTTAACAAAATATTAAATTTTATGTTTGTATGCAAAATCATTACAAGACTTGTAAAAATTAAAATAAAAATTAAATTAAAATAAAATACGCACCTCGAATTTCTAGGTTTATAGGAAGACGACATTTCAGTTATTAATTTAATTTGTTGGATTGGATGTTACATCATTATATACAAACATCCCAAACGAACTTGTAAAAGAAATTATAAAAAAAATGGAGTATTTTAAAAAATCACACAACACTAAGCCAAGATATATTCATTGAATCTATAAACTTAACTCTAACAAACAATTACTTCCAATATAAAAACACATTTTACCAACAACTAAATGGTTGCGCGATGGGTTCCCCTATATCGTCAACAGTCGCACAACTAGTTATGGAATACCTAGAGGAAAGTGGCATAAAAAATCTTGACATTCCCATGGTCTTTTTCAAGAGATATGTTGACGACTGCCTCACAGCTGTGCCAAAAGACCAGATTAAAAATGTATTAACAAGCTTTAATAACTTTCATCATTAACTTCAATTTACCTCCGAAATTGAATCTACCAATACAATTAATTTTCTAGACCTTACTCTAATCAGAAACAAAAACGATGAAACTCTTAAAACTAAATGGTTTACAAAAGATACCTGGTCAGGGCGTTACCTAAATTATTCGCACCACTCCAAAGCCTAAAAAATTAGTGTAATAATCGGCCTAACAGACAGAGCACTAACCTTAACCTCACCAGAATTCCGCGCAATAACATTAAATAAAGTTAAAAAAATTTTAAAAGACAATAACTTCCCAGAAACACTGGTAAATAAAATAATAAAACAAAGAATTTTTAGAATGTATGACAAAAATGCACCGAATAATAATAATAATTATAATAATAATAATAATAATAATAATAATAATAATAATAATAATAATAATAATAATGTGGATAATTTACCTGACGCAGGAGTTTTAGAAAGATATGTCGCCATACCTTACATCCACGAATTATCAGAAAAAATTAAACATATTTTAAAAAAACACAACATAGTAGCATGCCATAAAGCCAACAACCTTCTATCATCACTTTTTTCACCCCTAAAGAGTAAAGTTCCACCCAAAAAAAAGTCAAACATAATATATTCCATCCCCTGCTTGAATTGCCCAAAAAAATACATTGGTATGACAACTCAATACCTAGAAAACAGACTAAATGGCCACAAATACACCAAAAACGCATCCACAGCCCTACACAAACACGAAAAAAATGAGAAACACGAGTTCGACTTCAAAAATACCTCTATCTTAACTCAAGAGAAAAACTACCACACACTAGTCATAAAAGAAATGATTCACATAAAAAAAGAAAAACAAACTGTTAATGACAAACAAGATATAAACAACCTAAGTCAAATTTACCACAACTTAATTCACCAATGCTAATTACTACGAGATAACCTATATAAATAAAAAAAAAAAACCCAAACAAATATCATAATTCGGCCACCCAGCCAACCCTTTCTTTCAAAAATTTAAACATTAAAACTATATTTTTAAAACACACAGTAGATAACATCCTTTGCGTTCTACAAAAAGGTTAATATACTAAAAAAATATATTATAAAAAATGAAAAAAGTTTTTATCTTGAAAATAATCCATCATACAACTGCTTCTCAGACCAACAAGATAAATTAAATTAATAACTGAAATGTCGTCTTCCTATAAACCTAGAAATTCGAGGTGCGTATTTTATTTTAATTTAATTTTTATTTTAATTTTTACAAGTCTTGTAATGAATTTGCATACAAACATAAAATTTATTATTTTGTTAAAAATGGCTCCATAATTGTAGGTTTTCCAAACTGTGAATATACAATTGTGAAAAAGCCTACTATGATAGGCGAAACGTCAATTTAAAGATTTTCATTTCATACAAACCTAGACCCAAGAATTTAAAAAAAATAAATATATATATATATATATATATATATATATATATATATATATATATATAATATATATATATATATATATATATATATATATATATATATATATATATATATATATAGATATATATATATATATATATATATATATCTATATATATATATATATCTATATATATATATATATATATATATATATATATATATATATATATATATATATATATATATATATATATATCTATATATATATATATATCTATATATATATATATATATATATATATATATATATATATATATATATATATATATATATATATATATATATATATTGACAGGTTTTTGTCCTATCATTGTCATTAACTCGTCATTAAAAACCTATGAGTTATTCTAATGTTTGCAAATCATTTTTATCTTGGAACGGGTTGCTAGAATGAATTTAGTTCTATTGTTGTCGAAAGTACATACTGAAATTGCCCCTTTTCTTTATAAATATGCGAAAAAACTCAGAAATGAATTATTCATTGTATAAGACTTAGTTGTATTATTGTTACACTTGTCAGTTTAAAACTTTTGGGTGTCAAATTAGACCGGACTAGCCTTGGAGAATCTGCCCGCAATTGTCTTTATCTTACACTTGTCAGTTTAAAACTTTTGGTTGTCAAATTAGACCTGTCTTGCGTTGCAAAATCTGACCGTTAATGTTTAGGTACTTTACAGTATTGTGTAAGAACAAATGTAGTTTTTTCCAATACTAACCATAGATATTTTTTTCTTTTTCTCTAATATCTATATATTCAGCAATTTTTGCGGAAGTCAAATAATATGTTCTAACATTTAATGAACGCCTGTTTCCTGAAATTTAACTAAAATTAGTAGGTACTAAACATCCTAAAATCTATTAAGTATATTTAAAAGCATTTTCTTAAAGCGCAAACATATTATTTAAATACTATACCTAATCAATAATTAAAAAATGTTCTACAATAATTAACTTAATAATACGAGATCATTCCTTAGGTCAGAATAGGTCATGATTTTAAATCATAATTGTGTTTTAAGAATTTAAAAAATCTTGTTTCGTAAAATGCTTTAACTTCAATTTTGTGCTGATAGTAGTCAATGCTTATTACCCTTTTGTCTGCTTTACACCAGAAACTCAAGCAATGTATACAATGTGTTCATGGATGGAGTGGACAAGAGGAAAAAATCTTTATTATTGATTTTACGTGAATAAGTTATTCTCTATAAAAAATTCTGCTTGTCGAATAAATGAGTTTATTGTATAAAAATTTGAGTTAATAATTATTAATAAATAATCATTAATAAATTAAGAAAACATGAAAATGCTTTAAGAGAGAAGTAACATTATTTATTATTCTAGACAAAATGTGTATAAAACAAAGTTGTTTATAACCCAAAATAAAGTCTTCATACAAAATTTGAAATCTGATATCTAATTTTTTTACAATTAAATTTGAATTTGGAGAAATGTATGGAGGCTGGAGGAGGATATGTAGAAGAACAATTTTTTTCACAATTGTACAAGTTCTTATTTCATTTTTATGGTTCCCTTACAAGATTAATATATATGTTTGAAAAAAATGTTGAAATAGATTGAAAAATAAAAATTCGTATTTCAAATTTTGTATTCAGGCTTTAGTTTGGATTATAAACAACTTTGTTTTATAAACATTTTGTCTATATAATTCATTTATTCAAAAAGTTTTAAAAACCTTTTTTCTAAGAAACGTTCCCATTAATTTATCCAGTTTCAGCTTAAAATGTAGAAAAATTTATAAATACATAGTTTTAATTATATCTAGAAGTTAAAAACGTGGTGAGTTTTGTATTTTATGTGTATATTTAAGTGTATGTAGAATCAAAAATCCAGTTTACGTTTCTCCATTTCCATGTATCAACAAGTAGTCACAGTCCAAAACTTCATGTGCTCAATAAAGCTTTGTATCTAGGGATTGAAATCCCGCAAAGTGGGATCCCGCCATCCCGCAAAGAGGGATCCCGCAATCCCGCGGGATCCCGCAATCTCGCGGGATCAAACATCATTTGACGCCTGGGGGATCCCGCACCAGCAATGCGGATCCGCAGAGCCATGAAAAAACCGCAAACTCTTAAAAAATAACGCGAAAATGTGTATCTGAGAAATATCCGTGGTATTATAATATGAAAATTAATGAGACTGCTTAGGTATTATAAGTATCTTACTTGCCTTACAATCAAGCTAATACGATTTACTATAAAAACTAGTAAGACTTATTATCTCAGGTAGAAAAATAATAAAAAAACAGCTAGATTCTTCAACGCGAGTCCGGTCTAATTTGACAACCAAAAGTTTTAAACTGACAAGTGTATGAATAAAACAACTTAGTTTTATACTATGAATTTATTTCTGAGCTTTTTCTCAAATTTATATAGAAAACGGCAATTTTAGTACGTACTTTCGACAATAATAGAACTAAATTCATTACAGCAACTCGTTCCAAGATGAGAATCATTTTCAAACTAAGCAAATCGCTGAAATATCAGAATAATTCATAAGTTTTTAATGACGCCTTATTATCAATGGCAGGATAAAGACCTGTCAAAAGATAACTGATCAACTATAAGATCTTAATTTAAACCAGTACTAAATCTTAAACCTTCTTAGTGAATCTGAACGTTAAAGTTCATTTGCCCAGTTAGGTACTTGTTAATTTCATTGATAAGAAACTTGACTGATTTATAGTCATACTAGTATAGTTAAGAGAGGCTAGACTTTAAATTACATAATATTGTTGACTGAAATACTGTTAATTTTTGATACTTATAATTATAATAAGAAATTAAACTTGGTTTAATTAATTAAATAAACGTTAATTTATCGAATTTTATAAAATTAAAAAACCTATACGGGTTCCCGCGTATAAACATTTGAAGTTCATTTGCCCAAAGTTACTTGTTACTTTAATTAATAAGAGATTTGATTGATTTATAGTTATAGTAGTATAGTTAAGAGATGCTAGACTTTAAATTGTATAATTTTTTTAACTGAAATACTGTTAATTGTTGATTTTTGTAATAAAAAACAAAGGTGGTTCAATAATTAATTTAATAAACGTTACTTTATCGAATTTTATTAAATTAAAAAATCTATGCGGGATTTAAAACACTGCGGGATTGCAATCACTATTTGTATCTATGACCTAATAGTCACCGTCGGCGTCGTCGTGGGACCGCTTATGTGTCGCGACGCGACGCGATGTCATAACTTGTGTTCGTAATTCTTTTGGCTCAGTTACTTCCATCCACCGGCTTACCCAAACAGAATAAGACTTTCTTTAAGAGCAGCTTTTAGCGCTCGCTCTTACCATTGTAGTTTTTGTAACATTGTCGCTAACAGGATATTTGCTGGTAAAAAAAAGGAAAAGAAATACAGCCAATTCATTAAAGAAATGAAAGTTTCATTTTGTATTCTCTTTCAAACCCGGTGCTTCTGCTATTCGGCAGATGTATCGAGGTTTTGCGGCCTTATAAAAATTCAATAACTTTCCTATGCAGATGCATAACCAAGACATATAATTCATTAATTTTTCTTTAAACAACACGCCACAATTTGATATACGTATCGACCTCTGATGTATCATTTTTAAAGAGGAATTTCATTCCTAAAATAATTGTCGAGGATACCGATAATTTTCCATAAGCAAAAATTAAACAAAACATGTAATTAGATATTAAATTGTACCGGGCGAGTCAACGATTGCGCTTCTGTCACCCCCCCCCCCCCCCCCCACGCCGCCCTATTTTTTTTCATCCGCTACATGAACTTAGCTTTTCTGTCGGCAATAACCCCGAAAATGACTCATTACTTAACATCTTTGAAGAAATTGGCAGTGGCTCCTCTTTATTCCCCCCCCCCCCCCCTGTCGCAATTTTGCTGAGTCATTTTATGCCTTGAATATAAGATTTGTCTACAATAAGCTGTGTTAAGATAGGGTTGGATATTCTGCACATTTTAAAAATATTTTGAACTATTCAGGGTGCGTTCAAAAAGTAGGGTGTCATGAAGTTAATACTTGAACGGATTCTAAATTCGACGTGTAATTTCATAATTTTTTTACTAGTGGTTTAATATACGAAAAAGTCATAGTTTTTACGATAATTTGACTTGTAATGAAAATTTAGCATTTGCAGGCATCTCTTCGTTGTGAAAATACTACTTAAATTTTGACTCCAAGCGATTCATAATGTGTATCCTAAGCAAATTAAGTCAAAAAACGTTTCCACTATGAAATATGTCATATCTCATTTACAGGGTCTTTTATTTCAGTAAAAAATGATGATGTCCTAAGTCAGAAAACATCGAATTAAAAAATGTCACTTTTATCAAATGCAACACCCTATATATTTTTCTGCCGTCTTATGGCTTGTCTTCACATTTTATAAAGAATGTCCTATTCCTATCTCTAATAATTGTTTTTGAAAAATTTTGATGGCAGTTCTCCTAATAGCACATTAACTCTAGAAGTATTTTAAATATTTCTCTCTAAAATTTGTGTTACATAATATATAAAAATTTGTTTCAAGGAAGTGGTAAACCGTGCTGACTCTTCTTCATGACGGTCCATGCGGGTCAATATTGGAGAGAGACATTTTAAAATGATCACTTAGGTTATATTATTTAAAAAAAATATTTTTATTTATAGAAACCTTTAAAGATTGCAAATGAACTTATAAAAGATAATATCGTGAGACCTTTGCCCCTGGTGACGGATTTTGCAGTGTTGTCAACTCTAGAGATCAAAAGTCCTAATCTAAAACAGTATGAATAATTATAATCAGAGTCTACTTTCACAGTCTTTCAGAAAATATTTAATTTTTAATAAAATTTTAAAGCGTTTGAAGGAACTGGAACTCTTCCAGAATCAGTTTATTGCGTATGCATAACGTCTTCTTTATCTAGACTATTTTGACTACCGATGGGGTCAACATGGTAGTAAGAAAGTATTTGTACATTAATTATTTGATCTTCATGAAGTTATCGTATTTCTACGCGTATTTATATTAGTCGACTTAGATGTTCGAAAATTTAAATACGTATATAAATATAATATTTTAAAAAGATTATTGGTTTTTTAGTAAAGTTAATTAGTGAAATGGCCAAATTTACAAAACGGCAGTGGATGACGTTAGTCGTTATTAGCATTGCGGATTTTTGCAACGCAATTTGTGTTTCGTTACAGGCGCCCTTTTATCCAGCTGAGGTAAGTTCACCTTAGAAATTTAGCAGGGTTTAGAGTGTAAACATAATATAGTTTTGGATACTTTTAATGTTTGTAGGTACGTTAATTTATCTGTAATCTTTTTCCACTTTTTAAGTTTATCCCATTTTATTTTATTTCATAAATCTTTTAAATCTTTTTGTAGAACTTTTGGGTATTTCGCGTACAATTCTACGTCAGTATTGGCAGAACGACATCTGTTCCTACACAATACTGCAAACATGAAATTTTTATTAGAGAAAAAATATTTATAAATATTTAGGAAAATCCAAACTTATAATAGAAACTGATGTATATTAATTCTTAATATAATATATAATCTTATATACAATTATATAGAAAAAGTTTTTATTTGATTGAGTAGTCCGTTACTTTGTGATATTGCATTTTTATATAGAAATGTAGACAATTTACTTTGTTTAATATCACTTTATTTTATTTTTACAGAATAGTGACTGCAGTTTCGTAGTACTACTATATTATCAAACTGAAATTCAGTTTGATAATGTAGTAGTACTACGAAACAGCAGTACCTATTCTGTAAAAATAAAATAAAGTGATATTAAACAAAGTAAATTGTCTACATTTCTATATAAAAAGTTTTTATATAGTGATTTAAAAATTTACTAACATCTCCATCCGGTTGACAATATTGTTCCGGCCTCTTTGGACCTTGTTAGGGTGGAGATGTAGGTAAGTAAATTTATAAATAACTTTATGAGAACTTCTCATAATTTTTTTTTCAAAATATTTTATTTTTCTTGTTACTTTAACACTAGATTTTTATGAAGATTTCTTCTTTAACCAACAATTACGTTTAGAGTCACTAAAAAGGTTTAAGATTTAATACTGGTTTGAGTTAAGATCTTCTAGTTGATCACTTAGGTTTTGACAGATTTTTGTCCTATCATTATCAATAACTCGTCATTAAAAACCTATGAGTTATTCTGATGTTTCAGCAATTTGCTTGGTTTCCAAATGATTTTTATCTTGGAAAGGGTTGCTAGAATGAATTTAGTTCTATTGTTGTCGGAAGTACATACTGAAATTGCACTTTTCTTTATAAATTTGCGAAAAATCTCAGAAATGAATTCATAGTATAATAGTTGTATTATTCTTTTGGTTGTCAAATTAGACCAGTCTAGCGTTGGAAAATCTGACCGTTAATGTTTAGGTACTTTACAGTATTGTGTAAGAACAGATGTAGTTTCTTCCAATACTAACCATAGATAATTTTTCTTTCTCTTTTTCTAATATCTATATATTCAGCAATTTTTGCGGAAGTCAAATAATAGGTTCTAACATTTAATGAGAGAACGCCTGTTCCCTGAAATTTAACTAAAATTAGTAGGTACTAAAGTTCCTAAAATCTATTAGGTAAGTACCTATACTTAAAAGCATTTTCTTAAAGCGCAAACATATTATTTAAATATACCTAATCAATAATTAAAAAATGTTCTACAATAATTAACTTAATAATATGATATCATTGCTTAGGTCAGAATAGGTCATGATTTTAAATCATAACTGTGTTTTAAGAATTTTAAAAAATCTTGTTTCGTAAAATGCTTTAACTTCAGTTTTGTGCTGATAGTAGTCAATGCTTATTACACTCTTGTCTGCCCATTATCTATTGTATTCAAAATATCAATCAAAATATTTCAAAAACTATTAGAGATAGGGATAGAACATACTTTACAAAATATGAAGAGTTTTTGACGAGCTATGAGATCGCAGAAAAATATATAGGGTGTTATATTTGATAAAACTGACATTTTTTAATTAGAAGTTTTCTGATTTTGGACATAAAAATAAAACACCCTGTAAATGAGATGTCAAATATTTCATACTGGATATGTTTTTTGGACTTAATTTACTCAGGATACAAATTATAAATCGCTTGGAGTCAAAATTTAAATAGTATTTTCACAACAAAGAGAAGCTTGCAAATGCTAAATTTTCATTGCAAGTCGAATTATCTTGAAAACTATGATTTTTCGTATATTAAACATAGTAAAAAGTTATGAAATTTCACGTAGAATCCAAAAATCTGTTCAAATATAGGGTGCCCTATTTAAAAAAATCTAACTTTGTGACACCCTATTTTTTGAACGCACCCTGTATAATTCCAAAATATTTTTAAAATGTGCAGAATATCCAACCATACCTTAATACAGAAGCTTATTATCGACATTTCTTATCTTCAAGGCATAAAATTACTCCTCGCAATCGCGACTGGGGGGGGGGGGGGAAATAAAGAGGAGCGACTGCCAATTTCTTCAAAAATGTTAAGTAATGGGTCATTTTCGGGGATATTGCAGTCAGAAAAGCTAAGGTCATGTAGCGGATGTAAAAAAATTACGGCGGGGGGGGGGGGGGGGTAGGGCGACACAAGCGGGTGGAAAATTCTTTAAAAATGTTAACTATGTCATTTTACTGAGGTTTGAAAATCCAATATTACATGGACATTACAAATTTAAAGAGGGGACGATAGGATGAAGGGGGGAGAATAGGTGAACTAAAAAGAAACAAATAATTTTTTTCAAAAAAATTAAGCGGCTTTACAAAAGAAAGAGAACTAAAAAGTATGAAATAATATTTTTATTATACTTCTTTGAAAACACCTTATTTTCATCTGTTTTAGTAATAATGTAAGATGGGCTTTTTCGGGCTAGCGCACGGAAAGAGCGCACGGAAAAAATTTTCCTGGTCTCCAGTTCTTTCAGTGTGCTGAATGAAGATACCGACTATTTTTTGGCTTTAAAATAGAAATATAGGTATAGGAAAATAAACTAAACTCAAGAAAGTCTATATGCTATCTGATATTTAATATGTACCTATTTTGTATTTTATTTCGTAAATATTTGAATATTTAGATGAATTTCTGAAATATTTTTTGACGTTTTGTCAATCTTATCTGACATAGACAAATTTAAATCACCTTTTAAATGATTTGAAAGTTACCATGAAAACACATCATACCTGCCAAAGACCATATTGTCAGCGTTGTTAATTTTCTGTCAATTAAATTCATTCTAATAAAATGTTCTCTCAACCTGAAAAAGTGGCATCTTTCATTATTAATAGTTAATTTTTAATTACTCTAGTAGTTTTTTTTTTTAATTCCGATAACAGTTGTGAAAATAAAAATATTCCAAGTTTATTTTGTATGTATGTATTTTTTTATGTTATATTTTGTTTTATGTTATCGTTTTCAAAGAAGTATAATAAAAAATATCGTTCATTACACGTCCAGAAATGGATTTTCCGTGCTTGCTTGACTTCCCGTGTTCGACTGCGCCTCACACGAGAATTTGTCAAGCGCGCACAGAAAAATCCTTTTTTCCGGACTGGTAATGAAATATACTATTTTACGTTTTTATAACTGTGGTTAATGGGAAACTTAATTTAGTTCAAAGTTAGGTAACTAGTACACCGGAGTTCTAAATTTTGAAGTCGGGGCAATTTCACGGTATAAGGATCCGTAATGATAATTCAAAAACAATTAATAAGAAGTTACATTTACTTTAAAGTTCAGAACTTTTGTGTCTAAATTGCTTAAAGTCGAACGCAATTAGGCTGAAAATTAGGTTCAGTAGGTAAAAAATAACTGAAAAAATTACTCTTTATTAACAATTAATTAATGTATTTTCATTATGGATTCCTATTATACTTTAAAAATGCGCCGACTTCAAAGTTCATAACTTCGGTGTACAAGTTACCTAACTTTAAACAAAATTAAGTTTACCATTAACCACAGTTATAAATTATAAATACGTAAAAATAGTATTTCATACTTTTTATGTTTTTCTTTTTTGAAGTGGGTTAATTTTTTTGAGAAAAAAATTATTACTTCCTATTATTTCATGTCTCTACCTTTTGTCTTTTAAAGGACATTTGCCTCTATTTACCAATTGGGTAGTATACAGTATGTCCGCAGATGGTATGCCGCACTCTAGTAAACTTCTTTATTTTTGTCTTTTCGAGAAAAAGTCATTCTTAATAAAAAGTTTTGATTGTGATAAAATATATAGGATGTTCGAAAAGGTTAGAAATATGAAATAAATCTTTAATAAAATACTCTAATTTCAGATTTTTTTTAATTACTTAACAAAGTTGTTTCAAAATAGAAGTAGGCCTTAAGTAGGTAGTTGAGTGAAAAAAAAAATAAAAATTAATATTTAGACTTTTGTTGGATAGTGGGTAAAAAAATTTTAGCGAACAGATTCTTGTATAGGAAAGTTTTATGGCAATTTTTAGAACCCATGGGGCAATCTCTCCCCAAAACTGTAGGTACTGGGTACAGGAAAATCCGAATTTTAGAATAGTTAGTGAGTCGAAATTTTTAAAAAGTGAATGTTTGGTGCTGCGTCATCATCATATCCCAGAATAATTGGCTTTATTTTTTATCAGAAAGTTTAAGTTAGATCTCGTATCTGGAAATTTTAAAAAATTTTGTTTTAGCCGGACTGAAGAACAAAAATAAACGTTCAAATTCACTAAAAAGGTTTAAGATTAAGTACTGGTTTAAATTAAAATCTAGTTGATCACTTATATTTTGACAGGTTTTTGTCCTGTCATTGGTAATAAATCGTCATTAAAAACGTGTGAATTATTTTGATATTTCAGAAATTTGCTTGGTTTTCTAATGATTTTCATCTTGCAACGGGCTGCTAAAATTGGCCTTTTCTTTGTAAATTTGAGAAAAAGTTCAGAAACAAATTCGTAGTATTAAACTTAGTTGTGATATTTTTACCAGGCGAGGATTTAGGGGGGGAGGCGCCCACCTAGAGCCTTGTACACAAATAATTTCAACAGCGAATTTTATAAAAAAAATCAATATTCTATCATAAATATTCTCCATTCGTACATGTTCTACAAAATATTATAAACTCAAACTAACGTTTGCCGTCTATGTAAGGTCTATAATATATAAATAATATCACAAAAATGTGAATAACAGATCTATGATAAGAATATGTTATATAAAAAATGCAAGCCTTTTTCGGCATTTTTGATTTGCTTGCTCATAGATGGTTTCTAAAAACATTTCTTAAGGAAACAAATAACCAAATATGTTTTGTCGAAAAACAGCCTTATCGAAAACGAATCAACAATATTTTTTCAAACATATATTTTTTAAAAGAATCTTTCAAAACTACGTTTTCCGAAAACATTTCAAAAATTACATTATGACTTCTACTAGGGTTCGAAATGTCAATAAACAAAGACAGAAAAATAACTAACATCAACGAACCGTATTTGTGTTCGGTCACGTTTGTCTCCTTGGGTCTGCTACGTTACTCTGTAGTAAATTGCTTTTTCAAAAAAGCGTTTCTTTCTAATATGAAGATTTTTTTGAAACAATGAAAAAATGTATTTTCAAAAAAGAGATTTTCTTTTAAAAAATGCAGTTTCGAAAAGTATTTAAAAAAATTGGAAAAGTTGTTTTCCAAAAAAAAAATTGAAAAGCACCCTCAGTTTTATCGAAAAAGTTCTCTTTCCGAGAAAATATATTACTGAAGAAACGTGCTTTTAAAAAATGTTTCCGAAATTTTGTATTTCAGTCGAAATGGACACAATGTATAAATCAAAAAACCTAGAATATTTGTAAGTTAAGATGACCAACCGTTCTGTTTTCGCAAGAACAGATTTAGATTTTTCGTCCATTATAAAATAGTGTCTTTCTTAGAACCATAAATAACAAAAACATAAGGTCGCGCGCGAACTTGCCCGTTTTTTTTGCCCATGCTTTTGTGTAGCTTGAGGTGACGTTGCGCACCCCCTAGACGAAATTCTAAATCCGCCCCTGATGCTTACACCAGGGGCGGCTGGTGAAATTTCAAAGTTGTATATCTCTGTTCCTACTTACAGGACCCGTACCAAATTTAGGGGTTTTAATAGTGAGCCCACTGGGAATGTTTTGGTAAAGAAAAAAAACATTCGGTAATTTGCGAAAAAAAGTTGAATTTTTGGTGGGCCTCACCTAAGAAAAAAATGACCACGTCTAGGTATTTTATTTATGATTTTTTTACACAAATTTTACATCATTTTGGCGACAGGTTTTAAATTTTGATGGAAAAAAATGTGTTAGTAGAAAGTTATAGTCATTTGAATTTTTTAAGCCTAAAATATAATTTTAAAAAAAATTCACATGACTATAACTTTCTACTAACACATTTTTTTCCATCAAAATTTAAAACCTGTCGCCAAAATGATGTAAAATTTGTGTAAAAAAATAATAAATAAAATACCTAGACGTGGTCATTTTTTTCTTAGGTGAGGCCCACCAAAAATTCAACTTTTTTTCGCAAATTACCGAATGTTTTTTTTCTTTACCAAAATATTCCCAGTGGGCTCACTATTAAAACCCCTAAATTTGGTACGGGTCCTGTAAGTAGGAACAGAGATATACAACTTTGAAATTTCACCAGCCGCCCCTGGCTTACACTTGACAGTTTAAAACTTTTGGTTGTCAAATTAGACTGGAATAGCGTTGGAGAATCTGGCCGTTATAGAGTTTAGAAAAAAAGGTATTTTTTTAACAAGATGAAAAGAGGGCAATCCAGAGTTAATGTGTGCTCGTCAAGACGTATACGTTTATTGTCGAAGCTTAACGTAGGGAAGCTACATTCAAACGTACAGCAATCGACAACTTGTGTTATAGTCCGGCATATGAAATAGTATATTTCATTACCAGTCCGGAAAAAAGGATTTTTCTGTGCGCGCTTGACAAATTCTCGTGTGAGGCGCAGCCGAACACGGGAAGTCAAGCAAGCACGGAAAATCCATTTCTGGACGTGTAATGAACGATATTTTTTATTATACTTCTTTGAAAACGATAACATAAAACAAAATATAACATAAAAAAATACATACATACAAAATAAACTTGGAATATTTTTATTTTCACAACTGTTATCGGAATTTAAAAAAAAAACTACTAGAGTAATTAAAAATTAACTATTAATAATGAAAGATGCCACTTTTTCAGGTTGAGAGAACATTTTATTAGAATGAATTTAATTGACAGAAAATTAACAACGCTGACAATATGGTCTTTGGCAGGTATGATGCGTTTTCATGGTAACTTTCAAATCATTTAAAAGGTGATTTAAATTTGTCTATGTCAGATAAGATTGACAAAACGTCAAAAAATATTTCAGAAATTCATCTAAATATTCAAATATTTACGAAATAAAATACAAAATAGGTACATATTAAATATCAGATAGCATATAGACTTTCTTGAGTTTAGTTTATTTTCCTATACCTATATTTCTATTTTAAAGCCAAAAAATAGTCGGTATCTTCATTCAGCACACTGAAAGAACTGGAGACCAGGAAAATTTTTTCCGTGCGCTCTTTCCGTGCGCTAGCCCGAAAAAGCCCATCTTACATTATTACTAAAACAGATGAAAATAAGGTGTTTTCAAAGAAGTATAATAAAAATATTTTTTCTACTCATGTCAATAAAAACCTGTATTGTATGTTCAATAATAGATTCAGAACAAGGTACATTGTGGTTTACACCTATTCATTGTGCTTCAATCACCATGGTGATTGAACTACAAAGTTCACTTTGTGCACGTGTATTTTTTACAAAGGTGGCGTTGACAGGTGCCGCGTCAAAATTTTATAATTTCATTGACATTTTTTGACATCTTAAAAAGAAAAATATTACTAATCCCATTTTATTAACAGTAACATTCGTAGAAAAAGTATAGTGTAAAACTCGCATGGAATGACCATTTCCTACTCGTATGATTTGCAGCACTCGCCTGCGGCATCGTGCTGCAAACGTCATACTCGTAGGAAATGCATGTCATTCCATGCTCGTTGTACAATATACTATTCTCGTGCAATGCATCAACTGACACACAAAACTGTTATTATAGCCACTTAAATGTTATACATGGTTTAGTCCACTTAAGTACCACCAAATCAGAAAATTTTCAAGACATACATAAAACTTTTGAGCCAGCAAATAAGTATATTCAACACCAATTGCGATTTTGTTCAACCAAAAAGAAAAGAAAACAAGCTCTTGCTTTAGACAACAAAAAACCTAATATAAAACAGGCCAACCATATTACTAATGATTTACTTGGAAAACCTGATTTATATGTTTCTACCAATTCCGATAATGATCGTTTGTATTTTGAACGTTCATATGTAATATTAGCTTAGTTAAAGAGAGTTGAATGTTATGGGGTTCAAAAAATAAATAAAGATTTTTTTACATTTTGCACTTTATTTATTTCTCATATTTTTAATTGCATGTTTTCCTTTATTGCATATATTATTTAAATTATAGAAAATTCAGTTATTTTTGGGAAAGTAAATTTAAAATATGTATCTACTCCCTTCATTTATTTCTATTTACTTATTTTAATTAATTCTATTTACCTATTTTATTTAAATTTCGCGGTCCCATTAACCCAGCATGTCGCACTGGCATGCGCAATGGAAGGATCCTTGTCTGTCATTTAAGCGATCGTATCTAGACGAGTACCCGTTAACTCTGGCCTGCCCTCCTGCGCACTTGCTGGCGACTTGTTAACAATAACAGGACTAAAGCTTGTCAAAACCTAAATAATCAACTAAAATATCTAAATTTAGACCTGTACTAAGTTTTAAACCTATGTAATAAATCCCCAGGGGTTTTATTTGAAGGCTGAATTCCTCATCATGACCTACATATAACATTCATTTTCTTTTCATTTTAAAGTTGGAAAAAAATTTTTAATTTTGGAGGTTTTTTTTTGTGAATCCTAAATGTTCACCCCAAATTTTGAAATTGATGATTAAAGATACTTAGAATGACGGTATATTTCTTACAATATTTTCATTTGCACAAGAATGCGTTAGATAAACCTAAATTCTAGAAATAACCAAGAATTTAACCATAACTTTGTCCTTTTATTATCTATTGAATAACAAATAATGTCTCTAACTGATAATAGTGACCTTTAGTATTGTCATTTGAATTTTGATTAAAATATAATGACCAGCTATTATGACCAACAAGAGAGTAGTTTTAGTTTATCTTTAGGCAACATGTGATTTGGTGCTCATTCTCGAACATTAAAGATTTGCAACAAAAATAAAAGATAATATATCCACGCTAGTTTTTTTTTACCAGTAAAGGTGGCATTTTAGTTTTAATTTTGGTTCTGAACGATATGGTCGTAAGAAAGTATTTATATCGACAGTATTTAATTTTTATGGAGTTGTCGTATTTTCACGTGTAGAAGATTTTAAATGAATCGCGTTTCAAAATATCAGACGGTGTGTTAAAAGACGTTTCTAAGTATTATAAGAGACGAAAAACTGTAAAATGATTAATGTTAGAAAACTATCCAGGCGTCAATCGTTGACTTTGACTGCTATGTTAATTGTTGACTTTGCCAATGGCATGACTTGTTCTTTACAGGCACCCTTTTATCCTCAGCTGGTGAGTACGATAAAACTTTTGAAAGTTCTATGAAGTCGAAATGATCGGTATTTACTAATTGTTAATATGTTATTTGCTACGTTCTTTAAATCTAAAATCCAAACATTTTCTTACTTAGAATATAAGGCGTAACAGAATACCCATTTTTTGGTTTTCCTGTTAAATGCTCAGAAGAATTAGGGATAAGGATCCTTAATTTACGTGCGTTTTTACGAGAACATATTTCTTTTTTGTTTCATCTAATTTTGAGGTTTCAAAAGTGTAGGAAATAATATACTAAAAATTAGTAGAATTTGTAATTAAGTATGCTCCACGTAGGGGCGGATCCATATCTTAAAAGGCAAAATAATTGCCCTGGTGGGGCCATCCCGTTCTTCATTTAAAATATCATTATAGATTTTAAACAATTTATTTAGACATAATTTTCGGTTATTCTAAATTAACCCAACCCAATCATTATTAATTTAAATCAACATCCTTTAATTTTTAATTTCGTTATTAGAAGGTTATGCTATTTTTAACCATGCTCTAATCAGTGGCTTTATTAAAGATTTTTAATATGTTTTAAAATCACCTATATTTTGATAATGAATAAGTTGGGAGCCGTCAAAGACAAAAGCTGTCTTAAGGGTTTTCCAAACATTTAAGCTATCGAAAGCTGTGCTACATATTATACCTATATATTGTTGTTGAATGCTTTGTTAGTTTAGTAAGCGATTAAAAAATACAGCCAGATTCTCCAACGCTAGTCGGGTCTAATTTGGCAACCAAAAGTTTTAAACTAACAAGTGTAAGAATAACGCAACTAAGTTTTATAGGTACTATTAATTTATTTCTGAGCTTTTTCGGAAATTTATAAAGAAAATGGCGATTTTAGTACTTACCTTCGACAATAATTCAACTAAATTCATTACAGCAACTCGTTCCAAGTTCCAAGATGAAAATCATTTGGAAACCAAGCAAGTCGCTGAAATATCAGAATAATTCATATTTTTAATGACGATTTATTAACAATGACTGGACAAAAACATGTCAAAATATATCTGATTAACTATAATATCTTAATTTAAACTAGTAGAGACTAAATCTTAAACCTTCTTAGTGAATCTGATCGTCAGTTTTTTAATAACACACCTATGCTGCTTCAAAAAAAAACAGGTGTTTCGGGTTCCTATGTTAAATAATCTAATCACTCTAATGTTCTAAAATGTTTTAACGATTGATTCCTTATAGTCTTCACCATTCTATTTTTTCATGTTAAAAGTGTAATTTTTTTAAATTTTCGCAATTTGCTCAACAGTTGTAGACTGTTCCAGTTTATAAAACAGTTCAGTGAGAAATTTCCAAAACTGTTCCCAGATTGAACTTTTTGTCCTCATAGTATTAATCGAAATATTACCGGATATAACGTTTTCTATTTCCGCTATTGTTTTCTTCGATGCATTATGAAAAGCACAAGAAACTTAGCCATCCTCAAAACTCGTAATGTAATTACTACTTACTATTACGAGCACAGCACGGATTCTAAAAGAAGTAAAAAAAATTAAATTAAAAAATAAAACCCGTATAACCACAACTAGAAGTATGTACCAACAAAAAATGTCGCAGTCCAAAAGGGATTTAAAAAGCTTTTTCGGAAGTGCATTTTTAGGCGGACCATAGGGTCTCATTTGGTAAATCTTTAAACCCATGTAAAGCCCTGTTCTATTATACGTATAGGAATAAAACTTGAAATAGGCCAATGTCAAATTCTTATATGTCAAGAAACTCAAAAAATACCTAAAAAATAACTGAAAATTGCGACAAAGTTTGAAATATCAGAAAATGTGTCACCTTTACTTGGCACGAAAAGGTAAAAAACAATATAACACAAGATTTAAAAATTAATTTTTATTTTGTAAAAAAAAAATACATTTTTAGGTATTTCTTCAAAGTTTTTTAGTATAATTGGCAAATTAACATAATGTTAGGTCTCTGAAATTTACCTTTGTTAAGTTTTATCTCTATATTTCTAATGGAACGGGGCCTTACATGGGGTTAAGAATTTACCATGTACTGTATATAAACTATATACTTTCTCGACACCACGACACCCTTTATATCCTATTAAAACAATTTACATTTAACTGCTGTTTAATATAAGACATTTCTGTCATGGTCGCGACCCGGACATTCTGTAAAAAGATAAAAGCATAATAGATGCACTAGACGGTTAATCAATATATAAACTTAAATAATTAATTATCAAATAAAGACCGAATAAAAGTCACTGCATCATAATGATTTTAAATACTTACAATATTAGTCAATATTAATTATTAAACAATTAAGTCGGTTCTTGTGCAAACAAGACAAAAACAATATCAAAATAGTTACCTATTAACATTTTTGTAAATTCGGAGATATTTTACTACTAAAATTGTATAGTCAATCACTATCTTTTTTCTTTAAATATTGTTGTCAAGAGTCCAGGGAATTTTTTTGTGATAAATATCGGGCAACCTTGAATATTGAATAGATAACATTATGAAGCACGTGGGCAAAAATCAAAAATAGGAATTCACGCTGGTCCTATCTTTGCTGGGGGTCTTAAGAAGGTCTTGCGAAAATGATAACGCACTTGAGATAAAGTAACTTTCAAACGATGCTGTTTAAGATCACAGAACTAGTCCATGTGCGAGTGGGCTATTTGGTTACGTTGTTGGTTACCACGAATAATTTAAATTTATATTTTTATGTAAAGAATAAATTTAAATGCAATAATACGTTTCAAATTATCATAACTACTGCGTCAAAAGTCTTAAAATTTAGCTAAATTTTTATAAATAGAGTTTAAGTTAGCTCCGGTACTAGGTAGCTCTATTCGTAGAAGAGTCACAAACCTATCTTCGCCAATCTAGTCTGTTATACACTGTGTTCAAAAAGTCACAAACCCCACCAATATTTGGGAAACGTCGCCACTGATCAAAAAATATTTTAAATACAGTTTGTAGATCTTTTTTTAGTCTATATTAAAAAAATAGTTTTGAGTATACAGGGTGCTTTACAAAGTCAGTACAGAGCAATGTACCATTTTCTTAAATGGAATAGTATCTATTAGTTTTTAACTTGTTTTCTATTTCTACGCGAACCTTTTTACATATCCTATAACGCCATTTCTATTAAGACAACAAATACAATAAAACTTCTTTAACAAAAAATGTATTCAATTAAATGTTAAGAATGGCCTTTCTGAACAGCTTGGTAATGTGCCAAGTTGTAATAAAATCTATTCGTTACATTTTGAAGCATAATCGGAGGTTATGAGCTGACATTCTGTCGTAATTCCATCTCTTAGTACTTCAATATTTTCCAGATTTATTACATAAACTTTATTTTTCAAATGACCCCAAAGCAAAAAAATCCATCGGCGTAAGGTCAGCAGATTTGGGTGGTAATTCTAATTCACCCCTTCTGTCAACCCACCGATTCGGAAATATACTTAGTATTTAAAAATCTTCTTATGTTTATGCCAAAATGTATCTTGCTGAAACCATGTCGACTGGATATTGGGACCTCTTCTAACGATAACTTCGGGTAATATTTGATTTTCCAGCATCAGCAAATACTGTTACAAAATTATATTTTCATCAATAAAACAAAATAAAAACCTATTATTTGGTTTTGAATGATAGGTACATGCTGCCCAAACATTGAGTTTTTCGCGAGTATGTGCTTCGCGCATCCAATGAGGATTCTGATCAGCCCAATATTGACAATTATGTCGATTAACTGTGCCGTTGAGCATAAAGATCCATTCGTTAGAAAAAATTATGTTATTAAAGAAATTACAATTTCCCATTTTTGCATCATGGTTGCGCAAAATTTCATCCGGCTCGGCGATCAAAATCATCTTCATAAAGTTCTTGGGCCAATGAAAAGCGTTATCATTAAGAATACTCATAGACACGAAACCGACATCCGACTGGGTGGCCACTTTACGTAATGATAAATTTGGATCTTCTACAAAATGCTGCAATAACTAAACTTTTTTCTTCATCGGTAGCCCTTTTCGGCCTGAGCGTTGACGATCTTTACAAGTTACCGTTTGCAAAAATTTTGCGTGTCAATATAAGATCATTCGCAATGTCCGAATCCTCTAATCATAAGCAGCGTAATCCGCTCTTTTTCAGTAAGGAAAATCATTTAAATATTAATTCCAGCAATAAAATCACATTTGTCGAAGTAAAAAATACTGTCAAAAATACAATAATAATAATAATAATAATAAATGACTTTATTGTAATGATTACAAATGGCGAAGTTAAAGCTTGGCTTCCTCACTTAACCGGAATGTAAAAATTTCTTCGACAGTATATACAAGTGCAGAAGTGCACCATTGTACAATAATAAAAAATGGGAAATTTCTTCTGTCTATAGATAATATATTAAATGTAAATGAAGAGATTTCCCATTTTGTACTATTGTCGTACAATGGTGCACTTGTACTGTCGAAAAATTCGACATATACCTACTTATTGATTTGTGTTAGCAGCCGAAAATTTTTGGAGCAGCACTGGGTGAACTAGTTGGCGTGAGCCACTATATCTTACCCGTCCTATTCGAACCGATGGATATAGGGTCTCATTTTGATTCTGGTAAAAATGTTGTCTGTACTTCAGACACTCTGGGCATCTGGGTGTGAGCCTGCCTGATGAAGGGTAAGGGCCCAGAAATCGCGATAGCAGGAGAGCACCCAGACCAGAATCAAAGAGTAGTTTTTTTATTTTTCATTTTACGATCCTCTTGTTTGTTTCTGCACTAGTGATATATATATATATATATATATATATATATATATATATATATATATATATATATATATATATATATATATATATATATATATATATATATATATATATATATATATATATATATATATATATATATAGGGAAAGAAAATAAATGATCCGGTTTAGTTTAGTGTTTTCTGGGAGTCACAGGAATTATCAAGCAGCTGTTCTGATTTTGTTGAGAGCACAATAATGAACAAATTGTTATGCAAAGCTGTAGTTAGGGGACACCGACATGATGGTGAACAAGAAAAAGCTGTTGCTTGGTACTAGCACAGTCGTTTTAGTAACATCAGTAGCATTGCGCTAAGATTTGTAAAACGATTTAAGGTGGCATTTCCCGATCGCGTTCATTGTGGCCAACCTAATTTCATTTTAACGTGGTTTTTCGGCTTTTTAACAATAACATTATATGGCATATATTCATATCCTGCAAGCAATTTTCAGTCAATGGTTTAAAGGTTCAACGTGTATAATGATTTCATTCAGAACATATCTTAAAAACTCTATGGTGACATGTTTTCTGTCACTGAGATTATTTATTTTTATAAAATAAATCATAAAATATCTTGAAACTTTTATTATTACATTAAAAAATACCTATAGAATATGAATCTACGGTTAATATTGTGATAATATGCATCCAAAAGAAAAATAAAATACTAAAATAAAATTAAGATGGCAATGAATGAGTATGGTGTGCAAATGCAACCTTAAGCTTGATAAAAGCCAGCATTATTTTTATGCCAAAACCTTATATACCTTTAAATAATGTGTGTATTACTTATTACAGTATATAGAGTTTTCCTAGGCTTGTGGATATCATAATATAATTTATTAATATTTTAATTTTTGTTCCTTTGTTATAAAATCAAAATGAAAATATCTAAATTATTTACTTTTTTGCAAAGAATATTACGCATATAAATTATTTAAGTATACGTTTTACACGTGGCCTCCGCGTTGGCCAACTTAATTTCATTTTGACATGGTTTTTCGGAATTAAAATTTTTAACAATATCATTGTAAGTTTATTATGTAGCGTAGCTTCATATCCTGCAAGCAATTTTCAGTGAATTATTTAAAGTTTTAGCGTGTATAATGATTTCATTTAGAAGATTAATAAGTTAAAAGATCTTTGGTGACATTTTTTCTATCACTAGGACACTAGGACCTTAATATTCTTTTCCTAAAATAAATCATAAAATGTCTTTAAACTTTTACGTTAAGAAATACCTATAGAATATGAAGCTATACTTAATATATTTATAATGCTATTCTAAAAAAAACTTTGAAGCCGAAATACCACATCAAAATGAAATTAAGTTGGTCAACATGGACGCCACGTGAAAAATGAAGCCTTAAATGAAATAAAAATTAACAACAATGACATTTCAAATGCATACCTATCATGTTAAAAAAAAATTACGACTTTTGACCTTTCTATCTCTTTCTTTCTCTCGGTCGCACATTTAATCACTACGATCATTATCATTACTATTACGTATTTATAAGTATAAAGAAATATTACGAATTTATAAGTAAGGATAAACTTTTCGTATGCCTACTAAACAGTTTTATTTTTTTATTTCAGGCTGAAAAGAAAGGATGCACAGCAACGGAATACGGCCTAGTATTTGGTATTTTTGAACTTATAGTATTTCTTGTTAGTCCCTTTTATGGGCAACATCTTAACAAAATAGGACCAAAATATACCTTTAATGGAGGCATTTATACAACTGGCATTTGCGCCATTTTATTTGGGTAAGAGAATAAATCGTTTTTCTTCAAACTCCTTTTAGTTGGGACAAAATTCTTTAAAGAGACATTTTCCACGTGGCGTCCATGTTGGCCAACTTAATTTCATTTTAGTACAATTTTTTGCTTTATTTTTCTTTTGTATGAATATTACTACAATATTGACCTATATTCTATAGGTATTTTTTAGCGTATTAATAAAAGTTTCAAGATATTTTATGATTTATTTTAGTAAAATCATATATAAAAAAAATATTGAGGTCCTAGTAACAGAAAACATATCACCATAGATCTTCTAACATAGGTATTAATCTTCTAAATGAGATCTTTATTCACGTTGAAACTTTATAATTGACTGAAAATTGCTTTCAGGGTATGAATCTATACTTAATACACTTATAATGTTATTGTTAAAAATTTTAAAGCCGAAAAACCATGTCAAGATGAAATTGGATTAGCCGACGTGGACAACCTAGTACTTTGGTTGCCGTTATTTCTGAAATTTTTGATTAGGTATTTAGAATCTGGCTTGTATACGTAGATATTTCATAAGATAATTTTTCATAAATAAATTTTAAATATGAATAGATACATTTAAACATTTATATAAAATAAACCCTTCTCTTTGGTACTGATTAACTGATAAAACTATTATCTGTGGATCTGGATATTCTGATATTAGACCATCATATTGGCCAATAGAAATGATAACGTCAATAATTTTGCTCATATCAGGAACGACATGAATACCTTTATTGTTTCCCAGTTTTTAAAGTTATTAGTCACTGTGCAAATGGTATCCGAAAATTAGTATATGTAGACCGTAAGGCGTAAAGTCTCTAAAACAATAACGGCTAGATTCTCCCAAGCTAGTTCGGTCTAATTTGGCAACCAAAAGATTTAAACAAGAAAGTGTAAGACAACTAAGTTTTATACCATGAATGTGTTTGTGAGGTTGTTAGGAAATGTGTAAAAAAGAGCAACATTAGTACTTTCGACAATAATAGAACTAAATTGTTTACACCAACCCGTTCCAAGATGAAAATCATTTAGAAACCAAGTGAAATATCAGAATAATTCATGTTTTTAATGACGACTAATTAACAATGACAGGACAAAAACCTGTCAAAACATATCTGATCATTGACAATCAGAAGATATTAATTTAAACCAGTACTAAATCATAAACGTTACCTATTGGTGAATCTGAACGAAAAACTTTGCGTTGATATTAGGATCGCTAAAAACTTTATATATGTGCCTATTCAGAATTGCTACTGCAGTGGCCAGATATCTTTGACAGATATAGTTATAGGGAATTTTTCATTTAGGTTTAAACAGTTCCTCTTACCAGTATTTTCTCTACTTAATTTAGATTTTATATATCATTTGTAGCACTACAATACCTTTTTTACTTCTAAACACTTTTAAAACAATTGCTCAAATATTTTTTCTACTCATGTCAATAAAAACCTTTTTTGTATGTTCAATAGTAATTGCGGAAGATAGTCCATTGTTTTATACACATTTTCATTGTGCTTCAATCACCATGGTGATTGAACTACAAAGTTCACTTTGTGCGCGAGTATATTTTTACAAAGGTGGCGTTGACCGGTGCCGCGTCAAAATCTTTATAATTTCATAGACATTTTTTGACATCTTAAAAAGAAAAATATTACTAATCCAATTTTATTAACAGTAACATTCGTAGAAAAAGTATAGTGTAAAACTCGCATGGAATGACCATTTCCTACTCGTATGATTTGCAGCACTCGCCTGCGGCATCGTGCTGCAAACGTCATACTCGTAGGAAATGCATGTCATTCCATGCTCGTTGTACAATATACTATTAAGATTTCAAATAGTATAATGTCTCAATATAACAAGTGCAATCAAAATTATCGATAAGTCTTGGGAAATTTGCTCAAATGTTTAAAATGCATAAGTGCAAATTTGTCAAAAATTATAAATATGTTTTCATTGCACGAATTGTATTTTATGAGAAAATTTCATGAATTTTTCAATTTTTGGTATACATACCCCAATATAAAACTTCATTGTCACAATAAATGTCAAATAAATGGCAAAATTCAGTAACTAGTAAACTTGGCCACTTTTGATCTGTTACCAGAGGCGTCGACGCCGAAAATTAAATACGTACGTATATTCATGGCGACGGTCAAGTGCGAGTTCGACTCGCTCATAGGGGGTTCCGGACGGGCGGCGCGGCGGCGAACCGTAATTTTTTAAAGATTTTTTTTCAATGGAATAGTCTTACATGCAACATACATGAAAAACGTCAAAATGGAACACAATTTTATCGTTCAGGTGGCGAATACTTCGACAAATTGTAGTCGTCCTCTGGTGCCAGGCATTACCAGCCTGCGCAATACACGTGCGCGAGGCAAAGTGCGCGCGCACATTTTTGTTTGGTTTTGTTTTTGTGGGCACCTTTTTTCTTACTTGTTTTCGACTTCTATATTTTTGTTTTTTTTGACATTTGCGCAGTGGAATTTCACTTTGGCGTTTACATTCGAACCCATCCACTTTAAAGGAGATATCTCCAATTGCAGCGCTACAACTACGTATTTAATTTTTTAGCTTTTTCCTCAATTTTTTAATCTTGCGTTTTTTATATCTTTCGTTTTTTGACACCTGCGCAGTAAACCAAAATGCGTACCACGCGCAAATCGAGCGTGCTGGACATTCGCACGGAATTTCAGTGGCTGTATATTGGTGTCTATATTCGAAACCATCCACTTTTAAGAATATGTCTCCAATAGTAAAGCTATACCTACGGATTTAACATTAGAGACCGGATTTCACTATTACAACACGCAAAAATCGGGGTCGGACCCGTCGGACTCAGGTAACTGATGGAAAGGGCAAATGAAACGAAACAAATATGATATTTTGTCAACAAATCATAGGTGACAATCTGGTTAATAAATATAATGAGTGCAAGTGAAAAGTTAACCTTTGAATCTAATAGATAAAAAAATGTGAACTATATAAAAGTTACACACTTTCTTAGTCCTGCCTTTCAGGAACCTTAGGGCATCGAAGAAATGAAGCATTATTACGATCACTAATATTGCGCCCATCAACACTACAACACCAAGGATGAGACGCCAAAAAAAAACAATGTGTTTGGCGCATTCGTATTTCCCTTTTAGCGACATGAATTTCACGTGCACAAACTACCCTGTGTAATCCGTGCCTGGTTTTGCCAGGAATCGAGTGCTACGGGCTTAGGTGAGAGGCAAGCAACGGCAGAGGGGGGATTTACAGCGCGATAAGCAAGTGACTAGGCTATTTAGAATATCTTTCGACGATGTCATAGATATTGAGAATTTTGCATTCTGTGATAAATTCACAATACTGTATGTGGTACGGAACCCTCTATGCGCGAGTCGAATTCGCACTTGGACGTTTTTGTTTTTGGTTTACACAATCACGGCAAAGCTTATAAATTATTTTTGTCAAACACCGTATATGTACGTACTTAATTTTCGGCATCGACGCCTTTGGTAACAGATCTAACTGGCCAAGCTTAGTAGGTAACCAGAATTTCGTTGTCATGTCAGAAAAAGGCAAATTCTTGATTGTTCTATTCATTTCCATGAAAAATAAATAAAGCAATACCAATGATATAGGTGTACATATATCATTGGCAATGCAAATACTAACAATTTTGAGCGCCCGCATCTTTTTTGAAATTTTGTGAAAATGTCGCAGCAAATGGTGCAGCAACGCTAAAAGAAATTAATTCAAACATTGAAATTCTTACCCCAAAAAAACACCAAAACAATTAAAACTTATCATTTTAGTATTAGAATATCCATTTTGACAGATGAATAAAATTCTCTTTTTAATGATACATAATAACAAGCGAAGTAGGCTGTCATTTGCCTATCAACAAGTAATCACAAGTAATTTGTCAGAATTCTTTATTCCATAGCCTGCTTATTTTTAAGTTGCCCGCCAGCTGTGTCATATTTTTTTAACACACCCGTGTTTTAGGAAAATACCGCACAGTTGATAAAGGACATATAATAAAATCATTAATTTTCGCATTTAATAATTTTACTAGATATTATGTGCACATTCGTAATGGTTTGTGGGAAATAAATAATGCAGTATTGACGCAGTGTAATCAGAAACATGTTTTCAATATTACTGATGGTTTCCCTATAGAACATATTTTTTATTTTAGCCTCTTAGATAAAGTACAAGGACGATATCCTTTTATAATACTGAGTTTCGTCATACGTATCGTAGAAGCAATGGGAAATGCTGCATTTTTAACAGCTAGTTTTGCCATAATAGCCAAGGAGTTTCCTAATAATGTTGCAACAACTTTTGTAAGTATAATATCGTGCAATGTGGTAGATGCAAATAGATTTTATCTTTAAATATATTAAGGGTTCTGTGATCTACGCACTTTCTTCTTTTTGCAGGCCTCACTTGAAACCTTTTTTGGTTTCGGGTTAATAGTTGGGCCAACAGTTGGAGGAGCTCTTTTCCAAGTAGGAGGTTATACTCTACCATTCGCGGTGATGGGATCTGCCTTATTTGCTTCTGCCATCTTAACAGCCATTGTACTACCCAAACATGAGGACGGAAGAGATAAAGAAAAAGGACGTACGTTATTAAATCTTTTTGTTCTTCTGTGGTTCCGTCTTTTCCCCTTAGACCATTATTGACTTCACCCACCCATCTCTGTTTTGGCCTTCCTCTTGCCCTCTTTAATTGTCTTTTATTCCTCCCAGAATAACGTTGTAACAACTTAAGTTTGACATAAATAAGTAATAATTTTTGTGGAACTTTAAAGTTCCAATAGCACTTTTTTAATCGCATTTATAAGTCACTTTTCATTGCCTTTATGGTCTACTTATTTCTATTAATGTTCTTAACGATAAAATTTATAAAACATCTTGATATTATTGCTGTCAGATTGGCAACTTAAATTATATTACAGTTAAGTTTAACCATATACTAAATAATACATAGACGAACACTGGCGTGTAATAGAAATGAACCAAAAAGTGGGTCTCCCTTGAAACATTTTGGGGATTTACTGGTTTATGGCTGAGAAATGTGTTTGTCCACCATTATATTTATATGTATTATATGTACTATATATTTTTTTAATGGTAAACAAACAAATTCGTAAACCATAAACCAACCCACCCAAAAGTTTAAGGGGGATCCGCTTTCGGTCCCATTTCGGTGTATTCGAGAATTTGTCTCTATTCTTTATAGTATCTGATTTAATACACTAACATTTTTAGCATCAGTATTCAAAGTGCTTAAAATCCCAGGAGTACTCCTGGCAACTACCAGTATCATAGTCACCAGTACTTCAATTGGTTTTCTTCAAGCGACGTTAGAACCCCATCTAAGAGTATTTCACTTGGCTCCAGTACTTTTGGGTCTAATGTTTGTTATCAATGGAGGAGTGTATGCTCTAACAGCTCCATGTTGGGGATGGATGTGTGATAGTTTTTGTAGTCCTAAAATTGTAACTGTTGTTGGAACTATTTTTGTTGCTATGGGCTTTTGTTTGATAGGACCTGCACCTTTTATTCCTTTACCAACGTAAGTACTTCCTTTGTGCCTGTGTTAACGATATCCTTATTTTAATAGTTAATAAAGTTAAAAAATTTAATATCATCGGCGTTACTTTCGTGTTACCTGAGCAAGCCTTCAGATACAGTAAGTTCATTAAAAGGTGTTACCAAAAGTAAATAAAAAAATTGTTTACAGGTATAATTTTCATTTAAAATCCTAAAAGCATCAGATATTTTAAACACTTATTTAAAATCTAATAGAAATATATTTTTTAGAATCCTATGGGTGTCAATAGCCGGTTTAGTCCTCCATGGAGTTGGTATGTCAGCTCAACTTGTAGCGTCATTTGGAGATGCCCTTAAAACCTCAATGTAAGTTGATACATGGCAATACATTATTATTGTAGTATTTACACATTTCCCTAGACAGATACTCTGAGATTCAAGGTGTTATACTGACAATTGTAAAAATAAGACAACTAAGTACGTTTTGTATTATAAATTAGGTTCCAGATCTCTTTGTAAATTTGCAAAGAAAATGATAATTTCAGTATGTATTTTCCACAGTAATAGGATCTTCTTCACTTTAACAAGTTCCAAGACAAAAATTACTTGAAAACCAAGCAAATCATTGATATAATGGAATAACTTATAAGTTTTAATAGCGGTTTCTAAACAATGACAGGCCAAGAACTTGTCAAAACCGAACCACTAACTAACGAATATTAATTTTAATTTAAATCAGTACTAAATCTTAAGCCGTTTTAGTGAATCCGGGCAGTGAATTCTATAAATCATTTTAATTAATTCTTAATGTATAATTATTTAAGCATATACAGGGTGTTATGAAATTCACTGCATATATTGAGACTGGTAAATCCTGGTAAAATTTAAATAGGGGAAAAATAGTCATTAATGGTGCTGTGCGATAAATAAGCTACGTATCGCCCCTCAAAAATTTTTTTAACCACTGTACAGTACTGGTAATAAACACTTAGCCATATAAAAAACAGTAAGCAAGGTTAGTACCCGCTGTACTGTTGCCAAGCCTCTCGTGTAACAAGTTTGTAAAAATAATATTTTGTTACCTTTAAAGAGAGAACTCCCACTAAATATTCTTAATTAAACCTTAATGTTGAAATACTATTTCACAAATAAAACAGTTCACAGAACAGCTGTTAAAACCAACGCTTAAATAATAACGCTTAACTAAACACCCAGAAATGTTATGATTTACGAACTTATAATGCAGAACACTAAGCGCGTATGATATTTCGTTAATACTAATAGCACTATTAAAGGGTTGAAAACTTTATTTTTGTAATCGTTTGTCTTCCCTACCCATGACGCATGACGTCGTGCCCTCTACAAGCGTCGGATATGGAGTTTAGGGTATATTTTAAAATAAACGTGCGATTTGAGGAGAAAAAAGTATTGGATATGTCTGTAGACTACCTTAGGAGTCACCTATTCCTGAATAATAAACCATTTCCATAACACCTTGCATACCTACATACGGTGCAGTTTTTTAAAACCTGGCATAAGCTAACTTTTTTTATAACTATTACTTCCAAAAGCAAACTTGTTTGAATTAACCTAACTAAGAAAAATCAACATTTTCTTTCAACGTTGCCAGATTTTACAGTATCCACTTAAATAATATATTTTTAAAAGCAACACCGCATTTTTTATCATTATTTAAGAGTTCTCAAAATAATAAATAAAAAATGTGCAGTACCTGCAGTTTTTTATTCGAGTAACCGTTTTTGAGCAATCGGCCGAAAAAAATTTAAACAATAGCATTACTCCAATATTTTGTTTATTCTTCAGTTTTTTAACAAATTAAATTTGTGTTGTGTTATCCCTCAAATAAATGTTTTGATACAAACAGACTGCGGATTATTTTAATTTTTTCGACCGATTGCTCAAAAACGGCTACGCGAATAAAAAAATGTTAGGTACTGCACATTTTTATTCATAATTTGGAGTTCTCTTAAATAATGATAAAAAAATGCGGTGTTGCTATTTAAAAAATAATGTTTAAGTGGCTACTGTAAAATCTTTCAACACTGAGAAACCTTTTTTGGTTGATTTGTTTAAGTTAGGTTAATTCATACTTTGTCTTTGGAAGTACTAATCTATCTCCTTAACTAATAAGTTAGCTTATTTCAGGTTTTAAAAAACTTACACTGTATTTATTGGACGTATGTATATAGCTTATTTTTTTCCTTTACAGTTGCCATGGATTTCCAAATAACTTAGAGACCTACGCCCTTGTATCTGGTCTGTGGACTAGTACTTTTGCACTAGGGGCTTTTATCGGTCCATCGATAAGTGGAATCCTGTACGACAATATTGGCTTTAGGAATGCTTCAATGTTTATCGTAGTTATACATTTGTTAGTTGGACTTGCCACAGTAATATATTTATCTGTGGCTAAAAAGCCATCTACTTACATTGAAATTAAGGACGAGAAGTTACCTAATGGTGATGTTGAAATTTCGCATTCACAGACACATCCAACGGAAAGCATCAAGAGGTAGATATATAATTTTTTTAATTTACTATAGGTCGACCGTAATACCGTAGTCGGGCTACTCGACGCAGGACTCTCAATCTCACTATTGCCAGATGAGATTTTCCCCAAGATTGAAATTTTTCCACCAAAAAGAAAGGATTTTAAAAAATTCCCGAAAAATAAAAAAGCACAATTTTAATTGAGATCTTATAAAATGACATATTTGCAATGGGTTCTTATGTTTTTGCGTGGAAGCTGCTTCCCAGCGTCTTATGCGAAATTTTAAGAATTGTTGAACTGTCTAAGTGTCATACCCTTAAAAGAATTTGGGTTAAACTAATAATGGTGCAACGATATTGAAAAACGATAGATATTTTCAAGACTGGTGGATCAATAAGCAACAATAATATCGAAAGCAAAACAAATCCGTACATTTCTCAATTTAATACAAACTATTAGTATTTAGTAAAATTCAAAAGTATAGACATATATATTTTTTATTTTATGTTAAAAAACTAAAACAGCAAATTTTCAATGTTATGTATTCACCAGAAAATCTGCTTGAATCTGCTTCCCAAGTTAGTCAATAATGTTTTTATATTTTATTATTTTATATATTTTTATATTTTATTTATTATTTTATTTTATATAATAATCCTTTTTGACATTTTGTTAGTGGACTAGCAGTTTTTGAGTTTAGATTTATGAGCACAAGATGCACATAATATTTAAATCATTAAGAATCACTGTAAAAATAAAAATTAAAAACGCATACGATGTTACGGCTAAGAAAAATAAGGTCACACAAACTGAGCGCAGAACCGCAGAACACAAAAACATAGGGTTTGCCGCAGAATGAAAACACAACAGGTGAACAATACGAATTTGCCGATGATGACCGAAAGACGAAGCAACGCTACTAAACTGTGCCTGTAGGTCTATGCAGCATGCAACTTGTATTGTTTAACAACCAAGTTGTCGGTTCCAATGGTAACATTGTTTCATCTTTGCGGAATTTGACCATATCCAAATGTTCCATGTTATTCATCATTTGTTTTTATTTGAAAAATAAAACAATTCTGCATTTCTCTGGAGGCGTCATGCCATGCGCATGTATTAGTATAAGTAAAAAAAGCAAAATGAAATTCCCGAAAATTTACCCAACTGGAAAAAAAATTCCCAAAAAGTTTCAATTTTTTTTTCATGGCATGCTTGACCACGGACCTATAAAAACAATTGCTTTTTTCAATTAACATGATATTAATTCTTCTTTTGGCTATAACTCCGAAACTAATGAAGATATCGAATCGAATTTTTGGCATTTTCTCTTGCAAATTTATTCTACTTTTCGATGATATAATAACTATGTCATTCCATTTAAAATTTCGGAGAAAAATTGAGCGAGTGCCGCGAAAGTCAATGTAACACAGCTATTATTTCGTTTAAATTAGCAAACCTTCCTTTCTTAAATGAGACCAAGTTCATCAAATTCGGTTGAGTCAAAACAAAATTATGGACACTTTTATCAGTAGACTTTTCCCTCCTCTCCAGCCCTAATTTTACATCTTACAGCAAAAAGTGTTAAACCAAAAAGATGTAGAATTCTAGTAGAATTATCAGTGTAATATTTTTTTGATAGCTTTTATAGAGATATTTTTCAGAAAAAGTATTTTTTACATGACCACGGCAATTACGCCCCCTAGCGGCAGACTTAGGAACTTAAAAATTATTTCCAGGAATTTCGCTTGACCACTTTCCTTATTAGGATTTTTTTCCAAAGCTCCTGGAGTAGCAATTCCTGAGATATGGTACCTCATCACCCTTAATGAAACACCCTGTATGTAAACATACTTTTAACCATAAACCGGTAAACCCACCAAATGTGTCAAGGCAGACCGGCTTTTCGGTGTATTCGACTGTCTGTCTATATTCTTGATAGTCTTTGCTACCATGCAATTAATTAATTAAGTTTCTTGACAATATGGCGACGGAAATATGTCTTTATTCGCATTTCGTATTAGGTTTGTAAACAAAATGTAGGTAGAATACTGATGAATAGTTTATTTTTCCATCTTTGTAACAATGCGCCGAAGGTGAAAGAACAAACCACTGTCGAATTTCCAAAAAAAAAAAATCTTTTAACAACTTTTAATGTCTACTGGTTGCCTATAATATATTTATTTTAATATTGTTTTAAATAATTCATTAAAGTGACTGATTATCCAGTCATATCATTTCAGACCAATTTCCTAGTTTTGTAAATGCGTGTAGCTTCTCTAGGATGACGTCTTAAAATAAATTTATTATTTTTACATCATAAAAGTATGATCAGATTACTTTATTTTTCATATTTTATCATAATCGATTGACTACAAGGAACATCGATCTTCCAACGTAAACATGAAAAAACTTATTAAAATGATGCGGTCTTAGTCGAAAAATTCAAGAAAAGAGAACGCTCGCACCAAGAGTCAATAATCATCGAATCGACTACGAAATTAGCATTTCTGTTATTTTTTTATGTTTATATTTGTGGCACCAAGCAGAATAAAGCAGTGTTTCGTTTGCTTGTTGATCCACAAAACAACTATTCCCATATCTATTTTAAATAATTCTATAACAGCTTATTAGAATGTCGAATATAATTAATTTTTTACCTGATTTCAGTATACGTTCTGTTGGAAATGGCATATCAATCGAAAAGAGCAGGCCACCAGCCATGAATAGCCTCATTGCTTGCAACAGCTATAAAACTCAAGCATGGCCTGAAAAAGATTCGCTTAACCTCGCCTTAGACTTTTACACCACCAGTTATGGAGCTGTAAATAGCCGAAGTGCCCCGCAATATCTTGATGGTGTTGCATAGACTCTGAAATTGTAAAGTTCTGATTTCGAACTTGTATACTTTTTAAACATATGAGTATTTGTTTTTTTTTTATGTTAATTACGCCATGTAGCATGTACATGTTGTATTTATCTTCCAAAGACTTACGACGTCTCGCCGGGCATATTTTAATAAGACCCTGTACAACGAAAAAGAAGAATGTAACTTTTATAAAAAGACTTAAAATGCCCCAAATGATACATTATTTTCATTTCCTCTTCTTTTTTCGTATGCAGCTCGGAATATTTATAAGCCATCGTACTGTAAAGTAGGTAGTTTTAACTGTGTAAACTGATAGAATAAGATCTAATTTAGTTTCCATTTTGTAAATTAAAGCTAAACAGTAAAAAATAAAAACGCAATATAGCCCCTTGACCATTATTATTTTATCAATTTAAGTTTTATATCTCTAGAAAGCTAGATTATATAACACTACTTGATTAGCAGTCAATCTGCATAGAAAATACCCTAAATTATTTTTGAAGTATTAACAACGAAGAGCCGACAATAAGTTTTTTCTTGTTACTACACCTTGGTAAATTTAGCAGAATATTTAATAATTTAAAAAGATTCAGAAAATCAACGATGTCGAATTTATAATCTACGAACAATATTAATAATTTCTTGAAAGATACAAAATGTGTATGTTTTACATTGGAAGGAAACGAACGCAATTATTGGAATTACTCAATATAACTAGATTAAAATATCCGAATTATCGCTTAATTAGATTAATAAGCTATTTATAATATAGTCATTATTATTTAAGTTAGTTAGGTAAATTTTCTGTTGAGAAACATTTTATTCTTTTTAACGGAACCTACTCGTTGCGATGGTACCTACTTTATTTTGCGGAAAAATATAACGCAACTATTTTAGCTTAGTGACATTTTGCAAGCAGAAATTCCAGCCACGCTAAAGTTTAGAGTGGTGTTTTAATCAGAGCTTTTGCTACATTTACCAATTGACTTTCCAAACCAACTACAAATGGGGAAGGCTTTTAACATTTCTTAAATTTTTAAGGTTTTCATAAATCGCATGTTTCAGAGATCACTTTATATTTTAGCGATTAGTGACATTTTGCAAGCAGAAATTCCAGACACGCTAACCCATAAACGCTAAACTTTAGAGTGGTGTTTTACTCAGAGCTTTTACTACATTTACTAATTGATTTTCCAAACCAACCACAAATGGGAAAGGCTTTTAACATTTCTTTCTTTTTAAGGTTTTCATAAATCGCATGTTTCAGACATCACTTTATATTTTAGCGTTTAGGGGTTAGCGTGAATGGAGTTTCTGCTTGCAAAAAGTCCCTAATGTTTCATTAATTTAGAGAGACAAATTTCATGTTTATATATAAATCAAACTAAAAAACAACTTTTCTGTTATACAATAATATTTTGTATTCAACAAAAATATAAATGTGGAATAAAACTGTAATTTTATTTTACATAACCGATCAAAACCAGGGTGCAGTATCAATATTAGGTATGCATATATGTTAACTGTTTCCTAAAATGCTACCATTCGCCAAATTAACTGCAATATGTTAGGTTTCCTAATTAGTTAATCTTATTTAAATAACATAGTTGATATAATATGAATATTAAGTTTTAAACAATAGATAAATATTAAATAATATAACGACTACATTCCTATAATTCAGTACTATGTACTTTGAAATTTTAATTATTATATAACATTTGTTTTATAAAAAATACATTTTATATTTATTACAAAACCGTTATTTTATTTCTTTTCATTTTAGCTTTTGAAAGCAACTGAATCGCAAAGAAACAATATGTCGTAGGACAATATGTTACGATCAACTGCAAACTAAAATTTTCAGGAGTTATGGCTTTCTTAAATGCTTCATTGTGCGTTCCTCCGTAGTTTTTGTAAGCGTGGATGAGTGGCGAGTATAGAACAAAGTCTGCTCGTCCACGCCTCAAATCGCTGGTTGTTACGCCGCGCGCCGGCTCCACACGCAGGGGCCAATGTTAGCGCCAACGTTCGCTCATATTCATCATTTTGTTCGTTAGAGGAGCCACACATTGGATGAATTGGAGCCAAACTCAGTTATTTCCGCGCAGAGCCAACGTCAACATGCCGGACATTTCTGTTTTTATATTCTCTAACCATAGGGTTCCATAAAACTAGCTCTGCTGGATAGAGTTTCAAAAACTCAAGTAGGTACTTTTTTATTAGACTACACCACCTGAGACGACATTATTTAGGTTCACCATTCACACACTCGTCCTGCAAAGTCTGTAGACAAAGATTTGCTGACATAACGTCCAACTTCCCAACGTATGGCCGGCAGTACGATTATATTTGGCGCCAATTAATTTGATGTGGCGTCGAAAACCGACACAGAACGGATATTCTCCAACGGTGCCAACGTTGGCCCAAATACTGTTTTGGCGCTCCGCACATTGGACGAACGTTGTTTGAACCAACGTTCAACAATGCAGTGTTAAGATCACAGTCGTGTCTTTCTCTATGTTTAGAATGGATTAAATCAGCTTTTATTTCTCCAGCGGCCCCAGTAAAAGCTCCATGTGTATGGGTTTCGCTACTGACCGGTCATATAAGTAGGTTCCAGTGTCTTGAAGGTCGTTCTCTTTTGAAAAGACCACCATTCATTCATAACTGGCCGTTTGTTTTGTTTCATACATTGCACGTGTGTAGGAAAAAGAAAGAAGAGAGAGAGAGAGAGAAAGTAAAATCTCCGACTTGGCGCCCTATGGCTTTCCGAGTCGTCTATATTTTACTAAGCAAACTTATGAAAATACAGTTCCGGATGAAAAAAATCAATTTTTGCACACACTTGACACTGACATATCATTTTTTAAAGTTTAATTAGACAACCCAAAAATCACTTTAAGTTTCACTAAAACCTGTCAAAAGTGTTATACACAAAATATTAGGCTTTGAGAACTGTTTAATTCATGAATGACCGCAACCACGGCACCTGCTGGGAAGAAAGAGCGACGTTGCCAAATTTCGTCACTATGCAATAGAAATAAATTATTGAAATTTTATTATCATGAAAAATAATGATACACATTATATTTTATTAATTATTATACTAATATTTTATTAATCCTTGTCCATGCTTTAACGTTAACTTGTGTTATTTACGATTACAGATATTGGGTACATTTTGCAAGCAGAAATTCCAGATACCCTAACTTAAACGATAAAATATGAGGTGTTTGAAACATGCGACTTATAAACACCTTGAAAATTGACGAAATGTTAAAAGCCTTCCCCATTTGTGATCGGTTTAGAAAGTCAATTAAATTAAACGAAAAGTAAATGTAGCAAAAACACCACTGTAATGTTTAGCGTTTATGTGTTAGCGTGTCTGGAATCGCTGTTTGCAAAATCTCACTATTATCTGTGCTATTTATTAATACGTGGCCCAAATTCCGATAAAAAATGAAGCTTACTTACCTTTCACACAGTGCTAGAGAGAAACAGTTTTAATAGGAGTCTTTCCGGGCTTACTTAATTTCAAAAACCGTCAACCGGCAACGAAGAATGGCCAAATCGGTTGGGGCATTTTTGAATTTTTTTCTGAATTTTTATTCTGAGAAGCCGCAAACTATATATAACATCTGAAAGAAAAAAATTGTGCAGCTACAGTAGAGGAATTGAAGAGTTTAAGTTACATAGGTGGTAAGTGTCGAAATTTTCATTTTGATTTATTTCCATAGAAAGGTGTTCAACACCACGCTTAATGTCCTGACAAAGATGGTATGTTAATAGATTTTAAGATGAAGCCACCGCTAAGTGCAAGTGCCGCAAGCATTTCATTACAAATGTAGCAAGTGCCAGTCAGCTGAAATTCGAGTTAGCACGTGTTTCGTTTTTATGTGTATTATTGACAGAGGTTTTTGCAGATTTTTTAAAGAAATTAATGAACCTAGTGTAAGTTCTCGTAGTGGACGTTTTGAAGCTATACAAAATCTCCTAAAGGATACTGGCAACGCTCTTTACATATTGGCACTTATCATCGTTCTATTATTTTTTAGAACATTCGTTGTTCTAATGGTCAAAACGACTAGGTTTCTTTAATAACTATTCTTTCGTTTTGTTGTTAACCTGTATTTCACCATAAATAAATAAACAATAAGAAAATTGATTTTTTATTAAGCTTTTCTCAATTATCTCCAAAACATATTTTTGGCACCTCCACTGTTCAATTACAAAATATATAAGCAAGTAACAAATATAGTAGATACATTGGTGGATTATGGGCTGTAGTAATTAATTATAATTAATTGTTAATCTAAACTGGTATCATTGAAAATTAACCTCAGATCTTAAATCATATTTTAATTTACTTTAAATAAAATGTAGATTTGTATAGGCAGCTCAAGGTTTCTTTGATATAATTACAGGTAAAGTTCTATACTTTATAGTATGGTGGACTAAACACTAAGAATAAGATTAACCCTTAAATAATATATTATTTTTGCTGTTTCTATGAATATCTGGTGTTTTTGTTGTTAGTTTATCCATTTACTTGTACGAAAATCACCATAAAAATGGATTCAAATTATTAGTAAATGTTCTACTTTAAATGGCATCCGAATGTCAAATCATTCAAGAATTTTAATTAATTGTTAATTTAAATAAGCACCGTTAAAAATTATCCTTAAGCTATTTCAGATCTTAAAACATATTTTAATTCACTTTTAATAAAATACGAATTTATATTGGCAGCTCAGGGATTCTTTCATATATGTAACTACAATTAACTAAAGATTTATACTTTATAATATGTTGAACTACATACTATACATAGTGGTACGTAAATAATACCATTACCTATATAAAGTAGTCTTAAAAATGAATGAGATTTGGGCATTCTTAAATTGAGGGGGCATTTTAAGAGGTAAAATATCTTTATTCGTATATATTTATTTAATGGTATTTTTCTAAGTTAAATTAATTGTTTTGACAATTAGTAACCTAGCATTTGGCAAATAACATTACACAATAACGGTATTTCCACCGGTTTTTTATCAACAGTTGTTAATAATGGTTTTCCACAGGAAAACAAAAATTATAAGTAATGAAAATTAAAATTTTTGATTTAATTTTCTTAGTATTTGAATTAATATAAGCAGCCTTAGGCGTACGAAGCAACTTTTACCGCGCCATTTGCTTGACGGCTTATAACTTAATTTTAATTTAGTAGTAGCCACATGTCTGTTTATTACAATAATATTCTTATGCCAAGATAAATGAAAGATTAATTTCATTTCGATTTTTAGGAAAAAACTTTCTTTAGGTATGGTGTCGTTAGGTATGTATAATTTTAAATATCATATTTATTCACCAAATGACCAAATAGTTGTCGAACACAATTATTAGAGTAATAAAATAATTAGAATAAAAATGCTGTAAGCACGTTTTAAACGCTTGAATATATTAATCAGAGTTTCGAATTTATAAAAGGTATGACATAAGTTAATGAGCACAATTTATTTAATTCGCCATAAACAAGAACCATTTTATTTGATCCAATAAAACTAAATTGAAACGAGACAAAAACGGCAAATTTAATATACTTTTCCTTTCGTGCCAATCACCCATTAAAAGTAAAAATGCAATAAATTAATACCATCGCTAAACCATCTGCTGGAGAAATACTTTTTGTAATTATACAGCTGTTTGTATTACATACCTGCAAAAAATGTAGCATAAAGTAAATCGACTTCCTGGCGGCCATTAAATATTACGCAATTTTGCTTCTTTTCTTAAGGTCGATTATTTTTATTAATATGTTTAGATTTGCAGCCAATAGCCGAGACTTATATTTTAATTGCTGGCCTGTATTATTCATAAATGGTTATATTTTTATAGATTTAAATCACTTACTTTCATTGTTATTATAAATGCATTATTTTTATTAATACAATTAAATACAAGGCTGAATGATTGTTATTTACTTAATTTATATCCGCAGTACTGGCTGTTGTAACTTTAGAACTGTTGACAATTTTAGTCCCAATATTATTAGGTATTGTAAATCTAAGTAGTTTTTTTTATAGGAAAGCACATCAGTTACATCACTGGTAGTCTAATGAGAAGTCTAAAAAAAATGACGAATAAAATTATCGGCTTATCTAGCACTTGCATGCCCTTGGGACATAATTATTTAGTTTTGCAATAATTATGTACTTAAACATATTGAAATCTTCCCATATCAGTTAAACAGGCTTAAAGTAAAATTTATTGGGTCTTTTTTTTGAATTGTATAAAGAATTTGGGAACTGAACCTAAAATTTCCAGTTAATTAAAAAAAAATTTTAATAAATCTTTAAACGTGCAATACGAGAATGCCCAGAGGTTGATGGAAACTGATTTCTAATTTTTTTGCCTAAATGAATAATTAAAAATTATGCCTCAAGAGAACGCAAACAGTAGGTAAGCTGTTTCAGGGTTTACATCTAACTGATTAGCACATATTTGGCCTCCGAGATAACGATAGTAGTATTATAGAGCTCCCTTAATTTTAGCTCTAATAGTAACTTCCAGTAACTTCGCATTTCCTAGAAAATTTCTAAAAGAGATAGTTTATTACCTAAGTAGCAAGCCCCATACACCATGGGTTCCTCAATATGTATTTTGTACTTGTGCTAGATACTTATGTGCGTGGAAAGCGCACTAGCCAGCGTAGCGACACAGTTTGCCAATGTGTGTACCAATGTACCAATGATATGGACAGAGCAGCAGATCATGACAAAGATTGCTATTTTTGCAAAAAAAAAGCACAAGGGCTAAATGTTGGTAAAAGAAACAGTATTTAATATATGGGGAAATCAGCAGCACGAAGTCCTCGACCACGTGATGAAAACTATCTCATCCCTCAGATCCCAGAAACCTCGTCTTACCAATATATAGAAAGTGATAGTCCAGAAATCCCTAGTAAGACCGCTTAAGATTATACATTTTTGCCATCTACGTCCACGGAACCACATTCACTTAACTAAAATAAATTAAATGACTTAATGAGGGATTTACATTTAACAAAGTCTCAAGGAGAATTACTAGCTTAGCGTCTACAGTAGTGGAATATTTTGGAGAAGAAAACAAAAGTTAGTGTATTTGGCCATCGTCATAAGGATTTTGTGAATTTTTTTGGCATGCATTCTGATTTAGTGTACCTACTGTAATAACATTAAAGTTGTTTCCACATCTCTGGAAATAGAACACAATCCACAGAATTGGAGATTATTTATCGACTCCTCTAGAACAAGTCTTAGGGATGTGCTTCTACACAACGGTAACGCATTGATGAAAGAAACTTATGAAAGTCTGAGGACACTGTTGCAAAAAATTAACTACAATCAATGTTTGCGTTGTTGTTGTGCTGATTTTAAAGTGATTGCAGTATTTACGCAACAAGGGTATACAAAATATTGCTGCTTCCTCTGTTAATGGGATAGTCGCGATAAAGTGAATCATTATGTTAAAAAAGACACATTTTTCTTTACTTTTGAAAGGTAAAAAGATAAAAAGGAAACCGACAAGCTCACATTTTAAACTACTGTCAGAACTGACAGTGACAGTTCCGTCAAAAGTTCTGGTACATTACGTGGTACAACACCAAACAAAATAATATTTCATCTTTGCTTCAAAATTTAACAACAACGGGTAGATTGGATGCAAACAATATAGTAGTAATACGTATATGAAGTCAAAGAGCCAATGTAAATTATGATCTCTAGATGCGAGTCGCGTACATTATTATTTTTTGTTTCTGCCCATTTAGCAAAGTATTGTCAAAGTTGTTGAAGAGACGCACACAAATCAAATTGATTTTATTGAAAATCGTCTTATATATTTATCTTAAAGTAAAAAAAACAATTATTTTAAAGACTTTTCTCGTCTTGTTTTTATAGAAACCTCGTCTGAAGCTAAAATAATCTTGTTAAAGGTATTTTAGTTTTCAGTGCGTGAAATCATTTTTCTATGCGTGAAATGCCTATGTCACACACGGTGATAAAATGGCTTACTTCACACATCAAAATCAATGTCAAAAAGTCAACTTTTGTGACAGTTGTAAAAGAAATATGCATTGCTTCCACAAATATTTCTTTTGACTTTCTTGTTCTTGCGTTCTTAAAATTTAAAACAGACGTTTGCAGCATTTGCTTTAGTTTTAGATTAGTATCTATAGAAAAAGAGGACTTTTTCTATGCGTTAGAGAAAAGCGGACGGTAAGAAAAAAAAGGGGACTGTCCTCTGAAATAGTTTGGTTGGCAACCCTAGTTTTGTAAAACCTAGTCGATATATCACTTTTTGTAGCGGCGTGCGGCATGTACCCACAAGCGTGGGGACATGCTATATATGCATCTAGTAAATGCCTCAAAGTAAGAACTAATATATTTAATATTGTATTAAAACAAAATATTGTATAATAGATGAGAAGATCTTTTTTTGGAAGCCTCGCAAGCTTTCAATGAATTTACTTTAAATGATCAGTTTAATGATACGGAAAAATTAATGCGAAAGTCATTGTCGGTCAAAGATGTCAAATTAGAAAGGCCTCATAACCAGTTATATTAATAATTAAATCCAAACACGCGAGATAAAAATACCTTATGACTAGTCATGTTCATGTTTGTTTTAAAGTTTACAAAGAATTCTTAATGTTCATCATTGACCTTGGCAGACAGTTTGGGACTTTCCGCCTCCATTATCATCGTTTAAAGAAGATTTATTTGTAACCAATACCATTTTAAATATTTGTTTAGTGTACAGAGTGACTCTTCATGAATGAAATCACACACAAAACTAGATACCTACCTAAAACAATTTGAAGAGCCTATCGGTTGTGAGGGTAGTGGTAGTGGATATGCCCTGGTAGTAAATTCTCGCCAACATACACAATTTGATGCCGAAAATAGCGTTATAAAAATTTATAAATTAAATTTTTTTTAAACATATCTAAATCATTTAGATCGATTTAAGTGGCCTTATTGGAGGCATGTCCCGAGGCAAATGTCGGAAAAAACACTTAAATATATTTTTCTGCAATACATATCGTCATTGAAATTTTAATATTGTAAGCCCAAACATTTACGGCCAGCTTCTCCAACGCTAGTCCGGTCTAATTTGACAACCAATGGCTTTAAACTGACAAATGTACGCATACTCTCGACAATAATAGAACTAAATTCATTCTAGCAGCCCGTTCCAAGATGAAAATCATTTGGAAACCAAGCAAATCGCTGAAATATCACAATAATTCATAAGTTTTTAATGTCGACTTATTAACAATGACAGGACAAAAACCTCTCAAAATATAACTGATCAACTTGAAGATCTTAATTTAAACCAGTACTGAATCTTAAATCTTCTTAGTGAATCTGAACGTTAATTTTTCAGGAAGAGTACAAACATTTTTTTATCTGAAATTTTCATTGAAGCTTGATTTTTTAACATTTAAAGATCCTTATTATTAAAGCGTACCGTACGAAGAAAGTACGGTACGGTGGGTGTACTGGGAAAATCCGACTCACCCAACCAGAGCGGGTAATATCCATAGGGATTTCACCAGCCCTTTAAGAGGATGTGTGATGGTACCACCTCGACCGAGGAAGAATTCCTCTACCACCTTCCTAAATTCCGCTACCACCTTCCTACACCCTTGTTGGATAAGACCCAATTTCGTGTATGTTGGAATAAGTATGTTCCTAATTCCTAATTGGCCGTTACCATCTAGACGACAAGTGGTTCGCCAGATTCCTGACGTAAAAAACTTCGTGGAAAACACCATAAAAAGCGAAATTCGTGAAAAACCAATATGGCTAATGGTCGACGAAACTACGGACGCGACAAACAATGTAGTGGCTAATGATTTAGTCAAAGTTTTATATCTAAACCAATCGTCAAAATCATACTTGATTACTAGTAAAAGACTAGAAAACACTACTGCTACCTCTGCATGGAAAAGTTAGTACTAGGTGTTCTTTTAATAAAGACATACAGAAGATTAATTTTTTAATGCTGTTCAGTGAGCATGTGCGTGACGGACGAGTAAACAACTTACAAGAATGTTATGCGTTTGAGACGTGGAGCGATCTTTTTCAAATCACAGTGCAATGTTTACGGCAAAACGACGTTCTTTATCGGGAAACATCATTGAAGAAGTGTAAATGATGCTAATTTTTGCAGATTCGGATCTAAAGCCGTAGGTAGGTATCTGTTTCATGCTTGCCCTTTTAAAATATATAAATAAAAAGGTAACGCTACTGTGTTCTCGGTCAGTTGCACTGTTGCACAGCTCTAACTTAATATTTTAAGCATCGGCATTTTTTGCGGCTATTAGCAGATGATACAAGGTTTAAAGACGTTAAAACCGCATTTTTGAATTTTTGTGGGTTACGAGGTACTAGAATTTCAGTGACGATGTGTTAATAGTTCGTGAAATTCATCCACGTAATGAATATTCTGCAAGATAAAGCAGAATTGCAAAGAATCTTCTTTGTAGATCATAATATTTTATACAAAAATAATCAACGGCACTTGTCTAAATTTGGTAACTAATGCGTGGGGGCGCCGAAAGGCGAGTGATGTGTGTGTGCTTTGAAAGGCCTCTTGTTACCCACTTGAAATATGCGACATTTATTTTAATCGGTAAGATTAATTATTTATTGATTCCGAAGGAAGTTTTGAGAAAATCGGTCAAGCAGTTTTTAAAAAACAAGTATTTCAAGATTACATTTTTAGAAGTTTCATTGCTTACTTAGGAAATATCTACTAAGCAACATGGAACAAAGTTGCATATATTTTTGTTTAAAAGAATCTTCTAACGCCTCTAAGTACCTTAGCTTAACTATTAATCTGGTACATATTAGGACATTTTAGGAAATATCTTTAAGCTGTAAGCTCTAAATAATATTAACCTAAAAGTATTCATTTTGTAGAGCACATATACATGTTTTCTGATATTCAAGTATACTGACTTAATTATGTTGCAAAAATACCAATCCATTCAAAAGAATTTGTGCAAAATACGAATTTCCCACACCACTTTTGTAAGGGTTTTGACATGAACGCCGATGTGAACAGAATATGAAAAACAAAATGGCAAAAAATTAGAAAGTGATAGTTATTCCTAAACATGAAACAATGTTTTTGGCATGCTTCATTGAAGGGATGAAATAATATTTAACGTAACACGAAAACATATTTATATAATCTAATTTAGTAAAATTCTTATTAGCATTGGTTGTTGATAGCTAGTAAAGATCTGTTAGTCAGAAGGTCGTTAATGGACTTTCTCATTATTTTCCTGGGAAAACCAGAACAATATTGTCACGTCTTTTTTAAAATTCATATTAATGTCATTCGAAACGATAAAGTTTGTATGTTGATCGAATAGTAATAATTGAGCAAGCCTGTCGTTATTCATATATTTTCTAGTGTGGTGACAGAAGCTAAAAATGCACCGGACTTTAACATGTTTTTATTTTTCTAGGTACATAAAAAAGTATTTGACACCATGGGCGCCTATAGGTGGGGGGGGGGGCACCAAACATAGAGAGGGTGCAAAATTGGAAGGGGAGAACTATTTTCTGGCTCGAAAGAGAAGATCAAGCTTTTTGCCTGTCGATGTAGCTATTGGAGTGTGCTTGTGCCAACTGAGACCATGTTCGGAAGGGATGCCAACAAGATCGATCGTTCCTTTGTTTTGTAGGGCTTGATCATTCATGTGGATAGGGCGTTGCCGGATTTTTTGCGTGACAGGGAGCAAAACTGGATTTTGGAGGTTTCGACCTTAACCAGGTTTTTGGCACCCCAGTCCCAGCATAACTGATGATTTTGGGCAAGGGATAGGTGCATGGATCTGCGTCTGTTATCCAGATCTTGATCTAAGACTTGTCTGAAAAAATTAATGTTGGAGTGTTGGAGTGAAGAGTACTATCGTAAGCGTAACTGTGGATGGGACTGGTAGTTGAAGAGAGCAGATCGTTAATGTGTGTAGAAGAAGTAGGGTTGGCGCCAGAACTGAACCTTGGGGTACGCCAGCATTGATAAGATGGAAGTCAGATAAGTAACCGTCCACCACAACAGATATTTGCCGATTAGAAAGAGAGGTACATAGTTTGGGAGGAAGACCGTAAGAAGGTAGTTTGATAAGGAATGCGTCATGCTATACTTGGTCAAAGGCCTTGGAAATATCAAGAGCAACAATCTGGGATTCGCCATTGCAGCGGAGGGAAATTCATAGATGAGATTTTTTGTTGAGAGAAGGTCAAAAAACCCAGGAACTGTAAGAGTTGTCTGACGAGGGCAGTTAGATGCAACGGATAAATTTAGTGAACGATTTAAGGGTAAGTTTTAGCCAGAGAACATCGGGCTTCCGTGATTCTAGGTTCGGGAGTCTCGTGCAAGAAAGATCACCGCGTATGTAGGCTCATAACCCAACATAAAGAGGTTGAAGTTGAGAAAGTTCATAACCTGGAAACAGGAGATGGTTAGTTGAGGATTTGGGACTAATTTGGGTTTCGGACAGAAAAGAATGTGGAGTTGGCATGATTGGAGGTAGTGGTGGACAGAGTTCAGAGTTTAGATTTAAATTAATATGAAATTTCAGATTTGAAAAGGATATTAAACCTACTTTTAAAGTTTTTCAATAATGGGCCCCCTGAGCACCCCTCGCCCGGAGATCCGAATGGATACCTCTGGAATGTTTTACCCCTGGAAGCGCCATTACCATTTTCATATATATATTTTTGAAGAGGTAGATAGTTAGAAGAGAACAGAATTCGAAGTGACAGAGAAAGAAGAGAAGAGAGACAAAATGATAATGGGAAGAGGACAAGGAAACGGAAAACCGACTCACGCACCCACGGCTGGAAACATCCGTTAAGATTGCACCAAGTCTGTAAGTGGGTGCGTATGGTGGTACCTCGGTCGAGGAGATGCTCCTCTACCACCTTATAATATCCCTTTTATTTGAGATGTTAGGGTTAAACATATGAAATTAAGTTATAGTGAGACAATTTCAGCATAATTAATTGATTACCTGAGCAAACCTTTACGGTTATTTTGAAAACTCTACTACTAAGCTACAATATAACTATAGCTGTAATAGATCGACATACTAAATATTTTTTAAACACATACACAGGGTTACCTAAACCAGAATTTTATTTGTTGTAAATAAAAATATTACAAGAATGCAGCAATATGACTGACCTGTATTTAAATACTACGCCTTGTTCCGTACCATTTGATACACCCTGTCAAAAATGTTATATAATAATAGGTATGGTGTATTTAAGAAAGCGCTTCCTGTGTATTTTTTTCCTTATTTCAATAAATCAAAGGGATAACAGACAGAATATGAGAATGCTTTGAAAACCAAGCTAAGAATTACGAAAATAATAATAGAGGACAGCTTAAGGGCTTAGTTCAACCTTTTGTAAAACTGGTCGAAAATATGACTGATCAAAATTATTATTCATCTTCGTATATTTTTGAAGCCATGCTTGAGAAACGAAAGAATTTCGGACTATGAGTATATCCATAAATATAGTTACGTTACACCCCTCATTTTCTTACACCTAAGAAAGGCAACTCAACATTTTGAAAAGTCAAATATCTATATGGTAAAATTAAAAGAACATAAAACCGGTGGCAGACTTTTACGAATCCTGGGCCCGGTGTCGTTAATTAAACTAATAAGAAGGAATGAATAGGTTATGTTATTAATTATGAAAACCTAGCAACATTGCTTTCATTTATATTTGATTTCTCGGACAATGTCACTATTACACTGTTCATCCTTCATCCCGTCACGCATATAATGTCATCCTCATCCACATTTACTAAAAAATAAAATTCTTCGTTTTGCGAAAATTTGCAAGGATGTAGTTGATGAATCCCGATCGGTGTCTATTACTGGATTCAATTTAAAAAATTAAGTTTCATTATTTTCATTGACTATTCTTAAGTTTTCTAATTTGTTTCAAGCTTTTTAAGGATTCACTCTAAAAGTGATTTAATTTGTTACTTAGACCTGCTATTTGGTGACCTATTATAATCATCAGAAATTCTGCTCCGAAATGCGTGAGCCGAATTAGCTCCCGTTTGCAAACAATATATCTACACACATTTATTTGTATCTACACGAAATAAAAACTTTTAAGCACATAACAACGCATATTGCGTTGGTTTGTATACTTGTATCACACAATTTTTGCTTCATAGGCACGTAATTAGAAAAATATGGAGATTTAAAGATAAGGTTTCTTTGGCCCATAACCACCGAACCACCCATATAACAAATAAAGTACATATCAGCACACCCTCAAATTGCTGCATTGGATATACTGGCACGTAAAATTCTAATTCCAACTTATTCTCTTCTGCACGCCCCACCTTACATTCAACAGGTGAACCCGGGTTACCTGTGGCTCGTTCAGTACGCGAGTAGATTCAAGCAAGTGGCGATCCGATCGATAGAAAAAGTAACTTGTACTTTTCAGTGCTTTGTGTTTTTGCGGAGCTTTTGTGTTCCGGTCATTCCGTGATATTTTCGGTTCTTCAACTGTGGATTGGATTTTATTTTGGATTAAAACTGTTTCTGCGGATTTGGGTTAGTTCTCTTTTTGTATTTTGTCGAAAATTCTGCAGAGTAAGATTTTATTTGTTTAGTTTTGGTATTTTTAATAAATAAAATGTGGACTTATGCTCTACTGAAGTAAGGGCAATAAAAAATATTAATTTAAAAGAAACACTTTAGATACCTGTGTATAAAAGGAGGCATTGCCCCTCGGCTTGAGAAGTTTTAAAAAAGATTGTGCCTCTTTTGAATATGCCATGTGCATGTGGTCTTCAATAATAATTACATTTTCGATAGAACTCTTTTTTGGCTGCTTACAATTAAATGCCAAATTACTGTTTTAAATATTATAATTTATGAATAATAAATAATATTGGCTTCTAATCTAAAAACTCACAAACATTCATTTTTATTGTATTTTTAGGAATTAGCTATGCAAAAGAATATTGTTCCCTACAGTAATAAATATCTGTTTACTTAAGATTACTAGAATATTTATTATTTATATTATTTTTCGTCAAATCCTTAAAAATAAACAGCAGTAAGACACACATCTTTCAATAACAGAGAAACAATAATTGTTCACATGACAATTTATCCAAATCTAGTAATTAAAATAATACATTATTTAATGCGTTACCTAATTTCTGCTGCTGCTGATCACTGTGTAAAGATATAAATAAAATAACCAGGGGCGGCCCGTGAAATTTTAAAGTTGTATATCTCTGTTGCTACTTATGGGACCCATGCCAAGATCAGGTTTTTTAATAGTGCGCCTACTAGGAATGATTTGGTAGAGAAAAAAAATATTTTGTAATTTGCGAAAAAACGTTGAATTTTTGAATTGACCCTCCTGGGAAATTAACACGCTTAGGTATTTTATTTATTATTTTTTCTAAACAAATTTTACATTATTTTGTCGACAATTCTCAAATTTTAAGAGAAAAAAATGTGTTCTGGGAAAGTTATAGTCATTGGAATTTTTTTAAAAATTATATTCCAATGACTATGACTTTCTACTAACACATTTTTTCTGTTAAAATTTAGGGATTGTCGACAAAATGATGTAAAATTTGTTTAGAAAAAATAGTAAATAAAATACCTAAGCGTATTAATTTTTTTCCCAGGTGAGTCAATTTAAAAATTCGAGTTTTTTTCGCAAATTACAAAACATTTTTTTCTTTACCAAATCATTCCTAGTAGGCTCACTATTAAAAAACCTGAACTTGGCATGGGTCCCATAGGTAGCAACAGAGGAAACAACTTTAAAATTTCACGGACCGCGCCTGTAAATAACTCAGATTGTCTTATCCAAGAGCGCACCCACGGGAGGGTCTATGGAGCTCCAGTGCTTCAATATAGATGTTAATATTTCATAATTTAAAATTACTTCAAATGTTTGGCTACTAAGGTTATTGTTTTAAAGCTATTTAGCAATCCAATTACTTAATATAACTTGAACCCCCAGAGAGCCTTCCTTTGCATATGTGGCCATTTTCTTAACAACGGGTCTTATGGGAAGTAGGTAATCTTTAGGGAGCTGTGCCATTTTTCAATATAGCAAAGTCAAAATTCCGGTTACGCCTATGGTTTTATCTGGCCCAGCTACGTACTTTAAAAACATCTAAATCTGATGTAAGTCCGATTTCACTGTCGTCACTAACTGACTGATTTCAATATTTTAATAGCTTATAGCTGAAGTTAATTATTGTACATTAACAAACTCGCTCTAAGGTTAAGTAAGTGTTAGGCTAATGGCGCGTTTACATTGGTATAGTTACTTGTACCAGTTACTTGTACAAGCAACTAACCAGGGTAGTTCACTTTATACAATTTGAGGCTAGTAGGTGTGTACCTGATCAGTTTACATTGGATTAGTAGCTGCCTTTCAAGTTAGTGGTACAAGTAACTAACCCATTTATTATACCAATGTAAACGCCGCTAAGAACTGAACCAATAGTTAAATTGTCAAGTTTGTCAAACGCAGGCGCGGTTTTAAAGTTGTATATCTCTGTTGCTACTTATGGGACCCATGCCAAGTTCAGGTTTTCTAATATCCAGCCTACTAGGAATGTTTTGTTAAAGAAAAAAAATATTTTGTTTTTTGCAAAAAAAGTTGAATCTTTGAACTGACCCACCTGGGAAAAAAATTAACACGCTTAGGTATTTTATTTATTAATTTTTCTAAACAAATTTTATATTATCTTGCCGATAATTCTTAAATTTTAACAGAAAGAAATGTGTTAGTAGAAAGTTATAGTTATTTGAATATAATTTTTAAAAAAATTCCAATAACTATAGTAATTTAAATATTTTTAAACCTGTGTTAGTAGAAAATTACAGTTATTTGAATTTTTTTAAACCTAAAAAATAATTTTTAAAAAATGACTATAACTTTCAACACATTTTTTCTCTTAGAATTTAAGAATTGACGAGAGAATGATGTAAAATTTGTTTAGAAACAATAATAAATAAAATACCAGAGCGTGTTAATTTTTTTCCAATTCAGGCAACGCTTAAACAACGCTTTAACAATGCTTTAATTTTTTCCCCAATTCTGGCAACGCTTACCCCATCCACATGAATGGCCAAGCCCTACAAAACAACGAAACATTCGATCTCGTTGGCGTCGCTTTCGAACATGATCTCAGCTGGCACAAACACATTACTTCAGTAGCCACATCGGCAGCTAAAAAGCTAGGATGTCTCTTTCGAGCCAGAAAATACTTGATTGATATTTCTCTGATCAATCAATAACTGATACATTTGAACAGGCGAGGCGCGGCCCATCAAATTTTAAAGTTTTATATCCCTGTTGCTATTTATGGGACCCATACCAAGTTCAGGTTTGTAATAGTGAGCCAACTAGATATGCTTTGGTGAAGAAATAAAATATTTTGTAATTTGCGAGAAAAAGTTGAATTTTTTTTTATCTAAGACATCCCATGTAGACTTCAAGCCTAAGTACTAACGTACCGTGCTTGCAGCTAGAATTGAATATTTTAGCTGTACAACACATAACACCAATCAAAGAGAGTGAGAGTTTCGTGGTAACAGATTTACCTGTTAAGAGCTTAGCCGAGAATTAGTAAATCTAACTTATAGTTAAGATGCTTTTATTAAAAACATTTAGCTAAGTTATGTAATAAATAACAGATCAGAGACTTTTTTGTCAGATCTATAATATGTACATGAGGAATTTACAACAATAAAATGAATTCATAGTGCTTGTGACACACATTTTTAGGACTAGTTGACCTGGGCTGTAAGATTTTTTTGTATAAAGATATTTCAAATAATAATTGAATCTATTTGTAATTGAAAGTATAAATTTATTTAAACGTTAAATATTGACTGCCTTCAAGTGTTAGTCTTCCATAGTTAATAGCTTCAACCTAAATTTAACCGTGTGACGAGAAACTCATTCTAAATTCTAAAATTGGTAATAACTGGCAACTAAACTTTTTAGATATTATTTTGACCGCTATGTTTGCCATATTTTCACAAATAGTGTTATTTAATATGTCTGGATCAAAAACGTTAAAATTGGGGATATACAAATTTCTGTTATAAAAATTGCATTTCCCATTTCTCATATTTATGACAATGAGTATTATAGAATTTTATTTGACTGTTAATATTTCATAAGTTATATTATAAAAAATAAAGTAAAGTCTGTTCAAAGATATACCGTTTTTGGCCATATGCTGAATAGGGTTCCTGAATTTGATAGCCTAACTAGTAGTTAGGCTGAACATCTTAAAATTTACAAAATTTTTAGTATAATCCTTTATACGTAGGCGTATTTAGTAACTATGCCTACGTATGAAGGATTATACTAAAAATTTTGTAAATTTTAAGATGTTCATTTCTTCTCTCTAGAACATTTGGTATTGGATATCCACTTGACACGGTGAAACTGTTGAATAAATGAATCTTTAACAATTCGCCAGCCAAATAAACCTTTATTTATTTCTATACGGACGACTCTGGCCGTTTGGTTTTAACCAGAGCCATTAACCTCACACTTATCGATGGTTAAAAGAGAAATTGTATATTACCTAAATTTTGGAGAATATAAAGCGATACATGTATTGTCAAAATAAGCAGAATTTTCTGCATTAATCTTGCTGGTTTAGTCATTAAATTTGATATATTTGATATTTTCGTTTTGATTAATTAAAATTTGTGTAAAAAAACGATATTGTATACAAGAAAAAGGAAAGTTACTATTTATTTTATATATTATAGTCTTACATTTTATAAATTAGGTAAGTTTATTTTCGAAAAAAAAACTCAATGCAATAGTTTCAAATTTTTTCCTAAAATTTTAAACGTTATTCTGCTCAGGTTTTGAATAGGAATCAAGTTAGCATAGTGGCCTTTTTCCTTTAACCACCGATATGTAAAGACAGTTATACTATTTTCTTGTAGACGGTCTAATCCTCTTTTGTTTTCTTTTGTTATTTTTAAACGGTCTGGTGCGAACCATCTAATCTTAGCCTATGGATACCAAAGCGATATTATCTCTATCACTAAGATTTCACGTTCTAAAATTTTTAATTTTAAAACATAAGCCATATTATGATTACCCTAAAAAATGGCAGATATGGTATACAGGAGGTGAAAAATTAAACATAAATAAAACTTTATTTCAGTTTAGGTAATTATTTTTTTACAGCGGTGCGTTCTTGGAAAACCCTTTAGTCGCCTCTTTCACTTAAAGCGAAGTTTATTTTTAAATCTTTAAAAAAACTTTTGGTTTTTGTTATTTATGTTCCTTAATTTTTCTCACACTTTTTATTTAATATCTCGTATTTTTAACGCCAATTTTATTTCTAGATCAAGCAGAACTTTTTATAAAGGGTGACTTTTCTGATAAAATTGAAAAGAAAAGTCATATCAAAAAATCTTTGGGACATATTTAAAATTATGACTAAATTCGTTAAAATATATTTAAACAAGAAAGAAATTAGGTAGATAAATGGGCGTAATTTGAATAAATGAAATAAATTGTCGTATTGTGAGAGATAAGGCACAATTTCTACCTTTTATTTATTAAACCTAATGTTTCGAGAAAATAATACATTAGAGGGCTGGTTGCCTTGTAATTTTGGACACCCGCAGTTTTTTAAAACGGTAAAAAATTAAATTAATAGCACTTTTTACATAGTTTATCGTCATCATACCACTTTTTAGTTCATACATTGCTGAACCTGTTTAATACAACGACCTTTTACAGTTTCCTCCATACCTATTTCGCAATGCAATACATCCATTTATGGTATGTACCAATAATGATGATTATAATACTTATCTTATAACTTAAAGATAATTAAGTTTGATCAAAATAGGCAATAAAAAAATTAATTTAATGCATCACTTTAAGGAATACTTAATTTTTTCCATAGACCTGACATTTAAAATTTATGATTAATAATCAATATACCATGATTAATTACCAGCTAATGATTTTTTATTGACAATAAAAAACAAGGATGCACGAATATTATTTTTTAATAACTGGGTGCAGTGGCAGTGTATAAAATTAAAAACTAAAAAATATTAAGTAATCGAAAGTTTTCCATTTTTGAAAAAGTCAGTCTTTTTACAACTTTAAAGATTTTGGGATGCCTACCTCTCTCCCCCCCCCCCCCCTCCAGTGAGGTGCTGCGGTCACTAATTGTTCCAAATATTAATTTAAATTTGCAGCACTAGATAAATCCTGTAAAAAAAAATCAGACTATTAACAATTTTATTAATGATTCGTTTCAGTGCGGTTTATCATGTTTACAGTATTAATGTAACATTAATAATCAATTTAATTAAATGTAATTGGTTGGTTTTTAAATATTTGTCTTATATTTTCTTTCGATATTCCGATATTTACAAACACGACGTTATTCAAAGTTTATTAAAAAATCCAGGTTTATAAAGTAGTCTATGGAGCACTTGTATGCATTGATCAAATGGCTTGATTTTAATTTACTTTGAAGGCAATTAAGTGAAAATCAAATAATCTAAATCCGAGTTTAAACAATTTTAGACATATATAATGTGTATGTACTTTACAAAGTCTGTTTCTTAATTAGAAACACGTTTTATAGATAGTAGTCGTTCTAAAGAGAACAAATAACAATGAACGTTTTATTTAGCTCTAATAGGATATAGGACAAAATTTCATGTAAAGCATGTAGGTTATCGAAATCGTCTTCTTTTGGAAAATAAAGCTGTCATTTGCTGCTATTTGCTGCTATTTGCTGCCCCTGGAATTACTTAAAATATGTTTTTTAATTTTTTGCTCATTTGCATACTTTTTCTTACGTCTGTAATATTTTTTCTAATCGAACCCTTAAAAATACTTGACAACAATTTTAAGGCGAAACTAGAAAAATTGGGAGAGTTAAGGTGAGTTTACACTGATCGTGAATAACGAACGTGGTTCACGCTTTCGTGGTTCGCTCTTGTTCCACGATTAGTGTAAACACATTATCGTGAAAAACGATTGGTCGACGATCAGCCCACGTCACGCCACGACTGACATTAGACATGTTTAATATTTCACGCCTGCAATCAGTCGTGGAGAGACTAGTGAAGATAATTTAGATTATTTTGGGAAATATCTTGTGTCATTGTTACGAAACGTTCCTGCCGCCAAAATCTGCTCTTGGCAACAGCAGCTGATTTCTCGTGTAATGAAGGCACAAATGCCAGATTCAGCGCCACCAGAGACGCCTACTACTATAGAAGATGTGACATCTGACAGCTTCTCAGATGATTACCAACGCAGACCACCTCCACTAGATACAGCTACAAATGCAGATGGTACAGATACAACTACAGATGGTTCTCCAGACATGTATCAACATGAGAACCGTTCATTTTCGCAACATGACAACGATATTGATTACTACTTGACATCACTTTAATTTTTTTATATATTTCAAATAATAAAATTCACATTTGAAAATTATTATTAGACTAATATAAACTGCTGGCCAATTCAAGCGGGACAAACTAAATTTTTGATAAAATTTAGAGTGGAATATTTTCGAAACGAAAAAAGATTTTGATTTAACTTTTTCAGTATGTAATTGAATAGTTCTTCTAGTTTTTATACTTCAAGGCACTATTGCTAGCAGTCGCTGCAACTCTATTTTACAGGGTGTTAAGTGAAACCCTGACTTTTTTGGAAAAGTTTTCCAGTTCCGAGAATCTAGGAAGAATTTTTTTTGAATTTTCTTTTCATACTAAAATGATCCATGGTCAAATACAAAAAAACAATTTCTCCGGATTTTCTCTATTTTCATTTGTTTTCCGTATACAGGAGTTAGTCGAAATTATCGACTTCTTCTTACAAAGGAACCCCTAATTTGGCCGTTTATTCACAAAAAGCGAAAGACCAAGTAAATTTGTAGTTTGAAGTAGTCCAGCTAACAAAATTAATACAAATTTTTGTACAGGGTGTAGCAAGTTTGGATCACGGGCTAGTAAATTATTATTTTTTAATTTCTACTACTTTTTCCTAAGTTAACTATTAATTATCACGTGCTACGTTAAAGGGTTAAAATTTGTTAGGTCCGATAACAGTACTGGTTAGAAAGATCCTTTTTGCCCAAACGGGTTTTTCATTTTTTGTCTAGTCCCATTTTTAGTGATTAAACGGCTCGCATTTTGAACCTAACTTTTTGCAATTGCATCCATGAACGATTGAAGTGAGAGTGCTTTTTTGGTGGTACATAATGAATGTTTTATCCAACCAAAAAACATGTAGTGGCCAAACAGCTAATGATGCTTATTCGAAGAATTTTTTAGCATTATACAGGGTTGCAAAAAATATACCACCTATACTTTATATGGAAGTCATGTGATTTTCAAATTAATTGAATATAGTCCCAATTTTCTTGGAACTTTTTGCCGAAACTGTTTTTGAATTTTTTTGTCTGGTCCCATTTTTAGTGATACAAATGGCTTGCGTTTAAAACTTAACTTTTTGCGATTGCATTCATGAACTATTGAAGTGGACATCGTTTATTGGTTTAACCAACCAATAAAAAAGTGTCGTGGCCATAGAGCTAAAGATGCTTATTCGCTGCTTTTGTCCGCGTTTGCCCAAAACATATCACCTACATTTTATATGAAAATCATGTGATTTTAGAGTCCTTTAGGTATTCATAAAGTTCCTTTTTGCTATATTAATAATTATTAAAGAAAATGTCCTACTTATTATTAATAAAATCTCGTAACGATACAGATAAAAAGAATAATATTCATTCGGAACTTTTTCACATTATACAGGATTGTGCAGAAGTTACTACTTATAATAGAAGCCACGTGTTTCTCGATATCTTTGGATTTTCGTAAACTTCGATTATTCATTATAAAAGAAAAATATTTTACCACTGCTCTAAAAAGTCAGTACATGGCATTGAGAAATTTTAATTAATAAGAAGTGTCTTAAATTAATAGTCACGGAGTACATTTTTCTCGTCAAAAATTGGAGATGGATAGTGAATTCAACTGAACAAGTTATAAAATTCTGTATAGCGTAGTTTTTAGAAGGTATAGAAATTTCAGAAGATTTAATTACTTTTGAAAGTACTCGAAAAGATACGTAATTTTCAAATTTAGTAGTTATTTTTCCCGGCATTACTTTAGGAGATCCAAAATGTAAATTTTGGTTGTTACTTTTATAGGTAAACAGAAAACGTTTTAAATTATAGAACATTTTTTTTACTTGAAGGTATTATAAAAACTTGCAACTAACGAAAACAAAACAAATCTTAATACCTAGTAGGACCTCCCCTTACATTTATTATCTCTTGGCATCTTCGAGGCATGCTTATTACCAAATTATTGACAAATTCTTGCTGAATATTTTCCCACTCCTGAACAATGGCGTCTGCAAGTTGTTCTAGAGTCTGAGGAGGATCTTCCCTAGAACTTACCAATAATTTCAATTTAGACCAGACGTGTTCGATAATATTCATGTCTGGTGATTTTGCAGGCCAGACCATCCTGGTAATATTATTAGCTTCCAAAAACTCTTGCACAATGCGTGCTCTATGAGGTCTGGCGTTATCGTCAATTAGCACAAAATCGTTCCCAAAATTGTTTGCAAATGGTAGAACGATATTGCTTAAAATTTCGTCCCTATATACCTGACCGTTAATGGGCTCCAATGTTAAAAAAAGTTCCGTTTTGCCATTAAACATTACACCACCCCAAACAGTAACGCCTCCACCACCAAAAGGTTCCTGAGGAGCCATATTCTCCTCCATATACCGTTCGCCACGTTCACGCCAAACTAATATTCTGCCGTCCGAGTGAATTAAATTAAATCTTGACTCGTCTACAAACATGCAGTTTTCCCAGTTATCTAATGGCCAATTGCGATGTTCATATGCCCACTGGAGACGTCTTCGCCTATGCTGTGGTAGAAGTCGCACACATTTAGCACGTCGCCGAGCTCTAAAATTAAAATTTTGGCTTAAAAATCTGTAGTATAGGTGTAGGGAATGAACCAATAAATTAGCCAACAGTAGCTTTTATTATACTAAAATGCAAAATTAGGTCAATTTTCATAACGTTAGTTCTAGGGAAGAACTAAGGAACATTACGCTGCAAGCACAAATAATGTGTTTAGGGTCGCCTATCAAAACTTTAATTTATGAACAACTTAGTTCAAGTTTACATTTATAATATCGGTGCGCAAAATCCAAGATTCACGCCTCAGCTGACGTCGATATTATAATAGCCGACTTACTAAAATGAAACACTAAAAATATTGGTACAAAAAATAAGATCTCATTTGAAGTAACTCACCTTAAGTTATTATTGTTTAAAGTTCTTCTAATGGTCCTATTGCTCACACGAATGTGTGTTCTTGCTCTGAACTCCTGGTTAATTTTCTCTGATGGAATTTTTCGCCTTCGACGAGCCTCTCTAACCAACCATCTTTCATCTGCAATGCCGACTTTCTTTTGGCGACCTCCCCCATAACGATAGTTTGCACTTCCCGTTTCGTGGAAGCGTTGACGCAGTCGAGATATTGTACTTCGCCCAACCCCGTACATATCCGCAATAATACTAATTTTTACCCCATCTTGTAGTAAACGCAAACAATTAGCTTGTTCTTTTGCACTTAATCGAGCCATTATAAAGGATAATAACGCACCAATTCAAAGAAGAATACTTTGTTGCCTTGGTAACTGTCAATAGCAAAGAAAATGTTTTATTTTTTGGCCTACTAGATCTTTTGACTAAGAAATAGAAACGCCGCTAAATTAACAGAAATCCACCTGCAAAGTATAGGTGGTATATTTTTTGCAACCCTGTATAATGCTAAAAAATTCTTCGAATAAGCATCATTAGCTGTTTGGCCACTACATGTTTTTTGGTTGGATAAAACATTCATTATGTACCACCAAAAAAGCACTCTCACTTCAATCATTCATGGATGCAATTGCAAAAAGTTAGGTTCAAAATGCGAGCCGTTTAATCACTAAAAATGGGACTAGACAAAAAATGAAAAACCCGTTTGGGCAAAAAGGATCTTTCTATCCAGTACTGTTATCGGACCTAACAAATTTTAACCCTTTAACGTAGCACGTGATAATTAATAGTTAACTTAGGAAAAAGTAGTAGAAATTAAAAAATAATAATTTACTAGCCCGTGATCCAAACTTGCTACACCCTGTACAAAAATTTGTATTAATTTTGTTAGCTGGACTACTTCAAACTACAAATTTACTTGCTCTTTCGCTTTTTGTGAATAAACGGCCAAATTAGGGGTTCCTTTGTAAGAAGAAGTCGATAATTTCGACTAACCCCTGTATACGGAAAACAAATGAAAATAGAGAAAATCCGGAGAAATTGTTTTTTTGTATTTGACCATGGATCATTTTAGTATGAAAAGAAAATTCAAAAAAAATTCTTCCTAGATTCTCGGAACTGGAAAACTTTTCCAAAAAAGTCAGGGTTTCACTTAACACCCTGTAAAATAGAGTTGCAGCGACTGCTAGCAATAGTGCCTTAAAGTATAAAAACTAGAAGAACTATTCAATTACATACTGAAAAAGTTAAATCAAAATTTTTTTTCGTTTCGAAAATATTCCACTCTAAATTTTATCAAAAATTTAGTTTGTCCCGCTTGAATTGGCCAGCAGTTTATTTTGTTACTTACTTCTATAAATTCTTGCAGACAGGTATGTATGTTATCCAAAACGTTTGGCAGAAATTTACTTATTGTTGTTTTTGGGACTTTAAACAAAAACCCCAAACTTTTGAAGCTGTCGCCGGTAGCTAAATAACGAAGAGTCAATTCAAGTTTCATTTGAGCAGGTAAACCTTCTGTGAGATGCGTATCAGATTTTTGTATACGGTGAGCTATGCGTTGTAAGAGATAATTGAAATGATTCTCAGACATTCTTAATAAATATTTGAAGTCCTCCGAATATATCATAAACAGATCATGCTGAATTAATGCTGACGCTCACGACTGAACAGAGAAAGCGCCTTGAGCAGTGTAAACACATTCACGAAACGATGGAACGCGAGCGTAGATCACGCATAATTTGAAGCGTGAATCACGTTCGTTATTCACGACCAGTGTAAACTCCGCTTTATACAATGCGTTAACCATTCATTCCTCAGGTAGAATATCGGAGCGCTGCCGCTGCCGTGTCCATTATTGTAAAAATGATGTGAATTTTTAAGTGAAGGGGCCGAGCCCTCAAAATTAGTATTGTTATTCAAGAAAAAAAGGAATTTTAAATGGTTTTGGGATAGCAGTGTCAGTATTATAAAAACTTTAACCGGGTTTTTTTCGAAACCGCGTTTTTCAAGTTGGTGGAAGTGCTGTACGACACCCAAATTACGAGATTAACATGATTATGGGCTTATAATGTTTAGAAAGATTGTTTCCGTACTACAATAGTAAAAAAAATTTAAAACTTACCTTTATAGATTAAAGGCAATACTTTTTTGTAAAAACATGTTCTGTTTTGCTCCCGTTGTGTGATCATAACTCACTCAAAAATTTTATATTTTTTTATTCTAGTCTACTCTTAACGCGCTGACATCCATAGATTATAAAACTGGTCCATTTTTTTGTTTCGGGTAATTTCTAAAGGCTCTGAAAATTTAGACGTCTACTTATCTCACCAGGTTGCATTATCCGCATCAGTCAGCCTCCCGCCCTTCTACAACTCCAACCACAATGCCATTTCTTATTATTTAATAGAGATTCTTATGTATACTAATTTTTATTAGTTTTATTTTAAAAAATTGACTATTTTTCGATGCTAGCAAAGTAGAATTCGTTCTTAAGTTACAACAAAGTTTAAAACCTGAAATTACATGACTTGAAAATTAAGTTGCTTTGAAATTATTTAGCAAATTAATACAGAAGATTTTAAGTTAATTTCTATACAGAAAATAAAAAACCATCAACAAGTACAAGAAAGTTTGTTATAAATACAGATACATTTAAAATAATTATAAAACAAAACGATTTGTTTCAAAACGCAGGAAACTTACAAAACAAGTACCGATTGAATAAAATCCACAGACCAACTTCGCCCAAAAACAAACTTCAGACAAAAATTAAATTACTTAGTAGGAGCAAAATAACTTTTTTCTTGACTGGTATGTTCTATATTTTGGGCAATCCTTTTAATTTAGAAAATAAAGAACTAGTGAAGATTCCCCGATCTCCTGATTCTTAAATACAACTCCGACACCGCAAGAGGCTGGCTTTTATAGTTTTTTTTGTAACCCTTAATGAAGGGGAGAAAGAATTTAATTTTGTTTATCCAGAGTTGTTTGCATCTCTTACACTGAAGGAAAATTTTATCTAATTTTCCAATCAATTAAAATAGTAGTTTCTTATCTAGTTTCCTAGCTACCTACCAAACTAACAGTACTGCTTCCTCAGCCAGGAGAATATTAAATACATCACCCAGGAAAAAGATATTAGTCCATTCATGAGTCCTGACAATATTTGATAGCGATTTGTATTCTTATCTTTCATTTTTAATAAAAAAAAGCTGAAGTTTTTCACAACAAATTATTTTTTCTTCATTTCTTTCTCGACCTTTTTTAGGATTGGCATAAAGCAGTGTTATTGGTCATAAAATTAACCCTTTTAGGAAGGTATACAAATGCAAAATATTTTTTTTAACAACGAGGGAACAGCACCAAGTTCTGGGTTTTGAGAGACAAAAGTACCTACAAAGAAATCTTGTTAGTCGCGAGCAAACTGTGTGACTATGTGACTAATAAGGTCTTCCGGTACGCAACAATTTATCATAAAATTCCAAACTAAAGAAGGGATTTAACTGACGACTTACTAATACAATTCAAAAACTTTTGCCCTATTCTTTGTAATGGAAGAGGAAACTTTAACTATATCTTTTCAGTAGCACAAATGATCAGATAATTATGAGTGATGGAGTTAGCACTACCATACCTTATGCCCACGAGCTTTCGTTTTCAACAGTGTTTGATTCTAACAGTTATAAAGTGTATTTCGATATAATAATAACTAATTTTACCTAGGAAGATAAAATTTAACTCCGTCTATTAATTTATGCCTCTTACGTAGATCTCTTACTTAGAGGACAGAGGCTATTAAACATCAACAGTCGATTAAAGCGGGAAACATTTCATACGGTAACGAACGAAAATTATGAAACCGAAAGTAGGAAGTAAAAATATATTCTACATTTCTGCAAGCTAAAGTTTGATAACATATAGACTATAATTCTGAGATGTTTGTTGAAACACTTTAAATAGTTATAAAACTTGGAGATATGACATTTATTATTAAATTAGCCTTATTTAAAATCAAGATTGGCATTTTCGATTTTTATAGAAATTTAAATAATGTTGCATATTTTAATATTAACTAATTTTGTAAATTTTGGACTAACTATTAAAAATAAGTTCCTTAAAACCATGTCAGAACTGATTAGATTACTAATTTATTTATTAGATTAGCCCTGTGAAAAGAAGACACCATTATTTTGCAATTATTATTAACTATTCATTAGGTAAATCTACTTAGAGCTGTGAAAGTTCTAAAAATCTTGGCGATAAAGATGAAAATAGTTTTACAATTAGGTAGTCTTATACAATATGATTACCTATATTAAGCTTATAATTATTAAACCATAAACTTAATGTTTAGGGTAAAGGCTTTTAACTGATTGTTGGATATAAAAAAGTAACAATGTGTAAAACCGATAGTAAAAGTTTTAATTGGTGTAACTCACATAAGAGATTATTATTTCGTTACATATTACACTATTATATTTTCTAATTTTTTAAATATTACCTATTAATATTAAAAATTACCAATATTAAAAATTTAAAAAAGGCTTGTGAGCTGTACCTACATACGATTATATGTTATAAATACTCATAATAAATAAAAAATGCACCCATTAACAATGAAAAGAAATATCGTTATAGTTTTATTTTTTAAATAATTGGTCAGGAGGAAACATGATAATATGCTGGCGTTTTTCCGGCTGGATCCATAAATCGCTATAAAAGTATTATTTTCAACGAAACCTGAATCTTTTTGGATTCTACCTACAATAAATACTCTGCTTAACGACATACAGTAGAAAATTGTTTAACAATTTCTCACAAATCGAGTAATCCAAGTATTGAGTATTTCGTATTAAACAAACGAAGAGGGCTAAGAAATGAAGTTAATACTTATATAATACTTTTCAGTAGCGCAACCCGGAGGAGGGATCTACCAGACCGCAGTCCCCCTGAGTGTCCGAATTTAGGTCTAATCGTCTAATAGCATCCCTAAATCCCATTCCCCCAATCTAAAATTCTGGTTGTGCTACGGTTTTTTAGTGTATTTTTATCCTAAACAAATAATACGTATTGAAACTTTTTTTAAACAGTCTTATTAAGAACTAACATTTTACAAGGATATACCGCCCCTTTCTAAGCAAGATGCTACGTAGCTGGTGAAGACCTCCTTCCGGAAGTATAGTCCTCGCAGGGCCGGACCCAAGGCCAGGCGACCGCCTGTGGCACCAACATTTAGGTTTTTTTTTAAAGCCCTATAATACACAAGTTTCAGGCAACAACACAAGTTCTAACAGGCTAACTTATTGTTTCTTCATTATTTTTGTTTTTATAAAAATTAAATAAATTGCACAATATAAAGAAGGTTGCCTCTTTTGTTTATAATGTTCGAAATTAACCAAAAAAATATATTTCTATATTTTTTGATAAATGTGACGGTTTTTGTATTATATATATATATATATATATATATATATATATATATATATATATATATATATATATATATATATATATATATATATATATATAATATAATACAAAAACCGTCATGTTATCTTCGTATAACCCATGGAGGCAGCAAGCCTAAGTACTAAGGTACCGTGGGATGTATCCAATTCCCTCTAAAACACTTGTATTCCGCAATGCTGACTCGCACACCCAGCTCTGGAAACATTCATAAGCATTTCATCAGCCCTTTAAGAGGGTGTGCGGGTAGGTAGGTACCTCCTCGGTCGGGGAAGAATTCCTCTACCACATGGGTATATATGTATATGTATATATGTATATATGTCTTTTATAGGCCTGGCCTGTTGACATCCGCATCAGTGTCTGTATTGTAATTGGGATCGTTATCGATTCAGAATGTAAAGTAGGTATTCACGATCTAAATCGATTTCTTGGAAAGATCGATTTTTTCCAAACAAAAATCGATTTTTAAGAATCGATCTTTTACCCTTCAATCCTGCAACGAGATCGGCGATTTTACACAGAATCGATTGTTCTGGTATTTTCATGTCTGTGAACTTTAAGACTTAATTAATAATTGGAAATTAATATTTATATGGTAATTCTTTACAAACGATAGGGTCGCTTCGCCACGATCAAAACGATCCTAGTAAGAATTAGGAAAGGAATACGGAAATAGTTAAACTGCGCCATCTAACATTTTCTAGAAAAAAACTCAAATCTGAAATCGTACAAAACAGCGATGCCGGTCATGTCGATCGGTATCTATGGACAGTTTTTATTTTCCGGTTGTCATTTTTTCGTTCAAATGTTTTCTATTTTATTAGTTTTCAATAAATTAGTATGTTTGTCATGATTGCATTTTAAATAAAATATTTCCCCTCCATACCCTTCTATAACTTAAAAATAAACATAAAAAATATATATAATTTAAATATTTTCCTTTTTTTAACCCCAACTGTACAACTTATACATTAACAGCGGGTTGCACAAAACTTTTAATCAAGTAGTAAATTTAAGTGACGTTTAGAGTCATCTTTGGCCACGACGTTAACATAAGTGCCGTCACATTACAAGTGTCTAATTAGTTTAATTCGTGATTAAAGAGTTTTAAATAGCATTGGTTTGGAATGGACACTGTTTACTCTCCCGGCTCCCCTCTCCTATGCCCAAATTTCTCCAAAGGCCGATTTTTTAAAAGATCGATCTCTTAAGGCGATCTAAATAGTGTATCGATCTCCGTGATCACGATCTAAGATCGATTCGAAAAATCGATTTTTTGAGATTTGGTGAATCCCTAATATAAAGGGCCCAAAAGGGCCAATGCAAGAACCACATACTCGCACATAGCAGATTTTTGTGAATATCCAAAACACTAGTTAATTGGTCTTATAAATAGTGCACTAAATTTAGGTACCTACTTACATTATTTATTTGTTTTTTTTTGTTTAAATTTATGTCAAGTGCTGTTTATGCCATTAGGAACTGATAAAATGATTTCTTAACCAGGATTTTCTAAACGTAATCTACACTAATAAATCTTGGCTTATTAAGATAAAACTGCAATACCGGAAACTGTCGACTCAACACCTTTTTATTGACAATTTTATGGTTTGCCGATAATCATCTAAAAAATCGTAAAATGACTGCACGTTTCTAAAACTATAAAAAAAAGTAAAACAATTTCCAACAATTAAGATAAATTCACACAATGGAAAATTGGCTTTTATGTCTCCATTTCTAGCTTTTGTAGACATTTACACTCTTTACAAGTACTTAGACATCCGTGTTCAGTCATCGTGACTCAGATGAAACGCACCGTTCGTTTTAAGTTCAACACGATGAACTGACGAACTGACCGGAAGTTGATTATGTTTTTAACCTTCAAATTGTTTATATATTGGTGTTAAGCTTTTTAAATATTTTAGTTTAATGTTTATAATTTGCTTGTTTTTGGGACTTTTTTTTAATACTATACCGATATCATCTACTTACAACGGTCAGTACAAGATATTATAAAATACAGCAACGAGCAAATTTTGTCACTGGAAGTTTTGATATGTTATAATATAAATATTGTAAAGTATTTATTTACTATGTGAACATTGTTAGTTTAGGATGCAGCTCCATGAACTTGAAAATCGCTTTATACACGGTCGCAACTGAACTGATCAGTACAGGGCCGGCGCTAGCATTTATTTTTCGTGCACCGAACAAATATTTTATCGCCCTCACTGCCCATGGACCAATTGATTTTTGGCGCCCCCTGGCATGGCGCTTGAAGCGGTCACCTCACCGATTCATGTTAGCGCCGGCCCTGGAACAGTGCTATGTCGGCGGATGGGGTTTAGAAGAGGACAAATGGACCAAATTTTTCACGATGCGTAAAAATGCACACTCCTACTAAAAATTTCTTCTTTTAAAATAAATAATATTCACGTTATGATAAATTTAATTTTTTATACAGGGAGCATAAAAATACGTAAACGTAATCCACAAAAATTATATTTCTTGACCTTAATCACGAAAATAACAACATTTTTGAAAAAATTGCCACTCGCCCTCCCCCCGTTAATTTTTTTGTCATCGGCTAATCTGTTAGATCAAATTAGATTTTATGATCTGAATATCCCCGAAAATGACATATTTAACATGTTTAGAAACATTTCCAGCCGCTCCCTTTTATCCCCACTCCCACTGTTAATTTTTTTTAACATATATTAGGCAAAATTACTATTTCTGACCTCCATAACCCCGAAACTGACATATTCGTTCTCATTTTTGGAGAAATTGTCAACCGTTCCCGTTTATCCCCCCTCCCCGATAACTTTTTTTAGCATCTATTGGACAAAATTGGATTTTCTGACCTCAATAACAACGAAAATGATACATTAGTTAACGTTTTTGATGAAATTGCCAATCGCTTCTTTTTACCACGTTAATTTTCTTAACATCTATTGCACAAAATTAGATTTTCTGACCTCAATAACACCGAAAATGGCATATTGGTTCATATTTTTGGAAGAAATTGTCAATCGCTCTCTTTTTGCCCCTCCCCTGTCTCGTTAATTTTTTCACCATCTGTTAGACAGAATTAGATTTTCGGACCTTAATATCCCTAAAAATGATACACCTAACATTTTTGGAGAAATTCCCAGCCGCGCTCTTTTTATCCCCCCCCCCCCCCCCGTTATAGTTTTTAAGTGTTAGACTAAATTAGATTTTCTGAGCTTAATAACCCCGAAAATAACATATTAGTTTACATCTTGGAAAAATTTTCTGCAGTTCCTTTTTATCCCCCTCCCCCTCGCCGATGTTAATTTTCTTAACATTTATTACAGAAAATTAGGTTTTCTACAATGTTAAAACTTGTGTTTATTTTTTAGAGTATTTTACGTAGTTTCAAAGTTTCAAGGTAATAGAACCGTATAACAATTTTACTTCATTACAAACCCCATCTCACACCCCCCCCCCCCCTAGAGGTTGATTTATTAAAAACTGTTAAACGCGTGGATACTTCTATGAAGTTTCGAGTTAATAGGATCATTTAATATTTTTATCCATACAAAGTTTGAACCCCTGTAACCCCCCCCCCCCCTCCGTAGGGATTAAATTTTGAAAAGCCCTTCCTTAGTGCACGCCTACGTTATATAAGGAACCTCTGTGCAAAATTTCAAGTTTCTAGACCCAGTGGTGTGGGCTGTGCGTTGATCTGTCAGGCAGTCAGTCAGTTTCTTCTTTTATATATAGAGATAGTAGTATAGAAGTAATAGTATATTGTGTATCTAGTAGGAAAACACTAACATTTCCGGACAAGTGTGAAGATTGCTGGTTGAGGCGCCAGCCGAGACAATACTATTTTTCTGCCGATCGTTCAAAAATCGACAGAAAATATTAAAACTATTTTAAAATTTGATGACTAGAAACGCAAATAACTGATGCTTTGGAATTCCTAATAAAAGTTGCTTGTGTAACCATGGAAACGTCTCAATTTTGTATTGTCAAACTTGACGCTTGTAAATTTAATTGGGTGGTTTTTTCAAAAATTCAAGCTGTTACATATTTTGTCTTTAGGAAAAAAGCGCAAAATAATGAGTGACGCTGAATTTTCCTTTCTTCGAACTCTTGCGGAACTGGCGTGTTTTCAATAACTTTTTATTTATTAATTTAGTTATTCAGACACAACACCACAGAATTACAAATTCCAAATGGTTCATCTACAACAAAAACTAGCTCAAAACAAAAAGCATAAAAGGTTGGTTCAATGAACGGTGAAAACAGCAAAAATATAAACAACAGTATGCTACACTGCGCCAAACTTCAAGTACCGCTTCAGAGCATCCAGAAATATGTTGAAGATATCGATGTGAGAGAAGAATCTGTTGTAGTTGTGCGGCAGGCCGTCGACGAAAGCACTGAGCCCATAATTGGTTCTGTGCCGCCTCTCAAAAAATATCCGGGGGTGTCTCGTTTGTCTTGACGGAACTGATATCAGAACACTCGCTAGTAGATCATTCCAGTCCGTCACCCCGTGGATCAGCCTGTGAAGAAACAGCAGCTGCGCGTCTCTTCTTCGCTGCTCCAAGGATTTTAAACCACAGAGAAGCAACCTGGTGTCGCACGTCAGGTCCTGGTGTGGGAGGTGCAGTTTGAATAAAATATATTTAGTTAATATATTTTGGACTCGTTCGATTCGTGCCTTGTGAAGAGTATAAGATGGTGACCACGCAGCTGAGCAGTATTCGAGTATGCTTCTCACAAGACTGTTGTAGTAGAGAATCTTGATCGATCCTGTGTGCTTAATGTACTTAGTGTTTCCCTTGATGAAATCGAGCATTCTAAAGCTTCGCTGTAGGATTCTCTCGACATGTAGGTTGAACGAGAGATTCTCTTCGAAGATGACTCCAAGATCACTATAGGATGGTACCCATTCCAATTCGGTACTGATGATTGTGTATGTGGTCTTAATGGGGTTTGAACATCGGTGGAAGCTCATGGATTTGCACTTATTGACATTGAGTTTCAGAGAGTTATCAACACACCAGTCGGACAAGGCGTCGAGGTCAGTCTGCAATGTATCAGAGGCAGGTGTGATGACAGAGAAGAATTTGAGATCATCGGCGTAGAGTAAAAAGTGGGACGATCTGAAGCATGTTGATATGTCATTGATAAATAGGATAAACAAAACAGGGCCGATGCGCGACCCCTGCGGAACTCCAGACGTCACGCGAATCTCCTTAGACAGCAAGCCACCAACCGCTACGCGCTGCCGGTGGTCTGTCAGATAGGACACAATCCATTGCAGGATATCAGAGAGTTTTTCAAATAGTAAGGAATGGCAGATACTATTGAAGGCTTTAGACATGTCACACATGTTGCAGTACCTACTCTAACAACTGTAAGGAAATATTATTTCCTTACGGTACAGAAATGAATATATTCCAACAGTTACATTTTGTTGCCTAACAACGACTAGATGTATTGTAATATTGACTTTTCTACAAGAAATATTCTTCAAAATTTGTGAATGATCCGCGGAAAAGATGTAGTAAATGATAAATGTAGCAATAAATGCTATATTTACTGAAGAACATACGGGTTCCCGTACCGACTACAATAACTAAGTGTACAAATATAAGAGTGGATTACAGATGAGGTCCAGGAAAAGGAAGAATCTACGCCAATAGTTTGGTCTAAAGTCTAACCTCTGTAGAACTATTTGGACCGGCTGATAATAAAATAAAGCAATACCCGTGGTAATCTAGTTAACGTCCGCACAGTAAGGACAGCTTTATACATATTTTTGTCAACTCAATTTAAATCTATGTCTAACTTATCGTCCATATTTTATTGCCGAGTGAGCTTGGAACAGAAATTTTGTTTAAGCCTATCTACCTCAAAAAATACCTGCGTGCTGTAAAATGGAATTTCTTTATTAACAATAGGTTTTACATTAATAATAGGAAATAAATGTTCTCGAGAATCCCTCTATGTACATTCATCATTATTTATATTATATAAAGCAATTATAACTGTGATCATTGTATTATACCATGTGTCACGCCTTTAAAACAATAATTATTTTTGAATGAACCTAACCATTTTAACCGTATGTAATTTTATTTAATGTGTACAGAACCAAGGAAGACTAATTGTTATTTTTGCGATTGTTTAATCACAATTGGGCTTATAGTGACACGGACTTGAATGACTTGTGCCACAAGGCATTAAGATAAATGATTTTTCTCTTTTTATGTTATGGAAAGCTAATTCATGTACACATAAGATACAAACAAATTAGAGGTTGTTTTACTACATAAAAGTAAGATATTGTGGTGGAATTAAACTCATTAGATAAGGGGGCGTAGCTAAACAAAAAACATACTAAATTTCTGCTATTTAGTTAGTAATTTTGTATGAGAAATTGGTTTAGAGAATTAACTATTTATTTACCTGCGGATTCACCAATTAGGTCTAGGATTTGGTAGCGGTGTAAATTAAGATCTTCTAGTTGATCAGTTAAGTTTTGACAGGTCTTTATCTTGTCATTGTTAATATCGTAAGTCATCATTAAAAACTTATTATTCTAATATTTTAGCTATTTGCTTGGTTTCCAAATAATTTCCATCTTGAAATGTACTGCTAGAATGAATTTAGTTCTAATATTGTGAAAAGTATATACCAAAATTGACATTTTTTATATAAATTTGCGAAAAAATATGAAAAAAATTCGGAGTCTAAAACTTAGAAATTATCTTATTCTTACACTTGCCAGTTTAAAACTTTTGATTGTCAAATTAGACCAGTCTAGCGTTCTAGAATCTGGTCGTTAAAAGCCTAAACTTAGATGTTGATTTACAGATATTATCAAATTTTAATAATAATAGCCAATAAATATGTTTGTCAAGTCTGCCAAGCAGAAAAATAAAAAACCAAAATAAATACTTTAGTGGCTAGTGGTTAATTACAGCTGCACAATTAAAATTAATGAAATCTAAAAAACACACAAAGCATTATAAGTTATAACGAAATTAAAATTAATAACTTGGAATTTTAAACCCAACCTGGGAAAAAAAGAAATAGTTTTCGATCCCTATAATCACTCATACCTACATTAGTATTACAATCGATTGGTGAAATTTTTTGGCTTCTACGTATAATACCTACCTGCAAACGCAGCTAAATAGTCTAAGCTTTATTTTTTTAATTTTTATTCAGTTTTTATCTGTTTTTCCTGATGTGTATGTATATTCCGATGATTGTTTAAGCTGTATGCTTCTCTCAAAATAATTTGAAGGTCTGCCAATACAATGCATGTTGGCATTTTTGGTATATTTTCTCTTGCTAACTTTAGACCTGTATGGTCTTGCGTTTATTTATTATTTCAAATAAAATTGATTGTTTAGAGCTTTTCGAGACCTTCATATCTTTGCACTGGAGAAGATTACCTATATAATTTGTGTTTCAAGGAAAGGTGTGCAAGATAAATAAACCTCTTACTTTCATGTTCTTATTTCTTTTACTATCCAAGTTGATCCATTCCAAAGATTAGCCATCTCTGTCACCGATCATCAAAATTATAGTACATACTTCGAACCCTATATAGCGTACATGACGACGTCCAACACTGGTCACTTTGTTCAAATTATTCTCGAGTTTGTACCAAAACCAAGCATCTAATATCCAACGCAAATATAGGCGGTTAAAGAGATAATACTCCAACTAGTATATTTTAAATGAAGAAGTGTTATTAACTTGTCGTAACGTGCGAATCATCCCAATACTTAAGGCGATTTTAAATCAGTGACCTAGTCATGACTACGTCACCTTATTTGGCAACATTGCTCTATATACTCAATGTTTAACCTAAAAAATCAAAGTATTAAGATTAAATGAGACAGTGTTGCCCAATGGTCTGACTAGGTCATGACTTGGTCACTGATTTAAAAATGGCTATACAGATTCTCTATCAGATGTTTATGTGATTTCGTGAGTGATAGACGTACCTCATTAAGAGTATTTCCTTTTTTCAACATTATTGCAAGTAAAGAGTGGTCGGAAATGTCGGAAGAAAAACTGCAATGTAAATACTGTTGCACACTATGATACAAGTTACATCGATTTCACTACTTTGGCTACGTGTGATTGTAAAGCTGGTAATTTTTTTCTGTGAATTTCTCTTCCAACACCTGACACTTAAGATCCAAACTTTTTTTGCATGTCATTGCACGTAAAACAATTAGGCTTAAATTAAAGCTGTATTACTAGGAGTTAAAAACCTATAGCACTGATAGTCATAATATGTCATAAAAGTTTTTTACAATTTTGTTAGGGCGTGAATGTGAAGTGTTTGGAAACGAATTGTTTACAGTTTGGAAAAAGGCTCACACGGAACGAAACGAAAATGAGACAATTTGTAAGGTGCCGGAGAAGTCATCTGAACCTTTATCTAATGATATGTTAGCTTTTTTGGAGAAGTCTGTTTTGCAAACATGATCGTCGCCATGTGAACAGAAACAAGTAGCCGACCCCGAAAACAGTGACTAAACTGTTGATCTTAGGGAATTGCATTTTCTTTTTAGTATTTTATTCTTTTACTTTTTCATTAAAACTTATGCACTAGAAAGGGTCACATTGCTAATAAATAGACTAAAAACGTTTTGGACCAGTATTTGTTTAAAGTTTAAATAAAATATAATAAAATAAACCAGATTTCAGGTTAATTTGACAAAAATGATCAGTGTGGTCGTGGAGGCACGTGCCCTCACGAGGCCTCTCTGGTGTTAGTGAATGACAACTAAAGGATTAGAGTCGGGTTAACGGTTGTGTGAAAAGCGAATAGTGAATCGATTGCGTTATTTGGTTTTCTTGATTTTGGATCCTTTTAAAATTCATAAGATACTTAGTCACAATTTCTATATGCATACTTTTCTAGATAGAAACTTGTTGGTTCTGAATTAAAACGATGGTTTTTTTATAAATATTTTTCACTTTACATTAATGAAGTACGTTGTTAGACTTTACATTCTGTATATCACATTATCACTCTCCTATAGGTACAAGTTTCATTGGTATTTACACATCGCCGTCTTAGATTTGCTCCAATTGTTTTTCAGTGTTTAAGTTTGAAAGCACTGTTCAAATAACATACAATTTCTTATCAGTCAGACTCGTAAAGACTGTTTTGTCATTTTGTGATAAAAACTGCCAACTACGAATTTCTCTGGCGGTCACTGTTAGGATGTGTACCGTTGCGTCAACTTACTTTACGGTTTTATGTCCCGTAAGATTGGAAATGCGGTCCTGAAAAATGTCTGTCATTAACGTCACCGAAGGAACCGATGCTTTCCTGCTGGTTTTCCGGTTTGTTATGTTATTTTGTTGTTTACGTTTTGCTTTTTTGTTTAAATTTAAATTAATTTTTTTCACAAATGGTAAAGGTCATCTGTGTTTTAAAATGTTGGAAACAGGAGGAAAGGTATATTTTTAGGTTGAGTTTAGGGTTTAGTCGATATCCGTAGAAATAAAAAAAATATTAAAATCGTTAAAATCGTTTAGAATCTCACTTGCGGTGTGAGATATGTTTCTGGGGAGCGTGTTGGAGCGAGTTATTATTACTGCCATGTACTTTTATCTTAGAAACAGCACGTCTTATTCACAAAAAGTTTGGCAGGAGATTCAAGCGAGTCCAGTGGATTCTGTGCGTAATACACACACTTGCACTTCCCATTCCATCGTCGACTTCAATTAAGAATTCCTTTGTTTATAATGGTAAAAAGGTATATTTAATCACCTTCCTAAAGACATAAGAAAGATTACTTGTGCAAGAGAATTTAAAAGAAAAGTTAGGCAGATACTAACTGACAAAGGCTATGTCTGTCTGTTTCGGAATTTTTTGATGAAACATTTAAAATTTCCATCATACCTTTTGATTTGCCATTAATTATTGTACATGTTTTTGATTTTACTGTTTGTTTAGTTTTAAGAGCGAAATTATGAGTATGTATAGTGTTCATGTACTACCTATATTAGGCTTTGTATATTAATTGGGATTGTTTGTTTTTACTTTCTGTTTAGACTTAACCCAAATTCTGTGATAAGCTTTTAAGTTTTTATTGCATTTGTTCGTTTGTTATAACTTATAACTTATGTTTGTTGTATTTTTTTGTTTATATACTTATTTTGTCACACAATTTGGGAGATAGGAGAAAAGAAAAGGAATAAAAGTAAGGTTCCCCAAAGAGATATATTACAAAATGTTTTATTTAATAATAGATTCCATTTGTGTGATTTTTTGTTTTTGTAATTATTACAGGCATGCTTTGTCAATAAAATTTTCTTCTTTGGACTTACTTTTATTGATTGATTGATATTTTTAAGAGTAACAGTTTTTTTAAGAGTTAGGTTATGTGATTCGTCGAACCCTAATAATTTGCCAGCTAACAGAAAAGACCGATCTGCGTTCAGTAGTAAAACTGGTTCTTTTACCGCATTATACCGAATGGTTAATCAGATTTGACAACGGTATGCACAGCCTAAATAAATATAATTTACCAATAAAGAATATACGCATAATTATAGTACCTATTATATATACACAATATAACAAAAATCTACGTACATAATTCCCATAGAAACATTACTGTAAAATGGAGTCTAGGTCTTGTGACTTTTCGATCGTAAAAAGTAGTAAGATTTAATGTGGAGCCAATTTGAACATTTTGATACTTACTGGGTGTAAAACTTTTGAACAGACCCCAAATTTCTTAAAGTAGATAACAATGATATTTCAGGTGGCTTGCATTACTCTAGATTTCATTAATTTTACGTTCCACTAGACACGAGAACTTGGCTCAATTTTACAGTAATGTTTTTGTTGGGATTCTATCTTTTTCTCTTTATATAGTGATTATCAGGCTCTTCAAACAGTTCCCCGACATTTACCCTTCCTCAAGGTGCGTCCACACATGCAACAGAACATCGTAACGCAACACCGTCGCGTAACATGTACGCGTTGGTTTGGACGGCATACTGCAACAACGTAACAGTGTAACATGGTAACATTACTGCGTCCTACCAGTTGTTCGTTTTTTAGTGCGGCATCAAAGAGATGTTGCGCTCCTATGTTACACCTCTCGTTCGCCTGTCTGGACGTGTCGCAACATCACAACGTTCAATGTTCCCATCGTCTATTTTCATATTTTAAATCAGTAGAGTTTTAATTGTAACCATGGAGTTGCCACAGGAAAGGACCCTTCATTTAACCGAAAATTATAGAACAAAAGGAATACTGTGGAATGCAAAACATCCACAATAATATAATACTTAAAATAAAAAAAAACGATGCTTGGGAAGAACTGGCAATTGAAATGCAGATTTTAGCGACGAATGCCACAATCTCTTGCCCTTTTGATTCCGTCCTCTTATTAAATCATCTATTACTATGTAGGCTGCTGCAGCTCGTTGGGCTGTAGTAACTTCCATATCGATACTTTATTTAACTTCAGATGAATAGAAAAAATGAAACGGCAGAATATTTCGTGACAGTGTACGAATGGAGGTGTGGACGCACATGTTGAACACCGTCGCGAACACGTTGCGAACAGCAAATTGTTACGTGACGGAGTTGCGTTACGATGTTTTGTTGCATGTGTGGATGCATCTTTAGATTTATATCAACTATACTTAAATAGCCGTAGCCTGTCTCCTTGGTTCATTATCATTGCTTTTAAGAAGTAGTATTAAAAACCACTATTTGTTTCTACAACACTGATTTGTAAACATATTTTTCTTGTTTTATTTATTAGTATCTATAATAAAATTTATATTTCAGATAAGTTTTGTCTCGGCCATCCTCGCTAACCTTTTGCGTATGTAATGGAAAAATCTGGTTTCTAGTTTAAACAGGCAGCCACGGGATCTATTAGCACCTAAGGTAAGAAATAGATTTTTATTTTTGAATAAACTGACATCATCAAACGTGTTTATTAACTGGTTAAATTGTTTGACCAGTGCTAAAGATCGTGACGGTTTTTGATTAGTAATTTGGTTGTATTTAACACGTTTCCTAGTGATAACTTAACTTTCTAATACTTAATAGATACAAATTCGGTTAATAGGTGTATTGTTTAAACTATAATTATAACAATATTTTGACATATGAATGGTAAAAGTAAAACTGAGTTAGCATTACAATAGCGATCTACTATGTATGTATCAACTCATCTACGATACCCGTATAACATACATTCACAAAACCTGCGAATGTTTTAAACCTTTATTAAGATAATAACCTTACCTGAACCAACTTTCAAGTCTATATAAAAATCTGTTAGGTTTTATTCGATTGGTATCAGTAGTATTTTTTTATTGGCACCACTTACGTCCCTTAAATTAAATAATAGTAATGATCAAGAAACCCATTGCGACAAAGGACAGAAAAGCAGAAAACCCAAGCAAACCCAAAAAAGGTGCATTTAGGTTTGTTCAGCATCGTTTTTCGTCTTTTCTACATTACCATTTTCGAAGGAACTAGAGTTCATAATTCAATTTTCTAAATAATGTTTTCGAAGAGATATATTTTCTAAAAATGTGCCTATTTTCTAAAAATTATTTCTTGATGACGTTTTTCAAAAAAAGTACTCTCAAAATGCGTGTTTTAGAGAAACTATTTGATAAATCCATTTTCAAAAAAGCATCTTTGAAAAATCTGTCAAGAAATTTTCAAAAAAATGTACGTTCGAAATATGTGTATTCGAGAAAATATTTTTAAAAAGTTTCGTTATTCCGTTTTTTTGTAAAATACTTTCAAAAGAATATTTTTTGAAAAAAAAAAAGATTTGGTTATTTGTTTCCTTTAGAAGTCAAAACGATCCGGCGCAAATTTTGATAAAATCGCAGTGAGATGTCTAAGGAATATTTTCAGAAACAATCTAAGATCATGTAAATCACAAGTGCCAAAAAAGGGCTTACATTTTTTTATATAACATATTAGTATTGATCTAACTATATTGATATTCATATTTTTGTGGTATACCTAATTCATTTCAAAGGTCTTACATAGACGGCGAATGATTGTTTTTGTTTATAATATTTTGTAGAATATGCATGGAATGGTTAATGAATAATATGTTACAATATTAATTTTTATAAAATTTACTATTGAAATCCTTTTTGTACAAGGCGCCCCCCCCCCCTGCACTCCCCCTAAATCCGCTACTCTCTGGTTTGTAGAGGTTTCTACATGGTTTTATGAGCAGGTATTTTTACATTTATTTAGAACTCACTCATTTTTTATAAGCTATTTTCAAAATATGTTAAGCAAGTAGTGTTGGCAACATAACAACTGATTCTAGATGCGAGACACGACCCATGGATGTTTAGATCGGTGTCGAAAGACAGTAAAATAAAGATTAAAAGAAAACAACATTCGCTAAAGTAATTATTAAATTGATGACCGATGAGGGGATGTTAATAATCAAATTACGAGAATGTCTGTTTTGAGTCAGCATTACTCAGTATTCCAAAAATATTTTAAATGACTTTATATTTCGTTAATTTAAAGAAGTAGTAATAAAGTCTGAATAATTTTATTGCGGATTTTTGTGACGTAATGTAAAAGAAGTATATTAGCAAAGTTGTGGAAAATGAATATGATGTTACTTTCATCTAAATATTTTTTTATAATTTTTTTTTATCTAAAACTTTTCAGATCATTTGCTACATCGGCGGTTAAAATATTTTGTTGCTTTTAGTTCAGGTACCCATCACCGAAGAAGTAAATTAGTGTAATGGTTTCCGCCTCGAGATACCATCAAGAATAATTCTAGATGTTTTTTCAAGGGCACAGGTAGTAGACCATTCATCCAACCTTGTTCAGAAATGACTAATTCACTGACGAATCCTTATTTATAAAATTAGGAATAGTGTTTCTCTGAATTATAATGAATATCGGGCTTATATCTCACAAAATAAATATCTAAATGGTTTAAGAAACACACAGAACAATGTTATGTAGTCCTAAAAATTACTCTTGCTCTGTTGATTGTGTTAGTTATTTCATTTCATGTTGACGTTCTGTTTGTTTGACGTCAATAGATTTAAAATAATCGACAACACATCATTGTTTTAAAGGAATTTTGGAAATGTTGTGACCTTTGATTATATTATGGACTACAGTTGTCGTTATTTTAAACAAGTGCAGTATTAAGATTAAGCATGTATGGCAATGCTTTCTTTATTAATTTCTTTTAAACGTGTTTTACAATTTTTAATAAATAAACCCTAATTGGCTGGAATGGGGGTTCAAAGTTTGTAATGGATGAATATTGTTATATATATATATATATATATATATATATATATATATATATATATATATATATATATATATATATATATATATATATATATATATATACAGGGTGTCTAAAATAGGTGATACCACTATTGCTATCTCCGAAATGGTAAAAGATACGAGGTCGGTTAAATTAGGGAAAATGTGTCATTTCTAGTCCCTATTCATATTCCGTTTACGGAGGTGCCAAATTCGCTATAGTTTCTTATCTACAGGGAATTTTTTAAAAATAGTCAAAAATTTAATTCTTAAATATCTCGAAAACTATTATAGTTAGAAAAAAGTTGTTTTTACAAAAATCACACGATTTTTTACCTTCTCTAAAGTAGCGTTATTGTTTTGTTTATACCATTTGTTTTTACTGAGTTACTGATACTAACTTGTTTTTTTCAAATACGGACCTGGATTTTTTGCTACATTTTTTGAAAGAATGCTTCATACCCTTTACAACTATGTATCACTTGATTATGGTTTTCGACGTTTTGATCAGAAATAACAACATCATCAGGATTTTCTATCGATACGGACCTGGGATTTTCCATGTTAAGGCACAATTTCACAACCTATCGTTGTGGTTTAAATTATTCAACTGTTAAATTTTAAACTATGTTCATGATTACTAACCAGAGCCCTTTGGTCATTAAAGTTTGTCAAATTGCACTTAAGCCAATGAGTTATTGAAAGCAAAAGTTTAGCAGACTCAGATCAGATGTAATTAGCGGCCTTTATTAACAGCAACTAGTGGTTAAGTTTGCTACATATTGTAAAAAACACCCTTGATGATACGTCTTCATTATTTACGTTTTTAATATTTTTGTATCCAAAAAACACCTTTCAGTTCAAAAGATAATAATAAATAATCCTATTTTACCTAATGGTTTCATTTCTGCTGCAACTCATTCTGCTGGTACAGTTGAATTACTATTTACTGGCTTTGAAAACAAACCATATTATCTCAAATTAAAGACTTTTAACTATATTCTAGCATAAAACCATTGTCATATTTACTGGGTTCGGATTATAAGGAATTCGAATCTAAAATCCATTGTCTGTTTTATTTTTTGACGTTGCGTTGAATTATAACATATGGACGGGCGGACGAACAGGTTGATGGACGCGATTGGACTGACCACACGAAGCCAATCACGCCTCTAAGAATTAATTATTAGGATTTGTTATAATTAAAACTGAGCTTATGCTTTTTTCAGGCGTTGGACCAATTTTACAAACTTGATGATCCTGGTTAGTAATCATGATTATAATTAAAATTTACCAGTTAAAACGATTTAATCCATAGTTACTGATTCTGACCTAATTGCCTAATTGTCGCCATAATAGGTCGTGAAATGGCGCATTAACTTGAAAAATGCCAGGTCCGTACTGGTAGAAAATCCTGATGATGATACTATTCTTCACCAAAACGTCAAAAAACATAATCAAGTGATATACAATTATAAAGGGTATGAAGTATTTTTTCAAAAAATGCAGCAAAAAATCCAGGTCCGCATTTGAAAAAAACAAGTTAGTATCAGTAACTCAGTAAAAACAAATGGTATAAACAAAACAATAACTTTACTTTAGAGAAGGTAAAAAATCGTGTCATTTTTGTAAAAACAACTTTTTCCTAACTATAATAGTTTTCGACACATTTAAAAATTAAAGTTTCGACTATTTTTAAAAAATCCCCTGTAGATAAGAAACTATAGAGAATTTGGCAACTCCGTAAACGGAATATGAATAGGGACTAGAAATGGCACATTTTCTCTAATTTAACCGACCTCGTATCTTTTACCATTTCGGAGATAGCAATAGTGGTATCACCTATTTTAGACACCCTGTATATAGTGTGTCAACGGATGGAGTTGACAATAGGAAAAAATCTTTATTATTGGTTTTACGAGGAACTCATTGTTTGCAAAAAATTCTGCTTGTCGAAAAAATTAGTAGTATTAATAAATTAAGAAAACATGAAAATATTATTTTAGACAAAATGTGTATAAAACAAAGTTATTTTTAATCCAAAAAAGGCCTAAATACAAAATTTAGAATCTGAATTCTTGAATTAATTTATCTCAACCAACATTATTTTTCAAACATAAACAATAATCTTGATGTTAAACAAATAATAAAAATGAAATAAGAATTTGTACATTGCTATTCTACATATCCTCCTCCAACCTCCACACATTTCTCCAAAGTAGAAATAAATTTACCATTGACGTTTGTCCGTTTAATATTATCGATAGCACAGCCCTCTCAGGTTTTTATTTTGCATGTTCATAAATTCAGATATTGTAAAAAAATAAAAAACATAAAAATTAGAATTCAGATTTAAAACTTTGTATTTATGATTTATTTTGGATTATAAACAACTTTGTTTTTGCACATTTTGTCTAAAATAATGGTAAAAGCATTTTCATGTGTTCTTAACACCCTGTACATCTGATCTCAAATTTTTTATGGTAAATTATTTTTTTTCGCAAGCATCATTTTCACCCAGAAGTGCAAATAGCGTCGTACCGGTTCTGATCGCTTAGTTGCCGCCCACCCACTTTTGCCAGACGTCCAGAGTGCGCGTTTCTTTACGGGAGCAACTTTTAAAAACCTGACTAGCGCCAAATGCGTCCAAACCATAGAGAAAATATATAATAGAGAAATAATGTCATTTGCGAATGTGGCAAATTTACCAAGCTGAATCCGTAAACACAGACGGTCTTCTGCGGGCTTGCGCCTTGTCGAACGATTCCCTTGTGATAGACAGGACCGTACTTCAAAAGTTATTTCACATGACGTGAATCTTTTATCGAGTAATAAATGCTAAATATATTATGTGTAATTATTCTTTTTATTAATGATAAAAATGTAACCATTAGTGAGATTTTAACAAAAATTGTATAGTTTGTTGGCTTAAATCTGAGATTTCTTGCTATACAAAATTGTCGATAATTCGTCGAAAATAGCTCAGTTTATACATATACAGTGCGTCTCTTTAATGTCCCCCCTCTTAATTTTTTAAACGTTACATTTACAAAATTGCAAGTTGAAATAAAATATAAACATAGTATTCTAAACAATAGAAACAAAATATGCAACTGTTTTAAGAAATAAAATAGTAAATAAAAAAATTACCAAAACTATGTGTATATTTTATTGGATTGGCATCCCATCCTGCATAATTATTGAACAAACCAAGTTCTATGGTAAGATGTAAATATTTTGACACCTATTTACAGTGTGTGCACTTGATACTTTGGTGAAAGCGCTACTTACTTACGGCCCCATGTCAATCTAATCCACTGATATCTTAGCGATCCTTTGGCGAAAGCGCTTTTTTTCTTTCGCCATCCCTTTTAAAATACTCCCCTCTACTCCACTAGTATTTTTAGTGCCCCTTTGACGAAAGTGCAAATATGCCTCTTGGACACTCACCCTTCTAATCCACTGATATCTTAGCGATCCTTTGGCGAAAGCGCTTTTTTCTTTCGCCATCCCTTTTAAAATACTCCCCTCTACCCCAATCCACTAGTATTTTTAGTGCCCCTTTGGCGAAAGCGCAAATATGCCTTTTGGACTCTCACCCTTCTAATCCACTGATATCTTAGCGATCCTTTGGCGAAAACGCTTTTTTCTTTCGCCATCCCTTTTAAAATACTCCCCTCTACCCTAATCCACTAGTATTTTTAGTGCTCCTTTGGCGAAAGCGCAAACATGCCTTTTGGACACTCACTCACCCTTATGCAATATAGGGGAAGGAGGCATTGACACTATATATGACCTTCTTACACCATCTTACCCCTTATACAATGCCCCTAATACACACCCACCCCATCAGTGCCTCTCTGACACCTTGACCACACCCAATATACGTCACTGACAAATATTTCTACTTCTCCGTGTGTGTATTCACTTCAACACCGGAGCGCATTTAAGATAAATTATATTTTTTACCTACTATTCTTTCACATATTGATATACTTTAAATTTGGAATTAAACTATTTGTATTTATGCACTAATTGTAAGAAATAGACTCGGCCCGGTTCTGAACGCCGAGTTGCGTCATTGAGTTCAACAACCACTTTTGCGAGACGTCCCGAGTGCGCATGCCTCGAGAGGACCGTCGTTTAAAAAAAACCTGACTGGCGCCATATGCGTACAAACGCACTTTTTCGCCCATACATTGAACGGATTCAGCTGGTGTCGCGAATACGTTGTGATGGTCTAAATATATTTTGTCTATGGTACAAATGCACTTCTTCGCCCATGCATTGGACGGATTCAGCTGGTGTAAATAGCCAATACGTTGTACAAGTCTAGTAATGTCTATGGTATTAGCAATCCCTATTTTTTTAATAATTATAAGTTTGATGGTTAAAGAGCAACATATACTTAACCTAAACTTCATTACTGAACTTATTTTATGAAAGTAAGATTTTTGCATTGTTTTTTTTCTTAAGATCTCTTAAATTTAGGTTATAAGTTATAAGTGAACATTATAGGGAAGTATATAATATAACTTGCATGTAATTGATAGCTTATAAATAGGTCGCATTTCTGATAAATTTTTACTATAGATCATATCAGTTGTGTCCTTGCTAATAATTATATTTTCAACTATCTAATATGGTAATTTAAGTCATATTTATTTTTCATATTTATTTGTGTTCGTTCAGATAAAATTTGTATAATTTGTAATTGCAATGATTATAGTTTAAGAAAGCTTATAGTTATTTTTTTTAGTCTTGCAAGATATTGTGTTAGTGCTCGTAATTAATTATTTACTAGTACCTATAATGAAAAATAAAGTTCCTTAACACATTTATCTTCGTAAGCACGACCTTACAAAAATTATAGAATGGCAAGGATACTTTTATAACCGGTAGGTATAACGTTTCATCCGCTGTAAATACGTATACATATATACAGGGTGAGTTTTTTAAAGTGTTACAAGGCGATATCTCGAAATCGGTTTAAAATATTTTCAATAAATTTTGGTTAGTTAATAGGGAGATGGGGGACATATTGTTTAAACATATTTTTGACATTTACCCCTCTCTCTATTTTGAGGGGTGGGGGTAAATTTGGAGTTTTAAATGGGATGATGTATTTTTGTTTATTATATTCGAATCTACGTACAAAACTACGTATGTGTACAATTTTGTTTTTTTTTTTTTGATTTGCTCTTCCGGTTACGGAATTTACATTTATTAGGTTATAAAATAAAAAAAAATACCATTTAATTTTCAATTTCAACTTATTTATCGTCTGCCATGCTTGAGAAGTTGTCATCACTTTGTCCTTTATAAAACCCCCACAAGAAAAGTCAAGGGGGGTCAAATCCGGGGACCTAGCGGACCAGTTGACCAGACCAGCTCGTCCAATCCACCTGTTTTTAAATATTTCATTTAAATGATTACGGGCATGTATTGCATACCATATCAACTTGCACATTAAAGTTCGCTTCCATGTTTAATTGAGCAGAAACCTGAGAAATAATCGTTAAAACGTCAAAATTCTCAACTGACTTAAGTAAAAATATCGCATTTCCATGGAAACGAATAATAATTCTGAAATAAGTGAACTTGATTTATTGGCAACATTTATTTATTTTTTAAATTCATTCATAATTCAGTTAACCCTAATTCCGTGGCGGCAAGCGCAAATAAAAAAAAATTGAACACGTACGTAGTTTTACGTAGATTCGAATTTTATAAACAATAGTACATCATCCCATTTAAAATTCCAAAGTTCCCCTCAAAATAGACAGACGGTGTAAATGTCAAAAATATGTTTTAATATGCCCCCCATCTCTCTACTAATTCACCAAAATTTCATGAAAATATTTTAAACCGTTTTCGAGATATCGCCTGTAACACTTTAAAAAACGCACCCTGTATATACGCACTAATAATCCATAGGAATAAAGAAACCACGATAACCAAAGCTGCAACGCTTTCTTTTAGTTCTAGCACAATAAAATTTGAGATTTGTCAACTCATACTATATGTGAAGTTAAATATTGTCAATTTCTGGATATGAAACAATACTGATACTGATTCACATTCTCAAGAAGGATTCGATGTCCGTATACTGTGAGCGTATCGAACGTGAAGCCTTATATTTGTTATTTGTTATGAAAACATTTCCCCCAGGAGATTAGTTTACGAACTACGTAATTCAATCAAGAATGGTAGTAGAAAGAGATAAAATAGCATTGGAGTGTTGGAGCTCAGAAGTGTTGCTGTCTGTGCTGGTTGCTTAGGAAAACGGCTGAACCTCGGTCTGAACACTCGGTTACACGTACGTCTTTGTCTAATGAACTAGGAATGAAAAAGTGCGATTTATAGATTTATAAATGACTCTGAGCGACTTTAAATAAACTTTAGAAATAACATAACCTATAAATAATAATAGTAGATTATACCACGAGTCAATAATGATAGCTATTATTCCCGAGGAATATTTACGAACCGAGCCGCGTAAGCGGCGAGGGAGTAAATATTCTGAGGTAATAATAGCCATTATTGTGAGTAGTATACTCTACTTTATCTACGACTAATTTATTAATTTGAGATTTTTAATGAACAACTTTATTTGTCAATAACATTAAAATTAGTAATAGTACAATTAATAAACTGTATTGGTCGAGAACTATGAATAAGTTTGGAAGAGTTTTCAATACAAATATTTGGAATGTCGGTTGCTGCAAAGGAAGAAGATGCTTCATTACTATTTATTTGTTTAGTAATAGTATCTGCTGTAGTTGTCTTGTTACTCCTAGACTGATCAATGTAACATTCAGCTACTTGTGTAGATTTCCAGCCCCCATGACGCTTTAATCCAGTTATATCGCCTCCTCCATCAATGTACAGAGTGGCAGATGATCTGCGATAACAATGGCCGGTATAAGTTTGAGGATTTGGCAAGTTTAAATATTTGGCAATTTGTCTACCAATGTCTGCAAATTTGTTTTTTCCTATACGTTGTATTGTACATTTGGATTTTTGATAATTTAGAAAGAATGAATTGATTTTTACATGTGACGGGCGGAGATCGATGTACTTCTTTATAATGTTGTAAAACGTACTGTTTATGACGAATGTTCGTACAATTTTGGTTTTAGTCTTGGGTATTGTTATTAAGAAGTTTGTTTGAAGATCCTTTACGTCTTCTATATTCATTTCATAAAGCTCGTTTGACCGGCATGCGCCCATAATTCCAATAATTAATATAACCTGAAGCAAATAAGAATATGAGTTTTTTAATAGATTAGATTAAATACCTATGTATATTTACCTTATGTAAAAGAAAAACTTCATCAGGAGCTTTGTCAATAAATGTCTTAATTTCTTTCGAGGTCAGAGTGGAAGATTTCTTTGCTTGAAATCCTTCAGATTTTCTTTTTAAAAACGCTCGTAGTTTTCCATATTTTTCCAGATCAACGTCATGGTTTATTCTTAACATAGATTTAATTATTGAATAAAATGACCATAATGAAGATGGTTTGTATTTTGCACTTAGTTCAGCGAAATAGGCTAGTAGAACGTTTTCGGAAAATGAATTTGTGTTATTTCGAAGACGCCATTCGTTGAAGTTTGCGTATGTTTTATTATAAATAGATTTCGATGTTTCCGGTATTAAGGTAGATGTTGTTGCTGTAGCTAGTTGTACAATTTCTGGAGGTGTACAAGTAAAAGCCTCTTCATTTTCATCCATCCCAATACGAATACATAAACACTACGCGTTTGACAGTGACACTTTTGACTTGGTGTATTTTGTTTCCATGGTATTATTTGATTTGAGAAATTTGGTGATTGGAGCGGGAATAAGGACTATTTCCCTTGTCATTATTCCCTAAGGGCATTATATTGCGAAAACTACAACTATAATACTTACATTATACATTAGTCGTAGATAAAACCCTTTTAACTTAAATCTATTATTATTTAGCAGAAAAATAAAATATTTTATGGCTTTTATTACTTTTAGTAAATCTTGTGATGATTCTAACGTATTTTTTATACAAAAATACAAGGTAAAATAAGATGTGGCCAATGTATACAAATTGTGTGTCGTTTAGAATGGTTTGTTTTGGCTTCAAAGAATGTTAAATCATCCAGTATCCATTCTTAATAAATCCATGAAATTTTCAGTTATTTATTCCCAGTATAAGTACTTATTTTTCTGACTGTCTATACCTGTCAAACACATCAGATAACGGCACATATAAAAAAGTTTAGTAATAATTACAAACGAGTGATACTTTTGACCTTATAAAAAATATGTTTTAACAATGAATTAAAATGGTAGTAGTTCAAGGCAAGAATTTATACTCGTATGTTGAATAATTTACACAATACCTATAGGTTTGTTAGCGAACTAAAACGCATCTTAATGGGTTATATGATATAATAAAAGGCATCTCACATGGTATTTAAAAACTGGATTTTTTATTGGTTTTAACATTTTTTATTCACAAAATCGATGGACACTAAATACTCGTATTTCCACTTCACTACTCGTATATTGGAACGCTATACATTGAAAGTTCATTTGTGTTTTCAATTAAAAAATGTACAAGAGTAAAGCCGACGTCCCATGTGCGGAATTAAAGACGGAGGCGGAACAGAAAAGGCGATTCTATTGATTTGATTTGAAGTTTTGACGTCAAAAATTGTAAGATGGCCGCCCAGCGACCAATGGCCTTTTCCGTTCCGCCTCCGTCTTTAATTCCGCACATGGGACGTCGGCTTAAGGTAACCAACTGTACTGTTTTATCCAGGACAGTACTCTTTTTAGCATTTCTGTTCTGGGTAGTGCAGTCACGAAAAAAAAAAAAGAAATAAAAAGTCGGTTCTTTCCCGACAAGAGCGTGTTATCTGGGAAAAATTCATTTTTAGATTTATTTGCAATAAAAGAGCATACAATTTTAATTAACAGTTATATGGAAGATCAGGGTTCTATCCAAGATCTATTTTATGCGATATTGCATCGCGAAATGATTAAAATCCGTTGGCATGTGGCTAGGTCTTTACGCAAACCAACCCCTTAAACCGCTACTCGGTTGTTACAGTTGATACCCACATAGCCAGGACCTGAAAAAAATTGGTCATTTCAGCATATTCATTCTAAAAAAAAACAGGCTGACAAATAAACGAGTAAAAAAACTTGTGCAGTTCGCAGTAACCTTTATCTTAGTGATGAACTACATATAAAAATAAAAACAAAAAGATTCTGACTGTCATTACTATCGCCAAATACCAGCCACATCACTAGATGTTGGTTACGACTTATGATCATGATGATCAGCTTTTTTGCCAGTATGTAGTAGAAGTAGAAAGTGAAAACTTAATAAAAAGTGAAACTTAATAAAAATAACTTTAACTTTAACTTTTATTCATTTTTATGATGGTTTCTAGTTTGCAGCAAAAAATTAATTTCTTTGCATCGATTAGCGGGATCTTTAGAAAGTAAGAATATTAGTGTTCCATTGTTTCTAGTTCTAGAAATAAGGCGTTAAATCACTTAGAAAAAAAATTCAATGTTTCTAAAAATTTAGTCATTGATATAGGCTGAAATAAACTATTAGTTATTATTGCTAACAAAAGTTCAAAAAATTAATTAAATGCATGTGTAGGAGACGGTATTATTGGAAGTTATGTCAGAGAAAAATAAGACAGAGAGAATAATATCTCGTACGGATTTCATTCATAAATACGATTTGCTTTCGATGACCTCCAAACCGACGTAGAAATAAGCTGCCATGGGCGTGCACTGCAGATTTTGGGATATTATAAAGCACAGTGAGAGTGGTATTGAGACGCGCCGCAGAAAACTCTCTCTGCTTGTCCTGTTGCTACCGCACTGGCTAATGTCGGAGTGTGTTGTGAGAATCGTACGCGCTAATCTCGGGGTGTTGCCGTTTGAAGGACATCGCGTTGTCGAGCTGACGGGAAGAAGAGATATTATTCTCTCTGTCTTATTTTTCTGTGGTTATGGTATTAATTTCGTAAACAATTCAAAATAGGAATTAGATGTTATTTGTCTCCCTCGTAGACAATGTCATCATAAAAAGCAAATAACAATGGATATAAGAAAATTCTAACCAAGCAATCCTTTCAAGATGGTATTTTGAAATAATTTATAAAAATTCTTTGTCTCATACAATGGTATTGTAATATTAGAGTGGGCAGACTGAAATACGTTGTGACTCAATGTTTATTAATTTAGGTTTTTATACACAGTTTATTACTCTATAGCATTAAATTTATACAGAGTGGTCCTAACTAGATAACAGAAAAGTATTATTTGACAGTGTTTAAAAGCATGATATAAGTATATTTGGAAATAGCACATAGAGTGCAAGCGAAACGGAATAATTGGTAGAAAGAGGTCCGTTACGTGTTACGTCTTTGCAACGGACTTCTCCGATTATGCTTTCTCAAACGCGGAAGTTCTGCGTTATTTTAGACTTCTGTTTCCGTTTCTTGTTCGGCATTTTACGACGGAAGTTTAACGGAACTTAACATTAAACTTTAGCCCATAGTGTTGCAAGTAAGCCTTAATATACGAAGAGAAACGAAATAAACTACATGACGAAAAGGCTGCTAAACTTTTGTTTTAAAATACTTACCCCTATCAAATTTTGAATATTAAATTAATTTCAGATTTATTTTAAAATAAAGATATATTATTATGATAATTACGCATGAGTTTTTGGTAAAAAGTAAATAAATTCTATCTAGGAGAGAATGAAACAATACATAAAGTTATGGCTGTGAAAATATCCAAGAAGTACTGAAAATCAAATATTATGACGTTATTTGACGGTATTAAAACAATTAGGAAGTTTCCTTTTTTTCATTTTCTCTCAATAAATAGTCCTAAAAATGTAAAAAACATATGTATTTTTTGTTATTAATTATCTGTAGAAATAAAAAAGTTATCGTCCTTCAAAGTCTGAGATGCTACACTCACGTTGGCTGAGGCTCGATGACGTCAATCGCCGCCACGCCGTCAACAGCGGAATAGGCGCCCGTTTAATCTTTAGTGTTATTCTTACCGGACAGGATACAATGTAGTGTTGCAAATATCCGTATTCTTTAGATATCCGAATCATACGGAATCGGAATCAGCTCATATCCGTATCCATTATCCGAATACGTATCCATTTCTTGACCCGCGCCAAAGCAGTTACAGATCATGTATACGTATGCATGCAACTCTAAAACATTTTCTATCCGGATACACGGCTAGGTAGGTCGATGCGGTATCATATTATCATTCGAAATTCGAAGTCGAAGGTTAGGGATAGGAAGGCACCGTCGCGTTCGTTCTCGTTTGAATTCGGTTCGGGTGAGGCGGGCCTAGTTTAACCAATGGGTCTCATCCCATATGATACCCGTTACCCCGATAACTATGCTATCTTTTTTTAGGAAAGGTCATTAGAAAGAGAAAGCATAAGATCAAATAATATGCCAAATCGCAGAACGTGTTGTTCGCTTACAGTCGATTCCGATTCCGTTTTCTCTTTGCACTTTGCATTAGTAACCAGCCGATGCGAATTTATTTTGATTCCGAATCAAGTTCTCGGCCGGTTACGGATAATCCGGATTCTTTTAATATTCGGATTCAACGGATTTTTGGATACGTATCCTTACATCACTAATACAATGCATGAAAGTAAACACGCGAAAGCAGCAGCGGGCCGCTAGCCCGGCGACCATGGGGCGACAGAGTTCTGCATTTTGACGTCACGGCCGATAAAAGCCGCGCGCGAAGTTATTAAGTAAGAAATTGAATAAGTTCGTCAATTTTGAAGATATCGAGATAATTTTTTTTGTTTGACAAGTTAAGTGAAAGACTATTAAATGATGTTGAAGTTACTCGATATTTCTGACATAGGAAACTTCCTAATTATTGCGTCAAAATGTCCACGAAACAATACATATTTGGATAATTATGTACTGATGAGTTAAGTGCCGGATATTTGGTGTTTTTTACACTTGCCATTTTTTGAATAAATCAAATAAGAACATGTGAAAGTTTGGTATCATTTGTAAAATAAATAATGGCACTTCTAAGAATTCAATAATTGGATTTTGACCAAATAATTAAATCATTCCTAGAAACCACAGTGTACAACTCGCTTTTGTTTTAAGTTCCCTTGCTCATAGTACTTTCTGTCATAGTCATCATCGTCTTTTGTGGTGTGATAATAGACTTTACCTTAGCGAAAACCTGTAAATCCTTTGTCGCATAACTCCGTTTAGACTATGCATAATAATGCATAAGAGTTTAAGATAATTTCTTGTTTTAACAATGTGCTATTTAAGATCTATACGCTCGGCGTTTCTAGTTCGGGTGGGAAGAACTCGCTCCAAGTGCAGTTAACGAACACCGAGCAGATTTATTCGAGCGTACAGATTTATTTTCCGTACGAAAAATTCCGCGCAGCAGCAAAAGGAGCAGACAGATTAACAATAACCGAACGTAGTTAAAATAAAATGCTAGTTATAATAGGTTCACGACAACTAATGCATGTACTATTGTAGTCAACAGAACACTACCCTAGAAAATTTTTGGTGGATAGCAGATTCCTTGTACTTATGTAAATCGGGTCACGCACGGTCGTGCAAGTCTTAAGACTTGCTCACTACTCACAGCTTACTTGACCGGAATTTTTGTTTTAAAATACTCACCGTACTATAGTTAGTTTTGTTTCCTTTATTTTTTTTCAGCTTTTCCAATAAAATTTTATAAATTTCATCTTTCTTATGTTTATCTGCATATTCTTTCGATTTGATTTTCCATAAACATCTGATTCCATATAGGAGCAAATCAATTTCCCCAAGGGAACTTGGCATGATATTCGTGTACTCGTATTTGTCATTTTTTCCAAATTTTAATACTTTCCTCACCAATGTTGTAAAATTTAAATAAACAACTTGGAGCTGAAGACTGAAAGAGGTTTTGTCTACACGCGTCAGGTAAGTATTCACACTTGTTCATGCCGCGCTTTAGTCTAAATATGCCGCTCGGTACACTCAATATCGGCTAAGATTTTAATGGCGACCGTTGACACATGTTAAAATATTTGCCAACTTAATAATTTAAACGTTCCTTAAATCAGAAAACGTATCAGCGTGCAGCACCTCACATCGAATGCCATGGGCATCCTTTTCTTACACCTTTGCACCGTCATATCTCTTTCCGGCAGTCTTCAAACGGTCTTATCTATTCCGCGCTCCTTCGCTATTTACAGAGCCGTCTCGTTCGATTTTGATGACGGGTGAAATCAAAATTTGTTTTTAGGAATATTGTTGTTGAATTTTGGTGTTTTCAGAAAGCACTTTGCCATTATATTCATTATTTTGTGCTTATTAGACATTTTTATAATATACTGTTGGACTTTGTGCATCTGTAGAGTGTTTTTTTATTGAAAAGTATGTAGGTAGACATATTTTATTTGTTTAACAATTATCTGGACAAACATTACCCCAAAATCAATTAATGTTATAGGAATTATATGGTTTGCGGCGTAAATTACGAATCTAAGCGAGTAGTTTAGTGGAAAAGCTTAAATGTTAATCACGAAGTGAATATAATCGTAGACCATCTCACCCATGAAAAGTACTTCCGGCGCGCTCAAAAAGAACGCGTCTTGTTCTATTATTTTTGACTGTATTCCGTACATTAAGCTTTGTAATATATTCCTCAAATTACATAATTCCAGAGAAAATCATTATTTGTGGAGTGGTGTGTTTACTTTTTATTAACATTTTTAGATATTATTAATTTATTATGGATCTCGATTACTGCATTACTAGTACATCCAGGCCAAGTAGTGAGGATTTGGTAACTTTAAATTTGTTTTTATTGAATATTTGACATTGACATGATAACTTTACTTTCATATATGTACCTATGTAATACAATATGAAAGTAAGTTATATTATGGACACTCAAGAGCCCATAGATATTCATGTTTCAGACGGCGACGACGAGACGGTTCGTCAGATGAAGATCACCTCTAAGATAATTCTGTGAAGCAAAAGCCAATTGGGAGTATTCGTTTATATTTTTCCACCCTTTTCACTCCAAGCGACATAACCATAAAGTGTACGAAGGTTCCGCGAATCGATCTAATGAAAATAAGTTTAAACGTTAATCGATTTTTTATGAATTCCGTTTTTGACGATTTTGTGGCTAAGCTTGGTTTTTTTTTTAATTTAATTGTTTCGAATTCGTCTAATTGATTTAAAAATAAATTGTCTTACCAAGAGCGGCGTGCGATTGGTGGCAGATATCACCACATGTTCATTTAAACTTATGCATAGTTCTAGTACAATTGTTTTTTCATATTTCTACACATACGTTGTCAGTTAATTAATTTCAGCAAGATTCTGTTCCACTGTTTAAACAGTCATACATTTTGATAAAAAATGTGAAGTCCGGCCCTGATCAAAGTTCAAGTTGTGTAAACAGAATATTACTAGAAATGACATGTATCAACGGCCGCTATTAAAATCTTAAGGATTCCGCAAACAGAGCGTAAGCAAAAATTCAACTTTTTTTCGCAAATAACAAAATATTTTTTTCTTTACCAAAACTTTCCTAGTGGGCTTACTGTTAAAAACCCTGAACTTGGCATGGATCCCGTAAGTAGCAACAGAGATATACAACTTCAAATTTCTATCTACGCCCTTGCCACCGGCACCGGCACCGCCACCGCCAACGCCACCGCCACCTCCACCGGGTCTGTTTGCAGAATCCTTTACCTAGCTGATATTGAGTATATCGCTCACACACGTACTAACCGTTCAGGCAAGTCAACATGCACCTGACTGTTTATAGCCTGGTTAGGGTTTGATATAATGAATAATAGCCCTGTTCGCACAAGAGTCACAAGCCAGTCAGAGCCAATGAAATTACTGGAAACCAGTCGGCAAACTGTCACGTTACCAAATACCTAAAATTTGATTGGCGCTGATCGGTTTGAGATTCCTTATATCTTATTTTTAATGAGTTTTCTATTTTTCTTAAAATCATAGTCTTTCATTAGGTACTTACCGCACAGGTACTCCAAATCATATTAAAAAATAAAAATACAATAAGCTAGGGTGGACGTAAAACGTTTATTTTTTTTTATTTGATAAAACCGAGGATAAAACCTATAAGATCTACCTATGTAGATACACTTAGTTTTCCCGTTTTATAAGATATTCATATTATTATTTTAAAATACTTCGATAATTTCTGTTTCGTTTTATTGCAGTTTTGTTCAATGTTTTCTTTCATATGCCTGAACGCAACCTTTTTATAATATTATTATAAGTACACAGTAAACATTTTATATTTTCAGCTATTTTGAAGTAGCTAAACCAAGAAATAAACCTATATCTTCCATTGCAATTTACATAATATATTTAAAGTATTTATGCAAAAGTTGTTATAATACGACCTAATGACTTTTAACTTTAGATAATTTAATAATGCTTAGTTCGAGGTTGTGTTAATTATTTGGTCGTTTACTTATGACAACAAAGGGTATGCAACAAAGGGCCTGCCACAGAAGCTTATAATTTAAAATAAAGAATAAATATATGTATGCAAATTCCATTTCGTTGTCTCACCATTATCCGCCTTCGTTTTTAAGTTCTTAGATAATTAAGAACGTGGTCTGTATTTTACAGCGACCGGTAAAACCGTTGCAAAATATCCGATGACGTGTCAAATAACGAAAAATGTATATTTATGAATGGAGGCTGTATTAAGTCGCTGAAGGACGTCCACTCGCATATACCACTTTCCATACAAAATATTCCTATTACATATTCAGATACATGGGCAGACCATGACTAAAAATTGTTAGCACTAAGAACGATCGGGTATGGGTGTAGGTCTACCAGACAATTGCAAAAAGTTCATATTCCCTATGTGTTTATAATAATTTATGTTACCCAAGATAAAAGTTAATTATTCTTCTTAGTTTGTAGAAAATACATAATATTGCAAAATAAAGTTTTCTTTTTGAAAACGGAAGATAATGTAAGTGAAAAGAAGCAAGTCCTGGAGTTTATAAATTTAATTGGAACATATTGCACCTTTTAGCACCCTCGCTAAAATAATAAGGAAAAAATCACCTTTTGAGAATTTTCCAGATTCCCATATCTTGAGGCACCTAGATTCCAAATAATACGGTTTCTAATTCTGTTAGTCCGAAAACTGAAAAAACTCTGACGATGGGCAAATTAATTTCTATCCATGGTTGCTCAGAATATTTTTCATATATTACTGCTACGAGGTCGTTTTTTATATTCCCGGAATGATTAAGGTGGCTGTGGAAAAATAAGCATTTCAGTTTTTCTTATTAACTGACAATCATTTTTAGCTAGAAATGTCAAATTTCATCCCGGTATATTTAATAGCTCTAGTGTTAGGATATTAAGTTGGTACTGCAGACTTTCTGAAAAATGGCGAAAATCGAGTCTGGTGCGATTTCTAACAAAGCAGGAGGAAAGTAAATATTATTCTAAACAAAATGAGATAAGGTTTATGGGAAAATCTGCCCTAGTCAAGCCAGGCTAAGTGGTCACGCTTATTTAAACAAGGTAGCCTTTAGAAGACGATGAACGCCCTGGAACACCAAGCGATGTGACGTCATGAAATGGTGATGAAAGTTGAACTTACGATTGTGGAAAATGGTCTACTAAAACTGAAAGAAGATCGCAAAAATGTCCAGAATTTCCGAAACAACTGCCTTTAAAATTTTTCACAAGCACCTTGGCATGTCAAAGGTTACTGCGCTATGGGTTCCCCGAAACCTCACTCCTCATTAAAAAGAATCCCGCATTGATTGTTGTAAACGATATTTGGAGCTCTGTGAGAACAATCAGGCAGAAGTTATCGACAGGATTGTGACAGGAGATGAAACTGTAGTTCATTTTGATGATCCTGAATTGATCCTGGATGTAGAGGGTGGCCCAGTCCCAAAAAAATTCAAAGTGTGACAAGTGATAGCGACAATCTTTTCGGACCCTCAGGGAATTCTGTTTGTAGATTACAAACTTAAGGGAGAGACCATTACAGGAGCATAATACGCGTAGATTCTAACCCATTTACGAGGAGTCCTAAAAGAAAAAAAATCGGTCAAGTGCAAGCTATACTTGTACAATTAGTGTTCCATGCCATCAGACTCCCACTTAACCTGAGCAAATCTCGGCCGCCCAATCATCGCCCATCTACGGCACCAGCCGTCACCGACGGCACTAACGCCGTATCACATTGCGTATGCGCGGAGCTGAGTGGGGAGCGTTTCGAACGAGCCGAATTAAAAATCTTGAGAAACGTGTAAGGACAAAAGTTAATTCTTACATTGTGAGAAATATTTTTTGTCGAAAAACTTTTTCTCTAAAACCAACGGTTCAGCAGCTATAAGGAAATAAACAATTAAATTGTTTATAAAATTGGTCGCTTTGGAATTTCCCAATCCTGATAATTTTAGCCCAATCTACACCTATTTCTCAATGTTTTCTTCAAATTTTTCTGAGCGATCCTTTTGGCGATGAGGGTGGGAGAAAGCAATTTTTAAGCGTCTTTCCCGAAAATTGTTTAAAAACATGCATACAAAAATTCACCATATATATTGTTGAATTCGTTCTTCAATAAGCTTTCATTTGACACCCTACACGATGCCCTTGAATATTTTTTTTCCATTTCCCAATTTTCCCCCTGAAATTACGTCTAATAGTTTCAGAGAAAATCGCCTGTGACAGACGGACGGACGGACACCGAGGTGATTCCATAAGTGTTCCGTTTTGCTAATGTTGGCACGGAACACTAGTATAATGCTGTAAATTCGCCAATTTCACAGAACACCAAAGCACAATTTTAAATTTTAATATCGTGTTACGCCTCCCCAAGCAAGACGACAAGCTCGCGTCATGCTGTCTTTAAAGATTATCAAGGTCCTGTTGGTTAAGATTATCCCGTTCTTCATTTGCGGCGATACGAAGCTTATCTAATGTTGATGGAGGATTTTCTGGACGCCATATTGCCCTTTTCAGCTAATCCCAATGATCCCATGCATGTTCAAATGCATTCATGTCAGGTGACGCAGGTTTGTCCTGACACGGATGTACCTGTGGCACGTAACAGCTGTGTGCGAAGTTCTGTCGCATCCTTTTCTCGGTTTCGACAACCCAAAACACGCAAGTAACGGTCTTCGGCAGGGAAAATTGCAGGTGGACGTCTAGTACGAGGGAGGTCTGTCCTCCACGTTCCCAATATTGCTAAAGCGATTACATGTTCGTACGACATCGCTATGGTGTCTTTCTATTTCTTTAGCAACTTCTCTCACAGAGAGCCCCTTATCAGATAAACTCCTAAATATGCCTGAGACTTTTTTCGTAAAATGCACGACAGTATCATTAATGTAAGGAATAATAGATCTAATTTTCGAAATTTACGATTTTTTTGAAACCTTTTTTGTTGTGTGTATCATTCTCTTGCAAAAAACCCTGCAATGCCTAAATATGCATTGTTAAAATTTTGTCATAAGTCTATTACAGAGCCTATTTATCAGCAAAACATTTATAATTTATACAATTCTTATTACTTTGTTTAACTTACTTTGTTCTAAAACCATTTACTCCGTTTTAGTTGATTTATCCGTTTAATTGTTATAGCGAACTAAGGTGGAAGGTGGTAGAGGAATTCTTCCTCGACCGAGGTACCCCACACATTCTCTTAAAGGGCTGGTGAAATCGCTACGGATGTTTCCAGCTCTGGATGTGTGAGTCGGTCCCCAGTACACCCACGGTACATAGTACTTAGACTTCGGTTTTCGTGGGCTATCAGAAGATAAAAAAGCAACTTACATGATTTATTTAATTAGGTACAAGCATTTTCACAAAAACGGTTTCACTGAATCGTTTTAAAGAGAGCGTATAACTTAGTCACTGACAGACCAGGTGAATAAATTTGTTCTAATCCGATTTATTACACATAATTTTGCACTAAAATTAATTTTTTGCTGTTTTCTGTACCAATTAATGCAATGGTGATCAAACTTAATATAAAAACTATGATATAAAAACATGTTAAATAAATTAATTAGACCTCCTAATGATTTAATAGTCAGGATTTATTAATTTTACTTTTATGTTACAATCAACTTATATTATTCCTTTTATATTCTATAGGTTTTACTAACCGCAATACTTTAAAGCAATTATTTTAATAATGTCTATTATTTCCTAAATTATATCACAGCTATAATGAAAGTTTGGTCTATGTGATGGTTAATCTAAAATAATAAACCTGGTCTAATGGAATAAAATTATCGGTCTGTAGTTAGGAGTACATCTAGTACCTATGTGAACATCGTCACATTGAAGTGGTTGAAATAGATCGGATACAGCTCTATCTGCTTAAGAACAGCGATACACATGGTCGCAATTGACGTTATCATTGGGTTTAGTAGGTATTGTAACTCAGTCCTGTCCTGAAAGAAATTTGAATATGATGGAACGAAATTTTCCTACGATAGACACTGCAATCGAACAAATTAGGACAGAAATAACATTTGACACCAACAGCTGAGTATACTGTATAACTGTACTATATATAAACAGATTCACAAAGAACTTCTTTCTTGATGGTATTTCTACAGAACTTCTGTTAATTTTTTCCAAAAATTGCGAAACGCCTACCAGGAGGAGGTGTATTTTGAAACTCCTACCAAGATGTTTGTACAAATAGATTGTATAAAAAAATTGTACAGTTGCAGTAAGAATTTATGGAAAATGTGCACAAAAGTTTGTTTCTGTTCAAGTATTCAAAATAGTTTTGTATCTTTGTTATACGCAGTGCCAGCACTTATTAAGGAGAAGCGCGATTTTTAGTCGCGCGATTGTTACGATTTTTATATGCCCAAAACAGGTTTTCTCTAATAATTTTACGTATAAAGGGTGCATTTATGTTGGAGCTGTGATAAACGATACGAGCGGCGCGGCGATACTAGTAAAGCGGAGAGTAGAGAATGATTTCATTATTGTGTATGAAGGTGTTTATATTGGAGCGACGCGTTGCTTCGTACAAAATAGTGAAATTGTTTCCGCTTCTTTAAATAAATGTACCCTTAGTCTGAACTATATTGTGTGTATGTATATCGCAACAATCGTGCGACTAAAGGTCGCAGTGTGCGCCTGAGAGACACAGAATAGTCACTTCCATCAATTTTAATTATATTTTACTCGAAATTACGGTCAGCGTCTTTGAAACAGATAAATGTAATTCTTTTTATTCTTAAAAATCGTTTTTGATATTAAATTTTATAGCACAGAATATACAACTAAATGGTTGGGCAAATTTCATCGTCAAATTATGTTCGCTAAAACACTACTAAAATCCTTCTATTTTTCCCTATACATAAATTTGCATTCCACATCCGGTTTCTGCATAAGGTTTAGAGATAATAACACTTCTTTTCCAGGTATTAACATAAATATTTTAAAATAATGACGTAGAAAATCGCAAAAATTTGCAATATTATTAAGTACATAACAGTGTCGTACTAAAATAAATACTTAAAAATCTTTATACAGGGAGTCCAAAATGCCCAATTTTTTTGAAAATTATTTATTTTTGGTTTTGATTTGGTTAGATTGATTGCTTAGTTAGTTTTAAAAAAAACTTAAAAACGAAATTTACTTTTTATTATTGTAACTTTCTAAATTTAAATATTTTTTTTCAAAAACTAAACATATCTAAGATAGCAAAAAATGTTTACAGTTGTCTAGACAGCTAAATGGTCTCTAGAAATCTCAATAAAAACTATTGGCCATTGGTCATGTGGTCATTTAGAAAAATAAGGTGGTCAAGTGCAAGGCATACTTGCACAATTAGTGCTTCGATCAGCTCCCCACTTAAATTGAGCAGACGTCGGCCGCCCGATCTCCGCCCATCTGCCGCGCTACCCGCCGCCGACGGCACCAACGCCGAATCATATCTCGTATACGCGGAGCATTGAAAAAGTGTATAAGGACAAAAGTTGTTCCTTGCATCGTGAGAAATATTTTTTGTCGAAAAACTTTTTCTCTAAAACGAATGGTTCAGCAGTTACAAAGAAATACACAATTAATTGTTTATAACAATTGATCGCGCTACTACTACTACAGCTAATTCTTAATGTTCATGATTTTTTTCAGATTTTCCTGAGCGATCCTTTTGTTGGTAAGGGTGGGGGAAAGCAATTTTTAAGGGTTTTCCCGAAAAATGTTTAAAAATGCATAAAATAATACATCATAAATATATATATATATATATATATATATATATATATATATATATATATATATATATATATATATATATATATATATATATATATATATATATATATATATATATATTTATTTGAAGGTTATTGGGTTTTGGATCCCGGGGAAAAAATTATAACAGTTTTGTGGGTTGTTATTTACATTTATTTTACGTTTCGGTCATATTTTTGACCTTCATCAGAAATCTTCTTAAGAGCTTCGAACGAAACCTTCAGCGGTGCACTGGTAGAGAACAATTATGTTTACAAAAGACAGTGACATGGACATAATCACATTTAAAAACATTCAATTTATTAACAACATTTATCTAAAAACGCCACGTCAAGCACCATTTGGTTTCATTGCAGTTCTGCAATGAAACCAAATGGTGCTTGACGTGGCGTTTTTAGATAAATGTTGTTAATAAATTGAATGTTTTTAAATGTGATTATGTCCATGTCACTGTCTTTTGTAAACATAATTGTTCTCTACCAGTGCACCGCTGAAGGTTTCGTTCGAAGCTCTTAAGAAGATTTCTGATGAAGGTCAAAAATATGACCGAAACGTAAAATAAATGTAAATAACAACCCACAAAACTGTTATAATTTTTTCCCCGGGATCCAAAACCCAATAACCTTCAAATAAAAATATATACAAAAAGGATCCAAGAAACAAATCAAACCATAAACTATATATATATATATATATATATATATATATATATATATATATATATATATATATATATATATATATATATATATATATATATATATATATATATATATATATATATATTATATGTTGAATTCGTGCTCCAATAAGCTTATATTTGACACCCTACACGATGCCTTTGAATTTGTTTTTCATTTCCCAGTTTACCCCCTTTAACTTTTATACTTCACATCTACAATTGGTCCACCACACTCTAGCTTTGTGCCGAATTTCAAATTTTTCGTCGAATAGTTTCAGAGAAAATCGCCTGCGATAAACGGACGGACGGACGCCGAAGTGATTTCATAAGTGTTCCGTTTTCATGGAACACTAAAAATAGTGATGACGTCATTAGGTCAAACTAACAGGTGAAAAAATTTGCTTTAGGTTTGATTTTATTATTAGATTTACTTGTATTCCATGTTTTTTCCTGAAGGCTGTGGTATCATGGTTTCATACATTTTGGGCACCCTATATTAATGCAACAGAAAATATTTTTCTGTTTTTTAAGCTCAGCCATTATTACTTTTAAACTTAAAATGCCCTTAAGTACCTGCCAATTTAGCACTGGCAGTAATTTTTTGAACGTATTTATCTAGGTATCTTATAACATTAAAATCCTGAAATAAAATTTGAATTAGAAACACTGTAACAATTTTTGATACAAAATTATTAAAACTGGTTAATAGTCAAAAAGAAAAAGATGACATCGGAGCAACATCTCTTTAGTTAGAGTTTTAATTAAATTAAACCTTTTACACAATCCTTACTGGCCACTAATGATAATAAACTTTTTATTAACTCCAAAAAAAAACTAATATAGTTGTTTTTGAGAACCTCTAAGAAAATCTTTTTTGGGCAGCATGTGCTGTTGTAGTACCGTATATCAGATCACCAAGACGTAATAGTAGATTTTAATAAGATTGCAGGTTCGGGTTTGCTACGGTTCGCTATTATTGGCGTAGTAGCACTTTAAAATAGTTATGAGTGATAAACAGGATATACTTCACCTTCTGCTTTTAAAGAATAACCGACTTTAAAAAGCACAGATTAAAAAATATTTTTAGATTGCGCACGATTGTGAAAAATAATTATACACCGTAGATTAAAACCGACCCTCTTTCATTTCGAGCCACGCGACCCTACAAGGGTGCAAGAAAGAGCTTTTTAATTAGGAACCAGTTTTTAGCTACGTGGGTACTATCACAGACGTTCAAAATATGAATGTTTGCTCTTGTCCGGATCTCTGCTCGGCGAAGCTCAGATCCTTACTCGAATTATAAGAAAGTTTCATTTTAATAATACTCTATGGGTCTATGGGGAAAAGCCCATGTACCTATCATAAGCTTTATTCAAACTTAAATTAATATAAAGATGCAAATGCCTTCTAGAACCATCGATGTGATGACTACGAAGTAGTACTTGGACTTACCGCTAATAAATTTAATTTTGTAATATACAGGATGACACATCGTGCTTCTTAAATTAATTGATAATTTTACAAGCTGCTTTCCTGGAGTATTACTCGTATATGTAATCCATTCCGTTGCTAGAAAAAACAGTTTTGTCATTTTTATTCATAAAATACATATTTTTAATTGATGAATAAACTTTATATTTTACTAAACAAAATTAAAGAGAACCAAAAAATGATTATGCAAAGAAACCCGAACAATATAAGAAAAACTTATAGACCATTAAAGTGCATATCCACCAAAGCAACATAAAGCAACTTTTTTGTTGCTATAATATGTTGCATTAAGTTCCAAAATGCGGGAACAAGAAGCAACATAGATAAACATTTCGTCTCCATCAAGGTAACAAAAAAGTAGAGGTTTCAGTTTGTTGCTGTTGACCGAGTAAATAAAACAAAGTGTCTCCACCGAAGTAACAAGGTTTCTCTAGTAGGTAGTGCAGTTCGGACTTAACTATTTTTAAAAAATATGTCGACTGATGAAGAAAATATTGCGCTAGCAGCAGCAGGTTATATTATTTTAGGCAAAACAAAAGAAAGCAAATCTTTGGATGCGTCCCAGCCTTTAAGAAAGGAATCAATATGGCGGATTGCAGCTTCTAGATGCCCTAAGGAAAGATGATTTAAGTAATTTTCTACGGATATTAAGTACCGATCTAGAATGGTTGTTGTCTCGCACTGAGCCCATTATTTCAAAATCAGACACCAATTATAGATTTTTTCTCTTTTTGGCTCCAGTAAGCTCACACAACTTGGACCATACATCATGTTTTGTGTTTCTGCATTTGCATTGATTACAATTATTATTAATATTAACTTGTCATTAGTCCACTTAAATCCCGGCATGCTTATTTTTTAAATGAATAAGGAAGTATGTATACCCATTGTATTTATTTATTAATTATTTCAAAGATCTGCATCTGCACCTATCCAATGCCAAACTGCATCAAACAGTGACCGCCTGTCTCCACCGAATAAACAAAAAGTCGCAACTCAAATTTGTTGACACAGTCAATGCTGTCATTCTTTATCTTTTTTTTTTCTTCAAGTGCCATACTCAGTGTAGGCTACCTCTCGCATATTACCTTGCATGATGTGTTCCATTTTTACAGATTTTTCACGGATATGCGGGGCCTTGAGTACATTCCGAGATCCACAGGGCACTATTTGAGAGGTTGCATTACGCATAATATTGACGTGGTGGTTTACCATTGCCTTTCACGTATTGCCGACCGAATACATATTCCTCACCAACTTTGACAATATAATACATAACAACACATAATGCTCAAATTGCTTTGAGAAACCGACCAGACGTATTACGACCAGTGGATTACGGTTTTTATTTTGATTAATCCTCACAGGCCTTAACCTATAGGTATCTTTATTTGCTTCACCTCTGCGTGTGTGTTGGCCCATTTTTCGGCAATGAAATGGGCGTAAAGGCCTGTGAAAATTTAAAATATTATTTGACTATATTCACGGACTACTATATTTATAAATATTTACCAACGTCTAAACAATCCAATAACAATTACTTGAACTTCAGTGTTTATTTATTACTCGGTCTCAATTTATTTATACTTATATTTGTATTAGCAGTTAAAGCTGTCTAAGACCAAAACATTTGCATACATAGCAGTACAATATGCACGTAATATCTACTAAGTATTTACATATTACGACAATACACCTACTAACCTTTAATTTGAAAGTAGTTTTTTTGCAAGAAAATAGTTAGGCACATATTAGACGCCATAAGTATTATAAGCTCTTGTCACTTTTAAATTAATAAATACATTTTTGTAAAATTCTTATTAATAAGGTGATCTAGTAAATTTAAAAATCATCATTTCCGGGATATATATATATATATATATATATATATATATATATATATATATATATATATATATATATATATATATATATATATATATATATATATATATATATATTTGTCAAGATTTTAGGCCAATTCTGGGATGACGACTTACTTTTTTTGCTTATTTTTTTCGATCTACTATTTTCCGATAAAAGTCTAGGCATATGCCTAAATGGATTTGGAAAAAGGCATTGTCTGCATGTTTTTCTCTACTGAACAAATTTATGGCATTCTTGTTACTTTTTTCGGCTAGATTTCTTGTACTTTTACAGTTCATAGTAAATCAGTTGGTAATATTGATAGCAGAGCTCTTTGAACATGCCTTCTCATTGTTCCGAACTTACCATCGTTCATAAAGACCAATTACCTACTAAGTGTATATGAATGAAATACCTTGGAAAGTATTTGTCATCGCTTATACTTTTCAAATTAGAAAATAAAAAGCTAAATCTTTACGTCACAGGACTGCAAAGATTATAATTAACAACTCCTTCTGGCTTACATTGCGAGTTTCGTTTTTGAAGCCATATTTTATGTGCACCTGGCAGCTAGTATGAACATAAAAATACATGCGAATACGTTTTATTTCTTAGCAGAACAGTCGTATCCATCACTGCCAAGCTTTTTCAGTTTTCAGTAATAAAGAATATTAAACCAAGTAGTGTGCATAAAGACATATTACAGTGTTTTAAGTTAAGTCTAATTTAAATGAAAATTTAAGCAAAATAGAATATTTTTACATTATTTTGAATATTGTTATGAAATGGCGCAATTTAGGTTAAAATAATAATATTTACATTTTATTACACATTATACGAGTATTAATTTTAAAATACCATATTAGATATTTTTATTTTAATAAATATTTTTATTAGTTTATATTAAATTAAGTACTCATATTGTAAAAAAACTTCCTCTTGTTAATCGAAAGAGTTACCAAGTGTACAATCGTATTATGTTTGGTAAATTAATGTCGAAAATTCCTCAATATCAGTGATAAAATCCTTTTTCATTAAAAACTCGTAATTTTTTTTTAAATAGGCCGCGTTGTGTACTTTAAATATATATTTATAATACAGCTTACTGAATACATTGCTGAAACAAATAAAAAAAAAACACAAATGAGGGATTTTAAATCGGCAATAAAAGGAAAACAATAAATGCAATAAACACATATTGTCAACTGTGAAGTATAACTTACGTGTATATGACATAATATGTAGTTCTGCTTTTTTTTTATCTAAAACATCCCACGTAGACTTCAAGCCTAAGTACTAACGTACCGTGGGTGTCTGAAGAGAAGGGAAATCTAGTTTATTGACACGGGATTTGAAAGAGTGGAGGTTTGGACTGGAAGGGAAAACATCTGCAGGCAATATGTGCTATAATCTGGAGGCCCTAGGTATGAATGAGTGAGAGAAGTGGTCTGTTCTAGGCTTTTGTTGTATAACCAATACAAATGCCCGGTTTGTCTTTGATTAACCTATATATTTATATAATTTTTGATGTTTATATGTATATCTACTATAATAAAGCTCTTTTAGATAATGATTTGTCGTTAAACACTTACATGTGCTGCACAATATTATTTTTGTTAAACGGTTAAATAAACTTAAACTAGGTCGACAACTAAACTAAATATTTCCCGACTCGATTTCAGAATGGAATTTCAACTTGATTAAGCGACATACTATTTCAGCCTCACTTGGCTGTAATAAAAGTATTTATGCAATATGGTACTGTCAAGCCTTTAGTGCGAGAGCAAATTAAGAAATTGTTTAAGAGATGTAATACAAGTTTTCATGCAATGCCCCCAATACGTTAGGAGACGCACGCTGTATTGGCACTAAACTAAATTTTATACCTAAATATTTATTTATATATATATATATATATATATATATATATATATATATATATATATATATATATATATATATATTTAAAATATGTAGAGCGATTGAGAAAAAAAAAATAAACTGTTGGAAAAAATAGTGCTTTTTACATTTATCATATTCAGGAATCAAAGACTGTTACCAAAATCCTCTAAATAATAATTGTATAAACCTTGAGTATCTGCTACGTTCTAGGACTAATTCATTGCTAATTTTATTATCCCTTATTTTATTTCTTTTACTTCTCCTTTTCCCATTAAAAAAATGAGAAACAAAACAATTAAAAATTGGGTAAGAAATTAGCAATAAAATAGTTTAAAATTATGACAAAAATTTGAAAAGGCGTTGTCGCTCTGCTGGTTTAATTGGCATGTAAAATGTTTTAAGGATACGTAGTAAAATACGAACTAAAACTCGGTGGCTGTATGGCAAAAGGTGCTGTGTCGACGTTTTGGCCAAATCACGTTTTTTGTGTTACATATAATATGGCAATAAGTTCTATGTTTTCTAAAAACCATATGGCTCTATTTGCCTTAAAAATAATACTTTTTTAAATTGTCAAGATGAGCTCAGTTTGTTTCTATTACATATTTTTATGGCAGAATACTTCTTTTTGCTCTCCTGTAAAATTTTACTTTTCTCACACATATTACCTATTGCCATAAAACAACCGAACTATGTTTTTACCCTTACTTTAAAACGATTTAGAGTAAACGGATTAACAACTAAAATAGTTTCATTGACTTTTGTACGTACGTTCTCAACTAAATAATAATTTCGAGAAACGTAATTGAATTTTAACTAGTCTAAGAGTCGCTAATTAAATTATATTTTAGGTTTAAAAAAATTCAAACGACTATACCTGTTTAAAAAAATTCAAACGACTATAGCTTTCTACTAACACATTTTTTTCTCTTAAAATTTAAAAATTCTCTACAAAAATAATAAATAAAATACCTAAACACGTTCATTTTTTCCGTGGGGGGGGGGGGGGTTGGTTTGGGTTGGGTTAAATAAACAATGTACTTTATCCAGAATATACGTAGACCAAAAATGAAGAATTTTTACTTTTAATAGCTAAAACAATATTAATTTTTATGTTGATCATAGTTCTTTATTTGAAAACTCATTTCTTAAAATATACCTAATGCAATAAAAGTTCACTGTCATGTGTAACTAAAATTTATCAAACACATTCTTATAAAGCAAATTGCAGAAATACATCGTCAATATTTATTACTTATATTAATTTTAAAACATTATGAATAGCTTCAAAAATAATACGTAATAATAATATTACAAAATTAGGCATTATATTAATAAACTTTTACCTTAGCCAATTGAAAAAGATACCTATTTTTTAACTACATAATATTATGAAACCTAAAACTATCTAGGTCAACCTTAGGCAGAAGTTCAATCTTTACTTACCACTAGGGGTGGGCAAAATAATCGATTAATCGATTATTAATCGATTAATCGATTGAACGATTACAAAAAAATTTAAAATCGATTAATCGATTTTGCGATTAATTGATTTTTCGATTAATCGATTAATCGATTTTCCAATTAATCGATTTTTCGATTAATCGACTTTTCGATTAATCTATTAATCGATTTTTTCGATTTTTTCGATTAATCGATTTTTTCGATTAATCGATTTACTCGATTAATCGATTTTTCGATTAATCGATTTAGTCGATTAATCGATTCTTTTTTATAATCATAACACGACAATGAAACACGTATTCAACGAAATAATTTGAATGCTTTTTGATCCGCGCTCCTTTAAGGGTCTAAAATTTAAATCGCCCGTCGGAATTGTGTTCAAGATAGGCAAGTGGTAAGCGCTGGAGTCGATTTCATTATGTCATTAGTAATGACATAATTTCGACTAGTTCAATAATCGATTTAATTCGATTAATCGATTTTCTCGATTAATCGATTTTTCGATTAATTTCGATTAATCGATCTTTCGATTCATCGATTAATCGATTTTTCGATTAAATTAATTTCGATAAATTGATTTTTCGATTAATTTCGATTAATCGATTAATCGGAAATAATCGATTATTTCAAATAATCGAAAATCGATTATCTTTTTCAATAATCGCCCAGCCCTACTTACCACTAGCACTAGAGTCGCTAGCTACTTCAAGTCTTTCTTCTACTACTACTTTCATCAACACTAAAAAGAGCTATGACCTGTGCTAATAGAATTTTTCATTTTAATTTTTCAATATATATTTGACGAAGGGATGAAATAAGCGGATCGGCTAAGAGAGTTCCGAAGAGGCGATTTATTGCATCATGATTAGTAAGATCTCTTGACGCTTTATGGGAGTGATGTTGCTGATATTCTTTTAAATGTTTGTTTCTTGATTCTTGCGCTTCCCCTGACATCATTCCAATTGGTAGCATTGCTGCAGAAACTACTGAAGATCCATGTACTAAAACTTTGTGAACTGACGCCGGCCTATAGTACTAAGGGTATAAGTTTACAAATAAATCCGCTGTTTCTAAACCGTATTTTGCAAATTCAGAGGCATTAACTGGAAATCCACACGGCAAGGTGATCAAAGTTTTAAATCTATAAATCAGTTCTTGTCAATTGATTTTCTGGTTAAAATTGGAGCTTAATTCGGCGGCAGTACCTCTTGGAAGACGGTCTTGGGTTTTGCCAAACTATAATCTTTTGAGAATCCTTATTTAGATAGTAGGGGAAAGGCGGGTAAGATGACATAAACGGGCAAAATGACTTTTTACTTTTACAGAAAATGTATAAAATTTACGACGCTCCAATTCTGCTCATAAGTTGCACATGTCGGCAACACTGTCTCGATGTAGTTGTCGGCCATTAGCTTTACGTTCAGTCCATCTGCGGAACTACTCGTAGATTTTTGTTGTCCTAATTTAATGATTCAGGGTAAGTAAATGTTGGCAATTTATTAATTTTGAGATTAAATTGTATTTTAAAGACTCTTTTGTAATTGTATGACTATAAACTACACTTTCTACAAGAGTTTTCCTTTCTTTTAAGTTATTTTCTGATTTTTATTCATAAAAGTTCTAAATCACAGTGACACGGGCAAAATGACATACCAGCATGGCGGGAAAGATAACTTAGTATGTCATCTTGCCCGTCTTCCTAATTTTATTTTTTTGTTCTTCTATAGATTGTTTATTCCTACAAAAGAAAAACCAATCGAGGCAGCTGGAATGAGGCAGATATGCAGAAGGCTATAGAAGCTGTTCGTAATACAGAAATAGGATGGCTTAAAGCAAGTAAGATGTATAATGTGCCTACTGCAACACTGCGACGTAGGGCTAACAACAAAAATAAAATTGCGACAAATACTAAAAAACACCTTGGGTCCTTGGAGTCAGTTTTGAATAAAGAGATGGAAGCTGCAATTGTCAACCACATTCTTGAATTAGAATCCCGGTTTTTTGGCTTGACAAGTGTGGATTGACGCAAGTTAGCATACAGCCTCGCAGAAAAAATGAAGATAAAGCATCCCTTTAATAAAGTGGATAAGATGGCTGGCAAAGGGTGGCTACGTGGTTTTCGTCAGCGCAATCCCGAAATATCTCTACGTCTTCCATCCTGAAATATCTCTACGTCTTTAATAGTCCACAGGTGGATATATTTTTTAATAAATTGGAACAAATTATTCAAGAATGTAAAATTGAAAATACAATGATCTTCAACATGGATACAGAATGTGCAGGGGTGTCTAAAAAATCCAAAATATTCATTTGTGATCTCTGCAGTTACTGAGCTACTTCAATTTTTTTGCAAATTTACACTGTTTAATGTATATGTCATTTTGCCCGCACCCGACGGGTAAGATGACTTTTGGTAGAAATATATGTTGAAAGGTTCTAAAATAAAAGTTTTGATTTATTTAGAGTTTTTATTGCCTAATTTATTAGAAAACAATCTACTTGTTACTACAAATTCAAATAAATAATTTAGCTGTATTCAGCTCTTAGTTATATTGAAATGAAACTAAGTAAGTCATCTTACCCGCCTTTCCCCTACAACAGTACTGCAGAGGAACTACTGACGTGAAGGAAATGTCGGCATTAGAAAATCCTTCTTCTCGGGCTACCTGTTTATACTGTAAGTGTCAGCTTTTTCCATCACAACCCCATTTTGACACAAGTGTCATATTGACAATTGCCTTATACACACTTATATCTAACACAGGAGTCTGACTTAGCAATATGCGAGTAACTTTATTATCCAGTAGCCCTTGAAGTTGTATTTCTGCATATGTTTCCGTCACAGTTATACCATCTGTACTCCATAATAAATCCGAAATAAGAAAACTATCTTGTAGTTTCAGTTTTAACTTAAAATTTATTAATCGCATAATCATGAAATCAATACACAGATAAATACACAGTAAACCTTTTTTGCACATTTTATCTAAATTAGCATATATTAGCAATTTATCTTTATGGATCATAAGAACAATACTCTTAGGAATATATAGCAACTTAAAGGTAATCGGGGTCTGGTGGGGAAATTTTTGTAAGGCAAAGAAAATAATACTTTTATACTAAAACTCCAAAAAAATATCGTTTTCGTTTTTTGGCCGTTACAGATATTACACGAAGTGTAATATTATTTTATGTAATAAATTTTATTAAAGAAAGGCTACCCTAACACTAAAAAAATATTGCTTACCTGTTTTAGTAGGTAATAATTGCTTCAAAAAATTGTCAAAATCTCACACATAACCACTACCACCACTTAAAAAAATGTATTCTTACAACCGTTCACTTTAAACTAGAACAAACTAATAAAGCACAAAAATTTCAATCAGGCTTAGGATATTTACTTATTGGGGATTTCAGTAATTAGCCACAGGTAAAAATTACCCTAATTTTCATCTTTAGAAAAACATTTACGATCGCATTTTTTCCCGAATGGGACCATTGTGAGCTGCTTAGAAATCTGGACTTAGGGCAAAAAATCGGGACGCTATTTTTTGCAGTAGTATTTAAAAAATGAACAGAAAAAGCATACAATAAGCAAAAATATAAATTGTTTATGAAATTCAGACATAAAAAAGATAGTACCTATATGCTCTAAAAACTATACGTCTTACATTTATGATTAAATAATTTAAATTATTGAGTTTAAGATTATGTTTAAGAAAGTTTTAAAAATCGGGACAAATCGCGTCCCGATTTAAAGTGTCAGGACGCGGGACATACCCTTTGCAATCGGAACCGTCCCGATAAAATCGGGACGTCTGGCAACCCTACTTTTGGAGAGTGTGAAATCTATATATTATATCCTAATTTATTAAGATTAGTTACAGTCTGTTGCTCAAATTTTTTTTATAAACTAAAACATTTAATTGACCTTTTGAGTCACCTTTCGCAGTGACATTGACATGAGTGGTGTCACGTTACAAAATGTCCAATTAGTTCAATTAATAATGAAGCGTCTTAAAGCTATTTGCACCGGTCGACGTCACGCTTACAAGACTTACACAGTTATATATCTTGGAAGGATGCCGGAATATCTGGGAGCGGAATGTGGTTGATGCTTTAAACAATGACAAACAAAGTATCACGTTTTGAATTATCTACGGAGAAATTTATTAAATAATATGTGTCACTTTGAACTAGGTACACGATAGCTGTCATTGCCATTAATTTTAAGTCACGCATAAAAGAATTGACATTTTCGCGAATAAGAACGATGGTGGAAGCAATAAAACGCTTTAAGTCTTGCCTTTAAGGCGCTAGATGGTCAAGAAATTTCCCAAGTGTATGCTGGACGTTAGTAAATATATGGCCTAAGGCCGTAGTTAACAAAAACAAAAAGGGAAAGTAAAATGTTGATAAAACATGTGTTTTATAATCTTTAAAATTTAACGGTTATGAATTATTAATCAGACTCACTGCACATAACAGACGTCGTTGTAACTTTCCAACATATACATTCCTATATGACTGTCAACTAAAGTTATAGTTGTTGTTACTTCTTTTTATTTCATTGCTGTGAAATCAGTATCAATCGTTATTTGCATAAAAGGTGCTGTAATCCAAATATATTTATTTCATGACAACTGAAAAAAATACCTTATTTCGTAATTATGTTACCAAGTCACAAAATTGTTGTAAGACGTTATTTAATAAAACTTTTTCACGCTCTTTTAATAGTTCTTTATTTCCTTTTTTATCATTTTTTTATAAAGGTGTACCCATGATTTATTAAACACGTATGTAGTAACGCAACAACCAATTAAAAATATATTATTTAATATTAGATTCGTTTTATTATACAGCGAGAAATGAGTGTTAAACTTCTTTTCTCTTTTCTGTCACTGCATTTGCAAAGAATAAGGCGACTTTATAGAAAAAAGCTCAGAAATACAATTTTTAAGCTGACCACTAAACACTTTTTTGATTCTTCTTAATAGACAGGGACCCAAAATAATATAATTATTTTTTACAGACAGATTTGCATGCATTCTACATTCGACAATATGATAATTCGACAGTACCCATTACCCAGTTTCTATTTTCGACAATACGATGATCCGACAGTATCTACCCCTATCCATTACCCAGTTTTTATTTTATCCTTATAAAAGAAGGGAAAAAATACCACAAAATATTAATTTAATCTAACGCACATGCAGAAAGTGCTTTTGATTCGAGAAATATACAAAATTAGAAATTATTAAATTATTTATTTAGACAACCTTTGCTTTAGTTGCATTAAATATTAATTAATTACACAAATGGAAAAGTTTATCGGCTGTAATAAATATAAAGAAGTTGGTGATTTTGCCTATAGAAAATGCAGTATATTCTATTCTGGTATTAAAGTGAGGAAATCGAATGGATAACCTCAGGCCAGGCTACACAGACAGTAAAATTTCACCCTTGGACTCATCAGACTGCCGTAAAGGACCTAACTCGCATTCATAAATTTTCTTATAACAGCCACACCCACAGTAGAATTGACTACTTTGATTATGGGGCAAAGTTATTCCAGATCTTGGATGCAAAGTTTTCAGTAAACCTACAACAATATTTTAGTTATTCAAACTTTGAATAATGTTCACATTATAAGAAATGAAAACACATTTAGTTTATTTCATTGATACTTTGCATGTCAAAACACATAAAAGTACTGGGTCAAACATTCTACCGCTATGAATGGTATGATATTCGTGTTAATAACAATGTCCATTTGCAAATAACTATTATACAAAAGAAATAAAAGTGCCTACAGGAATAGTTACATATTTTTCACACAACAACGATTAACTTGATTACTATTATAGCGTCTGCCGGAATAAAAATATTAATTATACCCATCCAAATTATTAAGAAATATAGGGCGGAACAAATACATACATAGATACTATAAATAAAAAATGTAGGCCATTTAAAAATATTAGTTGTTACCTAACACATAAAAAGATCTTTTGTGCAAGAGTGCAACGATTCTCATGCATGAGCGACAGTTAAATATTTTGTATAAAATTGAAATCATATTAAAAGTGAAAGCCTAAAAACCATAACCAGTAAAGTTTAACTGCGAACAGTCCATATGAGATTTTTCTTATGGCAACAATACTACTTCGTGTTGTTATGCAGTTATAACTTTCATCGGGTGTTTATTGAACTTATAACGTAAAATTTGGTTCAAAGATTTGATTTTTTTCCACATTTGGGGGAACTTTTCGTTGAACAAAATAATTAAAAATCGTAAATTTCATTTAAAAAGGACTCATCATCAGGTTTGCGCTTTTTGGATTCCTGTTACATAATATTTCTTCAGAAAAAAGGAAAGAACAAGAAAACAACTCACGCCTATTTCCAATTTAAATAAGACAATATATAAAAAAAAATATTCTACCTGCCCCAATTTTATTTTAAATTCCGAAGTGTCCTCTCAAAACAATTTTCTTCTTTTATGATTCTGAATTCTCCCAACTTTATATTGAATCAACTTTTTTATCTCCTCAATCTCAAAGTCTCGTCCTGACCTTCTTTCCTGTGTCCTTTAAATCAATCTCGTCTTTATCTACCCATTTCTGCTTTGATCTTTCTTTACCTCTATTCTCATACACTCCCATCGCAATCATTATCCCTTCTCATTGGAGGCCCGTACCACTGTATCTTCTTCGATATTTTTACAACCTTAATTATTCCTCTTATTCTCCCATTCCTCTTTGTCTTTCCTTGGATTCATCTAAACATTATCATTTCTTTCACATCTAAAATCCTTTTATGCATTTTGGTCATGTTTCGTCTCCATACATCTACAGTCTACCCTCTTTCTCGCACTGTTCCTACGGTCACACACAACACCGAAGACTTCTTTCCAATCCTTCCACCCCACTTGCACTCTACTTATTTAGTTCCAAATAAATCTTCTGCGATGGTCTAACCTAGATATTTGTTTTGTTTGTTATTGTTTACTTTATTTATAAAATCCTCCCTGGGGGAAAATCCCCAGGGCCCTTTTTCTCAAATCGGATCATTAGGAAAAGACAAATATTAATGGAATCATAACGATTACGACAGTGGCGCTTTGATTATTTAAAATCGATAAGAAAGTACAGATTAGAAAATCGTTCAATTAGCTACATCGAAAGGCCCATCGAACAAGGGAAAAATAATTATCATTTTGCATGATGGTTCCGAAGATGGTTTGGTTCCAAATTGTGTGTGGTTGTCGTCTAAAAATATTAAAGATTCATCTTTGGATTACCATCATGGGCGTACCCAGCGAGGGGCAGGGGGGGCAGCTGCCCCCCCCCCCCCCCTAGAAATTTATAAATTATAAAAAAGCACCGCTAAGTGCAGAAAATAAAAAAATCAAAACAAGCCACTATGGTTTTACTAAAAAAATTACAAAACCGAAAAATATAGGACACTACTACTAAAATATATTCATATACGTAAGTCAAACGCAGCGCACTGCACGGCCTATTAGATTTGCAATTGGCGGAATTAGCCAAGAAATATGAATTTTCTATTTCGACCCTGGCCATTTGCACCTGCCGAGTCAGCCGAGTGCACTGCCGAGTGCCGATGCCGTTTGTTATTTTTGTTTTGCCAACCGAATTATAGAGTGGAGTGGGAGACATTCCGATCCGATGCATCCGACTCCGAATTCGGAACGTCGAAATCTTAACCTTGCAAAGTCGTGAATTTGTTGTATTGTGTTGTTTTTCTAATGGAATTTAATTATTTTCATTTGGTGTAGGCACTATCAGGGATGTTAATTTGTTTGTGCAAGTACTGCAAGTACACTTAATTTACTAAGTTGTTGATAAACGTCTATGTAGTTAGCAGTTACGTTACACTAGTAAACATTGTGAGAAATTTATATTAAATTGTACTGTAACGAAAATGACAAACCCTCACTAATTGTTGCCCTAACTATAATTGCAAAATATTCAGCTTTACTGGAGCCGGTTGTTAATGCCTTGCAAGCAAAAACTATGGATTTAATTAAGTTGCAAGAACATCTGAACGTAATCCTTAACGTACTGAAGAAAAACCGTGAAGATGCCGACCTAGTTACCGATGAAGTACTTAAAAAAGCACAAGATTTTGCATTGGAATTGGAAATAGAAATTTCTAACCCTCGAATTACCAAGAGACAAATACATAGAAACAATCCTCCATCAGACTGTGATAGTGACTACTGGAAGCGTTCGTTAATTATACCGTATCTGGATTCAATTATAGCATCTTTAAATAATCGCTTTTCTCAAGAACATACTCCAGCGTTTGCCTTAACAAAAATACATCCATTATATATGCTCGACATGGAAACCAATCAAGTAGAACAAAATGCACAATATTTTACCCAGTTTTATCAATTGGATGATATTACTGCGGAAATGGACCTATGGTATAATTTGTGGAAGGAAAAAAGTCAACTGAGGAACAGCTAAAAGACGTCGAAATAACTGACCTTCTCGACGGGACCGATGTTTTTTGTCCCATCCTAAAACAGGCACTTTTGATTTTAATCACAATTCCATGCACCACGGCCACTGTAGAACGATCCTTCAGTACTCTTAGAAGAGTGAAGACTTGGTTGAGAAGTACCATGGGAGGGGAAAGGCTAACAGGATTATGTCTGATGAGTGTGCATCGTGATTTAATTAAATCAAATCGAGAGCAATTTGAAAATCAAGTTTTAAATAAATTTGCGACAAATCCAAGAAAATTGTTATTGAAGTAAAAATTAAGCGAGTTATGTCAAAATTTAGTAAGTAAAAAGAGAAATGCAAAATCCATTGTTTTTTTTTTTTGGTCAGCCCCCCCTATTTCAGATCCTGGGTACGCCCTTGATTACCATGACCACACCACAGCAGAACTTTGGTTTGATTGGTTTAAAAATCACCTTGGGCCCAATGTGCCTAAGAACAGTGTAATTGTAATGTACAATGCTAGTTATCATAGCCGTCAAAGAAATAAAGTTCCTAATTCAAATATCACTAAATTAGAAATTCAGAGTTATATGTTAAAAAATTAAATATATTTTGAAAATACATAAAACATGTGCATCAGGTAAAATCAAATGTTCGAGCAGAAAACATTTCTCCAACTTTAAGTGCAAGTGTTGCGACATTAATTAGAAAAGTTGTAGAAAATTCCTATAGAAAGTTGGAAAACATCGATTGACCATATTATAAAAGTCGAAGATTTCAATTTTTCATTTACTTATAACATACAGCTTTTAATGTAGATGAAAATGACAGTGACAGCAAACCCGAATTAAATCTGTAATTAAATTTAAATAATAATTTGTTTTTGCAAATATAAATCGAATGGCATAAATCAATAAACAATGTTTTAATCATTCGTAATTTAAAAATATTTTTTTTTTCAAAATTATTCAGAATTTAAACCACTGCGACTCTGGCACCTTTTAAGAAACTTATATTATTATATTTATTATATTATTATATTTACATTTATTGAGGTACTTACCATTTTGCAAAAAGGCAACGGAAGAGCTTCAAACGAGCTTTACCTAAATACATTGTCCAGAAAACAATTTAAGTATGAGCCATTCTTTTGAAGCACCCGGTATCATTTCCAATAATTAACAGAGGTATAATAATAAAAGCAATTACACGACCAACACGTAGCAAAACTTAACTGGTCTGCTAGAAGTTCTCTATTTATATTCGATTTTCTCTCGTGAATTAGGCTGTTAGCATGGGCGCCGCAGACTTTTTTCTCAGGGGGGCAAAATTAAAAAAATTAATATATTTTTAAAGATTTTATTTGTAGTGATTTATACAAATACACTAATATTTAAAAAGTATGACAATCTCACAATCTCAGGGGTGGCCACGGCCCCCTGCCCCCCCCCCCCCCTGCGCGCGCCCATGGCTGTTAGTATTTTAAATGCTGAGTGTTCTAAAATCAGGTTCCATCATTAGAATCTCCAAAAGTATAAAAGAAACAGAATCGGTCAGGGGTGGCAAAGCTGCGATATTTCGTGCTATATTATATTATCAACTGTTGAAAAATTCTAATATCGATTAGTTTAGGAGATACAGATAGGTGAAAAAATAAAATTTCTAGTTTTATTTTTTTTTAAACATTTTCGGCCCGATTCTACAACGCTAGTCCGGTCTAATTTGATAGCCAAAAGTTTTAAACTGACAAGCGTAAGAATAAGACAACTAAGTTTTATACTATGAATTTGCTGAGTTTTTTTCGCAAATTTATAAAGAAAAGGGCAATTTTGGTTCGCTCTTAAGTCAATAATAGAACTAAATTCATCCTAGCAACCCGTTCCAAGATAAATAAATCATTTGGAAACCAAGCAAATCGCTGATATATCAGAATACTTCATAAGATTTTAATGACGACTTATTAACAATGACCGGTCAAAACATAATTGATCAACTTGAAGATCTTAATTTAAACCAGTACTAAATATTAAATCTTCTTAGTGAATCTGAACGTTTTACTTTATTATTAAATTTGTAAAAAATAAAAACAGAAGAAATAATATGATAGGTTTGAACTAAACATCAGGTTTGTTGTGAGTGTTATAAAGTGTGACGCAAATGAAGCTGCAGCGCATATCTTTGAGTGGTTTAGTCTTTTTAATAATAATTTATTATTAAACATCGACTGTAGGCATAACAGTTTGGACAAGAACGTCAGAGTAATTTCTCTAAAGCGGTATATTCTTGGTTAACAACTTGTTTACTGTTTTGGTTTTGTATGCGTTGTTTAACATTTAAAAACTTAAAAATAGCTTTGTAAATGTAATACGCAATAAAATAAAACCGTATACTATTATTCTATTAATTTTAAATGGCGTGACATTTTTGTAAAGAACGTCCTTTCATTTTTTTATTTATTATTTAAGTACCGCATTATATACCCATAGTCACGTTTTAGTTCACATTTCTTCGTAAATAGGTACCTAATTTGGAATATAGACAAATTTAAGGGGGTACACACCTTGATGGTTAAACGAGCTTTTTGGGAATTTTTATGATTAATGTATGAAAGTAAAAGGGAATCGTATGTTTATTTCTCATACTTTGGACTAGTTTTTATACAATCTTTATTTTGAAAAAAATAGTTATAAAGTTATTAGCAGTCAAGTGAAAGTCCCTTCAAAATATTAGTCCTCATGATAAAATCGAAATCTCTGGCCTGATTCATCGAAAACAAAAAGATCGAGTATGTATTCTTTTAAACTAAAGAAGTGTCGCTATTGTTAAACGGAGGGTTTTTTTAGTTTCTGATGAAATGAACGGTTTTTACCCCAAAATTTTTGCGTTCAAAGGAGTTAAAAATTTTTAACAGCCAGATTCTCCAACGCTAGTCCAGTCTAATTTGACAACCAAAAGTTTTAAACTGACAAGTGTAAGAATAAGACAAGTAAGTTTCGTACTGTGAATTCATTTCTGAGCTTTTTCGCAAATTTATAGGGCAATGTTAGTACGTACTTTCGATAACACTAGAACTGAATTCATTACAGCAACTCGTTCCAAGATGAGAATCATTTGGAAACCCAGCAAATCACTGAAATATTAGAATAATTCATAAGGTTTTAATGACGACTTATTAACAATGACAGCACAAAAACCCGTCAAAACATAACTGATCAACTATAAGATCTTAATTTAAACCAGTACTAAATCTTAAACTTTCTTAGTGAATCTGAACGTAAATTTCCAAAAAAAAACAGCTAGGCTTAACGATGATAACACAATTCGTAGAGAAAATTTTCGATTAGACATTTACGTTCAGATTCACTAAGAAGTTTTAAGATATAGTACTGGTTTAAATTAAGATCCTATAGTTGACCAGTTATGTTTTGACAGGTTTTTGTCCTGTCATTGTTAATAAGTCGTCATTAAAAACTTATGAATTATTGTGATATTTCAGCGATTTGCATGGTTTCCAAATAATTTTCAGCTTGGAACGAGTTGGTGTAATGAATTTAGTTCTATTTGTCGATAATACGTATAGTCCGCCCAAGATATCTGCAACCGGCAAAAAATTTAAAGAATTCAAGGGAAGGCTTAAACAATCTTACCAATTGTTTGGAAACCAGTTTTGAAAAACTGAAAACTTTCCCTTTAATAGGATTTAAACTTATCTTACCACATCTGGTTTACAAACAAATTTGCAACGTTGTTTAAGCCTTCCCTTGCATTCTTTAAATTCTTTTGCCAGTTGCAGACATCTTGGGCAGACCATACTGAAATTGTCCTTTTCAGAAATAAATTCATAGTAATAAACTTAGTTGTCTTATTCTTACACTTGTCAGTTTAAAACTTTTATTTTTTGTTTGTGTTTTGTTTTCTTTTGCATTTCAACAAATACCTAAAGGGCCAAGCAAGAAAAATTGGGTATATCTACATCAGTGAAACTTAAATTCCCAGTAAAGGAGTTCATAATTTCAAAAAATGCAAAATACTCAATCTGGAATGCCAAAATTAAAAAAAAAAACATTGTGCTACAATCCATATTTGATCAGTTAAATATTCAGATAAAACAACTTTTTAGACCGCCGTTCACTGTTATTATTCACACAATACACAGCAATTGAAAAAAATAGGTGCCTATCAAGGTAGAGTGCTATTTTCGATATGCAACCTTGGATATCGTGACAGATTTGTTAGTTATTTAACGTACCTAGAGGAAGTATTTCAGATATAAATTTTTAATAAAAAATTAGAGTAGCAACCAACCCATTGTTGACTAATTTTCATTCTTGCATTCTTTGGTTGCACACACCCAAATAGATATTATTCTTTGTCGCGTGTAATAATGCCAACTAATAATTTTCTAACTTACAGCAGCGTAGAGGCATTCCTAGTTGTTTTGAAATGAATAACCCTAGATAGATAAAATAACGATAAATACGATAAAATCTTAAGTCTAATCACTAATCATCAAACATAAAGAATAAGAGACTGCGATATATGATAAAAGATTTAAATAAACTTGTTGAATACAATTAATAAGGAATTCCTTATTTTTCCTCCACAATGGTGCACTTGTATGAGCCAATGCAATTCGACGTATGTTATGTTAATAGCCGAATGCAAAATGGCCTTACTTTGCACCTTTATGGTCCAATCCCAATAGTTCACAGCGAAAGAAATTCAACACAAATTCTTAGTAGTGGACATACCTTTATATCGTATGATCAAGACTTCGGCCTGATGGAAAAAAATTAAAAATTACTCCAACATTCCAACAGACTGGATCAATGATATTAAGACAACAAGGAAGAAAAGGCCTTATACAGTTCTAGTAATGAAAAAAGAAAACTTTTTCTCAACTTCTTCCTTAGAGAAGTTATAGTCACAAACCGAAAAATAACGGCGAATTCCAAAAAAATTCACACTACTTTAGTAAAAAAAAAAAATTATTTTAAAATTTCTTTTAAATATGAAATAAGCGATAAACAAGGGATATACCTAGTTGACATTAATATAATAGGTCGCGTCAGGTAAATTTACCTAGAGACGGGTGGGTATTTAACAGTGTCAGTTGTTAGATTTCATAAGTAGTAAAGTATCTCTTAAAGAAATAATATTCTAAGCTAAGATGAATTCTAAGCTTCTTTCTGCGAGGTTACCTAACAAATATAAAACAATATTTAAAAAAGAAAAGTGTCCAAAGATTAGATTCTTGCACCACTTCCAATTTTATATCCACATAACAACTGCGAAAAAACAGACCTTTTACAGTTACTCAAGTTCATACCGCCTATTTACCACCACTTTTATCATAACTTAAAATGCTTAGCTTCTATAAAGTAGATTTTGAGTTAGGGATGACTTTTAGTAAAAGAAATTATTTCGGAAAAATTAAAAACTAGTCCTTTACCTATCGTTTTGTATTTCTGTTTGATCCATTTAAAACTTAGAATATACTCCAATATTGAAGCTGTTATAAAACCAGAGTGAACCAACCCACTTTAACTTTTTGAAATGACAAAAATGTAATGTTTTTTAATCTACAAAAAACATCTATTTTTAGTCAGATTACTCAGAATTCGAAATAGCCCTGTATCTTTTAGCCTATAAAAAATTAAAAAATTCAATATTTTTAAACCTAATTACCCTTAAATAAGTTAAACAAGGGATGGCCCACTCTGGTTCTTAACGCCTTATATTAAGGACCGGATTTACAATGGAAATTGATTCGAAGTCGGTATTCATTAAAAAATGATGTAGGTTTTGAAGCCGCTGGCTCTTAGGCATTGTTCGCACGGACACTTTTTAAAATAAAAATCGCGCTTTAAAAACCGTTTCGATTATATATGTTCTCAGGTAAGCGCTTTTTTAACACGGCGATTTTTTATCTTACATAGGTACTCTAGTTTCAACGCCGCGCCGCGCGCCGGGCGGGGCGGTGAGCTCGGAGCGGTGAAGTAATAAAACCTATGAAAATATAATATAGTGAGTTATGCTTTGGTAAATCTTCCACTGTTAAGTGGGTGAATCCAGTACCTATTGTTATTGTCTTCTTTTTCTTTTTTTAACGAAGCATACAGCTAATGATAATATGTATTTCTCTGAAGTTCATTGTACGGCAACCTGACAGCAAAAAGCTATATTGATTTTTAAAGGTACGTGTGAACACAAGTAATGCCTAGCGTTTTTAATCGTGGACTTTTTATTTTGCAAGCCAATTTAAGAGATATTTATTTTGACAAATCCGAAATTCGATAGCAACATATAGTTTCCATTTACTTTTGAAACTTTTCGACTGATCAGAACACTGTAGTAAACAACGGTACTAAACAACAATCCATCATAAAAAATGTTTGCGACTTGTCGTGGTCTCATCCGTCATCAGTCACAAAAGAATCATTAATATTTCTTTCAGTTTGCCATAATTGATACTTTATAGTTACTACCGTTATTTGTACTCCTTGTCATTTATTAATTATTCATTATTGCAGCAAAAAAATTATGCAATAATGCTCTTATATCAATATTCCGGTTTTTATTATACTAGTACTAGTGTAATATCTTAATAATAATTAGAAGTCTGCCTTTGCAACTTTCGAATTTTGTTTCTTGCGTTACTTAATGATTTTAAATGAGGTTTATTAAGTGACAATATCTTAAGTAATTTTTACTTTTCCTCTGTATCTAAGAGTACATCCCGGTCACACCTCAAACTCTATAATAACAATATCGTATAGGTATATTACGAGCAAGTTTTTATAGCGAACCCCATTTCTTCTTTTAGTCAGGGCCGGCGCTAGCATGAATCGGTGAGGCGACCGCTTCAGGAGCCATGCTAGGGGGGGGGGGGTGTCGCCAAAAATTATGCCATAATCCCAAAAATACAAAATGGGGTCAGGGAATAAAATATCAAAATAAAAATATCAGTAAGTAACTTATTTTTAGGATATTTTATTTTAAAAAAATATAGTTTTATTCAATAAAAATATATTTTTTATTTTCTTGGGAAGATAATTAAGGAAAAATGTCCATTTATTACTTATTAAGTTTGTAAACTTGGCAAGTGCGTTCTTCTCGAAAGGTTCTAATCAAGCAGTTGATTTATTTAGACATGCAAAACAATACACAGGGAAGATAAAACCATTATTTATTAGACGAATCAATATTTTGAGAGGTAAGTAGCAATGCAGATAATATCTTCTATGATTACATAAGTTTAAATTAAAAGACGTTTCAAAATCAGCAAATCTTTTCGTAGTAATTTCACCGAATCATAACCATAGCCTTAATCTGCTTAAGGATCCCACAGACCAACGAATTCACTGTCGCAGCGGCTGCGATTTTTTTATCATTGACGCTGACAAGGATAAAAAAATCGCAGCCGCTGCCACAGCGAATTCGCGTTGGTCTGTGGGATCCTTTACTGCTGATACCCCTCGTGTTGTCGCTTTGGTCTAGGTTGCCATGTTGTAAATATTTTCCCATTTTTGAAGATCTTTTGTTTTCTTCTTCATATCTAGTGGTAAACGCTACTCTTTCAAGCGAGCCTGAAATTGTTTCAAGAGCAACGGAGAACGGAATTCCCAGTAATTTGCGTTTAAAGAATCGGAAAACGGGTTTGCAAAAAGCCCCCATTGGCCAATACTGCTTGATTGAATATTTTAGTGTTTGTTAGTTATCGTTACTACAAAAGGTTAATTTTAGTACAAATTTTCTAACTCGGGCATGTCACACAATAATGTTTGTTGGCATCTCTATCTCCAATTTTTTAATCATACATTTAAGTATTTTTTCTGCGAAGAGACTATTAAGAAAAATATATGTTATTTAAAAATAATAAAGTTTTATCTTTGGTTCATGGGCAGTGAGGGCGCTAAAATAGTTGTTCGCCTCACTAAAAATAAATGCTAGCGCCGGCCCTGCTTACAGTGTTAATTTGAATAATAGATATTTACACTATTATCTGTGTCATTAACAAAGTATCACAGGAATTTCTCTAACAGACTGAAGAACTAACACTATGGCAGCATCGTTTTGGTCATATTTCTTCTTCGTCTTGAGATTTAAAACCGAACCTGCTTTTTGCAACTTTTCTATTGTATTGTAAATTGTCATTTCAGTTATTGGGATTCCTACAAATTTCTTGCTAAATTCTTCCATGATGTAGCGGTATGATACTTGGCCATCCCCATAACACTGGACTATAAAAATCCTTTGTTCAGTGATAGCATTTTGATGAAACGTATTTCAAATTAAATAATTGTTTATTTAATAAATTGACAAATATTATATGTCCATAGGTGTCATTATTGTTTAATATGTAAAAACTAGTACTCTGGTTAAAGGTGTGAAAGAGAATAGCTGGGAAAAAAATATGATAAAACTCGTTACTTTTAATATTTAAATTTTTTACTGAAATCTTGTACTTCGGCTAAGGGTTTAATTTAAAATATATTTCATATTTGTTCTTTTGGTAGAAAATGATAAACAAGGTATGTTTACTCGTACGCAAAATAACGTTTTCGTATTTTTTATACTCCCTGTGTAAGAAATAAAATTTTTCATAATGCGAGTCTTATTTATTTTACAAGCAAAAACTTTTATTAGGAGTAACATTTTTACGTATCTTGCAAAATTTGGTCCCTTTGTCCTCTTCTAAACCCCATCCGTGGACATAATGTATACAGATGTAAACCTGATAGTTTATAAAAAAATTATTAATATTTTCTATCTCTTGCCATGCACAGATGTAAAATGCAAAACAAAATTTTAAGGCGAAGATAAGTATTATTGTCTCCTTATTGGTGAAAGTAAAAAATCTACTCTTTCTTTCTCTCTCTCTCTCTCTCTCTCTCTCTCTCTCTCTCTCTCTCACACACACACACACAATTCATGAATATCAATAGTGACCAATAACTTGGATTACCTTCAATGATGTTCATTTATTTAGACACGGCGTACAAATATGAATAATTAGCACTTTTCAGATATTTTCCCTTTATACAAATTTATGCGTATAGAAAGTGACATGAAAATATATTGTCATAATTTACAAGTTTTCTTTTAAGGTGCGTTTTAAACCTTTAGAACTGCAGAATTGACTATAAATTATATTACTTTTAAATAGGTATATGAAACAATAATATGAAATTTTGAATCGAAGTTATTTTGTTCTTCGGATAATAACCTTCCGACCTATCGCAATTAGAATTTCTTTTCTTAATATTTTCTTTGTCTAAATCTGCTTTAAGTGATCTGAAGGGTGCCATTTTTACATTTATCGCAACTTTGCTATGCGTCAAATGTAAGCAGAGATTAAACTGATATAACTTTGAAGATAACTGGTAGCTTGAATATATCTTTCTTGCACTCTGTACTGGATTTTTACAGAAAGTTAGTCGGGATTGTAGTTTTTTCTATGCGTTTTGAAAATGAAAATAAAATATAAAAAATCTACCAGGCAAATAAAAAGGTTGTCTTTGGTGTTTCGAAATGTTTAAATCTTATTTAAAGCTGTTAAAAGAAAACGGGTTTAGCGGATTGTATGAATAGGTAGACAGACACCTGATAACCGGTTTTATGAATATCGCCTTAAAACCTAGTGATTCGCGTAATCAGAAACCCATTTGAATCTGTCGTTTCAGAAACAGTCAATTTTTACCAAAATGATTTTGATGCTAATTTTATTTTTTTTTACATGAACGCGTCATTCCACGCGCGTGCCGAAGAAACATGTCAGGACCTTGAATATTAAATAGAATTTAGCCATTGACGTTTCAATTAGAACCCACGCTCCACGCTAGTCAGTTTATAAAAAAATATATCTATATTTTTTAAACAATTTTGCAGTGGCGGCTGGTGAAATTTCAAAGTTGTATATCTCTGTTCCTACTTACAGGACCCGAACCAAATTTACGGGTTTTAATAGTGAGCCCACTGGGAATGTTTTGGTAAAGAAAAAAAACATTTTGTAATTTGCGGAAAAAAGTTAAATTTTTGGTGTGCCCCTCCTAGGAAAAAAATGAAAGCGTCTAGGTATTTTATTTATTCTTTTTTCTAAACAAATTTTACATCATTCTGTCGACAGTTTTTAAATTATGAGAGAAAAAAAGGTGTTAGTAGAAAGTTATAGTCAGTTGAATTTTTTCTTAAATTTTATTTTAGGCTTCAAAAAATTCAACTGACTATAACTTTCTACTAACACCTTTTTTTCTCTCAAAATTTAAAAACTGTCGACAGAATGATGTAAAATTTGTTTAGAAAAAAGAATAAATAAAATACCTAGACGTTTTCATTTTTTCCTAGGAGGGGCACACCAAAAATTTAACTTTTTTTCGCAAATTACAAAACGATTTTTGTCTTTACCAAAACATTCCCAGTGGGCTCACTATTAAAACCCTTACATTTGGTTCGGGTCCTGTAAGTAGGAACAGAGATATACAACTTCGAAATTTCACCAGCCGCCACTGCAATTTTGTATATTAAACTTGTCACAATATCCCCTGGAAAATATGTTTGTTAGTGTGTCAGTGTGTTTAATATGGGTTTCACAGCTTAGAATGGAAACAGGTTTTAGATAATACCTCAAAACTTAAAATTATAATTTTTGACTTTTTCTGTTTCTAGAATGACCGATTCATATATAAGAAAAGGCTCTGTATATAAGGATAAATTATAAAATCAGTTAATGAAAGTGGCATCTACCCCGATTCTTAGAAAAGATAAAATACCTACTCATAGTAACAATGAAAGTATTATTTAATAAATAATTCATGAAACGAAATTCGATTTACCATGTGCTATGCATCTGATCTAGTATTTGTAATTTTCTAAAGGTTTATTAATTTATTACATAATCGTCTCAGATTTTAATACATAGACGAATCCATTTTAATTATAAATTACATGATTTTCTATACTAACATAGTAACAGACAAATGTTAAGGGGGTGTTACTATTAGATGTAGATGTTTTTATGCACTAACAAAAACCACGAAGAACTTTGTTTTTGCGAGATTATTAATTTTATTATAACTTTAGTAAAAAATTCATGCAATTTTATTTTAAAAAATACTGAATATTTTTGAAAATTTAATCCTTGTCTATTTCTATATTTTAAATCGATTTTTAGCAGCAGTAGGAGGTTGTAGAGAAAAAATTACGTCAAAAACTATCTATTTTTTTAATGGAAATTTGGAGTCTATACAGTGGTACAAGAAGTTTCAAAAAAATATAAAATTATTTTATTAATGAGTTTATCTAAATGTCAGTATTACGAAAAGTTGGTGCATACCCACTGTAAAACGGGAAGACACAAAAATATTAAAATCGTTTGAGAGTAAGTAAGTAATTTTTTTAGATAGGAAGCCATAAATTCACATTTGAGCAAACCGCAATAATAAAATAATTAATATTTGTTGCAACGTTTTTCGATCACACTGTAGATACGCAACTGGGCTCTCCAGCCAGACTCTGATTTTAGTGACTGAGACCGGATTTACAAGACAAAGAGAAAAATTTTCTTTAAAAAATGTGGAGGTTTTCACACAAACGTCTTTAAGTAAAGACGATCCTTTTGGTAATAAGGGTGGGGGGCAGCAATTTTTAAGCATTTTGTTCAAAAAAATGTTTAAAAAATGTATTCAAAAATACTTCATTTTTATTGCTGAATTCGTGCTTCAATAAGCTTTCATTTGACAACCTTCACGATGCGCTTGAATGTTTTTTCCATTTTCCCTATTTATCCCTGACATTAACTCCCAGAATCAACTTTGTATACTTCACGTCTATAATTGGGCTACCACACTCTATCTCTGTGCTAAATTTCAAATTTTTCATCGAATAGTTTCAGAAAAAATAGCCTGTGACAGACGGACGGACGGACGGACGGACACCGAAGGGATTCCATAAGTGTCCCGTTTTGCTAATTTTAGCACAGAACACTAACAAGCACGGAAATATACTGTAGCTCAATTAGAGAAAATTCCAGGGTGTTGCCGCGCATTGAGGGGTGTTCATTTTGTTGATAAAATTGTTATCATGGATGATGAAAAATATTTTACTTTGTCTAATTCAGATATGAAAGGTAATGAGGGATTCTCCACGGATAACATACAAGACTGTCTAGTCTAGACGAAGTTAGATTAAAAGGAAAAGTCAAGTTTTCTGAAAAAATTTTAGTGTGGTGCGCAATTTCCGAAGCAGTTGTTTCTCAGCCGTATATCGCACATGCTCGTGGTGAAGCCATTAATGCGGGCATTTATATTAGAAACTTCGTCCATTTATCACTGCTATTCCCCAATGACAAAATTATCTTCTGGCCAGATCTGGCTTCGTGTGATTATGCAAGGCAAACAACAGTGTGATTGACAGAAAATATCAATTTTGTCCCAAAGGTAGACAACCCACCAAACATGCCTTAAGCGAGATCTATAGAAAATCTTTGGGCCCTATAAGCTAAAGTTTACGATAAAAAGCTCAAAATGTAGAACAGTTACGTCGCCGGATAAACCACTAAATTCGAGAAATCGACATTGGTGCCGTCCAAAGACCCAAATTAGGGTGCTATTGAAGAGCGTTAACCCTTATCCGTAGTTTAAATGTATAGTTTTAATAACAATTAGTGTATAAATAACGACTTATAATTTAATATAACAAAAAATTAAAAGAATTCAAAATATGAGTATTTATATTTTTTCTCAAAACTTATGGGACATACGTTAGTCTAGAACTAAAACCGTCGGCTTTTTAGATGATAACAATGATCGACTTTTTTTCAAAATTTCCCCCGAATTGATGTGTCAAAATTGTATTGCTCGCAGTTTCTAACAGACAAAAAAGGGCATTATTATCAAATTCATTTAAAAAGGGCATATCAATAAAAGTATAAAAACCCGATTATTAAAATTAGAAAATCGAAATACCTCCTTAAATGAAATATGCAATATTGGGAGTTACTTAAGTCAGGCATTCCACCGAAATGGAAATGAAGCGGAACACAAGTTTGCTAACAATTCATTTGCTTTAAGTCTTATTTGATTAAACATTTGACTTGTTAGCGGAGATGGTTTTATCGAAATAGTAAAAGTGAGATCGTTTGCATTCTTTTTGCTATTTCACACGAATTATAATTGCAACAGAATTGTTGCATCTTATTAATTTTAATGCTCAGTTTAATGACGCAACAGACCTATATTATTTAATATATAAATATAGTAAATAAGTACAGAAGAATATTAAAAATGGACTAAAAAGCGTTCTTAATGTTACAAGTGATGATCCTACACTGCAAGCTTGTTATTTATTATCAGTTTTTGTTTAGTTACGGTCTAAGGAGTTGGGAGGAAAAATTCCCAAGGAAAAAGAATTGTAATTGTGAAAAAACCCCAATTGATATTAAATTCTATTGACATCAAACCATTTAAGTGTTTATTTTTTGCATGGAACTAAGAGAATTGCATAGCAATAATATATTTATCTGCTGACAAGAAGATAAAGAAACTTCCCCAACTTTGAAATGCATGTCTCTTTCCTGGTCTAATTATAAGAATCGATTGGCTGTAAAGATCTTATTCGATTTGTAAAGCTCTTTTTGTGTAGAAAGTCTGTATGTAAAGTGACCATTTTCAGTCATCTAATTTATATATGGTTGGGATTAAATCTTAATTTCTGGTATTTTTGAAAATACATAAAGGCAAAAGTAGTTTGATTGATATTTTACAAAAATCACAAACAAATAGCAAACTTAAATTTTGCCCTGTATCATATTTATTCCTAATCCTGTACAAGCAAAAATGATTGGGGAAATCCAGTAAGAACTTTATTGTCATGGAATTTTAAAAATTTGCATCAAAGAAGAAACCCTTTATTTCAGAGTGTATTTTCTGTAGTAATATATTAAGGGATGGGGAAATTATCGAAAATCATTCCGAAGATTTTTTGCCGTGGAAATCGCTCGAGGGCTTGCCCGCGAGCGATTTCCTAATGGCAAAAAATCTGAGAATGATTTTCTGATTATTTCCCAATCCCGAAATGTATTTTGAAGATTATTTACCAAATAAAAAACTAACGATTTATTTTGCACAATTTAATGTATTGCAATTAAACACACAATTGGTATATACTGTATAACAGAATGCTGATTGGAGTTTGAAGAAACAGAGCCAATTTTCGCTGCTGTGGTCTCTTCAAAAATATCCATTCTGGGATGAATAGGTTGAGTACTGATGGGTTTTAATGATATTTAAATGATATCTCGAAATGACACTTTGGCGTTTGTTTGTATTTTATTTGTTGTCCATAGTAACAACCAAAAACGCCATTGTTCGTTATCGGGGGTAAGTGCACAAGTGCATCAAAATTACCGATAATTTTTGAATGAAATGTGTTTTTTTATAATTGCAAGAGTTTGTTTTCATATTTTCGCGAAAAAGCCCGACTCCGCAGGAGGAGGGCATTTTCGTAAAATATGAAAACAAACGATTGCAATTTGTAAAAAAAACACATTGAATAAAAAAATTATCTGGTTATTTTGATGCACGAGTGTAATTTATTTGAATATTTCCCAAATTAATTAAGAACTCGAATCAAGTAAATTTAAATATTTTATTTAACAGAAAATACTAACAATAAAATTAAAATGCTTAAAAATTACAAGAATTGCAATGAAAAGTACAATTATTGTAATTAACAATATTTTGCTTTGAATTCGTAGACATGGTGGTTGAACGTTAATTGTCAGAATATTACATTTTTTGACGTTTGTTAACAATAAAATCCCGCTTTGACGTTTCGTCAACAATATAAACTTGCGATGCAATTTTCGATTTCTGGCAGTGCTGTTTTCGCTGTAATTTTGCGAAAATTGCATTTCCCTTATAGGAACTTTAACATATGAGGGAAATATTCTAGATAATCATCAAACATCACCACGACAATAAAAAACCTGTTGTTACAGACGTGTGATTTTAACTGTTGACAAGGGCGATTTTCAGTTCTGACGGGGGAGATTTTCACTTTTGACAAGGGTGATTTTCACCGGAGAGCGGGAGATTATCGCTGAATAATCAGGTGAAAATCAACCCGCTTTTATAATGGATGAGGTAAATAATCATAATAACTCTACCCTAATCAAAATAGTGATCTAACATCTAAATCTGAAGGATTCGCGATTTTCTTGTATTCGTTCTTCAAAAATTAATCTAATTTTCACCAGGATATCGTCAATATCTGAAATATCATCGACTATGTATTGATTATGTTGGTAAATATTTCGTTAGTTATGCTATGCAGGGTGAGTTTTTAAAGTTTAAACACTTTATCTCGAAAACGGTTCAAAATATTTTTATGAAATTTTTCTAAATGAACTTCGTACCCGCTGTAACATTACAGGTGTCACTAATAAGCAGGCAAAGCCCTGCAGTTGCGGGCGTGATGGTGTCTTGGATCCATCCTGGCGCGAACCTGGATGGATTTTTACACTGTCGTTAAGAATAGCGCTGCACTGTGTTTACTAGTGGGGGTACGAGGCCTCCGAGTGCCATGGCAAGATAAGTCTTCAGCTGTCTTGCATGTAGTAGGTAAGCCCTCAGCTTCCTTACTACTTTCACTTGCGATCACGGCCTTGCGCCTTGTTTTTATATTTTTCTTGCCTGTTATTACTTAATTATCTTTATGCACGATCGGGCGGTAAATTCAACTTACCGCCCTCATTTCCGGGCGGTAAGTTGTTTTTACCGCCCTCTCCTTTTAGGAAATAAAACAACTAAAAATTATTTATTATATTTACTCAACAACTAGACCTGCATATAAATATTGTTAACAAAATTTAAATATTAATATTTCTTGTTAACATACAAATTAAATACACAGTTATTTGAATTTTATTGCTTATCACAACAATTCCTTTTTTTATCTGTTTATCGAAAAGAACCGCATTTTCTGTATTATTTGTCACTGAAGTTCAAAAAAAGTTTGCAACAGTATTGTTTGAAAGTACGTTTTGCGTAACTAACATAAATAAACAACTTTGGGAAGCACCATAACAACCATTAGAAATATTAGTCTAGAATGAGTCCAGTCAACTTTAACTGTTTATATAGATTAAAGAGTATTTATTACACCGGATATGGGGGAAGACTATTTTTGAAAACAACGTGAAATAGATACCATTATAGAGGTATAGTTATTTTACTTTTGAACTGAAAAAGCCCGATCGCGCATTAAACGTAATAAGTATTTTGGGCGATAAGTGTCGTTAACCGCCCTCGAATATTGAAGACCTCCGCTATCGCGTCGGTCTTCAAACACTTTCGGGCGGTAAACGACACTTACCGCCCTTAATACTTAAATAACTATTATTTTATCTTCACTTTGTTTACTGTGAACAATATCGAGTTCAAATCAATGTAGCTAACCTTTTTTTCTCACTCTTGCCAGTGTCGCGTAGATACCCTACCCATCTCGGCCGAAACGGGATGGGGGCGAAAACAGTGTTTTGCCTATTTTCACTAATTAATTATTCTTATGATTGCCTATATTACCTTGTAACACTTTAAATAACTCACCCTGTAGTTGATATATAGGGTGTTGAAAAACACCACCGACAAAGTTTTACAGGTGATTGTTGGGCGAAAATTAAAAAAAAACAGTTTTTATTAACATAGCTCCAAAAACGCTTCGTTTTTGAGATATGGGGTAATAAAATTGTATTTATATTATATTGTTTCTTATTCATTCTATACGTTCGCAGACACTTTCTGGTTTTGCAACGCAAAATAAAATTACACTAAAACTACATTACGAAAATTTTTACACTTCTTTTGCTTAATTGTTAACGAATGTCAAAGAAATAAAATCCATAACAATATGTAGAAATTTAGAATAATAGCTAGAAATAAGTTTTGACATTCTAAAGTAAGCAATATAAGTTCATTTTATTACAAGAATTTGTTCAATCCGTTCTAAATCTGTCAAGATGTTATTTATAATTTTAATGAATGATCAATCAAGCAATGTTAATTAAATGGTAATATATTATATATGACGTAAGTTTTTCTTAAAGTAATTAACATTGCCATTATATCGTAAATCAAACTTTTACTTCTGGCATCGCCTGCATATACTCGTATGTGGCATTTTTGATCTCCTTTCTTTTAAAAACATTCCATTACCTCTCTACACTGTGACAGTGTGTGCCTCAGACAGTGCATAAGAGCGACTTATGCTAAGCTGCATATTGTGCGAATGGCCCTAAATATATTACTCTTATTTCAAAAGATGAAGAAATGTGACTGTACTAGATTAGTATTAGTGTACTTAAACATCTTGGTATTATAGGAATTTTGGTGTTTATATTAAACACTTATCAATTATTGTTATTTAAATGGAATCTTCTTCTTGTTTCATCTGATTTGTTTGCTTCTAAGAAAGGAATTTCTGTTTTTAATGTCTAATTAAAAATACAAATAGAAATCTACGAGAAAAGTTTTTGTTAATAACCATCGGCACAACACATTAAAAAAAAGTAAAATTTTACAGTCAAGGATAATCATTACATTGCAACAGATGTGTTGTATGCCAAAATTTTAAAACATCTTTATTATTACAGATAATAAGCCAGTAAATAAAGTTCATTTACTGGTAACAAATTTATTGATACATATTAATATTATCATAGTTAATTTCTAAAATATGTATTTTATAAAACAGATCCACAGCAAAATTTGCAAGAATTTTTGGCGCACTTCCAACCAATAATTAAATATAATTTAGCAAAAACAGCCATCTCTTACAAAAATTAAAATAATCCCATTTTTCCCTTCGGGTAAAATAATAATATTTAAAAAAATTAATTTTTAACCATCCTATGTTTTTTTCAGGTAATGGACATTATACAGTTGTTTGTCGCATAAAGAAAAAGCTTACAACGATTGCAATTTTGGGGTAAGAGCATTTAAGTTCACTAAAATGTTTTTGAATAAGCGGAATATTTAATTTATTTTATATCTATTAAAATATTTAATAACTTCGACAACATAAACTTGGTCAATATGTAAATCATCGCCAGGATAAAAAACAACTCTTAGCCGGGATAGCTGAACATTGTATATTCAGGAGTAGTTTTACGACTCTTTAGTTTGAAAAATTCTGCTCTCGGAATCAAAAACTTTACTATTTAGACATACTTTGACTGCAGAATCAACAATTTTTGTTATACCAAAATTAATAAAAACAGTCTTCTTACTTTAAAAGTGTATTTTAAATCTATGAACTGTTTTACTATCTCTAGATTTGGGTGTCGCATTATTCGTCCTAAAAATCTGTACAGGTGATTCCTTGCCCAGAAACAAGATTTTCCTATAGGGATAAATAAGGTGACAAATTTTTTCCCATTCTTTCATTTAAAGGCATTTTGTTCTAAATACTTAGTCGTGCAAACCAGGCTTAGTAAAAAAATAGATTTGTTTGTTAATTAAACGAGATTAAAAGATATGTTTTTAAACTTAAAAATGGGGAAAAGGGGTAGGATATTTTGCTAAGTGATTTGTGAATGCCAAGATGCCAATCAAAATTCAAGGGGCATGCTGGTTGTTTGGGACATTATATTGAAGTTGCAGTGGCGGATCTTCAGAAATCCTACACATTTTATGCATTTACTTACCGAAGTTACCCACTTCAATTATCTCAGTAGTCAACCATGGTTTTTTATTAACGTAGTTGGATGGTTAAACTTGCTCAAAAGGAAATCAAAAACCGATATCCAGTAATAACTCCGAAAAATATTGCAAATTTCCCCGAAAGGGCAAAAAAATTACTTCTTATTTATTCTGTGCAGCACCGAATTTAAATGCATTTTTCTTAAAAACAGTTACTTCTAGCAACATTAACAAAGTATACCTTTTTAGGTAGGTAGGGGAATGATAATTTCTATTCAGAAATTGTGTACACCGAAGCACAAAAAGTTGAGACATTTAAAATGGCATTTCATGCCGCATGTGGCATACAGCAAATTTGAGAACGGTTTTTGGTTTATCCATCCAAAAAACCTTCGCCTACTAAATTTTGATAATTCATGTGGTATCTTTCAAAACGTATTGATAAAAATGTAAAATAAAATTTTAACGCCTTGTATTTTTCTTATTATCACTTTTGCACTAACATAAGTTAGGTTAAATCGAAGCCGAACGAAGGTATGGCCCTTTCGTTACAAAACACCCTGTATACGTATAATTGACGAAAAAGTAAAATCATTTTGATTAGCTTTTTTATCTGAAGCTCATTTGTACCAACCAGTATTATAAGAGATTGTACTCGCAAGATTTCATATACCAATGAAAGTATACTCCCATTAAAATTTATTATTCATCAAATAATACCTACGGGTCTTTTGGTTTCTTTCCGGATGGCCAGATTAACAGTTAGATAAATGAATAGATAAAATGGAATCGTTAAGTTTAATATGATGACCTCTGTATAAAGGGTTTTGACTTAGAGACTTCGACAGGCAGTCACGACAGTAACCCGGCCACAATAATTATTATTATCTGCTATTGTCGCGATGGACATAATGTTCAGTGGTTTCAAATTTAATGAAGAAATGCAATGGAGTTGATTTCTCCTTTATGCTAGGACGCCTGTGTTATATTTTTTATGCTTGTGTAATTTTGGAGGGAAGAAATCTTTTTTACCGACGAAAGTTTTACTTCTCATTCCTTTTGTTGGTATGGATTGCAGATTCTAAAAGGAGTCGTTTAGCCCCGAGGCGTCCCAACACTCCGACCTATGTAGATCGCTGGCGTGTGACTCTAATCTAAAGGTTGATCTGATTTCCAAAACTTTTCGCTAAGTTTATTATATCCCTGGGGGCCATGTTTCCCACTTCCTGAGGCGCTAGAATAACCCCTCCTAGATGTTTTAGCCTTTTGCATAATAATTGTACTATTCACCACAGTACGAAGACCTTCCGTCTTCGGTTTTGTCCGTTTTCTTAAGATGGTGTCTCAAGGGGCAGTATCCAGTAAGAAGACCTGTAGTCAGTCTTAAATCGTTTTTTATTTAAGTCAACATGTTCATTGGCTCTTTAAAACGCATGGTTGATCATTGGCGTAAAAAAGAGCGGCCTATCCCCCCCCCCCCCCCCAGCTTATCATGGCACCCTCCCAGCCTTAATTCTTCACGCAAAGAAAGATTATTTACATATTGCAATCACAAACATTTACAATAAAATGATGTCAAAATCTTCCAAATTCAATTAAACACACTTAAAGGATATTTTGCTGGCGGTGGTTAAATTTATTTATGTATTTTTTTATTTATTATAAATTAATTATTAAAAATGGTATAAGCTGTACGTTGTGTAGTTTTCGATAGAAAACGAAAAACTATTTTTTTTATGTTACCAGTAACTACACTAGTAGCACTGTAACATTGTAACATACAAAACATCGCGTCAGCCCATTAGCGCAGCCAGGATTTTATCTTGGGGGGGGGGGGGGGGTGTTGAAAAGTAAAAAAAAGTCTACTATAAAAGTATCGTATTAACCATATTGAAAGTAATAAAATATTTACAATGTTACAGTTGTAGAAGGTAATGATGCCAATTTTATTTTCTTCTCTGGTAATTGTTGAGGAAACTTGTTAATTCGTTAAAAGCATTTAGGGAAGGGTTTACTCTCGAAACCCCCCTCGGTGCGACACTGCGTTAGTCGATAGGTAACAAGTATAGAAAAACACAATATGACTTGACTGTGATTGGTGTTGTGTTGTATAAATATGATCCCCCCCCCCCAGAAATATGCCCTTGTTACGCCAATGGGGCTGATGAACCTCTTTGTTTGCCTTCATATGTATAAGCCTACGCTCAAATAGTTAGTAATAGCCTTTAGGCACTAACATCTAACATCTAGATTTACTAGAAAGGTTTAGGGTTTAGTACAGGTTTAAATAAAGATCTTTCAGTTGATCAGTTAGGTTTTGGTTTTTGTCCAGTCATTGTTAATAAGTCGTCATTAAAAACATATGAATTATCCCAATGTTTCCGCGATTTACTGGCTTTTCAACTGATTTTATCTGGAAACTTGTTACTAAACTTAGTTATATTATTGTAGAGAATACATACTTAAAGTTTCTTTTTCTTTATAAATTTTGAAAAAGATTCAGAAATAAATTTATAGTACAAAACTTAGTTGTCTTATTCTTACACTTGTTAGTTTAAAACATTGACTGTTAAGTTAGACCGATCTTAGCGATAATGAATCCTGGATTAAGTATTTTAAATTCGAGAAGCTAATACACTCTTTTATATTATTTATGGAAAGCAAATAACAGAGGTAAAATATCATGTCGATAACATTCCATTGGCATGCAAGCATTCGTATGTAAATCCTCTTAAATAATATAATACATTTTTTATGTGTTAGGCTTGTAGGATCGTAATATTTTAAACTTACAGAAATATATTAAAGATTTTGAACCCATTCCTAGGCATTGGAATTTTTATTTATTACTAGCTTTTACCCACGGCTTTGCTGGCGTATAAGCTATGTCGCTCTATAAATTCAAATTGGTTGAATGATTTTTAGCATATACTCCTGACATTCTCTATATGAATAATATACAAAAATAGTGAAAACCATTACTATTTTCCTACAATGAACAAACCGTGATAACTGGAATAAATAAAATTCCCCTAAAGCTGAATAAGGAGGGTGCTAACATAATTGATCAAGCTATTGTAGACATTATCACCTGCTCTTTCGAAACTTTTGCTTTTCCTAGTCAGCTAAAAATATCTAAAATTATACCAATACACAAAAAAGGCTCCCAAGCCGATCTTGGCAACTACTTGCCAGTATCCTTGGCCTGTGTTATAACAAAAATTATTGATAAGGCTGTTTACAATAGATTAATAAAAATTTTAAATCATAATAACATTTTGACTCCCTGTCAGCATGATTTTCGATCTGAACGAGCCACTGAGGGTGCCCTGTATGATTTTTTTGGTGAGATTTATGATAGAAGTAATGAAAGTAAGTCATGTGTAGCAATAGTATGCGACTTGTCTACAGCGTTTGATATTGTGAACCATCCAATATGGCTGTACTAACTGGAAATGTATAGGATCCGCAGAGGGATGCATCAATGGTGTTAGAGCTATTTACACGAAAAAGAACCATTTATGTACCTAATTGCCCAGGCATCATCTTAAAATTCTGATGCTTATGAAGTGATGGCCGTTCCTCAGGGGTCAGTTTTAGGTCCACTGCTTTTTAATATTTTTGTTAATGGTTTGCCTGAGCACGTGGATTTGGAACTCGTCATGTACGCAGACGACACTACATGTATTGTTAGCAGAATGGATGGTAGAATGATCGAGGAACAAATCCAGTTGGCAGTAACGCAGTTGAATAGTTGGTTTTCAATTAATAAACTCCTCCTAAATATAAGCTAAACAAATATTTTAGATTTTGGTCCCCTATCTATAGACCTGAAGAGTCGCATAGTTCTTGATGGTGGTGTAGTGGGTGAGGTCAGGGAAACAAAGCTCCTTGGCTTGACTGTTGATACCATCTCTTAAGATCGAAAGTCACATCATGACTTTAAGTAAAAAGTTGAGCGCAGCTTGCTATTCATTGCGGTATCTGAGGGACATTGTTGCTAAAAAAATACTAAAACAAGTCTATTATGCGTTTCCATTCAACTGTGAGCTATGCAATTCAATTCTGGGGAAATGCCCCTCTTAGTAATAATTTACGTTCAGATTCACTAAGAAGGTTTACGATTTAGTACTGGTTTAAATTAAGATATTCTAGTTGATGAATTATGTTTCGAAGTTTTTGTCCTGTCACTGTTAATAAGTCGTCATTAGAAACGCATGAATTATTCTGATATTTCAGCGATTTGCTTGGTTTCCAAGTGATTTTCATCTTAGAACGGGTTTATAGAATGAATTTAGTCTTATTATTGTCGAAATTGTCGTATTAAAATTGCCCTTTTTTATAAATTTGCGAAAAAGCCATAGACTTTTAAAAAACTAAAGACGAAGTTATTTACTATTCAAAGCAGTCAGTCATTGAATTTGCACTAAAAACTGGTGGATTGTATTGACTAGTCAACTGCAGACGGTTGCCAAAGCGTAGGTACAAAATGTCCTGATGGATGCCATCCAAGCAATACAGTATTACACGGCATTTATTTGACTATATTTTCATCTAATAAAATTAACATAAATAGGTATTAAGTAATAAAAAAAAGTAATATTTTGTTCTATTTTAGCCGAATAGCCGAATACACTTTTATTCCCTTCTCACTGTGATAAATTATTAAGTTATTACGTAAAAGTGACACCTGTATTAGACGGTTTACTACCAATTTTACTATCAATTGAAAAGTGATACAAGCGACCATTCATAGAATTCGTTGACGATTGCTATATTGTTCGAAAGTGGAATTGTGTTATTTTGTGTTTGCGAAAAGAACTTGAGCGTTTTTCTTTAAAGAAGCTGACATTATTTTGCGAAAAAACATTTAAATATGGTGCGGCAGTGCCAAGTTTGCAAAAAATTGGACTATTTAAACCGATAAGTTTCTTTTCACAAGTAAGTGAGGTTGTATTCACTTGTATCGAATCCATTGGTGTAGTTTTACGTATACCTACACATTAGTAATATTAGGGTAACAAAAATGTATTACAACTTACAACGAAGCACGCCACTGGTGTTGTACGACGGGGAAGCCGCCAGGAATGTTGGACAGTGTTGCTATGTTTTCCACTGTGTCTACCTCTCTTTGTCGCATCCATTGCATGTTTTAAACGGATGAATGATTTGGCACGAAACGACTTTATGAATGAAACGCTTTGTCTATAGTTTTTTAATGTCAATGGAAAAAACTCAGAAACAAATTCATAGTATAAAAGGTAGTTATCTTATTCTCACACTTGTCAGTTTAAAACCTTTCTTTGTCAAATTAGACCGGACTGGCTTTGGAGAACCTGACCTTTAATTTTAAAGGCTAAAAGGAGATCCATGAAAAATATGATTAAACTTAATTCTAGGACATTCTGACGTAATTATTTCATAAGAACAAGGATCATGACAATAGTAGCATACTTCATTTACAAAACTCTTCTAACTGTACGCAAGATTAAAAATAAAACATTATCATCGACAAAGTGTACCGACCATGGATTTATTAAGAATGGATACGGGATGATTTAATGTTCTTTGAAGCCAAAACAAACCATTCTAAGCGACACTGTAAACACAATTTGTAAACATTGGCCACATCATATTTTACCTTGTATTTTTGTACAAAACATACATTAGAAGCATCACAAGATTTACTAAAAGTAATAAATGGCCTAAAATATTTTATTTTTCTGCTAAATAATAATAAATTTAAGTTAAAAAGTTTTATTATTTATAGGTTATAGTATTTACAAAGGTTTATTTAAAGTCGCTCCGAGTCATTTATAAATCTATAAATCCCACTTTCTCTTTCCTAGTTCATTAGACAAAGATGTACGTGTAACCGAGTGTTCAGACGGTTTTCCTAAGCAACCAGCAGAGACAGGAACACTTCTGAGCTCCAACACTCCAATGCTATTTTATCTCTTTCTACTACCATTCTTGATTCAATTACGTATTTCCTTAAAGTTCGTAAACTCTACCTCTAGGGGAAATGTTTTCATAACAAACAACAAATATAAGGCTTCACGTTCGATACGCACACAGTATACGGGCATCGAATCCTTTCTTAATAAATCCATGGTACCGACAGATACTGCCTCCGGAATGATTCGCTAAGACCCGAATTCCCTAGTTCATCAAAACACTTAAACAGTCAATGCTATAAGGGAATCGTTTTATATAATATGCTTCCAGAAACTATCACCATAACTATCAGTCTGCAAATATTCTACAGAACTGAAAGCCTGGCAGTAGCCGTTTCCAAAAGTGTGTGGGGGATCAGATCGTTTGCCGGGTTATAAATAACTTGGAAATTCCTGGTTGCTCTAAAATGAGAATAATGGTATATATCTTTGATTTGAAATCAATGATTATGAATATGTGTTATTATTTTTTTTATTAAGGTAATAATACTGATATACATATCATTAAAAGGTATATTGAGCCAATTCAAGCATCCACTGTAACAGTAATTTGCTAGATTAATTTTCTGTAAATAAGATTTGTAATTTTGATACCACGTTTATTAAATGAAGAAAAATTATTGGAGCTAATGGATTTTATGTTAATTAAAGTCGTTTATTAATATTATCACCGAATTTTTTCCGGTATTCATAAATTTTTAAACAGCTTTTACATCTTTATATATCCATAAAGACCATTATATATAAAATCTTCTATGTACGTACGTACTAATCCTATCGAGAAGATCACAAAATACAAAGGTAATTTCAAACAACAAGAAGAAAAAACTGAAATATAATTGTAGGCTTAGAGTGTATCGCCTATAGCTTGTCTGCAAGTAAACGTCTTTGCTATAACCTTCACATTTATGAAATGCATACACGTATTCTCATTCCTTTGAATAAAATTGTATTCTAGAGAAGTGTTGGCGGTTAAGGCGGTTATATTATATATTTGTTTCCTTTCAAATGTAAGAACAGCTAAACGGAAGAACAAGAAACTATTTATAATTCGCTTTTTTACGTTATGAATAAATTAATTTTAAGATTATATAAGTTCTGTACACGCAGGGGAGCTGGATTTGGTTCAATAGATTGAAAGTTATTCAATAATTTTTATAGTCTGAACGTACAGAAAAAATAATAGTAAAAGTATTTTATTCATAAAATTTGAATCACAAAACAGGATAATTTTTAACAATATTGGCGAGATTCAGAATGACCGCCCTAAAGGAGATCATCTGTTTTTCCAACTAACCCATTATTAAGTATATAATACATAATAAGAGAAAAAATATTCATTCATATTATAGAGAAAATAAAAATAAGTAATATCTTATGAAACAAACAAAAATATTCACAGATAACATTTTGTATTATTTTACATTAATTAACCCATTCAAAAAAAATCCAAGTAAGTCAGGCACAGACAACATTTTTACTCTTATTACTACTATTGTATTTTAAGAGACCTACACTCAAAACAACCAACCACTATCTATGACTGATTAGTCATAATACTGACTATATGGTAAGAAAATGATATCTTAAATAAGTAAGTATGGTGAAGAGGAGGTGTCAGGGTTCCCTTAAATCTAATATGGTTATGGACTAAATAGGTTATGGACATCCGACCTATATTTTATTTTGCTATGAAAATGCTGTTGGGTTCTAATTATGGTAAAGAAATGCGTTGCGCTTTGCAATTTACGTCTATTTGCCATATTTAACCATTTCTACTGCTCCAACATATGACTGTCATGATCAAACTTTCTAATTACATGGATGAGCCGTATAGGCAAGAGTTTTGAATCTTTTGTATGCGTTTGATATCTGTTAGCTTAAGGCAAGGCCCATGTATTACGTCACAATAATAATAGTCTAGTAAGATGAGAACTGTTAAATTATTATTATCCGTAGCGGTAATTATATCATGTGATTTTAAGTCGTGCAGTAGTGAAACTATGCCCACCCGTAAACCCAGATTGTGTATTTGGTATTATATTATTGATTCTTGTATGGGCCTGTAGTTGTTTTTCTATTGCTTTTTCTAATATTTTTGACAGTGATGGCAAGATGCTAATGGGTCTTAAATTAATAAAAGATGTGGTGTTGTTTATTTTCGGCAGTGACGAAACTCGTGCATGGCGTAAATAGTGCTTAACAGCAGCTCTGTGCATTAGATTCAGTTTGTAACCCTTCTAAAATCTAAAATTTGAAAATATACCTTTTTAAACTCAGCTTCTAAGAATACGAAATTACAGCCCGAGAGCCCATAGCACCATAGCCCGTTAAGGGTACATAATTATAAAAATTATGAAAACGCACCATAGCTGGACCTACTGCTTTTTTCACCTCTTTCATTTATATTTCTGACTCTTTCAATATCACACCCTTTAAACATCATACTGAAAAATATAAGTCTTCGTTTAAATATACCTCTTCTGTAATTTATAATAATATTCCTTCTAGTCTGAGGGGCTTAAGCTATATAACTTTCAAAAAAAATATAAAAAATTATTTAGTAAGGGTAGGATTGGAAGAATGATTTTTTATAAATCAAAACCCTACCTATTTATGCCAACTAGTATACTACTGTCATTTTTTGGTTTTCTTTTTTAGTTTATCATTTTTATATTTATATTTTTAATTGTTTTATTGGCATAAATAAACATCTTTATTATTATTATTATTATTATTATTATTATTATTATTATTATTATGCAGGTAATCTGATCGCCACAGTTGCCATATTCCGTTTTTTTGTGTTCTTGCTGGCATGTTAATTTGGAGTTAGGATAATGTAGAGTTGGCAAACCCCTTTTTTTGTAGTATTAATAGAGCAATATTTAATAGAAAAACGTCTTTGTGGCATGTATACGTAATGTATTTTTATTTAAAAAAAAACTATCGCAAGAATAAACATTTATTGTAAAATGGGAAAACAAACAATTTCTTATTTACCTAATATTTATTTTTCTGAAAAATAAGTTAATTTCAGTCGCCACTCGGCCTAGAAGATAATGGAAATACCTTGTCTTTCTTCGTAATTAGAGACACTTGGCCAGGAATATGTAAAGGTTTAATATAGTTTATTTTAAATTTACCATACACTTTTTAGTTGTTCGGTCAGATATATTTTGGCATCGTCGGTACTCTACCGATCAGCTTTTGACTGTAAAAATAATGTTGGTCTTTTTATCTAGATGACTAATGTAGACACATGACCTGTTGGCTACCATGGCTTAAAATGCGTAGAATTCATACAACGCTTTTTGTGTTTTTTTAAGATATTTATAGCATGAATTAACGGATTTCAACTTCAGACTCGTAGGCGCCCATACAATGAAAGTGAAACCTCCGTCTTCGTATAACTTAGTGGAATTTGATGCATGCGAGTGGAAAAGATTATTTATTTGACATTCCATTCCAATTATGGTTATTAGAAGAGGCAGTCCTTTTACGATTTGCGCTTTATGAAATTCCGAAGAAGAATTATTTTTGTAATTGCTTGACACAATGTCATGCTGTAATATTTTTTTAATGGATATTTAATTAAACTCACGACAGTTAATCTGCTTAACGTGAATAGTGGCTTTGGTACAATTATTACGAAAATTAGTGAAAGAGAATGACATATAAATATACATTATACAATTAAACATAAACAGCTGGTGTCGATGCTACATTACTTGACTTTACAGTTTGATTATTTGCCGTTGAACATCTGGATGACTTTGAAGTCTAGACCAGAAAGAGAAATTATGGGTTATGATAAGTGCCATACCAATTATTATATCCCTCCGATTTCGAAATGTGGTGTTTCAAAACGAAAAAAAAATGGTTTTAACGCTAAATATCGTAGTATAGTGTCCATCTATAATGAGATTGACACCCTCACAGACGAATAGCGAACACGCTGTTGACAATAAAAAAGCACGTGATATTTTAAAACATTACAGCACAGAGTCTAGATTTAGATCCATAAACCGGTTGTTGCTTACTTTGCTAGAGGTCGGATATGTGTTATTTACAAATTGTATCTTATTAAATGACGCCTTTCGACTGTATTGGTGTAGATTTAAAGATGACTTAAGGAGCCAGTTATACGAATTCTGGAATCTTTACACGTTATGTAATAAATCCGGACACCGGCAAAAAGTAACTTCGTCAGTCTGCAAGATATTGGTCTCTTCACACAAGTACCGAGTATTTTATATGGAATGTTGAAACCGCATCTAACAGAATGCGTGGCGTTAATCAGTTACACTTATTTGTCCTGAAGAACGGAGAAACTAACATCCCGGTTAAAACATGTTAGGGATGCTGAAAAAATATCGATATATCAAATAAATGATATTTTTTGTTCGATATATCAATATTTTTAGACGATATTTTTTATACCGATATATCGGAATATCGATATTAAAATCTTACTATCGGATCCGATATTTTTCGCTAGCTTTAGTAGCTAGATGGTGAAAAGTAAGAGGCCATCGCAAGATAAGAAGAAGAAATTTACTGGCAATTCGGATTCGGACAATTTACAATACGAATCTCTGGCTGGACGTTGCTAGCCGACATTGAACTGCATAATGGAGTTCAATGCTAGCCGACGAGACGCCATTGTATTTTAGAATAGAAGATTTACGAATTTCGGTTCGTTTCGACTGTTTGTTGGACGCCATTTTGCAAAGCTCCAACGCCGCAAGCCAGTGTTGCCAAGCGGCGGACTTTAGTCCGATTTTCGGACTTTTTTTGAAGCTATGGACTTTTTTCGTACCTTGAAGAAATTCGGACTATTTCGGACTTTTATCACCCAACCCAACCAAACGAAAATAAGTAGCATCTAAAAATATTTGAGTTTGGGTTTCGGAACGTAGCTCGGATCGCAACAGTACCATGGAATACTAAACTTCATTTGATCTGTGTGTTTACATCTCTTTGTATTTCATGACACCATTAAAAATTAAAAGATAGTATATATTATAATCTCGATCGTCGAAAGTTGAAATGAAGCGTGTGGCAGCATCGCGCCACTAGCGAATTTATTGTTCCGACTGACTGTACGACTTACAAGTCCTGCACTGGCTAATCGTTATTGAAAACAATGATAATTTAGTTAAAAATTTGATACAGTTTTAGTGTATCTAACATGGACAGTTTTTGTGAGAACGAAATATCGATATATCGAAATATCGATATTTTTTACCGATATATCGAATACCCGATATAATATATTTTTAAAATAACGATATAATAAATATCGATATTTTTTTCCCATATCAACATCCCTAAAACATGTTACTTTAAATTTTGCGACAACTAAACCAAAAGAAAATTGAGATTAACACGTAAAGCATACTGTTAAATTTGAGGCCGTCAGCGCAAAAGTGGCCTAACCCCAATAACCTTATTATGGAAATAATGTACATTTAAGTAAATTTGATCATAGTTAATCATGATCATGTGTAATGTTAAGTATGTCCATATATTAATACAAATAATTATTCTTTTCATACCTTTGAATTTGTGACTAAATAAAATTAGATTTTTCCGCATTTTGGTGGGTTAGGCCTCTTTTGCATTAAACGTGTGTAAAATACGTTGAGAATAAAAGGTTAGGCTTTTGGAGACAAAAGTTTTATTTAAAAATATGCAGTAGTAGCTTACAATCGATAACTTAAAATCTAATTTTTCAAAAATATTTATTATTATTCATCTTACATCATGTATTGATGCCTCAACTTCCTCTTGAACAAGATTGGATGTTTTTATACGTTTGTAGCCAGTGAATTTTTAGTCATTCAAGCTTTGACTTATCTGTTAATATTTTTCTGTTAGTAATATTGAATTCTAAATTTTTGGTAGAAAAAAATTTGTTGGTCATGTTTATTACATTAAGTGGTATTTTCTTATATTCAATCTTGTGATATAAATATGTTTTAAAAATATTTCTTTTATTTCCGTACAAGCCCAAAGTCCTGATCACATGGTCAATATAAGGGTCCACTGACAAGAGATTGGTGATGTATCTTGTCTATCACATAATGAGGACTATATACAATGTGGTGGCAAAAATGTGACAGTTTGATATTGCGATTTTGGCCATTACTTTGATCTTAAATCATTATATATTTTTTAGTCTAAACACAGTTTTTATAAAGTGCAGAAGGCAAGTACTTATTTTTGTGGTCCACGAGAGGTAATAGTCTCGTCCCATTTAAAGATTAAAACTTCATCTGTCCCTATATTGTGGATTTCTAAGCAGTAGGTCCATAATTGTCTTTTACAATAGCAAATATCTGTACTTGAAACTGGAATTGGTCGTTTTTTATTTGATTAATCAATCAATATTTGTATTTGAAATTATCTGTACCATTATTGTATTACTGGTCTTTTCATAGGCGGCCGGTGAAATTTCAAAGTTGTATATCTATGTTCCTACTTACAGGACTCGTACCAAATTTACGGTTTTTAATAGTGAGTCCACTGGGAATGTTTTGGTAAAGAAAAGCATTTTTTGTTATTGGCGAAAAAAAGTTGGATTTTTGCGCAACCTCTCCTAGGAAAAAAATGAACACGTTTAGGTATTTTCTTTATTAGTTTTTCTAAACAGATTTTGTCGAGAAATTTTAAATTTTAAGAGAAATGTGTTAGTAGAAAGTTATAGCCATTTGAATTTTTATAAACCTAAAATATAATTTAAAAGAAAATCAATCTACCATCACATTTTTTTCTCTTAAAATTTAAAATTTCTCGACAAAATGATGTAGTTTGTTTAGAAAACTAATAAATAAAATACCTAAACGTGTTAATTTTTTTTTCCTAGGGGAGGTTGCGCAAAAATCCAACTTTTTTCGCAAATTACAAAATGTTTTTTCTTTACCAAAACATTCCCAGTGGGCTCACTATTGAAAATCCTAACTTTGGTACGGGTCCTCTAAATGGGAACAGACATATACAACTTTGAAATTTCACCAACCGCCACTGGATTTCTCGTCTATTTTCACTATACTAGAATACTAGAATGCAAAAGTGGCCGCTTTTGCTATGCTAGTTTTAAAAAATCTTAATTGCAAAAAATCATTTTTCCATTTTGGTTTCATAACAAAGCTGTTTCAATACCGTTTTCAGTATTGTAACAGGCTTTTATGAAACCGCTTTTTTTATTTTTTAAAAGTTGGTAAATAAAATTTGATAGTATTACCAACATAAAATCTTAACATACAAATTTTCAAAATTTGTATTTTCTTTTTAAGTATGCACTTTTTTGAAAAAAAAATGCTAAATAGACAACAAATACAAATTGCATGTTTTATAAAGCTATTAGACCACTTGTCCCGTTAAAAAACTCATCGCAAGCGGCTCGTTTTCTAACATAGACCCGTGCTCTAAAATGACACTTTATAAAACTTGTACTTTAATGTACTATTTTATCCCCATCTCTTAGAGTAGTAAAAAAAGTACGCCTACGTCACTATGTATTTGAAAAGATATAATGTTTCTTAAAACTTTTCGTGTGCCTTTCTAAAAAACATAAAAAGGTGGGAGAGGGTACTTTTGCGCTGATGGAATTATTTTTTAAATAGAGACACAGATATAAAGCTAAAATTCGATCGAAAAAGTAGCTTTTGCATGACTGGCATTTAAAAAAATTAATAGTGCAAATTAAAAAAATACGATGCACTATTTAGAAGTCCTTTGAAAAATAAATCCGAAATGTTAAAGGATCAGACTACTACATACCTTGAGGCAATTTTAGTATCTATTGTATCAGTTAATACTGTTCATAATAATTTCTTACATCATGCTCTTTATGCGTAGGTATGCTTTATTCTCTATTATTTTAAACTACTAACAACATAAGTGTTACGTCTTCACAAATGCATCTGATTAAGCAATCAATAAAACTGATTCTGAATCAAAGACGTTTGGCTGCATCTAGCTGCTTGTACTCATTTTAAAGCAGCAAAAATAAATTTCCACCGACATTCCTTATATTCACCACACAAAATGAGCCTATCAATCTCCTTCAGCATTTCTCTTGGTAGTGGCTGCTTGTTTGGTCTCGCACTGTAATAGTATCCGTTACATATGTATATTCATACCGTCAGCAATATAACAAACAATATACTCACACCTTATACCTACGAATTCTTCAAGAATCAAATGTCAATAGCTCTTTCTTGCAAGAGTAGTTACCAGCACGTCCGCGTCTGCGAGTCCGAGACGTGCTCATATAGCTTCTTCGACGGAACGTTCACCTCGCCATCACGCAGACATCGTAAAAGAGAGAACCTAAACCTATAATAAAGCAACTTCGTGGGCGTTTTACGCGGTTATAGGGGCTTGCATTTGCTTTTTTATTTTTATTTAGTTTATTTGGCGTATTCATTACAAAATTAGAAATACGGGTCCATCTAAGATGACAAAATATTTAAGTGCCTCATATTTTCCCTCTGGTTATTGAAACAATACTTGAAGTATACTCATGAAGTTACATAAAAGACGAAGTTTACAAGTCAAAATATGCAAACGTAGAAGAACTTCAAGTTAGTATCAGAATAATAATAGCATCTATCGACGGTAGGACTATTTCAAAAGCGACAAAGCGTGTGCTAAAATGTGTCCGAAAATGCATAGAACAAGATGGTGGTTTGTTTTCGCCTTTGATATAGACTGTTTTTATTAAAGTTGTTTAGTTTATTAGTTGCATCCAAATATATTTATATTTGCGTAAAACATAAAATAATAGCTTTATTTTATTTGCTTCAATAATTTGTTTAAAAAATAATAAAAATGGATTCAAAGCACCACTGCCAAGTAACAGTATCTAACTCGTATTTTTAAGCGGCAATGGCCGCAATAATACAGATATGTACGTTAGAGGGTGAAGGGTAAACAAAAACAAACCAGGAGCAAATGGTCAACTAAAAGCACGGCTTATTTGGCTATGTTATCCACTACACTCTATCCTACTACTTATCTACCTGCAATTCAGTAGCGATTAATTTAATAAAACAAGTTAAATTACTATAAAATATGGAATCCCTCTGGTATCATTTTTTGGTTTAGAATTCCATGGTCTACTTGACTAAAAGTAAAATATGGTCATAACTTCGTTATTTTTAACTTTAGGCCGATAGTGCATAGGAACTTTTTGTTTAGAAATTTATTTGCGACCAACATATAAAGAAGTATATAGGGTGTCCGCGATGTTAAATTGTTTTTCCGTTTTTGTCATTTTAATCAGCGGAGAGAATGCTACTAGTTCACTAATTTAACCAACATCATAGCTCTAATAATAACGCACTAATAGCGCCGACATAATCGAAGGCACCCTGTATAACGCCAACCCTGGGCATACTATACTCTTGTACATACCAACTCACACAATAGGTTACTTAAAGATGCAATAAAAATGTATGTGTGTTTTGACTAAGTCTGTAGGAACGTGACTCAAAGGTGTAGTCAGAAATATTTTCGTCTAAGCTAAAGGTACTATGCGATAACAAGCTGAAATAAAATCCTACCAGTACCACTGGTCCTTTGTTAAGACTGTGCTGTGATGTTAATAATATTCAGACTGATTATAGATATAAATTTAAACCAGTACTAAATTTTAAATTGTTATAATGAGTCCCCGGATTCATTTTTAGGAAAATAGTTTATAAATTCTAAATACACTGGGCGTCTTTTGAAGTGAACATTGAAAATTCCCAAAATTAAGTTATCTTAAATTGCTTTACTTTAAATAATATTATTTTTTTTAAAGAAAGTAATATTAATATTTCTACTGCTTTAAGTTTACATGCTTTGTATAATTCATGTTTAGGCAACTGTAAACACAAAAAACTGCAAAAATTTATTTTTGTTTACAATGCAAAGAACGTTTGTTTATGGGGTTCAGTATTTTCATGCAGTTTATTGTTATTGTTAACAATGTCGTATTAACTAAAACGCATATAAAGCCTCAAAGAAGACCGTCACCTAATGATTTTGCTGCCATAATAATAGCTCTTTTACAATATAGGAATATAGGGAATATGCATATAACCCAAATAAATCTGAAATATATTTTTTTATATTCTCTACATAAGTTAAATGTTTATGGCGGTTGTTGTTATTAATTTATTTTGGTCTTAACAAAAAAAGGATTTAAAACTGCGAATTTTCGCGCGAATTTCGACACTTGTAAAACGTGATCCCATTGGCTGTGTCGTCAAATCTGAAGTTACGACTCATCATGAGTATATGGCCAATTCCAGTATTGTAGTGTCATCGACAACTCGATAAAAATGGTATTTAGTGCGTAACTCATCCAATGAAGTATCCCTGCACTTAAAGTAGAAGGTTTCTAAAATCTTATTCATATACTTCAAGCCGAAATCGGCCCAGGAACCTTTCCTTTTTGTAACAAAAACTGGCATTTCTGCGAAATTTGGACATACATATAATCTTAATAATTTCTAGTAAATAAACTGCAATTGTTTATTTTCATGGCAATCTTCGAAAATTCAAAAATTTTCAAATTTTAGATGTCCGCGATGCAAATAAACCTATTTATTTATAACTTTACCGAAAAAATAAGCGATTTAAATTAGTGGGAGGTATTCCTAGATAATTAACGGATAAAATAGGCCCAAAAAGAATCACTAAGTAGGGTAAATAGTGTGGAATAATGTCGGGTAAAAATAGGATTTGTCGGAAAAAATCAAGAAAATCCTAATTTTACCCCTTAAATATGCTCCTGGATGACCCATTCGGTATTCATTTTAAAGTGTGATTATCCCTTTATAAGATAGTGGTGAAAAATTTGGAAAAAAATAGATAGGAAAAAATACAGAGTGATTCAAGTTTCGATGTCGAGGACAAAAAAAGTTAAAAAACCGAAATTTAATCAGCGATTGCTCCCTTCCTATAGAGAATGAAGAAACTAAAAAATATAGATAACACATACTTCGACGAGCTCTTTCCGATGACGTATATGGGATTTTAATTTGAACCATTTTGACCCCACAAAAAATTAAAAACCGTGAAATATTTGGATCAACAATCTAAATTTCCAGTTTTTCCCAAATATTTCCATTTTCCAGTGATTTTACTGAACAATAAAAAGGTAATGTCGAACTCGAGCTTGCCAGTGTTTTTTTGGTCTATACTTTTGCGTAGCTCAAGCCCCCCCCCCTAGACGAAATTCTAAATCCGACTCCGATGCCAGGGAGGGTGCAGGAAGCTCTTACAGCAAGGGGAGAACCTACGAAGTATATTGATTCTGATGCTGGAGTGGCTGAAATTGCGATTTATTTGTTTTTGTTTCATTTTTATAATTTAAGATTTTGTTACATTTCTTAGTATTGTTACAACTTTTGTTGTTTGGTAATTTTTTTATTTTAAACATGCACCACATAATTGTATTTATTATTCGAATAAATGTTAATAACATATTGCCACTAGTATTTTGATTTTTTCTTTGGAAATATGTAATTATCCACACGCAGTGTAGTTAACGTTGATGTCTATACTTTAAAAGACAAAGTTGAATTTACAGGTTCTGATTACGACGCGGTTCAGAGTAATAGAATTAATAGAACTCTGTATAAAAAACTTGTACTTCTTCGGACCCTTCTAAAGAGATGTTGGTCCACAAAAGGGGCGATTGCACAATCGATTCAGAAAAACGTACAAATTTATTAATTTTTCCATTTCTTCAAATTATTTAAAAATACTAAATTACTCTCCGTGTCAAATCCAATTAATTAAATTATGTTTAGTATATCTATTAGATTTTAATGTCTGTTGCTGTGTAATTACAAAATATTACCTCATCATTGTTAAAAATACTCGCGTTTGCAAGATTCCGTAGTAATGTAATGAATGATAGTACAAATATGGACGTATATTATTTTCTTTTGTTTTTAAGATTCCGTTACAGAGAGAAGTTCGCACGAGGTTGTTATCCATATTATTATTTTAGCAGTTTGGTTGGTGTGATTACTTAACTAAGTAAATTGTTTTTAAATTACAGGACATTGTGGTAAAATGAATGATCTTATTTGGCAGTGAAGGGTTTAAATTGGCAAGTGTAGAAAGACAACTAAATTCTTGTCTGTATTTTCCCAAATTTATAAAGACGGTTAATTTAAGTATGGATTTTCAACAATAATTGAATTAAACTTATTTTAATGTTATATTTATAGTCGTTCCTTCAGTATTCTTTAAACCTTAAGGTTTCCTTCGGCATGATATTATGCTTTACAGTCACCAAAATATGATCAAGGATTTCTCAAGGGTGAGGAAGCCTAGAAGCTACCTGGAGTATTTCTCACAATTGTTTGTATGGCTATATTTTCATTTTTAGCCCGTAAATCAAACTGAAATTTGCGATTCGTATATATTCGTTTACTATGAATTATTTGTTAATTTTACCAATAACATTGAGAACGGGAATGCACATAAGAATTCCAAAAGGGTGCACCATATATAAGCGACATGGAAAATCCGTTTGAATTTGATCACGAAAATCAGATAAACATACAAGTTTTCCAAGATGCCTGCCCGAGACAATATGTTGCCACTGAATCACGATAAATTAACTACCTACAATCAAAAACAGAGAATTGCCCATGTAGCGTTCCAAAGACAATGTGATACACATCTTTCTGAACTTTTATGAAAATACTGACAATGTCAGTTAAAAACAAATTAAAATAATCGACATACAAATTAGCATTCTTGCTACCACAACTTATTTCATCCATTTATAATTAACCGCTCATATCCCTGCAATGAGAAGTTTTCAGGAAGAATTTTGTACATTATAATCTGAAACACGATAAAATAACCCAGTAGTGTTATTATCCGAAAAGTTGAAAATAAACAAATTATTTTAAATACATATAACCAAAGAAATATCACAATTTAACAAAAAATACAGACTATTCTATTACTATTGCTGTATATTACGATTACGTCTTCAAGAAAAATACTAGACTTGACTTTAAAACCGAATCTTCTAGGAGGGGTCAACGCAACATTCACCAAAGTATCCTTAAGGGTTCCTTGAAGGAGCAAGTGTAAATACGACCCTTAACAGTAAATCCCCCACAAACCGAAAATGCACTTATGGCTACATTCACTGATGACACTGCTTTATTAGCAGTAGGAACAGACCTAGAACCTAGATGCAACAACCAGACAACTCCAACAAGCTAACGACCAGATTTTCAATTGGACCACAGATTGTAAGATTAAGCTTAGAGCAAAAATCTGTTTGTGTCAGTTTTACCAACAGAAGAATAGGCAATCATCAACCAGTCAACATAAATGGTATCAGAGTTCTCTATGAAAATGCTGCCAAATACCTGGGGATGACCTTAGATGCGAAACTAAGATGGAAGGAACATATCAGAACTAAACGCACTGAACTAGGGCTCAAATGTAGACAGTTGTATTGGCTCTTAGGATGAAAATCTAAGTAGTCAATAGACTGTAAAATCATGATATATAACCAGATTTTAAAACCAGTCTGGGTTTATGGCAACCAGTTATGGGGCTGTGCCAAGGGGAGCCACACTAAACGCATCCAAACCTTCCAAAATAAAGTACTACGGAACATAGTTAATGCACCGTGGTGCATACGTAATGGTGACTTATATCGGATATTGGTATCCCGTATGTCGCTAGTGAAATTAAATGATTTGCCATCAAGCACGAGTCTCGACTCCATCAATACGTTAACGTCGAAGCCATCAGGCTTCTTGACAACCAGGTCCCAGTTAGAAGGCTGAAGAGGACCAAGCCCTTTGAACTAGTATAGACTTTTAAAAACAGAGTAGCGGGCGCAAGTGTTTGAGTGCTAAGTGCAATGGCCATGAGTAACAACAGATAAACTTTAGTATATAACGATTTTAGTTTTTAAGAATTTAGAGAAAAATTAATGGTTGGTCTTGCAGACCAGTTTTAATAATAGTAAACGCGCAGGCTTTATCAATAAAAAAATAAATATTTTACATTGTTACAAATAAAAACTCGAAAAAGTTCTAATGAATGAAATTTTATTAGTCATTTGCTTTAACCATCAGAACTATCACGCATCTAAAAATTTTACCCCGAAATTCACTGAAAAGGTGCAAGACCTTGAATTTAGATATTCTAGTTGACCAGTTAGGCTTTAACAAGTTTTTATCCGGTAATTACTAAAAGGTCGTCGGCGGTATCGGCGTCGCAACGCGATCTAGTCAGTTTTTCGAATTTAAAATATAGTGGAACTGCTATTAAGTGCGTTGTATGCCAAATAATTGTATGATCATAGACATGTCTTAGCAATAATGAATCTTGTCGTTCAACTTTTGACTTTGGTTTTCCTTCCAACAATGTATTTGGGAACAACTATGTATTTACTTACTTGTTTTTCATTTTAATTTCCTTTATTAAAATTAAAGCTACGAGCTTTTGGTAAATAAAAATTTTAGTCCTAAATCTATACTTAAATGACTCCTTTAATGATTAGTAGAAAACTTCACCCTCTTCCCAAAATTGTATTGCTAGATTGGTGTTCCTTATGATATTAGGATTATTTGACGCCATAATAACATTTTAGAAAATTTCAGCATAAAAAACAAGACATTCTATAAAAATTAAACATTCTTAAAAATCATTTAGGAAAGTGTAAATATTTGTCTCCCTTCTTTTGTGGATCATTATTAATGTTGGTATAAGTTAAGCATCAAAAACCTAAAAAATGATTATACAGTTCACTGACATGGATTTATAATTTTGCACATGTTAGCCAAACCATCTTCGTAAGTAGTGTGGGTATTTTAATTGTTTATACATAATTAGGTTCCGATTTTATAATTTTTAGCTCACTTTAATATTTTAAATATGTATGTTTCTTTTACAATGTGGCGTTTGCCCAGTTCATACAATAAGGTTTCTTTCTTTACGGCATGTTGATGTTATTTGCACTTTGCGTTCTTTTCCAAATAAAGTTCAAATTATGATAAAACTCAGCGTTGCAACATTTGGCAATCACAGATGACATCAACAGCTGATATTGGTTCCTTCGAAAATTCACTAGATCAGTTCAGTTCAGTAATGGGCTGTATCAAGCTGAGACGACAGGTCGCGTCGTTTTGATTTCGTTTGATTGTGGTGTTTTGTGTTTGTGATGTTGGTGTTTCTGTGGGCTTTTTTTGTATAGTGTGTGTTTTAAACATTTTACTTTAGGGTTTTATAAATTTCAGAACCTAGATTTTATTGGTGTTTATTGTTTGAGTTGAACGGTGAGTACAAGTCCAGTCCTGTTTTTTAGCCAACCTCTAAACGTAAAATAGCCCAGACTTCAACAGGGTGCCATAAATGAAAAGTGACTTGGCCACCATATTGCGAGATCTAAGAAAAAGTTTACTAAAACAGAGCAATTGGAGATGATTCTATAAATTAAAATAGAGAGACAGATATACATTAGAAATATGTTGTTGTAGATAAACGACCTCAAATCTGATTTTTTTAAATTCAGAGGAATTACTATTTTAAACATAAAACTTAAAATTGGCAGGGCTATATTTTTGAAGGTGAGAAATTCATATTGTAAATATTCTTAAAATCAATCTCAGGTGATGATAGTTATTCATGGTACGTTGGATAAATCCCTGCACACTTACCTAAAATTATAACAGGCACTATGTATTTTAGAACAAGGAAGCATTCTTGTTTTTAATCGCTAAAGTGTCCGAGAAAAAAGCTAAAAGTTGCTAATGAAATCTATATACAAAAAGTTGGTACTAACCTAATATTTTCTACATAAAAACCGTTAATATAATTAGTACGTTTATAAAACTATTACTAAACATATTATGCCATTTATTTGTCACCTTTTCAAAGAATGGTGATAAATTAAAACGGTGAAAAATAAAAGGTTAGTTTTTGCCAAGATTACTGTTACGTCTCCTGTGTGTGTTTTATGACCTTTATAAATGATGTATACGGTTTGTTGTCGAGCAATTTATATTGACTTGTAAATTAAAAGTATAAATAAAACAATAATTTATTGATAAAAGTAAATGCAAAGCAGTTGTCATTTAATGTTAATAAGAACAATATATAAGGTATAATTAAAATCAAAAGTATAATTATACTATTGGTGTAAAAAATATATTTACACACTGGTAAATTGAGGCCATGCCGGTCACCGAAGGTAGCCAAAATAATTTGTATTTTTTTACTAACCCAGCATAATAAAACCAAAAAAGTACGATAAATCAGTATTGTATTACTTTAGCATCTGTTAATTACTGATACCCTGTTAAAATTATCGGATGTGATGTAGAAAGAGACAAGCGGATAAAGAAACGCTGATGTCGCGGTATTTTGGAAGTATAGAAAACTTAATTTTAAAGACAATTTTATTTAGAAAAGAACATGAAGAAATTAAAATATTTTATATTTTTTCCCAAACTCGCAGGTCCTTTTCATTTACGTGTACTAGTATTCAAATTAATCGGTTAAGTAGTTTTTGAAAAACGGTATAATATTTATGATATTTATATTTTTTATTTCTTAAATTTTTTATTGTCCATTTGTACTCTACAGGCCCCCTGGTCCAGCTAGGTTGAGGTTAGGAGAGGCAATGCATTCTCTGTCGAAAAAAGTAGCCGCCCTAGAAAGCGCAATGCCAACATTACGCAGTGGCTATTCAGATAAAGGATTAGGGAAATCGCGGTAATTTCGAATTTGACGTTTAATAGCTCCGAAACGAAACTTACTGTATAACTGAATTTTTTACCGAAGCTAGTTGAACTTATTAACCAAGAAAATTCGATTGCTCTCCCTCTGACTGTTTTCGAGAAAACAAACCTGTTCGACTTTAGGTTAAGCTTTACATTAACATGTAATTATTGACACTTATTTTGGCTGATCTCCTGACGTCATTATTCATTAAGGACAAACGGGTGCTTTTAAATTGTAATACATTATACCGAAAAGTAAACATTTTTTGTAGCTAAATTATCCTAGTAATTTTCCCCAAAATAATTGTTTTGGGTTTGTAATGACTTCCTTAAACGATTTATGCAGTAAAAAAATGTGCATATTCCTTTCCTAATGCAAATGTCGGTACCACGCGACTTGAAAGAAAAGTCCAAAGGTAATATTGTACCTTGTACTTGAAATAAGAGATTGTTATCAAACAAAGGCGTTTATTTAGCTCGTGGTTTTTATGTTGTATAGCGAGATGTATAGCGATTACCCGTGCGTTACTGCAAGGAACTGCAGCGGGTGGTTTTCGGCGATATACGACACTGATTATTATATTTCTCGAACGACCCATGCAAGCACTTCTTTTATTTCAACTACTTCCATTGAGCGGTTGACGGACCAACTTTCAAGGGCGTCGCTAAGGAAAAGAATAGAACAGAGTAAATTAAAAAAAAAGAAAATCTTACGTCTTCGGAAACAATAAAGGAGAATTAAATAAAAAGCAAAGCCTTTTATTGGTCTTAAAGGAACAATCTTTTAAATATGCAGCCAAAGTCCAAGAAATTTATTTAGTTACTGTATTGTTGTAAACCACCTAATCACTGCACTGATTGGGTTTTTGCAAGTTAGTCAGCACCGATCAATGTTGGCTTGGTTTTAACTATAATTACTCTTTTTTACAATGGCTCTAACGTAATTTTAAATTTAGTCGTGGAAAATCTGAAGAAATTTCGGACCTCACATACTAAAGAGCTACGCTACTGCGACATACCAAGGTGAACCACTCTCTCGCGGATTTGGTTGTCGGTTAAAGCGAAATGGCAGTCCGCTTTTACATCGCCAAGGGCTTTTCGGTTTTTGTCAAAGAGATGCTTTTTACAAACCAGACCAGAATAAAAATCTCCAACTAGGCTGCATGGCAGGTAGAATTATGCATCATGCGTTTTGGTCAGTTATTTATTTAGCCCAGATATTTTTTTGCCATTGTCAAGTCACCATATCTACAGTACGTCCGCGGATGGGGTTTAGAAGAGGACATAATGGACCAAATTTTGCAAGATACGTAAAAATGGCACTCCCAATAAAAGTTTTTCCTTGTAAAATATAAAAATTTAATTTTTTATTCAGGTAGCATAAAAAATACGAAAATGTTATTTTGCGTAAGAGTAAACATACCTTGTATATCATGTTCTACCAAGAGAACAAATATGGAATATGTTTTAAATTAAACCCTAAGCCGAAGTACAAGATTTCATTAAAAAATCTAAATATTAAAAGTAACGAGTTTTATCACATTATTTTTTTAAAGTCTCATTCTTCTTCTCATATTCTCTCTCATACCTTTAACCGGAGTACTAGTTTCTACATAATATTAAACAATAATGACACCTATTGACATATTTGTCAATGTCTTTATTAAATGAAGCAATTATTTAAATCAAAATACTTATTCAAGTGCAATATTTAAATAATACGAACATTTAATCAAACTCAAAAGAATATAATATAAACTAAGCAATACAATTAAGATATCAAAATTTAAAATCTCCACCCCCATATTCAACACATTTTTCTAATTAGTTCCTTAGATATCTGAAGGACTTTCCGATTTCTTCCTTGGATATTGAACGAACAGCCTGGGTAAATTTGCCATTGAGCACGTCAATATTATTTGGCATTGGAGTGGCGTAAAGTGTTTTAAACGGCCCCATTGAAACATATCGGCAAACGTCGGGGCTTCTTGGGGGCCACAAAATTGGGCCAGTTCTACGAATTTACCTTGGACCAAATCTGCGGTGAAGCCATTCTATTATCTCGCGAGCGCAATGTGCTCGATAAACATCTTGTTGAAAATACATTTTTTGGCGATAATTTAATGTCAAATTTTCGAGTTCATCGCGAATAAATGTATCCAGTAAGAGTCTATTACAGGTGTTATTAAAAAATATGGGCCTATACCATGAACAAATATCGCGCCCCACACGGTTACTTTTGTGTTTTCTTCGCCTCATTACTCTAAATTTGGGGTTTTCTCGAGACCAGTACTGCTGGGATGCTACAGTTCCATTAGTAGAGTACATTTATCAAAAAACCTAAAACTTCTAGAAGATGTTTAGCACGATTTATAAGGGACATCACAGGAGCTTCTCTAACGGACTGAAGAATTAAAACTGTGGCAGAATCGTTTTGATCATATTTCTTGAGATTCAAAACCGGACCAGTTCTTTGGAACTTTTTTATTGTGTTGTAGTTTGTCATCTCAGTATTGGGATTCCTACAAATTTTTCGTTAAATTGTTTCATGATATGGCGGTATGATATTTGGCCATTCCTATAACACTAGACTATAAAAATTCTTTGTTCAGTAGATAGCATTTGATGAGAAGTATTTTAAATTAAATAATTCTGTCATTTAATCATTTAATTAAGACATTGAGAGACATGTTCGTAGATGTCATTATTGTTTAATATGTAAAAGCTAGTACTCTGGTTAAAGGCGTGAGAGAGAATTATATTAAAAAAATAAAATGATAAAACTTAATACTTTTAATATTTTAATTTTTTAATGAAATCTTGTACTTCGGCTCAGGGTATAATTTAAAACATATTTAATATGTGTTCTTTCGGTAGAAAATAATAAACAAGGTATGTGTATACTCAAAATAACATTTTCGTATTTTTTATGCTTCGTGTATAAAAAATTAAATTTCCATAATGTGAATCTTATTCATTTTACAAGCAAAAAATTTAATTAGGAGTGACATTTTTACGATTTAGGAAAATTTGGTTCATTCTCTTCTAAACCCCATCCGCGGACCAGTGGCGTGCCATGCCTTTAGAGGCGGAGGGGGCACAATGATTTGAGGGCGCCAAATTATTTTCCTTTAATTGGAGAGTATTTGCTCATTGTAGGGCGCCGTAAATTACTTTCCTTTTTTTGGATAGTATGTGGTCATAGTAGATAGAGCATGGGGGCGCGAGGGCGCCGTTAGTACGAAGGCGGGGGGGGGGGGAGCTTGCGCCTCCTTGGCGGCACGCCACTGCCGCGAACATACTTTATAGTTTTATCTACATTAATTTCGATTTGAAAATTGATTATGTAAAATAATAAGCAATAATAAAAAATAGTAGGATTTATAAGCAAATGCACTTTAATAATGGTACTCCGTATACTACTACGTACTACGTATACTACGCAAAACGTATACCATACTATCACTGGTGTTACAATAGTAGCACCCATATCCGTCGACTGATGACAAAATAATTTAGAAATTCCTAATAATCTATATTTTACCAAACGCAATTGCTACGCAATCTTCAAATAACGTACGCGTACGACACACTGGTTCTCGCTCTCCTGTAAAGTTTTAATTCTGCATATTGTAGAGTATGCGTAGGTGCCGCCAATTTATTACATCTAGACCTTATCTTCACAACAAATGCCAAGGTCTCTATATAGAAATCTTACAAATTAGACTCGGCTTTAAGTGTGAAACGCATATATCGTAATATATTACCATAAGTAATAATTACTGTAATACACTTCTAAATTGTGATACTACTATTATTTAGTAATTTTTTTTTCTTATCATTATTTCAACGTCAATTTAAAAGAGAATAAAATCCTAAAGGCATCTGCACCTAATGCTTCTGGATTAAGATGCATCAGGTCGAAGACCCATAAAGTCTACCGACTATTTTGAAGTCACTAAAACCCTTAAACTCAGTCAATACGAAGTATCATTTTTCTGACACGACCTAGTTATAAAGTCATATTAGTCCAAGAACTCGATTACTTGTCTCGACATCTTCCAGTTCTTGTGCCTGTAAACTGTCGAGTGAAAAACTTTTGATCATGTTTACGAAATCAAAATTTTTTAGCAGGAATAGACGCTCCATATTACTAGTTGTTTTATGGATAAAATATATTTCAATCATTGGTGATTCATACAATTGTGCTTATTGCTCAAACGGGCAATAGTTTTTAATAAAAATAATATCTTTGGAAGGAATTTATTAAAGACATACATAAATAGAAATTATGTCACCTAGCCTTTTACCTTTTCGTTATTTTAACACCATCCAAAAATAGAAACTGAATATTTGTATTAATTCTCTATCTACTTTTAAGCAAAAATTAATATGGGAGTATAACTAACTATACATTCAGTAGGTATGTCTGCGGATGGAGTTTAGAAGAGGACCAAATTTAGCAAGATATGAAAAATTTAATTTTTTATACAGGGAGCATAAAAAATACGAAAACGTTATTTTGCGTAAGAGTAAACACCTTGTCCATTGTTTGTTATTTTCTTTCAAAGAACAAATATGAAATATGTTTTAAATTAAATCTATTAGCCTAAGTACAAGATTGCATTAAAAAATTTAAATATTTAAAGTAAAGAGTTTTATTAATTTTTTTTTATCCCAACTATTCTCCCTCACACCTTTAACCAGATTACAAGTTTCTATATATTAAACAATAATGACACCTATGTACATGTTTGTCAATATCTTTATTAAATGAAGCAATTATTTAATTCAAAATACTTCATACCAAACTGTCTGAACAAAGGATTTTTATAGTCAGTGTTATGGGGATGGCCAAGTATCATACAGCTGCATCATGGAACAATTTAGCGAGAAATTTGTAGGAATCCCAATAACTGAAATGACATTTTACAACACAACAAAAATGTTCCAAAGAACTGATCCGGTTTTGAATCTCAAAAATAAGCACGAGCATCAAAACGATGCTGCCACAGTTTTAGTTCTTCAGTCTGTTTGAGAACTCCTGTGATGTCCCTTAGAAATCGTGCTAAACATCTTCTACAAGTTGTGAAAAAGACTCATATTCAGATGATCTTAAAAGAAAATAAGTTACTTCCGTTCAAACCCCACTTTAGCCAAACATTGGAAGAGGCAGATGAAGCGAAAAGACTAGAGACACTGGAGACTAGAGAGATACTACTAGCATCCAAGCATGTCAGGTACTAGTCTCGAGAAAACCCCATATTTCACAAAAGTGAACGTGTGGTGCGCGATATCTGTCCATGGCATTATAGGCCCATATTTTTTAATAACACCTGCAATAGAATATCTTCTTTAGAAATGCTGGAGATATTTTTTAGCGATGAACTCGAAAATTTGCCATTAAATTTTCGCCAAAAAATGTATTTTCAACAAGATGGTTGTCCAGCACATTGCGCTTGCATGGTAATAGAATGGCTTCACCGCAGATTTGGTCCAATGACCCAATTTTGTGGCCCCCAAGGAGCCCCGACTTAACGTTGGTCGATATGTTTCTATGGGGCCATTTAAAACAAATTGTTTATACCACTCCAATACCAAATGAAGTTGACGAGCTGAATGGCAGAATTACCCAGGCTGTTCATTCAGTAACCCAGGAAGAAATCAGAAATTCCTTTAGATATCTAAGGAAGCAATTAGAAAAATGCGTTGAATATGGGGGTGAAGTTTTTGAATTTTGATATCTTTATTGTATTGCTTAGTTGATATCACAGTCTTTTGAGTTTAATTAAATGTTCCTATTAAATAAAAATCACACTTGAATTATAAGTATTTTAAATTAAATAATAGCTTCATTTAATAAATACCTTGACATGTAAGTCCATCATAGGTATCATTACTGTTTAAATATAGAAACCGTACTCTGGTTAAAGGTGTGAGAGAGAATAGTTTCGACTTTAAAAAACGTGTTAAAACTCGTTACTTTTAATAATTACATTTTTTAATGGTATCTTGTACTTCGGCTTAGGGTTTGATTTAAAATGTATTTCATATTTGTCCTACGTACCAAAAAAAATAAATTTCTTTAGAATAGTAAATTTTTAAGTTGTGTAACAAACCTAATAATAATACTGACTAACCATAAATAATTTTTATATTACTCCAGTGGAGTGCATAACCAAGTAAATCCCTTCCTTCTCCTCGAAGCTACATATTTTTGGACACAGGGTATTTGTAATAATTATTAAATCCTTACATTTTTCTAAAATAACTGAAAAGAAAACCAACCTTTCTTAGGTAAAATTAGTACGTGAATTGACTCTTTGTAATACGCTAAGCTTTATCTTACCACTATTTTTCGACGCCAAATATCTTTAATTCCTTTTATGTGTATATAAATACAAATAGATAGTCATCCGCTTCAAATCCAACTTAGTTTAAGTCCATAAATGTACATGATTGATTGGAAATATAGACACTGCAATTTTAGTTCATACTTACTCGAAACCGCCACAACTTTGTGCCTATAACTGTATCCAATCAGTTACATCGGATGTACCGCTTTTTATAATATCGGTAGACTATAATTTTGCACGCTAGTGATGAATAAATAAATACGTAAAACACCTACACTTTGTTGAAAAACCGGACCTAGATCCGGCATCAAGTTACTTCAACCAATGTTTTTTTTTTAATATCCAACGTCATTGAATGGCTAACGCAAAGAAAATTTTGTATCTGATATGACCATGAATGCTTATTTCTTACATAGGTTTTTTTAACATTTAAGGTAGTAATAAAAACCGCTAGCAAACCGCATTGATCGTTAACCCTGTTATCATTGACCTGACTCTGTTTCTTGAAAGCAATGATGCCTTCTAATCTAATAATAAGAATCTTAAGTTCTTTTAATTTGCATAAGCTCTATCAAGTTTCAAGGTCCGTCGAGTTTAGTACCACAACGTAACCCTTTAAACTCTATCTTTAAAAACAATAAGCCAACAAAATTTGAATTTTTCGTAATTCCACTAAATGTTTTTTAAAAATTTGCATATCTTTATCTTAAGAATTTGTTTAAACTTATTTAACGAACCTGTTAAGGACAACCGGTATATAAAAAGTGGAAGAGGGACTTAAGTTACCTACTTTATAATATTATTAACTATTATGTAGTTTTATGTAATGGGCTTGGTGTAATATATTAACAATAACTGACCTTTATATTTAAAAATTATAACATAAAATCTGTACAGCGGATGTAGTAGTTAGGATTTGTATTTTAACTGCCAATGGTCACCTATACTTGTTGACATTATGCTAGTATAGGTACGTTAGTGTTCAATATTTCTCCAATTTTATACTCATTTTTAATAAATCTGTGAAGGAAATACAGTCGAATATTAAGGCAACTCGTACGTGAGTACTCGTACTCCTTAAGCTCCAGTCAGCTCAATTAAAAGTTGGTAAGTAAAGACCATGAGGTGTGCTTCAACAGAAGGATAATTTTACTTTGGGTCATGGGATTAACAATTAGAGTACGAGTAGGCTATTAGGACCTCGTGCCAAAAAACGACGACACTTGAAAGTTAAGTTATAAGAAAATTCGCACAGTTTAATACCATCAAACTTAAAAAACTCAACCGGTTATAAAAAAACGTCGACAGTTCAACTTGGAGAGAGTTTGTAAAACAAAAGGTCGACAACTTTAGATTTGTATCTTCGAATGGAGAGTTGGATATTTTTCCACTTACCCCTCTCCCACCATTGGCGTAATTAGGGGGCAACCCCCAGCTTGTAGTACCCCAAGCTACAATGCCAGCCTCGATTCTTCACGCAAAAAAATATTGGTTGCATATTGCAATCGCATCATTTATAATTACAATAAAATTATATAGAAATGTTTTAAATTCCATTAAACCACACAAGGATTTTTTGCCGGCGATGGTTAAATTTTTTGCTGTATTAAAATTTAATTAAAGTTATTAGAAATGATATAAGTTGTACGTTGTATATTTTTTAATAATAAACGAAACAACTAATTTTATACTACAGTACTAGCACTGTAACATAGCAGCGCAGCCAGGATTTTGCATTGTGGGGGGGGGGGGGGGGGGGGGGTTTTCAAGAGTAAATAAAAGTATAGTATAAAAGTGTCATATTAACATATTGGACGAAATAACATATTGACAATGTTACAGTTGTAGAAGGTAATTATGCCAATTTTATTTTCTTCTCTGGTAATTATTCGGAATAACGAAAACACCGAATGTTTTGATAAAATTTGGCTGGGCCCTAATTTTGAGTCGTAGAACACAAATCTGAAATCAGTTCCCGGCAGTCTGTTATGGTTTTTTCGATAAAAAAAATACTTTCATGTTACGTTTTTCTATGGATTTGTTTAAATTTCGACAGTTTTACTTAAACCACAGCCTTCTTAAACAACACATCCATACAAGTAGAGGGAACAAACTATTATTCTGAAACATATTTAAGCAAATTTATATAAAAAGAAATTAAAAAACGAAGGAAACATTAAGAACCAAATAAAAATAAACACGCAACCCGTAATCCACATAATTTCTGATGCTGTTTGCCAAATGTACAAGTTTTTTCTACAAATTTTAAAAGTTTTAGTTTTCCATTTTTGATGAAATTTTGCTCAGGTTTGTTATTTTGCATATACACTATGTATTACATTTGCCCATACTCGAGATTTTTAGTAGAACATATAAGATTAGCAATTATATAAAACTTGCACTAACTGGCACTAACCCGCATGAATGCGCCTTTTATTGTTAGTTCATTAAACAAAAAATTTTAAAAAGAAAAAATTTTAAATTTAATCGGGCTTGAACCCGGGACTTCTGGTACAAAAAGCCTAGCACTATACACGTACACCAGTAAGGCTTTAAAAGCTGAACTGTATTTCTCCGGATTATAAAAGGCGCATTGACGCGGGTTAGCGTCTGTTAGTGTGTTCAGTTTTATATATAATTGCTAATCTCATATGTACTACTCAAAATCTCGAGCATGGGCAAATGTCATACACAGTGTCTATGCAAAATAATAAACCTGACCAACCCCGTGCAAAATTTCATGAAAAAATTCGGTGTTGCCATTAATCCGAATAATTACCGGATTTGATGGAACATAAAAAATATTGTTGATAAGTTGGACAGAATTGTAATCTTAGTTTGTTGTGGTTAGCTTTTATTTCTTATTTTTTCAGGAAAAATAAGTAAACGTGGCAGCACCGCACAAAACAACAGTGTTGACAGGTGGGCAAATAATGGCGACTAATAACGATTTAAAATGTAATTTTTCAAAAGAAGCAATTTTCTTAGCTATTTTTGCCTAAATGTGATGTTTTTTCCAAAGAGATAAATCATAAGTTTACAGGTGTGTTTGAGTGAAACTGTCGAAATTTAAAGAAATCCATAGAAAAGAACTATGACTTATTTTTCTACCTTCGGATTAAGAATACCAGCTAGTCATTTTGAAACCGATATTATAATCAATCAATTCGGTTTTATCTCCAACATGTGATTAATAGAATACCTCGAAATTGTTTAAATGTATGCAAGATCCAAGTTACAAAGAATGTGTGTTTTGGTGCTGAGACAGGCTGGCGGGCATAAAAACGAAATAACGAGTGAGTGTCTGCGAAGGATCTTTGCAGGTGAAATGACCAGGAAAACCAGACGAGACGACCACCTGATGGTAGTCGGCCTAGTAATAAGAGAATACAGAAGAAGACAAAAGTTCGTCGAGTAATGGAGAAAGGATTCGAAATGCCGATTTGGAATGCGAGAATTGTTTTGCGTGCGTTACTTTCTTATGCATTTCACTTAAAAATCTCACACTGTTTTGGTAATATGGTTCCGTCCTTATGTCTGGACTTAAAAAGGATCTCAGTTTAGATATAACTAAATAGGCTACATAATATACCAGTGAGTTGACTCATGTGGTCAAGACTGACTACTTTATTCAGGTTAGCTAAAATGACAAACATTTTTATCCTGGCAAAAATATCACCAACTCAAGTTTTTTTTTGATTTTACAAAAAAATTCTTTTTTTTTTCAATATCTTTTCATTTACACAATGATTCCGAACAGTCCAAGCGGACTTAAGGTTAGTCTATATCAGCGAGTACAAGAAAAGAGAGTGAAGTGAAGTGAAGAATAAAAAAAACATTATTTTTCTTCTGGTCCAGTTTTGCAATAAATGGTATTTTCTTTCTTTTATTAAATAGGGCTCAATTTATACTACACAAATTATTATTATCAATAAAAAGAAAAAAACAACCAAAAGAAGTACCGCAACTATAAGGTTCACATTACATCTGGGTTCAGAATGAGGAGTGTGAGAGTGAAATAGTCAAAAAGATCAAAAAATATAAATGAAAGAGATGAATAAAGCAATCCTGCCAGATATTGCCTGTTTTCATAAATGGACAAGGAGCATAGGCGGTTCTAGACCTCTATTTTTAAGAGGGCTTAAGCCCCTGGTTTATATATTTGGGGGTGCGTAAACCCCGGCTTATATATAGGCGGCTAGGCCACTCAGTTGGATTTGGGGGTGGGGGGTAATTCGAGATTTGGGGGGCGTAGCCCCCCAAGCCCCCACCTAAAAACGCCTATGACAAGGAGGAATCCGACAAACCAAGGATTTTTTATTTGCCTCATTGTATTTTTTGCATAAGAAATAGTTTATTTCTTTGTACTTGATGACCGAGACTAAACGCAGTCGCAGCTCGGCCTTAGGTTACCTATAACCTAAACAATTTAGGGGGTGATTCTAGAGCTGATTTTGGGTTTAAAATTAATTATCAAGGTATACAGAGTTATTCAATAATTTCTTATCTAGTTTATGCAATTTATCTTTAAAAAATTTTCAGATAATTTAATTGGCTGAAATGTTTTATAAAGTTAAATTTTTGTACGTTTTCTACAAAAAAATTAAACCGTTCGAAATATATAGTGTGATATTTGACTTAATTAATCAATGGATGCATACTCCTATTTGCTTCTAAAACTTTTCGATTTCCATATTATTTTGATAGGTATCTTAAGGTTTGTTCTTTTGTGTTAAACGAAACTGCACTAACCTACGCTGATTTTTTTCCAGTAGGTGTTTTCCACAAGTTTAAGTTAGTGCAGTTTCGTGCAACACAAAAGAACAAACTTCAACGGCCAGATTCTCCAACACTAGTCCGGTATAATTTGACAATCAAAAGTTTTAAACTGACAAGTGTATGGATAGGACAACTAAGTTTTATACTGTGAATTTGGTTCTGAGATTTTTCGCCAATTTATAAAGAAAATGGCAATTTTAGTACGTATTTCTACGATCAATTCATTCTAGCAACCCTTTCCAAGATGAAAATCAGTTATAAACCAAGCAAATCTCTGGAATATGAAAATACTTCATAACAGACAGATTCTACATTGCTAGTCCGGTCTAATTTGACAACCAAAAGTTTTAAACAGACAAGTGTAAGAATAAGACAACTAAGTTTTATTCTATGAACTTATTTCTGAGCTTTTTCGCAAATTTATCAGGAAAAGGACAATTTTATAACGTACTTTCAACAATAATAGAACTAAGTTCATTACAGCAACTCGTTCCAAGATGAAAATCATTTGGAAACCAAGTAAATCGCTGAAATATCACAATAATTCATAAGTTTTTAATGACAAGGACAGGACAAAAACCTGTCAAAACATAACTGATCAACTATAAGATCTTAATTTAAACCAGTACTAAATCTTAAACTTTCTTAGTGAATCTGGACGTAAGTTTTTAATGACGACTTATTAACAATGGCAGGATAAAAACCTGTCAAAACATAACTGATCAACTAGAAAGATCCTAATCTAAACCTGTACTAAATCTAGTATCCTTCTTAGTGAAACTGAACCTTGGTGTTTACTAATTATATTTAGCTAAATATGAGTTCATGCTTTTCCTATAGAAACTTGTAAATAATGATGCGAAGAATATAACTGTAACTATAGACGAAAATTTTCAAAGTTACATACAGTAAATACTCAATACATATATATTTTAACCGTGCTATTTTAATTTTTTTAAAATTAGAATGAAAAGTCAATGACATTTAGGAAGCGAGAGAGCTGTTCATTAATACGGGTAAATAAGGTTTCTACAAGCACCTAAAATTAAGTTTTTATATCTAAAATCGATTAATAAACACCTGTTGATAATAAACAGATGGGCAGGGTAATTACTAAATTTTTCTTTTACTGGCATTAATATTTTTAAATTATACAACCAAAAATATATGTATATGTACGAACCAGGTTTGTAAAACTAATTATTATCATTTTACTCATTTTACTATGTTTCGGGAACTTATTAACAGTAATCGAGGTATTGAAAAGTGAACAGAAGTTAGGTATTGCTGACTTCGTCATCCATATGTCTGTGTTTTGAAAAATTATAGCAGGACGAGAGTGGAGATTTGTGAAAGACTCCTGGTCAGTTTAACATTTTCTTTAGTAACAATCCAAGGGTTAAATAACAATTTTATTTAAGATTAAGTCTAAATTTACCCAATATCCCATTGCTTGACTCAACCTCGTAGTACCTACATCTTAAAGCTGACCTATGATATGAACTAATGTAACGAACCTCCGCTTCTGCTCATGCAAATGCGGAAATTCTGCATTACTTTAGACCTTTATTTCCGTTTTTGCCTTCTGCATATTTACAACGGAACTTTTTAAATTTTCGCTCGTGTTGTTGCCAGTGAGCAACTATTTACATTGGAGCAGCCATGGATTTATTAAGAAAAGATTCGATGTCCGTATACTGTGAGCGTATCGAGCGTGAAGCCTTATATTTGTTGTTTGTTATGAAAACATTTCCCCTAGGGGTTTAGTTTACGAACTACGTAATTGAATCAAGAATGGTAGTAGAAAGAGATAAAACAGCATTGGAGTGTTGGAGCTCAGAAGTGTTGCCGTCTGTGCTGGTTGCTTAGGAAAACGGCTGAACCTCGGTCTGAACACTCGGTTACACGTACGTCTTTGTCTAATGAACTAGGAAAGAAAAAGTGCGATTTATAGATTTATAAATGACTCGGAGCGACTTTAAATAAACCTTTAGAAATAATATAACCTATAAATAATAAAACCTTTTTAACTTAAATTTATTATTATTTAGCAGAAAAATAAAATATTTTAGGCCATTTATAACTTTTAGTAAATCTTGTGATGCTTCTAACATATTTTTTGTACAAAAATACAAGGTAAAATAAGATGTGGCCAATGTTTACAAATGGTCTTTACAGTGTCGCTTAGAATGGTTTGTTTTGGCTTCAAAGAATGTTAAATCATCCCGTGTCCATTCTTAATAAATCCATGGGAGCAGCATTAATATACGATAAGAAACGAAATATACATGGCGAAATGGCTGCTAAACTTCTGTTTTTGAAATACAACTTGTCTCTACTAAATTTTGAATATTAATTTTACATTTGTGCAAAAATGCTTGCAATATAGCATAGTTAAGCATGATTTTTTTGTAAAAAATCACTAAACTCTATTTTATTAATAGTCATTTTGTCTTTCACTTCTGTTATATCTCTAGTATTTACTTGTTCCCCAAATAATTTACACTCTTGATTTACCTATGTATTCCATATTTTGTACTTTTTAACACATGTTTTATATTTAATTTTCTCAAAAATAAAGAATTCTAACTATTAAAATCTGGTCAAATCGTAGGTTCTTGAGACGAGACGGGAAAAACCAGACTACCGGAAAAAACTAATTACAAGGAAGGTTACAATTTAATTTGGCTAATTGATGGTTGTTGACCACCTTCAAAAATTTAAATCATACAAACTATAATATAGTTGTAATACCTTGTCCTATAATACCTTTAATTTAGTAGGAAAACATCGTGTTTGCTAAATAAAAATAGCATCTTAAATTATTATTTACACCTAAAGAAATTATTACATCTACATAATTCATACGTTTTAAAAATCATGGCTAGTGGTTCAGTCAGGTTTTGGCTGTGACGGATAACGCTCAAATATAATCACAAAATAGGGTTTTTGTCACCAAGTAGGTAACGACATTTTTCAAGCGCTAAAAATCTCACTCCTTTCTAGTATTAAGAACAAAATGTTTAACCTGCAAAGTTGTGTCTTGCGGTGCTCAAACTTTTTTTTAAAATATTGCCTGCAACTATTTTCTTGCTGAGACTTTTCCTTTTAAGAAAAAATAAGTTTGAAAAAGACGAATTTATCTTAAGAAATTTACTACTAAACCACTAAAAAAACTTGAAAGTCAACTGGGATAATCTTATAACCATTCGAAATAATTTACACAGTAATATTTTTTGGGGGGCATGATGCTGTAGATCAAACTTGGTTCATGGTTTTAGCCTGTCATATTTTGCGAATTATTATCTAATCAATACAAGATATCAAAAAATCGAAGACACCAGAAGGATAAAGAATTAATCAGGAATGGTATATTTAAAATAGTACAGTCAATAGTACCTATAGTCAGTATTGTTGAAACAAAAATCGGGGAGGGTGTATCCTCCCATAGTTGAAAATTTTCCTCCACTATCCCTTCCGTAAACATAGTGCTTTTACTATATATATTTTGAAAATGATTTTGACCTTAATTTTATTTTTCAGGCATGGACGCAGATAGTAGCTACGGCGGAAGCGACACCGCTCAAGATTCACATTCAGCTCACGAAAATAGCGCAAACTTTGACCCTCATAATAGTCATCACGACGTCACCACGACAGCAGTCCATAGTGTTCCTTTACCTGTTCCAGAATCGCCACCTAATCTGTATTACCATAAAAATGAAGTAACATTACCTATACATTACGACGAGACAGATTATCAAAACGAAAAGAACCTTAGTAAACCAAAAGAACCACATTATTTATCGACGGCAAATTTAAATATTAAACAGAGTTTAGAGAATCACAGTAACTTGGAGGAAATGAGTAAGAACTATCGAAGTACGAGTTACCTAAACGAAGACTCACCGGAAAGTGTAAAGAAGGACGTAGGAATTGAGAATCCTGCTTTTGATGAAGATGACCATATCACTAATGGCAAAGGTTAGTATAAAATGCATCAAAATATTCCTGTTTGTTATCACAAGTCTGTTTATGACTTTTACAATATGGTTCAGTACATACAGGGTGTACGGAAAGTCTTAGTAAGGACAAATATCTTTGCTATTAGTAAAGATAGAGACACCAAATTTTAGGTGCATCTTAATGGTTAATAAATATACTTTTTTTGTAATTTAATTTTTTTAACCCCTCTAGGGGTGACGCTAGGGAGTTAAGGTCAATAATTTTAAATGCAACCCTATGCTGTGTAGTTCCCCATTTTAAAGTTATTCAAAAAAAAAACATTTTGCGGCAAACCTGAGGTCCGTACCTTAATTCGTTTTTAAATGGCAAGTCTATAAAAATTGAAAATCGTGAAAAAAATTTATAGTACCTTTAGTACCTTGAGTACCTTTATTTCTCTTATTATTTTAAAAGTTGTTCAAAATGACCACCATGAACTTTTTGGCAGTAATAAAGTCGATTCTGGAACTCACTTCTCACATTTTCTAGAATGGCAGGTGATGCTTCTTGGCAGAGTTCTAAAATCAACTTTATTACTATTACATCTTTTTAATGGATCAAATTTGACATTGGTATGGTAATATCTCGAAAATTGTGAATTTCAGTTATAGATTATGGTGTACGAAATTTGACTAGACTTTTACGGAGAATTCAAATCAGCCAAAAAAATGTGGTGTTCCATTAATAAAATCAAAGTTGCCAGTTGTACAGTTTTTTTGAATCACCCTGTATAATTCAAAATATTTTTAGAATATGCGTAAAAATAAAACTAAATCGACGTGTCCTAGGGTTTTTGAGCTAATTCTTTTTATTTTCGAGATATTGAATTTATTCCTTAATAATTTATCACAACCCTGTATATATATCATCATCATCATCGTCATCATCATCATCATTTCCAATTATGGTGTAGCCTCCCTAATGCTGTTAGGGGTTGTGGGGGTCAGGCCGCCCTTCCCAAGCGGCCATCCATCCAAGTACTAACCGAGCCGGACGTCGCGTCGCTTAACTTCATAACATTATTTTGTCATCAAATATTTATTACTATTTGGATTTAAAACCCTTACATTTAGTTGCACAAAAATTTCGTCAATAGTTAAACTAATTGGACACTTGTAATGGGATAGCTAATGTAATTGCCAAAGGTTACTCTAAACTTCAATTACATTTATCACTTTATTAAAAGCTTTAAGCAGTAGGCTGTTATAGTTTAGGAAATGTCAATTTAAAAAGACAGAAAAGCCCTAAGCAAACATAACCAAACCTACACAAATTGATGACAAAGAGAATAATTATACGCAGAATTGATTTTAATGACGACAAAAAAGGTACTTAATTGTTTGTTTGGGAGACAAATGTTTCGATACGGTTTAGCAAAACTGAGATAAAAATATAAATTTCTGCGACTTACAAATTCGTTTGGTGACAAAATATATTTTGGTGATCATTTTATTCTTTTCTTTAAAATTTAGCTTGTCACTTGCACAAAAATGTGTCTTTTCAACTTTTTTAGCAGGACAGTGTCATGCCTAACTATTTATAATTATTTCTTGCAGTTAAAAGTACTTTTGATAACTCAAAACCCTACAATGGCGACATGGCTCGTGGACTCTCTACGCAGACTAACTCCGAAGAACCCATGGCTGAGGCTGTTAACTTAGAGTTAATTAACCTTAAACCAGTGGGAAAGGATGTAGCAGGTCCATACGAAAATGACTTAAATGGAGTAAGTGGTATTCCTGTTAAAAAGGAAGACGATGCAGAGATTGGAAACCCGTACGATGAATACTTTGTTCCTGTAAATGAGCACCGTAAATATATGAGGTAAGGTTATATTAATAAAAATTTGAATTTTCAATATATCTTTTTTAACATATTACTTAAATTCACTGCTTTGAAACATATTCTGACTTTATGACAATTGAATTTATAAGTTTTTATACAATCGCAAGATTTAACATCAATTTAAACGACAAGAAATTTGTTTAAAAATTAGAGAAGTACTTTAAATCACTTAAAATAATAAATTTACACATGCAATATAGATTTATTTTCGAAACATGTTCGAAAATCGCATTAAAAGATACCTCCCATTATTTTATTAAAACGCTAATGATAATGATCGTGGTAAAAAATAAAATCACCACTATCAAGCAAAATTGAAAAAATGCATTTTTTGTTTCCCAGGCTATTTGACGAGATAAATAGGTTAAGGTGTTTAAGGTAAAGAATGTTATTAACATAACGTAGGTAGATGAAATCACGCAAGCTTTATTATGGTAGATTATATTATATACTATATGCTCCTGACTCATTTTGTGGAATTTTCAAGATTACCGTAAATAAGGCCTTATCTTGTGCATGGCACGGAATATAGCCTTGACGGAAGCTTATTCATATCTGGTATGTTAGTTAGGCACACGCGTTTATCTAAACAAAGCAGGTCGACATAAAAATAAAATAACACCTGTCATAAAATAACCACCTGTTTTGTCACTCTGGGTTCTAATTTCGATAACTGGGTTCCTACGTATCACTACATAGTACTTACTTAGATTGCCAGCTGTCCAGGATTGGCCGGGACGCCCCAGAATGGCTTGTGTCCTGGACAAAATGAAGCAATTCGAAATTTCGGGATTGTCCTGAAATTAAGAAATGCCTCTATAACGGAATATTCAGGATACACATTAAATAGTTTTAACAACACTATAAGTACGTCGAAAAAAGTCTGTCTGAAACCCTAGTTTGACAAACGGTTATTTTGAAATTTTAAGATGTTCCTATATTGTTTCTATTCAAAAGAAATGCTTTGAAAAAGGAAAATGATTTCATGTTAATTAAATGCTGAGGTAATATAATCTATGTAGTATGTAATTTTCTTTGTCCGACAAGATCTGTTGGATAGCTAAAATAAATACATTAGACAAAGTTTTCGAAATAGTAACCGGCGGGTGGGAAAAATACACCCTTATTAAAGTTTTTGGCTTTATCGCCCTTAAAAAAATATAAAATAGATATAGGTATACCCTAAGAGTCTAAATGTCCCGAGTATGTATGTACATACGTAACATAAAAACAAATCTTACTATTTACAATATACAGAGGAGCAACTTTGGAACGGCAATATGCGAATGTCAATGCAACTTTAAAAACTTCAATTAAAAATGACAACCCAAGAATGTTTATTTAGATATATAATTAACAAACCAAACTCCTCTCGATAAATTGAACAAAGGTAACTAAACAATTTATGTTTTTCTAATTTATTGTGATCACTATTTACTGGCAAAAACTGAAGTATTCTGCAATTTTCAAGATTTTTTCAATTAAATTTAATTACACAGAACTTTTTAAGATCTCCAATGAAAACTATTTTGAGAAACGATGTCAATAGCTTCAGCCAGCTATTAAATCAACGTAGAATTTTGTAATATTTAAATAAGTAAAATGGATGTTGATATTACTGAACGAAAATGAATTGCAAATGATAAATTATTTATTGATGAAGTGAGTTATTCTCCGGATTAAAAAAATCTTTCCTATTCGTTGTTAATACTTAATTTAGTTTCAGAATTTGTCAGTCTTTTTTACAATTTGGTCATTAGTACTTATTTTTTACTTATCACTTTATATAATAACTGTACCAAAATAGGAATTTTGTATTTGACACTTTCCGCTTCATCAGAAGTTGGTTAAAACTTGAGCAACCCCAGGGATAAACTTATTTATGGCAAACTGCATTTCTCACATGATTAATAGTAGCCAATAAAGATGGTGAAAAAAACCAATATTACACTGAAAAAATCGTTGGGACTTTTTTCATACAAAATTTTGGCAGTCTTTATAGAGCAATTTACTCTAAAAATTAATTGGATTATTAGTAACAACAATTTTTATACATTTTCATACCCTTGTAGCAAATTTTGCTACAAACTGGTCTTGGACATTGTAGAATATTCTAAATCTTTCTTTACTTTTATCTTAATTATAGGGAACTAGGGTGAGTAGGCTCTCTGTATATAAAAACTGAACAGCTTGTGCACTTATTTTCAGAAACGTATGCATCCAACAATCGTATATCAGTAAAACTAAGCAAAATTAAAATAAACCATGCATTATTTAAGCGTGTGTAGATCGTCTTTTTTAGATCTAATATAATATAATAAGTATTCTGTGTTACAATACCTATAGACTTTGTAACTAAACGCTTTTCCATTATACTGGCATACTGGACGTTCTGTCCTTTTTTCGGTGTTGTTAGACAAATATACTAACTTTTTAAAACTTTTAAACTCCAATGCTCTAGTGCAGGGGTGGACAACCGGTCGATCGCGATCGACTGGTCGATCGCGGCTATTAGTCCAGTCGATCGTGGCAAGGCAAAAAATATAAATACGTAGAACAGACTGTTGTGTACTGAACTATGCTGTTTCATTTAAGATTTCAAGAAGTATGTAATTGGTAGATCGCACAGGGTGTCGTCAGTGAACAGTAGATCTTGGGTCTAACCAAGTTGGCCACCCCTGCTCTAGTGTATTGAAGATTATAAGGTATCAAAACATGTTTCGTGTCATTTGAGCAGATTTACAAGAACTGTAATCACGAATACATTATTTTCTTATGTCTAGCGGCTAACTGTTCTCTTAAATTTTTGTCCTGCTCATTTAGAGCAGTTTTTTTTTAATTATTTTCTCTTGTTAACTTATCGTTTCTGATTAAGAGCAAGTTTGCCAGACGGTAAACTAAGAAATAGAAACTAGCTAGTTTACTAACTTTATATGGAATCCACGTTCCTGTCCTCTCTTCTCCTGTTAAACCATTTTTCCTTAAATCATTTTTAATTCCATCTACCAATTTCTGCTTGGTCTTTCTCTACCTCTCCTTCCATATACTTCCACTGCAATCTCGAACGACACAACGACTACTATTAACGACATAATCGTTATCTCGTCTCATCATGCCCGTACCACTGTCGCCGGCCTGTATGTTTGACTTGTAAAAGCAGTTTAATGTAATTATTATTAATACAAGCGTCCTTACTTACTTATTATCTTCGTAGATTTTTGTGCTATTCCCCTTATTCTTTCCTTTCTAACCTTAGCTCTTGTTAACTCACACATCCATCTTCACATTCTTTCTTTCATGCCCTTCATATTTAAGCTTCATACAACATTGCAGGTTTGACCACCACACTGAGGCCTTTCTTTGAGGTCTTCCATCCCGCTTACACTTTACCTTATTTTCTTGTTAAAAGGTGACTTCATATATGACGCGTGTTAAGAACCATATTTGAAATCATTTCGAACTTGTGTTTGAAATACATTGTCCATCCTTCTCTTGCAATAGGGTTAGTGTTAACTATCTTTTAAAGGTATAAAGTAGATTGTATTTTAATGACGAAGGTTTCCTAATCAGCATCCCGGCGTTTGACAAGTTTTAATTATTGGAGACCATTCCAGTTTTATTTGAAACCACATTCAGATTTTTAATTTTAATAATATCCGTGGGTTGTGAAACAGCCATCCAACGGGACAATGGTATATAAGATCTATATGAGAAGTGACTTCTTGATCCCTTCATTTGCCAAGTGGTATAAATCAAAAATTTAATTTTAAACTTTCAAAAAGTCATATCGAAAGTTTTCCCTGGCCTTGGAAAGGTTGTAGAACAAAGTAAGGACGTTTGGCATAACAAAACAATGGTAAAATTTTTTTTGAACCTTCATTATCCAATTTATGTTGCTGTAAAACTCAAAAAACTTTTTAAACTCTTCACGTAGCAGACACGAGAAATGTCAAATTTCTCGCTACCGTCCAGGGTGCTGTCAATGGTTCAAAAATATTCATTTTCTTGAAACTCTACTCGATGATGTTGCGTTTCAAATACCGTTTAAAAATTGCCTTAAATATTGTTAGCAAGAAAAATTGTCTTTAATGCTTACTTTCGAGGAATGATCCTATTATGAAAAATCGTATAGGTCGTGCATTCCAATTAACTGGTAAACAAGGGAAAGTATAAAATCACCATAAACCGGTATTGCAAGATGATAATGCAAGTCTTTATAAAGATGAGCCAGGATGTTGATAGACGCTATGCAGTTCCGTGATTTCTCCTAACTTAAATATTTGTATTTAATAACTAAATGTGGTAATAAATAAAAGTAGGCATGTTATGGAAACCGAAACTATCGGATATCCGAAATAGTACTGGGGTGCTGGAAAGTAGGTACTTCAAAAATGAAAAACTTTTTTATTTTTGATTTCAGGAAAAGAAAATACTCTTTATAAAAAGTTCTGCTTTCTGAGAAAATAATATTAATACATTAAAACTTGAGATAACATGTACAGAGCGGGGAAAAAATAAACAAATTCAAAATTGTTCCAAGAGAGACATTCCCGTAATTTTTGTTATTAGAGCAAAATATAATTGTTCTCCAATCTTATTATTGCGAATTTTTCGTTAGTATTTGCAGTATTGATTCTTAGAGGGGTGGAAACAATTATTTTAAGCATTATAACATAAGACAGTTGATGTGGCTATGTTGATATTGTTAATGTTTTGCTTAACAAAAACACGATTTTTACAAATGCTGTTTGTTTTCGGTAAAAGTAAAACCATGCGATCTTTTGCTACAAAATTATAAAACTCACCAAAGTCAAAATCTCCTTCCGTGTACCTAAGTATTTTGCCAGATTAAGAATGTGTACGACTTGATTCCGATAAATCTTACAAAGCAGACAACCAAAATACTTATACAAACAAAGGCTGCTGTGATAAAATATTTCAACATGTTCTTTTTTTATTGGCAACAACACCGTTTTTATTTGACTTTTACAAATGCACCTTTTACCGACAAGGATAGAACGAAATCGAATTCCACTGGGAATTTTATCAGGATAGAAAGGAATATTGTGATGGTTAATGTTTCAAAGTAGATAACCTGCAATACTTCCACAAGTGAAGAAGATGCGATAAAAGTTGTACATATTTTTTTTTAATTTATTTTTTTCTAATGCATTTTCACCAACACGGATAGTTAACATACCTTGTTTATTATTTTCTACCAAAAGGACAAATATGAAATATGTTTTAAATTAAATCCTAAGCCGAAGTACAGGATTTCATTAAAAATTTTAAATATTAGAAGTAACGAGTTTTATCACATTATTTTTTTAAAGTAGTAACTACTCTCTCTTACACCTTTAACCAGAGTACTAGTTACTACATATTAAACAACAATGACACCTATGTCAATGTCTTTATTAAACGAAGAAATTATTTAGTTCAAAATACTTCTTATTCAAGTGCAATTTTTACCTAATACGAACATTTAAATAAACTCAAAATGCAATTAAACTCAAGAGAATATGTTATGAACTAAGCAATAAAATAAAGATATCAAAATTCAAAAACTCCACCCCCATATTCAACACATTTTTCTAATTGCTTTCTTAGATATCTGGAGGAATTTCTGATTTCTTCCTGAGATATTAGCACGTCAGTATTATTGGGTATCGGAGTGGCATAAACAATTTGTTTTAAACTGCCTCATAGAAACGTATCGGCCAACGTTAAGTCGGGGCTCCTTGGGGGCCACAAAATTGGGACATTTTTAGCAATCCACCTTGGACCAAATCTGAGATCTAATGAGAAGTATTTTAATTTAAATAATTGCTTCATTTAATAAAGACATTGACAAATATATCCATAGGTGTCATTATTGTTTAATCTGTAGAAACTAGTACTCTGGTTAAAGGCGTGAGAGAGAACAGACTTTCAAAAAATAATGTGCCAAACTCGCTACTTTTAGTATTTAAATCTTTTAATAAAATCTTGTACTTCGGCTTAGGGTTTAATTTAAAACATATTCCATATTTGTTCATTTGCTAGAAAATGATAAACAAGGAACGCAAAATAACGTTTCAGTATTTTTTATGCTCCCTGTATAAAAAATTAATTTTTCATAACTTGAATCTCATTTATTTTACAAGCAAAAACTTTAATTAGGAGCGACATTTTTAAGTATCTTGCAAAATTTAGTCCATTTGTCCTCTTCTAAGCCCCATCCGCGGGCATACTGTATAAAAGGTAAGAATTTCAACCTAACAACATTTGTAAAAGAGCTTCATAAGTTGTAGTACTCAATTTTGAATATTGTATCTTAGTCAAATACGGTTAAAACAATTTTCTCAACTGTCTGTTTCCATTTCGCTTTATCGAGAAAAATCATAAACCATGAAACTGTTAAAGCATAAAACTCAAATAATTACCCAGTTAATCGTAACATCATTGCTTATTAATAATGTAAAATTAAAATTACATGGCCTCTCAATATCAAATTAAAAAAATAATATTACTAATAACATCGACGATCAGTCAGGCAAGCAACCCTGCTTAGTTACCATATTATTGGATACCAACCGTATCACGGATTTAATTGTTAAGAAAATCATCAAAGTAATGTGAGTAATTAGTTTTTTGTAGTCTGTCTTTTTTGCTCTTGCTATCAGTTTTATGCACCTTCTCAATATTGTATATTTCTACCGTTCACTTTGCCTTTCATTCAATGCATATCTGTTTATTTCTGTTACTAGTTGACAAGCCATTCTCATCTGATGATATGTTTTGTGTATTTATTTGTTTAATCTTCCTAGTATAGCATCAAGTTGAGAGAAATCAGTGAAGAAAACAGGGATATGTATTACAAAAGTAATATTTGTGATTCTCTAAAGCCGTAGTCAATAGTAATGTAAAGCAATATAATATTTACTTACCTAGTATTCATTTTAAATTGGCGTTTTAGCATTATAACGTAAACTTCATTTTTTCTTAGAGACCTTTTAACGTATACAGTGACCGTATAATCAGTTGCGCGTATAAGCTTGCACCGCGACCATTACAAAAATTATTCATATGAAAGGGCTTTTAACTCACGTGTTTATATGAAATGTATGAGATGTGAAAATCAATTCTCCATATTCCTATACTTAAGAGAATAAAAAATAAAATGTTGATACAATTCCACTTTAGAAACTATTCTAATGACACTTTTATTGAAAAAAAATTTAACATCAGGTATGAAAAATTGATCGTCCTAACAGTCCAAGTCCAAGCAATCATCTTGATGATATTATTAATGGTATCATTTGTGTCAAATCCATAGCAGTCAATAGCAGGTCAAATATTATTAACTTTTTACGAAATTATTACAAAATTAGTACTGTATTCAAGTTGATAATTGTAAAATAAATTTTGTTACCTATGTATCAATTATTTTAATGCATCATCAAAATACTGCAACACAGAGGTTAAGAAACGTAAAAGTTATCAAATTTTTAAGGAATAAAGATATAGATAACTGTTTATTAGAAATTAGTTTACAATTCTAAATAAATTTTCTTCATAAAAGTTTTCGATATTGTCAAAAATAAAAGTATTTTACTGTAGGGTAAAATTCATATTTTCTGACAGACCCCGTATATGATGATATATGAGAAATTAGGTTTTGGACCATGCAGAATTTTTTTATGAAGAATAACTTTTTTCGTAAAATTAATAATAAACAAGTTTCCCATATGCTGCGAACTTAAGCAGACACACTGTATATTTTTAGAAAAATATTTTTAGTAAGCATGTTTTATAGAAAATAATAGTTAAATTAGTATGACTTAAGCGTTTGACTTTTTAGCGGTCTGTTCTGTTTGTAGTTAATTTTTACTATTTTGCGCCCAAATTTAAACAAACCGAACATATGAATTCAACTCGGTGTCTGCCTGTCACAGTCCTCTTTTTCCAAGACCGTTAAATACTAAGAGCTGAAATTTAGCAAATATGTATATAGGTCACAGAATAAAAGCAGATTTAAAATACAAAAAAATTAATTCAAAATTTTAGGTAGGTATTGTGATTTTTGGGGGTAAACGAGTGGAAACTTTGTTTTACTTTCAAGTTCAGTGTCTGGGGTATGAAATAAAAGCACACAAAATGGAGAATACAAACCTGTATTTTTGCTTATTTAATATAACCATTGTTAAGTAAAATTTGGAACAAAGTTATAAAAAATATTGTCTCTTTCCTACACTTTGTAAAACAAATCTGACGAAAATCAAGGGTTCGTATAATGATGCACACAGTAGAAAAGAATTATAATAATAAAAATTTGTATTATGAAACACTTATCACGCTTCACTATTTTTTGTACGGTTTGTTTACAATAAACCTTTTTAAAGTACAAAAATTCATTTTCAGTTATTAATTTTCCAACAGTATTAATTGCAATAATTATGACCGCATTCTCCATATAGTCGGAACCACTGTGCGTACTCTAGCATTGGTCGGACATATTTTTAAACTTAACAGTAAATTGGTTAGCAATCTCTCTTGAAAAGAATATCACCAATGTCCAGTAAGACCTCAAACCCTGAGTCTTGAGCATTGGGTAACCAGAGTTTTAAATTTTAGTAAGATTGGGTAAAAAGTTCTCTTGAGGAGAATGACAGCAACGTCCAGTAAGACAGCGAACCCTGTGTCTTGAGGGCTTAAATTTTAAAAGGACTAATTGCATCATTGGGTAATCAGATTTTTAAAATATTGGTAAGATTTGCCAAAAATATCTCTTGATGAGAACACCAACGTCCAGTAAGACGGCAAACCCAGACTCTTAAGAGCCTAAATTTTAAACATACTTTGAAAATTGGGTAACCAGATTTTTTAAGTAGTAAGATTGGTCAAAAATCTCTCTTGAGAAGAATGACAGCAACGTCCAGTAAGACAGCGAACCCTGAGTCTTGAAGGCCTAAATTTTAAAAGTACTTTGATCATTGGCTAGCCTGATTTTTAAAATATTAGTAAGATTGCTCAAAAAGATCTCTTGATAAGAATGACAGCAACGTCCAGTAAGACGGCGAACCCTGAGTCTTGAAGGCCTAAATTTTAAAAGTACTTTGATCATTGGGTTGCCTGATTTTTAAAATATTTGTGAGATTGTCCAAAAAGATCTCTTGATGAGAATAACACCAAGGTCCATGTAAGACGACAAACCCAGAGTCTTAAGAGTCTAAATTTTAAACATACTTTGAACATTAATTAACCAGATTGTAAAAAAATTAGATTAGTAAGACTGGTCAAAAAGCTTTCATGAGGAGAATGACCGCAAATCCTGAGTCTTGAGAGCCTAAATTTGAAACATACTTTGATTATTGGGTAGCCAAATTTTTAAGATATTAGTAAGATCTCTTGAGGATAATAACACCAATGTTCAATGAGACCGCGAACGCTGAGTTTTAAGGGTCTAAATTTTAAACGTGCTTTGAATATTGGACAACCAGATCTTTAAAATATTAGTAAGATTAGTCAAAAATCTCTCTCGATGAGAATGAAACCAATATCCGGTAAGACGGCAAACCCAGAATCTTTTCTGGGCTTGGCTACTTAGTTTTGTACGAGTGTAAATTTATGAGTAAAATTAACATAAAAATCCTACCTAAATAGAATTTTTAACCTTAGGGCAAGATTCTATTTTCTACTGATTTATAATTTGAATTCCTAACATCACATAATAAAAAAATAAATGAAAATAGAAATATTAGACTTCGAAGATTTTTTTTCTCGTCTAATATATTTTTAACAACCCGAAAATACAATAAAAATAAACATTTTTGTTAGTTTCTGGACACACAATTATTTCTAATTGAAGCAGTAATGTTCCTGTGAACTTCAGCTGATGCTTTGCATACCTTTATAGTCCATTCTCTCAGTCAAGTGAAAGGATTATGTGGAGGACACAATGCCAAATAAAATCAAACTAAAACTTTCGCCCTCCTATGGCTTTCGCTGTTACCTTGTATTTGTTTCTATTTTTCAATTTTGTTTGTTTAAAGTGAGAAGGTTATACCATTAGTAGGTTATAGGTTGTAGAACCGTATCTAAATTATTGTGCTATGTGGGCTATTGACCAGGTTTGCTAATCATATAATTCCGCTTGGAGTCGCCAAGGTCTTTTAGATCAGGCATATAATTAGAAAATATAGTTCAATGAGATAAAAACGAAAACAGGGCGTAGTACAACTATACTTAGCTTAAAATTAACTTTAGCTAAATAAATATTAGGCTTAGTAATAATAATAATACATGTATGGTGTTTCCTGAATAATCTGAAAGGTTTTAGTTAATAGACTAAGAGATAGCGACGCCACAACCTACAGAATTCTTGTATGAAAATTTCGAAGCCCTTTGTGCTTTAAAACCAGTTTCAGTCACTAACACAGCAGAATCTGGCTGGCAGGTCCCACTGCGCGTCTATAGTGTGGTTAAAGCATTTTGCAACAAATTGTTTTTTGCTTGGTATCAGTATTATAGTTTTGCTCGTGCAACACTTCAGTTAAATTCGTCTTGTTACCTAGTCTGCAACAATGTAGCAATCTCATGTTTTCAATATACGATAACTATGGACGGAGCACCTTGAAGATATAACAAAGAGTGGCAGTATCGTCGTTGAAAACCAGTGTTGGCCATCCCCTGTTTAATTTATTTGAAGATTTCAGATGAATATTATGATTGCTGTTGTACAGATCACAAGAAAACATCACATTTTTGTCATTTCAAAAAGTGAAAGTGGATTGGTTCACTCTGGTTTTATAACCGCTTCAATATTGGAGTATATTCTATGCTTCAAATGGACCAAATAGAATTAAAATACGATAGGTAAAAACTATATTCTATCCAATTTGATTTGAGAATGATGACAGAAAAAGAATTTACCCTATTGGCCAGTTCCATGGACAGTTTACACCAGAACATATTTTAGCAATGATAATATTCATCTTTTCTTCCCTGAAAATCATGGAGGTATCAGATTTCTTTCTATTCGTGTTGGCGAACGTGCATCAGAAAAAGACAAATAAAAAAACAATAAATATTCAAATTTTTATTATACCTTCTTCGTTTGTCAAAGTATTGCTGGTTATCTATTTTAAAAGATTAGTTAGTCATCGCAAAATTATTTTCTTTCCTGATAAAATTCCCAATGGAAACCGATTTCTTTCTATCCTTGTTGGCAAAAGGTGCATTAGTAAAAGGCAAATAAAAACGATGTTGTTCCCAATAAATAAGAAATATTATTATGTTAAAACATTTTATCATAGCCGCCTTTGTTTGTGCAAGTATTTCTGGTTGTCTACTTTGAAAGTTTTATGGGAATTGTCATAAAAAGTAAATTCCTAATCTGGCAAAATACTTACGTATGCTTAATGATTTTGTAGCAAAATACCTCATGTTTTTACTGAACACAAACAGCATTTACAAAAAACTCTTTTTTATTAAGCAACGACCATGTCGGCAGAGCCACATTAGCTTTCGTATTTTATACTACTTAAAATTGTTTCCTACCTACCCCTCTAACTAAGAAACATTACTTCCTCTAACCAATTATTTGGAGTAAAAGGATTGGAGAAACAGTTTTTAAATAAATAAAAAAGAATTTCAAAAATAAGTCAATAGTTTTACTAAAATAAACAATTATAATAACGTGAATTAAACAAATATATTCCCTATTCTCCGATATAATATACGTAATGAAAATGGATCTATAATACAGCCCATCTGCGAACAGTGGCGTTTGTAAGAGTTAAAGACGCGGATAAAAACTGATTAATTAATCGAATATTCCAAGTAGGTAGTTTTACAATTTTTAACTGTAAATGTTGAAAGTTTTAGTTCCAGAAGGATAGATACACTTTATACTTGCACTGTGACTTCAGCTTTAAACTGCAACCAAACGTTTCCAGGGCACAATTGTCACTCTTTTCTCAATAACTGAAGAAATCGTCTGTGATGCAATCTATTCTCAACTTTATATCGGATCGGCGTTCCTGTTAATCATTCTCATAGCGCCCGGTTCAAGTAATGTAAAGAAGAACAATTCTTACGTAATATTTCGGCACTTGTTAGTCAGTCGCAGATTTATAGAACACAAAAAGCCGCTAATACTTTATATAAACTTTTTAGGTATATTTTTTACACTCCAAAAACAACTTATGGGACTATGGGAGAGGATTGAAATATGTCATGTTTATGTTTTTCATAACCTATCTTTTTGCCGTAAAAATTTTACGAGTAGGAGAGAGAAAGAAGACGAGAGAGAGAGAGAGAGAGAGAGAGAGAGAGAGAGAGAGAAAATGAGAAAGAAAGAACATGAGAGAGAAAGAGACATAATTGACCACTCCGTTGTCAAATGAGGTTCTGTCATCATTCGTAGTTGAAATTGGATAGATCATAGTTTTAAATTTTTTGGAAATAATATTTTTTACTAAAAATCGTCCCTAACTGAAATATCATCTTCATTAGCAGCTGAGCATTTTAAATTATGATAACAGTGGTGGTAAATAAGCGGTATAAACTCAATTCAATGTAACAGGTCTGGTTTTTTTTTCGCAGTTGTTATGGTATTTCTATTAGGATATAAAATTGGTACAAGTGGTACAAGAATCTGATCTTTGGAGACCTTTCTTTTTTGAATGCCTACTAGGTATATCGCTTGGGTATCGCTTATTATATTGCATATCTGAAATAAATTTTAAAATGATCTTTTTTTACTAAAGAATTGTGAATATTTAAACATTTGATTTTTGTGGAATCCGCCGCTATTTTTCAGTTTATTCTCTAAAGCAGAAGTTGAGAAAAAAACTTTCTTTTTTCATTACTATCACTGTAAATGGCCTTTTCTTCCTTGCTGTCGAAACTACATTGATCCAGTCTTTGGCAATGTTGTGATTATTTTTAATTTTTTTCAATCATTCCAAAGTCTCGACAACAAGATATAATAGTATATTGTACAACGAGGATGGAATGACATGCAATTCCTACGAGTATGACGTTTGCAGCACGATGCCGCAGGCGAGTGCTGCAAATCATACGAGTAGGAAATGGTCATTCCATGCGAGTTTTACACTATACTTTTTCTACGAATGTTAGTGTTAATAAAATGGGATTAGTAATATTTTTCTTTTTAAGATGTCAAAAAATGTCAATGAAATTATAAAGATTTTGACGCGGCACCGGTCAACGCCGCCTTTGTAAAAAATACCCGTGCACAATGGAAACTTTGTAGTTCAATCACCATGGTGATTGAAGCACAATGAAAATGTGTAAAATACAATGCACCATGTTCCGAAATTACTATTGAACATACAATAAAGGTTTTTATTAACATTCGTAGAAAAAAGTATTTCCACTAACTAAGAATTTGTGTTGAATTTCTTTCACTGTAAGCTCTTGGAACCGAGCCATAAGGTGCAAAGTAAGGCCATTTTGATATTTCTGTTTTTGCCCCTACAGCTGTCAGAGTATTATAATTTTTTTGGTATTCACGAAATTTTTTTGTAGTAAACAAGACAGGAACCGACTTCTTGGGGCCTCTGGATGCCACAGATTCATTCCATACAAACATGGTGGATTCTCCGGTTTGCAGATTGTGACCACCTAGACAGTAGGTCCATAGCTGCCGTTTATAATAGGTTATACCCAGGGCCGTTCCTGGACAGGGTGCTGGTGGTGCCCCTGCACCAGGGCGGCCAAACACAAGGGACTGCCAAGCCACTATTGGCGACTCAAATTAAGAACGTGGCGTCCTCATCGACCAATTTGCTAACTACTATAACAGGGAATGTTTCCGTTTCGTTTTTGTCTTCATTAGCGTGTTATTTGGCATCTTTGTCACTTTTGTCATCTAGTGAGCCCTTCTTCCCCGTTAAAAATCAGCTGTTTGCTGCAGGCTTCCCTAATTTGAGTCGCAAACATTTTGTACCAAAAAACATGTCGACAGTTTAGTTCCTGGAGAATTTACAAAAAAGGGTTGAAAGTTTGCAATAAAACATCGACAGTTGGAGAATCTGCAAAAACTAGAAGCATCACTAGGTGCCCGACTACATGCTTGATTTGTGGCGGCCGTTTCAATTTTGCACCATGGCAGAAAGTACTCCATACCTCTTGAAATAAATGGCGGTGTATTACATCAAAAGCGAAAACAGTAGTTTCGTTCTCAATTGGTGGATTCTGAGAACAAATAACTTACCTACTACTTCCTGGCACGCAGCAGTAATTGACACGCTAGTTGAAGCCATTTGGATATTTATTTGTAAACTATTTTACATAAAAATATTATTTTATTGTCGCTAAACTAAACGATAATTTTATGCCGTCTGAACCAACCCATGGTAAGCTCAGGTTGGCTCAGGTTTGCTCACCTTTTTTCAAAGCCAAAGTGGACCAACCGGACCAATCTACATAGTTCAGTATGGCATCTAATTATTCTATATGAACCAACCTATTTATTGCTATATATATATATATATATATATATATATATATATATATATATATATATATATATATATATATATATATATATAAGCGTACCAGCGAAATGCAAAAGGAAAAGCGGTACTGTAGTGTCGCGCGTGTTAGCCTATTATTTAGGGTAAAAAGTTCATGTAAATATGCGTGCACTATGCTTAGCTTTTATGGTAATAGGAATAATTACATTAAACATATTATACAATCATTTTTGTGGTATTACAAAAAATGCTATTCAAAATAATCTAGAGAGTGATCCTTATGCTGGGTTATAATATATCCTGTGACCTCCCCATATGATTTTTTATGACTCGTAACCTAGCCTAATTTCATTTTCTGCTTTATTTGTGTCTTGTACTTTTTACAACGTCTTTTTTTTAATTGGTTGCTCCTTAAAAATCTTTAAACAACTTGAGATTGAGTAGTAGTACAGTTGTATATATCTACGTATCAAAAAGATATTTTAATTCTTATATCAGATATTTTTTGTAGACTTCTATTCATTAGTTATGCATTGCAAACTAGTTATTAGTATTTTCAGAGCAATTTATCAGTAATAATTTGTATAATAAATATGTTATTTTGTTTTTGAAATTAATGCATTATACTTTTTTCTTAATGGAACTGGCGACTTAAGTTTCGGAATGTAGATATCGTCGTAGTTGGTCTATTGGTAACTTCGTATGCCACTTTCAATATTATTTCTTCTTCTTTGACTGTCTTTTCTCAACGGGATAAACGTTTCTGATGAATTGTCTCTCTATTCTAGAGCTTCTTTTCCGCTTAAACATTTCCCACTTAGATAATTCCTGACTATGCTTTAATATTCCTCTGCCTCTTCTGCCACTATCCTTCCACAATACTCGTTATCTTTCCTCATCAAATGCCTGTACCAATGTAGACTACTTTTCTGTATCCCACAACCTTGATTGTTGTCCCTATTATTTCATTTTTGACCTAGTAGCTCATTATTACACCACACATCCATCTTACATTATTATTTGTGCCACATCTAACCTCCTTCCAGGTATTTTATTAGCCATGTTTCCGCAGATCTTACCATTGTTTTATAAACCATACCAGTCTTCTTCGCACTGATTCTCCAATCACATAGCACACCGGAGATAATTCTTCCAAAGTCCATTATTTTTAAGTTCAGCACCACCTTCTGTTGTTGTAGTGGAACCTAGATATTTAAATTTTTCTAGTTTTATTTTAGTTTTTTTTCGTAAATTGTTACCGCCTTGTTTCCTTTCTTCTCCATTAAATTTTATGTACACAATTTCCTTTGTACCAATTTTTAAGCCTCTATCATTCAACAACGTCCTGCAGCTTCCCGCTTTCCACTCAACGTCTTCTGTACTAATGCTACAATGCAATCACTACTGCTAATAGTATACATCAGAGTAGTTCATCTTAAGCAGAGTGAAATGAAACACTAAGACAGGTCAAAATCCTATAGGTACTTTCAAACATACTCTAGCAATCTTTTCTAAATATCTAATAATGCTCAAGATCTTTATTATTCTAAAACAATCTTAATAATGGATAATATTTGTTGTATAATATTTATTTCCTATTAACTTGTACAACTCCATTCTTTACTAAAAAAAACTATATGCTACGAAAGTCAAATTTTATTTCGAAACTAATATCATTTTCCTCTCTTTAGTAACACTCGAAAAGGCCGTAACAGCGTTACATTCGCTGAATCTATAGCCGCTGGTGAAGAGGCCAATCTAGCCAACGCTGATGATCCCATTGAATATCCTCGATGGATGAGCCAACCACCACGGTACCGTCATGCTTTCATATACCACACACGCATACACCATATTTAGCCAGTTACTTAAACCTAAGAATAAAAAATGTTTTGAATTATAATGAATAAACAATTTTAGTCGGGCTAGTTTCGAATATACCAAAAGCAAAGACATCTAGATATTTCTTCTATCTGTAGCATGCTTAACTCAAGTTTTCTCTTATTTATGATTTGTTCTACACATAGTGGCGAAACACTTTCTGGTCGCAATGGGATTCTGGATATTTATAATAGAAACAAAACGATGGTTCTGTTTTTATTATAAACCTAACGATCCTTTGAGAACTAACTTATAATCGAGTATAATAATTAGCAATGTAGCTATTTCTAAACCGCCAGTGTGTTTGCAGTCCTACCCCAGATAAAACCAGACCAGATGCGAAAGCTCCAATGTCGCCTGTACTTCATGCGACGGCGAGCCAAGGATTGACGAGACGATCCGCCGCGCCGGCGCGGCGGTACGGAGACCGAGGTTATAAATTTAAATCACAGCCACTGCCGTGTCTTCTTCAAATGTAACGTAACTGCCGTATAGTACAGACGCCTACACTATCGCAAAGCGATGGTGCAGGCAGCCGAAGTGCCGCGCCTCAAGGTCATTGAGAGTGAACACGATATTTGACAGTCTTAGGCATCTGGTCTGGTTTTATCTGGGGTCCTACGTATCTCTGTATGAGTTACAATGTCAACTTCAGGCATCTGCGTTACATTTGAGCCGAACTGTATTACTGTATTGTTTTGATGCTAAAAACCTGTATTTAAATAAATCGAATTTTTGATCCTCTTTTAGATTTAGAAATGAATTAAATTATAAAATGTCAACAATAACATTCATTTTCAAAAGTTAATCAGAATATTTTGCCTCTACTTTATTTTTTACTTTATTTTAACATAATTTCTTCATTACTATTAACATTACATAAATGTAATTTAATACTGCAGCGTTGGCCTGATTTGAGTCACAATTTTTAAAAGTCCCTTTTCCATTTTATTTTTTCTGTTACTTGGTTTCCTCTAAATAATTAATTTTAAAAACTGGCAATAAATGGGATTCTGTTACGTTTTAAAAGATTTATTTTTATTGGCTTTGCTACAATAGAGGTCACAAGGTCGATTGGTATTTTTAAACTGTATAAGCCCTAAGTATTTCTTATGTTTCACAGTTTTCGTCATTATTCCTTTTATGATGTGGTTATTCTTTTTCCAAACTTTTTGTTTCATTGAGTACAAAAGTCGCCGAATTGCCGGTATCAAACAAAAAGTTACATATCCGTTATCAACGTAAAACTGTCTATATTTTTATTTATTAATATTGTTATTATTACTTTTAAAATTTTATTGTCTCTAGAACAAAAGAATGCACAAACTTTTTTGCTCCTTATAATTAATTAATGATTTTAAACACATTCATATTGACGTTTATTAATATTTGTGTACACAGAGAGGTCTAATTAAAACATTTTTTATTCTTAGAATTAACTTTTGAGATATGTCTCTACGCCAATCATTTTACTTATCTTAATTATTAAAAATAACGATATTTTTTTATAATTTACCAAGTATCTTAAATCACATAAGCTAATATTCAAAAATACTGTTATAAACATTTATATTCAAATTAATAATATGGTAACATAATTTAGCTGATTAAGCTTTAAAGCTAGAATATAATTAAACAAACTTTTTAAGTTGGTATTTTTATGAATTGTTTTCAAAATTTTATCCAATTTTTTTCAATTTATGTTAGATTCGTAATATTATCATTTTCGATAAAAATATTTGATAATAATAAAATTTCTTACTATTAACTTTTAACTTTATAGATTTAACTAACTCCCTTATGTGACTTAAAATACTACCATTTTTATGATTTTATATTAAATGATTTTTCCGTTATATCCCGAACATTTTCATTGTATCTTTGTACTTACATGACTGGTTTACCATTCATTTTGTGTAAATTTGTAAATAACAAAAATTATATCAAAATTTAACAAATAACCTTAAACAAAAATGTTTAATTAAGATGGTATCTTTCCAAACAAGTTTAAGTTTAATTGGGATGCTACAACCTTGAGGTAAAAGTTCATGGGAATTGGTGTGCAGTGGTTATGATTGGGTGATGGTGCTGGGTTTAGCTATATTTTTATTAAGCTGTGGTTTTAGGTTTTTTTAAGTGCGCTATTTCTTTATAATATACAGCCGGAAGAAATATTGCAAAAAAATAATATTGTTATTTTAACCTGGTTTAAAAAAGCATCACAATGTACGACAAATGTTTAATGGGTATTGATCAAGAACTATTAAATCCTTGGATAATAAAGCGAAAATATTATTACAGTATTTTTGCGTACGAACATCTTTGGGCTATACGTTGCATCGTACGGAAAATATATAGGCAAGGCAGTTGTTATAAAAAAGCTCGTGATTCTTTCATCAACCAACGTAATATAGAGTTAGAATAATTAGCTTTAGGGTTTCATTAAAGTTCAAACTTTGATAATCAAACTCGGAGAACATGAAGAGGAAAATTTTGGACATAATGACAACAAGACGACGCGACGTTGAGAGAAGTAGCGTCTTGACTCTGACAATGAGGTTACGCAAATGTTTTTTCTCACCTATTCACACTTTTTTCGTCAATGTCCGCAACTTTTAAAATACGTATATCTAGATTAACAACTAAGCTTACTGAAAAAAGAAGTAGCAATTTATGTCACCAACAGTCAGGCGAACAGAGCATTATACGCTGGAGTATGATTTTTTTCGGAAATTTATATACAGATTGTTGACACGAACTCACGCCCGCCCGCAATCGATCGAAACATCATCTTTTTTATCGTAGGTTATGTTATCTCACGGTTTCCATGACAATTTACTTTCGGTTTGAGGTACTTTCGGATCGAGGTACTTTCGGTTCGAGGTACTTCGGGTTCGAGGTGCTTTTATATTATTTAAAAACAATCACGCAACTACATATACATACAAAGACAGTTTAGCAAACTTAAAAAAAAAACTTTATTGAAGAACACATAGATGTTATGCTAATAAGCGAAAGTTGATATGATATTGATATTGAATTTAAAACTTTTAAATAAATAAGTAATTTATTTAATACGCTAGTTACAGTAAAATTGAAGTTAAGATAGAGTTAGCTATAGCGTCGGCTTCGCGTATCGCTTATGTTGAATGTTATGTAATATTATTTTTATTAAACTATCACATTAAACATAAGAACGGTTAGTGGTTACCAATAAGAACCAGCTAATTTGACGAATAGAAGCTACACAATAACGTAGTTTACAGCAGGCGCTTTAAGGGTCCATAAGGGCATTTCGTCAATGACCCACCTAAATTTATTTTCAATGATCCACCAAATAATAATATAAATAATATAATAATAACAAATAAATAAGCAACCCAAATTTTTCTTTCAAAAAGTTCCATGCGAAAACTCCCGAAGAAAGAATCAAGGCAAGCCATCGCCAAAAGATATCCAAGCTTGTTCCGGGCTGGGTCGTATTTTAAATTGGCCTCGTAGGTTTATATGGATGATATAAATTCATTAAAACTAAGAGAGAGACAGACATATGCCCTTTAGGAAGTTAAAAATAGTCAAAATTTGTTGACGGCCCACCAATAATCTCGCGCCACTGCCACTATGGAAATACACTCGAACCGCCCCGTAAAATATACTCTTTCAAAACATTTGGGTTGGACAGAGAAAAGCTAATTAATTAGGTACCTAATATGCGCATCGTATTTGAATTGTATTAATGTATTATTAATTAGCCGCTGAACACAGAAATACGATCTCTCAGTCACGCCAATGTTAGTCATCAAATATAAAAGCATCGGCACGGGATTTTCCACATCAGCCTCGTGGTCCAGAGGTAGAGTCTCAGCTAGTGAACCAAGATGTCGTGGGTTCGAGGCTGTGCTCGGGCAGACTTTTTTTTAAATTTTTGATATTTAAAAAATTAGATCGGCTTTAAGAGGTGTATTGGCAACAAGTTTAGCACTTGTTCCTCGATGAAATATTTTTAAAATTATTGGTAATCTCATCTACTACAGCTGGCAGCCTGTATCATACTTTTAGTACAAGGCGTGACCTCTATTGAGGAGACGCAGACGTATTAAAACGGGAAGCCGCTAACAATCTTAGACTATAAAACACATAGAAAAGTAATACTAAAAGTCAAATATCTAGAGTAGCAATGTTCAATATACTACAGCACCTATTTTATGATTTTTGGGGTGTTTATTTTTAGGTAAATAATTTCTTGGCAAAACTAGGCACATTATTAAAAACCCTTTCTTAATTAAACAAATGTATTTTGCTTGTTGCGTTGATATCACTAGTTGCCCACCAAATTTTGACCCACCTGTAAAAAAAAGCTCACGGGCCGCGCCTGGTTCACAGCCGACGTCCCATGTGTGGAAAATCGCGGAAGCTGAAAACAACAACTGATTCTATTGGCCGATCGACGGCCAACTTAGAACATTTCAAGTTATGCATTCCATTCCTCGTAGAACGTTACACCTCTGGTGTAACGTTCTACGGATGTCCGCTAAATGTGATTTGATTTTTGACATAACGCAAAAGAACAAAACCTAACTTATGCTGTGGTTTCTATAACTGGTAATGTCCATAATTGAAAATTGAAGCAAAAAGCAAAAAAATTAAATCGTCAGCGAACAATCAACAATCAATAGCTTTTATTTAGGTTATAACTGTTTTTGTTTGTATTTTCCGCCAAAATAGTGCGGAACACATGAGGTATGTGTATTGTGTAAGTGTATCGCACATGGATCGCCAGCTTTATTAAAAATGCCCATTTTCGAGTTTAAGTCTTTGTATAATATTGTAAATGTAAAATAGCTAAAAAATGTGCTGAGAGACACCGATAAGGATTTACACTCGGAAATTTCAATAAAATAAGTTGTACTTTATACTATTTCGACATATTTCTTTGACAAGTATTTATTGTTGTCAATTCAATTGCACGTTTATATTTCTTAAACAAAGGGATCATGTGGTTTATAAAAAGTATCAAATTTATTACAAATTATAAGGTCATATAATTGTGTTGTTTGGGGCCGTTTTGGATAGGAAACCGCACCTCTCCATTAGCTAGATTTATTAATACTGTGATAACAACCATATTTTTACCACCTTAGATCCATTTTGTACACAAACCTGCGCAAATTTCATGATCTTACAGTTTTAAAAAATTATTTACTTTGTTGACCAGATGATTTTACTTTTATTTTCATTATTTAATTATGTAAAATACCTAAATAGTCCTTAAATCTCATTCCGTCACATAACTAATGCTAATTAAGTTTATTAGTTTATTGAACACTAATAAGAGGTTGGCATCTTAAATTTCTAAATTAATGTATTATTTAATAAGTTACTTTTACTTTCCAAGTTAAGTATTCAATGCAAATTCCTAAATTTCATCTTAAAAATAAAATGCCAAAACAAGAAATCCACTAAATATCAGATTTGAATTTTAATTTTCTGTTAACCGATTCCATTAAGATTTAATATATTGTTAATACCGGTTATTAACTTGTTTATTTTGTGTTCGTAAAGTGTTAATAAAGTAACTTTTCCACGTAACTACGCAAAACGATAACTATTTACATGTACCAATAAACATTAAGAATTATTAAAGTAATATTTTGCTTGTTGGGAGTTAAACAGAACCACTTTTTTGTTTTGTTAGCAAAATTTCTTTATGTATATTTACAGGGTGGTCCTAAAATAATAGATAGGACACGGATGAATTCCGGACAAACTCCGAAAGTTAACAGTACGCACGAAGCGTACGGCAGGTGGCTTCCTGAATCGCATGTAACAAAATTGGGGAAGCATTATTTTTCTCACCCTAAAAGTTCCCGATATATCAATTTTTAGGGCAATACGTCAACAAGTTCAACATTCGAACTTAACAAGTTTAACTATTTAGTTTGATGTCTGAAAACCACTGTTGCTGCAAGTACCAATAACTATAGTGATGTGATAGTGATATAAAAATAAGTGACCAATAAAAGTTTTTTTAATGATTTTTCTTACCCTATTTTGGCCACGACTGTGCATTACTTTCGGAAATTTTTTTGTGGAGACCTAAGTAGTGTTAAATTGAACTTAATGTTGGTCTTTAAAGAAATAATCTATTTTATAGGTATTTTTAGAACAAATAATTTGCCACTTACATCTAAGAAGTATTTATTTTCAGACGTGTCCGTTGGCATACAGACTAGAATTACGAAATGTCTTTTTCATAACTGTGAACTGGGAAGCAAAAATATTATGAAACCACACAAAATAAGGCATTTCCTAATTAGTTACATAAATTATTCTTTTGTTATGGCTGTGATTTCTATTCCGTTTAGCAAAAAAATAAATCTTACTTTGAAAAATCTCAGAAATTTTGGAACATTAAATTTGTTCATTTTGATTGGCCACAATTATTAGAGATATGATTCATTTTTTTAAATTACTTTCTGGTTCATAACAATTTTTATTTAAATTGTCACTTTTGAAATTGGAGATCTAATGTTGTAAAAGCGTGAAAGCCTAACGGCCAGATTCTCCATCGCTAGACCGGTCTAATTTGACAACCAAAGTTTTAAACTGACAAGTGTGAGACTGACACAACTAAGTTTTATACTATGAATTTGCTTTTGAGTTTTTTTTGCAAATTTATACAAAAGGCCAATTTTAGTACGTATATACTTTTTACTATAAGAGTTTTATTGATCCTAGCACCACGTTTCAAGATAAGAATCATTTGGAAACCAAGCAAATTCTTTAAATAGAATAACTCATAAGCTTTTAATGACGACCTATCCACAATGATATGACAAAAACCTGTCAAAACTTAAGTGATCAACTAGAAAATCTTAATTTAAGCCAGTACTAAATCTTAAACCTTTTTAGGGAATCTAAACGTAAATTTTTAATTTTTATTCATATAAAACAAATATTAATACATCAATAAAGAGCATATATTGTAAAATAATGTACCTAAAATATCTATTTTTTTCCTTATTTATTACAAAAATTCGATATCTCTTACGTTAAAATGACTTAGAAATTTTCAAACATTTTCTTTGATCATGGTTTGAGCTTTTTATTCACAATTAGTATAAATATGATTCACATCTTTTTCTAAAATAATTATTTTTAAAAAATAAGAAAAACTACACTTTTACGGGTGAAAAACTAGTGCTAGAAGCTTAATTTTTAATTTTTATTTACATATAACAAATATAATCACACCAAGTAAGATTCAATACAGTAAACGGTTTTACTGTATCAATCAATACATTATTTTACTTGAATAGGTTTATAAAAAAATCTTTTAGACAAGTGAAATTAAAAAATATGAGTTTTATCATTATATTGTAGATGTAGGTGGTATGTACAATCTTAAAAGATATGATTTACATTTTTTTACAATTTTGTACTACAAATAATTTAATTTCTAGTTTCAAAAATGATAAAAGCTTAATTTTTAGTTGCTATATTCTTAGAAAACAAATATTATCGCTTCAATCAAGATAAGATATTTGCTAAATCTAATAGAAAAGAAAGCTTATAAATTCTGGAACATTTTAGGTGAAATGAAATTTAAAAATATGAGTTTTATAAATTTGTTTCTATTAATTCTATATGATTCACGTTCTTTCTTTAAAATTGTGAAAAATAGCTTTTCTCCCAAATTAAAAAATATCTTTACATTACTATTAAAACTGAAAATCTACAATTGTGATACTAGTAAAACCTAAACTTTGAATTTATATAAAAAAATAATATTAAAATTTAGAACTTTTTTACTTAAATACCAACTTTTTGAAAAATCACAGCTATTTCTGAACAATACACTTGTAAGTGAAAACAAATTTTACATAAATAATTACCAAATACTTTCGCAAAACGTATTTCTTGACTCAGAGAATCATCAACTTACTGGTTTTTACAGTAGATAAATATGCTAATTTAAGATCTAGGGTCACTCTCTGAGAAATGTATAGGTCTTAGTCCTAGGTACGCGTCATCTGCAGGAAAATTCAAGTCTCATGCTATCTGATTATTACAACAATTTTAATTACTCTACATACATAATGTACGTGCGGAATTATGAATAAAAAATAAAAAACAGTGGATAAATCTTAAGGCCGCCAGTACAAGATACTCTAAGTATAGAGTATCCTGAAGATGATTACCTTATACTATAAGTAAGCTCCGTTTCAAGTCACGTGGTTCAAGTGTTTTTCAAAGAAATATCCAGGAATAACTTGCACATTTAATGCTGTTTTGCAACAGAATTTAGAAAAAAAATTTATCTTTATAATCTTTTTTTGTTGTTTTAGAGGTGAAAAGCTTTATCTTACGATGGACAAGAGGAATAAGAAAAGTAGAAACAAGTGTCTGTGTTGGACAATATGTTTATGCATAGTCGCAGCAGCATTAATTATCGGCATTTTAGCAGCTGGTAAGTAAATATATAGAACATTAAGTAAAGATGAACGTAGGTCACAGCAAAAATGTGTCGTATGCCGCAGCTGCTATCATAACAATATTTTTATCTGTATTTTCTGAAAAGTAAACCTCTTAACCTTAAGTTACCAAAAAATTTTACTGTTCTTATCGGAGGGTTTATTTATAAACATTCTACCTCAAGTATTGGACACTACTGCAAGTTTTGGACACTTCGTCTAAATTTACCTTTTTCATCTTGGCATTTTCACTACGCTCACGCACATAAATTAGTGGATCATCCTGCCTACAGTCCGGATCTAGCACTCTGTGATTTTGGAATCTTCCCCTATGCAAAATCAATGATAAACTTACCAAGGTTTGCTTTTGAGTTTAAGTTGCTTAAAGCGTGGAATTAGATGTGCAATTCTATAGACAGAAACAATGGCAGCATTGGTCTGATAAGTAGTTTATCAGTATGAACAAGTGATGGAAAGTACAGCAAATACAATTTTTGCTGAGACTTCCATATAGCGCCCAAAAGTACGCCATAGGCAAACTAGTTGGGTTATGAAATTTGCAAAACATTTTTTCTAATTTGCTTCAGGTCGGTGGAGTTTTCACAGGCAGGTGCATCAGAACAATGTTTGCAATCTCAACTTAAAAATACTAAACAACTGCTTAAACAGTTCAAAAGATGGCATGCTATAATTCTGCAAAAGTATGACCATGAATCTACGAAATAATAATGAGCGGTAAAAAATTAATTAAACTTCTCATTGATAACTGGACTTGAAAAGTGAGTGAAATAAACAAGTGTTCTTAATTTTTTTCGTCTAGGGTAAAAGGGCAGGTTTGCTAAAATTACCTGTAATATTACTCAATAAAGAATTTAATAATAATATAGAAGTTATGTTAATCAGCTACCATCTTTTAATCTACTATATTGAGGTTTGGTTTCTCGCTTTAAGCATATGTCAACAACTGTCTTTTTGCATAATATATGTATGTATGTTTAAAGATTGACTTTCTCTAACGTAAATATCAAAAAACTAATCACGTATTTTAAGTAATACTTAAGTAAAGATTTCCTATGTTCTTTCTAATAATAATTAACCATTAACATTATATGGTTATTTACCCAACGCCAATGTTGTATTAGTTTGTGAAATACATACATGTAGCCAGTGCCGTGTTAAGGCGCATGGGGCTCAAAAGTGTGAAGCGCCTCAAGCCCTTATACGGACGGACACGCTTTCCAAAATTAAGCTTAACTTTGAACTAAAGCGCCCTATATACCAAAAGCGCTCCAGGGCTCGAACCCTACTACACCCCATTGTCAACAAGGCCTGCATGTAGCCCATAAAAAAAATATGCACAATAGGGAACATGCATATAATCCAAATAAATCTAAATATTTTTTTTTTACATTCTTTACGTAAATTAACCCTTTATAGCGGTTGCTGTTGTCCATTTATTTCGGTCTTTATTAACAAAACAAAATGATTTTCTACTGCAAATTTTCGCGCTAATTTCGAAACTTGTAAAATGTGATCCCATTAGCTGTATCGTCAAAAGTGCTTTATGACTCATAATGAGTACAAGGTGTAGGGTCAGTGTTGTAGGGTCATCGGAAAATCAATAAATAAATAATAGCATTTAATGCGTAAATAATCCAAGGAAATATTCCTGTACTTAAAATAGAAAGTTCCTAAAATCTTATTGATGTATATTTCAAGCCGAAATTGGTCCAGAAAACTTTCAATTTTGCAACAAAATTGGCACTTTTGCAAAATTTTGACACATCATATCTTAATAATTTGGAGTAAATAAACTTAAATGAAAAAATAAGCGATTTAAATTAGTGGGAGATATCCTTATAAAATAAACTTAAAAAGAATCACTAAATAAAAAAACATAGTGTGGAATAATGTCGGTTAAAAACAGGATTTGTCGGAAAAAATCAAGAAAACTCTGTTTTTACCCCTTAAATACGCTCCTGGATGGGCCATTCGGTATTCATTTTAAAGTGTGATTATCCCTTTATAAGATAGTGTTGAAAAATTGGGGAAAAATTAGATAGGAAAAAATACAGTGATTCAAATGTATCGATGTCGAGGGCCACAAAGTCAAAAAAATCGAAATTTAATCGGCGATTGCTCCCTTCCTATAAAGAATGGAGATACTAAAAAATATGGATATCATATATTTCGACGAGCTCATTCCGATGACGTATGTGGGATTTTAATTTAAACCAATTTGACCCCACAAAAAAATAAAAACCGTGAAATATTTGGGTCAAAAATCGAAATTTCCAGTTTTTCCCATCCATTTTCCAGTGATTTTAGGTTTAGGTAAATGCATTACACATGAAATTTGAGATTTTAAAGTTTCACTTATGAATCCGTTTTTCGATCCGACGCGACGTTTTCTTTTCGAGTTATTAGCTACCAAAGAGGATCCTGCAAATGGCATTTTCCGACCTAAAGAAATTCAAAAGAATTACTTGCCATTTTTCGATCCTGACCGGTTTCAATAGACTTCTGAAGCTCCAACCTTCGAATCTTACATACAATTTACGTCGATTTAATTCACTTTTGCGATTTCATCGGAAATCGCGAAAATTTCAACCTTGACGTTTAATAGCTCCGAAATGAAACATCCTGTATAACTGAATCTTTTACCGAAGCTAGTTGCACTATTCCTATATCAACCCAAAAAATTTGGTTGCTCCCCCTCTGATTGTTTCCGAGAAAAACAAACCTCTTCGACTTTGGGTTAAGTTTTACGTTAAAGATTGACACTTATTTTCGCTGATCTCCTGACATCATTATTCACTAAGGACAAATGACTGCTATTTAGCTTTTTGTAGCTAAATTATCCTAGTAATTTTCTTCAAAATAATTTTTTTGGACTTGTAATGACTTCCTTTATGCAATAAAAAATATGTGCATATTCCTTGTTTATATTTGTGGTACAACAAAATTTGCTCTGGCTGCTTCCTTCTATATATTTACATTTAGCAAGAGGGGGCGACATTTATAATTAGCGTTTTGTTTCTTACAGTGTGTAAAAAAAGTCTGGAACTCTTTAAATACGAGTATCTTATGTATCTGTGGTCCGATTTTGCTCAAATTTGGTACCTATATATTTATGTAAGAGATTACAGCCGAGCTGCTGGCTGCTGGTGATATTTACCAGATAAGAAACTATAGAGAATTTGGCAACTTCATGAACGGTATATGAATAGGGACTAAAAATGGCACATTTTCTCTAATTTAACTGACTTACCGTTTCAGAGATAGCAATAGTGGTATCACCTATTTTAGACACGCTGTATAGACCGCCTTCGGCGGGTATATTTTTCGTTTTTGTCACTACCCTGTATACTGTAGGTCTTTTTAGATTTTTTCCATAGGGATTTTTAGTTTAGTAACATGCAGAACTTTTCTACGCCAAAGTGATTTTTTTCAACTTTCAGTAAACTTTATTTCCATATGGCAAGAACTCCGTGGGACACGCTGTATAAGGAACACTATTTTTACCAGTAAATATATCTGTGCACAATTAAAAATTTTCTGCAATCGACCATGAATATATTTTCTCTATTACATATTAAAACTAAAAACAATAATGTAAGTAGTCGCGTGACCAATTATTTCAGCAAATTTCCTGTATCGTTTGTTGCCGCCACATGTTTTACACCTAAAAGAAAAGGAACGAAAGCTCCAAGTCCAATAAATATTACCCAATCGACCCATTTTTTTTAAATACTTACCTACCCAAGATTTTATCTTGTATCCCCTGTTATCCTTGAGAAGGATAAAAATATATATTAACTGTTAAACGGTGGTGTTCATTACTTTCGTAATAGACTGTCCTGCAGCATTCCAATGGCAGCAGTAGTCAGTTAAGAGAATTACTTTTTAACGGTGTTTTTAATATGTTTTTTTAAATAATGGGTATTATGAGTTTTAACAGTATTATAAAGCACGTTTTTATGTAACATTTCAATATAACTGTTAATAATAATTAAACACTTAATTAATTCAGAAACAGCTGATGTAATGATTATTTGTGTTAAGCTATTGGCTGAAAGAGGATTCTGCAATCATTTTGGGGTCTAGAAAAAGTAGCACTTAAAAACTTGTGTTACGTGGCCAGGAATTTATAAATGAACCAACTTACATTTAAGTATAAGAAACTACATCATAATGCAGCGTGCACAAAAAAATATTTTCAATACGATGCATTTTAATATGAAGTAGGACAATTTATTCATCGTCGCCATTCTGGGGCCCGAAGTTTTCCACTGGAAATTTTAGCGTCCAGATGTCCTTGTGTTTCATATTATTAAATAAAACACGCCATTGAAAACAGTTAATAACTTTTGCTCAGGTTTTTAAGGAAGTGTTTGAGTCTAATACCTATGTATACAGGGTGTTTTTTCAAGTGTTACAAGGCGATATCTCGAAATCGGCTTAAAATATTTCCAAGAAATTTTGGTTAGATAGGTTATTAGGCAGATGGGGGACATATTTAAATATATTTTTGACGTTTACCACCTCTCTCCATTTTGAGGAGTGGGGGTAACTTTTGAATTTTAAATGGAATAATGTACTTTGGTTTATTAAATTTGAATATACGTAAAAAACTACGTATATATACAAAATATCATCATAAATTAAGTTCACCTTTTTTAGAATTATTATTCGTTTCCATAGAAATGTGTTGTTTTTACTTAAGTCAGTTGACAATTTTGATGTTTTAACGATTATTTCTCAGTTTATTGCTCAGGTTTGCTCAGGTTTGTTCAGGTTTGTTCGGGTTATGGGACCCATGCCAAGTTCAGGTTTTTTAATAGTGAGCCTACTAGGAACGTTTTGGTAAAGAATTTTTTTTTTTTTAATTTTCGAAAAAAAGTTGAATATAATTAATACGCTTAGATATTTCATTTATTATTTTTTCTAAACAAATTCTAGACCATTTTGTCGACAATTCTTAATTTTAAGAGAAAAAAATGTGTTGGTAGAAAGTTATAGTCATTTGAATTTCTTTAAACCTAAAATCTAATTTAAAAAAAATCGAATTACTATAACTTTCTTCTAACACATTTTTTTCTCTTAAAATTTAAGAATTGTCGACAAAATGATGTAAAATTTATTTAGAAAAAATAATAAATAAAATTCCTAAGCGCGTTAATTTTTTTCCCAGGTGGGTCAATTCCAAAATTCAAATTTTTTTCGCCAATTACAAAATATAAAGAATTTCTAGTAGGCTCACTATTAAAAAATCCTGAACTTTGCATAGGTCCCATAAGTAGCAACAAATATATTAAAGTTTAAAATTTTACGGGCCGCGCCTGGTTTGCTCAAAGATAGAGAATAAGAAAAGAAGAAAAAGGAAAAAAGAAGATGACTTAATAGAATATCTTACACTGTAGAAAAGATAAATAAATTCTAGGACCCGTTAGAAATGGTAAATTTAATTTGGTTTTTAGTATAATTACATGCGCTGGCTTGTTGTTAATATTCTTGTTTCTAACCCGATATAAGAACTGCTACTACTGCTGCTACAATCAATAAATTTTGTTGTAAATTAAATAAAATCAGAGCTTATAACTTAGGGGGAAGAAGTATATATTATGTAATCGTTATTAGATCATGCTGGTCGTTTTCTTGCTCATCTTCACTAAACACTTACCATTTTCAGTTGGTGTGATTGGAAATCAAGGACCAATGATGCCAAAGGAAATAACTGCCAGGCATTTTGACGGAACTGAAGCTGAAGTAAAAGGTGCAGGTGTATTTGGATCATCGGATAGTAAGCCGCCTCCTGAGAATTTGCCTGTAACTCCCGGACTGCCGATCAGCACTGTTTCTAGTCTACTACCATCCACAGATACGTCATTTATAGAAGGTACGTCTAGGTTTACTTTTTTTTACAACTTACAGCTTGTCCTTAGACAGAAATTAAAAACTATCTAAATTATAAAAGTTAGTGCATGCAGCAGTGGTATACCTGTATACATACTTTATTATACCAACCGTGCATAGTAATCCAGTCAGTGGGGATTTTTGCCCTACAAAAGGTGGGGTAGAAACGATTTTAATGTATGTTGCTTAGGTCAGAATCCTAACGAAAAATCCAAATTTTCGGTCTCACAGGGGGGAGGCCCGAAGCGCCATCTTGGATTTAAAGTGCTAAAATTTTGTTTTAATATATTCTTAACGGTTGATCCTACAACAGAAACGTTTATATACAAACTTAAAGAGAACCGTACATCTGTACGTTAGTACATTAATATTTTTGTCGTAGAATCAACCGTTGAGGATTATGTTTCAAAAATTAATTTTTAGCACCTTTAATCCAAGATGGCGGCTCGCGTGTCCCCTCCCCAAGGTCGAAAACTTAGATTTTTTACCAAGAACTCGACCTAGGCCACATTACCAAAATCATTTCTACCCCACCTTTTGTAAGGCAAGGGCCTTATTTTGTACCCACTGACTGGCCTATAGGTAGTAAACAATTTTATATTTTCGGAAAATTGCATATCAATGTAGCGAACCCAAAAAGTTTTTTCTGAATACAGTATGCCTTTATCCTTTTTGTAGTTCCTAGAGCACTAGAATCCGCAATAGTCATAGATAATATGGAATATTCAGATGAATTGGCGAACAGAAATAGTACTGAATACAAAGCATTAGCAGCATCAATCGAAGAAGAACTTAAAAAATCTTTATTTGCTAACGATGTATTAAAATATGGATCTGCTGATATCGAAATTAAAGTAATCGATTTTCTGTAAGTAAAATATCTATTTAGTTACGCTTAGTTGACATTAAACCACTTTTTGTATTGGTATATTATACTATATTTTATCTACAACGATTTTAGTTTTTTGACAATGGCGGCTATTCTTATAACTTGATCACTTCCTTATTAAAATTTCAAATTTTGATTTGCCCGACCCTGTATAAACCAAACAATAGAAACCAGAAATAAATATTCATAGGTCCCCCTGTAGATAAATGCCAAGATATACCTAAATACAAATATTGTATCTAAATTTGGCCGTTTATACAGGAACCCCTAGTAATTCTTTGTTACTAGACGTGATGAAGGCTTTTATTAAATTACTGTTTTAATAAAATTATCACTCTTTTTCAGACCAGGCAGTGTAGTAGCACGGTACAGAGTTGCTTGGAAGTTCAAGGAAGGAATTCATAATGCTCAAGATCCTATAAATGAAGAAATGTTAGTGAAAAAAATAAACAATATTTTGGAACGCAAGCATAGTCTCATGGATACATACCACTTAGCAAACAGATCTATAACAGCTCAAAAAATTATGGATCTCTGTCAGATTCAAAATAACGGATGTGAACACTTATGTATGTTTGATTACACCAACCTTCTTGATTTCATTTGCACCTGCCCAGAGGGGAAGATTTTAGCAGAAAATGGTAAAAACTGTGTACAGGCCGAAGAACCTATAGCTGAACCTGAGCCCGCTTCTCAGCCTGAATCGTCTGCAGAGCCCGAACCATCTGCCAATCCAGAAACATCTCCTGAACCTGTTGCCAATCCAGAAACATCTCCCGAACCAGAAACATCAGCGGAACCAATACCTTCCGCTGAACCGGTACCATCGTCTGAACCAGAGCCAACCGCCGAACCGGAACCATCTTCTGAACCAGAACCAGCTGTAAAACCAGAAATAACTGCTGAACCAGAACCATCTGCAGAACCGGAGCCAACTGCAGAACCAGTTGCAGAACAAAAGCATGAGTCAGAGCCAGCGGCTGAACCAGAACCATCAGTTGAACCCCAAACAACTTCTGAACCTGAATCTAATGTCGACCACAAATCTGACCAGCATGTGGTAATCTCCGCTTCTGAATCAGAGCCCACTTCGCTACCAGATACTGAGTCGAAGACTGAATCAGAAGATGAAACTAAATATGATCAGGCCCACAGTGAGCATGGTTATACTTTAAATCAGCATATTACGGAAACTGAACATAGCACAGAACATAGACCAATAATTGAACCACGCTTTTCTGAATCCACGAGTGAATCTGAATTTAAATCAGAAAAAACGGAGAAGGCCACTAAGTATCAAAAAGAATTATCTTCTGATTATTATCATATTCCAGTAATAATCTCTACAGACACAGATATTACTACACAACAAACACTGGTATTTAGCTCTGAGCCCACAGCGGACTTAGCACTACATTCAAAATCAGAAAACAAATCTTCTACAGAATCTTCAACAGAAAAACCATTCTACGGGGAAGTCAGACATTTTAATCACGAACATGATATTTTCGCTGAAGATACCACCAACATCGGCCCAAAATATGAACAAAATACAGAAATTCAGTTGTCTGGGCATCATGATGATGAATATCACTTTGTAAATGAAGAAGCTACTTATTTAGAACCAAGCACTGAAAAACATTTAGAAAATCAAACTGAACGCATCGTAGAAGACAGACCTTCCACAGAAAGAGAAAAAGACCAGCAAATAGTTATAACTAATGAAAACATCACAGAAAGTTCTCAAATAAGGGACAATCACAACGAAACACAAATTGTCACTACTGGGGCACCTAAAGAACATGTGGAAACTACAATTCACCAGATACTTGCAGAATCCGAACATGAAAACGGCATTGTTAAGTCTGAGAATCATCATAATTATTTTATTCCAGTAATCGTAACTCATGAAGAAACCACAGCACTTCCAACTACTACTGCAAGAAAACACATGACTTTAATGGAAAATGGCAATAATGTGGTGGAAACCACTACTATGGGACTTTTCTCCGAGGAAAAAATGCATCAACTAGGAATTGTTAAGGTTGTTACGCCAGAAGCAGAAGTTTTTACGACAAATTCTCCGGTTACTGAAAGACAGAGTAATACCACAACTCAAGCCCCCGTGGACGATAAGAACGAAATGACAACTTTATCCTTTTCAGCACAAGATCAGGACAAAATGATCATGGGCTCCGTTAACGCTGTAACAACTACGACCACAACTGAATCTGTTGAATTAGCTGAAAAAATACAAGACCAAACTCATAATGATTCTGAATCTAAAACTGTAGAAATTACTACCACTCAAAAATCGACTGAAGCAATAGAACATGTAACTGATTCTGCTCAGCAAACTAATCATACGCACCAATCTTATCAAACCGATCATGCTCTTGTAGAACATATGTCACCTTTTCTGCCAGAAATAGAAAACGATACCTTAGTGAATATTTTACATTCTGATGAACATTTTATTGGTCACCCATACGTTATTAACGACACGGAAAGTCACGAGATAATTGAGTCAAAACCACCAAGTCTGGAACATGATCAACTAAATTATACAAACCCATTTGACCCAAATCCTACTGATACTTCATCTCTGAAGGTTGTTCCTTTGGAGAAGTTACAAAGTGAAGAAAATGAAATAGGGGAGGGAGAGGGCATAAACGGTAAATATCAAAGTATCGATAAAGAAATAACAAAAATGCCACCAAATAGCAAAAACAACGAAGAAGTGACCACACTATTACCTAGGAATGATGGTCATAATATAAATGTTCAAGTTATCGGAACAATCGATTATACTACGCTGATGCCTGATCAAGAAAATATTACTATATTGCCAGACGTTTCCAGTTCGATTTCAGAAAATTCAACTGAAAACAAAATTACTACTTTAAAAGCTCATACTGAAGATGAAAAAATAACTTTACCGCCAGAAATATATAATAATGTTCATAGCAACAGCTTCTTCGAAAAAACTCTCAAAGAGGACACTTTGACGTCTAGTACTAAAAGGCCCGAAGAAATAACGACTATACCTTCTATTCCTGATGAAAAAGTTATTATTTCTGATGGAGGAAATAAAACTGAACCTGTGACAACTACATCTGAAGGCATTAATAATTCCACTGAACACAACGGTGAAGAAGTAACCTCTAAGATGGAAATTTTAAATGCAAATGAGACTAGTACAAGTATTAATAAAGAGAATGACAATAGCGATTTTATTTATAAATCTGTAACACAAAACAATAAACCAAACGTTATAGATTCTAGTACAGAAGATTTGGTTGCTATGGAAACTACTACATATGATCTCAAAACTGAAGATGCTACTACATTAAAAGCTGTGAAAGAAACTACAACTGTTGCTGCCTCTACTATAATAGCTGAACATATCGAAACAGTAACAGAAATGGTTAATCTCGTAGATAAAGAAGATAGTATTGCAAACTCGATTTCTGATAGTGTTAAGGAAAACAGTAAAAATATTACAACTTCTACAGAAAAAGTCGTTATAAATATACATATAAAAGAAGAACCAGAAATAACAACGGAGAATGCTGATAATTCTACTAGTTTACCTGCAGAGAGTATAACAACTCAAGTGACAGAAATGTATAAAGTTAAAGAAGTTTTAGCCGACATTACTACAACAGAGAGGCTATTCTTAACAACCAAGTCCACCACTGCTTCATCTCTGAATGCTATAGAGTCTGAAGAAGATCTTTCAGTTGCACCTTTAGACAGTTTTAATACCATTTCGGAAGAAGAACAGAGCGTTTTGGATAAATTTAGGACTCATGAAGTGGATAAACATGCAGAGAGTAATGAAAAGAACGACATTACAGAAGATAAAAGTAAATATGAAAAAATTGATAGCAAAGACTTTTTCGGTTATAAGAATAAAATAGAAAAAGAAGAACTAAGTACTACTGATAAGATTATCACTACGCAACAGCCCGAAATAGTTAGTAGCACGTTTTCAAATGCCAAGGAAATTAAGCCTGTGACAGAAGATTTTACTCTATTTAGTTTTCCCAGGTTAGTAAAACTAACTTTTATTTACCTTACTATTTAAAGTATAAAATTGTATGTATTTTTTGCATATTTTATACCAATATTTTTGTCTTGTAGATGCTCTTCTAGTCAATTCCAATGTGTAAACGGAACTGCAATAAAGGACGGTAGTTACTGCATCGCTGCAAATGATCGGTGTGATTCCGTTTCGGACTGTAGTGATGGATCTGACGAAATAGGATGCATGGAAGAAGGCTGCCCCAACAATTTTAAGGTAAATTTGCTACAAAATAGTTTCCATTGGCAACCCATGTACAAGACAAGGAGCAAAAAAAATTTAGTTGAGCGAGCAACTTCGACGAAAGAAATAACTTACTTCTGTGCAGTTTTAAACGATTACCGAAATAGAATCAAAATTTGGCCGAAAAGATTACACCCATACCACTGCAAAAAAGTTCTTACTAATTGAGATGTTATGGTGACAGATTACCGTGGTTCTAACGCTGGCCAATAGAAGTGGTCCTTTTTTACTCACTGACCAATAAGCAATTTTAAAAGCGCTAATGTAGCCTATAACGTTGAAGAAGTTCGTCCACGTTGACTCGATCTTGCACAATGGCAGTTGTGCATTTGCTTATCTCGCGGCACGGGTCCTTGTCTGCAGTTTTATGTTTTTTTTACTCGAAAACGGCAGAGCAAACAATTTCAAATTTGAGTGATCCTACTCTTCAAAATTAGTGCATTTTAGAAAATTTACGAGCCTAATTTAAGATTATCTTTTTTTGTGCACCAGTCTCTCAAAACTCAAGGAACAAAAATAAAATAAATATAGGTATATATAGTAATTGCATTTTTTAATTCTAGTGTGCTAATGGTCAATGTCTGAAGCGCCATCTTGTTTGCGACGGAATAGTAAACTGCAATGATGGCAGCGATGAAGCTAACTGTGGTAAGTTTTAAACGAAAGATTAGATCGTCTGTTTTAAATTATTCATAAACGGACGATATACTGATATTTTTTAAATTAATGCATTCCATTTTGGATACTTAAAAAATACTTAAAAAAATATTCAGATATCAAACTTTATTTTCTTTTGAAGTTTGAAGGACTAGTTGCTGATAGCTGATAATTTATTAATTCTCTTATGCTTTTAGATGATTGGACCTGCAACTTCGATGAACTCGCGTGCAAAACAGGTAAACGCTGCGTGCCGCTATCTTGGAAATGCGATGGTAGAGCTCAGTGTCCAGATAGCTCAGATGAAAGAAATTGCCATATGACTCAGTGTCAAAACAATTCATTCCATTGCTCAGAACAAGACTCTTGTATTCCTGAAAGTTGGAGGTGCGATGGAAAGTCTGACTGTGCTAATGGAGAAGATGAAAAATTGTGTGGTAATAAAAATTATAAAAATATAAACAACGGTATTATGCTGCAAAAGTTCGGTTCTATTCAAGAAACTAAAAAAATGCTTAACGGTCCCCAAAATATGACATTGGGGAATTAAATTATTATTGTTATACTGAAGAATTGTACAAGAATTCATATATATATATATATATATATATATATATATATATATATATATATATATATATATATATATATATATATATATATATATATATATATATATATATGAACTTTGTGGTATTCTTTTTAGAATGTAGCATGGAACAATTCAAATGCCAAACTGGTGGTGGATGCATTGATAAAACTCTTCGGTGTGATGGAATACCCCAGTGTGCGGATAGATCTGACGAATGGCAGTGTCTTTCACTTGGAAAAATGAACAACATTGAAAATGTTTTACAGGTAAATTCAGTTTAATTGAGGGTGTATTCATAACTCCATATTAAAAAATGGTTTAGTTCGTTTTTGTACAAATACTTATTAGTTTATTTTCTGCGATACTAATAAAATGCAGTAAATGGTGTTAACCAAAATTAAACATGTAATTAGTGGGGGCAAAGTCGTATCATTCAAATTCTATTACCTTTATCACATTGCCACAGTGGCCGATTTAGGGAGGCGCAGTACAAAAAGGATCTCAATAACGAATTTTATAAAAATAAATACTGTAACATAAACATTAACCATTTCTACATATTCTACAAAATATTATAAACAAAAACAAACATTTTGCCGTCTATATAAGGTCTTTGAAATGAATTATACCAAAAAAATATGAATAATAGATCAATAGTACTATGTAATATAAAAAGTGTAAGCCTTTTTTGGCATTTTTGATTTACATGCTTTTAGATTGTTGCTGAAAACATTCCTTACACATCTCATAGCAATCTTATCAAAATTTGCGCCGGATAATTTTGTCTTCTCAACGAAACAAGTAACCCAATAATTATTTGGAAAGTAATTTTTTTCGAAAAACCGCTTTTTCGAAATAGGATTAACTAAACTTTTTAAAAATATTTACTCGAACACATATTTCGAACCTACATTTTTTCAAAAATGTCCTGACCGCTTTTTTAAAGATGCTTTTTAGAAATCGGATTTATGAAATATTTTGAAAATATTTTCTCCAAAAACCCGTATTTCGAAAGTATATTTTTCAAAACTATATTTTTTTGAAAACAATATTTAGAAAATTAAATTATGAACTCTAGTAGCTTGGAAAATGTTAATGAAAAAAAGACGAAAAAACATCCTGGACAAACCCAAGCGAACCTTTTGTGGGTTTGATCGGGTTTTCTTAGGTGTGGTACGTTACTTTCTCGTAAATTACTTTCTCAAACAGCCGTTACTTGAAAAAATTAGTACTATTTAAAAAAAATTATTTTCGAAAAAGATGCTCTCTGAAAAATGTATTTTTAAAAAAAATTGAAAGAATGGTTTTAGACAAATTGTGCTTTCGCAAGTACTCGTATATCCCCCCAAATGAGCAGAAGGCATGAATAAAAAAAATGCTAAAATATTTACATTTCCATAGTAATCAGACAATTTGTCCTGTCGCGTGATTACCAACTCTTTTAAGTGTTTCTTTTTTCAACAAATATCTTTTTTGATGTTAAATTAAGTAATTTTTTTCAAAAAACAGCTTCTTCTTTTAAAAAGAAACCTTTTTAAAATACATTTCCCGGAAATATATTTTTTAGAAAACATAGTTTTTCTAAATTTAAATTATAATTGAATGAATGAATGAAATGTCAGTGAAAAAATGAGAAAACGATCCTAGACTAACCTAAAGGAACCGTTTTTGTGTTTGGCTAGGTTTACGTTTCCTTGTATTTTTTGTATTTGCTATGTTACTCTGTAGTAAATTACTTTTAAAAAAGTGTTGTTTTTTAATATGAATATTCAAAGCCTTTTTCGAAACAATGTTTAAAAAATGTTCTTTCTGAAAATATGTTTTCTTGAAAAAATTTAGTTTTAAAAAGCGGTTAGAAATATTATAAGTTGGTGTCAGAAAAAAAATTGAAAACATCCCTAGTTTTCATAGTAGTAGTATTATTGAAAAAGTTCTGTTTTCGAGAAAATATATTTTCAAAAAAATGTGTTTTCGCAAAATATTCATCTATCAGTCCAAATGGATAGAAGGTAATTAATTAAACAAATGCTAGAATATTGGTAAGATAGGATGACAAACCGTTTTGTTTTCGCAAGAACAGGTTGGGTTGGGTTTGATTGCCCCCCCCCCCCCCTCTAGACGAAATTCTAAAGCCGCCCCTTCATTGCCACACATAATAATTGAATTTGGGCGGCGTATTCCGATTACGATATCCGATGTGTCCTCGTCACACATTAATGGTATCCATATAAGTTATTTATAATTTAAATTTCTGCTGCTACGAGGGGCGAATCGCAGTGTTGCCGATTCTTACAGTTTTTAATTTTTACTATTACTTAATGAAGGTTTTTTTAACCAGTTTATTTTTATTTTAATTAAGGGTTCTGTCAGTTTTAGGTTTAAAACACATGAATGTGATTTTATTATTATATTATGTTGTAATGACTAAGAATATTAATGAAATCAAAAAAATAAATTAAACCGTTTTTCATACCAACGAGCAAGCAAAGTGGCAATGTCAAATTATAAACTCGCTTTATTTATTCGCTATCCGGTAGTTCAACCCACTAAGGCTAACCGTGTTTAATACACTGTATCAATTAAAATTATTTCTTTCTTCTTTCGAATTACTCGAAATCGGAATATTCGATCATAATCCGAATTATAATTTTGATAATCAAATGATATGGATCATTAATTTAAAAAATCGGATTATCGATTTTTTAATTCAAATTTTCCCATCGCTTTTTATGATTTAGGATATTGGGAATATTTTCATTTCTAGATCCAATTCGAAAACAATACCTTCTATCCTGTATGTCTAGATGAAGACAACTGGAATAGTACATATGCTGATATGGCGTGTCAAAACCTAGGGTATGCAGGAGCTGTAAATTTAAAACCAACAGAAAAGCCCGAAGGAAACGATCTGAAAGAATACTATATACTTGATGTTAAAGCTTATGGACTCCCAATTTTATCACAACTTACCAGAAAAGAAGGAACATGCAGCAAAGTTGCAACTCTGACTTGTCAAGAATTTGGTAAGAGAGCGTATACAGGGTGTTGCATCGCCTGGCGGGACATTGAAAATCCCATGTAATTTTGAGGGGGGTCAATTATAGGCCTTCCTATTAATTTTAGAGAACATGTTATTAAGGTTTATTAAAGAGTACTAAAATGTGTACACGTAGGAAAGTTTAGCTTCTTCCGGTGAGTTAGCTAAGAGTTAGCTGACAAAATATTTATGCAACCAAGACTGTATAAAATTAAAAGTATCCAAATTTGGTTAAGCTAAAAAATGATATTTTAGCAGAATGTATGAAAATTTCATTGCACTAATTAGCCAACGTACGAAAAGAGTTTTATAATCGTTTGGGGTATTGCCTAGCAGTCAACGGAGGAATATTTGAACATGTAATTAAATCTTAATTTTATTTTTATAAAATTATTTGATTGTTTTTAATAAAGTTATTGAATCTCAAAATAATAGTCAGTTTTTTGGGCATTTAGTAAAATTAGCACTAAAAAAGGTTGCTATAGCTAATTTAATAAACATATTGAATTATTTGTAACCTGAACAACTAAAATTTGACATTGAGATATTGCTTTAAAAGTAATCTGGTGTTTTCATTGTTGCCTATTAATTTAGGGCGCGTAACAAATTACAAAATTATAAAAATATTTTAGCAGCTAACTCTTTACCGGTTCACCGAATAAGAGCTAAAGTTTATCCTTTGAGACTTAGTGCTCTTTAATAAACCCTAATGGATGTTTCCTCTAACATAATTAGGAAAGCCAATAATTGACCCATCTCACAATTACGTGGGATTTCCTCTGTCCCGCCAGGCGATGCAACACACGTTATAGTGCGTATAAATCAAAGCTTCCTTTTTGTACGTGCTTGAAACCCGTCAATTTTATTGTACTTAATATTTCATATTAAGTAGATACACAAAATGACTCAGAAAAGCAAGGCATATAAAAACTTTAAAATTATGCAACTTTTAAACTCTGTGTTCAAGATATAAGAGTATTGCACACTGCATACCACGTTGTAAACAGTTTTCGAGATACTGACGTTTAAAGAAATATTTTTCTCATCCTGAGCATCTGCATCATGTAAAAAGTGCAACGGAGAAAATGATGTGCACTTTTTTATCTCATTTTTTTATTATCTATCCCAGAGAATCGGATTTTACTAAATTAGTTCCGGTTTCAGTTTTAGTTCCCGAATTGATCCGGTTAAACCGTAGTTGTTGGCCTTTTCCCTTAAAAAATTTATGATCAAATTCAGTATGAAGGTTAAGATTTGATACTGGCTTAAATTAAAGTCTTTTAGTTGATCAGTTAGGTTTTGACAAGTTATTGTCCGGTCGCTAGTCTTCGTTAAAAACTAAGGAGCTGTTCTCTTTCAGCGATCTGCTTGGTTTCAAAATGATTTTTATATTGGAAGGTATTGCTAAAATAAATTTAATCCTATTTTTATGGAAAACACTTATTCTTTATAAATTTGCAAGAATTTACTTATAGAAGTAAATTCTTAGTACAAACTTAGATGTCCTATTCTTACACTTGTCAGTTTAAAACTATGTTTAACTAGTTAAGGAGACCCCTCGAGATATATTGCTTTAGAATCATTGTAAGCTTAGGCTGGAATTCACAAGTATCTATATTTTAACTTCAAAACTGTGCAATCAGAAGCCCGCTTTCTGAAGTTTAAACTTAAGAGTGTGGTTTACCTTGTGAAAGAGTGAAAGTGGCCTTTAAGACTCTTTTTAATGTAGTTAGGCGAGTATGGGAAAAGTATTTTCTGTAATATTCCTCAAATAGACTTTTTCTTGCCGTTCTAAATTTTCCGTATTAATTTTTTTTAAATGGAACATGCATTAATGTTAATCGACTTTTTTTAGCTTGTGGTAGCAACACACACGAACGAGTTCAACAAGCCAGGATAATCGGAGGCAATAAAGCTGCTGCTACCCAATGGCCCAGTCTAACTTTGCTTTACGACAAAAAACGAAATATTCAATGCACTTCAACTCTAATAGCCCCAATGTGGGCTGTAGCTAGTTACTCATGCGTAGCTTCGAACGACAATACGATACCCGATAGCAAGGAATGGGTTCTATTTGCTGGAAGTACAAATTTCTTCAATACAGCTGACAATTCTAGTACGCAAATGGGACAAATTAAAGAAATCATTCCTCATCCCCAAGTAAGAGTTTTTTGTGTGTTACCTTATTTGCTCTAAAGATTCTTTAGAGCAAAGAAAAGTAAAAAGAGGGACATATAGGTACCAGAGATATTTTTTAACCTTAGATTAAGTATTTTGCTTGGTAGTACCAAAACACAGCAAAATATACAAAAATATAAAAAAATATACAAAACTTCGCGGTAGTAACTGTAGGTTGGTTACATAATAATTAAATGGTAGATTTATTTAAAGTTAAATGTAAGAAAAAAATTTCATATGACATTATAACAGTAATTGCTGCCATCAAATGGTAGTTGTTATGGTAAAGGCTAAAATGTATGATAACAAGCCATCGACTAACTCTAATGTAGCGGGGCAGTTTACTTGAGGGGTGTTTACTAATTTTAGCTCATTAATGCCACATTCTAAGACCTATCAATGTACTTACCAAAAATAAATGTACACTTCTCAATATCACTGGTGTGTGCCAACATACAGATTTAATTTGGAGCCTCTTACAGTATTATAAACGTATCAAAGAGCCCAATAATTAAAGGATAGTAAAGTAAATTTAACTTTTAATTTAATAAAATGCAAATGCATCGTGGAATATAAGTTAGATGTATCAGAAAAGAAAATGATAGTTTAATAACTAGCTTTAGAAGGTTGCAACACCTTTACCGTGCTATAACACTATTTTAATCGGTTTTCTCCATCAACATATTCATTCAAGTCATGTGTCAAGTCACAAGTCTAGGATCTCTCCAAACTATCAAAAATCCAAATCCAAGTACGACCAAAAATAGATCAAAGGTGCAGTCTACGAAGTACCGTAACTTGCTCTCAAAGAAACATCGTGCAAGATGCATTGCAATAATTAATTAAATAAATAGGTAATCAATTAAGTAATTAGGCTGATTAAATAATTAGGATGGGTCTTCCCTAAGAAGAACATTATGATCAGATTTCAACACGTGAAATTATAGGTTAGAACTACGCCCATACAAAATATATAATAAAAATCAGAAAAATCGTCCCTACCCACCCTTTAGAGTCCCTAAAAAAGATTCATTTGTAAAAAACAGAAGGGATGAAACCAGATTTCGATTTCATCCAAAAGGGGTATTTCTTTAAGTTCACACCAGCCTTCAGAATGACATCGTATAAATGACCTACTCAAAAGTCATTAACGTCAGCCAAGACGGTATTATCGATAGTACTGCCTTGAATTGATACTCTCGCGAATCGACGCTATTCATTTGAATTACTTGAATACATTACAGTAACAAACGTTACATTATGAACTAAAATTATTCATTTTTAAGACACAAGGTGGTCAAACTTTTCGGATCATGTAGGTAACCTTTAACCAAGTTCGGTGCCTAAACTATTTTTTATGCTACTGACTAAGCTTGGTTTACTTAGTTATATTCCTAGCTTCATTTAAAAACTTTTTTGTTTTTGGTATTCTTTATGGTATGCTTTACCTGCTGTATGCTTTCGAAAAATAAGGATTTTTTATGATTGAGATGAGATATGCATTTATGGGATATGCATATATGCTAAAAAATTCATAAACGGTTCATCATTTAAAAACAATGCTAAAAACCAAAAAGACTAAATACTTAGTAATAATTATTTAATTAAATAAAAGTAATCCATGACGCCGCAATAAAAACTACTCGATCATAATGACTTCAGAAAAAATCATTGTGGAACACCCAATGGTAAATTTATTATCCGGACAAAACATTATTTGAAAATACACAGGTTTAAAAAGAACAATAAATCATTGATTTATTCTTCTCTCTTTTTGTCCCCTTCCCATTTTTACAGGTGCCCTTGGTTATCCTGAGCAGATATTCATAATGTAAAATATGTCAAACAAGTTTTTTGTAATATGTTTACACATTGGCGTTTCTAGGTGGGGGCTTGGGGGGCTAAGCCCCCCAAATCTCGAATTAGCCCCCCCCCCCAACTGAGTGCCTAGCCGCCTATATATAGACCAGGGACTTAAGCCCCCCCAAATATGTAAACCGGGGGCTTAAGCCACTCCAAAAATAGAGGTCTAGAACCGCCTATGCGTCTACATCAAATGTAATTTATTAAGTTAATTCACATTATATTCTACACATATTTTTATTTTCTTTCAGACAAAATACTCGCACTTTGAGTTTATCAACGATGTAGTACTTATTCGACTAGCCAAACCCTTCGTCTTGGGAAGAAATGTTAGTACGGTTTGCCTGCCAGACAAGGATATTGAACCACGACAGCTGTGTGTGTTATCTGGTTGGGGTATTAACAAACCCGGAGGTAAGCAATAAATACACTCCTCGGCAAAAAAGCCGCCATTCTAAAATTATGGCTAATGTTTGATGTTTTATATTACTTTTTTATTTTTAATACGATTTCTATAATTTGTTTAGCAGTTTGTGATTTAATTAATTGAAATTTTAGTGTATTTGTTTAATAATAAACTTTTTTTGTTTATGTCATGTTATACAAGTCTAAACAGAAATGTTGTTTTTTTGTCGTAAGTTCACAACACCCTGTGGAAAAATGGAAGAACCAATTTTTTTTTGATGAGTTCTTGATTTTAAAGTTACATGTATTTCTAACATTTTGTTTTTTATTCATCTCAATACCTCTTTTCCTGTAGGAGTTGTACATGTTTAAATAAAACACTAATAATTTTACAGTATTTCTTAAAAACGGATATTAACCTGTTGATATAAAATAATCAAGGCGGTTCCGTTATGGTTTGGGCAGGTATTTCTAGTGAAGCACATACCGACCTTGTATTTGTTGAAAATGGAGCTCTTCTGAACGCCCATCGTTACATTGAAGACATCCTGCTAGACGCTGTTATTCCAGTTGTTCCTTTAACTGGGGACCAATTTATAATAATGCACGATAACGCTAGACCCCATGTCTATTGCACAGGTTGTAAACGATTTTTGGATGAAGTGGGAATTCAAAGACTAAATCCCATTTTTGGGATGAACTAAAAAGAGCCGTTCGTCGTCGTTCTATGCAACGAAGATCTTTGAACGAGTTAAGGCTAGCACTGAGCGAGGAATATCAGGCAATTCCTCAAGAGAGAATAACCAATCTTATTCATTCAATGCCACGAAGACAGCGTGTTGTCATTGCAACTAGAGGTGGACATACACGGTATTAAAACTCAAAATAATATCAATTACTTCATGATGTTTTTGTTAAGGTTTCAAAAAGAGACCCTTTGAGAACAGGGTTTTATTTAAATATGTACATCTCCTACCAGAAAAGAGGTATTGAGATGAAAAAAAATAAAATGTTAGAAATATATGTAACTTTATAACCAAGAACTCAACAAAAAAAAATGATGCTTCAATATTTCCACAGGGTGTTGTGAACCCACGACAAAAAACATTTTTATTTAGACCTGTATAACATAACCTAAGCAAAAAAAGTCTATTATTAAACAAAGATACTATAATAACAATTAATTAGTTCACAAACTGCTAAAAAAATTATAAAAATCGGATTAAAAATAAAAAAAGTTCTAAAACATTAACCAAAATGTTGGAATGTCGGTTTTTTCTTGCAGGGGTTTATAATAATATATAAAATTAATACAATGTAATAATTTAATCAATAGCTAAATTATCCAGCTGGACACTTTTAATGTAAAAACACATTTTAATATGTCATTGCGAAACGTAACACTGGTTGGCTATATACGTTGATTTCCACATTCAAAAAAAACTTTTTTGTTTCTACTAGATCCAACGAAAGAACAATATCTCTACTATTTGCCAGTCCCTGTTATAGAAAATGGAGACTGTAATTCTACTAAGCACTACAATGGTCTTATGAATCCGGATAAAATATGTGCGGGATACACGGACTCTGAGAAGACTCCATGTTATGTAAGTATATTCAAGATAATTTATCTTTTTACATACTAACAAAGAGATACAGAAATCCAACACAAAACATTACTAAAATTACGTAATGCGTATCAAGTATCATTCAATGTAAGATCGGCCATTTTGTCAGAAATGGAAAAGAAAGTATTTTTAAGTAATCTCGTGTTACATACTTCAGTAAGTTTTCTCACAGCTATTATTAACTGAAGGCTCTACACACAAAAAAATAAGAGAATCATGAGTAACATGACTAACATGAAATCCAAATAAGAGCATAAACTTACTTTTAAACCTCATTCAACTTTAACCCAAGAAATTTATTTCAATCAAAATGTTTAAATTGAAGAAATGTAATTAAATTAAGCAAACACTTTGTTATATAATGGAAAAATAAAGATCTTGTAATAAATTCATAGAAAGTAATCAGAACAAGATCTTGAAATGTCAATGGATTTTGTTTCAACAGACGCATTCTTTATAACAAGCAAGCGTGAAGAATAATCCACAAATATTTCTTAGAATAAAATACTAGAATTTCCAAGATCAGGCGTGGATTTAGGAGGGGGCGCAGCCTAAAGCCTTGAACAAAAAGGATTTCAATAGCGAATTTTATAAAAATAAATATTGTAACATAAACCATTTGTACACATTCTACAAAATATTATGAACAAAAACAAACATTTGCCGTCTATGTAAGGTCTTTGAAATGAATTATACCACACAAATATGAATAACAGATCAGTACTAATAATATGTAATATAAAAATTGCAAGCCTTTTCGGCATTTTTGATTCGGATGTTCTTAGATTGTTTCTGGGAACATTCCTTACACATATCACTACGATCTTATTAAAATTTGCGCAGGATCGTTTTGGCTTCTAAAGGAAACAAATAAGCAAATAGTTTTTTTTTTCAACAAACATCTCTTTTGAAAGTAATTTTTTTCGAAAAACAGTTTTTCGAAAACGGATTAATGAAATTTTTCAAAAATATTTTTTCGAAAACACACATTTCGAACTTACATTTTTTCAAAAATGTCCTACAGCATTTTCAAAGATGCTTTTTTGAAAACGGATTTATGAAATATTTTCTCGAAAAGACGTAGTAGCTATTTCGAAAGTACATTTTTTAAAAATATCTTCAAAAAAATATTTTTAAAAAAATATGTAGGTACATTTTCTGAAAATATATTTTTTCGAAAACAGTATTTAGAAAATTAAATTATGAACTCTAGTAGCTTGGAAAAGGTTAATGAAAAAAAGACGAAGAAAGATCCTGAACAAACCTAAACGAACCTTTTTTGGGTTTGATCAGGTTTTCTTAGGTTCGGTACGTTACTTTTTCGTAAATTATTTTTCATAAAGCCATTACTTGAAAAAATTAATATCCGAAGGTAAGTACTTGATTATCCCCTAAATGAGCAGAAAGTATACATAAAAAAAATGTTACATAAACATCTTTTTTGTTGTTTATTTAATTAAGTAATTTTTTCGAAGGACAGCTTCTTCGAACGATGTTTTTTCGGAAATGGATCTACAAAATTTTTTCGAAAATATATTTTTTTGAAAGAATCTTTCAAAAATATACAATATATATTTTATAAAACATTTTTTTCTAAATTTAAATTATAAACTCTTAGAAAATATCAATGAAAAAATGCCAAAAGATCCTGAACTAACCTAAACGAACCGTTTTTGTGCTCGGTCAGGTTTACGTTTCCTTGCGTCTGCTATACTATATAGTAAATTAATTTCAAAAAAGTGTTTTTTTAATATGAATATTCGAAGTCCTTTTTGAAACAATGTTTTAAGAAATGTACATACTTTCAAAAAACATGTTTTCTTTAAAAAATGTAGTTTCGAAAAGTGGTTAAACAAATTCTAAAAGTTGGTTTTCAAGAGAACAATTCAAAACATCCCTATTTAGTTTTCGAGTATCGAAAAAGTTCTGTATATATTTTAAAAAAAAAAAGGAATTTCAAAAAATTTTCATATATCAGTCCATATATACCGAAGGTATAAATAAAAAAATGCTAGAATATTGGTAAGCTAAGATGGCAAACCGCCCTATTTTCGCAAGAACAGGTTTAGATATTTCGTCCCTTATAAAATAGTGTACGTTTCTTAGAACCCTAAACAGTAAGAAAATGTCGCAGTCGCACGCGAATTTGCCCGATTTTTTATACTATTGTGTAGCACAAGGTAAAGTTGCGCATCACCCCCCCCCCCCCCCCCCTCCCGACTAAATTCTAAATCAGCCCCTGGGCAAGATGATGAGAATATGGCTGCTTCTCTTTAAATCCATAGTAACTTAATATAAATGATTAAAAGGGTTATATTTAAATGCACTGGTCTCTTATTAAAAGGAAATATGATTGAATACACAACTTATCATATTACCGCTTTCAAAAAAATATTATATTATGTCAAAAACAACATTTTCTTGGCGATTTTCTTCAGCATAAAAGTTTTTTGTGTGTATGTTAAACAAGAACAACTATTTACGAGTATAATCTTAATACTTATTACACCAGTAAAAAATATAAAATAAAATAATAATAAAAAATGCCCTAAAATAGTCGGTTTAAGTCCTGATTCTGTAAAGCCAGATAACTATTTTTGCATACACGCCTTGGCTGTTTTTTTCTTGCACTTGTCAAAGATGGCTTGTCGTAATTTTCACACTAAGCTAGTGTGAAAATTCGGGATTTACGACAGTGGTGCGTTAATTCTCCATTTTGCTCACCACGGATTTTTTTTACAGAACGACGAAGGCGCTCCACTTATGTGTTTCTCAGAAGTCGACAACAGATGGGAGTTACACGGCCTACTTAGTCACCACGAAAACTGTGGTGTAAGCAAACATCCAGCAGTTTATTCTTCTCTAAACTCAAAACTTAGGAGGTGGATAACCAATACCATTGGAGAAGCCTTGAACAAAAGCACATGATGTGTGTTGGAGCTGTGATTTAGTATTTGTATAGAGACTTTTATGAAATTTTAAAAGTATGGAAAGTACAGTATTTATATAGTTGATATTATGTGTACATTTGCAAGCTGTTTTATATACTTTGCTGAACAAGAATCATATAGCAAAATACTATACTCTCCATTATGTTAACATTCCTTAACAAGCTCAAAGACATTAAATGTCGATTATTTTAGGGAATGCATTTTTTTTAACAAATTTTGATGACTTCCTTCATGGGTCAATGACTTCCGAGTAGTTTATATTAGATATTATCATGTTACTTCGTCACACGTGAGTCACAAGAACGCAACGATTTGTCCTTAACATTTTTGCTACTCTAGCCCCTCTAGGTAATGTGTTTAAGATTGAAAAACAAGAAAATATATCATTAACACATGGTTTACCGGGTTGAACCCATTAAATACTTCATAACCACTACACAGATCTGCATGTGACCTTTATAGGACTTTGACATATTTATATGAACCTATTCCATTATTGCGAACTAAAACAAACTTTTTTAACAAATTGTCTGGGATGTATTGTTACCCTAAGGAAATAGATCATCTAATATAACCTGATATTTTACGTATTGCTGCAGTAACAGATAACTAGGAAGAATTTCATTTTGACACTATGTTCTTTAATGATTTCTCTCCAAAGTCGAAACAGTATCTCAGTATAAATCTCTACGCGATGTGTAAAACGACAATTTTTAATATGTCCCAAAAAAATCTCGCCACAATATTTCGCATAACTCACGACTAGACTGTATATATTTATTTTTTAAGATAAGCATTTATCTAATACCCTTACAATGCTAAAATATGTAAAATTGTAGAATAGGAATTATTATATTATTTTTACCAATGTAGAATAATGGCCCACTAAATACCCACCCTGGTTTGTCGGGACTAAGTATATCTGAAATATTAATTAAATAAAAAGCTAAATCGACTACAACAAAAAAGGAATTCATGCCTGATTGCCATCACTTGTTTCAAAAAGTACTCAATTATTGCTGATTATAAGTAAAACTTGTAATCAATTTTCGATTACTTACGTAATATTCAGTAGGTACATTTCAGATTTCAATCCTTATAAAATGTCAGTATTTAAAATCATTTTAGTTCAGATGGAGCAGACAGACAACTCCAGAGCCTCCAGAACTCAGGGTTAAACAGGAGAAAAGTCGTTATGTAATACAATAAACATACAAGCAAATAAGAATCGTGATTCCTTAATGTAATTATGATTACTTAAGGAATCGCAACTCGTTCGATTCCTTTAGATAATTTTGATTACAATAAGTAATCACGATTACTGATAGTAATCATGGATACTATTTCTGTAGTAATTTTGATGATGATTACAAATTTCTCAAAAATTGTAATCGATTACCGATTATTAGTTACTCTTAAAAAAGTAATTCGGCACGATTCCTAATTACAATCAATGTAGTTAATTAGAGTAATCGCTTGGTTTTCCAAAAAGTGAAAATATTACAAAAATAGGCTATTTCAATCTAATTTAAGATCGAGAAATTAAGGGTTGATGTAGGGTGATGTTCATTTAAAAAAAATATACAAACCAGGATGGGTAATTTTAAGTGTCCTTATTGTACTAAAACCTCTGTTCAAGAAAGAATATTCTGTAAATCTGTAACAAACTCATCCACTTGCTTGTCTTCCACAATGCCAATATTTAAACATTCCTAGAATGTGATATTTGTAACGTCTTAGTTAGTAGTACACGTTACAATAATAACTTATTTAATTTTAAATACAGGACATCCTAATCTGAGCCTCATCATTAGAGTCAACTATTGATATAATTGCATAGGCCTACAATAATTGAGTAATTTAAATCTGAATTATAATTTTTTATTCGAAATACTCGTATTTTGCCACAATTTGACCAAATCTGCATATCTATGATAGCTTCTGAGACATATGATCATGATGGGACTTGAATTTGGAACCTGTACACACTAATATAATTAAGAACAACACAATATTTTGTCAGATATATGATCGTGTGATAAGATTATGTGAGTCGACGAAATGAGAAAACCGAAATTAAACATTGTACTTAACTATTAACAATTAGAGGCAGTAAGGTAGAAACTGTAAAGAATATTATATTGCTCCCATAAAAATGGCAAAATACTAGTAAAATTTCAACGTTTCATAAACACATATTGTTAAATATTACCATACCTGTTTTGTATTGTTAAAGAAAACCTTTTAAACTTCGTTGCTTTTGTAGGTACTAAGATGCATGCCCTTATTAGGCAGCTATTTGCATTTAAGTTATTAATAATTTTAACTTTCCTGTACATATTGTAAATTTAAGTTGTTATCTATTATTAGAGTAAGTTTTAATTTTAATAACAATATTAAATTACCATATACATAACTATTGCAATAAAAATAAGTTTTAAGAAGGACCGTCCCGACATATTTTATGTTGCTAGTCAAGCATCTTTGTGCCAATGTGCAAGTAAAATGGGGATAATGATAATACCATAATTTGTAAATATTTGCAAGTATATTTTTATATTATGTCCAGTAGATTTAATAAATAAACTGTTAAAACAAAATTTACTTTTAATAATTGTGACCCTCTTCCCAAAATACAGGGTGGCACATGGGAAATAAGGGGTCCAGTAATTGAATTATGATATTCAGCTTTTAAAACTCACCCTAGCGTTTTCATATTATGAAGACATATGTACCTATGAAAGACATTATAAGAACTATATTAAACACATTTTATAAACTACGTCAACCTAAATTTTTTTTAAACTAACACTGACTGTTAATTAATTAATAGTTCTGATAAGGTAAGTATAAAATTTAAATTTTTAATTCCAAACGAACTTTCACAAATATTGAGTTTTTTCTGATGGCGAAATAATTTTTGGAGATTCCAAAAATATTTAACTTTTTAAGTTTCGTTTTAAAGATTCTGTCCAGAAACGTATAGAAACTAAATTAAGGCAGAACACAAATGCTTATTACCCTCATTTTAAAAAGTTCTTCTAATTTAAAGTGAATTACCACAAATATGCTTTATCTGAACACCCAAGCAAACCCAATCCAACCTGAGCAAATTTTTCAGAGATTCCAAATACACGATATATATATATATATATATATATATATATATATATATATATATATATATATATATATATATATATATATATATATATATATATATATATATATATATATATATATATATATATATATATATAAACTGTTAAAACAAAATTTACTTTTAATAATTGTGACCCTCTTCCCAAAATACAGGGTGGCACATGGGAAATAAGGGGTCCAGTAATTGAATTATGATATTCAGCTTATATATATATATATATATATATATATATATATATATATATATATATATATATATATATATAATATATAGTAGAAAAATGGAAGATTTCTTGGCCTATAGGTAATATAATAAATGTAAATACGAAGATTTACTTCTTCGCTAGTCCAGCGAAAAGGCCGTGAATGAAAAATAAAAATAATGAGGACTATCTTTGATTCTGGTCTGGGTGACCTCCTGCTATCGATTTCTGGGCCCTTACCCATCAGCGGGCAGGCTTACACCCAGGGTGGCTGAAGAACAGCCTGGGTGTAAGCCTGCCCGCTGATGGGTAAGGGCCCAGAAATCGATAGCAGGAGGTCACCCAGACCAGAATCAAAGATAGTCCTCATTATTTTTATTTTTCATTCACGGCCTTTTCGCTGCACTAGCGAAGAAGTAAATCTTCGTATTTACATTTATTATATATATATATATATATATATATATATATATATATATATATATATATATATATATATATATATATATATATATATATATATATATAGGGTGTCTAAAATAGGTAATATCACTATTGCTATCTCCGAAAGGGTAAACGAGGTCAGTTAAATTAAAGAAAATGTGCCATTTTTAGTTCCTAGTAATATTACGCTTTCAGAGTTGCCAAATTCTCCATAGTTTCTTATCCACATGGGATTTTTTGAAAATAGTCAAAAATTTAATCTCGAAAATTATTATAGTTAGAAAAAAAATTGTTTTTACAAAAATCACACGATTTTTTACCTTGTGTAAAATACCGTTATTGCCATGGATTTATTGAGACTGGATAAGGGATGATTTAACATTCTTTGAAGCCAAAACAAACCATTCTAAACGACACTGTAAACACAATTTGTAAACATTGGCCACATCTTATTTGACCTTGTATTTTTGTACAAAAAATACGTTAGAAGCATCACAAGATTTACTACAAGTAACAAAAGCCCTAAAATATTTAATTTTTCTGCTAAATAATAATAAATTTAAGTTAAAAAGGTTTTATTATTTATAGGTTATGTTATTTCTAAAGGTGCTTATTTAAAGTCGCTCCGAGTCATTTATAAATCTATAAGCCGCACTTTTTCTTTTCTAGTTCATTAGACAAAGACGTACGTGTAACCGAGTGTTCAGACCGAGGTTCAGCCGTTTTCCTAAGCAACCAGCACAGACAGCAACACTTCTGATCTCCAACACTCCAATGCTATTTTATCTCTTTCTACTAACATTCTTGATTCAAGTACGTAGTTCGTAAACTAAAAACCTGGGGGAAAATAAACAACAAATATAAGTTTTCTCGTTCGATACGCTCACAGCATACGGACATCGAATCCTTTCTTAATAAATCCATGGTTATTGTTCTGTTTATACCATTTGCTTTTATTGAATTACTGATACTAACTTGTTTTTTGTAAATACGGACCTGGACTTATTGCTGCATTTTTTGAATGAATACTTGAAATACTTCTTACCCTATACATCACTTTATTATGTTTTTCGACGTTTTGGTGAAGAATAGAATCATCATCAGGATATTCTACCAATACGGACCTGGCATTTTTACAGTTAATGCGCCATTTCACAACCACAAAATCACAAACCAATCATAGCGATAGGTTGTGAAATTGTGCCGTAACATGGAAGATCCCAGGTCAGTATGGATAGAAAATCCTGATGATTCTGCTATTCTTGATCAAAATGCCGGAAAACATATTTAAGTTATACACAGTTGTAAAGGGTATGAAGTAGTCTTTTAAAAAATGCACGTTCGTAGAAGTCACCTACTATCGCAGAATATTTGCTGGGAAGTGTCTATAGTATTATGTAAATTATCTCTTACTTTAGTTACTTTAAATTGGGAACCTCACACAGTGGCGTGCCATGCCCTTAGGAGCAGAGAAGGGGCACAACAATTTGAGGGCGCCAAATTATGTTCCTTCTATTGGCGAGTATGTGGTCATAGTAGGCAGTGAATCTCCAGGGGGCACCGTAAATAACTTTCCTTTTATTGGAGAGTATGTGGACATAGTACCTACTCGGTGCATTGCCAGGCAATCCCTCTATTTTTCTGTGATTGCCATTACCTTTCTAACTTTCTACTTCAGAGACTTTTTGTTTCTTCTTGGAACAAACAATCGCCGTGCTTTTGATATTGGCGTTGCCTATATCCATTAGAAATATTTTGTCTGAGATTTAAAAACCCTCACAACAATAAAATGAATCACTGAATCAATAGCAAATATTTTATTGTATGCATTTTTGTTTATATTTAGAATAAAAAAAAAGAAAGTACGCGTATTCTGTAGACGTCGGGTAGTAGCTTGTCTATAGTTAACCAACTTTTTTAAAGCTAATTTACCTATAAAGTTTAGTATGTTAAAGCGTTAAAAAAACATTAAATTAAAACATGCAAAAATATTATAAATGTTTATTATAAATTACGTAAGCACAACACGTTGTATTGATTTAAAGTAATTTTCTTGGGCTTGAACGTTTCAAAATTGTTGTAAAACTTCACATGGCTTTAGTATTTGATAGCCATATAATCAATTAAAACAGTTTAGAAACAATTCAGCACACAAAAAATATTAAGGTTCTTACTAGTAAATACATGTTATGTTTAGTCTGAAACATTTTTATTCCAAGGCCCTAAATACTCTTTGCCCATTTTGTATTATATTATTCTACATGCCTACTTCTTGGTACCACAAAGAAATATTGGTCTGCACAGTATTGTTTGATCTCATCATTAAAATATTGTTAATAATGTAATAATTGTTCTTATTCAAAAGATGCTTACAAATAAAAAAAATCAGAATTGCTCAAATTATAAGTTTGCAAGTTTATATAAAAATAAGTAATTACTATCCATAATAATAATTATAATCAAATAAGATAGATACGCCAAAAACTTATAGGTATTTTAAATTTTATATTCTATCGATCAAAATATTTTTCTCAACTTCTCATATTCTTAACATTGTGAACACAAGTTCGGGTTTATAAAAAGTGATTTTCAGTAAAATCTTTAAAATTCATAAGATATTGGCATTAAAATTTAAGCTCCTAAGAGCTAAAACATTTTTATCCTGTACATTAACAATAAAACTATACAGGGTGATTACTTAAGGGTACGGAGCGGCTATATCTCGGAAACCATTCATGCTACGATTTTGGCATGAAAAATTTATTAGGAAACAGCTAAAAGAATCTGTTGAAAAATATTTTGAAGTTCCCAACTTCTCCGTTAGGTGGCGTATTTACCATAGAGTAACAAGATATCGACAATTATTATAAACATCTTGGATAATGTAAGTTGGAAATAAACTTTTTAGAATCTTTGTATAGTTATTCTTTACAACCTTTGTTTAAACACTTTTTCATATTCATATATCATTGAAACGGCACAAAAATTTAAAAATTTTAAAACACCGTAACATGGGTTAACCTTAACCGAATTTAACAAACGATGGCTCATGTTAAAGGACTATTGAATCCGATTAAGTTTTAGTCTTAAGTAAATGATCCAAATTATAATTTGTTTGCTTCAAGGTAGGGGGAGCTATTCAAAAAAGTGTACCATTCGTTACGATTTCTTGAAAATGTTAAATACAAACCTATGGCTTTTTTTACTATCATTGACAGACCATTAGTTAAGGAAACTAAATCTAAAACCGGAAGTACCTTTTTCCATTTTAGAATTATTGCAAAAATAGGGGGGAAATGTAAAGGAATTCTGTTATTTTATTCTCTGAACAAAATTAACTGGCTCTAAAACTCTAAATGATTAATAAGTAATAACTCTTTCAAAGTTTACTCTTACGTAATTTAGTAATACTTGTCATATTTTTTTAAATAATTACAATGTTTATTATTTTTTTATGGATAAGAAATCAACAAAGATTGATTAATTGGATTTTTACAACCTACGGGATTTCAGTGACGTAGGCCATGATCAGTGACTTATCGTATAGGGGGGCAGGGGGGCGACGGCCCCCCTCCCCGCGCCCTTTGCTCTGCGGCGCCCCCATGCCCTCCCATATGGGAAAAATGGGGAAAATGTGCTAAATTGAAATTTTACCAGCGAATTATGTGAATTATCAGTAGTCATCGGATCATCCGATTAGCTCTTGGGCTGTTAAAATCCCGAAATCGGTCAAGTACATCCACCAATAGATGATGCTAATATTGATTGCCGAATACAAGTCCGCGATGCCGTTGATACTGATCAAATAATTTCACAATGAGATGATGCTAAGCTTGAAGCTGATCCACAGCAACTACCTAATTCGATACCTCCACAAAGAAGCGAGTCCCTGACGCCAGGGTCCTCAAAATGGGATGTTCCTCAAATTTCCTCGAAAAGTGAAGTTCTTCCTCAACAACCGCCAACAGTCAGCCAGAACATTGACGAGGAAGGCAATCCGAAAATAACTACAGGAAAACCTCTCGACCAAATCTCTCCCATTCCAGACATCACACAATTAAAAAAAAAGGAACAAAAAGATCAAGTAACCTAGCAACAATCCCAAACACCGACGATACTATCCAGGTCTTAAAATTAAAAAAATGACAAGAAAACAAAGAGGACTTCCAAAGAATTGAAGAAGTCTCAGGCTCGCAGAAACCTAAAACGTAAAGGGAAAATATCTGACTGTTCAGGAGATAATGAAGATCTCATGCACTGAGAAGATGAAGAAGAGGCATCCCTGGTTTACCCTACACTAATCGTACCTATGTACCTACATATATCTTTCGAAGTTTTGTGTAATTTTTAATACAAATCTTAAAAATTTTTAGTGTTCCGTGAAACGGAATACTTATGGAATCGCTTCGGTGTCCGCCCGTGGGCCTGTCACAGGCGACTTTCTCTGAAACTATTCGACGTAAAAATTTAGCACAGAGATAGTGTGGTGGCCCAATTATTAGAGACGTGAAGTACAAAAAGTTGAATTTTGATTCTGAGGGTTAATTTCCGGGGGTAAATTGGGAAATGGAAAAAAAATTAAAGGGCATCGTGTAGGGTGCCAAATGAAAGCTTATTGAAGCGCGAATTCAATAATATACAGGGTGGTCAAAAAAGTTTGCACCAAATAGAATTTTTTTTTATTTGATATTTCTCAGAAAAATGTATTCTCTTGAGAAAAGTTGGTGCTTGTTCCGAAACCTCTAAATACGATGACGGTGTTTGTAACATTTGCGTACTAAGGTCATAAACTGAAAAAAAAATTCAAATCGCTGAAGGACAAACTACCTCTATTTTTAATAATTTTCATGAAAACTTTATAAAGGAAAATTGCTTAGAACCTCATCAAAATGCAAAATGCAACTTGAGGTTAAAATTCTAAAGATTTTTGTTGCACACTGTTCCGGAACATTCGCATTGAAACAAAAAAACAAGTAGAATTTTATGAAAAAAATAAATCGTTAAAACTAGCAACTAAAACTTAACAAAAATTATCCTTTTAATATTTTACCGTCGCGTCGCATGAATAGGAGTTGCCCATTTAAAAAAATAAAACGAGTCGGAGCCGTACTCGGGCCATGCAAAATTGTGAAAAATATTTTTCTTTAAACTTTTAACTTCAAATTTTGAATTTGGGACTTTTATGAGTTCCTAAGGAACTTTTCTTAATAAAATTTTGGGCAATTTTTAAAAATAAACGTAGTTTATTCTTCAGCGATTTCAACTTTTTTAAAATTGATTACCTTAGTACGCATGTGTTAGAAAAACTGTTATTATTTTATTTAGAGGTTTTGGAACAAGCACCAACTTTTTTCAAGAATAAAATTTTTTGAGAAACGTCAAATAAAAAAGTTTACCATTTGGTGCAAACTTTTTTGACCACTGATATGATGTATTTTTTTAGGGAAAACGCTTCAAAATTGCTGTCCCCCGCCCTAATCCAAGGGCGTAGATAGGGGGGGGGGGGGTAGAGGGGTAGGTCCCCCCCACACACAACGGTACGAAAAGCAGATTGGTTTATCTCAAATAAAACAATTTATAAAGGATGGTTAAAATTTTTTGGTGCTAGACCCCCCCCCCAGAAAAATTTTTTGGTACAACCCCCTCAGAAAAAAAAATATCTACGCCCTTGCCCTAATCACCAAAAGGATCTCTCAGAAAAATCTGAAAAAAATCATGTATATTGAGAATTAGATTCTGGGGGGTTAATTTCGGGGGTAAATTGGACAATGGAAAAAAAATTCAAGGGCATGGTGTATGATGTCAAATGACAGCTTATTGAAGCACGAATTCAACGATTTATATGATGTATTTTTTATGCAATTTTTAAACAATTTTTGCCATTTTTTCGGGAAAAACGTTTAAAAATTGCTGTCCCCCACCCTTATCACCAGAAGGATCGCTCAGATAAATCTGAAAAAATCTTGAATATTGGGAATTAGGTGCAGATTGAGCGAAAATTATCGGGCTTAAAAAATTCTAGCACAGTCAATTGCTATAAACAATTTAATTGTATATTTCCTTATAACTGTTGCACCATTGGTTTTAGAGAAAAAGTGTATCGACAAAAAATATTTCTCACGATGTAAGGAACAACTTTTGTTCTTACACGTTTTTCAAAATTTTTAATTTGGCCCACTCAGCTTCGCGCATACGCGATATGATACGGCGTCAGTGCGCGGCAGATGGACGGAGATCGGGCGGCCGAGGTTTGCTCAGGTTAAGTGGGAGGTTGATGGCACGGAACACTAATTGTGTAAGTATAGTTGCTCTTAACCGATTTTTTTAGAGTAATAGTAGAAAAGTCGGCAGGTCATGTGTTAAGACAATTTAATAGAAATCTAAAATCTAACGCGACAATAATACTCTTCAAATGCACGAATAAAAAGTATGCATTCAGAACTCTCACTATGGCATGCAACATGACAACTTTGGTCTTATTTTAATAGATCATAGAATGCTCAACATAAATAAAATAAGTTGTAGCAATTCAATTGATCAATACTTAATTTCTTAATAAGAATAAAATAATAAAAAATTTAATTAGAAAAAAATGAGATGACATATATAAAATAAATTATTTCAGACTAAATTTTGTAAATATTTTTTAGTTACTAGTCATTAAGAGCAACGAGCAAGTGAATTTTGTTCGGTGAATTGAATAGCAGCAGGTCATTACATTTTCCTACCATTTCTGCAATAGTTTTAAAACGAAAAGAGATAACTAACGACCCTCGGTTTTCAGATTTAGTTTTCTTAACTGATGGTCCATAAATGATAGTAAGAAAAGCTACAGGCTTGTATTTAACATTTTTGAAAAATTGTAACAACTATGACATTTTTTAAACAGCTCCCCCTACCGTTAAACAAAAAATTAACATTTGGATCCTTTAGACTAAAACGTCATCAGATTTAAAAGTCCTTTAACATGAGCCATCGTTTGTTACATTCAGTTATGGTAAACCCAAGTTACAGTGTTTTAAAATGTTTAAATTGTTGCTCTTTATTGTGCCGTTGCCATGATACCTTGAGGAAAAATGTTTAGACAAAAGTTGTAGAGAATTACACAGAGATTCTAAGAAGTTTATTTTCAACATATTTATAGCAAAGATATTTACAGAAATTGACGATTTTTGCTACGCCATAGCAAAAAAAAAAACCTAGCGGAGAAGTAATCAAATTATTTAAGCCATGTATTTGTCAATCATTTTTTTATCCCAAAATTGCAGCATAAATGGTTTCGAGATATAGCTGCTCCGTACCCTTAAGTAATCACCCTGTATATAAAGTCCGTTGCACGAGTCTAGAGCTACAACGCCTGAGGTGGCAGGGAGGTAAAAGACGTAAAACGTGGCGTTTCAGCTGTGGAGGCATAGGCGTGTCCGCAGAACAATTAATTAGCAGATTTTTTATGTTTTTCTTTGCAAGGTTTCTATTTGTACCTAAAAATTTCAGCTTCAAAATATTACCTGTGTCAAATAATTTTCTTTTAAATTGTTCGGCATATCTTCAATCGAGAATCCAATACATGACAGTATAAAAGTATTTAAGTTTGATAGTTAGTAACAGCTTTATAATGGGTTTATAACACGGTCACTTAACTTGAACAAATGCAAAGTACAAATTACTTAAGTATTTCTATTTCTGTTATCAATGTAGGTATTTACTATATAAAAAAAAAGGAATTCAAATAGAAATAAATTAGGTTATTCTTCAGTAACAAATCTAGGTTGTAAAGCAACTTCTAAATCAGTAATGGCTCTATCAAGTTGGGCAAATAGAATTTTTATTGAATTGGTGATATCATTGTACTGCTGCAATGATTTAAGTACATTTTGAGTGACTTCTCGACTCTCTTCATAGACAGTTAGATTAGCTGCAGCCAGTTGTTCTAGTTTATCCGATAATTCTGTAACCTTTAGAATATTTTCTGAGTTGGTGTATGGAATGAGATTCTGAAATGTTCCAACGAGTTGCACTGTGTCTTTTAACTAAAATCAGAAGAGGTTTTCACTGGTTGAATCTAAAATCTCTTCTTTTTATTAGTGTTTCATTTAAGGCTTCATTTGCTGACCGCACCCATTTATTGTCAACTTAATTTTATTTTAGTATAATTTTTTGCTTTATTTTTTTTTTGTATGAATATTCTTAAAATATTAACTGTCAATTATTTATATTCTATGGGTATTTTTTAACATAATAATATTTAATTATTTTTAAGTACCTATTTTTTAATATTAAAGTTTCAAGATATTTTATGATTTATTTTAGGAAACCATATTTAAAAAGAATATTGTGGTCCTAGTGAAAAAATGGCACAATAGACCTCTTAAAATATAAATATTCTGAATGAAATCATTATACAAGTTGAAATCTTAATTCGCTGGAAATTGCTTGCAGGATCACTAATACTTAATATACACATAATGTTATTGTTAAAAATTTTCAAGCTGAAAAATCATGTCAAAATGAAATTAAGGGTATGTTCCGAAAGTAACCATCTTGGTGATTTTGTGTCCTGTATGTGACCAGATAGATTGGTTCCAGAAAAAAGGATTCTTCTGGAAACCATACTGGTAAGTATTAGTTACTATTTGGTGACTTTCGGAACATAGGTACCTAAGTTGGCCACCATGGATGCGATTGGAAAATGCCACCTTAAAGAAAATATTAAAAGGTTTTATCCCTAGTACAAATTCAATAAATATTGTAAAAGTTAGCTAAGTACTGGGGAACGAAATTAAGATGAAAGACTTTATGGAACATGGAATTATTGTCAATGTCCTGAAAATAATCTAGTAATTTCTAGCCTGCAAGTAATATTGAATAGCATGACGATCTTTAATGGTCATATTCTAAACCACTTGAATTTAACTTCCTATTTTAGAATTTGAAAAAAAAAACTGATTCCCTACCTCTGGGTATAACTCCAACAAATAGTGTCTCTTAGCTTCAACTTCCAGATCATTTTCACCATTGCATGGATCAAGGTATTCGTTGATTGTGGTCATATGTTGAAGAATCGAAGTGATAGCTTCCCTACAACTTAGAGCTGAAGATATCATAGTCTGAGTTTGTAATAAAAGGTCTGTTATGGCTTGAGACTTGCTCTCAAGAGATGCTTTTTCCTTTGGAAGTACATGTAATTCCAGTGCTTCAATGCGTTTTTCTAATAAATCAATTGCGTCCATATCTACAATATTAAAATTTAGAAACTACTTTCATTTACCTTTACTTTTAGATACTTACTTCCTTGTTCCTGACTATCACTTTCTTTTCAAATACCTAAAAATTTTACTTTTACTAAAATTGTGAAATTTCACAGCTGATGATTTCAGATAACTAATATAGTCAAAGCGGATGATTTAAAATTTTACACAATGACAAGGGGAATGTCAGAGATATTATATATTATATTAGTTAAAATTTTAATTCAATAAAAATTACCTTTTCTGCTTGCCAAAGTACCTAACTTTAAAAAATTTTTAGTCACTCTAATTAAAATTATTTCAACAACTATCACGTCGATCACCATTAACCTTAGACAAGGAGAGAGTTGACACTTCGACACTGTCAATTTTTCCTAATTCCATAAACAAACTATATGGTATGATGAAAACTTGGTTGCATACTGCTGGGTAAGTGCGTTTGCTTGGCCGTCTATGGGACGAAGTAATAAGCTTACACAACAAATAAAATTATTGAAATGAGACAAACCTTTACTGTACTTTAGGCTTGAATTAGCAGAAAGCATTCATATAAATTATGACAAGTAATAGCATAAAATGACAAACTACTAAAAGTACCAGTAGTACTGGTAACAAGGTAATTACCAATATACATAGAAAGTTCGAAATCATATTACATTCTCCCTTGGGTTAATTTCAATTATAGTCTTTTAAGTAAGCTGGGGGATTGCGTTTTCTTGAGGATTGACGAACTTTATTTGCAAAATTCTTAACAGTAGCTTCGTGAACAGCGGAGGGATCTTCTTCTTGCGGCTGAATAATTATCTCCGAAGTGCTAGGTCTCGGGTCATCAAAAGTGTTTACATCTTGCCCAACAGGATCTGGATGGCCTTGTTCATCATTTCTAGACTCAATAGTATCAGCCTCGATTAATGGAATAATGGGATTCGTATCAGTAACAGGGTCAGAATTGTCGGGGTTGATTAAACTTAAATCTCCCGTTGGTGCCAAATGTTTTATGGAAACTGTAGATTCCTTCCCATTTTCATAACGAATTACTGCATACTCTGGATTTGCCTCCACCAGTTCCACTTCTTCAACTAGGGGGTCATATTTACTATGCCGGACATGTTTCTTAAGGAGTACTTTTTGTTTAGGAGTTAACCAAGAAGGTATGGAAGTACCACTAGTCGATCTTCTTTGATAACAAAATAACCTTTCATGTGGCGTACAGTTAGTTGATGTACACAGCAGGGAACGTATAGAGTGTAAAGCATCAGGTAAAACTAGTTCCCACTGTGTCACTTTTAAATTTCGAGTTTTAAGTGCTAAATTTACAGCATTCCAAATTATTCCATTATATCTTTCTACTTGTCCGTTTCCTTCTGGGTTGTATGGAGTAGTCCGGCTATGGGCTATCCCACGAGACTGAAGATAGGCCACTATTTCATGGGACATAAAAGAAGTTCCTCGGTCTGAATGAATATAAGCTGGCATACCAAAAGTAGTGAGCAGCTGGTCTAGGCATTCTATGACAGTAGAACTAGTCATATCTGAACAAGGAAATGCAAAAGGAAACCTAGAATATTCGTCCACAATTGTTAATAAATATTTATGATTTGTAGCACTGGGCAAAGGTCCTTTAAAATCAATATTTAAACGTTCAAATGCGGATGTGGCTTTTATTAAGTGACCACTATGATTTTTGCAAAATTTAGGCTTCACTTCCGCACATATGGGGCATGCTGCTGTCATTTTCTTGACATCTTCGATAGAAAATGGTAAGTTGCGGACACGAACAAAATGATACATTCTTGTAATGCCCGGGTGACATAGAGACTTATGAAGTTCATATAATTTGTTAGTGGTACTTGCTCCACATATCCTTGATAAAGCGTCAGCAACTATGTTTTCTCTTCCAGGCCGATAAACGATATCATAGTTGAAACAAGATAATTCCAAACGCCATCGCATGATTTTTCATTTTTAATTCTGCTTGATTGTTTAGCATGAAACATAAAGGATACTGCTTCTTGGTCAGTTACTAATTTAAAGTGGCGTCCCATGAGGAAATGTCTCCATTTTCGAAGTGCCTCTACACAGGCGTATGCTTCTTTTTCGACAGAAGAGTGTCGTCGCTCAGTTTCGGATAAAGTTCTCGAAAAAAAAGCTACAGGCCTTCCAGACTGACTTAAAGTAGCAGCTATACAATAGTCGGAGGCGTCTGTTTCTACAATCAATGAAGCATTATCATCAATAGTCCAAAGTAAGGAATTGGCAACATCTTTTTTTAAAATTTCGAAATCTTGAACTTGGCTTTGTGTTAACGGAAATTTATTACAATTTACAAGGCTTCTGATTTTATCGGAGGATTTATGGATCCATTTTGAATAGTGAGACAGCATTCCAACTATTCTTCGGAGTTCAGCAGCATTACATGGTACTGGTAAATGTAGGAGAGGTTGAAGTCTGTCTGGATCTGGTTTTAATGTCCCGTTTTCAATAGTATAGCCCAGCAGATTGATAGAATTCTTGTTATACTGGCACTTGTTTTGATTTAGGGTTAATACAAATTTTTTTATGGTATTTAGAAATTTTTCTAGGTTGATGTCGTGATTTTCTTGGTTTTCTCCACAAACAGTTACATCGTCTAGGTAAGCAAAAACGCCGATCAAATTTTCTTTTGAAATAATAGAATCAATTGTTCTTTGGAAACAGGACACACCATTCGTTACACCAAAAGGTATTCTGCGAAACTGATAAAGACTTCCCCCTGCTTCGAAAGCCGTAAATGGTTTATCATGGTCCCTAATTGGTATCTGATGATAGGCACTTTTTAGATCTATAGTGCTAAACACCTTATACTTTGCTACTTTTGATACAATATTTTCTATGTTGGGTAAAGGATATGCATCTAATTGAGTGAATTTGTTTATTGTTTGTGAGTAGTCGATAACCATTCGACGTTTGTGATGTTCACTTTGCGCAACTAACACCTGTGCTCGCCATGGTGAGGTACTTTCTTCAATAATATTTTCTTCTAAAAGCCTTTTAACTTCTTGCTGAATAAATTTTTCATCTTCGTTTGAGTGCCGGCGTGACTTAGTTGCTATAGGTTTACAGTTTTTTGTTATATTTGAAAACAAAAGGGGTGGTTCTATTTTTGCTTCAGCAAGACAACAAATTGATAATGGCGGTTTTGAGCCACCAAAAGTCATATCAACTCTAATATGTTGCTTCATTATGTCATGACCAATAATTATATCGGTGCATAGTTTGGAGAGAACAGATATTTTAAAATTTTTATATTCTGCAGTAGGTAATATTAAATTTATTATGCAGTACCCTTTTAGAGGTGAAGAACAAGAGGTGGTTGCCATAGAAACTTGACCATGAGTTGGATACATTTTTATTTTGTTACACAAGACGAAATCGTAGTCTAAAAAACTGTCTGAGCTTCCAGTATCTATGAGAGCATTTGCAGGTGTACCATTTACTTCTGCTTTAACCAGTGCTTGTGATAAACAGTAGGGTATTGGTCGTGATGCAGAAGCGATGAGATGTGTTGAGGCTGATGTTGATTTAGAGTATTTTGACTTCATGCATACCTTTGCGAAATGTCCAAGTTTCTGACAGTTGGTGCAGGTTACGTTTCGAGCTGGACATTTAATGCGGCGATGCCTGGAGTTTCCACAAAAATAACAACGCTGTAATGAGGCAGCTGCAGATGTAGTTGGGTTTGTGTGAGATTCATCGACTATTTCACCGGGACAAGCGGCATTTAAGGAGTTGTGGCTAAAGTAGACGTCTGACTGCTTTCTCGCTTCTTCTAGGGCTCGAGACTGAGTAATAGCATCTTCCAAATTAAGAGTATTATTTTCCAAAAGACGCTGACGGATTTCAATTTTTAATAATCCACCTATAAAAGCATCGCGAATAAAATCATTTTTATTTTGATCTGCAGTGGTCGATTTAAAATTGCAATTTTTGCTTAATACCTTTAAAGCTTGGACATATTGATCTATACTTTCTATAGGCTGCTGTTTTCTTGTGGCTAACATATATCTCGCAAAAACCTCATTAACTGGTTTAACATACAAATCTTCTAAAATTTTGGTAGCTTGTTCGAATTTGTCACAGTCGCTGATATATTCGTAGACACTATGTGATACAAAGTTAGTGAGGAGCTTTAGTTTCGCATTATCATCGAGTTTATTATCTTTATCACTTGTTTCTAAGAAATTCTTGAAAGTTTTAAGCCAGTGTTTCCACTCCTTTGCTGATGAGACCTCATGTGGATCTGCTTCAAATCGCTCCGGCTTCAAAAACTTATCCATATATATTTCTGCTAATTAAATTGAAATGAGACAAACCTTTACTGTACTTTAGGCTTTAATTAGCAGAAAGCATTCATATAAATTATGACAAGTAATAGCATAAAATGACAAACTACTAAAAGTACCAGTAGTACTGGTAACAAGGTAATTACCAATATACATAGAAAGTTCGAAATCATATTACAATTATATTTGCTATAAAATATACTCTATAAACAACAGATGGCACAGCACCATTTAAAGAAGCGTTCATGAAAAGCCGGATTTGATTCACAAAAACAGGATCTCTAGTGTTATTTTTATCTTTATTTAATGACTCATGTATTTTTGTGTCTAAACTGGAAAGTCATTGTCAACACTGTCAACAGTAAACAAGCAACAACAAACTTTAAAAAACCGAAATAGCAGCAATACTGAGCGCTATAAGCTCTGCAAAATATTTCAGAAACGTTGCGTTATTTGAGAAAATTGTTATAAAATAATTTTTATCATTTCAATTTTTATAGGTAACAGAATCCTATATAAATGCCTTAAATATTCTAAAAATTCCAGTAGCGACAAAAATTTGCGCAAAATCAGAGCACCGATAATCTCCCAATATTTCCACCAATTTAAAAAAAATGACATTTGCTACTATACAATTTATTATTTAAATAATAACAAATTGTAATTTGAATAAACCTTTAGGTAGGTACCTACCTACTTATGTTTTTGACTCCCTGTATCTGTCTCAACTCATTGGTCTCAACCAAGATATTTCCAATCAACACTCAACATAGGTTATACGGACGGAAATGGTTAACTTTTTAAACTTTGGGCACGCACTAACAAGATAGTTTCTATGAAGAACAAGAGTGTATTTTTTTAAGATGCAGGAAAAAGAACATAGTATAATACCATTGACATTAAGAAAACATAGACAAAGCATTATTTCATTCATGAAAACGTTTCGCGCCAAAACAATCATCCGTTTAAAACATGCAATGGATGAGACTAGACACAGCCGAAAAAATGGCAACACTGTCCAAGATTCCTGACGGCTGCCTCTTCCAACACCAGTGACGTGCTTTCTTGTATTAATTTTTTTTACCCTAATATTACTGCTAATATGTAGGTATATGTCAAACTACACACACCAATGGATTCGATACAACCTCACTTACTGAGAAACTTATGGGATTAGTCCAATTTTTTGCTACCTTGACATTGCCGCGCCATATTTAAATGATTCTTTGGCAAAATATTGTCAGCTTCTTCAAAGAAAAATACTTAGGTATATACGCTTCTCGCAAACATAAAACAATACAGTTCTACTAATAGATAAAAATGTATGGTTAGAATTCTACTTTCAAACAATGCCGCAAATGTCAGCGAATTTTATGAATGGTCAGTCGTGTCACCAGAGAAAAATAAGACAGAGAGAATAATATCTCTTCTTCCCGCCAGCTCGACCACGCTATGGCCTTCAAACGGCCGCATCCCGAGATTGGCGCGTAGAATTCTCACAAGACAACCCGACATATACATAGCCAGTGCGGTAGCAACACGGTAAGAAGAGAGAGTTTTCTGCGGCGCGTCTCAATACTCACTCTCACTGTGCTTTATTAATATCCCAAAATCTGCGGTGCACGCCCATGGCAGCTTATTTCGACGTCGGTTTGGAGGTCATAGAAAGCAAATCGTATTTATGAATGAACTCCGTACGAGATATTATTCTCTCTATCTTATTTTTCTCTGGTGTCACTTTTCAATTAGTAGTAAAACTGGTAGTAAACCGCCAAATAGCGTTACCACTTTTACTTAATACAGCGAGAAGAGAATAAAAGCTTATTCGGCTATGGTGCATAAAATAGAACAAAATGTAGGTATTACTTTTTTTATTATACTTAATACTTTTATGCTAATTTTATTAGATGAATACTTAAATAGTCAATAAATGTCGTGTAGGTAGGTAATACTGTATTGCTTGAATGACATCAATCATGGCATTTTGCACCTACTTACACTTTGGCAACCGTCTGCAGTTGACCAGTCAATATAATCCACCAGTTTTTAGTGCAAATTCAATGACTGATTACTTTCAATAGTAAATAACTTTGTCTTTAGTTTATTTTTAAAGTCTATGTATGTTACCAACACAAGGTACACGCGACAGGACAAATTGATTAAACTAATATGGGGGTGTAAATATTCTAGTATTTTACAACTTTTTACTGTCTGCCTATTTAGATTAATATAGGAAAATTTTTGCAAAACACATTTTTTGAAAGCAAGTTTTTTCGAAAATATTTTCTCAAGGACAGACCTTTTTCGAAAATAAGTTATTCCAAAACTAACTAACTAGAAGACTAGCGTGCGGAAATTAACTACTTTCCGCACTTATATGAGTGCTGAAAGTTCACTTTTTCGCACTAGTGCTGAAAATATTTTCAGCACTGCACACTGACGCAGGAAACAATACATCACCAATCACGTACCAACCTATATCGCCACTACGCCACTTAATTAGACTTCGTGTAATGAACGTTACTGGACCCTGACAGAAGAGGTCCAAATAATATGTATTTAGTAAAATGTAGGGTGGTAGAGGAATTCTTCCTCGATGGAAGTAGTACCACCCCACACTTCCTCTTAAAGGGCTGGAAATCCCTACGGATGTTTCCAGCTCTGGATGTGTGAGTCGGATTTTCCCAGTACACCCACGGTACATAGTACCAAAGAAGTGCGTAGCTATTATTTTCTTTGATAGTACTTAGGCTTCGGCCTTCGTGGGCTGTCGGAAGATATAAAAATATATATTGGTGGGAAATACTCAAAAAATAACCATCCAAAAATTATAAATCCACCGAATACCTAATTACAGGGCCTTTTCACTTATATTGTTGCTATTCAATTAAGTTTGTGTTATTATATTATTTACCTATTTGATTACAAAGAAGGTTCGTTTAGGTTTGTATGGGATTTTTTTCCATTATTTTTTCATTGACATTCTCTAAGCTAGTAGAGCTCATAATAATTATAAAATTATGTAGGTATGTTCGAAATGTGTTTCGAAAAAAACTATTCGGCTATTTATTTCCTTTGGAAACCAAAATGATCGGGCCCAAACTTTAGTACGTTTGCAGCCAGTGTAAGGAAGGTTTCTAGAAACAATCTAAGAGCATAGATATGTATTTGTGGTATAAATCAGGAGCGTGCGGTCCATGGAAGCGGGGAGAAGCACCGCTTCCCTAAAGTTTTTGGAAATAAAAAAATTAATTTTATACATTATTAATGCATAATTTTTAACATTATACTATAATTTTATAAACATATGGATTTAATTTCTTTTAATTTCTCGCGTGGCACAGTGGAATCAGGAATAGCGAAAATGGACAAAAATCTAAAACTCTCCTTTGAATTCATTTGTTGAGTTTATTTTATATGGTGTCAATGAGATATGGAAAGGTGTACACAGTAAATATAAATTAATATTTAAAAATTTTACAGAGTGGCACAAAAACAACTTTTTTAAGTGTAGGAAAAACATGTACATAAGAATAATAACATTAGTACTAAAAATAGAAACAAAAATAGAAATTTCGGAACGAAATATTCTAGAGAAATGACATAAACGGTCTAATCTCTAAACATAACATTTTTAATTTAAATTTGCATTAAGGTTGGCTATATGGTTGTATGGGCAAAAAAGCGCCGTAATACTTTGTAAAATTAACATAATAAAATTGGTTTTTCAAATATGCTATATACAATAAGGAATATGAACAATTTTTTTTATTGTATAAATCGTTTACGGAAGTCATTACAAACGCAAACAAATATTTTGAAGAAAATTACTAGGATAATTTAGCTACAAAAACTTTTCGGTATAATTTATTACAATTTAAAAGCAGCCATTTTTCCTTAGTGAATAATGACGTCAGGAGATCGGCAAAAATAAGTGTCAATCTACAACTGTTAGGTGTGTAATGTTGTGTATTGTATTTATATATTTAGTATATATTTATAGTATGTAACTTATATAACCGGCATGTGGCTGGATGAGTTGTGAAAATAGTATTAATTTACTAAATGCCTTTAAAAGTGTTAACGTAAGGCTTAACCCAAAGTCGAACAGGTTTGTTTTTCTCGGAAACAGTCAGAGGGGGGGCTATTGAATTTTTTGGGTTGATAGAGGAATAATGCAACTAGCTTCGGTAAAAAATCCAGTTATACAGAATGTTTTGTTTCGGATTTCCGTTGAAATCGGGTACAGGTCGTAAAAGTGAATTAAGTCGATGTAAATTTTCCGAGGTTGTAGAGGACCCGGAGCTTCAGAACTCTATTATTGAAACTGGTGAGGATCGGAAAATGGCAAGAATTTTTTAGGTCGAAAAATGCCATTTCAGGCCCGTCTTTGGTAGGTACCTAATAACTCGAAAACAAAACGTCGGATCGAAAAACGGATTTTAAATGAAACTTTAAAATCTCAAATGCTTTCTTTTTGCAATACATTTACCTAAACCTAAAATTACTGGCAAATGGATATATTTGGGAAAAACTGGAAATTTAGATTTTTGGCCCAAATATTTCACGGTTTTTAATTTTTTGTGGGATCAAAATGGTTCAAATTAAAATCCCATATACGTCATGGGAAAGAGCTGGTCGAAATACATGATATCCATATTTTTTACTTTCTTCATTCTTTATAGGAAGGGAGCAATCGACACAGCCAATAGGATCACGTTTTACAACTTTCGAAATTCGCGCGAAAATAGGCAGTAGAATATCCTATGTTTTGTTAATAAAGACCAAATTAAACGGATACCAGCAACAGCCATAAACATTTAAAGAGAACAAAAAAAATATTAGATATTTCTGGTTTGCATGCATATTCCCTATTAAGATGACAGAAATGTCATATCCTACACCCAAACATACACGTAGCAACATGTCATCCCAGACACATACACACCCATTATATTAGATACATAAATGTATTTAAGTAACGCGTATGGGTAAAAAATTACCATACTAATACACCTAGTTCCAAATTACAAACTGTATTGGCCAAAATATAATTGGGATGACAGAAACTAGCCAGTGAAAAACTTATTCCTGCTCTCAGACTCTTTTTTTGCTGTCTCGTGAATCTTTTGATTGTAAAAGTTCCGTAGCCTTAGAAGTTTTAGAACCCTTAGAAGGGTCTGAAATATTAAGTAGTCTCATCATTAATGTGAAACGGTTCTTTTTTTTTGGTCCTGTGGTGCTGTTACCCAGGCATCAATAAAGGCGGCATTTTATTGCGGTACTCTGTTCTACAAAATTTTAAAAAACACTCCTTAACGCACTTTTGCTCAGATGAAAATACACAAAATTAGAAAGAGGAACATAACGTAATAACAAAAAATCAAAACCCCCATGAGCATTTTTGGGCATTTTTAGTAAAGCCCTTATAAACTTTAAAATACTAATAGATTTTAAAACACATGCATATACCTCTTTTCAGGGCCGGATTGACAGATTTTTTTTTACCAAGCTAAGTTCAGACCAGACTCCAGTTGGCGCGGCCTCCTTGGGACTCTTGGGAGGCAAATACAATACAAACGGGTTAAATTTAAAATTAAAAGAGTAAATACTTTGTTGAACATACATATATTCATATGATTTACAAAACAAAACAGATATAAATACAAAACAGAAAACCTAAAATTAAAAGAATACTCTGTTAGCCTTAAACTATAAAAATAAAATGTGATTGTGAAAAAAATTATAGTTAATAACTAAGAAGAACCTTCTGATTGTGTCACTTTTTTCGGGTATAAAATCTATCATATCTTGCGCTTGAACTTTATTTAAAAAACACGGTTTTGACGCACGCAACGAATTGTCAAATGTGGAACAATGTTCTACGTTCTAACTACAGTTTCTACTTGTAAATTTATATCCTAATATTAGAACATAATATATTTTTTTTTTTGAAAAGTCTTTTTAAAAAATATTTAGGTTTTTCAGTGACGCGGGTAATTTAAGGCCAGTGCAGGTAAAAAAAATTATTTTTCTTTAGTAATATTGCACATGCAGGAATCCAAAGTTGCTTTTTTAACGCCGCTTTGAAGATTTTCCAGGTATGTTATTAATCATATTAAATTGTCTTTCTAAGAAGTTATAAGTAAATTTTAACTAATTTAACTTTTACTAAGAGAAGTGGCTAGAATAATATTGAATAAAATATTCATGAATCTAAGTACCCACCTACATTGTTTTAAAAATACGTTATTACACCCAGTTTTAAATTATTATTTTATTAAGCATTATATTATTCTAAGAAGTATGTAATAAGTTAACTCACTAAATACGCTTGTAGTTTAATTAAGGATACCACTAAGGGTGTAAACAAAGTAATAAAAGAGCCAAGAAAACCTAAGCAAAAATGTACCTTATCAAAACCTAAATATCAAAAGAAATAAAAGACATTTGGCAAAATTAATGCAGAATAAAAAAAAAACTCCATAAACCTGTAACAGTAAAACTTAATATTTAAATATGAATAAGACATTTATTGTTGTATTTGTTACATTATACCACCTCCCTATCTTAAATCACAAGGTAGAAGAAGCTAATAATAAATCACATAATAAAGGGATAAGGGATAAATATATAATAGCAGAAAGTCACTGAACAACCTAAAACATTATTCTATTTATTTTCAATATATTTGTGGCTTATCCCATGCCGCCTATGCTACTTTGCCGCTGGTGTGCGAGGCACCCTATGGAGACACCCCTTGCACCCCCGGATAGGGACGGCCCTGATTTAGACTGTGTTCTTTTCTTAATTTCATAAGCGGAATCTTGTCCCCAAGTATTGTACTACCATAAATTAACACCCTGCGTATAATGAAACATCTTGATTAATGCCCGAAAAGAAATAAAAAATATATAGAATATTTATTTTCTCAAAACGTCAACAGGAGACTAATACAAAATATAATCTTAAAGTTAGATATAATATTATATTTTCACGTGCACGGAAATAAAAAGTATTCTCGCCGACAAAAGGAAATTTATATCGGCTCACCAGAAGCTGCAAATGTAAAACGAATATCAGTTACTACGAAATACTAATGGTTAAAGAAATGAACACATGGCCAAAGAACCTTATTTACTCTTTGACATCATTATCTTATTCGAAGCCTCTCGTTTTGCTCGCCCGCCAAAACATTCTCCAAAAAGAAATGCAACTTTTAATCCTTGTAAAACAATACTACTACCCATTTTTTAGTCTGAAATAATTAAATGAATAAATCAAGTGAACTATTTAGAATAAAAGCATGAAAACGCAATTTTTACAGTTAATTTCAGAATGACAAAACTTCTTTTTATAGAGTAACCTAATAATCACAATCCCATTGGCATCGAAAATCGATTACCACCTGTTCGTCAGTCGGCTTCTGGAAAAATCCAGTTTTATTTTTACAAAATAAATCCGCAGAATATGACTTCCCTATGTCAATGTTCTGATTAAGAAGCTGAAAATTGACGAACAATCAGTCAAACTAAATAGGAAATTACTCTACTAACAATATAAGACCGACATAGAAAAAAAATTGATTGCACAACAAATCCCAATTATCATATCGCACATGCGTCCTTTTAGTCCTTGTCCTTGACGGCACGCAGCCAGCTGAACAGTCCCGGTCCTTTGATCCTGGTGCGAATGGCGGTCATGAAATAATGACGGCTTCAAGAAGAGCTTACAAGTTAAAAACGTAAATATACATATTTATGCTTTTTATTTATAGTAAATTATTATAGATGCTTGTAGATATTTCATTTTTTTGCATGTCACTGCTTCGTATCTGTATAAAAAAATCGTTAATGTGTAAAGGGAAATCCCTATAGGAAAACACGTGCGAATAAGTATGCAACACCGAAAATCGATAATCAAAATTGCAAAAATTGTAGGTACTACTTTTTGGAAATTTTCAACTACAAAAATTATATTAACAAAATAATCTTTGCAAAATTATTTCCAGAAATCAGGCCTATTTCACCTACTTCAGTTCCAACTAAAATTTTACATTTATTTATTATTAAAGATATTAATGAAAGGAAAACTCATCCTGATATTTTATAATTAAAAATATGAAGGTGATTAAGTTTAAGGACTATCATGGGATTAAAGAAGTACCTACCTAATTAATTTTAAATAGTAATGAAATATATTCGTTTTTTTTCTGGAATAAGGAATATGCACATATTTTTTTTATTGCATAAATCGTTTAAGGAAGACATTGCAAACCCAAAAAAAATGTTTTGAAAAAAATTACTACGATAATTTAGCTACAAAAAGTGTTTACTTTTCGGTATAATTTATTACAATTTAAAAAGCACCATTTGTCCTTAGTGAAAAGTGACGTCAGGAGATCAGCAAAAATCTACAGATCAACGTAAAGCTTAACTTAAAGTCGAACAGGTTTGATTTTCTCGGAAACAATCAGAAGGAGAGAAATTGAATTTTTCGGGCTGATAGAGGAATAGTTCAACTATCTTCGGTAAAAAATTCAGTTATACAGGATGTTTCGTTTCGGAGCTATTAAACGTCAAAGTCGAAATTTCCGCGATTTCCGTTGAAATCGGGTACAGGTCGCAAATGTGAATTAAATCGATGTAAATTTTCGGAGATTGTAGGGGACCCGGAGCTTCCGAACTCCACTGAAACTGGTGAGGATCAGAAAATGGCAAGTAATTCTTTTGAATTTTTTTAAGTCGAAAAATGCCCTTTCCAGACCCCTCTTTGACACCTAATAACTCGAAAACAAAACGTCAGATCGAAAAACGGACTCATAAATGAATCTTTAAAATCTCAAATACATTTTTTGCAATACATTTACCTAAACCTAAAATCACTGGAAAATGGAAATATTTGGAAAAAACTGGAAATTTAGATTTTTGGTCCAAATATGTCACGGTTTTTAATTTTTCGTGGGGTCAAAATGGTTCAAATTAAAATCCCATATAGGTCATCGGAAAGAGCTCCTCGAAGTATATGATATCCATATTTTTTAGATTCTTCATTATCTATAGGAAGGGAGCAATCGCTGATTCAATTTCGATTTTTTTAACTTTTTTTGCCCTCGACATCGGAACATTTGAATCACTCTGTATTTTTTCCTATCTAATTTTTTTCCAATTTTTCAGCACTAAAGGGATAATCACACTTTAAAATGAATACCGAATGGGTCATCCAGGAGAGTATTTAAGGGGTAAAATTAGGATATTCTTGATTTTTTCCGACAAGTCCTATTTTTAACCGACATTATTCCACACAATATTTAGTGATTCTTTTTGGGTTTATTTTATCCGTTAATTATCTAGGAATACCTCCCACTTATTTAAATCGCTTATTTTTTCGGTAAAGTTATAAATAAATAGGTTTATTTGCATCGGGGACATCTAAAATTAGAAAATTTTTGAATTTGCGAAGTTTGCCATGAAAATAAAGAATTGCAGTTTATTTACTGGAAATTATTAAGATGATAACATGTCAAAATTTCGCAGAAATGCCAATTTTTGTTGCAAAATTGAAAGGTTCCTGGATCGATTTCGGCTTGAAGTATACATGAATAAGATTTTAGGAACCTTCTACTTTAAGTGCAGGGATATTTCAGTGGATGAGTTACGCATTAAGTACCATTTTGACTGAGTTGTCGATGACTCTACAACACTGGAATTCGCCATATACTCATGATGAGTCATAAGTTCAGTTTTGACGACACAGCCAATGGGATCACGTTTTACAAGTTTCGAAATTCGCGCGAATATTTGCAGTTTTAAATCCTTTTTTGTTAATAAAGACCAAAATAAATGAATAACAGCAACCGCCATAAACATTTAACATTAATTATGTAGAGAATATAAAAAAATATATTTCAGACTAATTTGGGTTATATGCATATTCCCTATTAACTAATATAATACTAAAACTGGGATAAACGTGAATTATTGAATAACCTTTTCTGTTAACCTGTATTTTAATTAGAGCAAATTAACCTATATAACGGTAAGGGGCAATTTCGGTAATTTAAAAATGGTGGGCCGTTGGAAATTGTCTTTATTGGTAGTATTTAATAAAAGGTAATAATATGAAAAAATGTATTAAAACTGGTCTGGTACTTTTTAATTAACGACTCTATACCTAAAATATAATTGTAGGCTCCTAATGGTTTTCAACTTTTGAAGATTCATTTTTATTTTATAATGCACCTACATATGCACTATACAGTATGTCCATGGATGGAGTAGACAAGAGGACAAAAATGGACCACAAAGTGAAAGATACAAAAAAAGATCATTCTTTATAAAAGTGTTTGCTTGCTTAAAAATAAGATCCACGATGCCAAAAAATTGATTTTTTGTACAGGGTGTGCAAAAAATACAAAAACGTAAAATTTGGTTTCGTGTAAAGTTGCTTTGTTTAAAATTTTAATGCAAAATGTTAAATAAGAAAGTTTTTTTTTGAATTTTCTTTGCTCTAAAGTAAAGACAACATATTTATTATTTTGATAAATACGTCACAGATATCAAAGGTGTCATCAAATAAAAAAGGGGACAATGTGACTTGGAAAAATTTTGATTTTAAAAGCTTAATTTAGAAATTTTTTACTTGAAAATCTGAAATAAGAATTCTTTTCAAATTTAAAACAACTTTTTTTTCTAACGTTTTGCATTAAACCCTGTTTGTACCCTGTACAAAATAAAAAATTTTGGCATCGTGGATCTTACTTTGAAAGCTAGCCAAAAGTTTTATAAAGAATGACTTTCTTTCGTATCTTTCACTTTTTGGTCCATTATTTGTCCTCTTGTCTACTCCATTCGTGGACACTGGACATACTGTATAAAAAAATACAATCTAATGCATGTCCCAAAAAGGAGCCTTACGATTATTGAATCTCTTCAGAGTGTAAAATTGATTTTTTTCTCCAAACGTCAAAATATAACATTTATTGGCCTGTGGGCACCAAGTGAAATGGAGTTTTTTGCAATCAATAAAAAATTATTAAGAGGGTATCTTTTAAACTCTGTGCCGAGTTTGACTATTTCTGTTTTGTATACCTGAGGCATGTGCCGAATTTGTATTACCCCAAGTCATATTATTATACAATCTGACCATATTCTACATTCGGCAACATCGGAGAGGCATTCGAAATGATAAGACAAGCATGTTGATGGGACGGACTTTACTTCGATTCTGATTTGGCCTAAGTGAAAATCGTGCAGTGTTGCCAGTTCCCTCATCACCACTATTTTTATCGTAAGAATAAATATTAATCCATAACACGCCTCTGATGCCTGCTTTGCAAAAGATGAGGAGAAGGAAATAATTGCTGTCTCTGTCAGTTATGACGGTCGTGGTTTTTATGCTTGATTCTTACTTTTTTTACTCTTGCACACATCTAAATACACTTTCAGGAATTTTTGTGTGTAATAATAATTAGTGAAGGTCATATTTAATAAAATCGAGTTATTTTAAAGCTAGTTACAATTAAAATGCAAATGAATCGAACAATAATTAAGGGACAATGAGGTATTGTCGGTTTTTAAAAATAGCGGAAATGATTAGGGAATATACGAACTCGGAAAGCAAAAACAGCAATTCAGTTACACTTTGTAAAAGAGTCGGTGGCTACTAATTCTAATTGTCTATTCTGTGAAGTGTAATATCTTATGCTTAATTCGAAATTTTTTAATATATATCCTGTGAAACATAGACTAACTGGTGAATCTAAGAAAAAAAACTGCCTGACTGGAAAAAATGGTATTTACTTTCTTTACTCTCGTCATCAAAAGGTAATGCATTTGATCAGGCTTACCATTTTATAGCAAAAAAAAAATTGAAATGGATATGGATGGTCGCTTTTCTCTATCTAATTTTAAAAATCACTTTAGAACGAAGTTTTAATCCGATTTTCAAAATTCTTTTATTTCGTGTGGGAGTCCTATATGATTTTATTTTTAGTCGACCAATTGATGCAGGGTTCGAACCAAATAGGATATGTTTTTTGCTAAACATTTCTGATAAATAGGCGAGTTTATAATGCGATGTGACCATTGACTTTTACATAGCAAGAGGAGACGCAACCGTTCATTCTTATACTCAATTCCACGTAAGATTTGAATGGCGGCCTTGACACATGTCATTTCTAGCAACATGCAGTTTACACAACTTGACCTTTGGTCAGGGCAGGACTGGAAAATTTTCATTAAAATTTATGACTGTTTAAATAGTGGAACAGCAACTGGCTGAAATTAATTTAATGGCAACTTATGCGTAGAAGTGTGAAAAAACAATTGTACTAAAACTATGAATAAGTTTAAATGAACATGTGGTGATAAGCCTCAAGATATCTAAATTTTTCAAACACTGTTAAATTATTATACATATCTCCCCCTTCTCCCAGGTAGCATTTTAACAACTTCAACCCCCTTCCCTAGAAAAAATGCTATTTACACCCTTAACTTGTAAAGCTCTTCGAACCTCCGGTTTTAATTATTTTAAATTAGAAACACTTCTATTTCGAATTGAAAAGATTTTTCAAAGTTTTTTTTTAAAGGATATACTAATTTTTTTTTAATGCGCCAACATTCATCACAAATCATTTTTGTTTTTAGAAGTCAAAGATATAAATGTTTTTATTTTTCTGCCAGTCACTGTATTACATTCTGCATATATGAATGTAACTAATACGAAAGTAAGTTATTTTGTCAATATCAAACATTCAATAAAAAGAATTTTAAAGTTACCAAATCCTCACTACTTAGCCTGGATGTACTAGTAATGCAGTAATCGTGATCCATAATAATTTAATACTATCTAAAAATGTTAATAAAACGTAAACACACCACTCCACAAAAAACGATTTTTTTCTGGAATTACGTAATTTGAGGCGTATCTTACAAAGCTGAATGTGGTGAATAGAGTCAAAAATTACAGACGCGATATTTAAGCGCGTCAGAGGTGCCTTACATAGGCGAGATTGTATACGAATAAATTGTCTTCGTGATTAACATAACCTTTACTGAACTACTCGTTTAGATTCGTAATTTACGCCGCAAAACATATAATTCTTATAACATTAATTAAGTTTGGGGTGATGATTGTCTAGATACACAAAGCCCAACAATATACCATCAAAATATCTAATAAGCACCAAATAATGGCAAAGTGCTCTCTGACAACACCGAAAACCCACAACAATATTCCTAAAAACGAACTTTGATTTTACACGTCATAAATCAAAATCCGAATAACGGGACGGCTCTGTAAATAGCAAAGACGTGTTGAAAACTGTCGGAAAGAGATACGCCGGTGAAAAAGCGTAAGAAAAGGATGCTCATCATTCGATATGAGGTGCTGCACATATTTCACCTGTTGCCGCTTTTCCGGCTGCAAGGATTAGATGCGGAATATGTATGTTCGTCGCGTACATGTAAATGTATGGCCATTTATATATCGACCTCTCATCAATTCAGCCATTGTCTGTGTCCGCGAGGTGTTTTCTGAATTAGGGACCTTTTAAGTTAAAAGTTGGCAAATATGTTTGGTCAATGGCCGCCATTAAAATCTTACGTGGGATTGAGTATAACTAGCCTTTTGTTTTATTTCGTACATTGTGCGTGTGTAGAACAAAGAAAGACCGCTATATTTTCGACTCCGCGCGTAATGGCTTTTCTGTATTCTGTACTCCACCTAGCAAATGTCTGAAAAGACAGTTTCGGATGAAAATAATCCATTTTTCCACACACAATTGGCACTGACGCACGATTTTTTATAGTTTATGGATAAAATCCTTTCAGGAAAAAATAAAAATCACTTAAAATTTCACCACACACGTATATTCCGACCTGCCTGGAACGTTGCATACAAAACATTACGCCTTGGCAAATCTTGAAATTATCAGTGAATACGGGGGAAAAACGTGTTCTGATGAGTAGTGATCAGCCAGCCACGTTGCCACTTTCACTCTAAATTTCGTCACCATGCTATGGGAATAAATTGCTAAAAATTTATTATGACGAGAAATAATGGTACATTGGTAGGAATGTCTTATTAATCCTTAGTCACATACTTTTGCCTATAGTATTTAGGATTCCAGATATTTATTAACTTACAGTTTAGCTGCTATTGGAGGACCATATAGTTGGCTGGGTTATAAAAAACTTGGTAATCCTCGACCGCTCTAAAATGAGAATAATAGTATCTCGCCCTTCCTTTTAAATCAATGTGTGGCATATACCTTTCCTTGGTTCCAGCAAAATATCAGACCAGCTGCTGCTATCCTTTGCTTTATTAATTTTGGTTTTATCACAATTGAGTATCAAGAAAACTAGAACAATTTTTATAAAATCGTGTTTTTTAAAATATCAGCAACCAAACTGTAATTCTAACTCTGCATGAATCAGACTTAATCGACTCTTGAATACAAATCAGAACAGAATCATCCACTTTAAAGTTGGCTGTACCGAGTGCCACAAAATAGTGGCTAACCCTTACCTAAAACTTTTTATATTCATAACTTTGCATTTTTTTACTGTGACAGTGTCCAATCTAGTTGAATTTCCATTTTTCTGCTAGCCAGTTTTAATTTCTAAATGGGATACTCTGTATGTTTTTGCCTACTTCAGTTCACTTTGACATTTTAAATACCGAACGTATTTTTTTAAAAAATTTCATTCTTACCTCTAGAATGCTATGGATTACTTAAAAGCTTATATTTTGATTCGTAAGCGTGAAATAATAAAATTTTACTTTAGCTCTTATTACTTTTTCCTACGTTAAAAAATTAGAAGATCATATTTCCTTTAAAAGTATTTTTCTCGAATACAAACCAGATGATTCGTTGGGTTAAAAAGTATTTTGATACTACACATTTCACAAAAAATAGCCAAAAAAATTTTAGAAAAAGTTACTTTATCAAAATAAAAGATTGATTCCTTCATCCGGAAATATCTTTTCACAGGTTTGCTCGGTGGAATACAGAATACAGGAAAGCCATTACAGTGCCGCGCGAAGTCGAAGTTATAGCGGTCATTCTTTGTCATTAAGTCATAAACACACACAATGTATGAAGCAAAACAAACGGCTAGTTACGACTGAACGGCTGTGCTGCCTCTTTTTGAAGGTTAATGGTTGTAAGTTGTAATAGTACCTAAATATGCTACAATTTCATGGATTACAATTTAAATTCTGATTAGTTTGTAACATCCTAGTAGTAAATAATTGTGAATAATAGAGCTCCTCCACTCCTGACTGCGGCCCCGACCAGACGACCTTGGAAGTTAAATTGTACAATACGTTGACTTTCACTTTGGCCCCAGAATACCTTATCTACACAGAAGCGACACTGAGCCATTTTCCCGGGTCTGATTTTGAGTGCGCCGGCGCGCCCGGATGGGTCGTCACCGCCCCTTAGACAAGGAAAGAGAGCGCCCAAATAACCTTGTCACTTCATCAATGTTGTTTTGTTGTGTACTTTATACGAACAGTGAACATAAACTTACTTTTGTCCTGAAGGGTGAGTGTCCAAAAGGCATATTTGCGCTTTCGCCAAAGGGGCACTAAAAAATTAGGGTAGAGGGGAGTATTTTAAAATGGATGGCGAAAGGAAAAAGCGCTTTCGCCAAAGGATCGCTAAGATATCAGTGGATTAGATTTACATGGGGCCGTAAGTAAGTAGAGCTTTCTCCAACGGGGTCCTAAAAATACTATATAGTGGATTAGGGTAGAGGGGGGTATTTTAAAAGGGATGGCGAAAGAAAAAAGCGCTTTGGCCAAAGGATTGCTAAGATATCAGTGGATTAGAAGGGTGGGTGTTCAAAAGGCATATTTGCGCTTTCGTCAAAGGGGCACTAAAAATACTAGTGGATTAGGGTAGAGGGGAGTATTTTAAAAGGGTTGGCGAAAGAAAAAAGCGCTTTCGCACAAGGATCGCTAAGATATCAGTGGATTAGATTGACATGGGGCCGTAAGTAGCGCTTTCACCAAAGTATCAAGTGCACACACTGTAAATAGGTGTAAAAATATTTACATGTTACCATAGACCTTGGTTTGTTCAATTACACCGGCACACAAAAAAAAAAAAAGTGGTCGGTACATTTGACCAGACCCATCTATCTATATGTATTTTGATGCGCTGAATCCAAATCCGAAGTCCGTTTGGCCCGTACACCCTCAAATTTTGAGTAAATTGCAAAAAACGCTGAAAATGGCTAAAAATTGCGAAAAAGTGCAGTTATGAAAAAGAAGAAAATTTTATTGAACTAGATCAAGTACGTTTCTTATGTATTTTGATGCGCTAAATCCAAATCCGACGTCCGTTTGGCCCGTACACCCTCAAAATTTTGAGTAAATTGCGAAAAAACGCTGAATATGGCTACAAATTGCGAAAAACTGCAGTTATGAAAATGAAGAAAATTTTATTGAACTAGGTCAAGTATGTATGTATGTGAAGTTCGTTTGGCCCGTACACCCTCAAAATGTTGAGTAAATTGAGAAAAAACGCTGAAAATGGCTAAAACTTGCAGTTATGAAAATGAAGAAAATTTTATTGAACTAGATCAAGTATGTTTCGTATGTAGTTTGATGCGCTGAATCCAAATCCGAAGTTCGTGTGGCCCGTACACCCCCAAAATTTTGAGTAAATTGCGAAAAAACGCTGAAAATGGCTAAAAATTGCAGATATGAAAATGAAGAAAATGTTATTGAACAAGATCAAGTATGTTTCGTATGTATTTTGATGCGCTGAATCCAAATTCAGAATCTGTCAATCTCAATCATTCATATATTTATCAAAAATCGTAAAAAATAGCAATGAATAGCAAAAAATAGTATTGTTCTTACGCACCAATGAGGACTTTTATTACATATGTGGGAGTGAGGGTGAGTGGGGGTTCCGAATCCCTGCATCGTAAACTTATCGCTTGTGTCTGCCATGACAGCATACACGCCGTTAACCCAGGGACTCTGCCAGATGGTTCTGTTGCCCACCGTCAGCACGTGGAGGTGCCCTAGTTACAGGCACAAGCAATCAGTCCTCCGAAGTTGAATTGCAAGTTCTAGCTATTTTTCGAAGTTTTTTGCAATGTACTCAAAATTTTGAGGATATACGGGCCGAACGGACTTCGGATTCAAAATACATACGAAACATACTTGATCTAGTTCAATAAAATTTTCTTCATTTTCATAATTGCAATTTTTAGCAATTTTCAGCGTTTTTTCGCAATTTACTCAAAATTTTGAGGGTGTACGGGCCAAACGAACTTCACATACATACATACTTGACCTAGTTCAATAAAATTTTCTTCATTTTCATAACTGCAATTTTTCGCAATTTGTAGCCATATTCAGCGTTTTTTCGCAATTTACTCAAAATTTTGAGGGTGTACAGGCCAAGCGGACGTCGGATTTGGATTTAGCGCATCAAAATACATAAGAAACACACTTGATCTAGTTCAATAAAATTTTCTTCTTTTTCATAACTGCACTTTTTCGCAATTTTTAGCCATTTTCAGCGTTTTTTGAAATTTACTCAAAATTTGAGGGTGTACGGGCCAAACGGACTTCGGATTTGGATTCAGCGCATCAAAATACATATAGATAGATGGGTCTGGTCAAATGTACAGACCACTTTTTTTTTTGTGTGCCGGTGTAATTATACAGGCCTCCGAGATCAGATGGCTAGTACTGACTTTAGGTCATTTCAATAACAATCATGTTATTAACATTTTTTTTTTCAATTACAGTCCAAGTGCATAACGAAAATGATAATGTACTTACCTAAACAGTAAATTATTTCAATTTATTGTTATAATCGCCCAAAATATGTCGCTATCTAAAATAACTCTACATTTATATACAATCCCACAATACCCTTATTTCATTTAAATAAAAAATGTACGATATTTATTCTTAAATCACAAGTCGTTTTCTCAGTGTAATCCAGATTTTATCACAGTTTTCTACGCGTGCTGCTATTTTCTTACAGTGTACCAATGGGTGAAGGGAGGAGCTAAGCTACTTGAAGGTCACGAAAATTGGGTACAACAAACATCAAAGGATCCGACAAAGCTGTCGCTTCTGAGTAGATAAGGTATTCTGGGCTTTGGCCAGGTGGCTCGATGACCTTGGGTGATGCCCACATGGACTTATGTTCTGTTTTTGACGGTTGATAAATTTGCCAGAAAATTAATGACATTAATAAAAAAAGATAGACAAATTATAATAAAGTTTTTGTTTTTTGGAACATTTTTAAAAGTTTCTCTTTAATATACAGCATATTAAAATAATAAGAGTGTATTAAAAAATGTAATAAATGATCTTAAAATAAGTATACATTTCAGATTGCCCACATGTTGCCTATATTTCTCTAAAAGTTGTCTGCTGCAACTGCCAATAAAAATATGCAGATTTATAAATAAAAGCTATTTGGAACATCGCGGAGAAGTTTAAAAGTTGCAAGAGTGGGTTTTTATATTTAAAATATGCAACATACCTATTTATCGGCTTATCTCCCGATACCGAGCTTCATTCTCACCCGCCAAAAAATTGAAAGGAGTAGATATATCTCTGAAAATTATTTAATATTTCTTGAAGGAGCTATATCTCAATAGGGAATATATGCAATACTTTCTACTGCAAATTTTCGCGCGAATTTAGGAACTTGTAAATCGTGATGCCAGTGGCTGTGACGTTAATAGTGTTATAATAAGTACATGGCGAATTCCAGTATTGTAGGGTCATCAAAAATCAATAAAAATGGCATTTGATGCGTAAGTCATTAAATTAAATATCCCTGCACTTAAAGTAGAAGGTTCCTAAAATCTTATTCATGCATATTTCAAGCCGAAATCGATCCAGGAACCTTTCAATGTTGCAACAAAACTGGCATTTCTGCGAAATTTTGACACATCATATTTTAATAATTTCGACGTAAATAAACCGCAATTCTTTGTTTTCATGGCAATGGTCGAAAATTCGAAAATTTAAAAGCATATTTTGCATGTTCCCGATGCAAAAAACCTATTTATTTATCATTTAAACGAAAAAATAAGCGATTTAAATTAGTGGGAGGTATTCTTAGAAAATTAGCGGATAAAATAACCCCAAAAAGAGTCACAGAATAGGAAAAATAGTGTAGAATAATTTCGGTTAAAAATACATAGTATTTGTTGGAAGAAATCAAGAAAATTCAGTTTTTACGCCTTAAATGCGCTCCTGGATGATCCATTCTGTATTCATTTTAAAGTATGTATCATAAGATAGAGTTGAAAAATTGGAAAAAAGTAGATAGGAAAAATACGGAGTAATTTAAAGGTACCGATGTCGAGTGCAAAAAAAGTAAAAAAATATAAATTTAATCGGCGATTGCTCCCTTCCTATAAAGAATGAAGAAACTAAAAAATATGGATATCACGTATTTCGACGAGCTCTTTCCGATGGCTTAATTGGATTTTAATTTGGATCCATTTTGACCCAGAAAAAAAAACGTGAAAAATTTGGGTCAAAAATCGAAATTTCCAATTTTCCCAAATATATCCATTTTCCAGTGGTTTTAGGTATATATTATTGCACTTACACCAGTATATGGTACTGTAAAAAGAAAGCATTTGAGATTTTAAAGTTTTACTTATCAATCCGTTTTTCGATCGGACGTTTCGTTTTCGCGTTACGAGTGTTAACCTAACCCAAAAAACCCAACCTAAAAAATTCAGAAAATTACTTGCCATTTTCTGATCCTCACCAGTTTCAGTGGAGTTCTGAAGCTCCGGGTCCCCTACAACCTCCGACAATTTACATTGATTTAATTCACATTTGCGACCTGTGCCCGATTTCAACGGAAATCGCGAAAATTTCGACTTTGACGTTTAATTACTTCGAAACGATACATCCTGTATAACTGAATTTTTTACCAAGGCTATTTGCACTATTCCTCTATTAATCCAGAAAATTCGATTGCTCCCCCTCTGACTGTTTCCGAGAAAAACAAACCTGTTCGACTTTGGGTTAAGCTTTACGTTATTTTTGCTGATCTGACATTACTTTGCACTGGCTGACTAGGGCATCTGCCTGCACTAGGGCAAATGGCTGCTTTTTAAATTGTAATAAATTATACCAAAAAGTAAAAAAAATTCTAGCTAAATTATCCAAGTAATTTTCTTCAAAATATTTTTTTTGGGTTTGTAATGACTTCCTTAAACCATTTATGAATATAAAAAAAACTACGTGCATATTCCTTACCTATTATAAATGATTTCATTATTTTCAGGGAAATATTGTTTTTTTCAAAACTGCACCAACCCACATCACGAACATTTTTATTTGAAAGATCAGATAAATTTTTTTTTCAGATTTCCAGCAATGGACTTACACCAAATATAGACACTCCAGCAACATCTTTAGTTAACAATTTCAATTTAAAATATGTTGGAACCATATTCCCCTAATTTATTATGGCTTATTATTTTGGGTTTTATTATTGCTTTTGTATTGGCATTTGGAATAGGAGCCAACGATGTGGCTAACTCTTTTGGAACCAGCGTTGGATCAAAAGTGCTTACCATCGTTCAGGCATGCTGGCTGGCTACTTTCTTCGAAGTGGCGGGTGCTATTCTTATAGGTAAGATTTAGGATATTATCAAAGTGCACAGAACAAGTCTAGTTTAAACAGATAAATATATCAAAAATTATTTGGCAGCGACTATTAAGCATTTATAATGGTGCATTTTTTATGACCGGTTAAGACTGTTATAATGGATGGCCATTGAAATGCTGTGAACTTTTAATATGGCCACAATATTTTATTTATTTAAAGCACCTTGATTTTTCTTAACATTCGGTTTTAAAATTGTGGAAATTATACAAAATACAAATTTCACTCTAATCTTAAAGAACGTAGACTTCCCACGGTACGTTAATACGTACCGTGGGCGTCTGCAGAGAAAGGAGATAGGGTAGACTGGGGCAAGTGTGAAGCCCTTTTTAATAGTTCAAGTTAATTTTGCTCTTACTCTAAAAGTACGATATTTATAAAAGTGTTTTTGTAAGAAAGTAATGGTTTAATATGTTTACTCTTCATAATGCATACGGTACTCATCAATTATTTTTCAGAGCTTGAAATTTTAATGATTATATTTTTTTGTACCGAAATTTTACACAACCCAAAAACGGAATGTGTAAAATCGGAATACAATTTACAAGCATGTTAGAAAAAAGGGTAATGGGAAAGTGTAAATAAAGCTTATGTATATCTGCCAATGCCAATTTTTCTTTTTGCAGAATTAAAAAAAAAATCTGGGAAGTTATGAACTTTTTATTTTTTGTAAAGTTAGCCAAACAAATCATAAAAACAGAAAATTTAAAAAGCATCTGCTAAAAATAATAACTCATTCAAAATACTACTCAAAAGTTTCCTAATAACGAAAATAATATCTGTATAAATGTATTTATCTACACAAAACTCAATGTTTTGCCTTAACCTCTAAAACAGTAGGTATTTTTCTTAACAATAAACTAAAACAGAAAACAAACTTAAAATTGAAACATCCCAACAATTACTGTAATAATACACTTTAAAGAACTTTTTAAACATTGTATCCCGCAAATTTCACATTAAAATGAAAACCTCCTCGACGTGTTCGTACGGGTCAGGTAAACGAATCACTATATCGTCTAGCTGTACTACATCGACATCGTCCGTGGTCATACAAAATTGTTTTTTAATTTTCTAGTAAACATAATTGTAAAGCCGTTGTTAACAATTTGCACTTGATCAATATAATGTTTGGTTACTTTCGGTAATATGTATTTAACCCGAACCCAGTCTCCAGGGGAGATATTGTCTTTGTTTTTTTCAGGAATCTGATCTTCACAATCAGATCCTAAAGTGAAACTTTGATCCGATTTCATGAATGGTACATTTTCATTATCTGATTCATTGGAGCTGGATTCAAATTGATACTGACGACCGGCTTTGCTTATTCTTTCGGCCAATTTTCATAGATCGTTTACATAGAAGGTTCCGTCTGATTACTTGCGACACCTGCAATGAATTCGCCACCTTTGACTAAGCGCTTTCTTTTCCTTGGATTAGATGAAGGACAGTAGATTATCAAAACTTCTCTTTTATTTTTGCCGATGTTCGGTTTCAGCTATTACAGCGTCCGGTATAGGATCCTGATGACTATTTAGTATATTTTCTTCATTTTGGTAAGAGCAGACTATCATGTTGGGATTGGTGTCACTGGACGCTGATGAAGGAGCTGTTAGTAATTCTGCATTAGATGCTAATTTCCTTTTAGATGAAGTGCCAGATGTAGAAGGATTTACTGTTTTTAACACTGCATGTTCGAAAGTAGTGTTTTTTTTCTGGTACATTCGGTTCTACAACATCATGTTCATTACTTTCAATGTCAATGCGTTCTGGCCTCGGTTGTAAATCTGTTGCAGATTCTTGATTCTTCAAATGTTCCTCCCGTCTTTTTAGGTCATCGATATCATACTTTTCTTTAGGAATAACATTTCTCTTAAATGGAACAATACCACCCTTTCTGAATCCAGTTTTTATTATTTTGGGATGGGTTTTCAGTAACAATGTGGCGAATTTCCTTTTTGGCAGTCGGTGTCAGTGATGGCGTCTTTGCCTTGTTATTACTTCCCTTTTCCATATTGCCTTAAATGATCTGAACACACTCAAGTCGAGAGGTTTTTAGTAAATGGCTTGTATGAGCTGGCAGTTTAAGTATATGAATATTTTCTTTCCTTGCTGTTTGGATTAATAAGATATTTACATGTGAGACATGCATATCATATATAACAATAACTGGTGCCTGATCAGGAACCAAAGGATTAGAAGTTTTTAGAAAGTAAAATCTAAATATTTCTGAGGTCATCCATCCATTGGCGCTAGCTGCAAATACTGTGTCTTTGAAGAGGTCTTCATTTCTTTCTGCAATCCAGGAACTGCATACATTATTGCCCTTACATATTATTAATGGTGGTATGTTTCTACCACTAGCACTTGCCCCTGTCAGGACGGTTATTTTCTCTACCCGATCCAGCAATAATTCTTTAAGAGGGCTTGCCTTTCGCGCCAACAATTTTAAGACGAGAAGGACCCGTACACAGTGAAGTTTAATCTAAATTGCAAATACACTCAGGACGATACTGCAGACCCAACTCCAATATAGCTTTTTCCAATAAATCAAAATATTTGTATATTATAAATGGATATGTAGATTTCTATCTGCAGTACTCTAGGCTTTGTGGTCTTTTTATACCCAAAGAGACGTTGCTTAAACTTTATTAGCCCATCTGTACCTGGCGTATTGGATTTGGAATATAATTTAAAGTTACAAAGTCCCGAACCTCCTCTGTAAGCTCTCTGGAAGTTAATCTATACCCCCATTTCTCCATTGTTTTTCTATTTTCATCCAGCTAACATTCATTTTGCCAAGGCAGTATTGGATGTCGGCCTTGTGTTTTGCTTTTTTCGCCATGACGGCCTGTTACTCTACTGTAGATTGTAATATATGAGATACTGAATTCGGTACTAGCCATCGAAATGGTTAATTGACCTTGATTGACTGCATTTACTGCGGCATTTAATTTCTTCTCCCCATAGGCAGTCCTATCTGACTTTCTTTTATAATTTCGGACCATAATGTGTGAAGAATAAAAGCTTTAAGTGTCGGTGACAACGACCGTTAGCATTCCCGAGAAAATGGGACAAGTGTAAGAAAACTTTCCCCATTACAATTTTTACACTTGTCCCAAATTATGTTTTTTTTATGGGAAAAGTGTAAAAGTGCGTATAAGTAAAAAACTGGTTTTAGATTTGGTCAGTATATAGGATTTTAGAGCTGCATCAATTAACCAAACATAAAAAAGTCCAGTAAAACCAAAAATATATTTCAAAGTCTTACCTTTACACAATTTTTTACGGAGATATCACATACTATGCAACGGGCCGATTTGGAGGTGATATTACCTACCATTGACGTACAGATTAAAATGCCTACTCGGAAAGAAGAAAACACTTACTAATACGCCGGGAGTGGTTAATGCAACAGCGGTGTATAATTGGTTGCCTAGGATCACATAGACAAGTAAACTCTCACTATTACCTGATGGGCCATCCGATTTTACACTTACCCCAATTTTACAATTGCCCCCGTCTACCCTATTGACACAGGAATTAAAGGATTGGAGGTTTGGTTAGGTTGGGTCTACAGGAGAAGGGAAAACATCTGCAAGCAATTTGTTCCATAATCTAGATACCCTGAGTATTGAATGAGCGAGAGAAATGGAAAGATCTAAGATTTTGAAGGCTTGCGGTAATAAGAATTACTTATTCGGATGACTACGATACTTGCCTTCAGCTAGTATCGAAAATCTCATTTCAGTAATAGCCAACATTACTGTTACTACTCACGCTGTTACTTTACTACCTCGGCGTAAAGCAACATAACAACAACATACTTATTATATGTTATAATTCTTAGTTTTTATTTCAAAATCTTCTTTTTTGAAATAGGTTACAAAGTATCAGATACTATGAGAAAGGGCATTTTGGACATAGCCGTCTATCAAGACGCAGAATTAGAACTAATGTTAGGCTGCATTGCCGCTCTAGCCTCTAGTGCAACATGGCTAATGGTTGCAACTTTTTTTAAGTTGCCAATTTCTGGAACACATAGCATAGTTGGTGCAACAGTTGGTTACAGTATGGTAGCTAGAGGAACTAAAGGAGTTCAGTGGCCAATGCTCGGCAAAATTGGTAAGTATAAAAATATCCTGTATGTAGTTGCATACAGGGACCCAAAAATTTGGATTATAAAAAGCTGGTTTTCAAGCCCGTTTAGCAACTAAAGTTTAGGTAATTATATTATGTTTAGGTATATTCTTGAAGAGTGTATGAGATATGCCATCATTTCAATTTGGCTAAATTTTATACATGGTAAGAACATTACAGCATAATCCCAGAATGTATTACATAGACTAAATAATACATAGACGAACACTGGCGTGTAATAAAAATGGACCAAAAAGCTGGTCTCCCTTGAGACATTTTCGGGGTTTACTTGTTTATGACTTAGGAATTTGTTTGTCCACATGGATATACGTGCTATATATATTTATAATGATAAATAAACGAATTCCTAAACCATAAACCAGTAAACCCACCCACATATTTTAAGGGAGACCCGCTTTCGGTCCCATTTCGGTGTATTCGAACATTTGTCTATATTCTTTATAGTCTCTGATATTATGCTAATATTTAACTCGTGGTAAATTTTCCAATATGCTGTAAATTTGCTGGCAGGTGCACTCTCAGATAAAGATCTAAATTGCACAGTGTAAGCAAGTAATATTTGTTTAAAATTTAATCCAAAAATTCAATAATTATTTTTTCTTTTCAGTTGCTTCCTGGTTTATTTCACCCATTCTCAGTGGTTTATGTTCAATATCTATTCTGTGGATTATCAAAAAATACATTTTAACTAAACCAGATCCTTTAGAAGCTGGTCTGGTTGGGCTCCCTTTATTTTATAGCTTCACCATCCTCGTCAACATATTTTCCATAGTTCTCGACGGACCTAAATTACTCCATATGGACAATATTCCTCTGTGGTTGGCCGCAGTCATTAGCATATCTATGGCACTAGTTTCTATGGTAGTTATATGGCTGGTAGTAGTACCCTGGCAACGAAAGAAAATCAAAATGGAAATGGCTGCAGACACTACTACAGTTAACTTTAACATTGGGGAATCATCAGGTACATATAATGTGACTAATCAAGTGTTCTTTGTCTTGCTTGTTTTACACAGTTTAACAACAGCTATAGACTTTTATAACTAGGTAATACTAGAACGTTTTAAAACTTCCTTAAAACTTTTGCAGATACTTCCCCTGAAGGTAGTCCAAAAAGATCAAATCGAAACTCGGAATATTCTGAACGTCAATTAACGGTTATATCTGAATCAACGGTTATATCTGAAACTACAGAGCTGCAGTCCCTCGACAATAAACTGACTGCAGCAAAATACGTCTTTCCAATACAGATTAGCGATAAAAATGGGTACATTCAAGCTAAAGAGACTGAAATTCATGCTAGGTAAGTTAACGAAACCTGTTTGCTAAAAAATTAAAGTAAATCACGTGTAATGTCCTGACATTAATACCACAAAATTATCTTTATAGAAACAAATGTTTAGATTCGCTAAAAAGGTTTAGGATTTACTATACTGGTTTAAATTAACATCTAATCTGATCAGTTAGGTTTTAATGTGCTATGCGATATCGATATCTATAAATTACACGAAAATAAAGCGCAAAAAATATAGTTATGACATGACTTCTCAGTAAGTAAATCGGTTGCTATGACAACAGTGGCAGTAACAGTATTATGATAACGATTATTGGTATCCATTACCTAATCCCTCACGTCCTTGATTAGACGTTAACTGCCACGTGGCGTGACGTCATTGATTATACATTAACTGCCATGTGACAGTTAACATCTAATTAAAGGGACGTTATGCCTGCCAACAGCTATAATAAACTAGAGAAAGATCTGGTATTCATAAAGAAATAAAATTGGACAAGAAATTTTTTGGAAAGGGCTATTTACGATGAACTGAAGGAAACAATACTAAATTGTTTTAATTGCAACTGATTTCTCCTGTCAAGGAAAAGGCAAAAATAAGAGCAAAGAGAGATAGGCCAAAGAAAAGGAAAAAAAGAGAACTTTGTTTCTTGCTATTGGCACACATACAATAAGAGAAAAGCAGACAGGACTTATTAAAAGTCTAGGAAGAGGGAATAAGGGCAAGAGGTTGAAAAAAATTAAACAGAAATGGCATAAAAGAGCAAGAATAGAAACGAAAAACGAAATGAAAGAAGATAGCACTTCGCTCTAGTCGCTACCAATTTATAAGCAGACATGGGTAATAAATAACCTAATCATTACTGTGGTAGCCGTCACTACAACAATTCTTTTTTTTTAAGGTAATACAGAACAATGTTAATGTTTTAATCCAAAACCAATAAATATTTTGGGGTAACTTAGAATATTGCTAATCATAAGCAACTAACTAGAGTTAATAGTTATTTTTAGGACATTTTTGTAATTTTTAGGCCAAAGGATCTTAAACTTAAAGAAAGCAGTTCTACAATAATAAATCCCACTCTGTCTCCAAACTCCAGTGGCGTCCCGTTAATAAGGAATCAAAGTTATGCGACTGAAAAGGAACAAGGTGCTTATTCTGTGCAGTTAGAAGAGGACTCCGACTTGATTGAGAATAAGAGTGTCTCGAAATTATTTAGTTTTTTACAAGTTTTGACTGCTATGTTTGGTAGTTTTGCGCATGGTGGTAATGATGTAAGGTAAAAGTAGTGCATATAATTTTATTTAAAAACAAGCTTTTAATGGCATGCTTATGACGGGTAAATATATCGATAGTATGAGGTGCCAATCATGAGCAATTGACATAATCTAATAAGAGTGAAAAAATTAAATGCAATTTTTAGCAATGCAATTGGGCCTTTGGTAACATTGTGGCTGATATACTCTGAAGGCACAGTTGCACAAAAATCAGAAACTCCCTTATACATTTTGTTGTATGGAGGGTTAGGAATATCAGTAGGATTGTGGCTTTGGGGTCGAAGAGTAATAGAAACCATTGGAGAGGATTTAACTACTATTACCCCATCTACGTAAGAACCTATTAATATATTTCCTTGGCAAACAGATTCTTAGTGGTGCTAAATAAAAGACGGTATCTAGTATGAGAGACTCAATTAGCTCTTTTATCACATTTGCAGTAAGACTCATTTTAAAAATTTGACTGACACCTTCGGGTCTCAGTAATATTTTCGTATTCAAATTTTTATATCATTCATGCTCTGACTATTGTACCAGATTTATTTAGTTTTAATACTAATTTAATAATGTATTTTTACAGGGGATTCACGATTGAAATTGGGGCTGCTTTTACGGTTTTGTTAGCAAGTAAAATTGGAATTCCGATTTCAACAACACATTGCAAAGTTGGATCTGTTGTTTTTGTTGGATATTTTAGATCATCAAAAAAAGGTGTTGACTGGAGTCTATTTAGGTAAGCTCAGTATCAAGATATTATATTTAAATAAATCTAGGATGAAAGTTAAACTGACATAGAAACTCAGGTTTCACTTTCTTGATTTCTTCTACTGGTGAAAATTCTAAAAAATGATTCATTAAAAAAAGTATTTAATCATACTCGTCCACTTTATTGCCGTTCTTGTTAAAGAGCTCCGAACATTGTTTGATTAGCGTCAACTATATGAAATAATAAAACAAAGATTAATATTTAAATTAACATACGTTATTTCGCTTCACAACAACGCATTGCCTTGGTTGCAACGAATTTTAGCGCTTAAGAGTTCTAGAGGATTTACTGGTGAAAATTCTAAAAAATGACAGGTAGTACATTAAAAAATGGATTTAATCACAGTTGTGCTTCATACGAGTACTTTATTATCGTTCTTGTTAAAGAGCTCTGGTCATTCTCTGATTAACATTAACTGTATAATAAGACAAAAATTAATATTTAAATTAACATACGTTAATTCGCTTCACGACAATGCATTGGTTGCAACGAACTTTAGCCGTTAAGAGTTAATCAACAAAAACTTAAAAAAGTATGTTAAAATAATATTCCTGAAAATTTTGTGCAACTACCAAAACTAAATTCCAGAATTTGTGTAGGTACTCTGTATATCTGTTCAAAAAGGTATGGGAAATAATTAGAATATTTCCCACGTTTATTTTCATTTAAAGCATAATTTACATTTCAGTGTATTGTTTCATAACATTCGCATGTTGATTTTTACATCAAAATCAGCATTTCTGAAGACTTTTCAGGAAATTCAGTATGCTAATCACTACATGAGCTTAATTTTAGAAAGCTTATCTGCCAATATTAGTATAATAAAACTCTGAATTTTATACCGAACTGAGTAACAACTAACGAGGAATATATTAAAATAAAAACATTTCTAGTAAAACGTTTTTATCGGACTACGACCTCCAAATACTACCAGTGTGCGGTAAAGCGTGAAATTACCTCTTAGAGTGCGGCGAAAAATTCAGTATACCGGCATCGTCACATTGCGTTGCGGTGTCTACCAACGCTACCTTAAATACCTCGTACTGATGTGCATAGAACAATTTTCTATGACGTCATTCGACTCATTATTGTGGTCGCTATTTGCCGGTGCCGCTTTCGAGGAAACCAAGGCTTTAACCATCTGCTGCCACCTCCATTAAGTTTAAAAAGAAGAAGGGTCAGCCGCTTAAGAACCGAATGCTGATTTTCGCAACTGGGCTGTCATAATCATAACCGCGTTCGATTCGAAACTTAAGTATCTTTTCTGGTGTGCTGAGGTTAAGGGCTGGCAAGTCATCGCGTGGAAGTAACATGCGCGTACCGTATGCAGTCAGAAAATGGCACTCACCATCAGTGCCGACAGGCGGCCGACTGCCGTTGGTTTACTGGGCATCCGACTTCATGTGACTTGGCTGCTACGAATTACGAAAAGTGGCATGTCTGTAGCTGTTGTTACTTAAAGTTAGGAGCTTTATGGTAATTACTTAAAATGCAAAGAGTTATATTATAGACAGAAACATGACATGGCTGGGACTATTACGTAAAAGGCGGAACGGAACTGTCACATGAAGTCAGTTTTAGTTGACGATATAAGTTGAATAAACTTGTAAAAGCTTGTCAGACTTAGTAAGTAACAATGATGTTAGACCTGGCCTTACACCATTAGATCTTACTACTTTTTACCAAACAGTCACTAGAACTTGATTCCACTTTTCAGATATGTTTTTGTTGGGATTTCACTTTTGTTCTTCTTTGTTATATGTGTTGATTTTACTATAATTAAGAGTCTTTTTTTATTGGTAAATTATATCTATTTACATACTGAGATCGAGAAACGAATGAAATTAATACAATAACCCCTAATTAAGTCACGATAAACATACCTATTCTTTTATTCTTTATCACATATTTTTGGGGTTGGTCTCGTTTTTTTGGAGTTTCTCTTTGTTTTTTTGCCACATTTCAGTTTCACGGGCAGTACCCTAGGATTTTTGATCAGTGAGCGAGTGTCAAAATAGCTAATCTTGGAATTCAAATAAATTGGAATGTAAAAGAGATGGAAATATCAAAGTCACTAGAACCTGATTCCACTTTTCAGTAATGTTTTTGTTGGAATTTCACTTCTCTTCTTTGTTACGTGACGCGTCTTTTTTATTGTTAAACTGTATCTATTTACGTACTGAGATCGAGAAACGAATGCAATTAATATAATGAGCACTAATCAAGACACGATAAACAGACATATTCTTTTATTCTGTATTCAATTAAAGTCTCGGTTTTGTAGTTTTCTTTGTTTTTTGCCGAATTTCAGTTTCTAGGGCCACCCTAGGATTTTTTATTCTCAGTAAGCGAGTGTCTAAATAGATAATGTAGCGACGCGGCCTATGAGCATTTATTTAAGGGTATAAAGCAGTGTAAACAAATGAAGGAGAGTAAATTTAAAAAAAATACATTTAAAAAGGAATTATATTTATAAAATAATTTTGTAACACAAAAGGAAATAATTAAAAAATAAAATACGTTCGCGTTCAAAGAATTTTGAATATTTATTGAAAAAAAAATCTAATAAATAGTTTGTATAAGTTTCATTGGAGAACTTGAAACAGAAATAAAATGCTAAAGTTTTGTTGAAAATAATTCATACAAAAAATATTCAAGCACCGAAGTGGCCAGTTAATTTATTATTAAAAATGTTTTAAATAATTTACAAAATAATTAACCAAGTTGACTTACAAAACTAGAAAAAATTAATCCTTTATTCCAAAAACAAGTTTAACTTAAGTACGCAATGAATATTTCACTTAATTCACCAAAGTCCCGTAACCGACCAAATAACAACTGACTACCGCTTCCGAATTTCGACCGAACATTTCAACAATCAGGAACAAACTAACCTTTTACATTGATACTCTCAATGGGGACAATTTTCACCGCTCGAAAGAAACACCCTACTTACCTTGTATAAGGCACACCCCAATAAATGGCTCTAGAAAATGCAGGGAGCAATAAAAAACTACCCACTTGAATAGCAAAGTCGTTAATGTCCGATAAATACAGTCATTTCCCTTCACTTGCCTGCTAAACAAAGTCGCCCACACTTAGAATTCGCGGAAAACCGAAGGGGAAAAATAGAATTTAGTTGGGTTGTAAATGCCATGTTGTAGCATTAATTTCTTGGAGCGGTTGTTAACAAAGGAAACTCGTGGGAATTTTCTCTATACAAGCGGAAAGACTAGTAGTTGAAAAATACTCACCGATGTAAGGTGTTACGCTGCCCAATCGCGAACCGAGATTCTGTCTCCGGGAAAGTCCAAAATTATGGTTCATTAAGTATGTATGTATAGTCGGAAATTTTGAAACTCGTCGGATTTCTTGCAAAATGCAATTAGGTAATAAAATTACCACTAATCAAGTCATGGTAAACAGATCTATTCTTTTATTCCATATCACACATTTTTGGGGTTGAAAGGAAAAAAATATTTAGTTTTACCTTTGTTTTTTTATCGAATTTCGGTTTCTAGGACCACAGGAACTCTAGGATTTTTGATATCAGTGAGTGTCAAAATAGCTAATCTTTGAATTTGATCAAACTGGAAAGGAAAAGAGATGGGAATTTGAAAAAAAAGAAGTTATTTAAGCTTGCAAACCTTTCGTCAGAAACTAAATTTGAGCCATATAATCTCCACTACAAAGACATGGGAGGTCCAAAAGAACGCCGAGTGCGAACTTGGGGCATTACCGTACCCCCAGATTTGAGGTCGTAGTCTAAAGATCCTTTACTTGATAATGGCGGAGATAATAAAAAAGCACAATGAAAATCCCATAAACGAATTTTAGTGATATTCACACATTGTCTACCAATAATTTTAAACTAAGGTTTTTTACTGTTGCAGGAACATCATCTATGCTTGGGTAATAACAGTACCCATTGCAGCTTTTCTATCAGCAGGCATAATGTTTCTACTTAGTTACTTTATTATTTAGTTCAATTAGAGCTAGAGATCACAAGATCGATCTCTGCTAAAGCTGTGGTGTTATAGGTTGTAAGTCAATGTTAACAATAGCCTAGGATACTCATACATTAGGTTTTAAGAGTGGTTGGTAACTGATATATTCATTTTAAGACAAACTCTGTGGTTAGATGACAATTTGTGTTTTCCTATTTTTTGCTAACGCATTATTTGTAGACTTGAATGAAAATAAGAATCTTCACTACCCTAAAAAGTTAAGGAAGATTTTAAAAGGCCATATGATTGTTATTATTAAATATTATTTAAAGTCAGGTAAACAAGTTTCATAGTCATGAAATTTCTGTTCAGGCACGACATATGAGATCATTTTTTCTTTAATTTCTCTGTGTGCATGTGCTATGACTGAGCTATATAAATTTACATCAGAAGCAAAATAACTGCATGAGATGCAATGCAATGATATGCAGTGATATATTATTGGTAATTTTACAAGCGTTCCAACGCCGTAGTACTTATCTTGCTAGATGTCATTCAAGTAGTGTTTTTAAACTTGTATAGATGGGATGAGCCTGTTAGAATTCGGTTAATATTAGACATTGAACTGCTCCCCAGTAAAGAATTTCTATTAGACTTGCGTAACATGTACATAAAATCACAACACTGTATGCAATTGGATAAAATTCGTGTTGACACAAAGTCAATATTTTATCTATAGGTAATACAAGTTTTATCAATATATCAACTTTTCTATATTGATGTTTATAATATGATTGATTCGATGTAATAGAAACAGTCTAGGAAATTTTAATGAAATGAAAATTGAAAAAAAAAATTTTGAATGTTCTAGAAAACGATTCAGAGTCATTTTACGAGAGAAAAATTAATCAGTATGGTCCTCACGATGCTCCAACTCCAACGAGTTAAAATTTCCAAAAAAAAGCGTATTTCAAAAATATTTAAAGTTACTTTTTTTTCAAACTTTTTTACTTTATTATCCTAAAGAGTCTTGCGACTATTTAAATTTGGCTTTGCCATAGAGGCACAGTGGTAACACTATCGACTTTTATAAAAAAAAATTGCCTTTACACCCCACCTCTTATTTTGTAATATTTTTAGTATACATAAAACTAGCGTATTGTCTTTCAAGAAAACGAGAATAAATGACACCGAATCAAAATGCGCCGTTTCAATGCTGTTAAAATACAGGGTGTCCCAAAATGTTGCGCTTATTTAAAGCAATAATAACTGGGGCACTACATATTTTTGACACGATTTATTTTTGTAGAATTGAAATGCATTTTTGGAAAATTTATTAATGAAAACTAACGCTTATAAATATTTTCCGTCTCAATGCTGGCACCGTTCCAAATTTAACCTCCAATGCTCCATAACACTACGATGCTTTAAAAGGGGCAAAGTCAACAGGTCTCCAATAAGTCCAGGCTTAATACCTCTTGGTATCCTAATCATTATTTTATCAAATAACTTTTAACTTTTGGGACGTATAAGTGTTAAAAAATATAGGTAGTCCTAAAAGATTTCAAAAATGGAAACCAATATTTTTCTGAAAGTATTTGCATCCTGTATATCAAACCGGAGCATTTTAAGACGTACACAGAAAATCGCCCTTTAAAATACCAGAATTAAGGTACAATCGTACTTACTAAAATTATGTCCTATAACCTAGTTTGGAATACTTTACGATCTTAGGTTAGAAAAGGCGATAAAGTTTTGAACGTCTTTTTTTCATTGAACTTTTTGAAACTTTTACAACTCGGCCGAAATTTATAGATTTTTTAACTCTATTTTTATAGCTTCTTTATGAAATACACGCAACAAACAGTATTAAATGTGACATTATGATTGAGAATAATTTTCATTAGAAACAATTTTGAAGAAATAATCAATAAAAAAAATATTCTCATATGTTGTGCATGTTCTTGTGCAAAGATGAAACATATCAGTTATTACATTCTAATGGTTCCAGTTTTTAAGTTAAACCCCCTACCTAAATATTTACATTGCTTTATAGAATCCAAAAATAAGATATTTCTTTTGTTAGTTTAAAACATGATTAATAGAGGTAAAATATGTTTGATGTTGGGGCAGCAAACCAATCTGGAAATAAAAACGTGGAAATAAAATAAAGGAATATTTTAAGCTTGATGTTGCTACCTCCCCGTACGGCCTGTTTTAATTCATTTTATATATAGTATTTTGCTTTAGAAATAAATACGTGCGACAAGACACTTTCCACACGTGTTGAGTACAAGGTTTTCTCTAGGAGCATGGGGACAATAATTATCTAGTTTTGGTATTTTTGAAATATTTTATTTCAGTATAGACGTCAAGTGAAAATACAATTCAAAATTCAAACTTATATTATTTTCTTTTTTTGTTATTAACAATATTAATGGTAAAAGAACGGATACCTGCATTTGTTAAATTTATGGCAGAAGCTTACGGGTTGCTTATATTCAAATTATGTTTTAATTTTAACATAGATTTTAACATTGAATACCTACCAGGCGCGGTCCGTGAAACTTTAAAGTTGTATATATCTGTTGCTACTTATGGGACCCATGCCAAGTTCAGGTTTTTCAATAGTGAGGCTACTAGGAATGTTGTGGTAAAGAAAAAAAATTGTAAAAAACTTTTGTAATTTGCGAAAAAAAGTTGAATTTTTGAATTGACCGACCTGGGAAAAAAATTAACACACAGGTATTTTATTTATTTGTTATAAATAAATTTTACATCATTTCGTCGACAATTCTTAAATTTTAAGAGAAAAAAATGGGTTAGTAGAAAGTTATAGTCATTTGATTTTTTTAAAATTATATTTTAGGTTTAAAAAAATTCAAATGACTATAACTTTCTACTAACACATTTGTTTCCCTTAAAATTTAAGAATTGGTCAACAAAATGATTTAGAAAAAATTTGTTTAGGAAAAATAATAAATAACGTGTCAATTTTTTTCCCAACTCAAAAATTCAACTTTTTTTCGCAGATTACAAAATCTTTTTTGCTTTACCAAAACATTCCTAGTAGGCTTACTATTAAAAAACCTGCATGTTGTTGAAATATCAGAAAAGTACCTATACTAGAATTACCTCTTCTTTCTTCAAATTGTTTATTTTCTTTTTTGCACACTATTTACTAAATATTTCCAATTATTTGGCATATTTCATATTTTCTGGTAACAGTTCGACGTTCACATTCTTGGCTTCTTCGATGATGTCCTCCAGTACTTCAATCATATTCTCTTTAATTTATTCCTCGACCACCATTTTGTACTCAAAAGTTGAATAAAAGTCAAATATCCTTTAGTATTTTCACATTGACGTATATATTGACAATCAACAAATGGGTCAGAAACTAGAAAAAATCCTCTGTATATTTCCCACCAATATTTTACTAAATATGTTAAACTGGACCTCTTCGGTTCGGGTCCAGTCACGTTAATCATGCACACGAAGTCTAATTAAGTGGCGATATAGGTATGTGATTGTTGATGTATTGTTGAATAGTGCTGAAAATATTTTCAGCACTATTGCGGAAAAGTGCAACTTTCAGCACGCATATAAATGCGGAAAGTAGTTACCTTCCGCACGCTCGTAGAAACAGTTTTTTTATGTAATAAACTCACTTATTAGTAGGCCAAATTTTATCCTTAATAAACATTTCTAAACGAAGATACATGCATAACACGAATAAGGAAGAGGTACGTGAAGTGAAGTGGAAATATTGTTTACTCATATTTACTGTTCCTCGACGATGACTGGCTGTACTTTTCAGAACAACCTTGTATCGAGCCAACTGAAGGTTTCCGATGCGTTCTTTTTTCAGTCGCGTACCTTGTCGAGAAGATATTGATCATTACCGACAACTTATCTTTTTTCGTGGGACATATAATCGAGTCTCACGATTATTTTCCTGTAAAATGACCCACCGTATTACAGTTACAAAGATGAGAAATTCCTTTGTTATTTTTAGAAAAAATTATCATGTCGTAGGTACACATAGAACTAATGTAATTTTTTAATTTTCCCTTTTTGGGGAAACCGTAACAGATTATTATAAAATTGTATATTTTCCTCAGAAAGGAATATAATAAAGTTATCTTAAACCAAGCTTTAACTAGGCATTTAAATTTGTTATCTGGACTTTTACATTAATGAGAAACATTGTTTAACAAGTATTTTTAAATATTTTATATGGTATAGTTAGTAGCCTCGATGCATACATTATGTGTATGAACATACATATACATATGTACGTGCAGGTTGATCCAACTAAAAATATACAATATCTCAAAAACCGTAAGGCCTATAAAGCTAGAATTTTGCGGCCAGGTACCTTAAGGTGGTGCACCAGTATCTTGGCGATTTCTCCCCCCGGGGAATAAACTACCCTCTATTTCCAAATAGCATCCTGACTACATAGCGAAAGCGCCGGACTAGATTTGCTCAGATGTGGGTCAGGCATATTTACGTTGTATATCAGAGCGCAAAAGTTAAAAAAAAAACGGATCATAAACAAGTATTTCATATATCTCGCTACCTATCTTATTATCAAGTCGCAGTTTCATTTTCTTATAGCCTCCATATAATACCTCACTGTAAATAGATTAAATATCTCAGGAACCGTGAGAGCGACGTTTGCTGAAAGTTCTTCATGCGAGAATTTCGGGTATTCTAATTATGAAAATAAATAAGGTTATATTTATAAATTTATAATAAAACGGAAATTTTTTATAATTTATCTTTTTAACTCGACGTTCAATTGTCGTCTTTTATTATACAGGGTGTCCGCTAATTAATGGTACACAGAGAACCATAGATTCCTTACGTAAAATATTAGGATTTAACCAAACTTACTCTCTCAATTTTCTACCATAATTCTTTTCGAGTGGTCACTGCTTCTTCATATACCAGCGATTATATATATTTCCATAGACAAAAATCAAGCCGAGTCAAGACATCTGGCTCCCACTATCTACATATCTAGCGACTTTTTTACATTTTTTCACCCGAAAGCACAATCTTCGAACTTTTAGAATAAATATCAACTCCTGCTAGAAAACAAATTCCTCTTGAACTACGGTAATTAATAATTTCCTCATGGACTGCAAGGTCGCCCGGACAAGTAGCAGAATGATCAGAGGCTGCGTTCATTTCTGGCTACCATGAGCCAACACCACCTTCCGGGTCTGCCGGTCTTCAACGTTGGCGGGGACGCATTGCGTCTTAGTTCAACGTGCACAGCACTGCATATATGTATACTTTGTATATTATATTGTGTGCTTATATGTTATGTAGCCTGATGAAATGAAAAAATATCTAAGATAAAGACTAAAAGTAAAGTATCTAGCGATCAGAAAAATGGGTATTTATTTAGGTAGTCTCTGACAGGTCTTAGAGAAGTGTGCCGGAGCTCCATCCTGCATGAACAACATATTTTGTCTTAGTTCTAGAGAAAGGTCATCTAAATAATCGCGTAACTGGGTTTGTACAAAATTAAGATACAGTTCCCCGTTTAAATTAGGTTGGACTGGAACTAATAAATAATTACCAATAAGACCAGCACCAAACGTTAAATTCGTGTTGGAAATGACGTTCGGATACTAAGTGTGGATTTTCCAAATCCCATGTGTGTTTATTCCTAATGTTGAAGACGCCTCTAAGTATAAAGGTTACTTCATCTGTAAACGATATTTTTCTTAAAAACATCGGGTCGACATTTTGTTGGATACGACAGAAACGGGCAAATTCCCGTCTGCCTGGAAAATCACCTTCTAGTAGATTCTGCACAGGCGTGAAATGATACGGATGAAGCCCCTTTTTGTGAAAAATTTTGCAAACGGATGACTTGCCTACTCCAGTTTCTAGAGAAATGCGTCTTGTGCTTAATTCCGGGTTTTCAGCTATGCGGACCAGAATTTTTTCTTTCCGTTATAGGAAGTTAAAATCTTCGAGCGTCTCGCGGAATCTCTCTTTGGGCGAAAGGAACCTGTTTTCCCCAGTCTGTCGTATAGTCTAGTCAACAAGTTCAAAATCGTGTTAATTCTTGATAAAGGTCCTAAAAATATGTAAGATAGCTCATTGGATTCGGAATGACGTCTAGAAAAATGTATTCGAAGGACTTTACTGCATGATAAAAATTGCAAAAGTTATTAACAAATTAAGATGAAAAAAAGGTGTTTGGTTTTTTTGGCATTTACTCAAAAACTATTAATATTTAAGAAATTTAAAAAAAAAGATTCATAAAGAGGAGAAAAGTTCCAAAAAAAAAGTCCGAACTCCCGGAACTCTACCTCCATTATTTATAATTTTAAGTTAGTGCTGAAAATAGGGCCCCGCACGGCCGATACAGCATGGCCGCGCTACCGCTCAACAGAGTCTATTACATAAAATAATTTTTTTATCGAGTTAAATATCAATAGAAAAATTTTAAAAAATTATGGTGTCATCAGAACACTTTAAAGAATAAAGTCCCGTTGGAAAACAAATTTTTTGTTGATTTTTCAAAAAGTTATACTATTGTTAACTAAGTAATTTTTCGTGGGCTTTCATTTTTACAAAAGACAGTATAAAAATTTAAATAATTGGCCTACAAATTTTTGGCTTCTTGGAGCTCTTCTTATATATATATATATATATATATATATATATATATATATATATATATATATATATATATATATATATATATATATATATATATATACTTAACAAGACCACGTTATAAAAGCATCTTAAATTTGTGTATTGTTTTTATTTAACAAGTTATAAGTCATAAAAGAGACAAAAATGTCAAAAAATCTTCAATGTTTTTAAACAAAAGCATGTAATAGCTAATAAACAGTAGTTACAAACTTCGTTTTGAGCTCATTTTAAAGAGTAGTTAATCCTTGATAAAAATGACCTGAATGTTGATTATCGTATCTCTAATAGTTTATGAGTTATGGTAATTTGTTACTTGACAAGTTATGTGACCAATCGAATACTCCACGATACCAAAGTTTGATTAGTCACATAACTTGTCAAGTAACAAATTACCATAACTCATGAACTATTAGAGATACGATAATCAACATTCAGGTAATTTTTATCAAGGATTAACTACTCTTTAAAATGAGCTCAAAACGAAGTTTGTAACTATTGTTGATTAGCTATTACATGCTTTTGTTTAAAAACATTGAAGATTTTTTGACATTTTTGTCTCTTTTATGACTTATAACTTGTTAAATAAAAACAATACACAAATTTAAGATGCTTTTATAACGTGGTCTTGTTAAGTATATATATATATATATATATATATATATATATATATATATATATATATATATATATATATATATATATATATATATATATTTATATATAAGAATAGCTCCAAGAAGCCAAAAATTTATAGGCCAATTATTTAAACTTTTATACTGTCTTTTGTAAAAATGAAAGCCCACGACAAATTACTTAGTTAGCAATAGTATAACTTTTTGAAAAATCAACAAAAAATTTGTTTTCCAAAGGGACTTTATTCTTTAAAGTGTTCTGATGACACCATAATTTTTTAAAATTTTTCTATTGATATTTAACTCTATAAAAAAATTATTTTATGTAATAGACTCTGTTGAGCGGTAGCGCGGCCATGCTGTATCGGCCGCGCGGGCCCTATTTTCAGCACTAAATTAAAATTATAAATAATGGAGGTAGAGTTCCGGGAGTCGGGACTTTTCCCCTCTTTTTGAATCTTTTTTTTAAATTTCTTGAATATTAATAGTTTTTGAGTAATTGCCAAAAAACGAAACACCTTTTCTTTTCATCTTAATTTGTTAATAACTTTTGCAATTTTTATCATGCAGTAAAATCCTTCGAATACATTTTTCTAGACGTCATTCCGAATCCAATGAGCTATCGTACATATTTTTAGGACCTTTATCAAGAATTAACACGATTTTGAACTTGTTGACTAGACTAGTAAAGATTATTAAAAATCTTAAAATCCGGTTTTCGGTTCGATTTGGTACATTTCCAAATATCTTCGACGAGCTCTACTACGTCCATAAAAATTTTCCTGCGTAACTTACATACCATATCACGCATCTTTTCGTGAGAAAACAAATTATGTCTCGGCATTTTGCACTTAAATAAATATCTTTCAGAAATTATTAAAAAACACCCAAAATGTTGAGAAAGTTTGACAGTCACTAAATTTGTAGCGTCTCTTGTACTTTTTTGATCATAGCCAACTTTAAGAAAAATGTTAGTTTTGCATATTACAATTTAACAGGGTGCACTGAAGAATTTAAACGCAAATATCTCCAAAACGATTACTCAAATCGACATTTACGAGTGATACCTTTTTTAACTAATACGATTACTCAAATCGACATTTACGAGTGATACCTTTTTTAACTAATAATGATGAATAAAGTATAATTTTCATTCAAAACGTGAATACACTAAAGCGAAAAAAAGTTGTGAATTTTTGAACTTACGCAAAGTGTTGCAGACAGGGCCCTCTACAATTTACATAAAAATTCCCGAATACCAAAGTCGCTTTATTAAAAAAAAACTCGAAAATGAATTTTAAACGTTAACACCCTTTTTGTATGTTGATTATAATCAACTTTTTAACATAGGTAAGTTTGGTTAAATCCTAATATTTTTACATGAGGAATTTGTGGTTTTGCTGCGTACCATTAATTAGCGGACACCCTGTACCCTGTATATTTAAATCCTTCATTAAATTCTAAATAACTCTTGTAATTGGCATTTTCAGAATCTTTAAAAATACCCCGAGACATAAAATTTAGTTGGATCACTCTGTATATATGTTGTTTTATCTGTTAAGTACGAATTTCAAAATGTGACATTAAATGGCGTCGACACACGAGGCTGCGTCTTCTGAAGCGATTCAGTACCGTAACCTTTTTATAGAGGGTGGCAGAAGTGATAGCCATAAATTGTGTTAAACATTTGTATATCTCCGCTACTGATTTTGACGTCATACCTTCGCGCATCGCCAAACACGTGGCTGTCCCATTTTGAACTTGGTCCGACTTTAGTTCCTAATGCTCTGTACGGCATGTTACTGGGTAAAATTCAATAGGACAAAAACCAGTAAAGGAATCATACATTTTATATACCACTGTTTAAGAAAAAGCGTGTTAGAATTATTAATGTTTAAAATTTGACCTAAAAAACTGGAACCCTATCTTTCCCCAGATATTAGAGTATTACTGTTGATATTTTTAATGCATTTTTTTATTTTCCAGCTTTCGTATTTTTTATTATTAACCGATTCTAGTCACTTTATTTAAAAACTAAAACCTAAGTTTTAAAATAATTATTTAAAAAAAAATAAAACAAACTTGTTAAAATAAGTAGTGTTAAGAAATTTCTGTGATTGCAAAATGTACATTTATTCCAGTGACTTGGTCTTATTTAAAGTAATTGTTATAATAATTTCCGTATCGTCGAATAAATATAACTAAAATAATAATTTTCTAAGTCTATTCTTATAATCCACAGTACAACTGACGTACTTGTTATCGTTTAAATTTTAGCACAATAAAAGTGGTAAATTGATTTTTTTAAAATAAAATTTTGTTTTATTTTATGCCTAGTTACAGCAATTACAATAATTAGTTAAATTTAATAGTTCAATTAATGATTTTGAAAAATGCATACCCTACGATTCTTTGAAGTGATCTTGTTTGTGACACGGCCTAACGCTGACACTACATACTACATATGTCATTTAATTAATGACAACGTCTATGAGTTACCACACGTTATAGTTACTTGTAGCATAGACTAAATAATACATAGGACATAGACGAACACTGGCGTGTACCAGAAGTGGACCAATATATATGGGGTTTACTGGTATATGGCTTAGGAATTTGTTTGTCCATCATCATATCATATTATTATATATATATATATATATATATATATATATATATATATATATATATATATATATATATTATATATATATATATATATATATATATATATATATATATATATATATATATACTGGCGGCTGGTGAAATTTCAAAGTTGTATATCTCTGTTCCTACTTACGGATTTTAATAGTGAGCCCACTGGGAATGTTTTGGTAAAGAAAAAAAACATTTTGTAATTTGCGAAAAAAAGTTAAATATTTGGTGTGCCCCTCCTAGGAAAAAAATGAAAGCGTCTAGATATTTTATTTATTCTTTTTTCGAAACAAATTTTACATCATTCTGTCGACAGTTTTTAAATTTTGAAAGAAAAAAAGGTGTTAGTAGAAAGTTATAGTCATTTGAATTTTTTCTTAAATTTTATTTTAGGCTTAAAAAAATTCAAATGACTATAACTTTCTACTAACACCTTTTTTTCTCTCAAAATTTAAAAACTGTCGACAGAATGATGTAAAATTTGTTTAGAAAAAAGAATAAATAAAATACCTAGACGTTTTCATTTTTTTCCTAGGAGGGGCACACCCACAATTTACCTTTTTTTCGCAAATTACAAAATGATTTTTTTCTTTACCAAAACATTCCCAGTATTAAAATACTATTAAAACCCTTAAATTTGGTTCGGGTCCTGTAAGTAGGAACAGATATATATATATATATATATATATATATATATATATATATATATATATATATATATATATATATATATATATATATATATATATATATATATATATATATATAATATATATTGTTGAATTCATTCTTCAATAAGCTTTCATTTGACACCCTACACGATGCACTTGATAATCAAGTTTCGTGTAACACAAATGGATAGATATGTAATTTACGATCTAACGGCATAACTGCATAAGATTTTTTTTATAAAATGGTGAATTCTCCGGACAAGGGCCAATAAAAATCAACTGACAGTATCGGACTTTAGACTAACAAACCCATTTTTTCTGTGCTTTAGACTTTTATGTTCCTAGGAGCGACATAATCGAGTCCAGCCGAAAACATTTAAGTGGGGATATACCGGTCAACTGTCATAAACATGTGCTCGCGATCGCCGGCATTTTTAGTCCGATAGTCGATGAATTTGTTTTGTGTTTGGAAAACTATTTTTGATTCTAAGTAAGTGTTTAATTTGTTGCTGTGATTTATAAAAATTCTTAAATTATGCTTGGTAATACCTGCACGTTTCGTGGGTGCCATCAAAAGAGGGACAAGGATTTAGCATGTTTACGTTTCCAAAGGATCCTGAACGGTAAGTACATATACACCTTTATTACACCAAATTATACCGGCCAACTGTCTATTATTTAGATTCGAGGTCACAAAATTTTATACCCCCAACATCAAAGGTGCCAACGTATTTTGTCGCTTCTCTCGGGTTTGCTCTTCTCGGATTAAGCGACGAAACGCATTAGAAAAACCTAACAAATACGTAACTATACCTATATGTTGTTACCTATATAATATGACGTTACGTAACCACTGATGTTACGTAACATTTGTGCGTTGCAACTTGCATCAGAAAAAAAAGGCCAATCGTATAACGCATAATTAGGTAAATATGTAGGTATTAACTATACCTATATGTATGTTGTTACCTATATATGACATGTTACATAACCACTGATGCGTAATATTTGCGCGTTGCAGCTTTCTTCAGAAAAAAAAAAACATACAATCGTACTACATAATTAGGCACATAGGTATTAACTATACCTATATGCTGACCACTACCCTGAAAGGTAAGAAAAAATAAAAAAGATGTACTTACCTCTTCGGGAGCAGAGCACTACCTTACATTAGGATGAACGAAACGCGTGCCTCCATAAATAAATTCGCCATAACTGTCAGGATTTATTCATTAAAACGTCAGTTTTGAAAGCTTTTAGCCGAAATACCAAATTAGTAGAATAGAGAAGACTGCCGCGGACTATTCTATCCCAGTGGGGAGCATTGATGGACGTACGTAAGCTGTCTCGGGACACCTTCCATCAGGAAAGCGCGCGAAAGCTCCTCACCGCACGGCCACCAGGAGTCGAATGAACTTAAAATGGACTGTTTCGTGTTCAAATCGAGAAAAATTTGGACAAAAAATTGGTTTCGGGACTATGCAAAAAAAACGATATTGAAGCGTAGTTTGGAAATAAAAAAGTAAAAACACATGAATTTTGCTTGGTATTGCGTTTAGAAGATTTATTTCGTGATGATGAATAACATCGAATATTTGTAATTGGTATTTTCCTTTTACTGTTTTTTAACCTGTAGGAATCGCGCTATAACATATTTTAATGACCAGAGGGGTCGTTATAGTAGATATGTCCTATATGGGGGTGCCACAATGTCTTTTCTTATGTTTAAACTGTGAAAAAACGGAATTAAATACATATATACAAAATATATCTAGTTTGTTGAAAGGGGGCAACTAGGATGCGTATAAAATTAAATATGAAGTTGCATAGTAGTATGCGTTTTTTAAATATGATTTTATATCCTAAAATGGCGGTTGTAGCGAACCATACTTTCAAGTTATTTCTCCCCTGTACATTGAAAATTACTAGGTAACAATAAGTGCAGCAATGATAATCACATTGTTCTACGGTAACTTATTTAGGGTGGAAGAACCCCCAAAAAGAAAAAGAAACAACACTTTGTTGTAGATGCAATGGCGTATGAAGCCATACAGGCGCCTGCTCCCATTTTTGCGCCCTTTTCAAGTTGTCATTCTTTTTTTTAAATCATTTGGTAAGGCCTCTAAAACTAAAAATTTAGTCACTGCTTTCCCACGTGCACATGAAAGAAGGGGACCTTTCGCGGCTTTTAATTGTTTTAATTTTTTTAAAATTCATTAAAGGTAGCACAGAGATACTTTATACAGGGTGAGTTTTTTAAAGTATTAGGCGATATCTCGAAAACGGTTTAAACTATTTTCATGAAATTTTAGTAAGGTACCTAATAGGGAGATTGGGGGACATATAAACATATTTTTGACATTTACTCCCTTTCTATTTTGAGCGGTGGGGGGTAACTTTGGAAATTTAAATGGGAATGGTTTATAAAATTCGAATCTACGTAAAAACTTACGTACGTGTACAAAATTTATTTTTGATCTGCTCTTTCGTTTAAGGGATTATGATTTACTAGCTTGCTTCCGCGAATTCGTCCGCGGTATAACAATTTTACTTCATTACAAACTTTGAACCCCCATTTTACCCCCTTGGGGGCTGATTTATTAAAAACTGTAAAACACGTGTTTAATCATTTATTTTTTGGAGTACTTCTATGAAGTTTCAAGTTAATAGAACCAACTAATATTTTTTCATACAAGCATTCAACCCCCTTATGACCCCTTTAAGTAGTGGTTGAATTTTGAAAAATCCTTTCTAAGCAAACCCAAGAAAAAGTCAAGGGGGTCAAATCCGGGGACCTAGCAGGCCAGTTGACCGGGTTATTGGGAAACCTCTCCGACCACACTAGTGCAGCACTAGTTTTTCCTGCACTACCCCAAAATTAACAATATCAACTTGCACATTGAAATTCGCTTCCGTGTTTAATTGAGCAATAAACTGAGAAATAATCGAACGAATAATAATTCTGAAATTAGTGAGCTTGATTTATTGGTAAAATTTATTTACTTTTAAATTCAAATCAAAATATAGTTAACCATAATTCCGTAATCGAAAGAGTAAATAAAAAAAAATTGTACTCATACGTAGTTTTTTACGTTGATTCGAATTTTATAAACAAGAGTAGGTACAGGGTCTTCCAACGAGGACTGAACAGGGGCTCATTTTTGAGCTTCCTTGTATTTAAAGAAAAATCTAAAGTAGCCAATCGATGTACTTTTTCCTGCAGAATTAAAAAATGAAACCAAAAATTTATTTGAACCAGAAACAAAAGAGTTACGCTATGGATAAGGTATTTTTTAAATGGAACATAGCTTTTTTTATACGATTTTCGGAACGAGTGATTTTTTTTATGTCCGTTCTGATTAAAATATTTAATATTGTGACAGCTATTTTTATTAAATTTTAATGTTTTATCCAGTATAATTTAACTTCAACCTGTTTGAAACATACACTAGGTAATAAAGGTAAAATCACCTTGAAATCCTTCAAAGTCAAAAAATTTGACAAATTTACTATAATATTGCCGAAAAGAAATATTCATTAGATGAGAGATTGCAGATTGTTATCTTGTTCTACAAATGCCAAGAAAATGCAAGAGAAGCAAGGAGAAGATTTATTGCAAATTTTCACGTTCATATTTCTGTGAAAATTTGCAATAAATCTTCTCCTTGCTTCTCTTGCATTTTCTTGGCATTTGTAGAACAAGATAACAATCTGCAATGTCTCATCTAATGAATATTTCATTTCGGCAATATTATAGTAAATTTGACAAATTTTTTGACTTTGAAGGATTTCAAGGTGATTTTACCTTTATTACCTTTATAGTGTATGTTTCAAACATGTTGAAGTTAAATTATACTGGATAAAACATTAAAATTTAATAAAAATAGCTGTCACAATATTAAATATTTTAATCAGAACGGACATAAAAAAAATCACTCGTTCCGAAAATCGTATAAAAAAAAGCTATGTTCCATTTAAAAATCACCTTATCCATAGCGTAACTCTTTTGTTTCGGGTTCAAATAAATTTTTGGTTTCATATTTGAATTCTGCAGGAAAAAGTACATCGATTGGCTATTTTAGATTTTTCTTTAAATACAAGGAAGCTCAAAAATGAGCCCCTGTTCAGTCCTCGTTGGAAGACCCTGTACATCATCCCATTTAAAATTCCAAAGTTCCCCCCACCCCTCAAAATAGAGGAGGGGTAAATGTCAAAAATATGTTTAAATATGTCCACTCATCATTAACTCACCAAAATTTTATGAAAATATTTTAAACCGTTTTCGAGATATCTCCTCGTATCTCTTTAAAAAAAACTCACCCTGTAGAACTAGGTTTCCTCAAAACCAAATTTTAACCGATTTTTTGCCTAAGTTACCTCCTTTAAATTGTTTAAAAAAAATAAGAAGTGCCGAGATTTCTTTCATGTGCATTTGAGAAAGCTGCGGAAAAATTGTTGGTTTTGGATTAGTTTTCTATCGATTTTTGGGAATGCTTCAAATCTGAAATATTTTTTAACAGGCAAGAAGTATGTGAAGCATCGCAGTCCTTTCTTTTTCATGTACACGGGAAAAACAGCGAAAAAAACTCAAGTTTTGGAGAAGACCTGATTACAGTTGTATTTTTGCCCATTGCGCCCGCCTTTAATTCGTTTTAAATATAAATAATATGTCACCAGCCACGCGGGAAAATCGCTATGGATATTCTGATTTTAGAGACCTTTAATAGCGTATTTTGTTTTTGTTAATTTTTTGCCTATGTATATTGACCCCTCTATTTTTCTTGGATGTGCCTTTTCTTTCATGTGAAAGTGAAAAACTGATAAAAATTATTTAGTTTTGGAGAAGACCTGCTTTAGTGTTTGTGACTGCTTTGAGGCAAACTTTTCATACATAATAGGGAATATGCCTATAACCCAAATAAATCTGAAATATTTTTTTATTCTCTACATAAATTAAATGTTCATGGCGGTTACTGTTATCCATTTATTTTGGTCTTTATTAACAAAAAAAAAAGGATTTAAAACTGCAAATTTTCGCGCGAATTTCGAAACTTATAAAACGTGATCCCATTGGCTATGTCGTCAAAACTGAACTTATGACTCATCATTACATGGCGAGTTCCAGTGTTGTAGTCATCAAAAACTCAATAAAAATGGCATTTAATGCGTACCTCATCCAATGAAATATCCCTGCACTTAAAGTAGAAGGTTCCTAAAATCTTATTTATGTTTACTTCAAGTCGAAATCGGTCCAGGAAATTGGCATTTCTGCGAAATTTTGACATATTATCATCTTAATAATTTCTAGTAAATAAACTGCAATTCTTCAAATAAACCTATTTATTTATAACTTTACCGAAAAAATAAGCGATTTAAATTAGTGGGAGGTATTTCTAGATAATTAATGGATAAAATAATCCCAAAAAGAATCACTAAATAGGGTAAATAGAGTGGAATAATGTCGGTTAAAAATAGGATTTGTCGGAAAAACTCAAGAAAATCCGTTACCCGTTAAATACGCTCCTGGGTGACCCATTCGGTATTCATTTTACAGTGTGATTATCCCTTTAAAAGATACTGTTGAAAAATTGGGGGAAAATAGATAGGAAAAAATACAGAGTGATTCAAATATACCGATGTCGAGGGCAAAAGAAGTAAAAAAATCGAAACTTAATCGCCGATTGCTTCCTTCCTATAGAGAATGAAGAAACTAAAAAATATGGATAACATATACTTTGACGAGCTCTTTCCGATGACGTTGGGATTTTAATTTGAACCATTTTGACCCCACACCCTGTTTATAAAAGCAACTGACTGACTGACGTATCAACACAGAGCCCACACCGCTGGGTCTAGAAACTTGAAATTTTGCACAGAGGTTTCTTATATAACGTAGGGGTGCATTAACAAGGATTTTTCAAAATTCGACCCCTAAGGGGGTGAAACAGGGGTAAAAAGATTATAATGGCGTAAAATTAAAATAATTAGAAAAATACATAAATAAATTTAACCACTGTCAGCAAAAAATCTTTTAAGTGTGTTTAACGGAATTTGAAAGATTTTGATATCATTTTATTGTAAATGTTTGTGATTGTAATATGCAATCTTTCTTTGCGTGAAAAATTAAGGCTGGAATTGAGGCTGGGGAGGGGGGGGACTAACTGGGGGGGGGGGGGGTCTTCTTACGCCAATGCATATCGGTCTAGCAAACCCTTTATTTTTCTGTGGGTCCAGCTGTTTGTTTATTTTTTAAAGATTGCTAGATGTTCCAAATATTTTCTGCATAATATGTCACAATCAACACAAAATAATCTACCAACGATTAAAATATCCAATTTTTACACAACACACAACAAAATTTACCAACAAAACGTGTTAAAACAGCAAAATAAGATAAACGTTGAACAAACTGTAGAACTGAGGACATTTTTCGACTTAAAATAATTACGCGATTTTTATATTTTTGATATCTCAAACGTCTTTCGATCGGCCAAAAGATATACGCTAAAATGACTGTAAAAATTAATATATTAAATTTCGAGATTTCAAACAACTATAACCATAAGGTTTCACTATTGTACGGCAGACTTGTCCTCTAACCCAATTCCTTCGGTCCACTGCGAGCGGCAGCGCTGTCGTTCGAGATTGCAAATTACCTATTTCATGTCAATTGTCTTTCTGCCATCTTTTAAAAAACGAAAACTCTGGTAATTATCTCGATTACATGGCGATGGCGCTTTGCAAGCTAACGTTATTAAAGAAAGGATCCCCATTTTCATTTCGTACGCGTACATTTAATATCCCAATTTGTTTTACTGCGTATATTTTTTGCTATGTCATACAATAAAAAATATTTTTCTAATTTTACTTTATTTAGGTATAAATACTTAATTTAAGCTACAAGTTGTAAACTAAAAATTTGTTTCCATTTCTAATTCAGTGAAATATTGAACTATATTAGCAAATTTATACAAAACACCTTGAGAGCATAATTATTTAACACACCCAAAAACTAAAATATATAAAAAAAATCTTACACTAAGCTAAGAACCTTAGAGGCATGGTATTATTTACATATACTATAGAGCAAACACGTAGATAGTTTAAATCAGGTAAAACTTACAAAATTTTATTTTATAAAATTAAAAACTATTCTACACCTACAGAAACGGTTTACTAATAGTAAAACATGACACCAATCTTATAAAAGAATTTAAATTGTTATTACATAACATATTATTCGTATTAGGAGTGCTTGAATCAATAAGCTCACACATTTTGTTCTGCGAGTACTAGAAACAAATGGGCGAACACTCCTGTTTCCGCGTATTGGTCAACGAAAGGTGGGCAATATTGTAAATCAAATACAGAATATCAATATCGTATTTGATATATTTTTCGACATCGGTATCCGATTCGATATACTAACATTTTTATCCCTATATCAACAAATTGAAGGGTCCAATGCAAAATGTGCCTAAGTTACATTTGGGTTTTGAGAAAAATTTTATTTGTGTCTGAAAATATTATGCTTAGGAATGCCATTTTTTTTCGAGTTGACTTGCTCATATATGGAATTTTAATTATACAGAAAGAAATCTTGTAAGAACACAATGATGTCACTAATATTAAAATGAGGAAAATGTGACTTAGGCACATTTTGCATTTGACCCTTTAATTATTATGTATATAATGGACTAATAGAAATACATAATGGACTCAGGAAAATAATTAGGTAGGGCATCTTTGAGCGATTCTTTCCAGGCCGCTTTCACGACCCTCGATATTACACGAACGATCGAACGCCACGTGGAAAGATAAGGATTCCCGGAAACGCTCCTCGAGACACTTACTCCCTTACGACCTGGTTGGGATAATTCGGACCCGAGGAAAGAATTCTATGGGGACAAAATTACAACCAAAGTTCTTACTTTATATTCAGGGGAAGTCGGTGGCAGTCGGGATGGCTCTCCCGGAATTCTTGAGAAGCAACGGCGCATTTACGGCTGCATTTACAAACGAAACATGTACCTACTAATTGCTTTCTGAACACATACTATACACACAATAAAAAACAATGACCTAATTACTTTGAAGTGCCACAATACGACACGATAGAAGACAGGTCAGCGACTGCATAAAACGCGAACTATGCACAGCACACGTCTTGCCGATTAGCCGGTGTGACGTCACAGGTCGTACCACACAATTTTTACCTGGCATTATCTTCGTTATTATTTTGAGTAGAAATGTGCGATTTTCACGAGAGTTCATAGATTTTATTCCTTCATTTTTCACAAAAAAAAAATTGTTTTTTGGGTCACTTGAGAGAGAGTAAAAGTACAAACCTATATTTTACAGCAATATACAATAAAAAATAGTAAATAAGAGTGTCATATATTTAAAACTTCGGTATTATATTATTTTACAGACGTGTGCGCTCTAATTTGTTTCCAGTACTTAAAGATTTCATTACCGTTTCTCATTAATTTGAAGGTATATTTTTACCACTGAATATTACCCTAAAAATTTTTAACAGTAGCAATGAAAACTTTTTTTACGATCAAAAACATAAAATATTTTTCATCTTAAAAAAAAAAGGCGCCTTGAAATATTATTATTCAATTTCCTATTTGACAGACATTTCTTCCTTAATGTGACAACTAGTTCTCTGCAATTAATATAAATAGAAATATAAAAAAATATCAATATACGTTGTATCCGTGTAAAGCCGGTTGCCTAAATCAAACCCATATTCCTAAGCTTCAATTCTCGTAAAAAACAATTTACCTTTTCAGATTAGAAAAAAGGCACTGCGGCCTCAACAAGGTACTATAACATCAATGTTTTAAACAATCAGTTTATAATAAAGCTGGGATGTGTATTTCTGAATCCGAGGATGATAAATGATACTGAATTCCCTGATGTACGAGTAAGCGAAACCTTGGGCAATAGCCGATATTTGATGCAGATGTTAGTTCGGACAGAAAGCAATTAATATCCTCGTTTAAAAGTTATATGTAATGTTTTAACAAACAATTTTTTAAAAAATAGTTGTGGCTGTTACCCACGTCCCGCTGAATAATATCTGTTGATTTGTTTTAAAATATCAGAGAAAAACTGTTTTAAAATGCGGAAACCTGAGGGAACCTGAAAAAATCTATAAGATCGCTCCTAAAAAAATTCATTCTCGTTTAGATTTGTCAACCTTGATGCGCGCCAAGTTTTAAAATACCTTAAAGCCGCCTTACATGGAGCAGCGCCACAAAATGCGATTGTTAAAATCGATTTTAATTATCTCGATTAATAAAGAGATCAATCTAAAATAGAAAATAAAAAGATTCCGTCGTTTTTTGCTACACATTTTCAATCAATACAATTTCTCATCTGCTGTTTTATTAACAACTATTCTGAATAATTACGCACGAAAAAATAACCTACTATTAATAATACAGAGATATGAATAACCCCTATAACACTTCAAATCCGTAACATACACAGACGCTACTTGAATAATGTATCCCTTTATTTGTTGACAAATATGAGTCTTATGAAAACTCACTGTAGGCATTACGTTGTAGCTAGTTTGACAGATCACGTGACAAATAATCATACAGTGAAACTTCTAAACTTCTAAACAGGAAAAAAAATTGTCCGTTGTGGAGAGGCGTCCGTTGTCGAACGGTCGGAAAAATTAGATATGGAAATAATTGCTAAATGTGTAGAAATAAAAATACATATTTTTATTTTAATAATAGGTTTATGGTGCAATTTATTATATGTACTCTTGTTATATATATATATATATATATATATATATATATATATATATATATATATATATATATATATATATATATATATACAGGGTGATTGATGGTGAGTGGCCTATTAGAAGTTCTGGCGAACTAGTCAACGGATCACTTTGAAAATTTGGTAGTTTACATAAGTGGACATGACCTTTCTTTTAAAATTATTTTTGGCCTTGCGGTGTTGCCGCTTCTACTGAAAAGTATTAGCACCTATGATAATTTAAATGGAACACCCGGTATATTATATTTTTTTTAGAATCCCTGTTGGTTTGTTAATAAGTTTCGTTAACATATTCCTATGTCTATCTAGTATCGTTGTCGAGATAATAATTATTTTCTTCTTTTTTTCTCGGAAAACATGGTAGTCAATAAGGGCTGATATTTTTGAACTCATGACAGATAGGACACTAGAATTTGGTGGAGAGCTAGGTAATACCACGAGGCTATTCACTCGGTGTCCAAATCGTAGTTATATTTGTACAGGGTGTTTCAAAAATAAACATATTTTGATGGTTTGGAAAAATGATTAAAAGTACATTTTTTTAAATGGCACACCCTGTATTTTAACCGCGGTCCTAAAAGCTCTGTAAATTTCCTATCTTTCAATATATCATGTCCCTATACCTATCTCGAATAGTTTTTGACTTATTAGCATTTATTTGGACAATTTAACTATTACAGATAACATTCACGAGTTTTTAGGAAAATTTGAAAAGTAGCCTTTGGAAACTGTTGTTTTTAAATGGATGACACTTTTCTATTATTTATTCCGTTTCGTTGTCAGTTGGTTGCCGTACTTGAAAATTCTAATTTAAGGTTTTAAGAGAAATGGAAGAAAACAATAATTATTCAAATACAGTACTTATGAATTTATTTGTTATACATGGTCAGTGTGATAAGATCATTAGTCGTACTTGTAGAAAATTCAATGAAATGTATCCAAATTTGCCATCAATGAACAATAAGAAATTTAGACGAATTCAAAGCAATTTCAAAAATTTTGGTTCTTCCTTGAAAGTTCCCAGAAATTTACCCAGACCTGTAACATCTAGTGAGGACAACGAAATTAACGTTTTGGCTTATTTTCATGCCTATCCGCAGGCTTCAATAAGATGTGCCAAAGAAGATTTGGGCTTAACCTATTTCTGCGTGCAAAAAATATTGGCTAAACATAATATGCATGATTATAAGTATACCAAAGTTCAATGTCTTAAGCCTGAGGACTGTCCACAAAGAGTTTTATTTTGCGAAAACTTGTTAGTTCATATTCAGGAAGATCCACAATTTTTAAGGAAAATCATTTGGACTGATGAATCAAAATTTTCTCGCGAAGGAATTTTTAATAGGAAAAATATTCATTATTGGGCGAAGGAAAATCCTCATGTAACGAGAGATACTGGATTTCAAGAAAATTTTCGATTTAATGTTTTTTGTGTAATGATGGACAACAAAATTCAATATTTGATATATGATGAAAATTTAACTTCCAGAAAATACTTAGAAATTTTAACTACATTTGTCGAAAATTTCGTGGACAACCTTCCTCTCGCCCAGTATCGCAGCTGCTGGTACCAATTGGACGGGGCTCCCGCTCACTGCACTGACGAAGTTAGTGCGGAAATACAGAGAATGTTTGAAGATCGTTGGTTCAGGCGTTTGGGACCTTGGAATTGGCCTGCAAGGTCCCCAGATTTAACACCTCTGGATTTTTACCTTTGGGGCACTCTCAAGAATATTATTTACAAGACACCGGTAAATTCAAGGGAAGAGTTAGAAGATCGGGTGAATCGGGCATTTCAAAATTTGGATGCTGGTGAACTTAGACTTGCTACTGGACATGGTGTAAACAAGCGAATTTTAAAATGCTTAGATGTCAACGGCCAACGTTTTGAACATTTATTAAAAACTAATGAAATGTTTTTTACTTTTTTCTTGGTAATTTTGTTAGAAGTCAAAAAAATATTATTATGTACACTACAACTTAAATATGATTAAGTAATTTTAAGCATTTAAGAATTTACTAATTGTTTAAAATTTGTCTAAATTTCTTATTGTTCATTGATGGCAAATTTGGATACATTTCATTGAATTTTCTACAAGTACGACTAATGATCTTATCACACTGACCATGTATAACAAATAAATTCATAAGTACTGTATTTGAATAATTATTGTTTTCTTCCATTTCTCTTAAAACCTTAAATTAGAATTTTCAAGTACGGCAACCAACTGACAACGAAACGGAATAAATAATAGAAAAGTGTCATCCATTTAAAAACAACAGTTTCCAAAGGCTACTTTTCAAATTTTCCTAAAAACTCGTGAATGTTATCTGTAATAGTTAAATTGTCCAAATAAATGCTAATAAGTCAAAAACTATTCGAGATAGGTATAGGGACATGATATATTGAAAGATAGGAAATTTACAGAGCTTTTAGGACCGCGGTTAAAATACAGGGTGTTCCATTTAAAAAAATGTACTTTTAATCATTTTTCCAAACCATCAAAATATGTTTATTTTTGAAACACCCTGTACAAATATAACTACGATTTGGACACCGAGTGAATAGCCTCGTGGTATTACCTAGCTCTCCACCAAATTCTAGTGTCCTATCTGTCATGAGTTCAAAAATATCAGCCCTTATTGACTACCATGTTTTCCGAGAAAAAAAGAAGAAAATAATTATTATCTCGACAACGATACTAGATAGACATAGGAATATGTTAACGAAACTTATTAACAAACCAACAGGGATTCTAAAAAAAATATAATATACCGGATGTTCCATTTAAATTATCATAGGTGCTAATACTTTTCAGTAGAAGCGGCAACACCGCAAGGCCAAAAATAATTTTAAAAGAAAGGTCATGTCCACTTATGTAAACTACCAAATTTTCAAAGTGATCCGTTGACTAGTTCGCCAGAACTTCTAATAGGCCACTCACCATCAATCACCCTGTATATATATATATATATATATATATATATATATATATAGTATATATATATATATATATATATATATATATATATATATATATATATATATATATATATATACATATATATATATTATTTAGAATTATTTTTTGGAGAAATTGTAAATTTTAGTTTGTTTTTGCTTTTGACTATGATTTTTTACAATTTACGATTCAACATGCAAGATTACTTAAGAATTTTTTGCGTTGCTACAAAATTATGATTAGTATATAGGTCTGTATATTTTTAATGGGCACTGATTGTCCGTTGTTGGACGGTAAATGTTACAAGTAAAATATGGGTAAATCATAAAAACTTTTGTTGGGGCCCGTTGTTAAGAGGTATTGTATATAGGTATTTATTTATCTACATAAAGAATGTTTGGTGACTTAAAAAGTGCCCGTTTAGTAAAAGGGTCCATTGTCTAGAGGTGTCCGTTAAGGGGTTATATACAGTTAGAATTTTCAAAAAATCGATTTTTAAAATTTCATTTTCGTAATGTACATACAAGTACACACACAGAAAATTTCAAGGTAATCCGGCGATTATTTTCGAAGTTACACGCATATTTGTAAAGACGTGCCAGATCGATTGAAAGTAGGAAGCCGAAGCGGCAGCGCTTACCTAGAACGCTGTCCCTGTGCATGAGAGCACACGAGAGGGAAGAATGGTCCGCAGACAACACCAACTCGAGTTATTAGAAGCTGCTGAAGGGGCGGAGGGTGTATTATATGGCCCTGGAATAGACGACTCGATGTAATTTGAAAGAAAAATTTTTACTCTATGTAAAGTGCTTTTGAAACTTTAAACCCGTTTTTCTCAAGACTGTGTTTTTAGAGTCGATGACGAAAATTTCTCGGAAACGGCTGAACCGATCAGTCTCAAATTTTAACACAAGCTTCTTAAGTATATTATTTACTAATTAATCGAAGGTTTTTCTCACCGATAAATATTTTTTTTATATAAACAATTTAAGGCCAAAATTTTGGTCAAAAATCTATATTGTTTTTTAAGAAGACGCCATTTTGTCAAAAAAAATTATTTTGCCTATTCCTTCGACTAATTAGAAGATTATACATTACTTTAACGAAATCCGTTTGGTTTTTTCATTTTAGATCATCCAGTCCACAGATATTGTTGTCACCGCAAGATGCCTTTTTTGAGAGGAACTCCTGGAGATCAGCTATAGCAGCTGTCAAAATTATTATTTTTACAAATACAAAAATCTTAAAATACAGCTAAAAGTTACCATAATATGTGTACAAATTTTTACATTAATAAATTTAAAAGTATTTTCAGGAAAAACTCTTGAAAAATCGCTTTTTTTTAGGCCTCCTGACTGTATATATCCCCTTAATCGAAGTTTCACTGTATTTCTTAACAAAAGATTTATTAAACCAATTTTTAGTGCAATTCATGCTTTTGAAATTAAGTTTTATTTAAATACAATTTAAAAATAAACCGTCTGAAACAAACGAATTACCCTTACAGGTCATATATTTTATCCTTAGTAGGTAATATCAGTAGCATCTAAATCACCTGCTCGTTGCCACGCTTTTCCTTCGCAAATTACGTTACGCGGTATCGTAATTAACGTATCGTAGCTGTCAAAATAATGCATCCGTAAATATCCATTGACTTTATATGCACAACGAACGAAATATTTAAAAGTAGTAATTTCTTTACAACGAGCGGTAATTCAAAATATACGAGATATGTATCTAGAATTATTATTGCGCGTGTAATGCCATAAAACTAGAACTGGACCATACAATACAAATTGCACCAGCTGTTTAAAAAAACGCTCACGACGCATGTTCGCAATTAAAATTGCTGGAAAAAAGTTGTCCCGTGTAAAAGGGCTATTAAAGATGGATATTTGTATTGCCAATGAATTTTTAAAGGTAAAATTATACAAATAAATTTGGGCTTGATTTTGCAACTCCTTATAAAAAAAAACACCGAGAGTTATTCATGAACAAAATTCGTCCCTTATTTTGAATCTTGATATAAAAATTGAAAACCAGTATTTACAAAAACACTGAGTACTATAGCTCACTGATGTCATGTAGTCTATACAGGATGTTAAAATAATTGCCTCAAATGCGTTTTTGCCGATATAAATGATTTTTGATCGGTATTATTTTTCTAAAATCATTTATTTTTAAGCACTATTTGCACCAGTAACACTGACGTTAGATTGTCAAAAATGATGTTCTTTAAAGGTCAATATCTCCGTAACCCCCCCCCCCCCCCCGGGATGCACTGCATACTGACCACATACTCTCCAATAAAAAAAAGTGGTTTAAGGAGCCCCGCAGCCCCCGGAGATTCAGTGTCTACTAGGACCACATACTCCCCAATAAAAGGAAAATAATTTGGCGCCCCAAATCATTGTGCCCCTCCATCCCTAAAGGCACGGCACGCCACTGTTGACATATTTTCTATTACTGTTACTCTTCCTATGCGATGGGAATAGAATATAAAATAAATCAGCCGTAGAAAATTCAAAATTTTATACTTTGCTTTTATGTAATAATGGGCTCTTTCACTAAATTTCGACTTTGGTGCCATTGTATCTATGAAAAGTCGCAAAAGTTCCACCTACATCACAATACTATGTTTACTTTTCTTGGAAGTTTTAGTGGAATTTATATTTGGTATATCAAATGGACGTTCCGCCTAGAGATAAGTAATACTCAACATAAGAATTATATTATTTACTTTTGAATTGCGAGTCGTTTTATAAATTATCTTTGACTTTCCTTAATGATTTAGTCTTTTGTGAAATTTAGTATATTTCCTCCCATTCTCCAACCATAAATTTGGCGTTTTAAACAACTGTACACATTAAACTTCGTGCGTATCTTTAGAAAAGCTGCTATTGGTAGCGGCAATATATATATATATATATATATATATATATATATATATATATATATATATATAGAAAAATGGAAGATTTCTTGGCCTATAGGTAATATAATAAATGTAAATGCGAAGATTTACTTCTTCGCTAGTGCAGCGAAAAGGCCGTGAATGAAAAATAAAAATAATGAGTACTATCTTTGATTCTGGTCTGGGTGACCTCCTGCTATCGATTTCTGGGCCCTTACCCATCAGCGGGCAGGCTTACACCCAGGGTGGCTGAAGAACAGACCACGATTTGACCAGAATCAAAGAGAGTCCTTATATCCAAAATGATCGGAAAGGATGGGTAAGATGTAGTGGCTCGCGCCAACTAGTTCACCCAGTGTTGCTCCAAAAATGTTTGGCTGCTAACACAATAATACTCGAAAGTATGTCGAATGTCGATTTTCTCGACGTCGACGGTACAAATGCACCATTGTACAACAATAGTAGAAAAATGGAAGATTTCTTGGCCTATAGGTAATATAATAAATGTAAATGCGAAGATTTACTTCTTCGCTAGTGCAGCGAAAAGGCCGTGAATGAAAAATAAAAATAATGAGTACTATCTTTGATTCTGGTCTGGGTGACCTCCTGCTATCGATTTCTGGGCCCTTACCCATCAGCGGGCAGGCTTACACCCAGGGTGGCTGAAGAACAGACCACGATTTGACCAGAATCAAAGAGAGTCCTTATATCCAAAATGATCGGAAAGGATGGGTAAGATGTAGTGGCTCGCGCCAACTAGTTCACCCAGTGTTGCTCCAAAAATGTTTGGCTGCTAACACAATAATACTCGAAAGTATGTCGAATGTCGATTTTCTCGACGTCGACGGTACAAATGCACCATTGTACAACAATAGTAGAAAAATGGAAGATTTCTTGGCCTATAGGTAATATAATAAATGTAAATGCGAAGATTTACTTCTTCGCTAGTGCAGCGAAAAGGCCGTGAATGAAAAATAAAAATAATGAGTACTATCTTTGATTCTGGTCTGGGTGACCTCCTGCTATCGATTTCTGGGCCCTTACCCATCAGCGGGCAGGCTTACACCCAGGGTGGCTGAAGAACAGACCACGATTTGACCAGAATCAAAGAGAGTCTGGGTAAGGGCCCAGAAATCGATAGCAGGAGGTCACCCAGACCAGAATCAAAGATAGTACTCATTATTTTTATTTTTCATTCACGGCCTTTTCGCTGCACTAGCGAAGAAGTAAATCTTCGCATTTACATTTATTATATTACCTATAGGCCAAGAAATCTTCCATTTTTCTACTATTGTTGTACAATGGTGCATTTGTACCGTCGACGTCGAGAAAATCGACATTCGACATACTTTCGAGTATTATTGTGTTAGCAGCCAAACATTTTTGGAGCAACACTGGGTGAACTAGTTGGCGCGAGCCACTACATCTTACCCATCCTTTCCGATCATTTTGGATATAAGGACTCTCTTTGATTCTGGTCAAATCGTGGTCTGTTCTTCAGCCACCCTGGGTGTAAGCCTGCCCGCTGATGGGTAAGGGCCCAGAAATCGATAGCAGGAGGTCACCCAGACCAGAATCAAAGATAGTACTCATTATTTTTATTTTTCATTCACGGCCTTTTCGCTGCACTAGCGAAGAAGTAAATCTTCGCATTTACATTTATTATATTACCTATAGGCCAAGAAATCTTCCATTTTTCTACTATTGTTGTACAATGGTGCATTTGTACCGTCGACGTCGAGAAAATCGACATTCGACATACTTTCGAGTATTATTGTGTTAGCAGCCAAACATTTTTGGAGCAACACTGGGTGAACTAGTTGGCGCGAGCCACTACATCTTACCCATCCTTTCCGATCATTTTGGATATAAGGACTCTCTTTGATTCTGGTCAAATCGTGGTCTGTTCTTCAGCCACCCTGGGTGTAAGCCTGCCCGCTGATGGGTAAGGGCCCAGAAATCGATAGCAGGAGGTCACCCAGACCAGAATCAAAGATAGTACTCATTATTTTTATTTTTCATTCACGGCCTTTTCGCTGCACTAGCGAAGAAGTAAATCTTCGCATTTACATTTATTATATTACCTATAGGCCAAGAAATCTTCCATTTTTCTACTATTGTTGTACAATGGTGCATTTGTACCGTCGACGTCGAGAAAATCGACATTCGACATACTTTCGAGTATTATTGTGTTAGCAGCCAAACATTTTTGGAGCAACACTGGGTGAACTAGTTGGCGCGAGCCACTACATCTTACCCATCCTTTCCGATCATTTTGGATATAAGGACTCTCTTTGATTCTGGTCAAATCGTGGTCTGTTCTTCAGCCACCCTGGGTGTAAGCCTGCCCGCTGATGGGTAAGGGCCCAGAAATCGATAGCAGGAGGTCACCCAGACCAGAATCAAAGATAGTACTCATTATTTTTATTTTTCATTCACGGCCTTTTCGCTGCACTAGCGAAGAAGTAAATCTTCGCATTTACATTTATTATATATATATATATATATATATATATATATGGGTATGTAGGTGATTGTGTATTGTTTTCTTTTTTTTTCATTTCCTTTGATTTTACTACAGTTTCGTGATGTTTAACGTTGTAGAGTAGGGATTAATGAAAAGCTTGATACAATAAAGAGAAATGTACTTTATGAAATTTTACTTGAAGAATCAGATACATTTTTTTTAGTAAAGCTCAGAAAGAACATCGTTTTAATCATGTTATTACTTTGTACGAAGAAGCAGAAACTGCTTATCCACGAATAAAACGCAATATTTCGATAAGTTCCATATTATTCTATAGGCTATCTCTTGTGGGCATCCAATCAACATTGAACAATTTCAAGCATACACTGAAGAGTATGCGAACATGTATGTTCATTTGTTTGAATGGTATCGAATGAGTACCACTATATGTACAATTTTAATGCATAGTGCAACTTTGATAAAACCTTGTATTCTATCAATCGGAATACTGCCTGAAGAGGCTCAAGAGGTCCGAAAACATCCGAAACTATAGGGAGAATTTCGGGAGGAAATCTTCGAGAACACGCAATATGGAGGATGTCAAGGCTAATACTTAGCTCAGATTCCTACATATCACAGCTTATGAAAAGCGGTAAACAAAATTAATCTAAAGAATTAATTAATGTACTTTCGGACCCGCAACAGATTATAATAGGTTTTGCTTATTTATGCTTTATTTTAATCATTGTCATTTGTGGTAATAAATGTAAAAATTTAACAGTCTGCCCTTTTATTTCTACTTACAAGCCTTCACTTCGCTAACTTAACATTAGAATAATAATACAAGACTAATTTAACGCACAACTATTTTTGGTCAGGTTTTTTGCACTTTTTCCCATAGTGCGCAGCACATAGGGGACATGTCGCTCAAAGTTAAACCATGTTTTTCAGGAGATGCAAAAGAAGTTTTTTTAGATTGTTATTTCCCTCTTACTTTTATAGGCAACTATAAATGTTTTGAAATTTAAAACCCATGATACAGATGTTATGCAGTTTACTTTATTTAAGGTATCAAATCCTGAAATATCATGAAATGTCTTAAAACATTAACGTTCAGATTCACTAAGAAGGTTTAAGATTTAGTACTGGTTTAAATTAAGATCTTATAGTTGATCAGTTATGTTTTGACAAGCTTTTGTCTTGTCATTGTTAATAAGTCGTCATTAAAAACTTGTGAATTATTCTGATATCTTAGCGAATTGCTTGGTTTCCAAATGATTTTCATCTTGGAAAGAGTTGCTGTAATTAATGTAGTTCTATTATTGTCGAAAGTTCGTCCTAAAATTGCCCTGTTCTTTATAAATTTGCGAAAAAGCTCAGAAATAAATTCATAGTATAAACCTTAGTTGTCTTATTCTTACACCTGTCAGTTTAAAACATTTGGTTGTCAAATTAGACCGGACTAGCGTTGGAGAATCTGGCTGGAAATTTCTACCCAAAACTTCGAGATATGTCACCTTACTTATAAAAATTTTAGTTAGTTAAATTTAAAAATATTAAAAAGCATTACTTCTAAAAAGAAATTTTATTTCTTACAAACATACACAATACCAAATGTACGAGTATTTTTGAGTTAATTCAACCAAATAAGTAAAATTATTAATTTTTCGAGTTATGTCACTTTTATTCCGGATGAGCGATGTATAGGAAAACTTGGCAGAAATTACAAAAATCAGATTAACAATATGAGTGGTAATATTGAGCGAAACGCAAGTCTAGACTTGTTGGCAGTCATACCTACCTCCTATTCGAAGAACCACTCTGCGTTTTACTACGCCTGATAACTTAGTCTTGTTACCGGCTTCCCCGTACGCGACTATAGGAGAAGGTCCAGTGCGTTGTTTTCAAAGTGCTGTCTTATGAATTATTAAACATTATTGAACCGTTTTTGCGATGAATGATATTCTTTCAGGTTAGTACACTGATTATTATTTACCATTACGTAATATCTCACATTCGTCGAAATAATTGTAGGAAAAAAAAGTCACATTTCCTTCGAAAATGATAGTAACAAATAGTTTGTGTAATGTTTTGTTTGGGTTCCAAGTCCGGGTTAACATTTTGCTTTTTTGTGATAAATTAACGTGTCTAGTTGTATTTTCAAGCAGAAAAGTTTGCGCCATTTTTTTAATTACAAGATATTTATCGATAGTACATACTGTTTTTTGATAAACTAAAAAGTAATTGTCAATTTTTTTTTAGGATCGAGTTCTGATCGTATATTTATATCAAGACGTGTTTTGTACAATGAAATGAGAAGCAAGAAGAATGTAGAAGACCAAATAAATTTATTATGGGAATATATCAAAAATCGTACTAACATTTATTCCATAAATAAACATTGGTATTTAACTTCATATTTTGTAGTTTTTGCTTTGTAACAAAAATAGCAATCCATTAATTTATGCTAACTTTTGATGCCTTTGGCCCCTATGTACGCGGTCCGGCAGTTTTAGTTTTATTGCTATATATATATATATATATATATATATATATATATATATATATATATATATATATATATATATATATATATATATATATATATATATATATATACAGGGTGACGCGGATCTAAATGTACATGCGATACCATAAGATAGAGACCACCTTGGGGGTTCTAAATCACCCGCATTTAGTAGTCCAATCTCTAACCTTTACCGAGATACAGAGTGTTTTATAAGTTTTGCCTAAAATTTATTTTTGTAATATTTCTGTAAGCACTTGAAATAAAAAATTCATAATGGGTAAGAATGTTTTGTACTATTTGTGGGTTTAAAATGCCATATGCAAAAGTTCTAAAATCCAGGTCCGTACTTAAAATAAAATTAGTTTTTCATTTTTTTTAAATTCACATATTATACCGGATTTTTGAAACTTGTAATTTCTACTCCAAACAAGCATAAACATATGATTCTATTGACATGGTTTTCAAAGTTGCCGCACTAACCACGAAGTCATAAAAAATAGGCGTTTTTAAGAAATCAATGAGAAAGTACATTTCAAATAAACAAAATCTGCTAAAAAATAGTTGGTAACCTTAGAAAAGTGTCCATATTGACTAGAAATATTATGCACTACTTGTCGGATTAAAATGGCATACGAAAGTGATAGAATCCAGATCCTCACTTAAATAATAGGCCCATTTGAAATTTTCGAAATTTGACACCCTGTACATCAAATTTTGAAAAAAAAATGCATTTGGAACGAGCATAAAAACTGAAATTATTGACATGATGTTCGAAGTTGCCACACTTATTACATGATCGTAGAAAATAGGAGTTTTGCAAATCTACATTTAGGTAAATTGTTTTATTAACAGTATTAATGGTTAAAAACAATAAGGATTGAATTCGAAAAATTGGGAATAAATATTAATACCTAGAACAACTTAAAATAAACCTAAATCAACAACAATTAATTAAAATAACACAAAGATAATCATACATAGTACAAGGCATACTGTTCCTCAAAATCATAATTTAACAATAAAATAAATTATTTTAGAAGATTTTCAAAATGACCGCCATTGACTTCTTCACACTTCTAGGTATTAATATTTATTCCCAATTTTCTGAATTCAATCCTTATTGTTTTTAACCATTAATACTGTTAATACAAAAATTTAACTAAATGTAGATTTGCAAAAGTCCTATTTTCTACGATAAAGTAATAAGTGTGGCAACTTCGAATATCATGTCAATAATTTCAGATTTTATGCTCGTTCCAAATGCATTTTTTTTTTTCAAAATTTGATGTACAGGGTGTCAAATTTCGAAAATTACAAATGGGCCTATTATTTAAGTGAGGACCTGGATTCTATCACTTTCGTAGGTCATTTTAATCCGACAAGTAGTGCATAATATTTCTAGTCAATATGGACACTTTTCTAAGGTACTTTCTCATTGATTTCTTAAAAACGCCTATTTTTTATGACTTCGTGGTAAGTGCGGCAACTTTGAAAACCATGTCAATAGAATCATATGTTTATGCTTGTTTGGAGTAGAAATTACAAGTTTCAAAAATCCGATATACAGGGTGTTGAATTTAAAAAAAACTAAAAACTAATTTTATTTTAAGTACGGACCTGGATTTTAGAACTTTTGCATATGGCATTTTAAACCTACAAATTGTACAAAATATTCTTACCCATTATGAATTTTTTATTTCAAGTGCTTACAGAAATATTACAAAAATAAATTTTAGGCAAAACTTATAAAACACCCTGTATCTCGGTAAAGGTTAGAGATTGGACTACTAAATGTGGGTGATTTAGAACCCCCAAGGTGGTCTCTATCTTATGGTATCGTATGTACATTTAGATCCGCGTCACCCTGTATATATATATATATATATATATATATATATATATATATATATATATATATATATATATATATATATATATATATATATATATATATATATATATATATAATTTTGTGATGCATAATGGAAGCGCTAACGAAAAGAAAAAAGGTTGTTTCATCTTAAAAAGATAAATTAAAGACTATAACAAGACTGCATGCGGGTGAAACAATATTGGAAATTAAATAAATCCAGGTTAACAGAGTTTCCGGTTATCAGAGTTGTCAAGCCCACGTTAGCTCAGATAATCGGGGTTCTACTATAGTTCATCAATTCTGAACATCTCCGATATTCAATATTCTTATATTAGTGGTTCTGATTTCTGTAGCACTTTCTTTCTACACTAGAGGCAATTTAGCACGTCAACTGATGCTGACAAAACAGCAGGTGGCCGCACAACGCCGAACACACACGAACGCGCTCGTCAATCCCCCCGACCCCCGTAAAACAGCTAACCGTCGCTCGTTGTCAAATGAGCATCAGACGTTATTCACTAGATTTTTTTTAGGTCAAATTGATTTTGAATTACATATTTTCGGTTTAAATCTCAGCTAGTTATTAACATATACAGTAACATCATTTTTACAGTAATAGGTAAAATTAATATTGTTTTTAACTAATTCTCTTGTAAATATTATATATTATGTAGTACCTACATTTGTTCCGTTAAAATAAGAGAAATATAAATTGACCTAGAAAATAAATAAAAATTGTACAAATCTGTTTTTAATTATCTCATCTTACCAAATTGTCTGATATCTTAATCTTCGTCAGTTTTCTGACAAAATTAATTTTAACACCCTGTATTTCGGGCGACTACATTATACTTTAAATCACTGAAACCGTCGGGAAGATCAATTCTAATTCTCATCATCAATAACGGTAACTTCGTTAACGTTTTCCTCGATAGTTACCTCGTTAACGTCCTCTTCAAGAGTTACCTCATTGACAAATACCTCTTCAGGTTCTTCTTCAACTGCTTCACAGAATATGTTTTCACTTAAAAAGGTACCTTCGTCCAGAACTACTTGTTCTTCAGGTTCTTCCTGTATTAGTTCTTCTTCAAAGACGGCTGTAACAAGTAAAAACAAAGGGTTGGGTTTAACAACCTATGGAAAAGTTTGACTCAAGAGTAAACGACGTTCCTTATTAAATGAATACAAAAAACCGAAAAATATATTTTGGGATAAAACAGAACTTTACACAATAATAAATATCCTTGCAAGACCAAATTTTAAAGAAAATTTTTTACTCAAAAGTTGAATATATCTTACATTAAAACATAAAACAAATTCGATAGGTTAGCATTGCTATCTCGGTTACCGTAAGAGATAGAGAGTTAGTTAAATTGGGGAAAAGTTGCATACGCCACTGAGCTATTTAAGGTATTCCGAATACTTTTGTATATCGTCGAGAAAAATCGAAATATATTTTTTTTTGTTATTTCTTTAAGTCTTTGTTGCTGAAGCTATAAAATACTGAAAAGCACTTTCTGAAGGCACTTTTGTAAGCTGTACAAAATGGTGGTATTAGTTTTAAAATTCAATGTTTCATTTTTTACATACGATCTTCAGGTCTAATTTTTTAAAATGAACCTGTATTTTTTTATTTCATTTTTTAAAAGCACTTTCAGTCCTAAATACAACCATGTATCATACTCAGTATTTTGTTAAAGAAATAAGTCATTTATAATGTTTGTTCCAACCAACAATTTTTGTATCGTCCCCGAACGGTTATTGGGATCATTCGTACTGATGTTGTGCGCAGACGTGTATTTTTCACAGTTCCGTGACGGTGCAAAATAAACACGGGTTGGCTTTGTGAACCGATTTAGTTACCGAATTAATAACATAACCTTAGTTTATGTAATGAATTGTCAATTGAGGATTTAAGGATCATAAACCATAACTCTTTTATGGATATAAACAAAATAATGACCGAAAATACAGTATTAGGAGGTAAGGCGGTAGGATTCTGCATTTTTTTCGGTTCATTTAGCATTAGCTCCAAATCGTCCTCGCTCGTTGATATGTCCGATAGAACATCGCTATCTCCTCCGTCACTCATGGTAAAAGAATCAAATTAAACAAAAATAAACGCTGTGAAAATCTCAAACCCTTCGACTAAAATGCCCATATTGCCCATTAACAAAAACCATAAATACATAGAAAAATATTTAAAAATAAATGGAAATTTCAAAGTGTTAGCCCCAGCTGACTAAAAGCTTAGTGCGCAGGTCATCCCAAACGATTCCAATGTTTGGGCAAGGATCGAAATGACGGTACGAGAACCCGTTCAAGAACGGTCACAAATTTGATTGGAAAACTTACAGAACCGTCCTATAAATCGTCAAGTTAAGGTTGGAACGCATTTTGTTTGATACGCATGCGCCTGACCGTACTAAGTACGGTTTTTGGTCGGACTGGACCAAACCTATAGTATAAAACATATTCTATCTCTCTATTATCTCTTTAATAAAACATTAAATTTGATACTTGGTTGCATTCAGGAATGAGATTTCAAAAAATAAAAAATATAGGTCCGTATTTAAAAAATTAGACCTGATGATGATAAATACAAAATGAAACATTTAATTTTAAAACTAAAACCACCACATTGCACTATGTGCAATCTAGATAAGACCATATTTTTTGGCCAAAAAGAAAATTTTCAAACTGTTTTTAAGGAATTGAAAATTATTAAAACAAACATACCAAACTAATCCATATCACACAAGATATAATAATTATAAGTAATAACATTTTATTTACATAGTCGTTTAAAAAAAATGTTTAGTAATGTTAGCATTAATTTCTGCTGGAGCATATAGCTACCGGTTGTGACAATTTGGAAATAAAAGATATTTGTGCTACAACGGGCTATTATAGTGTCCCCGGAGTGAGTTGGCGATAGGAAAAACTTTTTTATTTTTAATATTTCAGAAAAATATTATTCTTTATAAAAGTTTTTGTTCATCAGGCATTGCCCAAATCTGGTTGGTCAAACTTATGATTCACTATACAGGGAGATAGAACACTAGAATAATATGACTTTCAAGAACCCCAAATCTCTAAAATCTGGTTCTGTAAAATAAACTAATTACAGTAGATTACACTACTCCAGAAAGAGAAGCATATCTGCAAGTTTAGGTGATGTTTTCACAAGGGCAATGGACTCATCAGATCCGTTCATTTCTAGTGTTTATGTAACAAAAAAAAAACACAAATATATAAATTTTCTCTTGAAGTAATTGCGCTTCTAAAACCGATTGCTAAACCATCAACTTCAGCTGAGACACAACCGTTTTTTAAGGAAAATGACGAAGACCAAAAAGAAAAGAAACAATGTGGGGATGGGGAAAATCAAGAAAGAATGATTTTCTCCCTCTTGAAAGTCATCATCTAGACTATTCTAGAGGACTTAGAACTAGAAATAGAATAACGATTTTAAGTCGTACATTGTCTTTCATTCTCTGTACTAGTAAGTGAAAACGTATTTACTTCTTATTCTAAACTAATAAACACTATTACGCTGCTTGCTTTAATTTTAGATATTTTAACGAAAATAATACCTAATTTAGCACAAGAACAACGCTGAACTCGAATTTGAATTTAGGCCAAAAAATATGGTCTTACTTCCCATAGTGCGCCGTAGAGATAAAAGGTCCTACGAAAGTGCTTTTAATTTTTTTTAGCCCAGAAACAGAGGCGTAAAAAAATAAAAACGAACTTCTGAAATTTTGTTTTTTCTGTAATATCTTCGAAAGTATTCGGAATACTTTTAATTTCTCAGATTATAATTCAGCATCAAATTGCGCAACCTTGCCCTAATTTAACCAACTCTCTATCTTTTATACCGGGTTTACATACAGCCACTGCCGCTGCTCCTCGCACTGCTATATGTACTTCTCAAAATTCTTCGGCGGCAGCGTCGAAGCGAGCGAGTGTTCACATTGCCGCTCAAGCATCCCGCTCTACACTTACTCCACGTTCTTCTGGCAATGGAGGGCATAGAAATTCTTGTATCGTCGGCGCTCTGCCTTTTGAATTTATACAACTATGTGAGTGCTTTAAAAAGAAACGAAATAAAAAAATTTGTCACGTACAAGCCATACTTGCACAATTAAATTATTAATAGTAATGCACAAGCGTTTCGACTGAGCCAAATTAAAAATTTTGAGAAACTTTTAAGGACAAAAGTTGTTCCTTACATTATAAGAAATATTTTCTGTTGAAAAACTTTTTCTCTAAAACCAATGGTTCAGCAGTTATGACTTATAACTACTTTCTTTAGAACAACTTCTATCCTAGCTAAAATTAGGTTCCACCCCAAAAAGGCGGAGCAGAAGGAGGTAGTTTACTCTTATTTGTTGAATTTTCCAATGTTATAAAAATAACATAACAATTTGTCTAGAGTCTAGACAGATAATAAAACTAAATGTTGTCCCTAATGGCACAAATAATAACAAAAGTTTTGTAAAATGTAAATTTGATAACAGTCTGGGTAAAATTTCTAATATAAATGGGTAGTTTTTAGTGTATTATTGTCCAGACAAGAAGCACTTAAGTAGGTTATCAATGGTTGGAATATTTAGGCCGTATTGTTAGGATAATGTAATTTAAATATTGTTTGTTATTTCGGGGTTTTATATAATGTAATAAAGTAAATATTAAAAGATTCTTTTTGAATTTTAAAATAATTAGATGTTTGAAACTAGACAATGATCATATGTATATTTACAACAGTACCTAACACTCCGAAGATTGCTATCGCACTGACCGTTTCAGGGTATCAATGGTTTGGAGGCTACCGGTCGTCACGCTTGACAACAAGACGAGTTACCTTTCTGCTTATTTATTAATCTTGTGACCGGGACGCCGATTCTAACCTATCGAGTATGTAACACCCTCTATACTACATATACTAGAAACTTTAAAAAAATCTGAACGAAAACCAATAACTAAACAACTTTATCACATAAAGTACATAAAGCCTACCTTCTGGATCAATTTCTTGCTCAACATATTCTTCCTCCTGAATAACCTCCTCCTCTAGAACGGGAACATCATTCACTTCGGTCGAATCAATTTCACCATCACCGACAAAAATTTCCTGTTTTAGATTTTCGCAAGCAAACTCACTTTCGTCCATCCCTACTTCTTCTTCCTCTACCACTTGAACAGCTTCTTCTTGGATAATCTGTGATTTTTTGATAATTTTCGGTTTAAAAATAATTGTTTTTGGCAACTGAAAATAATGAATAATCTCTCATGGAATAAAAAGATCTCTACGAGTTATTTAATAAAATACATATGGGCTGCTCAAAATATTTGGAAACAAGGTTCTACACCCTTTATTACGCGTTGCATAAAATATCTCGTAATACTACGAGGGTGGATCAAATATAAACCGGACTTTTTTTTCAAAAATTTATTGTTATAGTAAAAGAACATTTTGAACACGTCTTATTTGTCTACATAATATCCACTTTTATTTACACATTTTTCCCACAGGATTGAAATTTTGATTTTTGATCCAAATATTTCACGGTTTTTCATTTTTTGTGGTCAAAATGGTTCAAATTAAAATCCCATATACATACGTCATCGGAAAGAGCTCTTCGAAATCAATGGTGTCCATATTTTTTAGTTTCTTCGATCTTTACAGAAAGGGAGCAATCGCCGATTAAATTTCAATTTTTTGACTCTTTTTGACCTCAACATCGGTATATTTGAATCACTCTGTATTTTTTCCCATCTAATTTTTTAACACTATCTTATAAAGGGATAATCACACTTTAAAATGGATACCGAATGGGTCATCCAGGAGCGTATTTAAGGGATAAAAACATAATTTTCTTGATTTCTTCCGACAAATCCTATTTTTAACCGACATTATTCCACTCTATTTTCCTTATTTAATTCTTGTTGGGATTATTTCGTCCGATAATATCTAAGAATACCTCCCACTAACTTAAATCGCTCATTTTTTCGTTAAAGTTATAATTAAACAGGTTTATTAGCATCGGGGACATGCAAAATTGGAAAATTTTTGATTTTTTTTGCTATGAAAACAAAGAATTGAAGTTTATTTACTCGAAATTATTAAGATATGATGTGTCAAAATTTCTCAAAAATGCTAGTTTTTGATGCAAAATTGAAAGGTTTCTGGACTGATTTCGGCTTGAAATATACATGAATAAAATTTTAGGAACCTTCCACTTCAAGTGCAGGGATATTTCATTGGATGAGTTACGCATTAAATGCCATTTTTATTGACTTTTTGATGACCCTACAACACTGGAATTCGCCATTCATTATGAGTCTTTTATGACTCATAATGAATGGTTGTTAATAAATACCAAAATGGATAACAGCAATCGCCATAAACATTTAATTTATGCAGAAAATATAAAAAAAAATCAGAATTATTAATTTATAATTTATAATTTTTTAAAATAATAAATATTATATTTTTAAATAAGGATGCATTTTATAAAAAATACATGATTTATCAGTCTTACCTCTCCTTCATTATCATCGGAGACACTGACGACTTGTTCTTCTTGAACAATATGTTGTTTCACCACTGGTCTTTTAATAATTTTGGTAGGTTTAAGAATTACCGCTTTTGGTATCTGGAAAAATACGTAAGATTTCATATTTACAGCAAGTATTGTAAAGGTATGTGTTTCGCCTGTTAGCAGAAAAAATTGAAATCGGTACTCAGAATTAGCGAGGAGAATTCATCAGACAGATTTCAAGTGGTCTTAAGGAAAATTTTAGACAGAACGTAAACAGCACAGCAAAGTAGAGTGCAAAAGAGACACCTAAACTCTCAGAGCTGTCTTATGATTGCAGGCGCAGTCCGTAAGTTATTTTACAGATGGGGCAACTAGTGATATCAACTTAACAAGCAAAATACACTTTTTTAATTAAGGAAGGTTTTTATTAATAATGTGCCTATTCTGCCAAGAACTTATTTACCTACCAATAAACACTCTAAAAATATAAAATACTAAAATTGCACTGTTGCAGTGACTTTTTTAAATTACAAGCAAACAGTTTATTACACTGCTAGAGCCACTGTTAACAAAAGTACTCAAGTACTAGTACTACACTTCTACACAAAGAACACAACACAAATATTTAAATTATATACTAAAACATACACAACAAAATTATGAAAGCCGAAAAACCTCGTAAACTAAATTAATAATAAGTGCCGGCGCGACGTAATGAAATGTAAACAAAAATTTATGCAAATTAAATGCGTATATTATATTGGGTGATTAGTTTTTCTTTGTCTAACCCAAATGTTTTGCAATATCAGGGAGCGGTTCGAGTATATTTCCATAGTGGCTCGGGACAAAGCGAGAAACGGTGGCGTCGACTGTCACACGCTGGCTGAAAGCGATATTATTGGTGGGCCTTCGACAATTTCGTCGTTATATTTGTCTCGTTTTAACTTCCTAAAGCGCGTACACTTCTCTTTTAGTTTAAATGCATTTATATAGTTTTCTCCTTGAGGTAAATTTAAAATACGGCCGAGCCCGGAGCAAGTACTACAGGAATTGCTGCATCGCTTCGCTTGGCTTGGCTCGATCCTTTCTTGGGGGTTTCCCATGGAACTTGCACTTTTTTGAAAGAAAAAATAATTATTTTTTGGTTTGAAAAAATAAATTAGGTGGATCATTGAAAATACGTTATTAGGTGGGTCCTTAGGCCCACCATATTAAGACAAGTAATAGAGACAAAGAAAACGTACAGACGAGGGACGGAGAATGTTAGTAAACAATATGTGTTGTACCGTATTGTTTACTAGTCCTTCACGAATCGATAAACCCAAAGCCGCTAATCAAGTGAACTCCAAGATCAACAGATACCGGTTATCCTTTTTTATTCGCAACTCCTAGAGAAATATAACAAGTTATCAGCCGATGTCTGAAGTAATCCTTGGGTTATAGAATAGTTTCGCCAAACCTTTTGTTCTTTGGTTTCGCCAGACACGTCATTTGTTGTTGTCATTTACTTGTGTTTGTTGTCGTGGCGGTGTTTTTCGCCTTTTTTGCACTTTTTAAGTGTTTTAAAACCTTCACATATCATCGTGTTTAATGTGTGTTATATAATGATCAGTAAATGTATTGTTTGTCCCAAATGCGACACAAAAAGTGGAGTACCATCATTTCAAGGTAAGTAAACAATAATTTTTCTGACCGTCACTTGGATATAAATTTTTATATATTTCCTGGTCTTGCGATCATTAATTGTGACGTTTAGTTAAATAACAAGATACTTCTTTTACGTTTCGATTTATTCTTAATTAAACCATCATCAGAAATTGAAGCTATAAAGAATTTTTTGAACATTGAAATATTGATATAACATAATGTTTTATTGGCGTTTCCTGTACAAGGGCAGCTGGCTAAATAGCAAACATAGTTGTCACCATGATTAAAAAATTTAAAAAGCTGTAGGTTTCACCTTTTCGAGGAATAGCTATTGCACTTTTTCGGATTTGTCACAATGTATTTAGTTATACAATAAATATTACATTACTTTTTAGATTTCCTGGTAAAGGACGCTGTTATTAATTCAGTCACTTAAGTTAAAAATGAAAATATAGACCAGTATTCAGAGCATAGATTTTACCCAAAAAAATCTGGAATAGGAATCCTGCAACTGTGGTTCCTGTAAAGTTGGAGTACATATTTGTAAGTATTGTTCATGCCAAATATACGTGATTGTTTTATTTCTGTAAAACAGGGACGTTACTTGTCTATATTTGTTTTCCACAATAATTTATGTATTGGGACAATATATGACTGAACTGACTCCGTAGCCTTAGTAATTGAACCTGTAATGGTTAAATGCGAGTTCTTGTAACCAATTTGTTATTATTTTTCTCTATGAAATATTATCTGTTGGGTAGGAAAATAGCTACACACACAAATTTATTTTTTACAGAATAACAATCTTTAAAACCAGAGCTAGTAACATTGCAGAACGATTGTAAATTTATCAAAAGTCTTTCTGTAGACTTCAAATTGAGTGAAATTACAAGTGTGTAAAATATTTTCTAAACTCTTCTAAGCACGGTTTAATATTTTTAAATTAACTACTGACATTAACAAAGAGAACCAAATGTTTTTTTTTTTCATTTTTAGGCACCGTTCTCCAGTTTATTAACACCCACAAGTTTTTACAGCTACAGAATTTGCTCAGGTTTTTAGCAGTTCATATTCCAGCTGTGTAGATAAAGAAACGTCAAATAAATAAAATTAGAATGCTCAATGATATATTTAGGTATTTACATGTAGGATACAGTGTATGTAGGCTGTAGTCATACAAATAATCTTTTTGAGGTAGGTTGGATTAGGAAGAATTTCTCCTTTGCAACTTATTTTATAATGTAAGTAACCAGTAATATGTAAAAAGTGTCAAATGATAATAAACCATCAAAAATATAACACATTTAATTTATTTTTCTGTAAGTACGACAGGTTTTCTTCTGGAAATAATTTCTACTTTAAAGCCATATGACCACCTTAGTATGGTCGACAATTATAATGTGCACGTGTATCATTTTTAGAAATAATGGAATATTTTTTTTTTGTGTTTAGCCGCTTTCATCGACATTATACTCTAAAGGAAGGAGTAATTCTGTACTAAAATATGATAAATTGGACTATAAGTGCTAATTTTGTTTCATTTTAAACTACACATATTCTTCAAAAATTAGCAAACACCATCACCTTTCCGGTTAGTAATTTACTTTACAAGCCCGGCAGGTGACTTATTACAGTACGAGTTGTTTTGAATAGAAACGAGTGCTGTAATAAGACCTAATGTATGGGTATCGTATAATATTTTATTTCATACTGTCTTTATAATCCTTTTTAATATAAATAAAAAGTTATAATTATTGAAATTTAAAAAATATTAGTTGGCAAACTAACAATCGCATCACCATAACGATGTTATAGCCATTGTTTTCCATAGCTAAGTATGATATGACTCATTTGCGGCCGGTAAATCGAACATTACAGTATCTGATACCGTAATGTGTTGCCTAGCAACAAATGGGTCCGAGAAATAGTCACATACCGGACAGTATGAAATAAAATACTTTGTATAATTTATCCTAAGGCAGGTTGTGTAGACTATTTAAGGGGGCGTGGATCACTGACCAAATGACCTTATGGACAGGCCGTGCCTGTTTGTTTATAAGAACAAGTGAAATTATTTCGATCAAATTCATAGATTCTCTGGTTCTTAGCTTTTTTACCAAAAATGCATTAAAATATGTTAAGCGTGACCACAAAAGTTGGATTTCTCTAATTTAAGACAGAAAAAATTTTGAGATGATCTAGACTCGATGCTCTTTGGTTGTAACTGAATTTTATTATTTTATTATACAATAAAACTAACCCTAAAAAATATCAAATATTTTTTACTATAGAAATAAAAACTGTCAATAATCAGTTAATTCACAAATACAGTAAATGTGACCTTACTCAAAGGAATGCCAGTGTGTTGAGTGGTTTGTTTAGAATATGGCATGTTGTGGACGCAACTTGGTGCCTACATTTAGGCCATGAATCAATATCTTAAAAAGTAGTATGTCTTTCGGGATTAACACTTGCTTCAAATTATTCTTTGTATATTAACCTTTAGACGTTTAACATTTAATAATAAAAAACAGTCTGTATTTTCTAATACATAAATCGCAAAAAGCTTGAATAATTCAAAAACCACATTACTTACATTGCCACTTCCTTGGGGAACAACCTTTAGGATGACATTCTTTCCAGATGCAGTTTTGACCATTACCAAGTTAGAAGCAAAATTTGGTTGTTTGGCAATAGATTGTGTTGAGGTTTTTAATGACTGAGAAGCTTCTTTACTGCCAGACCTAAAGTTGTTCAACACGAAATTACTTTTTGAGTACCTAATCATCATGTACGTTGGAATAGGTTCAGCATAAACCACATTATAATAAACGCATTTAATAAGTACAGTAAGCAGATAGGTATATTTATTTTATTTATTTATTTATTTTCTTCACTTCAAATTTATGTTACAAACATAAAGTGAAATGGCGTCAACAAAGAAAGTATCTACAATTACAAATTACTTATAACTGTATCAGTTTCAGTTTTTCGTTCATGCGTTTTCTGTTTGGGCGAAAACGAAAATCGGGAAAGTCCCGGTTTATCATTCCGTCACGCAGTAACGCGGTATAACGTTTGTGATTGGTGAAGTTTCGGGGAAGTCCCTGTTTAATGTTTTCAGTATTGCTTTGTGAAATTCTTGGATCCGGAACGCTTTCCGGACGCCCGAATTAAGAATAGGTATGTATTTCAAATAGTATTTTTTTGAAAAAAAATTTCAACGTATGTATATAAATATATACCGATATCAATGAAAACTGAGCAAACCTGAGCAAACGCTCCGTAAGCAACGCAATAGAAAATAATAATATGACAATATAATTTATTTCCATTTTTAAACGACGACAGTAATCACAACTTACATCTAGTAACTATATTTTTGCTTTAATGCCAAAATTATACAAAAAAAAAACAAAAACACCAAAAAACAATAATAAATGTGGCAACACTGTGTTTCCATAATGCAAAACGTCAATCAAAATTGATTTTTACCATAACCTCAAATATGTTGCAAAACCTTAAAATAATTAATCGATAAAAATCGTTTTTTACTAATACAGTAATTTCTGAGTAAAAATATTGTATTTTCCACATTAAAGGTTGTTTATAAACGTAAGTTATATCAATATTAATAAAAAATGTGTTAAAATTCCAAAACTAAAGGTGTCCGGATAGTAGGACTGTGGTGTGATTTCACAACTTGTGATTTTGTCACAGCTCCGGGGCTGTCACAGTCACGACCTGCTCCGCTTCGACTAAAAAAGAAGTGACGGGGTGACACCGACGGCAACTAGGTTCGATTAAAAGTTGTTCTTGGGTCCGGTCCGAAGATGCCGAACGGTGACCGATCACAATATCTACATCACGCTTTCATTTTATACGCCACGCTTTGCGGACGACGGGACAGATACGACGGCGACGAATAAATATGAGCAATCACCGGTTCAAGGATAATCGAGAGCAGGCGGAGTCAAGTAAGTACTTAGTTGTAGGCTTGCTATAAAGTTTTTGAGGGCAATTAATCGTTTTAAATATGTTTTAAGTATTAAAAAATAATTTCTGCATATTAATTATTAAACAGTAATATATTAAACAAAAACAAATAAACATTAAAAACAAACAAGAAAAACTAGAACAACATAACAGAAAAAAAAATACATTTCATATAAATAAGGACTAAAAAACGTAACAAAGCATAATTCTTTCTATTCTATTATTCTATTCTATTTTAAATACTATATTTTGAGTTTATGTGCAGACTTATTAAATATTTTGTTTTTGGCTATGAAAGCGATGCTCGACGTTCATGTAAAAAAATTCCTGCATTGGAGAAACACCTCTCGCATGGCACTGATGTTCCGAGAGCACAATATTTCTTTCTTGAACAATAATTTTCAAGTTTGAGTAATTGTATGAGTGTTCGGACCACCATTGTAGTGGATCTTTATCACGAGGTAACAGATCATCTTCTAGGTAACGTTGAACTTCAACGATATCTTTTGAGGACGCTGTGCCTTGTGGTTTATGGGTGGCAGCCATTGTATCGAATGTATCCCATACAGAAAAGTTATTTTCGTTGGAGGAAGGAGAAGAGTTTTCAGCCTCCTTTGTCAAATAAAAAATACCAGTCGCATAGACAAAACGTAATCTTTCGGCAATCTCGTTCAAAAAAAATTAATTTTGTAAGCGCGGCCGCCTATTAGTACCACGCCGACAGAGGTGCCTTTGTCGCCGGTAAAGTGACAAATAAACCGGTAGCGCTGCATGCAGTTGTACCGAGCCGAGCCAAATTGCGATTCATCTTTTGGTGTGACAAAATCACAGGTTTTAGTCACAGTGATACACATGGAACAGTCACAGATCGGAACTGTGACAAAAGAATCACGCTTTTTCCCAGCCCTACCGGATAGTGTTATGAAACCAAATTATTAATTTATTTCTCCGGAAAAAGCCTGTTATACTACAGTTATGTTATAAATGATTAGATATCATTAGTGACATTAGAAGAGACACAAAAATGTATTTTATTTACGAGTATTACCTTTCGTATGCAGTAAGAACCCAAAATTCTTCGTTTTATATGTGCCAATATATCGGCAATTTTCCTGCCGATACGATGCGATACCGATAATCGGCAAGAACTGCCGATATGCCGATATAACGATATCAATATCGGTATCGTGCGATCTCTAATATTTATTTAAACTATTTAACCAAAAGTTGATATAAGAGAGGTTTAAAGTAACATTTTTCTTTTAGTTCACTTTATTTCGTTGAAGAATTCAGAATTCCTTTAATACCGTTTCATTTAGATTGAGGTGGTTCAAGGTTGTGTTGATTCTTTAAACGTTTACTTAGTGACAAAAGAGTGTATACATATATACATACGTGAGGAGTCTATATTTCAAAATAAAGAATAATTATCTGCATGAACACCACTGACAGATAGGTTGGTAGGTATACTTATTTTGTTTTTTATGTACTCATAAATCCAATATTTGTGCACCCTAAATCTTATATATATATATATATATATATATATATATATATATATATATATATACAGGGTGATTCACGGTCGATGGTAGGTTAGACGTTTATGGAGAACGGAACGCGGGATTTTTTTGAAAATTTGGCAACGTGGGTAATTAGCTATGCTCTGTCCATCTAAAATATTTTCAGCATTGCGACGTTGCCGCTTCTATCAAAAAGTCCTAGCAACTTTATTTTTTTAAATGGAACACCCCATATATTAATAAATTTTTAGAATCGCTCTTTTATTACAATACTTTTTTGTTAATATTACCCTATACCTATCTCTATCGGTTTTCGAGATAAAAATTAGTTTGTGTTAAATATGGTCCAAAACATGGCCCTAATTACACGTAAGTAAATTAGTGCTCTCAATTCATGGAAAGTTGATATTTTGGCGGTAGTTTAGACAGACCCGATGTATTTATTTTTCACCATGAAATCGACTCCATATCATACAGGGCGTGCTAAGATTACTATTATTTCCGTTGTTCATAAAAGGGGTCAAATGTTCGTTTTTTTAAATGAAACCCCCTGTATATTAATCAATAAATTGAAAGACGAAGAAAAACGCTTTAAGATGGTACATCATATTCCTATACCTAAATCATCAAGTTTTCTTAATAAAAGCGCTTTTTTGTGAAAAAAAAAATAAAGACTTTAATTTTAAGTAACCATGGATATCAAACATCAAAATATCAAACTTACGACATTTTGACGACTGTGTTTAAAAAAATCTCCCAAAATGAACGCAGATAATCATTATTCAAACGAAGTTCTTATGAAATTATTTATTTTACACGGACAATGTGATCAAATCATTGCCAGAACTTGCAGAAAATTTAACCAAATGTATCCTGAATTGACACAAATGAACGAAAGGAAGTTTGTAAGATTACAAAATAATTTCATTAACTATGGCTCAAATTTAAAAGCGCCTCTAACATTACCAAAACCTGTTACTTCAAATGAAGATAATATTGTCAACGTTTTGGCATATTTTTATGCATATCCAGAGGCTTCCATTCGTAGTGCAGAAAAAGATTTGGGTGTATCATATGCTTCAATACAACGAATTTTGGGAAATCACGAAATGCATCCGTTTAAATTTACTAAAGTGCAAGCCCTCAAAGCAGAAGACTTTGAACGTAGAGTGCATTTTTGCGAAACCCTTTTAATACGTATACAAGAGGATCCGGAGTTTTTGTCAAAAATCATTTGGAGCGACGAAGCAAAATTTACAAGGGATGGGATTTTTAATAGAAGAAATAAGCATTTTTGGGCTGATCATAATCCTCACGTGACAAAAGAAATGGGATTTCAAGAAAAATTTGACCTAAATGTTTTTTGTATTTTAAAAAAGCACAAAATTAGCTTTTTTATTTATGATGCCACTTTAAATGCTGAGAGATATCTCGAAATACTAAGGACGACTGTTACCGATTTCGTCGAAAATTTATCTTTAGAGGATTATAGGAATTCGTGGTTTCAACTGGACGGAGCGCCAGCTCATTGCACCCAGGAAGTTTCCAGGGTACTTTATGAAATATTTGACGATCGTTGGTTTAGGCGCTTAGGGCCGTGGGATTGGCCACCGAGATCCCCCGATCTCACGCCGCTTGACTTTTATTTATGGGGTGTTTTAAAAGAAAGAGTGTACAGTACTCCAGTGCCTACCAAAGAAGAACTGCGACGGCGAATAGTTCGGTGTATTGAAGATCTGGATCCCCATGAAATTGAAAAAGCAACTACGAGTCGCGTACAAAAGCACATACTAAAATGTTTAGAATGTAATGGACAACATTTCCAGCATTTATTGTAAAAATTTCTTATTTTGTTTACAGTTTTGTTTTTTGAACCTTCCTAATTTTGTTATTTAATTTATTTTCACATGTTAATGAAATTATTTTGTAATCTTACAAACTTCCTTTCGTTCATTTGTGTCAATTCAGGATACATTTGGTTAAATTTTCTGCAAGTTCTGGCAATGATTTGATCACATTGTCCGTGTAAAATAAATAATTTCATAAGAACTTCGTTTGAATAATGATTATCTGCGTTCATTTTGGGAGATTTTTTTAAACACAGTCGTCAAAATGTCGTAAGTTTGATATTTTGATGTTTGATATCCATGGTTACTTAAAATTAAAGTCTTTATTTTTTTTTTCACAAAAAAGCGCTTTTATTAAGAAAACTTGATGATTTAGGTATAGGAATATGATGTACCATCTTAAAGCGTTTTTCTTCGTCTTTCAATTTATTGATTAATATACAGGGGGTTTCATTTAAAAAAACGAACATTTGACCCCTTTTATGAACAACGGAAATAATAGTAATCTTAGCACGCCCTGTATGATATGGAGTCGATTTCATGGTGAAAAATAAATACATCGGGTCTGTCTAAACTACCGCCAAAATATCAACTTTCCATGAATTGAGAGCACTAATTTACTTACGTGTAATTAGGGCCATGTTTTGGACCATATTTAACACAAACTAATTTTTATCTCGAAAACCGATAGAGATAGGTATAGGGTAATATTAACAAAAAAGTATTGTAATAAAAGAGCGATTCTAAAAATTTATTAATATATGGGGTGTTCCATTTAAAAAAATAAAGTTGCTAGGACTTTTTGATAGAAGCGGCAACGTCGCAATGCTGAAAATATTTTAGATGGACAGAGCATAGCTAATTACCCACGTTGCCAAATTTTCAAAAAAATCCCGCGTTCCGTTCTCCATAAACGTCTAACCTACCATCGACCGTGAATCACCCTGTATATATATATATATTTATTGTTTGTTTCTTCAGATAGGTTCATTGTAAAAACATTTGTTTTTGTATTTTTATTAAAAGTCCATTGACGTTTCGACCCTTTTTCAAAATATGTTTTTTTATTCTGTTTGGTAAAAGACCTTTTGAAAACTTTAATGTCCTCGGAGGAAAAAAAATATTTTGAAAATGACAAAAAAAATGTTTTTACCATGGACCTAATCCCAAGAAACAAACAATAAAAAAATATTAAAAATGGTTCAAGAAAAATAACAAGTATATATATATATATATATATATATATATATATATATATATATATATATATATATATGATTTAAAACAGGTGTGCCTTTTTTGTACTGCGGGGAGAAAAGCTAGTGCCAAAATCTCTAAATAAAAAAATATATTAATTAGAAACTATTAAGCTGTTCCTTAATTTTCGTTTAATGTGCGGTCATTTATAATACTTCAAATGAATTAGTACAGAAAAGATACATACCCTCTATTGGCGGGATTAACAGTCAAGCCATAATGAATATCAGCGTTCCAAGGATTAAATTTCTTTTGTGTAATTACTCCATTTTCTCCAATAATATACTCACTAGTATTTTCATCAAATTCTGTTTGGCTTTCTTCAACCCCATCTTGAACTCGTTGAACGCGCATAATTTTATTAACCTTTTCATACATCACCTGAAATGAGATAAAAGATGTGTCTTACAAGAATTGTGCTAATTGAAAAACTGAATTAAACTTTTCAGCGCTCAAACTTTCAGAAATGAAATATTTTACATCTATAACAGTGAAATTTTAAAATTTTCTAATCAACATTTCATAAAAAACTCCTTATATAAAAAGAATAAAGGGAAAATGTGAAGAAATATGAATTAATTGTACATGCAGCCACAACTTGTATTTGGAAGAAAATCACAAGAAAACGATATGTGAAACATGCAGGAGCAGCACGGGTTCGAGCATGTGGCACCTGTGATTAGGGATGGCAACAATACATCGATGTTTTGAAAACATCGATATATCGAACTTAAAAATTCGATGTTTTCCATCGATGTTTTAAATATCGATGTATCGATGCATCGATGTAACAACTGGAACATCGAACGAACAAACATCGAACTCCATTCAACACGTGTTCGTGTGAACGTGCGACGATTATAAAACTGATGGCGTTTTCCATTGGTAGAACCAGCGCGAACTGAGTGTGAGTGTGTTTGTGTCCTTTTCTACGTATATACAAAGAAGAATGATAGAAATACATTTCACGTGCCCTAAATTTACCAATGGAAAACGCTATGAATGGGAGTCAACGCTGTGTTGCCACAATAATTTACGATCGCGGCGCAGTACAAAGCCACCAGGAATGCCATGCATTTTTAAATATAAACAGCTGATTAGTTCTTAATGAGCGCAAGGTTTGGCAGCGTCGTGCCCTTGACACGGCAGTCAGTCGGCCGAGTACGTGACAGTCTTATTTTTCAATTCGGGACTTCCCTTGTGGTTGTAATTGTTTTTGTAATTAATTTCTCATTTCAAAAATGCCTCCAATAAGTAAAGTATGGAAATATTTTGTGAAGCAAAGCAAGAATGAAGCCAGATGCAAGGTGTGTGGGAAAATTATTAAAACGTCAGGTAATACCTCAAATTTAAGAGGACACTTTAAAATGCATAACGGAAATGCCAGCAGTGGGGAAACGAAAACAAGTGATAAGACTGATAATATATCTTTGACGGTAAGTATTAATATATTTTAATATACATTTTTGGCTAATACATTTTATTTTATAATATGATAATTTATAATATTATATATTTATAATATTAAATGTTAAATGACTCTATATCGGATCCATCGATGTGACTTCAACGATGTCGATACATCGAAACATCGATGTTTTTCTTTCGATGTTTCGAACCCATCGATATGACGTCCACCGATGTCTAACGATGTCGATACATCGATGTTTTTCTAAAAATTGCCATCCCTACCTGTGATTGCCAGATTGTATCAATTTTTATTTTAGTTTCTTTTAATTTCAACTGGAATTGGAGTGGTGGTTTCATAATAATATTAAGAATAAAACCACTATAAGCACCAGTTTTAAATCTAATAAAAAAATACAGTTTCTGTCTTTTATAAATATTTAACTCTAATATAGAAATATAAAAATATATTTAGGCTTTACAAAAGTTACAGAAGCAAATTCAGAGTACCTAACAGTACATAGTCCTAGTTCTTTAGTTTCATAATTAGCGCCAAAACTAAAATAAATCCGAATTCCTAAAAACTGGTTTTGAAGTTGGAAGGTTTGTTTGGAACACTTATCGTCCTTAGAAGTAAAATATAAAAACTTCACTGAAATTTTTATAAATTTCAAAAAATTTATTTGAAATGTATTTTATAAATTTCATAAATTTTCCGAAAATTTCATATTGTAGTAACACATTTTTGAATTTAAATTTTTTACAACTGTTCTCAGCTGTACTATTGCCGTCTCCATCGCAATATTATAAATGCGAAAATATGTTTGGCTGTACTCCATTACGTCTCAACGGAACAATGTAACACGATGATACTTGGATAGAGGAAGCTTACGTCACGGAGAATAACATAGGCTACTTTTATCCCGATTAGTATACAGAGTGTGTCACGAAAGTGGGCCTTGGATTATTACTTGGAAACTGGATAATCAATAAATGAAAATAAAAAATTATTTCATTAGGGGTGCTACAATGAAGAGTATTAGAATTATTTATTTATTTAGTTAGTTACAATATCCAACAGGTTAACCAATTATAGATAAGGAAAAAGAAGATATAAAATTACCTTAACTTAAAAAAAAACTTAATCATAACAATGGTAATATAAACTTATACTATGAAGAAAAGTTAGACAAATATCCTTTTAATTTGAGCAAAGTTGCAACAAAATATATCTACACTCTTTTCTATAGCATTATAATTCTTAAACATTTGATAAAACGGTGACGAAATAAGCATATTTGTCCGCGGCGTTACCTTCTAGCCTCCAATCTAGGCACCCTAATTTTTATGTAATCTGTGAGGCATATACATTTAATTTTATTATTTAGTATCCTAGACAAGAACACGGCAGAATAAAGTGATGGCTTAATAGCCAATTCAGATAAATTAAATCTGTGAGGGTATCCGATCGGTAGCCAGAAGCCATCCAATGTAAAAACAGATGCTTTCATAAATTTACGCTGAATTTTGTTCAAGCTAAAAATGTGGACCTGGTAGATCGGACTCCGTGCAACAGATGCGTACTCAAGTTGTGATCTCACAAAGGTCGTATACAGAGCACGAAGACTAGAGACCCGTCGAAATTACCCAGAGTTTCGCACTACCAAACCCAACCCCTTAGATGCACTGTTAACCATGTATTTAAAATGATCTATAAACGACAATTTAGGGAAAACTACACCAAGGTATTTTATAGTATTAGGCCTCGAGAGTATTATAAAGTCATTAACATCATAATTATAAATTATAGGATGTAGTTTACGAATAAAAGACACAACATTGCATTTTAAAGGATTGAGTGGAAGTTTATTTTTTCGGCACCAATCAAAAACTGCATTCAAGCTATTCTAAAGCCTAATAGGGCCTCGGGAGAGAATATTTCGCGCAAAAGTTTAAGATCATCAGCATAAAGCAAGCAGTCGACCTCCAATCGCGAAACAATGTCATTAATGACAAGATTAAAGAATAGTGGCCCAAGTACGAATCCCTGAGGCACACCAGAAGACTGCAGAAATCTGACAGACCTGTAACCACGGGACTGCACATATTGATACCTGTTATAAAGGTATGATTTTACTAATTCTATTAACGGCCCTGAAAAACCAAAGGATGTTAGTTTATTAATCAAGATGGCATGGTCAAGTCTGTCAAATGCTTTTGAAAAATCTGTGTAGATGATATCCACCTGAATCTGTCTGTCTAGCCACTCAGAGATACCGAGTAGTACACACAAGATTAGTGACGGCCGACTTACCATTCATAACTCCATGCTGATGATGAGATATTATGTTCGAGAGGTGACCACCCAAAAATGCATGAAGCACAGTCTCACACACCTTACTAAAATTACAAATTATGGTAACAGGCCGGTAGTTATTAATGTCATTGCGGTCACCCTTCGTAAATACCCGAGAAAAGCGGGAAATTTTCCAAGAGTCCGAAAAACATGATGTCGACAAAATGATATTAAAGATTAAAGTCAAAGGGTGTAAAAATACAGGAAAACAATCTTTAATAATATCAAATCGAAATTTCTTCTTTAATCAAAAAAATGCAAATTTACAAGTAATTTCACAATTGAATGATGTAGCGTCAAAAATAATAAATGATGGAATGAAATAGGGACCCATTGTCATGTTAGGTTTTAATTTATTTAAAGCTATTTTAATATCAGACTCACTAACAGATGTTAAGATACAAGTGGGATAATCATTTAACAGTGATTCATCCTCCAGAAATCCATCCAACAGAAAGATGCAGGGGACGTGGTACCATGCTGAAAAGTCTGCGAAAACAAATTAGCAAAACTATCAACAACCTTCTGAGGTTGATCTACAATTTCACTATGATAATTCATGATATATTGCATAGTGGAGCTGTTATTCTTTATATTTAAATAAGATCATAAGCATAAAATTTGCTTCTTCGGAAATGTTGGCTTCCATATTAAGAACAAAGTTGGTATGTAATAGTTTAACTTCAGTTTTTATTTCCCAAAGCAAATTAATACACTGCTCATAAAACTATGTGTTGCCTGTTTTCCTAAATTTTCGCCGTTTTTTGTCTTTGCGCTTCAACTTACTTATGCAACCGAGAGTCAACAATTCTTTTCTGTCAAAATCTCTTTGCTCCTTTTTACTATTTTTGTGTATTAGTTTGTCCCAGACTCGGATTAATACAATATCACCAACTTTATATACATTTTATACCATATTCTCAACTGAAAATTGTGGAACATCACTCGACGACACTGTTTATTACTATGATAAAGCGGAACAGTTGTAATAGCACATGTATGTATATTTTTAAGCGATTTGTATATAAACTGCCGCTTTATAATTTGTAGTTCTTACATGCAAGTAGATGAATCCTCAGGTTTGTTTGTTTCCTTTTTTAAATTCAACTATATATAATTTCCAAAGCAGTTCAGACATCAAATTTAAGAACAAATGTACTATATCTGACTAGGGGTTCTTTCAAGACCTCCACAGGATCGGCGCAAATACAAAAATTCAGGGCACAGCAAAGATTAAAGTTGTTTGTTAAAAATGCTTTACTTCGAGAATAGAAGACTTTACGGACACAAAGACCTTAGGCCTCATTAGTGAACTGAACTAACTACACTAGTTGCACTGAAGCTTTCATTTGGCCAGAGTCAACAATGGCCTGAAATTAAAAACAAAAAGGCCTGTGGTTGGGATGACATGTCAATCAAAATATTTCAACATTTGCAACAGGCTGCATTGGAAGCATTGGCTGAAGCAATACACATTTCACTGGTAACTGGTGTTTTTCCCGCACTGTTAAAAATTTCAACTGTTATTCCTATTCATAAGAGTGGCGACACAGGTTCTCCATGTAATTATCGACCAATCTCATTAATAACAACTTTATCAAAAGTAGTAGAGAAACTGGTAAAAAAGAGAATGATCTCACTCCTAAACACCAATAATATATTAAACCCATGTCAATTCGGTTTTCGAACAAATAGAAGCACCAATGATGCAGTGTTTTCTTTTTTGAATAAGCTTTATATGGAATTAAACGAAGGAGATAGGACGGCAGCTGTATTCTGTGATCTTACAAAAGCTTTTGACTGTGTAGATCACGGAATACTCCTGCAAAAGCTTGAGTCTTATGGGTTTAGAGGAGCCTCGCTTGTGTGGTTTTGATCATATTTAGGAGATCGTACACAGGTGGTCACCATAGATGGTTCACAGTCCGAGAGATTGCAGATCTCTACTGGGGTTCCGCAGGGCTCAGTACTGGGACCTATATTGTTCCTACTTTATGTGAACGATTTAATGTATCTAAATATTAGGGGCAACTTCACATTATTTGCCGATGACACAACCATTTTGTGGCACAATAAAGACTCTGAGGGGTTGCACAGGATGGTTTCCGAAGACATTAATAAAATAAAGGAATGGTGTGATGCCAATTATTTGACCTTCAATATAAAAAAAACTAATGTCATGTATTTTAATGGTCCAGGTTCCCAAATATCTATACAAGATAATACAATTTTAAACTCTACAGAATTAAAATTTTTAGGTATTTATATCGATCACAAACTAAGCTTTAAATCGCACATTGTGAATCTCGGTAGTAAGATAGCATCTGGTTGTTATGCTCTGAAGATCATTAAAAAGGAACTTGATATCCATATTGCTAGGAAAGTTTACTTTTCACTTATCGAATCTCATATAAGGTATGGAATATCCTTTTGGGGAGGTTCTAGCCAGTATTTGATTAATCGGATTTTTGTGCTTCAAAAGCGAGCGGTAAGATATATGTGTGGGGCATCGATGAGAGAGTCCTGCAGACCTCTATTCATCAAGCATAGGATTCTCACTTTGTTGTGTCTGTTTGTTTTAGAGTCGGTATGCCTTATATATGGAAAATTCTCTAATGTAATTAATGATGGCAATTATAACACTAGGCAGGTGGGTTTATTACCATTGCCTATACCACATTCCTCCCTAGCCAAAAACTCTATATTTTACAATGCAAAGAAATTATTCAACTACCTGCCTAGTAGAATAAGAACGCTCCACACTCTTAAGAAATTCAAAAAAGCAACCAAGACTCTGTTACTGGAAAGGCCACTATATTCCATGGATGAATATTTTGGGGAGCAGTTTTAAGCTTTAGATCTTTAACCTACATCGGTTAATCTGCGCAACTGTGTTAGACGGCTTTATATTGGTTTTATGCTTTATATTTGGTGACGTATATTTACGAGAATGTAGTTTGAGAATTAATTTTAAGGATTGTAAGTTTTGCCTGTGTATATTATGTTTTGTCTGTCATGGTAATTTATATAATTTTGATTCTGACGTAAGCACAATTTTATTAGTATTTTAAATTGTTAATTGAAAGAAAGAAAATTGCGTTGGTATGTTTTGCTATTTTACTATTTGGGCGTTTTTCCTGCCTGAGTGTTTTCGTGTTTCCACAAGTATTGTTTTTGACTGGACGTGTAGGTGTGGATTGTGATGACTGACTGGCATGTCCTTTGTCCTATGCCCATTTTCTAGGGTAATGCTTTGAATGATGCTTGCTATATTAGTGATGGGCTTTGAATTGACATATATTATTTATATTATACATAATTATAATGTACCCAAAAAGTTTGTCGATGAGGATGTATATTCTTTGTGACAATAAACGATTTAAAGTAAAGGTAATTTCAAAATATACATTATATTCGTCGTCACGTATTACACAAAAATAATTTGTATTTAATATATTCGCAAAGGGCATAGATTCTTCGCCTGGGGCATCTGGGACTCTTTGGGGCATTTTTTTCTTTAAATGTCTTTGCAGTTTCTTTTCAGTTTGGTCAGCTTATAGTATCTATCTAAATTTGTTTATATTATTTTCTAGAACATTGTAACTACTCTTTTAGGGCAAAATTCTTAATAGCACATGTATTTGGTCCTGTGTGAACTTTGACACAATAAATTATTATTATTATTACTTCTACTTCTTGTAGGCACCACGGACTAGAATTCAAATTTAAATTGATCCTTAAGATTAGGGTACAAAAGTATTTATCCAAGCCATATTTAAAATTAAGAAATTACAATAAATTGCCGCACATTGTAATTTATAAAAAATTGATGTCACAAATAATTTACTACTGTATGTATAACAAAGAGTATTTGCTCTTCTTTGCACATATAGTCCTGGAGTATGAAGTTGAAGTATACTCATATAAACCTATATCGGTTTTACAGTTTTACTTCCTGTGTGCTTCTTGGTATATTTTAGGATAGGACATATTTGAGCTGATTTGATACTTAAAATTATTTATTTTTGTTTATTTAAACACATAAAATTATCATTCAATCAACATAGTAATAAAACCTTGATTTTATTTGGTAAGGCATTATTAATATTGTCTAAAGCATCAATTATCTGATACACCTAAAGTAATAAAGAGTCAAAGCTTCAAAACAGAGGGCTCAAGGACCTGGTATTTGGTGTTTTGTACTGTTAGTTTTTCAACATTTTTCCAATAAAACTAATAAAATATATGTTTCACTGTTTGACTAAATTTTAAGAATTTTATTGTACCTAAGTATATGACTTTGTAATTTTTGGGCATTGCCCGTTGATAAATAAATAAATAAATAAAAAATTGTGTAAAAATTCGCCACACTATTAAAGAGCAGACGTAGCTAAAAAGCAAAGTCATATTTATTTTTTTATAAGGCTTAACTGTTTGCCAAGCATACTTCAAGAAATATGTGATTAGAGAAAATTATTTTCATTTTGACTTTATCTAGTGGTAGAAGGGTACACTGCTGACTGTTCAGGAATAAATAGAATTATTAATGGAATTACATAATTCCACTATTTTTGCTGAAAAAATGTTGCAAACTTTAAAAAGAGCCGGTACATAATATTTGAGGTAAGCTTTATTTTTTCTTCAAACTGTTTACTTTCAGGAGCTATGAAGCTGTAAGACTTATTACACTCAGTGGCGCATTTACGGCGGGAGCCGCCCCCCCCCCCCCCTCCCCCCGCACCTACCAAATGAAAATTAAGGTGTATTTTAAGTATAGGTATTTTTTATTGGCCACTCCACACTAGTACCTAGTATATAGTAAAAAAAAATGTATTCAATAAAGCCTGGGTGTTAAATGCTGCTACTAATATCAATCTAGAAAAAATATGCTTTCTAGCGATGAAAAGTTATCTAAATGAATCCGTTAGTTTTGGCACACCTAAACATTACCTATGTTTGTGGATGTAGTAGTACCTAGTATATAGTAAAAAAAATTGTATTCAATAAAGCCTGGGTGTTAAATACTGCTACTAATATCAATCTAGAAAAAATATGCTTTCTAGTGATGAAAAGTTACCTAAATGAATCAGTTAGTTTTGGCACACCTATGCATTACCTATGTTCGTGGATGGGGTTTAGAAGAGAACAAATGGATCAAATTTTGCAAGATACATTAAAATATCACTCCTATAAAAGTTTTTGCTTGTAAAATATATAAGATTCACGTTATGAAAAATATAAATTTTTATACAGGGAAAAAATACGAAAACGTTATTTCGCGTAAGAGTAAACATACCTTGTTTATCATTTTCTACCAAAAGAACAAATATGAAATATGTATTACATTAAACCCTAAGCCGCAGTACAAGATTTCATTAAAAATATTAAATATTACGAGTACTGAGTTTTATCGCATTATTTTTTTGAAATCCCAACTATTCTCTCTCACACCTTTAACCAGAGTACTAGTTTTTACATATTAAACAATAATGACACCTATGGACATGTTTGTCAATATCTTTAAAACTAAACCAGTTCTTTGGAACTTTTTTATTGTGTTGTAGATTGTCATTTCTGAGGGATGTCTCACTTGCTTTTTGAGCGTACATGTATTGCCAAAACTAGCGTAAAATCAAGTACTTCCACGTACTGCCCCAGTAATGCTAGGTACTGCCAAGTACTGCTTCAGTAATGCCAGGTATTCCCAAGTACTGCGTCGGTAATGTCATGTACTGCCAAGTACTTCCATGGACTGCCAACTACTTTTGAATTAAATTTTTGGTTCCAAAACATTACATTATGGAAAGATCCATGAAAAATTATGAAAATTATTAAAGACTTCCAGGAATGCCATAAAATGCCATAGTAATGCCATGTACTTCCAGGTTTTGCCTCGGTAATGCCAAGTACTTCCATGTACTGCCAAGTAATTCTATTGTAATGTCAACGTAACGTACATGTATTGCCAGAAGTGCGACACCCCTCGGTTATTTCAGTTAGAGATTCCTACGAATTTCTCGCCAAATTGTTCCATGATGTAGCGGTATGATACTTGGCCATCCCCATAACAGTGGACTATAAAAATTCTTTGTTCAGATAGGACTTTGATGAGAAGTATTTTAAATGAAACAATTGCTTCATTTAATATTTTATTAAATTTAATTTTTCATAATGTGAATCCTATTTATTTTGCAAGCAAAAACTTTTATTAGCAGAGACATTTTTACGTATCTTGCAAAATTTGGTCCGTTTTTCCTCTTCTAAACCCCAATTTGCTCGTTTTGTATTAATATAGCACACAAATATGACTAAAAAACTATCAGTCAGTAATATTAAGCAAGCTGTCCGAGATATTAAAGTAAACTGTCAAAGATATTAAAGTGTATTGATACGAAATTTGCAGAAGTTTATAGACTTTTTAGCTTTAGTTAATGCCTGTGTGTCTTGAGATTTTAGGTTTATTTTATGTGAGTTTCTAATTTAATACCCTGGTTAATTTTTACATGTTATGCCTGTGAAAGTTCTGGATCTTTGCAGAATATTCGATTCTGTTATTTTCTGCATGGAATGCCAATGATAGAATGCCTAGAATTTACCAGTCACCGTGTTTCTTCCTTTAATGCTCCTTGTATCCTTCTAAAATGATTCAGAATTCTCCAGAACCACCAGTGGTATAAAGGGTCCGGATCAGCTTTCATTGTTGATTTTCAGTTTAGTCTTAGAAATGTATATTAAATTTGTGAGATCGACAGTGAAAAGAAGGTTACTGTCAGTGAATAAAGATTAGAAAACCGGAAGTTTGTGTAGTATTTCGGCCGTTTGGCACAGTTTGGTATAGAAATAGTAGGTAATTCATCAGGAACTGCTCTTTCAAGATAATTTCTATCAAATGTGCAATATCCAATTGTTAAACAATATTTGTCATAATATTCAATGAGTACTAGGATAAATAAGTTGTTAAGATTGAGTCTCTCATTTACAACTGGTATAGAAACATACTGACTCACTAAATATTACTCACCTCATCTTGATCTCCTCGTGAAGATGCTTTCCTTCTTCTAGTAATAGTATACTGCATAGAATCATATCCTTCTCGACGCATCATGTCAGGTAGGTACCGTCTTCTAGCATTAATAAACCAATTACTTATTTGAAGTACTGTTAAATTGGTTTCTTGTGATAATACATGTTTTTCAATTTCTGTAGGATAAGCATTAAAACGATGTTCATATAACCAATTTTTAAGAATCTTAACAGAATCTTTAGGCAGATGACCTCTTCGTTTAACTGTCCTTTGCACATATTCATATTGAGGCTCGTAAGACCCGGGTTCATACTGAGCATACAAAATCTGTTGTTCTCCATCTGAAGCAGATTCATTTTCCTCGGCACTACTTGTATCAAATTTAGTATGTTCTACATTTAAAAAAATAAAAAGTTAATATGGAATATTGATATTTCTTTAATGTTACTGACCTGGTTGTATTTCATACTGAGGTGATGACATATTTTCTTAGATGCTCCTGTGGAAAGATTAAACCCTGCAAAATCATTAAAATTCAATTTCCTAATAGATTTTAGCTAATGAAAATGTTTTTTTTAAGTAAAAAAGTAATTTACTTGTAATAAGATCTGTTTATAAAATAATGAACAAGAGTCATTTTGGACAACGCAATAAAAATGTCCGACGTCACCGACGAAGGGAGGGGTTTTGGAAATCATTTTTCTGCCCTTGTAAGCCTTTAAACTAGACAAAGTTATTATTTAGGGGATGGAATAAGTAAAAATAACTTCAAATTTTTGAATTAAAATGATAGATGACAAAATTTTAAGCAAATGTCATCGAATGTCATGTCAATATTGTCAATTTCCAGGTTAGTTTGACGTTTTGTGCAAAAGTTGCAGAGCCCCTGTCCTTCGTAAACAACTAAAAATATGGTAAAAACATCCATTTACCTGAATTCTTATAAATGATTGCAAATTCTAGTGATTTTCACAAGATATTTGATGAAGCTTCACACGCCCTAAACATAGAAGCGTTTTCTAAAAAAATGTTCGATTGAGTAACCAACCAGCCCAAGTTGAGATTAACCGGCCGGTTGCAGGAAGGTATTATGACGTCATTCGTATTTAAAAATATAATATATTAGTAATTTAAAATGTTACTTTATTTACATAGTACAATGTCTGAATAGTGTCTTTGAAATTAGAATTTTGTGAAATAATTCTTAAATGAAAGACAATTAAGTTTAAAATATGAAAGTTCTGGTCAGAGAAGCCATGGTCATCAGCGTCGAAAGTTCTTAAGTTGACAGAATGTGGCGCCATCAACAGACTAGAACGAAACCATACTCATTTCCCTGGAGGGATCATAATAAGCGATAAACTTATGTGAGGTCAAGGCATTAAAAAAGGATAGCCGCTGTTCATAATTCTAAAGAATAGAGTAATCATTTTCGTTTCGTCCCATAATAAAATCCTTTAACGTGATTGGTTGCCATTCAATGGAATTGGTCATTTTTCGCCCCACTCCTCAATTTCGAGAAAAAAACAATTCTCTTTCTTTGAACCGTTGTGTTTACTGGTCGTGTCGAGAAGACGTTTTTGTTACGGATGTAGCTAAGATTTCCGTTGTTTAACAAAGCAGGGAGGAATTTAAGTTGTGAAATACTATTGGTAATGGTGTGTAGTGTTCAAGTGTTTTTTAACTATAAGCAACAACATTGGTATGGCAAGATTTTGTTTAAGAAAAGTCTATTTTTTGGTGGGTGCGGGTTTGGTGCACGTAATTTTAAATATCCCGTGACTAGATCCACACTCATCCAAGAATAGAGGCTTTATCAACATTTAAAGATATTTTTCTACATTTCAATCCTTGGTAAGTAGCCGGAAAAAAACAACAGAGGTTATGTTATCCTAAGTTATTAAAATTATTTATAAGTGAATCGGTGTTGCCATTGTCTGGAGAAAATTTGTAAGTTGTTTACAAGCTGTAAGATAGCGGCCGGCGCGGCGTCTGCTGCACAGGTTTGATTTCGGCTTCGGCAAGATGGTTGAAGTTGAAGACAAGATGCCAGTCGACGCGTCACCTGAAAATGCCGCGTTAAGATTCTGGTTGATTGAAAGTATTTATTTTGCTTTGAATTATAATCCTGTGAGGTTGTTTGTATGCTTCTACATATATATAAATTTTTAATTCTTTTATCAAATGTTCTTAACTTATAGCTAAGGCCTCGGCTAAGGCTAACGGAACGGGGGACGGCCGGGATTCTGTTGACGTGAGGAGGGGGAATGTGGACTACTACCTATCCTATATATCGGTAGGTAACGGGAATAGGCATATATCCCAAATAAATCTGAAATATATTTTTTTATATTCTCTACATAAATTAAAGGTAATTATTCAGATTAGTGTAAACAGCGAATTTTTTCATGAAATTTTGCACAGACCCTAATTTTGGGTCGTAGAACACGAATCCGAAGTCAGTTTTTGGCGGTCTCGTAAAAAAAAATTTTTTTTTTGCTCACCCAACCTGAGCAAAAAGGTGGTCAGGTTTGCTCAGTTTTGATTGATATAGATATAGGTATATGTATCTATATCAATCAAAACTGAGCAAACCTGACCACCTTTTTGCTCAGCCAACAAATTTAAAGAAATTCCTTGAAAAAGCTAACCTAAAAGTTTAAAAAAATTTTTTGCGAGACCGCCAAAAACTGACTTCGGATTCGTGTTCTACGACCGACGGCGTTGCTACGACCCAAAATTAGGGTCTGTGCAAAATTTCATGAAAAAATTCGCTGTTTACGCTAATCTGAATAATTACCAAATTAAATGTTTATGGCGGTTGCTATTATCCATTTATTTTGGTCTTTATTAACAAAAAAAGGATTTAAAACTGCAAATTTTCGCGCGAATTTCGAAACTTGTAAAACGTGATCCCTGTGGCTGTGTCGTCAAAACTGAACTTATTATCGTGAGTAGATGGCGAATTCCTGTATTGTAGAGTCATCTAAAACTCAATAAAAATGGCGTTTAATGCGTAACTCATCCAATGAAATATCCCTCTGCACTTAAAGTAGAAGGTTCTTAAAATCTTACTCATGTATACTTCAAGCCGAAGTCCGGTCCAGGAACCTTTCAATTTTGCAAAAAAAATTGGCATTTATGCGAAATTTTGGCATATCATCAATAATTTCATAAACTGAAATTCTTTATTTTCATGGCAATCCGAGTGGCAATCTTAGAAAATTCAAAAATTTTCAAATTTTGGATGTCCGCGATGCAAATAAACCTATTTATTTATAACTTTAACGAAAAAATAAGTGATTTAACTTCCCCTGTAGCACAAGATATAGGACCCAGACTGGTACATTGTAGGTGCAATATTTATAAGTGGGGCCAATATTGAACTTTTTTAGCCAATGTAGGTACTATATTTGCTTTAAATATGTTTTCCAATATATAACACCAGTTTTGGGCCAATATAGGACCAATAACAGGAAATTTGACAGTTAACCTGTACTACCGTCAGCAATCCCTTTACATATGATATTTTTGGTAGAACCAGGATATTTTTCGATATTAATGAGTAAGATGTGTAGCTTAATTTCATATTGAATTGATATTTTTAAATCAACATAGTACCCTCTCTGGTCCAATATATACAGGAAATATGTGTCCACAATGTTGGGCCTATATATCACCAATGTAGGTTATACTATTCCTGTTCGGTACCGTTTCGGTCGTGATCGGGTGGCATCGCATGACGCGTTCTTCTCGTTCCGTAAGTTTCGCCGTTTGTTGTGTATACAGTTCAAATTGCAAATGGCCGTTTGCTAATTCAGTTTTATTTGTACTCATATGTTTTGTGTGAAGTGCACATTTGCATTCTGGTAAGTTATTTTATATTTATATTTTGCATGTGCAGCTTTAGAATTACCACTATCTTCAAAGCATTGACTGTAAATTGGCAGTACATGTATATAACGAAATTATTATTATTAGCAATAAATCCATTAGGTATACCTTCAGTATTATAACCGATTTGCATAAAAACAGGGCTTTTGTCAGTATAAGAAGGATGCATAAACTGTTATATACAGGGTGAAATTTTTTTAGCAGGTTCAAAGGACCGGGATGGGGGCGTAAAGCGCACTATGTCAAATGCACCAGGCACCCAACAGGATGATCAGGAATTTATAGTAGAAGGTCCAGCAGTTCAAGCGGAGTAATAACTGCCAAATTTTCATGTTTCTACTAATGTTTGATACTTTCATATTTTACTTATATTTGTTACTGTAGTGTGCACAGCGCCTAACTGATTTTTGTTTTTGAATTATAACAGTTTTCAAATAATAATGGGGTATTTTACTGTTTCAAATGTCCAAGCATACTGAATGACATTTGAAACAACTCTCACCTAGCGTATCAGACATCCTGAGTACATTATATTAATTTAACTATCAAGCTGTTACAATAATGGGCCTAGATATACTCATAATAATGGCTGCATGTTGACAGCCATTACTGGTCCAAGAGAACTTCTTAATATTGGTGGTCTCTAGATTATTAACCTTGGACCAAAGTAAATTTCAGATGCTGGAAGTATATTGCGAAACAACCGTGGTCCTAGGTAGGATGTAGATGTTGGATCAACATTGGCTTATAATAATGGGCCTCTATAGAAACAATCTGACGAAAGATTTCTCGGCCCTATATAAACTACCCAATATTGGACCAATAAATGTGTGCTACAGGGGTTAATACGAGGTATTCTTATATAATTAGCGGATAAAATAAACCCAAAGTGAATCACTAAATAAGGTAAATAGTGCGGAATAATGTCGGTTAAAAATAGGATTTGTCGGAAATAATCAAGGAAATCCGATTTTTACCCCTTAAATACGCTCCTGGATCGCCCATTAGGTATTCATTTTACAGTGTGATTATCCCTGTATAAGATAGTGCTGAAAAATTGGAGAAAAAAATAGGTAGGAAAAAATACAGAGTGATTGAAATGTACCGATGTCGAGGGCAAAACAAGTAAAAAAATCGAAATTTAATCGGCGATTGCCCCCTTCCTATAGAGAATGAAAAAACTAAAAAATATGGCCAACACGTACCTTGACGAGCTCTTTCCGATGACGTATATGGGATTTTAATTTGAACCATTTTGACCACACAAAAAATTGAAAACCATGAAATATTTGGGTAAAAAATCTAAATTTCCAGATTTTTCCAAATATTTCCATTTTCCAGTGATTTTAGGTTTAGGCAAATGTATTGCAAAAAAAGTATTTGAGATTTTAAATATACTTATGAATCCATTATCCCTTGTTCGATCTGACGTTTTGTTTTCGAGATGTTAGGTACCAAAGATGGGTCTGGAAATGGCATTTTTCGACCTAAAAAAATTCAAAAGAATTACTTGCTTTCTGATCCTCACCAGTTTCAGTAGAGTTCTGAAGCTCCGGGTCCCCTACAACCTCCAAAAATTTACATCGATTTAATTCACATTTGCGACCTGTACCCGATTTTAACGGAAATCGCGGAAATTTCGACTTTGACATTTAATAGCTCCGAAACGAAACATCCTGTATATCTGAATTTTTTACCGAAGCTAGTTCAACTATTCCTCAATCAACCCAAAAAATTCGATTTCTCTCCCTCTGACTGTTTCCGAGAAAATCAAACCCGTTCGACTTTGGGTTAATCTTTACGTTAACTAAGTAGTAGATTTTTGCTGATCTCCTAACGTCATTTTTCACTAAGGACAAATGGCTGCTTTTTAAATTGAAATAAATTATACCGAAAAGTAAACATTTTTTGTAGCTAAATTATCCTAGTACCTAATTTTCTTCAAAATATTTTTTTTGGGTTTGTAATGACTTCCTTAAACGATTTATGCAATAAAAAAATATGTGTGTACCTATTCCTTATTAAAAATATAAAAAACAGTAGGTAGTAGGTTATACCTGCTATCCTTAATAACAGTTATTAAACAATTAACAACGGAATGCTAGGTACGTTATTCTAGTTCATAAGTACCTACAGTTTGTTTAATAGCGAAAACAGATTATTAGGTACCTACCTACCTATAAAAAATAGTTTTTTGCAACACGGTACCCACCGAAAGTACTTATTACTCTTATTACTCTGGGTAGGTACAGAATGCAAGACTAATTGTAATGTTTCCGGGACATTGCGGGACGTGTTGATAATGCGGGACTGTCCCGCAAAATTAATTTTTTTTTTTTTAAGTTGCACATCCTGTACTTCTTGTTGAAAAATCGCATTTAATTTAGCAAGTACCTACATAGTAAAAATCTACATATTGTTCAGTTTATGATAAAACCACGGACCATACGGATCACCGAGACAAAATAGATCACGGCGACCGCGTAATCGCCCCTTATTAAAATAAATACTTCTTGACAAAATCGCTGCTTGAACTGTTGCCAGTTATTTCTGATTCTTTCGGTATTCACTGTTGCACAGTGATTTGTCGTTTATCGGTCTGGTCGGTCGTAGTCGATGTTGGAGAATTAGTCATTTATATAAGGATCATAGTGTGACCGCTAAAATAGTTTTAATACGTTTAATTATAGCAAAATTCAATACCTGCAATATATCTAGATTCACACAAAAATTTGACAAAAATTGCTTTATTTTCGTTAATTTGGGAATCTTTAGGCCTTGGGGGGGGGGGGGGTGGCTTTTTTTATTGTAGAAATCGTTTAAAGAAGTCATTACAAACCCAAAAAAAAAATTATTTTGAGGACAATTACTAGGATAATTTAGCTACAAAAAATGTTTACTTTCCGGTATAATTTATTACAATTTAAAAAGCAGCCATCTTAATGAATAATAACGTCAGGAGATCAGCAAAAATAAGTATCAATTTACATGTTAACGCAAAGCTTAACCTAAAGTCGAAGAAGTTTGTTTTTCTCGGAAACAGTCTGAGGGGAGCAATCGAATTTTCTGAGTTAATAGAGGAATAGTTTAACTAGCTTCGGTAAAAAAGTAATTTGTTCAGGATGTTTCGTTTCGGAGCTATTAAACGTCAAATTCGAAATTTCCGCGCTTTCCTTGAAGTGAGGTACAGGTCGCAAAAGTGAATTAAATCGATGTAAATTTTCGGAGATTGTAGAGGACCCGGAGCTTCAGAACTCTTATTGAAACTGATAAGGATTGGAAAATGGCAAGTAATTCTTTTGATTTTTTTTAGGTCGAAACATGTACATGTACATTCACCTAAACCTAAAGCCACTGAAAAGTGGATATATTTGGGAAAAACTGGAAATTTCGATTTTTGACCCAAATATTTCACAGTTGTTAATTTTTTGTGGGGTCAAAATGGTTCAGATTAAAATCCCATATACGTTATCGGAAAGAGCTCATCGAAATACATGATTTCCATATTTTTTTGTTTCTTCATTCTTTATAAGGGAGCAATCGCCGATTAAATTTCGATTTTTTATGTTTTTCCCTCGACATCGGTACATTTGCATCACTCTACCTATATTTTTCCTATCTAATTTTCAACACTATTTTATAAAGAGATAATCACACTTTAAAATGAATACCGAATGACTCATCCAGGAGCGTATTTAAGGGGTAAAAACCGAATTTTCTTGATTTTTTCCGACAAATCCTATTTTTAACCGACATAATTCCACACTATTTTCCTTGTTTAGTGATTCTTTTTGAGTTTGTTTTATCCGTTAATTATCTAAGAAGTTCGTTCGTCGTTAAAGTTAATATGTTTATTTGCATCGGGACATGCAAAATTTTAAAATTTTTGAATTTTCGAAGATTGCCATGAAAACAAAGAATTGCAGTTTATTTACTCGGAATTATTAAGATATGATGTGTCAAAATTTCGCAAAAATGCCAGTTTTTGTTGCAAGATGGGAAGGTTCCTGGACCGATTTCGGTTTGAAATATACAGGAATAAGATTTTAGCAACCTGCTACTTTAAGTGCAGTGCTATTTCAGTAGATGAGTTACGCATTAAATGTCATTTTTATTGATTTTTCGATGCCCCGACAACACTGGAATTCGCTAGGTACTCATTATGAGTCATAAATTCACTTTTGATGACACAGCCAATGGGATCACGTTTTACAAGTTTCGAAATTCGCGCGAAAATTTGCAGTAGAAAATCCTGTTTTTTTGTCAGTAATGACCAAAATAAATGGGTAACACTAGTCCGCCATAAACATTTAATTTATGTAGAGAATATAAAAAAATATTTCAGATTTATTTGGGTTATAATATATTCCCTATTTTCTAGTTTAAGAACTTCATTTTGAAAAAGATAGCTTTATTGCAAATAGGGTGATTTTTGAGCAAACCCCACTTAACTCCCTCTTAACTGTGTTTCTACACTTAAGGAATGTAAGATTTTTTATCAATGGGTGTACTACATACATTATGATTAGGTATAATATTTTTCGATATCCTAATTTTTTAAACCTTTTTAATATCGGTATTGTAATTTATAGTACATACTTAAACATTTAATTGCCGAAAATAGAAAATTCACCCTATGCATGCAAAAATGCGGGTCACGCGACCATACATTTCCTTCCTATGCACTGAGTGGGAACATCATCTATCTAATTTTAAACGTAATACCCGCATAATTAGTGTAGAATCAAATATGGGGTCGCATTTGACTAATCAAGTAATCACCAACTAAATTAAAAATCAATGTTTAGGGCTGAGAATATGTACCTACTTTCTCTTCTAACCCGTATATAATGGGCCATGCTCATTCTAACCTTTATGGGATTGGTTTCATAAATCATGTCCCTGCATGGAAAAAATATTTGGTTTTCGTTCAATTTAGTAAAATTAAAATGTACTCCAGGAGTTAAGACAAGCGCGCACTGCGATTTTTTGGTGGTGCGATTTTATTTCCACAAAAGAGTTTTGAGGTTTATTATAGATAATAATCTAGGCGCATCGTACAAAGCTTTAGCTATTTTTCCGGATAATTTTTTTACCGTATCAGCGCAATACCTCTAGATAGCTGTTGATTAGCGGCTTTACGCGACGTGTCAAATGGTCTATTTCACAAAGTTTCGTAAACTCGCACTACCTACCTCTACTGAATTTCATAAATTTAATACTGATATCTTAAAGTCAGTTTTTTAGTGTTTCGTGAAACGGAAAAACTATTCGACGTGAAAATTTGAAATGTGGCACAGAAATAGAGTGTGGTGGCCATGGATTTATTATAATAATGATTCGATGTCCGTATTCTGTGAGCGTATCGAACGTGAAGCCTTATATTTTGTTTGTTTTGTTTTTGTTATTTTCTTGGGGGAGCAGTTTACGAACTACGGACATAGACAAGACTACTAATTACCACGTAATTGAATCAAGAATGGTAGTAGAAAGAGATAAAATAGCATTGGAGTGTTGGAGCTCAGAAGTATTGTTGTCTGTGCTGGTTGTTTAGGAAAACGGCTGAACCTCGGTCTGAACACTCGGTTACACGTGCGTCTTTGTCTAATGAAGTAGAAAAGAAAAAGTGCGACGTATAGATTTATATAGATTTATAAATGACTCGGAGCGACTTTAAATAAACACCTTTAGAAATAACATAACCTATAAATAATAAAACCTTTTTAACTTAAATTTATTATTATTTAGCAGAAAAATAAAATATTTTAGGGCTTTTATTACTTTTAGTAAATCTTGTGATGCTTCTAACGTATTTTTTGTACAAAAATACAAGGTAAAATAAGATGTGGCCAATGTTTACAAATTGTGTACAGTGTCGTTTAGAATGGTTTGTTTTGGCTTCAAAGAATGTGAAATCATCCCGTATCCAGTCCTAATAAATCCATGGTGGTGGCCCAATTATGGAAAGGATAAAAAGTTAAATTTTGATTCTGGGGGTAAATTGGCCAATGGAAAAAGTTTTTTTCAAGGGCACCGTGTAGGGTGGCAAATGAAAGCTTATTGAAACACGAATTCAACGATAATATACATGATGTATTTTTTATTGCATCTTTTTAAGTATTTTTCGGGAAAACGCTTTAAAATTGCTGTCCCCCACCCTTATCACCAGAAGCATTACTCAGAAAAATCTTTAAAAAATAGTGAACATTGAGAATTAGATGTAGATTGAGCAAAAATTATTAGGATTGCAAAATTCTAGCGCGGTCAATTGATATAAACAATTTAATTGTTTATTTCCTTATAACTGCCGAATCATTGGTTTTAGAGAAAAAGTTTTTTGACAAAAATATTTCTCACGGTGTAAGGAACAACTTTTGTCCTTACACGTTTACCAAACTTTGAATTTGGCCCACTCAGCTCCGCGCACACGCGATGTGATACGACGATGGTGCCGTCGTCGGCGGGTAGCGCGGCAGATGGACGGAGTTCGGGCGGCCGTGGTTTGTTCAGGTTAAGCGGGGGGCTGATGACACGGAACATTAATTGTGCAAGTATAGCTTGCACTTGACCGATTTTTAAAAAAAAAACTAAGATAACATTTTTATTTATAATATTAATTTATGTTAAAATTAACCTATACTAAAATAAAAAGAAAATACATTTAAAGAAATTCAGGAGATTTACTAAAAAGGTTTAGGAACTGGTTTATAATTATTAATTAGATATGCTGTGATCAGTTAGGGTTTGTGAATTTTTTGGCTTGTCATTGTCTTTCTGCGATTTGCTTTCCAATTGATTATAATCTTGGAACTGGTACTGGCTAAAATAAATTTAGTTCTATTATTATAGAAAATACATCATTAAATTGCCGTTTTCTTTATAAAGCCAAAAATAGCAAAGCAATCCGTAGTACAAAACTTGATTGTCTTATTCAGGGTGCCCAACCTGGAAAATGTAGAGTCCGGGAGTCCATAAATTTCCCTGGAAATCCGGGATTTTTCGAGAAGTCGAGGAACCCAATGAAATAATAAATATTTTATATTCTGTTAGTGTATAGTCTTTCAATTTTTCCAATTTCAAGCAAGTTTTTTAATTTGCAGCCTTTCCCGAAACTTCCTTACTCGTTCGTTTTAATTGATTAAATTTAGTTAATATGTAAGTGCAGAAATGGCAAATGAGACAATTAGAGCAATGATGGAAATAAATAAGGGTTGCCAACTTTTAAAAATAAAAATAGAGGACGTACATAGAAGATAAAAGTTCATTTAAATGAAACCATAGGCGTGCGCAGACTTCCTAATTAGGGTGAGTTAAGGCAGTGGCGTATTTAGGGTTTGTTTCGGGGAGTGTCAGCAGGCTCGGCCCGTGAAATTTCAATGTTGTATATCTCTGTTGCTACTTATGGGATCCATGCCAAGTTCAGGATTTTTAATAGTGAGCCTACTAGGAATGTTTTGGTAAAGAAAAAAAATTGCAATTTGCGAAAAAAAGTTGAATTTTTGAATTGACCCACCTGGGAAAAAAATTAACACGCTTAGGTATTTTATTTATTATTTTTTCTAAACAAATTTTACATCATTTTGTCGGCAATTCTTAAATTTTAAGAGAAAAAGATGTGTTAGTAGAAAGTTATAGTCATTTGAATTTTTTTTAAAATTATATTTTAGGTTTAAAAAAATTCAAATGGCTATAACTTACTACTAACACATTTTTTTCTCTTAAAATTTATGAATTGTCGACAAAATGATGTAAAATTTGTTTAGAAAAAATAATAAATAAAATATCTAAGCGTGTTAATTTTTTACCCAGGTGGGTCAATTCAAAAATTCAACTTTTTTTCGCAAATTACAAAATATTGTTTTTCTTCGCCAAAACCGAGGCCAAAACATTCCTAGTAGGCCCACCATTAAAAAACCTGAACTTGGCGTGGGTCCCATAAGTAGCAACAGAGATATACAACTTTAAAATTTCACGGGCCGAGCCTCTAAAAGGAAAGCGGGAAGGAGGAAAAGCGCCGCGCTGCAGGCTGGTGAAAATTTTTCGGGGCCACGCCCAAAGTTCGTCAAAAATTCACCCAACTACTATCTAATTTCGAAATAAAAATCTTTTTCCTTGCTATCCAACCCCCCCCCCCCCCCCCCCCGCTGAATACGCCACTGGGTCAAGCACCAAATTGTTCATAAAAAAGAAAAACGTAAATTTTGAAGGCAAACACTTTATTTCGTGAAATTATGAAAGCAAAAAAATATGAAAACCAAAACACTGAAACATATTATATTTTACAATATAAGAAATAAATTTAAAAAAGTAACTATATGAATTTTTATATTTACAACCTCATTCTTCTTTTTCCTTGAATAAGAGTGTTAAATTCATCTATTACCGAGTCATAATTGACACCTTTTGTTTTATGTTGTTCTATATACAAAAAAAGAAGTGAATGGTATGGTAGATAGTACTTCTTAATTTTGTGCGATTTGTGGCAACTGGAAATAGATCTTGTAATAAAAAATATTAAATATTTTTCAAATTTGTTTTATCTTTATGATATGGTATTAAGGGGGCCATGCCCCCTGCCCCACCCCCGTTGACACGCCTATGAAAGAAACGTAATATATTTTCTAAAAACTTTTTATACAAATATATTTAAATAACAAAAACTATAGGATAGAAAAAACATTTATTGCTTCCACAAATATTTCTTTTGACTCTTTCTTGTTCTTACGTCCTTACTTCAAAACAGAAATAGATATTTGCAGCATTTGCTTTAGTTTTAGTTTAGTATCTATACAAAATAGGACTTTTTCTATGCGTCAGAGAAAAGAGGACGGTAAGACAAAAAAATAGGACTGTTCTCTGAAATAGAGAACGGTTGGCAACCCTAAAACAAATTATAGTTTAAAACACCAAAAAACAGGGTTTTATGAGTAGCGTACTAAAAAGTTAAAAATAGATATTTTCCTTTTATAGTTAACAGAAAACCGGGGTGTGCAGTGCGCGCATCGTGCGGAAAGTAAGGCAACTAACAAACCGCGTCTCCCTTTACTCCGCACACATGCATACCCGGTTTTCTGTTATCTTGTGCAGCTATAAAACATTTGGTAATTAAATTTAAAAGCGTGGGGCGCACTTACATATATAGCGGTCTAGGCATACATTACATTTTGTTTATTATGCCTAGGCCGCTATATAACTGCGCCCCACGCTTTTAAATTTAATTACCTATTTAACGGCCAAATGATTTATAGCTGTACAAGTTAACAGAAAACCGGGTATGCATGTGTGCGGAGTAAAGGGAGGCGCAGTTTGTTAATTGCTTTACTTTCCGCACGATGCGCGCACTGCACTCCCCGGTTTTCTGGTAGCTATAAAAGGAAAATAATTATTTTTAACTTTTTAGTGCGCTTCTCGTAAAAGAGTTTTTTTTTAGTTTTTTAGTGAATTTTTTTTGGAACATACAGGAGGTCCCAAAAATAAAATTAATTTTTTATTATCGACTTGACAAAAAAGTACCTATATCTTCATAAATATTTCTACATTGTAAAAAGAGCATGGTTATTCGAAAACTTGATGCAGGCAATGTAGGGTTGCTCAAAAAGCTGAAAGTCACAATTTAAACAAACTTTTTAGCCACCCTGTATGCCCTAGATAAAATTTTTGAATAACCATGCTCTTTTTCAGAATGTATAACTTTTATGAAGATATCCTTTTTTGTTAAGGCGATATTAAAAAATAAATTGTATTTTAGGGCCCCCTCTGTATGTTCTAAACCTAATTCACTAACATAAAAAACTTAACTCTAATACATTTGCAGTGACAGTTTATTTTAAATATCGATTTTATGTCTTTTTAGCTTCACGTGGATTAGGACTTTTACATTTTAGAGTCACCCTGTATGTACTAGATCAAATTTTTGAATGGCAATGCTATTTTCTCACGATGCAGAACTTTTTATTAAGAGACATTTCGTAAAATCAGTAGGTAATAAAAACTTTTCCATTTCGAAGACATGCTGTATTATTTTAAAAAAAATAAAAAAAAACATTATTGTAATGCCACCGGAATTGCGTGAGCTTGCAAAGTTTCAAATCGATACGACAATTAGAAGTGGGTGAAAAGTGAGTTGTAAGACTCCATTACAATGTTACAAGTCGAGTGTGTTAAAAAGAAAGACATAGATCAGAAAATAGGTACATATTCTAAGGAAAAAAACAAGATCTTTGGACCAGTTTTTAAGACACTGTAACATAGTAAACTGCTTTTTTTTAAATATTTGGACAATTAAGTTATTCAGACGTAAAATTCTTCATTTATTGTTTTTATTCACTTCACATCTTACAATTGTTAAATAAAATATAATGCTAATAAACTAATTATTTCCGTCCCCTGGAATTTTATATTTTTAGTCATGGAAAACCTGAAAAGTCGAGAAATAAAAACTGGTTGGCTGCCTCTTATATTGCTAATTTAAACCCTGTAATTATCAAATTAGATTGGTCTTACAATTAGCAATGGTAGATCAGGCCTAGAGCTTGCAATCCTGGGATCCCGTTAAAAATTCAATCCCGGGATTGGGCACTTAAATCACGGAATGAATAAATTATAAAATATGTTTAAAAAAAAGCTAATTAAATTAACGCTTAAAGCAACATCGCAGTATTTTTCCTAAAAATAATGTTTACCGCGTGATATGGCAACCCTGGAAGATTCATTAAAAGTACATACTATGTAACTGTACTTATGTAAAAGAATTTAAATTATTTTTACTTATACTTTTGTTTCCTCTGCATAAACTTTGTTTGGATTTTATTTTAAAATTACAATAATATAAATAAAAATAATAATTATCTTTGTTAATGTTTCGGGATCGATCCCGGGATTTTGTTTCTTTGATCCCGAAAATCCCGGGATCCCAATATACTCCTGCTTTGCAAGCCCTAATCGGGCCGTATATTATTTTGCAAGCTTAAAACCACAAACAGAATGTTTATAATATTATTTGTGTTAAAACCTACTAAAAATTGACATATGTAATTTTCGATTAAACCGATCGCATTTTATTAACTGCTTAAATTAGCTTGTATCTCGTCAAGGAAATCTTGAAATTTAAAGTTCATTATTACGCGGTTAGTAACTCGTTGATAGACCAATAAATAAACTGTTTCTATCAATAGTAATAAATTACCTATTTTTGAAGATTGGTAAATTTTTTCAGGATATTTAAAAGATCATTAAGGCATGATCTTACATGGTGAAACGTCTAAGGTTTGTTCCTTCAAATATCACTGAAAATTCTAACGTGTACACTGTTACCATATGGCCTAAATTTAACCTTTGTATGCAGTTTAAAGAAAATTATATTTAGGGCATTTATATTTAGTAACAGACCGTAGCTATCAAGGGTAGAGAACCCCAATATATCAAGCCTTGAACAGTGGCTTGACGTTTTGACCAAAGTCATTGTAGTCGATCGGGATGTTTTATTTTAAAAACTAGACATTTCTTAATCTCAACTTATTTTGCGGCTTTTATAACAAGAAAGGCACAATATATAATTAAATTATTATGTAGTTGACACCCACTTGTTGCAAACTCCAACAAATTTTATTAGTATATACAGGAAGAAATATAGGAATCTAGGGCAGGGTTCGCCGATATGCATTTATCAAGTGAGTTAATATATCAAGAGGTGTATACAGGGTGTTCGAAAAGTTTTAGTATGGGCAAATATCTATCTTTGCTATTAGTAAAGATAAAGACACCAAATTTTAGGTGTGTCTTTGTTTAATAAATCTACTTTTTTATGTAATTTAATTTTTGCAACCTCCTTGAGGGCTAACGCTAGGGAGGTTAGATCAAAAAATTTAAATGCAACCCTATGCCGTGTGGTACCTCATTTTAAAGGGCTTCAAAAAATAAACATTTTACCGCGAACCCAAGGTCCGTATCTTTATTCATTTTTAAATAGCTAGAGAAATCGGGAAAAATTTGTTTTAATTTAAGTACCTTTATTTCTCTTATTACCTACTTCAAAATAACCACCACGAATATCTTGGCAGTAATAAAGTCGATTTTGAAACTCTGCCAAGAAGTAGCACCTGCCATTCTCGAAAATGTGAGAAGTGAGTTCCAAAATCAACTTTATTACTACCACGAAGTCCATGGCGGTCATTTTGAACAATTTTTAAAGCAATAAGAGAAATAAAAGTATTTACGTTTTTAATTTTTTCGCGTTTTTTAATTTTTAAAGGAAGATACGGACCTCGGGTTTGCGGTAAAATGTTTATTTTTTGAAGACCTTTAAAATGAGGTACCACACGGCATAGGGTTGCATTTAAAATTTTTGATCTCAACTCCCTAGTGTCACCCCTCAAGAATATTTAAAAAGTTAAATTGCATAAAAAGTTGATTTATTAACCAATAAGATACACCTAAAATTTGGTGTCTATATTTACTATAATAGCAAAGATATCTGCACATACTAAGATTTTTCGGACACCGTGTATATCATGATATACATATGTCATGAGTTTATGAGATATTTATTCCTAAATACATATCTTAGTTTATTGATATATATCTAAATAAAGATAACCAATATAGGTAATATAAGATATTCAAATAAATTGAGGTACCTATATTGGTTCAACATTGTGGAGACAAAAAAGAAGTTATTAATAGAAATATTTACAGAATTGTTAACGATACCAACATGACCACCAAGTGCCTTGGTCTTACTTTGTCACTACCACTGATGATATACAGATTCTAAAATTGACAATATTGCTATACGTAGATTAGTATTGGGAACGAGGGTAAAAGTGCCTATGTTGAACTTTTGGTTTCATAAATTGCTAAATTTTTAAAAATTGCAAAGATCTGCAGGGATATTATCAGTTCTTATTTAAGAATTAGCTAGTTCTATTAGTGACTACATGTCAAAATGGAAACTTACATTTGTACATATATATAAGGTTTGTTCTTTTGTGCTGCACTAACCTGTAGTTTTTTTTTATTTGTAAGATACCCATAAGCAAAGTAATCAGTAATCAGTGCAGTTTCGTGCAACACAAAAGAACAAACCTATAAACTAGTTGGTCAAAAAATTTACCTTTACCTTTTGCAGACGATATGCTTAAAAGAGCTTATAGAAATAGGTACGGATAATAAAGTGAAAATTTAAAAAACACATTGTAGATGAAATAATTAAAAACGTGTGATAAAAGTTCTTTGTGATACATGCGACTCGAAAGGCGAGATCGTCCGTCAGCCATCCCCATCACCAGCGGTATATCCAACGAATACTAATACAGGGTTATAACTCCACTACTGGTATTGCCAAGGTTGATGCTTTATCGTACTTTTCAGAAATATAAAACTCATTCTGAATTTAAGAGTAAGTTGTCCCTATATTTTTTACAACATAATTAGGATGTTTTAAAAGGGTATAACGTAGTAATGTAAATAATAAGTGTAAATATTCTCTTATGAAGTTGAAATCGAAGTACTGCCAAAAATTTAATTTTGTTTTTCGTGGTCTGTTTGAGATCCAGAAGAGGTTTGGGGCGTCCTTTTTCTTTAATTTCTAAACGTTTTTCAAATGTGAATACACTACTTATTTTACACTGCATTTTTCTTGCATTGTTAAAGCTATTGTTAACATAAGTTAATCAAGTACTAGTACTACACAAAATACACAACACAAATATCAAATAATATCCAAACCAAACACAACACAATGAGGTCGAAAGACGAAACACTTCGTCAACTTGAATGCCGGAGGGTCCGGCGACTAATAATGATGAACGATGAACAAGAGCTTGGCGGCAGCATGGATACAATTCTGAAATATTAATGCATCGAGTGCTGCGTTGCCAAGTTATTGTGAAAAGTCGTAATTACTGTAGGTTTTAATCTTTTATAGGCACAGTTATTATTATTATTAGTAATTACCTAAATATCTTAAAATAAAATTAGGTAAGCTTATATTAAATATATAAATGTATCGCGAATATTGTTCTACTAATAAATTGGTCCGATTTAAATTAGTGAGCCAGAATTTGCGACAACCGGCGCGACTTCGTTGACGGCCCCGTGCGCCCCAAAAGCGATATTATTGGTAGGCCGTCGACAAGTTTTGTCTCTTTCTTCCTAAAGCGCGTAAGTTTGTTTCTCTCTTAGCTTTAATGCATTTTATATAGTCCATATACACATGAGGTCAATTTAAAATACAGCGAGTCCGGAGCAAGCGTGGCTTGATTCTTTCCTGGGGAGTTCTCGCATGGAGCATGCACTTTTTTGAAAGAAAAGATTATTTTTTGGTTTTAAAAAATAAATTATTATAAATACGTAAAATTCAGAATAATTTCTCTAAACCACCTGAAAATTCCTTATACCATAAGGGTTTGAACAAATCATGGTAAAACAGCTATTCTCCGGGCTATATGCCCCTCCGAGCGCTGGATTACATACCAAAATTTGCCGTATTTTGACTAACACTGTTAGACAACAAAATACTTGGTTTGACTGCAAGAAACTACCAGGAAGAAGGAAGCTTTTCCTTTAGTTAGGATGTCGTTACCTGCATACCGGTTTCGAACTCTTCGTTCTCATCAGTACAGGATAAACGAACATACCTACCAACGAATACTAATAGATACCTACCTTCCGAAACAGCATATCCTTAAAGCTAACTCTGTCGAACTGCATAAGCAGTATAACACAGGCAGCGCCATCCATTAGCAGTTTCAAGCAGTCGGAGTAGAATTTTACCATGATTTGTTCAAACCCTTAGAGTATAAGGAATTTTCAGGTGGTTTAGAGAAATTATTCTCAATTTTACGTATTTATTTATATGTACCCCTGACAAGTAGACTTCTTTCATTGCTTTAATAAATTATTAGGTAGATCATTGAAAATAAATTTAGGTGTGTCATTGACCAAATGACCCTATGGACGAGCCGCGCCTGGTAACAACATAAATTTTCATAAGCTGACAATGTTCGCAGATGAGTCAACCTTCAGTACAAACGGCACTGTAGCTTTTCAGCATGTGAGATACTGGGGTAAGGAAAATCCAGAGTTTAGAATTTCTAACCACCAATATTCTAAAAAAGTAAATGTTTGGTGCGCCATTTCCTATTTCGATAATACATTTAACAGACATTCTTATTTACATATTATGCTGGAGTCATTTTTGTCAGACAAGTTTACAAAATTACCTTTCATTATCGCAGAAATGTGTATTTTCCGCACAATTTTCCGCACATTATGCTGTAGAAGTAAGGGATTGGCTCAATCGCAAAATTTGGAAATCGATAGATGGGCTGAAATGGTCCAATTTTGTGGCCCCCTAGGAGTCCCGATTTGACAATTTTTGATGTTTCTCTGGGGGCGCATTAAACAACTAAAGTTATGAAAGACCCATCGACAGTGACGAAGAAATTTTAAAGCAGAGAATTTTAAGAGCAATAGAATCGATTTCACTCGAAGAAATAAGAAGCTATCCATTTTCGACGTCAATTAGAAAAATGCGCAGAATATGGAGGAGAAGTTTTTGAAAATTAAATATGATGTGCCCTTATTTTTTTTAAAGTTTAATATCAGAGATATTTCTCGAATATTAAAATTATTATTTAATATTCTATTAGTAATTTTCTTTAACCTGTATAAGCCTGTAATTTTGGATTATAAATATTCTTTACTCTAAAGCACGATACACTTACAACGGTATGCTACGCTATAACGTCACTTTGAGAGAAAATCCTAAATTGACTAGACGCACGATACACTTACAGCGGTATCTACGCTATGCGCTAAATTGACTAGACGACTGTACATATGAACATATGTAAGTACAGGTTAGTTTATTGTCGGGTAGTGTGTTGAGTTGACGTTTATTAAAATATTATTGTCATATTTCATTTGCTCAGGTAAGCGCCTAGTTAATTTAAGATTTTCCCTCGAAGTGACGTCATAACGCAGCATACCGTTGTAATTGTATCGTGCTCTAAAGTAAAGACAACATATTTATTATTTTGACATTTTCGTCATAATTATCAAAGGTGTAATCAAATAAAAAAGGTGACGATGTGACTTAGAAAAATCTTGATTTTAAAAGCGTAATTTAGAAATCTTTAATTTTTACTTGAAAATCTGGAATAAGAATTCTATTAAACTTTAAAACAACATTTTTATTTAAGTTTTGCATTAAAATTTAAAAAAGGCAACTTTACTCTTAACCAAATTTTACTTTTTTGTATTTTATGCATACCCTGTACAAAAAACAAATTTTTGAAATCGTGGATTTTATTTTTAAAGCAAGCAAAAACTTTGATAAAAAAATGACCTTTTTTGTATCTTTCACGTTTTGGTCCATTTGTCCTCTTGTCTACCCCATCCGTGGACATAATGTATAAATCACATAAGTCAAATAAAGTTACTAATTTGGTAAATTCTTTAACTGTTATGCATAACCAAATGAATAGGTGCGAGAAATACTGATGTAAGTTTTATTTTAAAGTAGAGATGTTCTAAAAATAGAAACGAATAGGTAAAATGATTTTGCCGGGACATGGGGGGACTAATTTTCCAACAGGGGAGGCTAAGCCCACTCCCAGCCCCCTAGCTACGCCAATGACAATACAGTACACTTTGAAACAACATTACTGTAAAAAGAAGTGAACTTCCAACAAAAAAATTATTGTAAAACGAAGCCATGTTCTCGTGGCTGTTCGGCCGTAAACAGCAATGAGATCGGATTTAGAGCCAGGTTCAACATCATTATCGCTGGGTCTAAAATTTACTACTACCGTGTCCCAAGATTGGACAAGCAATCAACCAACTGTTAGTATATAAACAGCACATCAAAGAAAAAAAATTTTATCTAGCCGTAATGATTAATTATTTTTTCCTGTAACCCTCGTTTTAGCCATCGTGCAACTTTCAACAAAGTCACATTTTTAGTCACTAAAATATAAAAAGCACAACACATAATATCATGTGCTTTATAAATCGCTTGGATTTGTAACTGCGATTTTAAATTTCACATAGTACGGTACGGTCACAGTTTACAAGCTGTGGTACGGTACCACGTATACATACTATAGGCATAGACTCTTTGTTGATGTTCGGTGCTATAGGTATCACAAGGAACGAGTCGACACTGATTTTCTAATTTTCAGGCAGGTGGAAGACGACTTACCTAAGAACACAACAAAGAACATGACGCTCGACTTAGACAGGGGCGCATTCTAAAAATGTATAATGCTTACGTTTATTTGGGATTTTCGAAATCATCCTGATTTAGCCAAAGTTTACTGAATATTTTTCAGTAAACTTTGGTTAAGCCAAGAAAATAGGGAAGACGAATCTGCGCGAAACTTTGTTAAATAATGTTATAAATAAAATCTTGCCCCCTTGATATGGGTATCAAATGAAAGGGTTTGACGAGTAGAATATGATAACAGGTAACATGCCTTGTAATAATGACGCATTATCAGAAATGCATAAGATAAGATGTAACTAAATTAAATCTTAAGTAAAACAGGATATTTAAAAACAAGCTTTCATTATTTAGATGTAGGTACTAAAACGAAAAAAAAAAAGTATAATTTTTTTTATTGGGACAATGCTGAATGCTATTTATTGGTGGGCGTAGTTCGCGTGGGCGGATCCTAATAAAAGTAGTATCAAAGTTATAACTGAATTATGTATGTTATGTTAAATGTATTGTCTTAAAAGCTTGTCGCGCGCCAAAATTTCATACAGGCATTATTTTGTTTGGCAGAAATTGTAAGTAGGTACAGGGTTATTCATTATATTTTGACACCCACCTACAGCTCTTATTACAAGTTATAGAAAAAAACTTTAAATACAAAAGTTTTAGGTTTTTTCACGTAGTATCTTTTGGTAATAGCGGAAATAAAAAATCGACTTTACAACATTGATAAAGTTAATTGAGTCATATTTTTTTAAATGGAACACCCTGTATATTATTAGCTCAAATGAAAGATCTCTTTGTTCTGATTTCAAATATATATAATTTGTTGGCATTTGGTTCAGCCACTTTTGAAATATTTGAGTTTATAACTTATTTTTCCACAATTGGAGATCATGTCATTAAAGTTTGTTGCTTATATACATCAAGTTGCCTCGAAAACGTATTGTAGTTTAAATAAAGTATTTTTTTTAAACTCAAATATTTCAAAAGTGGCTGAACCAAATGCCAACAAAGTATATATATATTCGAAATCAGAACAAAGAGATCTTTCATTTGAGCGAATAATATACACGGTGTTCCATTTCAAAAAATATGACCCAATTAATTTTTTCAATGTTGTAAAGTCGATTTTTTATTTCCGCTATTACCAAAAGATACTACGCGAAAAAACCTAAAACTTTTGTATTTAAAGTCTGTTTCTATAACTCGTAATAAGAGCTGTAGGTGGGTGTCAAAATATAATGAATAACCCTGTACCTATAAGTATGTATTTTTTTCTTTTCTATTCGACGACAAGCTGCTAAGGCAATAAATTTAGCATAATACTGCCCTGCATTGGCAAAAAGCCGTATATGAAGTTTTATGGTTTTGAGAAAAGCGCACATAAAGTTGAAATTAGTGTATTTTTGTTATTTGGCAACGGATTAATTTTAAACCCTCTGGTAAAGGATAGACAGTAAGTAGCTAATACTTTTTAGGTACCTAGGTGTTTTTTCTATGCTATTTTTATGCAAAATCTGTTGCTTACATCTTTTATCCATTGTTTTTTTTTTTTAAATAATAGTTTACTTCATACCAACAAAAAAAGACTTAAGTGGATTTAAGTCTATTTACCATTGTTTACAGTTTTAATTTTTAAAGCAGAAATTAATGGTTAACTAATGTAAACTACTTGTACGTTTTTTTTCCAATGTAGTTCATAGCAGCAAAAGCATTAGTAAATAGGGCTATGTATTTAAATAGTAATTTTTCGAAAATTTTAATATTTAAAAAATTAAGTTTTATTTAAATCAAATTAAATACAAAACCATCTATACCAAGTACCTAATTAAATGGTAATATTAGAATACAAACTATTCCCTGATTTAAGTGTTAAGCTTATACCAAAGAAAAACATGGTACGTGGTACAATGGTAAAAGAACGTATACGATTTATACGTTAATATTGCAATTGAATAAAGATAATTAAATGTTAAAGAAAATTATAACAAAAACACGTATGACTCTTATAAGTTTTTTTGCCTTTTTTGTAAAGTTTAAAAATTAAAAAAAGATTAATGTCATAAAATGGTACCGAAGCGTACATTCTTTTGCCAATGTACAAATAAATCTTTTTTACTGGCAAAAAAACGTATAAATTGTTTAAGTCTTTTTGACACAGGAATTTTATTCTAACATTGTCGGTTACGGCTTTTTGACATTGTAAATTTTAATTTTTTAGCTCTTACGTCATTTGGCCAATGCATGCAGAAACAAAACCACAAGGACTATTCAAAATGTAATTATAGGGTTCGAAAGAGAATCAAAAGTTACGGGGGACTATTGAAAAAACCAAAAATGTAAAATTTCCACATACGACTTTTTACCATTGTAGGGCAGAATATATCTATCAAACTTTGATACTACTTTTATTAGGATCCACCCACGAACTGTGTACGTCCACTTATTAATAGCATTCAGCATTGCCCTAAAAAAAGCTATACTTATTTTTTTCGTTGTACCTACATCTAAATAATAAAAGCTTGTATTTAAAAAATATTTTTTACATAACATTTAATTTTCAAATTTTTAGTTACATCTTAACTTATGCATTTCTGATAATGCATCATTATTAGAAGGCATGTTATCGTATTCTACTCGTCAAACTCTTCCATTTGATACCTATATCAAGGGGATTGTGAAGAAAAAGGCAATCCGCCATCTTGTGGCGTCCGCCATATTGAGTTTAAAATGACGTCACACAGCTTATCGTATTATAATGACGTCACATAGCTTATCGTATTCTACTCGTCAAACCATTTCATTTGATACCCATGTCAAGGGGGTTGTGAAAAAAAGGTAATCCGCCATTATGTGGCGTCCGCCATATTGGGTTTAGAATGACATCACAAGGCTTATCGTATTCTACTCGTCAAACCCTTTTACTTGATACCCATGTCAAGGGGATTCTGAAGAAAAAGGCAATCCGCCATCTTGAGGCGAACACTATTCTATATACTATATTGCATTGTCACCGGACTTATACACTTGTGCAAAATTTCAAAGCTCTAGCTTAATTAGAACTAGTCGAAATTTTCATTGCAATATTTGACCTTAACATAGTAACATACATACATACATACAAACAAACTAACAGGTGAAGTTAAATAAAAGCTTGTAAAATAACAGTACCTATTTTAGTACCGAATATCAAAAAAAATTTAAAGTCAATATTAATTTCAAAAAAATTCAGCGGCTACAACCAACTTGTTATTTTTAATTTTATAATAGTTTCAATCTCAAATTAGGGCAACCTCGGACAACAATTAAAAGATATACTTGTATAAAAATAAAAGTTAAGACCATACTTAAGTTGTAAAAAGGAAACCAAAAGTGCTGATATTTTTATGATTTAAAAAAAAACTAGATTAAATCTAACTTTTCAAAGGGTTCACCCTGTATATATTTCACCCAAAGTGTATCCGATTTTGGGTTAAGCCCAAATATTATTTTTGGATAGGAGCTGTTTTTCATTTAAAGGAAAATGGATTAATTTAGTAGGTACACTCCCATATTATTTAACTCAATCTGTATCCGCTTTTGAGCTAGGTAAAAGCCCAGTTTGGGGAGTGTACCCCCCCCCCCCCCCCCGTAGGTAATCTAGCTGGCTAATGAGAGTTTACGTTGGCTATTGGTACGTTGTATCTTGTATTATTTTTTTAGGTTTCGACAGGAAGATTAAAAAATATATATTGTAAACGCTAGTGGCGTGAGTCTAAAGTCAAAAACTTAATATTATATATAAAAGTGGGTTTATATAATATCTCTCTAGGAGTGTGGTTAATATCTACCTACAACAGCATAAAACACCATAAATATCTTTTATCAGGGTACTTAAGTATATCGAGTTTCAATTTTTATGTCGACTTTTATACAACAGCTTGTACCTACCACAAAACCGTCGACAGTTTAGTTCTCAGAAAATTTTTAAAAAGGTTGACAGTTTAGTATCATATCGGAGAAGGCAAAAAAAGTTTTTAATTTCGAAAAGCGTTGGCAAAAGCATTTTTTCTACCCGTACTCTAATATTCAAATTAAATGTCTTCGATATATTTCATAATAATGATCATTATGATACAAATTTTCATTATGAAACCGCATTATTAGCCAATTTTAAACCCATCGTTTTTTAATCAAGTGGCCTCTTTTTAATACAAATAATCTGACTTTGACAGTTTTTTACTAAAATTTTAATTTTCATCAAAACTTTTAAGAATATTTAAATTAGAAATTATGCCAGATTATGGAATTAGTGATAGTGAAGAATTTAGTTTTTCTACGAATGTTAATAAAAACCTTTATTGTATGTTCAATAGTAATTTCGGAACATGGTGCATTGTGTTTTACACATTTTCATTGTGCTTCAATCACCATGGTGATTGAACTACAAAGTTCCCATTGTGCACGGGTATTTTTTACAAAGGTGGCGTTGACCGGTGCCGCGTCAAAATCTTTATAATTTCATTGACATTTTTTGACATCTTAACAAGAAAAATATTACTAATCCCATTTTATTAACAGTAACATTCGTAGAAAAAGTATAGTGTAAAACTCGCATGGAATGACCATTTCCTACTCGTATGATTTGCAGCACTCGCCTGCGGCATCGTGCTGCAAACGTCATACTCGTAGGAATTGCATGTCATTCCATGCTCGTTGTACAATATACTATTGTTTAACTGTTACCAAATTAAATAAATGTTGTTCAGTTTAATTATTTATTAATAAAAGGTCGTAGAAAAAATAGTGTATGCAGCTCTCATGTAATAGCCATTAACACATTCGCATTCGTAACGATATATTATTACATAGTCGTTGCGTAATATACTATTTTATTTGAAGTTGGGATTTTTATATTCGCATAGTTGGAAAAGTTATATTCCCCTACTCTCATAAAAAAATGCTCATGGCGAATGCGCGCGATTAAAATTCCTGCAATTTTTTCAAAAGTTGCCGCGTGCTTATCTTAAAACCACGACGGCATAATAGTAATATACCGTGGCGCAACTAGCATAACAGAACAGGCAGGGTATTATAATTGGTAAAAGGCGCAGTTGTCCGAAAAATCTGGTTTAAAAAAGCGCCTTGCCTTCGAAAACTAAAATAGGTTGGCGAGGGGACCCACCTAACCCCCCCCCCCCCCTAGTTGCGCTACTGATAATAGAGAGTTTTTGCCCAGTTTTATGTGATTAACGATACTAGTAATTTTTCAAACGTTAAAGTCTCAACACTTGCCCATAAAATTTTAAATTTGGTAAAAATATTTTTCATTGTACAGAATAAAAACAAAGTTTACAAAAGCCTGTCTTCCAAGCACTATAGGAATTTTGCTTTCAGGACCAGCCAGTATGTTTCACGATTTTTGAGTTTTATAAGTATCCCGCTATAGTCGGTAATAAAAACTTATACACACGGTATTCCTTGTCGCAAAGTCAAGTAACTCGGTAAGTAAAATAACTTGTCTAGAAAATTGTAGTTTTTATTTTTTGTGCTTCTCTTTAGACTGCTTCCTAGTGAATTTTTCATTCCATTGCCAATGCCAGGGGGTTTATTTTGATGCTGTGATGGCCACTAATTCAAATTGCCCTTATTCATAAAATTATTCATATTTGAACTTTCAAAACCGCCTATGAAAAATCATTTCTGTATTTGCATATTATACCAAGTAATAAAATATTTTGTTTTTTTCATAAAGGCACTATTAAAGTTCACAACTAAGGTGGATTAAGACCTTAATTTGCCTGGGACGCCAACTGTTACTAATGTTTAGGCAACTTCATACATGACCTGCCAACCAATCAACGCATAACATGAAATAATAATTACATTAAAATTCTTTTTTACCTATAAAAGTTTCGGATAATATGTAGCAGTAGTAGTAAAAGATCTTAGTTTGTAAATGAACCAAAATTATAGAAACGCAATCTAAATACGGATCTGAAAAACGGTACCTGTACATAATTTACCTGTAGCGAGGAGACCACGATTTAAAGTACCTATAACGATCTGCTTTATCTCAAATGCTGCCCAACAAAGAGGTCATAATCTGAAGTCTGCGGCGGTGTTTCACTTTTTTATTATTTTTCTCCGGCCATAGCGTAACGTACTATTAGGGACATCACTGGCGGCGCCACAGGACGACTGAGACGACTCCCATTGACAAAAGTTTATTTAAAATAAAAACTGTCTAAAGCAGTCTTAAGACGATCAGTAATACTCTCAGTATTTGTTGATACAAATATATACTCATTCCGTATGACTTCAATATCGTAGCCTCCGTAATCAGGTCCGACAGCGCCCTGGGGCAAAATTGCAGTTTAGCGCCTTCCGACCGACGCACATAGGGGCCAAAAGTATCAAAAATTGGCATAAATTGATGGGTTGCTATTTGTGTTACATAACAGAAAAACTACAAAATATGAAGTTAAATACCAGTGTTTATTTACGCCACTAGGTTCAGTGGCGGATTTAGGGGGGGTGGGGGGGGGGGGCGCAGGCGCCCCCCTAAAGTCTTGCACAAAAAGGATTTCAATAGCGAATTTTATAAAAATAAATATTGCAACATAAACATTAACCATTCCTACAAAATATTATAAACAAAAACAAACATTATTTGCAGTCTATGTAAGATCTTTGAAATGAATTATACCACAAAAATATGAATATAGATTACTTACCAGTATGTTATGTAAAACATGCAAGCCTTTTTTTGGCATTTTTGATTTCCATGCTCACTGATTGTTTCTAAAAACATTCCTTACACATCTCACTGCAATTTTATCAAAATTTGCGCCGGATCGTTTTGACTTCTAAAGGAAACAACCAAATAATTTTTCAAAAAACATTTTTTGAAAGTAAATTTCTTCGAAAAACAGTTTATTCGAAAACGAATTAACGAACCTTTTCAAAAATATTTTCCCGAATACACATAGGTGTTTCGAACGTATATTTTTTCAGAAATGTCCTGACAGCTTTTTCAAAGATGCTTTTTTGAAAAGGGATTTATGACATATTTTCTCGAAAACACGTATTTCGAAAGTACATTTTTCCAAGAACGTCTTCAAAAAAGAATTTTTAAAAAATGGGCATATTTTCCCAAAATATATTTCTTCAAAAGCAGTATTTAGAAAATTAAATTGTGAACTCTAGTAGCTTGGAAAATGTTAATCAAAAAAGGATGAAAAAAGATCCTGGACAAACCTAAACGCCTTTTATGGGTTTGATCGGGTTTTCTTAGGTTTGGTATGTTACTTTCTCGTAAATTACTTCTTCAAAAAGTCATTGGTTCAAAAAATTTATATCGGAAAAAATTTAGTTTCAAAAAAGATGTTCCCTGAAAAAATGTATTTTTGAAAAGTGCTTTAAAAAAAATTTGAAAAGTTGGTTTTAGGAAAATTGTACTTTCGTAAGTACTCGTATATCCCCTCAAATGAGCAGAAGGCATAAATAAAAAAATGCTACAACATTAACACTTTCATGTTAATCAAACAATTTGTCCTGTCGCGTGTAAGAGATAACCAACAAACATCTTTTTTGATGTTATCTAAATTAAGTAATTTTTTCGAAAAACAGCTTCTTCAAAAGATGCGTTTTTTTACAAAATTTTCTCGAAAATACATTTTTTTAAAGAATTCAAAAATACATTTTTCGAAAATATATTTTTTAGAAAACAGTTTTTTCTAAATTTGAACTATGCACGCTACTGGCTTAGAAAGTGCCAATGAAAAACGACAAAAAAGATCTGAACTAACCTCAACCAACCGTTTTTGTGTTCGGTCAGGTTTACGTTTCCTTATGCCTGCTATTTTACTCTAGTAAATTACTTTCAAAAAAGTGTTTTTTAAATATGAATATTCGAAGTCTTTTTCGAAGCAATGTTTGGAAAATCTACTGTCTAAAAACATGTTTTCTTAAAAAAAAAGTAATTTGGAAAAGTGGTTAAAAAAATTCGAAAAGTTGGTTACCGAAAACAAAGTTTTAAAAACATCCATAGTTTTCGAAAGAACGTGTTTTCAAAAAATATGTTTTCGAAAAATTTTCATATATCTATCTATCGGTCCAAATGGCCAGGAGGTATAAATAAAAAAAAATGCTAGAATTTTGTTAAGTTAAGATGACAAACCGTTCTGTTTTCGCAAGAACAGGTTTAGATATTTCGGTCATTATGAAATAGCGTACATTTCTTAGAACCCTAAACAATAACAAAATGTCGCACGCGAACTTGTCCGTTCTTTTTGGTATATACTTTTGTGTAGCTCGAGGTGAGGTTGCCAACGCGACCCCCCCCCCTCCAGACGAAATTCTAAATCCTCCCTTGACTAGGTCTCTGTTGCCCTGGTGCAGTGCCCCAATACTATTGATATTACTGATCGGTGATCACTGATCGGTCATTTAAAAGCTGCCTAAATAAACGACCAATATGCTTGATTATTTTTACAGCTGTTACCCGCACCTTTCTTTGCGTAAAATAATTGCAACTACAAAAGTTGTTCATGCAAGTCTTGTCGTATAACTCGTATAAAAAAGTTAATAACAATGTCAATGTATAATGTAAACAAACAAATAAAAGCACATAGTGCAAAATCGGGAGTATGAAGAGGATGATCCTATTCTTTGATCTGGGGTGTTCGTTTTATGTCCAAAAACTGGGCCACAGAGCTGGCTCGATAATGTTTCTGAGCATTGCTTAGTTGTTAAAGCCCTAAAAACTGAGACAGGCATTTTTTGTGCTCCTCAAAATAGCAATGTTTAAAAGTGTCTCCATACAATACAATACTTTTATGTTACTTAAAAAAATATGAATCTACTTTACTAGTATGCAGCATTTATTACATGCAGGGTACCCCTGCGATTGATTAGGAACAGAGAATTCCTCAAAAGCAGTAAAAAGGTGCCAACTCATGCATTAGTTTCTTTTTCTCAGTGGAGTGAGGCAAATAAAATCAAATTAAATCTGTATAATTTTTTGAACAAATTAAAAACAGCTTAAAAGTAACATTTTGTCCCCCATTTCAAAATTCCCATATAAATTCTGCCATTTAAAACTCTACTGACCAGCAAAAAAGCGACCACCTCAAAATTTGCCCAAATAAGATAAATTAGCATAAAGTTACAAGTAAGTGTCTGTATTAATTTGTATTAGAAGCGCGGATATGCTTTGCATAGCTTACTCAATAATGCTAACATCAACAGCGCGTGATATTTACCATGATTGAATTCGATAGTCAAAAAAATTTTGAGGGAGGCCCCGGTTTAAAAAAAAAATTTAAATGCTATTCGGCTTCGCAAAAATTGGCTATATCCACTGGTTGCGTTGCAGCTCTTAGTGTCGATGGCCGTAGTGCAATAATTTATGTCTGAATGATTTCGTGTTGGGGCTATCCTGTATTTCAGATTTCTTGAGACAAACGTAATGTGAATGTGTATATCATCAAGACACGTGTTTTGGTATACTTCGTACAACGAGACAAAGTAGAAAAACAACAGAACTTTCATTCTGCTTCATAAACATCGGATCGAGAGAAATGCAAGTGTTGAATGGCAAATAAAATGTCAACATTGTCAACTCAACTCGGACAGTCTTACATTGAGCCCAGTATATATAGGTAGTACCACAACCATCTTTATGGGGACCCATAAAGAGGGTTGTGGTAGTACCTGATATTATCCCTATTTTCGTTATAGGATTTTGTGGCATCGTTTCTTCAATTTTGGTAAATAACGATTTCCGGGATTTTTTGTATAAAACTCGAGACAGGCCGACAGAGGGACGAAAGCTTATTTTGCCGTCATCCAAGAAAATACTATTTTTACGATTTATTATTAGGATTTACGATATATTATTAAGACAATAAAAATTCTGTTGACGGGTTGACGCATCTTCTATATCCCATCATTTTTCGAATATGATAGAGAAGCAAAAAATCATTCGTAAGGTCTTTACGAATGATTTTTTGCTAAGGTATTTAGAATAGCTAACAATAAGATAAAATAGTGCTTAATATTTAAAAGGGACAAGTCTTGTGTAACAACAAACATTAAGCTTTTAATTTATGCAAGGATGGTAATAAATAATCGTAAATAGTTTATCAAAGTTATCATCACTTTTTAAAGCCACTTACAAAAAGCAATAATTTTTACCAGGTCATCACTTTGAAGAAAGACGATAGGCTTGGGAGTTTGCTGAATTATTTATTGCTGTGTACAGTACCATCAAAAGTCAAAAGGTTTTTGTAGTCTAAATATCTGCTAGATCTGGACGGAGGACTGCAGGTCCGTATTTCCGTTAAAGTAGAACATTATTGTAACTTTTTATTGAATATTTATTGTTTATAGCTAACGTCGCACTGTTTTTGACCCATAAACCTGGCCAAAATTATTTGATGCGTTATAATGTCTCTACTAGTTATTATAAGGAAATTTAAGCTATAACTGCTTTATACTTTGGTAAATTTTGGAAAAAGGAAGCAGTCAGAGTATACGAATTTTTCTTCAATTTTTTTACGCTGAAATTCCTGGATTATATTGTACTATTGTACAGGTCTCTTCTCGATATACTTATATACGTTTCTGATGATGACTCTGAAATTAAATAAACGGATTCCTATTAAAGAGTGCAAATATTTGCAAATTCCATAAAATTTGAAGGTGGAAGGAAGTGGTAAAAAACTATTGTCTAGTAGGTAAGCTCAAAGACCAGTACTTTATTTTACATAAAGATTCATCGTCGGATAAAGTCCGGTAATATAACTAAACAGCTCGTATATTTTTAAAAATAATAAAATAATATGATGGAGCTTTGTAGGCCTACAAATCACTCACAACCAATAGCAAGGTAAGTTAATTTGTGTTTAAAATTAACTACATACCTGTAACATCACAATTCGTATCCACAACTTTTCCAAACTCAATGAAATTTATAACGAAAACACAATATAACGTTGACCACTTTTAAGATTTTCGACATACCTAACTAACTTGCAGCAGAACCAACAGCTAACTTGCGAATGGGCTAGAATTTTTACTGGGCGCTTTTCGCGAAATAAATGGGCCAGGTACGGGGCTTGGTCCCTTTTCTATTGCTGAAATATTTTGCTTTAATGAATTATGACATCTGGAAATTCCACCTTTGACCAGGTTTCGGGGACAAATAACCCCTTAGTGCGTCGGTTGGCTGGTTTGCTGCAAACCTCCGATAAATGAATTCTCGGACCTTGTTTGATATATCGTCGGTGAAAAGTGTTAACCTGCTATCTCCGTTTTAACCAATTTTACAGGAGAGCATTAAAACCGCCTAGATAAACTATTATACTTGTTATAAATGTTTTGCGTTATATTATTGGTAAGCAATAAACACACTTATTGAAAAATCAAAAAAGTCAATTTTTAAATAATTTTATTTTTTCTAGACAAATTTTTGGAGTTAGCAGCTCCATACATTAATAGAAAATTCATAAAATGTCTTAAAATAGCTGCTAACTCCGTTTCGATAAGTAATATTAACCCTCTGCCAGCATAATATAATTAATGTCCAATAAATGATCGACATTTTTCTTAATAATCTTTTATAAAAGTATAGTATATACATATATTTACCATTCATAATTAACAGAATAGCAGTACCAGAGAAAAATAAGACAGAGAGAATAATATCTCTTCTTTCCGCCAGCTCGACAACGCGATGGCCTTTAAACGGCAACACCCCGAGATTGGCGCGTACGATTCTCACAATACACCCCGACATTAGCCAGTGCGGTAGCAACACGGCAAGCAGAGAGAGTTTTCTGCGGCGCGTCTCAATACTTATTAAAAAAATACTCTCACTGTGCTTTATGCAAAATCTGCATCGCACGCCCATGGCAGCTTATTTCGACGTCGGTTTGGAGGTCATCGAAAACAAATCGTATTTATGATATGAATGAAATCCGTACGAGATATTATTCTCTCTATCTTATTTTTCTCTGGCATGGCAGTACATTAGCAGAAACCAGTGCAATCGCAAAAAAACACAGGAGTACACAAAACCACGTGGCTGTATAGATATAAACACAACGGAAATACCGGAGATAGCAGCATTTCGTCGGGTAAATTTGAATTGCGTGGAGATAGCATGAATTATTTCTATATCACTTCGTTTCTGAAATAATAATCTATTTTTCAGAATTCTATTGTTACCAGTATCACGTATTTTAAGAATAACAAATGATTTTGACTTCAATAAAAAAAAAGTCAGATAAATACCCGATCGCTCTCGACAACTTATATTTTATAGACCTTACGTTGAAAGTTCGGTACAGGGGTTAATGGGCATAGGCAGAATACTGAGACGTCCTGATGGGCCGCTATTTTATTGGGCTGGACAGTGCATAAGAAAAATATACAAGTAAAGGGTCTTCCAATAGGGATGTCCTACTTTTCAATTTAAATAAAACAAATTATGTGAAAGATGTATTTCTTTTTTATTTTTAAGTATAATCGATACCATTATGTATGAGAAAGGATGTCGGGCAAATGGCCGCCACTGCTTCGTCTAGTAGCGCGAATTAGAGATGTCTAGTTTTCGATAACAGACTCACATACAGCCGGTTGAATTTCATCAATAATATTATGTTCTTTAAATCTTCCGTTGTTTGAGGTTTATTGACATAGACCGTGGCTTTCAGATAACCCCATAAGAAATAATCTAATGGCATTAAATTGCAGAATCTTGGGGGCTAGCTAACATCACCACTAGACCTCCAAACTTTAACAAAGTGATTGTTTCGTAACGTCGTCTTTTTGAAGCCAAAAGTTTCTAAAGTTCATATCATCGAGTCTAGGCCAAAAATAATTATTGGGTATCATTGTCCGATATCTTTCGCCATTAATAGTTAGAGCATTAGAGCGGTACGTTTGGCGAATAGAACACCTATTTTAATAATACACTTTAACAATTTGTACGCGCTGTGGAATCAATGATGGTTTGGTAAAACTAACTGTAAGCACGTGCCAAATATGATAACAATATTACTGCAAATGTGGTCACGATGCGCAGACAAAAATAGGACATCCTTATTGGAAGACCCTTTGTAATATGGACAGCATATTTGCGAATTTCTTGGGCCAATTGGACGTTCTATCTCCGTTCTTAGCCCGGTATTACAAGTTATTTCGAAAGGACTATTGTAACAATACCTGCACTGTTTCGATTCCGCCAATTAACTTTTTAAATTTGAATTTTAATTATCAGAAAGGAACCAAAGGACATTTTAATAAAATCAAGATAATAGTACCAACGAAATAGCCTGTCCAAGCGATATTCTTTTAGTTAGCTTTAAAATATACAGATATATGTATGTATATACAGGGTGTCCGAAAAGTCTTATAGTATGGACAACTTTGCTACTAGTAAAGATAGAGACACCAAATTTTAGGTGTAGGTACCTTATTAGTTAACAAATCTACTTTTGTATGTAATTTACCTTTTTAACCCCCTTGAGGGGTGACGGTAGGGAGTTGAGGTCAAAATTTTTGAACGCAACCCTATACCGTATGGTACCTCATTTTAAAGATTTTCAAAAAATAAACATTTCGCCGCAAACCTGAGGTCCGTAACTTAATTGGTTTTTAAATGGCAAGCCTTTAAAAATTAAAAATCGTGAAAACAAATTTAAATACCTTTATTTCTCTTATTAGGTACTTTAAAAGTTGTTCAAAATGACCACCCTGAACTTCTTGGCAGTAATAAAGTCGACTTTGGAACTCACTTCTCACATCTTCGAGAATGGCAGGTGTTACTTCTTGTCTGAGTTGGCAACGTTATCTCTTTCTTTCTCCTATACCCGCACAACGTATGAAACAAAACGAAAGCCTTGTTTGAATGTGTGTCGTTTTCCTCTTGCCGGAGGTCAACGGTACACATATTATGCAAAGTTGAAACTGTAAAGCAATTAATTTTTCTCGATATTGTAAAGTTAGCGCCTAGTTCCTCTCTGATAAACATGGTCCACCCAGATATGCCTGCCGTACTATATAAAGTACGCCTAAAACAAGTCCTATCTTGTAAAAACCGGTCTTTCGAATTCCGCCAACCTGGTTAAAATAACTTCAGTAAGTCAGTGTTAATTGTTTAGACTGGACGCCTTGTGGTTTTCTTGATAAATATTATTCTGGCGATACTGATAAATACAAATATTTTTAAAAATGGCAGAATATGGAATTCGATTTGCTAAGTAAGTAAATTTTTTTGTGTTGTAACAATAGAATAAAAATAATTTTACTGTTTTCTGATAAATAAATAGTGGTTATTTTGGATACATTTTCATGATATCGCAATTTTTTTTTATGAAGCTTGTAAAAACGATTTTTTTTAGTGTACTATATATAGTACACCAGGCAAATGACCTACTTTTTTTTAGAAATTTTTCTCTCGAGCAAGCAATGGCCATGCTAGAAGATGATGAGGAATCAGTCAAAAACGTGGATAGTGTCACCCTAATGCCACCAATTAATGCTTGCGGCTCTATCACCGATAACGATTCTGGCGAAGAAGACCAGGTTTCGGTTGACAATTTACCGGGTTCGCAATTGCAAGCGTCTGCAGAAATAAACTTTACACGCAACGGCACTGTTTCCTCTTCGGACTCCGAGGATAATATTTCATTGGCAGAATTAGCAAACAAATATAAAAGAAAAGAGCGACTTCGCAAAAAGAAAAATGTCTATCAATGGGTAAAAGAGGATCTTACGCCCAACATTCCTAATGTTCCTAATGTATTTGAGAATGTGGTCACCAATGAAACAAAAGCTCCACTTGAATGGTTTTTAGACTTTTTTGATGACGAACTTTTTACAGTTATTACAACACAGAGTAACGGTTACGCGTCACAAAAAAATAACCACCAAGAAATACTTGAACGAGAAATTAGAGCATTTGTTGGGATACTTTTACTGAGTGGTTACATGCCAATTCCTCGTCGTAGGATGTTCTGGGAACGTGAAAGAGATTCTAATAATATACTAGTAACAGAAGCTCTTACTAGAGATAAATTTGAGTACATAATGTCAAATTTGCATTTTGCAGATAATTGTAATTTGGATCAGAAAGATAAGTTCGCAAAAGTAAGACCTTTATTCAAATATCTTAACCAAAAAATTTTAGAAAAAGGTGTTCTTACACAGACGCACTCTGTAGATGAGGCAATGGTTCCATATTTTGGTCGCCATTCCTGTAAACAATTTATTCATGGAAAACCCATAAGGTATGGCTACAAATTATGGGTCGGTGCTTCCAACTATCGATACGTATATTGGTTTGAACCTTATCAAGGTGCATCGACCAATATTAGTAAAACATATTGTGATTTGGGTGTAGGTGCAAGTGTGGTACTCGAGTATGCCGATGCTTTGAGAAGTAAATGGCCCAATGAAAAATTTCATTTATTTTTTGACAATTTTTTTACATCAATTACCCTTATTGAAAAGCTTTCGGAAAAAGGATTTCTTTCAACCGGAACAGCTAGGGAAAATAGGCTACAAGGAGTTGATTTACAGGATTCAAAGATAATGAAAAAAGAAAAGAGGGGAACATACGACTTTAGAAAAACTTCTGATCAAAACCTTATTGCTGTCAAATGGCACGACAACAATTTAGTGACTCTTTGCTCCAACTCTGTGGGCATAGAACCAATCCAGTCGGTTACACGATATTCCCAAAAGGATAAACACATTATTCAGGTGGGTTTTAAAAAAGTCCAAAGTATTGTATACTTACACTTTTTTTATCTTTGTTTTAGATACAACAACCACAAATTGTAAAGTTGTATAGTATAACGCCAACATGGGCGGCGGTGGACCGATCCGATCAAAATATTGGCCTTTATCGCGTCGCTATCCGAGGAAAAAAATGGCACTTTTCCTTGATATCTCACTGCATCGACATGGCCGTCCACAACGCTTGGCAGCTATATCGTATACATGGAGGGGATTTGGATCAACTAAAGTTCAGAAGACGTATTGCAACAGCTTTACTAAATCAAAATAAAAAACCTTTTACTTATTCCCGTGGGCGCCCCTCAACTCAAGAAAATATTGATATTCGATATGACCGTTTAGATCATCTTGTAATACCACAAGAACGGCAAACTCGTTGTGGTTTCTGTCATGAAAGAGCAAAGACAAGATGCGTAAAATGTAATGCAGGGCTGCATGTTAAATGTTTTGTCGATTACCACTCCCGATCCTAAAACCCATATATACCTAGCGTACTATATATAGTACAGCATTTTTTTTAGCTTTTCATTCAAATAAAAATATGAATCGGAAACATATTGTTTTTTATTATCATTTTAAATACAACTTGAGCAAAAATACGGGCGTTTTTCTCTTGTGCTACTTGTGTTAATACTCTGTCCAGACAAAAAACAAAGACTATTATAGATTGCATAACGTCTTTATTGTTGTATTGGCGACTCAAATTAAGAACGTGGCGTCCTCTTCAGCCGATTTGCGAACTGCTATAACGGGGAATGTTTTCGTCTTTTCTTTGTCTTAATTATCGTATTAATTGGCATCTTTGTCAATTTTGTCAAGTAAGCCCTTCTCCGTTAAAAATCAACTGGCTTCCTTATTTAGAGTCTCCAAAAGCAACAAGATAAGGTTTTGTCCATTTATTTCTTAAATTGTATAAGCCTGTCAAAGGTCCAATAGTTACCTAATAGTCCTCTGTAGTAATAGTACTATACTTCAGTGCCAAAATAATTGTCAGTGAGTCACTGCCTTCGAGAATGTATGAAAGTATGGACCATAATTAACTTATAACCTACCTGCTTGCGCCTTAATCTGACAATAATTGTTCTGGTGCATCAGTTTTTTACCAGCTCTGATGCTGTAATAACGTATTTACCGGTCTAAAATTAATAAAGTAAACATGAATCCACCTATAAAGTACCTATGAAATAAGCAGTAATATTTTTTGGAAAGTGCCAAACACTCGATCAATAAACTGGGTACGGTACTGTTGTTAGTTGTACCATCAGCATCACGCATAGGTCTCAATTCTCGGATAATCGCAGCACGTTTTTTTTGGGAGCCTGAGGTTATAACCGGCCGAGTCAAAAAGTTCTTTGTCATTGATTTTTTCTTCGGTGACGGCGGTCAAGTTTTACAGAGTGTCACAAATCATTAGGTATTATCTTCTAGGTAAAGATTCGAGAGGACGACGCAGAGTTAATGTGTTTGATTAGCAACAGTACAGCATGCAGCAACTGAAAAATGGTGCTATTAACCTAGGTCCGGAAACGCTTCTTGTTCTTGTCTGAAATACAGCGTGATAAAGTGTAATCTTTTTTTCTTATTTTTGGTCAATGAATTACATAATATAAAGTTTTGTCGGTGGAGTTTTGCAACTCCGTGTAAAATGATCGTAGAGTGCAAACGAATAATAACGCATTAATAAATTATAAAATGCAGGTTGAAAATAGATACAAGAATTTAAGAGAAGCAACTACCTTTTAGATTTTTTTTCATTTCGTTGTGTATGATTATTGATAAATTTAATGGTATGATATTGTATTTTTGTTTGCAGGGCCGGAGTTAAGCATGTGCAACAAGTGTTATAGCACAAGGGCCTCCACCACTTAGGGGCCTCCATCAAAACGCAAACAAACAAAATTAAAAAAAAAAGCACAAAAGCCTATGAAGTTATTAATAATCATTTTGGATTTCTAAGCGAACTGTCGGATTTGTCGGATGAACAGATCAGAGCGCGTGCTGAAAATTTAAGAGCGGCATATTCAAACGATCTAGACAGTGGCGCACCCGGGGGCTGGGGGGCTGCAGCCCCCCCAGACCAACATCTTAGACACACAAAAATTTAAAAAAGTGCACTACTAATTGAAGTAATCCACCGAATTGTACCACTCAGCACCCCCCCCCCCCCCCCCCAAGACCAGTCAGTCCCCCCAAGACAAAATCCTGGGTGCGCCCATGGATCTAGATAAAGTATTTCGGCTCAGAATTGCAACAATTCGCTGAAATTGTAAAGAAACATTGGCGAATATGACGAACGCTGTTCCAAAGTATTGTTTTTTTACCAGTTTCTGATGGAAAACAACCTTCAGTGCACTTTTCCAAATCCAGAAATTGCAGTACGAATGTATACTTAGTTCTCGTGGTAACCAATAATTGTTCAATGGAAAGGTTCCTTTCAAAGCTAAAAATTATCAGAATCGCTCAGAACTACTGTAGAGGAGGCAAGTTAGATCTGGAGAGTCGAAATAAGCAAAAAAATTATGCAATGGATAAAACTAATTGCGATGGGTCCCTAAAAGTGTCCAGGTGAATGTGTGAAACTCTTTATAAAAATATCTTGTTGCTAATTTTTTCATTAACAATTTATTGCAAAAAAGTCGTTTTTTTTTTAATGTCTTTTTTCCGTTTTTCTCATATCTCATTTATTAAAATAGCGGAACACCGGAAGGGTAAGAAAATCTTACACAATTTTGCTACTAAGCAGTTTTTTTCTACGACCCATAGATTCGTCAGTATTTAATAAATAAAAAACCGCTCAAAAAGTATGCTCGCGAGCGCGCAGCGATATATACACATAACGGCATAAACGTCGCGCGCTATAAACAAATGCTCATAACTTTTGATCAATTAAAGATATTTGGATAAAGCAAAATAGCACGTATAAATAATCGCAAGGACAATCAATTAATCATATTTTAAAAGTATTTCGAATGTTTGGGGGTATTCTTGTTTAAGTGTGACATGAAAAAACACGTTTTTTTGGGACAAAACGAAATTTATGAAAATAAATGCAAAAACGATCATATCTATGATCAGATGTCAATAGAAGACATTTATCTACAACTTTAGCAAGTTTCAGATGATTATCTTTTTTTATTATCTTTTTATAACGATTTATAGCGATATTTTCATCTTTTTTCAGAACTTCAAATTTATGTCAATAAAACTCACTGAAAAATTAAAGTTTTTGTAAATACAAATTTATTTCATGAATTTTTTCGGTTTTTCCGTCATACCTCAGTTATTTATTAAAATAGCGGAACGCCGTTGACACCATCGGAAGGGTGGGAGAAATTTACACAATTTTGCTGCTGAGCACTTTTGTCTACGACCAATAGATCCGTCAGTATTTAATAAATAAAAAGCCGCTCAAAAAGTAAGCGCGCGAGCGTGCAGCGGATGCAGCGCGGTCTACCCATAAGCCTCGCGCACTATAAACAAATGCTTATAACTTTTGATCAATTAAAGATATTTGAATGCAACAAAGTTGCACTTATATAATCGCCAAGACAATCAATTAAACAGATTTTGAAAGAATTTCGAAAGTTTGAATTTCCGGTATTCTTGTTTAAGTGTGAAGTTTTCCACTTTCTAAATTCAAGCTCTGTATTTATAAACACATTTTAAAAAATTAAAAAGTAAGTATTGTAATCTCTTCCTGAGACCACTATGTACACATTCTGTGAGAGGTGTATATATAAGCTTCTTATATGTTTTGTTTCGACAAATTTTCAGTTGTCTGTTTTACGAAAAATGTATTTTCGCTTGATATGAGAAAAACCGAAAAAAGACATGAATAAACAAACGACTTTTTTGCAATAAATTGTTAATGAAAAAAATTAGCAACAAAATATTTTTATAAAGAGTTTCATACGTTTATCTTGACCCATTCCAATTAGTTTCGACCATTGAATATTTTTTTTTGCTTATTTCGACTCTCCAAATCTAACTTGCCTCCTCTACTATGGTACAAGAGAGACTTTGTTCTTTAGCAATACTTAGCATTGAAAGCGAGGTAATGATGAAAATGGACTTTATAGACATAATTCTTGATTTTGTCAAGAAAAAGACAAGAAAAGTTTACCTACCCACTAACCCACTTGTCCTAAGTCCTAAGATAACTTTTTTTTTTAAAGTTGTGTGAACCAAATTGGTTTTATTTCATATGGTGAAATTAAGAATATAAAGTGCTGGACATTCGAAGTGCATAACGTAATTTTTGGGGGTATTTTTAAGGTTCGTTATTTTAAAAACGGTAAGCCAAATTAAAATTCGGTTTTCGATGTTAGCTTGCCCAGTGTGTGTAGATTATACCCTTCGCTGCTGGATTGTCAGGTATGACCGGAAAAGGTTTGTATAGGGTGCAAACTAAAACCCTGCATTGTTTACAAAATTTTATTTCAGTATACTTTTTACAAAACAATATTTTATTTATTCTTATGTACACCAGAATGATCTACGATTAGATACAAAAAAACAATTTCTTGGGTTTTTGAAATTCTCCTTTTCTTGGGATATACAGGGTTTCTCCGAAAATATTGGCATGGCATTACAAAAAAAATCCTAATTCATTAGTGATAGTCCAAATCAAACTCAACGTGGTAATTTTTTTATTATTTCTAATGCATAAAAAACATGCAAAATAAAGAAATTTTAGGAATGAAACCAACTGTAAACTTTTTCAGACTCCTGTATGTTGTAATTGTATTTTTTCCTGATAGGGGCATTAGAAATAATAAAAAAATTACCACATTGAGTTTGATTTGGACTATCACTAATGACTTAGGATTTTCTTCTTGTAATGCCATGTCAATATTTTCGGAAAAAACCCTGTATATCCCAAGAAAAGGAGAATTTCAAAAAACCCAAGAAATTGTTTTTTTGTATCTAATCGTAGATCATTCTGGTGTACATAAGAATAAATAAAATATTGTTTTGTAAAAAGTATACTGAAATAAAATTTTGTAAACAATGCAGGGTTTTAGTTTGCACCCTGTACAAACCTTTTCCGGTCATACCTGACAATCCAGCAGCGAAGGGTATAATCTACACACACTGGGCAAGCTAACATCGAAAACCGAATTTTAATTTGGCTTACCGTTTTAAAATATCGAACCTTAAAAATACCCTCAAAAATTACGTTATGCACTTCGAATGTCCAGCACTTTATTTATTAAGAATTTTGCTTAATGTTTATTTTAGTATTTTTTCTTTTTGTTAGTTTATGTTGCTTTTATATATGGATTTTTTTTATTCATTTTATTTCTAATCTAATTTACAATCAGTTAACTAGTCTGTATTAGATTTGAGTTAATGATTCAAAGGCTTTTTGTTATTGAAAAGAAATAATAAATCACTTGGTCCTGAAATGCAACTGCGAGTTTTAACTTAAAAAACTTACTACCTAATACTTAACTTATCTAATACCCCACTTTGCACGGGTGAGTTGGTCAAAATTAATTAAGATACTTTAAAACCAAAGATTTTATACCTACAGCTTATTCTTACTACATTTGGGCTCAAATAGTCAAAGCTTGGTATTTATCATTTTTCAATTTTAGGGGGCCCCCACCATCGAGTTGTACAGGGCGCCAAGAAAGCTTAATCCGGCCCTGCTTGTTTGTCATTAATTTTAGTTGGGTAAGTGCCATGCAGTCATCACACTACAAGAGCCGGTACCTGAAAAAGGTACCCGACTAGTAAGTATCGAAAATAACTATTACTATTTCATTCACCAGAGGACATTCGTAAGAATCCTTGATTTGTTCCAATCTTCGAATCAGATTAGAAAGAACATTTTCCTCAGGGCCGCGCCAAGCCCTCGCAACGCCCTGAGCAAAAAGGCAGTCGGGCGCCTTCGGACGCTCACAATTGTCGTCTGCTTTTGCAAATCCCCCAATTATCGACGATTCTTTTGCAAATAGTCGACCTTTTTTTCGAAAAGCTTCCCGGAATGCTCTTGAAACTAAACTACCGACTTTTTTACTCAAAGTCTCTTGCGGCGGTTCTAGACCTGTGGCATCCGAAAGCATTACCCCACGGTCCTTATGGACGTCGCGGGTCTAATACTCGTATCGTCGACCTGCGTTTCCAAATTTAAAAAGTACTCGACAGGAAAAATAATATATTACATATAGATTTTGGATCATGTAATTCAACTTTTTCAACCCCCTTGAGGGTCGACGCTAGGGAGTTGTCAAAAATTTTAAGAAACAAAAAATAAACATTTTACCGCAAACCCGAGGTCCGTATCTTAATTTGTTTTTAAATGCAAGCCTTTAAAAATTAAAAATATAAGTATCAACCTTTATTTCTCTTATTACTTTAAAAGTTGTTCAAAATGACCACCATGAACGTCTTGGCAGTTGGAACTCTGCCAGGAACACCTGCCATTCTCGAAAATGTGAGAAGTGAGTTCCAAAATCGACTTTATTAGTGCCAAAATGTTCATGGTGGTCATTTTGAACAACTTTTAAAGTAATGGGAGAAATAAAGGTAGGTACTTATTTAAATTGGGGTGTGATTTAAACGGGCAGCGAAATTTTACAATTTTGACAAATCGTAATATACGATTGGCCGGCGAAATGATGGATTGGGCGGTGAAGCTTGATCAGGTAATAAAACAAAAATTGGTCTGCGTTTTAGGTTTGAACAAGCAGCTTCAAAATCTTTTAAGTAGTAAAAAAAAAATAAGTTGCAACTAAATAAATATTTGGTCTGTGCGAAATAAATTACATTTAATTTTTTTTTGCCTGCTCCAAAATCAAATTGACTGCTGAAAAAAATTGTAACATTACAAATTGATGGGTAATCTAATACTGTTCTGACTGCTCTAAAATTAACTACGTAAAAAATAAAGCATTTAATTAGAAAACTCCAAATATTGATTAATGTAAAAGCACATACATTTCATGGTATTATTAGTAAGGCTGCCCACCATGAGCGCCCACAGGAATTTTAAAGTTGTATATCTCTGTTGCTACATACGGGACCCATACCAAATTCAGGTGAGCCTACTAGGAATGTTTTGGTAAAGAAAAAAAGTTAAATTTTTGCTTGCAGAAAACGAAACGCTGCTTAAAAACTGCTGAACGATATTTAAATACCGAGCACATTTTATTCACAGCCAAATTTATTTTGTCACTAGCCGACTAATAATTTCACCGCCCAATTAATAATTTTACTGCTCGAATAGATTTCGGACTGCCCAACGGGATAGTTATTTGTTACTTAAAGGTTTATTATGCCGACCAGATGAACTATATTTTGCCCATCATTGTTTCACAGGCAGTTTATTGAAAGTATTGACAAAAAATTATTATACCGCCCGAGTATTTTTTTTGCCGGTTGGGCTTACCTACCTACTTATTTAAATCGCAGCAGAAATAATTACTTGCCTTTAAATTGTTACGGCCAGAGTTCGGTCTAATTTGACGACCAAAAGTTTTAAACTGGCAAGTGTAAGAATAAGACGACTAAGTTTTGTACTATGAATTTGTTTCTGAAGTTTTTAGCAAATTTATAAAGAAAAGGGCAATTTAAGTACGTACTTGCGACTATAATGCTGCAGCCCCTCCCCTGGGTGCGCCACTGAGTTTTTAATGACGACTTATTCATGTTAATCTGCAAGGAAAAGCTGGAAAACACGCAGGACAAAAATGGACATATTTACGACAATAATAGAACTAAATTCATTCTAGCAACCCGTTCCAAGATGAAAATCATTAGAAAACCAAGCAAATCGCTGAAATATCAGAATAATTCATAAGTTTTAGTGAAGACTTATTAACAATGACAGGACAAAAACCTGTCAAAACATTAACATAACTGATCAACTAGATCTTAATTTAAACCAGTACTAAATGTTAAACCCTCTTAGTGAATCTGAACGTTAATTTTTTTTCACGATTTTTAATTTTTAGGCCATTTAAAAACGAATTAAGATACGAACCTCGGGTTTGAGGTAAAATGTTTCTTTTTTTAAGACCTTTAAAATGAGATAAGTACCACACGGCATTTAAAATTTTTGACCCCAACTCCCTAACGTCACGACTCAAAGGGGTTGAAAAAGGTAAATTACATAAAAAAGTAGATTTAGTAACCAATAAGATACACCTAATACCTAATATTTGGTGTCTCTATCTTTACTAATAGCAAAGATATTTGCCCATACTAAAACTTTTCGGACGCCCTCTATAGTGACGTGCCCATGGTGGGGGATGTGTCTAGGACGAAAGTCTTAGGGGGCATCTTGCATGGTTCTGACAACTGTTAATTTATTTATTTTCTGATATGAATCGACTTTTTATAACGGATTTTCCCATCTGCAAATTATTATTGAACCGTATCGTAGACTTCGATAGTTTTATATTTAAATTTTTTGAATGAAATTGCTAATTTTTTAGGTCTTTTTACTCACATTTAGCATGCAGGGCAGGGACAATGTGTGCCCAACGAGATTTACTCTGGTTTAAACGAAATTCCAGATAATGAACAGTTTTAAAGTTTAAAAACACTTATTTTGAAAGCTTTTATGGACCTTATACCTATATTGTTCTTATCACATCTGTTGATTTCATAGGTCATAGGTACCTATGTCCTTTAAAAATTCTGTCATGCATAAATAAGCATAACGTATCTTAAAATAAATAAGGAACAATGCACAATGTAGGACTCTGTTTATGATATATCGTATTTCGTAATTTGCTGACGATTTCTTGAAAATCGAGTTATGGCGACCAGGGCGATAAAATTTAGCAGACAAAACAAAACCATACACCATGGTGACCGTTAACATTAACGATCAAAAAGAGCGACTTTTCTGAAATTAGAGCATTTTTGGGCAGAGGTTTTCTTTCATAAATTTTTAATATAAGGATCAAGGTTCGGGTCAAAGAAATAGGTGCCGGACAATAATCCACACAGATACTTTGAAATTTACCTAGGTAGGTACTTCTAATAGAACAGGGCCTAACATGGGGTTAAACATTTAACATGTAAAACCACATAGTCCGCTTTAAAAAAAAATCGGTCAAATGCTTGCGTTTATCGGAATTTGCTAGTAAAAAAAGCGGGACACTGAATAAAAATGCGAGACACTATTACACAGGGTGTAGTCCTTACTCAGTTTTAAGACAAAAAGTTCATATAGAGTTGAGAGAGAGGTTTTTCCCGAGGTTTTTCCTAAATAACTATAAGACGCAAATTAGTATCAAGAAGCCGAAACTTCGTGACAGTTTTTAATGCATAAAGAGGAGTCTTGCTAGTTGTCAAATTTGATTAAAGAAGTGTTTTTGTTTCCATGACCCTCTTACTTTTTTGTTATTTTCAATAAATTACACTAATAAATAATGTTATGCATAACTTTACGTTTTTTCGTTTTTATCGAAAACAGCTAATTTGCGCGAAAAACTCAAGAGACGATTTTTGTGCAGTTTTATTTGCTGAATCATAAATCCTTAGATCGAAAAAAAAGTGGCGTACTTAGTACATATATTTTTTAAATTAAATCTCGAGCGTAGCCCCTGTGCGCGCCACTGGTAAAATGAGAAAAAAATGTTTGCTTAAAGTCCAAAAGTAAAATGTTCAAAACACACACTATACAAAAAAACACCAACATCGCAAACACAAAACACCAACATCAAACGAAAATAAAACGACGCGACCTGTCGTGTTAGCTTGTTACGGCCCACTACCAGCCCACTCCCACTACTGATCTAGGGACTTTTCGAAGGAACCGATATCAGCTGTTGATGTCATCTGTGATTGTCAAATGTCGAAACGCTGAATTTTATCATAAATTGAACTTCACCCATGAGTATTTAAAACGCAAAGATCATATTATTTTGTCTCTGTTTTCTATAAAACGTAGCTTGATCATTCTTTTTTTGAAAAAATGACTCTTCTTCCCATTGAGCCATCACTAAGAATTTTGTGTCTAAATAAGGCATAAAGTATCAAAAAAGTTCAATTAATTTTCTTAATATATAGATCTTGACACTATGGCGAATGACATAATGTTTGCATTAATTTGACATGACAAATGTAGGTGTAGTATATATTTCAGAGTCGAATTTTGACGGGTTCAAACTCGTAATAATAAATTTAGCCTGGTACATATTTTTCCAAATTTCCAAACAGTACAAGATATCAAAAGATTCCAAGATACCAAAAAGATAAACCACAAAACGTCCCTCTCCAGGCAAAGTATCGTAAGCGCCATATGCAATTTTACAGGAGACGCCAAAAACTGATTTTCACATTTTTCCACCAGTTACTGTAAGTTTTATTCATTTAATGTTGGATAAATTATGTAATATTTTTCGATGTTAGCTGAAATAAGCGGCGTTATTGCGATATTTTAAAATTGTCTTGTAAGGTTCCTCACATATTTTTGTTATCGCTACCTATATTTTAAATTGTAAGATCTGCAATGACTTTTGCAGGTTTAGATATAAAGAGTAACGTATGTAGGTAAGTGGCAGCCGTGTGGTGTGGTGTTTTAATACGAAAAAATTAAAATTATAGAAGCGCCTTGTTCAGGATTCGAGCGATTTATAAAATGTCGCAAGCTCTAAGCTTGTGACATTTTATGAATCTGGGGCACACACGATGCAATTTATTTTTCAAGATTTTCACTATTAAATACTGTTTGGGGTTTATGATGTTTTAAGTACTTAATTGATGAGTCTCCCAGAAATGGTTCCAATGATACAAAAAACTCATTTCGGCGAAATTGGCACTTATGATACTTGCCTGAACAGCGACGAAAACAGGAATGTTATCCTGTCACAGGAGTATGCGGTCAGTGTTGCATAAAAAAAATTCGGGAGCCAAATGGTCAGTGACCCGCAAAAAAATATTCACCTGTGGAATGTTTCAAATTTTTGTAGATAGTTCATAGGTACTCCAAAAAATATTGTATGTACAGAATTTGAATGAATTATCTTTCAAAATGTGTAAAATAAACAAGAAATTAATAATAAACTTAAAACTTTCTCTCCTTCCGTATCCCGGTTGGTCCAGTAACAAATACTTAAAGGGGGGAATGATACTCTAAACTCTAAACTAATGATAAAAACAGTGCAAAAGTGAAAAAGGTTGAGAACCACACTGAGTTGTAACTTAGATTGAAATTGAGGGTAAGATTTTTTTGTTCACTGGTAGGTAGTACTGAATTTGCAAAAGTTTAATCAAGAGTTTAATACTGGATAGGTATTCATATCTATTACTGAGGTGTTTTTCATGTTGCTTTTCTTGTGAATAGCAAAGTTATAATAAATATGTTGGAAAAAGAAAAGAAGCTTGGGATGAATATTATTGATACATTTCGGGATATGCCTTTTCTGTGGGATAAAACAACTAGCAAATATATAAATCGAGATATGAGGCAAGAGGGCTTTAATATTCTGTTAGAGAAATATCAAATTTTTGACAAATCAGCAATTCTAAATTCTAGAGGTATTTAAAAAGAAACTAGCAAATGTGCAGACCATGTATAACAGGGGCACAGCTTCCTTAGGGAGCTGTGACAGACAGGGGCCACGATGTACACCTGCAGAAACCACCAAAACTACTGATAAATTTCTCTACCGATCGTTCCCTGCAGATTGGCCCCGGCACATTGCTACATGAGTAGGTGCCTTGAAGCTGATTTTGAATCCTTAAAAATGCATTTTTTAGGACACATCTCTCCGCTTTGGCATTGATGTACATATGTCATGTGAAGAAAACATTTTTTAAGAAAAATTCAACAAAAATTTAGCCGGAAAAAACGTGTTATATGCATTTAATTAAATTACATCTTGATTTATGTTGCTACAATTAGCTCTGATTTACTACCCAGTAAGGTAAAACGACCAGTGATTGATACCCGCCCAGTGATTGATGGGCTGAATTTTGTCCCTTTGTAAAGAAAACTACTGACTTTTATTTTAAATTTCCCGCCAAGCTTAATTAGGTAAAATATCTGGAAACAGGGTTTTACTTGTTTGTAGAACTATTTGGACCGTTTAGTCATACCAGGCAAATTTGTTTGTGATTGTGTCTGTTTTTAATTTTTTTACAAAAATCTTAACAGAAATATTAAGGTAAGTGTATTTTTAGATAGTATTTTTAACGAGTTAATAATTAACAAAATAATAAAATTCTGATGGATAATTAATTATAAAACCCTGAAGAATACCTTATGTATTCTTTTGATGCCTAACATAACTTTATAAGAATAAAAACCATGGTATCAATTAGTGGAAAGCAAAAATGCTAAGTTTGCCAGTTATTGATACCCTATCAATAACTGGTAAATTGGTCATTTTTAATGTTTTATATATCTTTTAAATCAGGGCTGAATGGCGATGTTGCCAAAATTAATTTTTTTGTTTAAAAATTATTTTGTCCAGTCTTTGATAGGGGATATCAATAACTGGATGTGAACAGCTATCAATAACTGGGTTTTCAATTTTAGATGGCTCCAAAAAAACAATATACTCCCAATCAAATGATGCAGGCTATACAAGATGTAGAACGAGGGATATCGATTGCTGCAACTGCAGCAGCAAAAAATGCCGGTGTACCATTTACAACTTTAAATTACAAGGTTAGAGGAAAAGTACCGAGAGTGTGTAACATGGGTCCTCCTAGTATTTTGAAGCCAGAAGAGGAAAAAATTTTAGTCAAGTGGATAGTAGAATTAGGAAAAATTCACTATCCAATTACTAAAATTCAACTCTTTGATAGTGTTGAACACATTATTAAAAAATCTCAAAAAATCACTCCTTTTAAGAACAACAGGCCTGGCGAAAAATAGTACAAAGCCTTTCTAAGGAGAAACCCAGAAACGCTCAAAGATGTCCCATCTCCTTTTAAAGGAGCAATATTTTGGCCAGATACATCAAATTATCCAAAAAAAAAAGAAAGATAAAGGAAAAAATTCTGTCAGTAGTAGTAGTAACCAGTTCAGCGTGGCAAGGATATCACCGAAAAAAAGATATGGCAAAGAAGAAAAAAGCCGAGGAAAAAGAAAACAGAGCAAGAAAGATCTGAACAGTTAAAGAAAAAAAGTAAAGATACTGATTCCGAAACATCAGCTGAAAAAATGAGTTGAAAGCGGGGACAGCCTTGATGACGTTGATATTATTGGCTATAATGCCGATAACGATTTTTGCGATCTAGAATCACCTGATAATCTAACCGTTGGAGATTATTTACTGATTAAGTTTGCTGGGGCTAAAAGAAACGCAACTAATTAGAGATATGTTTGTGTCCTTCAAAGAATCTATAACAGAAACAATTTAGAAGTTATATCGATGAGGGCTTTGAATGCAGAGAAAACACTTTTTAGAGCTGAAGAAAATGATGTCTCATGTGTAGCAAAAACTGCAGTTTTGGGGAAATTGCCTGAACCAGTAATAATTTCTACAGGCGACAGGCTTAAATATCAATTTCAAAAGTCTATTGATGTGTTTGAATCCTAATTTTATTTTTTAAAGATATAAAACTTAATTTGTTTTCTAATAAAAAATATCAATCACTGGGTTATCAATTACTGGATTTTACCCCAAACCAGTATATCAATTACTGGACCCTAAAATCGCATTTTAAAAAAATATTTAGTAGGTATTAAAATTACTTGTTTCATTAATCTAAAGGCTAAAATTATTAAAGAAAACACCAAAAAATGTTGTTTTGACATTGGTTAATTTTCTTTTATTACTCTCGCAGAAAAATTACTATTTATCCAAAATTGGCTCTAAAGCTATCAATAACTGGTCGTTTTACCTTACCTACCAAAGACAACTCAAATACCTACACTTAGCAGGAACGAGAATGCCGTTTAGAATACGCAGACAGAAAAGAAAGTATGCTAACACCTGAAAAAGAATCATTTTACTAATATGGTGTCTTTGTTTTAAAATTCCATATCTGTGTCTGTAAGGTACCTAGGTATATCTAAAAACTTAGCTTCATACATTATCTGCACTGCCAAGAAAGTAAAAAAATAGCCATGAATGAATCTTTTGAAATAAGTACAACATGTTTATGTAGCAAATATATTTAATAAATAATTAAACCTATTAAAAAACAGTGATGTGTTTTCTTACAGCATTTAGGTAGGTATTCCTTAATATCCTTCATCTGAGCAAGTGATATTATAGTCTGGATACTTCGTTTTTAGAACATTCACAGTTAGTTGATGGTCAGCTTTTCCATAACCCTGAGAATATCCGTAAACATTGATATTCTTAGATGCCGGATCATGCTTAATTCTTCCTCCACCTAGAACTTTGGACCTCCAATCGGTGATGGTTTTGGAGGCTTTAAGAGACTGAAGTTCTTCGGTAACTTTGTTATTAATATCATCATGATATGGACATTCTTCATATCCTCTTACAATTAATTTATCTTCCATCTTTCCTTCAACATTAGGAACAGTCACCTTGATGAGAATATACTTGAAAGTACCATTGGGATCAATATTAACGTCTTTAACCTGATGAATAGGTGACGACGCCATTGAAATAAGTTTTTCGCTTTTGAATTTAACACTTTTTAATCTGCCTGTTTTGGTTTAGAGATAAAATTACACAACCTAAAAATTTTTGGTTAATTCCATAGAAAAATATTTAGGTTAATTCTTCTTACTGTTTTCAGTGTTTTCCGGGTCCGGCAGTGTTGCCGCAACCAATTTTGCAAATGTACCAAAGTTCCAAGCGAAAATGTACCAAGATCCAAAATGTACAAAACAATGCTAGCGTTCCGCCGATGGTCAATCCCCCCTTAAATATTTTTCTATGATGGTCAACAGTTCTGGCCGTATTCCCCATATGCACAAAAGCTCGGCTTATGACTTAAGCCCGCTTAACTCCCGTTTTTCATATGCACCGTCAAAAATGATGTTTAAGCTCGCTTAAAGTTAAGTTCCCATTTTTGGCGGCTTAAACTGCAAAGCCGAGCTTTTGTCCTAAACATAACCTAAACGTTGTGCGAAGAATAAATTGTCAGTCGGTGTTTAGAAGTGTTTTACCAGAGAAAAACCAAGATAGAGAGAAGAGTATCTTTTCTTCCCGCCGTCGACAACGCGATGGCCTTCAAACGGCAACATCCAGAGATTGGCGCGCGGGATTCTCACAACGCATCCCGACAATAGCCAGTGCGGTAGCAACACGACAAGCAGAGTTTTGTGCGGCGCGGTGCGTCTCAATCATAGAAATAGGAGGGGATATAGAAATCGCTTCCCCTCTGCGCGTACGGAGAGATTTGTTGGGCGGCCATTTTTACACACGAATGTCAATTGCAAAGCGGCAAATTTAAAATGGTATTTCTACCGTGCAAATCTACAGCATTTGTAATAATTTTGTAGTACATCGACTGTTTATCTGGTTTAACTGATTATTAGAAAGAAAAACAATAGGTATATATGTATGCCTGGGCTGAATATAAACCTACAATAACGTCTTTTTTGGTACGAGCCAATAACAATTATTGTAATTTGTTTGTTCAAATTCTCATTGTGAATTTTTAGTCATTTAATACCAAAACCAAAAATCGATTTATAAAACCCAAAAATACCTACTGGGCTGCGTTTTATACTAAACTTGTTTTTTTTTCAAACTTTGCTTACACCGTACCTTAAACTAAATTAATGTCTAAAAGTACCTACCTAACTGGAATTATTTTAGTACACACATACTATTGTAGTGTATTTTGAGAAACCATCATGTTGTTTTGGTGAATATAAAATATCCAACAATAGTAGTTCAGGATTAGGCTTTGGTGGAGTTAAGATTTTAAATCATAATAATCTTATTGTATGGTAGGTAATTAAAAAAATTTAAACTTTTTATACTGGTAATTTTAAATTAAAAAATAACATAAAAATTTGCTTTATTTCATTTATTTATTTGCTTTAAGATCATGCATAATATATTGTTATGATATAAGCTTCGTCAGTACCTACAAATCTGATGAGTAAAATGGTATAACAAAATTTAACATACAAAGAATTAACAAATAGATAAACACTATACAAAGTCAAGTACAAGCACAAATAGATATAACGGGCAGTTCACATCAAGAAAATTATATTACGAGGCAACATTTATAAATTCCGATAAGCTATAAAACACCCCGTCTGGTAGTAATTCCTTCAGTCTCTTCTTATAGGCTTTCATGTTATCTACTGATATGATTTTGTCTGGCAGTTTATTAAAGATCTGAACGCATGCAAATTGTGGAGATCCTTCATAGTGGGCAGTCTGATTAGCAGAGCGGAAGCATTTCTTGTTGGGTAGCTGTGGTTGTGTTGATTCGTCTTGAAACTGCTGCTGTTGTTGAAAACATACATGGCACATTTCAGTATAGTATCTTATTGACTGTTTAAATATTGGTCTACATAATTCTATGGGCTTGAGCCCAAACAGTAGTCTTATTATTCGTTTCTGTGTAATGACAACTCTGTCGATTTTCGTTGCTTGACCCCAGAGTATTATATTATAAGCAAGGTAGTGATAGGCAAGCGAATAGTAAGCACTCAGTAACGTATGTTGGGGGATTGTCTGTTAAACTTTACCATGGCAGAGCTGTTGTTGATGTCTATCCTAGGTTTGTTTTTGTAAAAGTGTACCATCACCGTCTTTTCCTTGTTTAGTATCAGTTTATTGGAATTGCACCACCCACACATAGTATCACAAACTTTGGAGATAGAATTCATAATTAATATTACTTATTATACTGCAGGGCACAATGGGCTCGATAAGTCTGTGTGTGCTTCTATCACTATTCTACTTAATTCTAAGCATGTAACATGATCAGATTTTCTTCCACTAAACCAGAATCACAGTAATTATCAGAATTCGTGATTTGTTAACATTTTCAATATAAATTACAAGAAGTCTAGAATTAGTTATTTACACATAAAGGCCATTTAACTTTATTTATTTGGAAGCTTCAAACGTCAAATTTGTAGGGGAAGTGACAGTTCTGTGGCAAAATGGCAGCCCCCGTTGCGTTCCAATAAAATTGGATGCGCACTCGTCCAAGCGCGTTCTACTACCCTCTCTTTTCTCTGGTCTCAATACTCGCTCTCACTACTGTGCTTTATTACTACGGACGGACTATTCTGTTTTTAACGCGTGCCTACATTTTTGGAGAATCTTTTAAACTTTTGATTGTTGCTTTTCATATGTGTTTTTTTTGGTTTGCACTTTTTCATAATAACCCAAAATCTGCAACGCACGCCCGTGGCAGCATTATTTAAAGCAGCTTTGGAGGTCATAGAAAGCAAATCGTATTTATGAATGAAATGAGTACGAGATATCCTTCTCTCTATCTTGGTTTTTCTCTGGTTTCACCTTCAACGGGATTTTCTTTATTTTTACTTTGATTTCTTTTATACAGACCGAATTATTGCGGATATGGACGATTTGAGATTTTTTCGACGATTTAAATTAACGAAACGGAGTTTGCCTTTGGCTTCCGTTGAGTTAACATCTCTCGGTCGACTACATAGTTAAGATTTCGGGTTAGATCGCCTAGAAGCGGTGAGTAGAGTGTTTTGTGACGGAATACGAAGGGAAGCTCCACGGCCTGTTGAGGGGAGTCTTTACCAAATCCAAGGGGGGTGAGCGATGAGGCCTAAAATCCCTGTTCGTGCTGCGTTTTTTCATCCACACAAGGTGGACATGTGACGGCCATGTCTTGTTGTGGGAGGAGCGTAGGGCGGAAGTGTGGCTTAAAGAAAAGGTCATGCGCAATAGACTCTACCAGAGGCGGGAAACTCCATAACCTCAACTGTGGCAAACCGAAACCATTGACGTTTTGTCATTTTTTATCATTGTTATTGTTTGTATTCGGAATCTCCGAGGGTACATACCCGACAAATCAGAGATTCTAAGGGAATTACCACCCAAACTGGGTAACGTGTAAGCCATCCCTAAGGGTAGCTAGGGCTCTGGTTAAGCGCCGGACCGGGTGGAGAGCTGGTCAACCTGTCCCATGGACGAGGGCCAATAACAGGTGAAGAAAGAAGAATAAATTAACGAAACCTACAGTGATATCCTTAGTAGAACTTATAGAAAATCAACTAGAGTTTGAAAATAATTTGTTGGTATTTTAACTATGGATTAAAAAATTGTTTTCCCCTTAGCCATTTATCTATTTTTAGAAAAAATAGCGTGTCTCCAATTCACCAACTTCTAACTGCTCTCATATTTTACGCCAGTAGTGCCCACCAGATATATTGGTGATTTTATGCATACCTATGCATCAAAGTACTATTTCTCGAATCATAACAAAAGTATCACGTGCTATAGCTTTTTCAGAACTGTTTAAAGTTCGGTACTCGACCTTTTTGTCCACAACTCATCATTTTTCACACAGAAAAATAAAGTGTGTACTCCGGTTTGTTGTTTGTTTAAAAAATATCAGAAATAAAAATCACCAAGCGGTTGAAAACAAGTTTCTTTATATTCGGTGGTGGTGGCACAGCAGATAGTGGTGGCTCCACCGGTTGTTGTCATTTATCTCCTTCTCTGTCTTTGTGAGAACTATAAACAAGGACAGAAGACAACAACCGGTGGAGCTACCCGTGAATTTACGCCTCGATTATTTCCGGGTGTTGCCAAATTTATCTTGGGCTTAGAAAAGCTTGGCTTATTGATCCGCGGTCCAACGCATCACAAGTTAAGCGTAGCTTAGCTTAACTAAGAGCCGCTTAAGCATTAAACGCGGAATTAGGACATTAGACAAGGAAAGAGAGTTTCTCGTCTAAGAAGCAGCTGCCGAACACAGCCATAAGCCATGTTGGCATGGCGTCACTTATTAGTGCGAGTCCACACCTGAAAAAATCAACAGAATAGAGCAGGAAATGCAGCGTTCTGATTGGCTTATGAAAAATACGACGGAATTCAAGGTCGTTCCGTGAGGGAAATACAAATTTACTGTTTTCCGTTCCGTTGTTTTCCTCAGGTGTGTGGACTCAGGCTTTGATACATGATACAATAAAAGGAAGGTATGATACCAAACCGTGTCAAATTCGTCCGGGTTCGCGCATGACGTCACTCTGTGAGATCTTTGAAGTTTATAACGCGCAATATAGAGTTTAAGTTAGTTATAGGCGATTTTATATAAATTCTATTGGCAATATACTTTGCCACCTGCTTATAATATAAATTTTAAAGTATATGATTTAAAATAATCCTGTAAATAAAGGGATAGGTACATTAATTTAAAATAATAGATATTGGTAAATTTCGTGCCAATTGCGTTCTATGTATTTATTTACGTGAAAAGGAAAGTTAAATAATTTTATAAGATAAAACTATGCCTAATGATTAAGATAATAATTTTTATTTAGGGGCATATTCTTATTAAAATATATACCTACAGAGTCTTCCCAAAATATGTCCTATAATTTGTCAAATATTTTTTGCAGTGAATAACATCTGTATGTTTACGACGAAAACATGTTTTTTAGGATAGTTGTTTTTGTTTTTTACACGATATTATTCAAAAATTTTGTATTTTTGTATTCTTTGATTTTTAAAATTTAAAAAAATCTTGAAATGCCAAAAATTATTCTAAACGAGACAAAAATATCTAAATTTATGAAATTAGGTAAAACAAGAAATTATTTTTTAAGAAAATAGCCTTTTTTTCAGTCTCTTTGTTTGTCGTTTTTTCTCGATTAAAGTCTGGCGATTCATTACCGTGGAGATTTAAAGAAATTGTTTGTCACTTTTAAACTCTTAGAAGCGATATAAAAACACCAAAAAATAAATTTAAAACAAAACGCGATCTTAACGAAGACGTGTCTCGTTTATAAAATGACGGAATTACTCACAGCGTGACGTACATGGCCACGCCTACCTGCGCGGTATCATATCTTCTATTATTTCTATCATGGCTTTGATAGAACTTCGTCTACCCCGAAGGTGACGGTGACGACTATCATTACTTGCACAAAAGTGGGCATAAATCCAAATTCTAAGGTGATATTAAAAGGATAATTATTATTTCTAATATTAAAAATGTTCAAAACAAAAACAATGAAACCTATTCACATCAGTTTTTTTCGGTATTTTGGTTTTTAATATTTTTATCGTTTTTGAAACTTATTTCTCAAAACCATGAAAAGGTACTATAAAGCCCCACCAGATTACAAAAATGGTACCCAAACCACCGTCCATAAACTTGAACCAAACGGCAACCAGAGAAAAGCCAAGACAGAAAGAAGAATATCTCTTCTTCCCGCCAGCTCGACATCGCCATGGCCTTCAAACGGCAACACCCCGAGATTGGCGCGTGGAATTCTCACCAGTCTGGTGAAATCAATCACACCCCCCCCCCCCCAAAAGCCTAAAATTTATACAACCTTTGTATCCAAAAGAGAAAAAGGAAATAAAAGTTTTTGTCTTTTTGTTGCCCCCCCCCCAGGCGTATTCCTGGCTACGCCCCCGCTGCCCACAGAAATTCTTCATTTCTTTTCTTAGGCATATATTAGTAGGCCTAAAATAAGCATGGTACAGAACATCGCGCGTTGGTTTGCTTACCCGTGGATGCTTTGAAGTTGGCTATTTGGACATCGTACCAAAAATAGCCGATATTTGAGTTTTGGAAAAATTCACAAAGGTCGACAGTTTAATTCCAGCAAATGTAAAAAGATCAATTATAAAAAAAAGTCGACAGTTTTGTTCGGAGAGAATTTGCAGAAAAGGTCGACAATTTTGGATTTTTATCTGGTAATTATTTAGATTAACGTAAACAGCGAATTTTTTCATGAAATTTTGCACAGACCCTAATTTTGGGTCGTAGAACACGAATCCGAAGTCAGTTTTTGGCGGTCTCGTAAAAAAAATTTTTTTTTTTGCTCCCCCAACCTGGGCAAAAAGGTGGTCAGGTTTGCTCAGTTTTGATTGATATAGATATATATGTATCTATATCAATCAAAACTGAGCAAACCTGACCACCTTTTTGCTCAGCCAACAAATTTAAAGAAATTCATTGAAAAACTAACCTAAAAGTTTAAAAAAAAATTTACGCGACCGCCAAAAACTGACTTCGGATTCGTGTTCTACGACCCAAAATTAGGGTCTGTGCAAAATTTCATGAAAAAATTCGCTGTTTACGTTAATCTAAATAATTACCTTTTATCTTAGCATAGTTGGATATTTTGACTCTACAATAATAAATAAAAAAAATCCTTTTTTTTTCTCAGAAATTGAACAAAACATCTGTGGGGCCAAGTAGGCGAAATTTTTAATCCGTATATTGATTTTAACCGTGCGTAGTGCTGGATTAGTTACGCAGAAAATTAATGAGATTCCTTTCGGCTCAGCTGAACCATCTTTTCCCTCTTTTTTATATAGGCGAAAAGCAATAATGGGTTTGTTTCTGCAGCAGTTTTAAATCAATCTGAGCCTATGAGATTGCCCGGTTTCAATCAGCAAACCGTTTTCCTTGAAGATGATTGGCTCTGACTAGTTTCAAACGGCTGCAGAAACAAACCTAATACATATCTCACATTCTCCTTACATCTTCTACTAATGCCCGGTTGTACAATTTGAGCTTAAGCCTCAGTTCAGCTAAACCACGTTGGAGCTTAAGCCAATATTAAATTTATCCCAGCGTTGTACATTTTGACTTAAACTTAAGTTTAGATAAACTTGTCTTCTTAACAAAATTTTTATTTCACAAATTGACAACGTTGTATTTGAGTGTATTACCCATAGAGAAAATATATAGTAGAGAAATAATGTCAATTACGAATGCGGCAAATTTACCGAGCTGAATCCGTAAACAAAGACGGTCCTCTGCGGGCTTGCGCATTGTCGAACGTTTGCCTTGTGATAGACAGGACCGTACTTCAAAATTTATTTTACATGACGTGAATCTTTTATCGAGTAATAAATGCTAAATATATTACTTGTAATTATTCTTTTTATTAATGATAAAAATGTAACCATTAGTGAGATTTTAACAAAAAGTGTATAGTTTGTTGGCTTAAATCTGAGTTTTCTTGCTATACAAAACTGTCGATAATTCCTCGAAAATAGCTCAGTTTATATATATACAGTGCGTCTCTTTAATGTCCCCCCCCCCCTCTTAATTTTTTAAACGTTACATTTACAAAATTGAAAGTTGAAATAAAATATAAACATAGTATTCTAAACAATAGAAATAAAATATGCAACTGTTTTAAGAAGTAAAATAGTAAATCAAAAAAATTACATGTGTATATTTTATTGGATTGGCATCCCATCATGTATAATTATTGAACAAAGCAAGTTCTAGGGTAAGATGTAAATATTTTTACACCTATTTACAGTGTGTGCACTTGATACTTTGCTGAAAGCGCTACTACTTACGGCCCCATGTCAATCTAATCCACCGATATCTTAGCGATCCTTTGGCGAAAGCGCTTTTTTCTTTCGCCATCCCTTTTAAAATACTCCCCTCTACCCTAATCCACTAGTATTTTTAGTGCCCCTTTGACGAAAGCGCAAATATGCCTTTTGGACACTCACCCGTCTAATCCACCGATGTCTTAGCGATCCTTTGGCGAAAGCGCTTTTTTCTTTCTCCATCCCTTTTAAAATACTCCCCTCTACCACAATCCACTAGTATTTTTAGTGCCCCTTTGGCGAAAGCGCAAATATGCCTTTTGGACACACCCTTCTAATCCACTGATATCTTAGCGATCCTTTGGCGAAAGCACTTTTTTCTTTCGCCATCCCTTTTAAAATACTCCCCTCTACCCTAATCCACTAGTATTTTTAGTGCCCCTTTGGCGAAAGCGCAAATATGCCTTTTGGACACACCCTTCTAATCCACTGATATCTTAGCGATCCTTTGGCGAAAGCACTTTTTTCTTTCGCCATCCCTTTTAACATACTCCCCTCTACCCTAATCCACTAGTATTTTTAGTGCCCCTTTGGCGAAAGCGCAAATATGCCTTTTGGTCACACTCACCCTTATGCAATATAGGGGAAGGAGGCATTGACACTATATATGACCTTCTTACACCATCTTACCCCTTATACAATGCCCCTAATACACACACCCCCCATCAGTGCCTTTCTGACACCTTGACCACACTCAATATACGCCACTGACAAATATTTCTACTTCTCCGTGTGTGTATTCACTTCAACACCGGAGTGCATTTAAGATAAATTATATTTTTTACCTCCTATTCTTTCACATATTGATATAATTTAAATTTGGAATTAAACTATTTCTATTTATGCACTACTTGTAAGAAATAGACTACGAAATAATTCCTTATCCTATTTAAAAGTTGGATACATAATTGGCGAAACATATGAAATGTCTGTAACACTTTGTAAAGACTATTTTTGTATCGAAATAACAAGCTTCAGCTTCAGAGGTTCGCTATATTCGCCACCCCAACCAAAAATACCATAACATACAAATGACTGAGATTTTTTCGGCCCGGTTCTGTTCGCCGCGTTGCGTCATTGAGTTCAACAACCACTTTTGCTAGACTTCCCGAGTGCGCATGCCTCGAGAGGACCGTCGTTTAAAAATCTGACTGGCGCCCAATGCGTACAAACGCACTTTTTCGCCCATACATTGGACGGATTCAGCTGGTGTCGCGAATACGTTGTGATGGTCTAAATATATCTTGTCTATGGTATTACCACAGATCCATATAGCTATATGTAGCTATATGGATCTGTGGTATTACTGCAAAACCCACCTCATAAAAAGAAGGTATTTTATGGTTAGTTAAAAATAAGAAAACGGACACAAACGCCAACAGAGAAAAGGGAAAATGCTGGGAACAAATAGAGAAACAATTTAACTCTGAAAGTGGTTTAATATACAGAAGTGCTCAAGTTCTTAAAAAGAAATATGAAAACATTAAAAAGGCGACTAAGAAAAAAGTAGCTGATGAAAAATGTTCTAGATTTAAAACTGGAGGTGGCCCTAATACAGAAATTAAATTTACAGAGATTGATGAACATATTATGGAAATGTTAGGGGACGTGCGGGTAGAAGGTTTCCCTGCTCAGTATGGGGGTCATAGAGGTAAGACACAAAAAAATAATTCTTCACTAAAACTTTTTTCGTGATCACTGAATATTATTAAAAAAACTAAAAAATAAATCTAATTAAGTGTCTTTGTTCTCTTTTTTAAGGATAAAGGCTTAGAACAAAGTACCTACCTATTCTGCAAGGCCAAAAATGCAAAACGTAGTATTTTATATAGTTTTTTATAGTTGTTTGTTTTCCAGACATTTAACTTTAAAATTTTAGATCGAGTACCTTCCATGACTTTTTTAGTAAATAAAGCTTATTAGTACATATTTAAGCAAGTAAAAACATACAAGGTGTCCCATTTAATATTTTAAAGTTTGCGTACATGCCCCTTAATTAATTAGTAGTTGTTACAATTTGAATTATTTATTCCAGTTCCTAAGAAAATGATGTTAAGTTTACATTTTTTTGTTTGAAGAAGATAGTGTTTTATTTTCCTAAAGTTATAATTTATGATGTTTCAAATAAAATATTTGCTATGATAGTTTTGTTTTATTTAGATTACGTCCATAAAATCCTCATCATCCGTAATATTCACAAAATCATCCATCTTATACACAAAATGTTATTTTTATCAATATTTTTTTATTGTTTTAGAAAACCTGGTTTAAACCCAGAACATTGGGCGCTTTGTTAAACAAGCATGATAAACTTAGTTTTACTACTAAGCCATGATTGTACAACACTATAAACTGCTTTAACCGGGCATAAGAGTTTCGCTAGAGATGTAACCCCTATATATGGCAACACTGCACGGAATCTAGTTTGAAACCATTGATTTAGAGACAAGAGCGAGATACCATTATTTACATTTTAGGGCGATAAAGGATTCCCGAGTTATTTATAACTCGGCCGACTCTATGGTCCCCTACCTACTTCTTGACCTGAATGACTGGTCAGGCTTTCCGTTATGTGGCATATTTTCATATTTAAACTATACTAAAATAACGCAATTACTGTAAGTTAATATCTGAAATCCTAAATACCACAGGCTTAGTCTTGTTTCATATAAACGCGAATATTACCCTCATTGGCCAGTTGCACGTTAAAATTTTAATCTGACCAATTATAATATTTATTCGCATTTCGATATTCGCGTTTATATGAAACAGGTAAAGCACAAGAATAAATAAATAACCAGAAGGATAACTCTACACAGACATGTTTGTTTTAAGCCTCTACCGCCGAGGGACCTTGAGTTAGTGTTGAAGCAAAATTTTATGATATTGCCATAGGCGTACCTAGGAAGTGTATGTTGTAATGTCAAATTAGTAAAAAGATAAGAAGAAATGTGATTAGTGGTCTTAGGTAGTGCGCAATGCCTTAAAATATATTGGGTATTTATATCCGACGGTGTTTTGACGTATTTCACACAAATTGCCCTTTCACAGAGAAGTTGTTTACTTGCGGTTATGTATATGGGGAACGAGAAAAAAATAAGAACTGTGATTTTTAGAGATTGGATTGAAAAATGCAGGAAAAGGGTACTTTTAAATTTTATTTTGAGTGATGCAGGAGTCAGCAATGATAAAATATTTTAAATAGAAAAAATTATTTGAAGTTAGGTGAATAAAACAGGTATTAAGATAATAAAATAATTTTATTGGTGTGCCCAAATGAACATCTTACTATTTTTTACAGTACTAAAATTTCTATTTATCTATTCAAGAGCGTAAAATAACCTTACTTTTCCATAGAACCTAATCAAATACTGATGCGGCAAACTTTTGCAAGGATGAACAAAGCGGCTATCTTTACAAATATTTACAAAATGGGTTGGGTTTTTGCAGTTTGCATTTTATTGCCTAACGGACCCAAAAAAATTCTCCAAGCAATCTTGATTAAGGCGTCTGGTGAACAAAAAGAAAACGTTTTTTGACTTTAGAACAGGCCATAAATTCAAAAGTGCATTTAGCGAAATTTTAAATCCAGTAATAAATTTCATGGTACCTACCTACCTATTAGTTACGTGTTTTACTCCGTTTTTATCTACAACCGTTAAATTGTGAAATAGCTGTAATGAATCATTTAAAAAGTAGTTTGTGGTCGAAATTTAAATGACAGGTTAAATTTTTTAGCGACAGATGACTTTGATAAATTGAAAATATCGAAGAGTTGGTTAATTATTTCAATAGTCAGCAGTCGCCGCCGCGGCTTCTGGATATATATATGGCACCAAATCCAGTATAGATAATTCTTCTTTTGCACCAAACACACTCGCACTAAACATTTCCATAGCGGATTTTACTTTCATTTTTTCAAAATTACTTGGAAAAATATGAGTTTGTAAGTTTAAGTGCAGCTCTTTCCGAATAACCTTTGTCGAGTTCATAAAATTGTACAATTTGTTGCCAAGAAGTTACCGTAAAACTGGGCGACTGCAGACAATTTTCAACTTTGAAGGCGCACCAAGCATACATGCTCAAAGATACATCAATGTCAGGTGGGCCTAAATTTTAAGTCGTGATCTTTAGAATGGGGTTTTCTATGTACCAAGCTTTCCGATCGCGTACTTGAATATCTATATTTGTTTTATCGGTTGTCTCAAGTCACCCGCGGGGGTAGGGTGTCTTGAGACATCAATGCTTCTTCTAGTTGCAAGCGCAATATACCCGTCGCAGAAGTCGAGGTGAGACAAATATGAAGTTGTAAAAATATATTGGTATGGGTTATGTACGCTTTAAGTAAGGCTATCGACATAATAACAATGAAAAATTCAAAGGTTTTATCATTAGGTGGTGCACATAAAGTTTTGCAGAGTATCTGAGAAATGCATTATACAAAAAATGATGTTTAGCGAAAAACTTTGACTTACCTTTACTTGATCGGGCTAAAAACCGCTCCGTCGCGTCGTTAAGACCGAACTAATGGCAACTGAACGCCACCAATATACCAAACGAATTCTATTAAATTACAGTGTTACCACCTGTCTTAAAAAAACGTGAAGTTGTGGCGCAAGTCACCAGGCTGTCTCAAGTCACCCGGTTTTGCGGTACCATTTACAATAAAATTATTTTTCATTAACATGTTTCTCAAAGTTTTAAGTAGTAGGTATGTAGATGGGGGATGTCAATTCTTTCAGTAACAACAAAAAAATATGGCGTTTAGGGAGTTATTTGTAAAAGATTTCTTAACTGGATATTATTAGAACCCATATCACATACAAGGAGAATGACGTTTAATCCAATTTCCTTTAATTTTTACATGGCACTGAAAATTATTTCTTTTAACCGTTTGTCTCGACATGTCGTGTTATAAAAAAAATAACTTAATGGCTGTTTTCACTTCGAAAAAATGCTTTTAACCATTAAAACCGTGGACGTTCGGGCTGGTTTAAATACTCTATCTTCATTCCCGTGATCTTCTACACCAACAACATAGCTCCCTGCCACTATTGTAAAACATATTGGCTTTAATACTAATTTCGTCCACGCAAAGTACACACAACCGATTAAGCTCATTAAACTTTTCTACTTTTATCTCTATTGTTTTAAATAAATATGTTTGGATTTTCTAAACCTGGTGAAATGTCAATATGATATATCAATTTTCTTAAGGTTTGAGGTCCAGACACACAAAATACGTTCGTTAACAACCTTTTGTAGAAATTTGGCCTGCCGAAGTACATAGACAGACATTTATATTTAAATTTATCGGAGTACCTTCTATCTCTAGGTGACTTCCTAACTTGTGTAATTTGAATGTGAATAAAATCTGCAATATCCTTGGATGGACAAAATTTATAAGTAAGCTGTTGATATTGTTCTAATGAAATTTCGCCTAAAGCTTTTTTAAGTCGTTTTTCTAGCTCTCTTACACTTGTTAGCCAGTTGTTTGTTGTTTTTCTTTAACTGGTTGTTCTCATTTTTCAATTCACTTTTATATCTCTCAATTTTTCCTTTCTTGGTGTTGCTTAAAAATTCAGGTGTATGGGCATAATTAGTGGAAGTTGGTGGTGACGTTTGCATGTAAACTGGTGACACATTAGACACCACTGAGATTTCCTCTTCTGTCAGAGGACGTAACCTAGACGTACTTGGAAACACACTTGAAGCTGGAAGATCGCTTTCTTGTGAAAATTTTTTCGGGCCTGCATCCTTTCGTAGCAGTTTTCTTTTGCCCTTTAAATGCATATTTGGGTTAAAATGGGTTTGCTTGGGTTGCACTGCAAACTCGAGAGTTTTTGTAGAGTAACAAATTTTGTCAGTTACATGTCATGGGCCACGTTCTCGCTTTTTCAGTTTCTTTAGAAAAGGAATAAAACATTTCTGTACTTGAATAACTCCTATTATTGCAACCACTGAAAACATGCCGTCCTTTCGTTGAACTTCGTCCATTGTAACACACGTAAAACAAAAATGAACTTTTAAAAGTTAAATAACGATACTAGAAAAACTGCACTCCGTTTTACTTCAAACGTACTGCCACAGTTTAAAGAATATATTATATTAAATTAAATAATTTACTTTAAACTACAAATAGAAAAATTTGTTTACACAAATTAAAAATCTCATGCTGCACTTTTGGAAAACCCCAGATATACAAATATTCCACATGCGAAAACAAACTCCTTTAATAAGTCCCCCGTAACAACGGGGTTTTACGACCGACGCAGGTGGGCAGCGGCACGCTTGTGATCTCGATACATCAAAGTTCCGACGGAGAGTGAATAACTATTATATATTCTGTAAACTTTGGTACTGCTATGCGCTGGCAAAAATGTTTATTACAAATTATTATTTATTAAAAAATGATGTCTTGAACAACGGCTGACTTATAACTACTTTCTTTCTTTTTCTATCCTAGCTAAAATTAGGTTCCATCCCAAAAAGGCGGAGCAAAAGGAGGTAGTTTACTCTTGTTGTAATTCGCCAGTCTTATAAAAATAACAATATAACAATTTGTGTAGACAGATAATAAAATTAAATGGTGTTCCTAATGGCACAACTAATACCAAACGTTTTGTACAATGTAAATTTGATAACAGTTTGGGCAAAATTTCTAATATAAATAGGTAGTTTTTATTGTATTGTCCAGACAAGAAGCAATTAAGTAGGTTATCAATGGTTGCAATATTTAGGCCGTATTGTTAGGATGATGTAATTTAAATATTGTTTGTTATTTCGGGATTTTATGATAATGTAACAAAGTAAATACTAAAAGATTCTTTTTGAATTTTAAAATAATTAGATGTTTAAAACTAGACAATTGAATAGCTTGGATGAAAAATGGCCCAACTTTTAAAAAATAAATTTTACGTGCAACCCAAGCAAACCCAACCGGAAATCGTTGAGTGTTCTAACAAGACTCAGCGCCGGCCCACAAGGCGAAAAGCACACAACGTTGGCAGGCAGCCAACTTACCTGAGGTCATTAGTGCTGAAGACTGGCCTTCGGGGACTCCCGATTTGAATCCGTTGGACTACCGGCTGTGGAGTATGTTGGAGGGGAAGACTTGCTCTACGCCCCACCAAAACATCAAGTCATTAAAAGCAGATTTGGTCAAAGCAGCAGGATCGATACCACTGAAAGTAGCGCATACCGCGATCAATGAGAAACCAGATCCTTTGAGAAAATGTGTGAAGGCAAAGGAGGAAATTTTGAGTAGGTTTATGTGTCTTATGTATTAAATAACTACTAATATAGAACTGCAGGCGATTTGGTGTAGTGGACAGCGCGCCGCCGTGCCACTAACACGAAGGTCCCGGGTTCGATCCTCGGGCCCGGTATATTCAACAAAAATTTAAAAAGTCGTCACCTCTCGGAAGGCAACGGCAAACCACCGAAAGTAACTTGCCTTAGTAGTATAGCCTCTCTTAGCAGTGGTTCGGAACCCACTTTAAAAACTAATGTCCCAGATGCCCGTGTAAAAACTCAAAATATGGGTGCGCAGCACGTGGCATCTGAGAGAGGTCGCCAACGCTCGGTAACGAGTACGGCACATGAACAAGAAGAATATAGAACTAAGTTTTATTTCGTTATTTTGTGGGCGCAATTTTGGTAGGGTCAGAACTTATGGCAGGGCTAGGTATATCACTTGTATCTCACCACCGTTTTTAGAAGCGACATATCTTCAAATATTGGATCAAACTTCTACAATTGCAAGTAAGACAGGTAAGACGTGTGTAATGTGCTTAGCTTAGCGTAATTATATGATACAGAAACATCATTAAGGGAGTGAACGCAATAAAAAAAAATGATGGAAAAATAGGATGACTTAGATTTAGTAATATTTTATTTCGAAATATTCATGGTATTAAACATGAGTTAGCTGCATTTTTAATATCATGCTTGCTGTGAAAGATTTCTATATACGATTTCCTTTTAAAGCTTTAGAAATTAGGAGAATAACCGCAGGATGTCGTAACATGGCGTTCATCAAGTGAATGGACCTTTATATTTTGGGTTTTATGTGGCTTACCTTTTTTACCTAGCACTGACTAGGTGTCGACGTTCGACAGTCATTTACTAGTGTAGCATTACTAAAATGCGATAAAGGGATCAGTGTACAAACAGTACATTGTTTAGTTGTAGATTGTTTAAGTTAAAAATACATACATTTTCAGTACATGCTGTTACCATTATAATCAATCATTCTACTTAGCTTATGTGCAGTGTCTCAAAAGGATTTATTTAAATATATTTTTATTTCGTACCATGTACAAGTATTTCTTAAAAATAAACTGTTATGAACTGACTAGAAAAAGCTGGATCTCCAGCATGTGAGCTGTAATAATAAAAATATTTAAAAATTTAAAGTAACATTTGTCTTTTAAATCTTTGAATAAGTTATACAACGACTTATTATAATAATAGCAGACAATGAATAGAATAATGTGTAAAAGTTCAAGTGATTTGAAACAATTTGATACGACAAGTATTAGCAACCTTATGAAAACCTATTTTTTATAAGAATTCTTGCTTGTTAAAAAATAGGGCTGGCATAAAACAAATTTGGTATAATGTACAGGATATGTACACTGGCACTGAATAACCTAAAATGTTCAATAATATATCTTAACTATCAAAAATAAATATAAAAAAGTTACTATAAATGTATGTAAAAACTAAATAAAATATAATATCAAAATAGTTACTCTATGATTACTATGATACAATAACTAGGCAAGATATTTGCAGGCTTGCAATGAAGTGATACCTAGTACCTCCCAATAAAGTGATACCAGTGTCAAGGGTAAAGTTTATTTCAAGCTCTTTCGTTGACCTATTGCCTATCGACACCACCTGTAATAAAACCAGGTAAATTTGCAAGAACTCTAAACAGTGCCGTCCTAATAAAATGCCCGGTAAAGATAATTTTAATAAAATCAGTAAAGGGAATGAGTAAGGTATTTTTTACCTGGTTTGATAAATTGGAAATATTTTAGTTTAGTTCCTATCCGTTTGGTAAACCGTGCAGTAAAAAATGAGGGGTCCTTGGAAAGACGTTGATCATAGTGCCCCCGGTAGTGCTAATTTAAAAAGAAAATATTTATCGCCCGATGCCCACCAAATTGTTAAAAATGGGTATGTTTCTTTATTGAACAGGGGGTTTAATGTAAATGCAGCTGCAGCAGAAACGTCTTCATTAACGAACTTTGTCTACAGTTAAAGATATTGTGACAAAGAAAATTACAGACAAAAAAGTAGGTACGTAGTGATGCTGGTAAAAGCAAGTGTTTTGACGAAAGCGACAAAGACTTAATTCGTAGAAAAATGTATGCTATGTACGAAGAGCAAATTGTGCCTGAGTTGGTTTCATTAAACCAGCGACTAATGAAAGATGAAGTCAACATTTCTTGCAGCAGGACAAGCCTCTGGAGAGTATTATATCAAATGGGTTTTACATATCGGACCATTAATAAAAGACAAATATTAATGAAATCACAACGATTACAACAGTGGCGCTTTGATTATTTAAAATCTATAAGAAAGTACAGATTAGAAATTCGTTCCATAATCTACCTCGATGAAACATGGCTTGATTCAGATGACACCCCATCAAAAGGTTGGAAAATTGAAAAATCAAAAAACAATGCTTATGCTATTTCAAAATATTTTATAGTTTTAGATGATGACAATAAACACATTTAATATTAAGAAGAAATATGTATATGATACCATTCCCCCCTATTACTGTATTTTTAACCCAGTCGAGCATATGTGGCATCAGGTAAAATCAAATGTTAGAGCAGAAAACACTTCTCCGACGAGTGCATGAAGTATTGTGACATAAATTAGAAAAGTTGTAACCGAGAAGAGCCACCCAGAGAGAAGCGACATAATCGAGTACGGCCGAAAACATTTAAGTAATTCGGTCAACTGTCATAAACATGTGCTCGCGCTCGCCGGCATTTTAGTCCGATAGTCGACGAGTTTGTTTTGTGTTTGGAAAACTATTTTTGATGCTAAGATTTAAGTGCTTAATTTGTTGCTGTGATTTATAAAAATTCTTAAATTATGCTTGGTAATACCTGCACGTTTCGTGGGTGCCATTCAAAGGAGGGACAAGGATTTAGCATGTTTACGTTTCCAAAGGATCCTGAACGGTAAGTACATATGCACCTTTATTACACCAAATTATACCGATCAACTGTCTATTATTTAGACTCGAGGTCACAAAATTTTATACCCCCAACATCACAGGTGCCGACGTATTTTGTCGCTTCTGTCTGGTTTGTTCTTCTCGGGTTGTAGATAGCATTCCTATAGAAAGTTGGAAAAATTCGATTAACCATAATAAAGTCGAAGATTCCCATTTTTCATTTACTAATAACACAGAGCCACTTGTTTTTAATGTAGATGAAAATGACAGTGACAGCGAAACCGAATTAAATCCGTAATTAAATTTAAGTAATCATTTTTTATTGTACAAATAAATCGAATTACATAAATAAATAAACATTGTTTTAATTATTCGTAATTTAACAAGATTTTATTTTTTCCAAAATTATTTCGAATTTAAACCCTTCCGACTCTGGCGCCTTGTAAGAATCTTGAAATATTCATATTTACATTTATTGAGGTACTTACCAGTTTGTCAAAAGGCAACGAAAGATCTTGAAATGAGCTTTACTGATAGTCTGATACAAACATAAAATTCCTAACGGTTATTATTCTATTAAGATCGAATTATAAAGATAAATGAAACGGACAACAGGAAAATACAAAATGAAAAATGTTCTAATAAAGAACTGGACTAGCTTAGTAGAAAACTTATACCTTTTAGTTCCTAGCTTGTATTTAATGCAAGAAATCTTATTAAATTACCTATAACAGCTCAATCGGTTATAGCGCCTACTGTTAATATAAATTAAATTTTAGGTTTTTAACTGATAAGTAAAATATATTTAAGTACCTATACCTATAAAGGTTCATCAATAATTAATATACTATTCCCGAACCCAACGATATGACAATCACTTTTTCAAAAGTAAAAATGCCACAATATCGATAAAATTATTTTATCGCTTTTTTACGAGTTTGCAAAGAGGTGCCTTTTACACTTCTTTATTTGCTTATTAGAAATCGCGATTAAAATTATGTTCAAATTTTTTTTCATTCTTTTGGTGCTACAACTGCCCTAAAAATCGATTTAAAGCTTAAATTTTCTAGGCAATAATCATCATTGTATTATACGAGTGAAGGCATCATTTTCCCGTAGTTTCATCACAAAAATAAATATAAACCAGAAGGACAAGTCTCAGGCGGCAAGTTTGATCTAAGCATCTAACGCCGAGGGACCTTGAGTCAGTTAGCGCGTTCGGCAATGCAATCTTTTCCATCATTTTGCTCGGAATTTTTGACGGTTACATGACCTATTAAGGTCGATTCGCATTTTACGGAACGTCAGCGTGACGCCACCGTCCGGCAACGTCAGGTCAAAATATTCTATGGTGTATTTTGATGGCGATGTTCACATATGCAGGCACCGTCACGGAACGTCAACATCCCGGACCGTTAACGTTTCTTCTAAAGAATAGTTTGACGAGACGGTCTGCGCCGTTGCCTGTCCGTTCCTATATATTTCTAGTAGTGCGAATGTGGGAAAGCACAATACCGGCTAGTCATGCAGGTTGTTAACGTCAATTTAGAAAAGTACATTTATTTCAGTTCGTTTGTTTGCAACACAAAAATCTAATATATAACAAATATCTTTCGTACCCACAACTTTTTCTTAGTTCTGTTGCTAGTCTGCTCATCTTCGTCCAAAATTAATGCAATCATTGCTAATTTTTCTTTGCTAAACTTGCACGCTAAAGTTGCTTTGTTCATTTTAGAAATTAATTTATCAACATAAAATATAGACACTAGTGGGCGTAGCACTGTTGCAATTGCAAATGGCTAGAGATTTGACGTGACGGAGTCACTCGGTGAGCGCTATCCGACTGTATAGTGTGAATGAGTGACAGTTTTGACGTGACGTTGCGGGACGGTGACGTCACGCTGACGTTCCGTAAAATGCGAATCGACCTTTATTGTAAACAGTACGACCGATCACGTGCCTGTCAATAATTCCGAGCAAAACGATGGAAAAGATTGCATTGCCGAACGCGCTAAAAGTTGAATAAAAATTCTATGATACTGCCATAGGCGTACCTAGGAAATAATGTTGTAATATTAAATTAGTAAAAAAAAAATATGATTTAGTTAACAATGTGATTACTAGTGGGTTGTTTTAGGTAGTGCGCAATGCCTTAAAATATACTGGGTATCTATATCCCACGGAAGTTTGACGCATTTCACACAAATCTCCCTTTGCACAGAGAAGTTGTTTACTTGCGGATAGATGGGGAATGAGAAATATAGTGGCAGAGCCTCCCTAATATTTTATCGTGCCGTCAAACCAAACTTGGTGTATCTGATCTGATCTGAAGCGGTGGGAGGGTGAGCCGAAGCTCTACGGCACTTAGGCCTCATTAGACCCATTGTGCGTCCTCCCGAAATAGGAGACGTCCTCTCAGCGCGTCAACCAGCCTACTGATTTAAAGTAGTTGATGACGTCACCGGAAGGTGCCTCTCTGATGTTGTTTAAGGTGGTCCAATACTCGTCGAACACGGTTTTCCTTAAGAGTGTAAAATTCGGGCAGTCACAAAGGATATACTCGATGGTCTCGTCTTCTTGTTCACATCCTCTGCATAGGGGTGTGTCAGCTTGACCTATTCTGTGAAGGTGCTTGCGTAGTTGACAGTGTCCTGTCAGAATGCCCGTTGAAAGACGCAGGTTCTGCCTTGTCATCGTCAAGTACTTTTTAGCTGTTCTGCTGTCAGGGCAACTGAGTAGCTCCTTGGCAAGTTTGCAGCCTTTCGTTTCATCCCATACTTTTTTAAAAAGTTCATGGGAGTGAGTTTTAATTAGGTTCGCTACCACGACGTCGCTAAGTCAGTGCAGCAGCCAGGCCCTAGCATATTTAGGGCGGCCGCCCCCCTAGCTAAGGAGTCAGCATTGCGATTTCCTTTTGATGTGCCGTGCCCTTTCCTCCACCTCAGAGTGACCACATTATGATTGGAGGCTTCTGTTAGGGCTCGGCGACATTCTAATACTGTACCTGATATGATACGTGGGCTGTCCAGGGCCAGAAGTGCTTGCCTGCTGTCCCCGAGGATGTGTACATTTTGTCCAGTAATATTCTTACTGGTTATTTCTCTTGCTGCTATACAGATACCTGTGAGTTCTGTTTGAACTACACTTGCATCTTTGCCTATAGTCCATTTTATGTTCAGGCTCAGGGCTCTGGAGTATATTCCACATCCTGAGCCTTTTTTGGTTTTGGAACCGTCAGTGCAGATGTGTATAGCACCTTCCGTTGCGGTATCTTGTGTGTGTCTAGTAATTACCCTGTAAGGTTTGTTGAAGACGAATCTGGGCGCAATGACGTCCATGCTCGCTTGCAACAGTGGAAGGGCATTCAACGCATCGTTCCACAAACGACGTTTCACCGCGCCGGTACCCGCTCCTGGTTCGATGCCAACCGTGCGAAGTCGTGTCATAGTCATCAACGCAACCTCCTTAATGTGAATTCTAAGGGGGGTGAGATTAAGGATCACTTCCATTGCTCTGGTTGGTGTGGTTTTCATGGCTCCAGTAATATTGAGACATGCTATTCTCTGGATTTGATCTAGTTTTCGTGAGGCTGTGGCTTGGAGGACTTTTGGTCCCCAGGCTATTACTCCGTACGTTAGCATGGGTCTTAGGATGGTCGTGTAAGTTCATGCGACAACTCTGGGGGATAAACCCCAGGTTCGGCCCACGGTCCGACGGCATTGTTCGTAAGATATGTATGCTTTCTTTACTCGGTTTTGAAAGATGGCTCAAAGATATTTCACCTCTGTAGAGAAGCTTAGTTTGGATTTCAGAAGTTCCGGTGCTTTTGGCTCCGTTAGCTTCCTTTTCTTTGTGAAGAGGACCATCTCCGTCTTTCTGGGATTGATAGACAAGGAGTGATCACTGCACTTTTCTATGGTTTTAAGGGCAACCTGCATTCTTTCGCATAGTGTGCTCTCAAACCTACCTGTTAGCAGAATGACTAGGAAATCTGCGTAAGCAAGGGTGTAGGTGTTGTCATTGTTTAGGCGGCTAATCAGGGTATCAAGTACCATATTCCACAGTAGCGGCGATAACACTCCTCCCTGTGGACACCCTTTCATGACCGTGCCTTGTACCGTGACACCGTCCACGCTGATTTTTATTGCTCTTTTTGAGAGCATTTTGAATATCCATCTTGGTGTAATAGCTCTCGCCGTGAAGTGGCCAACGCGCGCCACCGTGGACGATGACGAGCATCTGCACTTCACACGTGCGTTAAAGTACGCGGGATTTATGAAGTTTCTGGTGGCGGGGAATATCGCGAATTTTAGTAGGAAAACTCGCACACTTTTGGTATGCTCCATTACCTGTTTGCGCGGTTAAATGCAACATTTAATTGGTAAGTCGGGTTACGTTTTGTTTATTAATATTTAAAGAATTATTTTAATAAAAATGAACAGTTTGTAGCGTTTCGCTACAATGTTATGTACATTTAATCATAAATTAGCATATATTAATTTGAAATACTTAATTTTAAAGTGCTACATGGGTTGTGCTACCTAGTTGTCTGGCGCATTCGGTAAAAGTTACAAATTCAGTAGGTAGAGGTGACACAAAATACTAGGAACGCGTATTTTTGTAACAGGTATGACCGCATAAAGGGTAGGTACAGGTAACAGGTATCGATTTTACCAAAAATACTAGATACGTAGGGCGCAATGCTTGAGGCGCTCTTACCCACTTGGTGCACCCCCACATTTCTAAGGCACTAGCCGTCACTGCTTGAACAATGGCTGACTAACAACTACTTTCTTTACAACTTCTATCCCAGCTAAAATTAGGTTCCGCCCCAAAAAGGCGGAGAGAAGGAGGTAGTTTACTCTTATTTGTAAAATAACAATATAACAATTTGTGTAGACAGATAATAAAATTAAATGTTGTTCCTGATGGCACAAATAATGGCAAACGCTTTGTAAAATGTAAACAGTCTGGGCAAAATTTCTAATATAAATGGGTAGTTTTTATTGTATTGCCCAGACAAGAAGCAATTAAGTAGGTTATTAATGGTTGGAATATTTAGGCCGTATTATTAGGAAATGTAATTTAAATATTGTTTGTTATTTCAGGTTTTTTTTATGATAATGTAATAATGTAAATAAAAGGTTCTTTTTTAATTTTAAAATAATTAGATGTTTGAAACTAGACAGTTGTATAAAAGACATAAAAATAATGAAAAAGAAAATTGGATACATATGTGTATTTACAACAGTACCTTACACTCCGAAGATTGCTACCGCAGTGACCGTTTCAGGGTACGTTTCTTTGGAGGCCACCGCTCGTCGCGCTTGACAACAAGACGAGTTAACCTTCTGGTTTATATTTATTCTTGTGGTTTCACTGCTATCACGAAGCACTGGACTGTGTTGTTGATGTATTTTTACATGCACTTTAAAAGCATGTAATAATAAAAATAATAGAATTTCTTCTATTTATTTGTCTTCCGTTAGGCCAAAACATAAAAAGGCCAACAGCAAACATATGTATTCAAAGAATAAATGGCATTGGTCCTTCTTTGTAAGTCGCAAGAGTGATAGTATCGAGATGGTATTTAGTATAAGAATACGGTGCGATCGTATCAATTACAAGATTGTTAAGAGTAAATAAAATTATTTCCGTGTTTAGCCTTTTATGCGACATAAAGGTTAAAACCTGTTACAAGTAAAATAGTGAGTGATAGTGAAATAAGTAAATGCATTAAGAGTCTAAAATTATTCTATTTTAAACGTGCTAGAAAAAAATTACTGTATCTTAACACACTTTTCCGACTGTAACGTAAGTGCTTTGGAAAACTTGGCTACATCGCACGAGACCTTCTGCGAATTACACGAAGTCCGCTCTTGTTCCCAATCATTCGATTAACTAAAACAGATCCATTCTATATTATAAAAAAAATATATTTTTTAAGTGTTCTTAGTAGGTATTGGTAAAATTTATTTAATTATGAAAAATCTCCGCCCGACAAGCGACACCCGACACCGTGCGACAAAAAATGTTTTGTATTCTTAGTTTATTTTAGTAAAGTATATCGGTATAGGTTTTTTTTTAATTATTGGCCAATCATATATTTTTTCGTGAATAAAAGTATTAAAAATACGTATTTTCCCAGAATTCACAGTGTTATATTATAAATTACATATTTAAAAAAAAACTTTTTTGTTTTATTATGTTTTCAGAAACATTTCGGTCGATAAATCCGATTTCATAAGTTGCGTCACGGATCTATCATTAGGGGTGGGCAAAATAATCGATTAATCGATTATTAATCGATTGAAAGATTACAAAAAATTTTAAAATCAATTAATCGACTTTCTCGATTAATCGATTAATCGATTTTTTCGATTAATCGATTTTTTCGATTAATCGATTTTCTCGATTAATCGATTCTTTTTTATAATCATAACTCGACTATGAAACACGTATTCAACGAAATAATTTGAATGCTTTTCGATCCGTGCTCCTTTAATTTTTAACGGTCTAAAATTTAAATCGCCCGCCGGAATTGTGTTCAAGATAGGCAAGTGGGAAGCGCTGGAGTCGCTTTCATTATGTCATTAGTAATTACATAATTTCGACTAGTTCAATAATCGATCTAGTCCGATTAATCGATTTTCTCGATTAATCGATTTTCCGATTAATTTCGATTAATATAAATTTTATCGATTACTCGATTTTGTCGGTTAATTGATTTTTCGATTAATTTCGATTAAACGATTTTTCGATTGATCGATTACTCGGAAATAATCGATTATTTCAAATAATCAAAAATCGATTATCTTTTTCGATAATCGCCCAGCCCTATCTATCGCTAGAGGAGGTGGTCACCATATTCTTTCGGAGCCAGCGTGGCCAGATTAGCAGTTTATCACAGTTTGGGCTACTTTTTGTAAATTTTTGTGACACTTTAACAAACTTTAAAAAGCCAGTTTTGGGCTATTTTAAAGGATTTTAAAATTACTTCTGGGCTGTTTTTAAGAAAACTGCACAATAACTACAATAAATAGAAAATCTCGAAAACAATACTTATCATTTAAAAGAAAATATCGGTATTTTTGCACATATCATATTATACTATTTTATCAAAAACGATAAAAAAGTCACTTAAATAAAAAAAAAATTAATCTGTCGCACAGTGTTACGAATAGCTTCCTGAGATATCCATTATCTAAATTCGGAAATCTTAGATACAAATAAACGTTTAATACAACGTGTAAAGAGATGTTAAGTATTCCATGTCATAAAGGTAATATTCGCAGTTTTTGAACTAATAGGTTATGTAAAAATCTTTTACACTTTACAAAATCCGGCAGTAGGATACTGTCAATGGCAATTTTTGTGAGACTCTGAAACGTATCAAAGATTCATATACCGCTACCGAGATGTTTGTAGACAATCCAAAGGCACCGTGACTAAAGGTGTTTCGTGCCGCTTTAAAAACAGAAGTTTCATAAATTATCAATCATCTAACATCTCCTCTTCATTATCTAGGTACAAACTTTGTAATTCTTTTTGGAGATCCAGCAGCTGCCTCCTCATACGAATCACTTTTGTTCTGAGATCCTTATCGTTTTGAATTAATTTCTGGGTTTTCTGAGCGGCAGTTCTTTGCCATTTCTGATCAACGACCCACCTTAAATATATACGCAACTTAATGCATCTGCAAACTACAATATATATCCAAATAATGCCTTCGCATTGAAAATAAATGTAATGCATTGTTTTTGACCATGCGTAGGCAAGTTAACATTATACAACTGTAAAGGGTACCCTAGACGCTCAAGTAAAGTGCACAATATTCGATACTGCGCAATATTATTGTGCGTCTGAGCATTATATCGTGTATATTGCGCAAGTATTGAATACAGATTGTGCTTATTTGACATTTATTGACCAATATTGCATTATTTGTGCGTGAAGGGACAATAGTAAAATAACTTCAAAATTCTAACAGCCTGTTGTACAAAACTCTAATCGTTAACGTACTAAACTCCTGGACAAAAAATACCGGCACCCTGGATTTTTATGGTAAGTTTGATCCTTCATAACTTTTTTGTTTTTAATCCGATTTCTACAGTTACTTTACCGTTTTTAGTGTTCCGTGAAGCGGAACACTTAATGGAATCACTTCGGTGTCCGTCCGCCCGTCCGTCTGTCTGTTACAAGCGATTTTCCCTGAAACTATTCGATGTAAAAATTTGAAATTTAGCACAGAGATAGAGTGTGGTGGCCCAATTATAGACGCGTAGTATAAAAAAGTAAATTTTGATTCTTGGGGTTGATTTCAGATGGTAAATTGGGCAGTGAAAAAAAATTTGTTCAAGGGCATCGTTTAGGGTGTCTAATGAAAGCTTATTGACACAGGAATTCAACGATATATGTATGATGTATTTTTTATGCATGTTTTAAACATTTTTCGGAAAAACGCTAAAAATTGCTGTCCCCCACCCTTATCACAAAAAGGATCGCTCAGAAAAATCTGAAAAATATCATAAACATTGAGAATTAGGTGTAGATTGAATGAAAATTATCAGGATTAAAAAATTCTAGCGCGATCAATTGTTATAAACAATCTAATTATTTATTTCCGTATAACTGCTGAACCATTGGCTTTAGGGAAAATTTTTTAACAAAAAATATGTCACGATGTAAGGGACAACTTTTGTTCTTACAAGTTTTTCAAAATTTTTAATTTTGCCCAATCAGCTCCGCGCATTCGCGATGTGATACGAGGTTGGTGCCGTCGGCGGCGGCTAGCGCGGCAGATGGGCGGAGATCGTGCGGCCGATGTTTGCTCAAGTTAAGTGGGGGGCTGATGGCACGGAACACTAATTGTGCAAGTATAGCTTGCACTTGACCGAATTTTTTTATAGGTAATTTCATTAGGAATGTGCTGTATTTTTCTAATGATGGGTCATGTTCGATAGGGCGATATTATACAGGGGTGAATCAACGGGTGCTCTTTGACCTATAAGTTTTAAACACCCTGTGAAGAAATTAGGGCTGTTATCTTTTATACTAATAATTTCCTGATAAAGTTCCATGTATTCAAAACATTTTGTTTTTGAATCATCACGTTACCTCCATTTTTAGAAGACATATGCATTTTATAACAAAACTCTGTTTTTAAAGCTTTTTTTATTAAAACAATTTAAAACAGTAAAATTAAAAAAAAAACTAGTAACGTGTACGTCCTCTTCTAGCTGCAATAACAGAGCGCAATCTGCTAGGTATTGAATAAAGTGTGAGTGACGATTCTCTCTTGAGGGATTAAATTATATTCTTCAGAAAGTGCTATCTTAGCTCCTGTAAAGAGCCTGGTTGCATAGGGCGACGATGAACAGCTCGTTCAAACTGATCCCAGAAATGTTCAATGGGGTTCAAATCCGGACTTCATGCAGGCCAATTTAACCGTCGAATACTAACTTCATCTAAATATTCGGTTACCACCAGTGCAACATGGGCCCTAGTTGTTCATCGATTAAGGGAGCAAGTGGGATAATTGCTTCTTAGAATACGCATGCGCATTTAGTGCTCCATTTTCCACAAATATTAGCTCTGTTCGTAGAGAAATCACAAACCGATCAGCGCCAATCAAATTTTAGTTATTTGGTAACGTGACAGTTTGCGGACTGGTTTCCAGTAATTTCATTGGCTCTGACTGGTTTGAAACTGTTCTGCGAACAGGGCTATAAGTTCAGTTCGCGCATCAGTTGAAATACCCGCCCACACTATAACGGAACCACCACGATAAAATATTACCTCTGTTATGGTGCATTCGGCATGCTTTCATTTGGTCTCCTATAAATGCGTTCACGACCATCCAGCGACCGAAGACCAACCCTCGACTCATCTGTGAAGAGAACATACTCCACTGCTCCACAGTCCAGTTTAAATGTTCTCTGGTAAATCGTAGCTGTTCCCGTCGATGATGCCGAAGTAATCGTGGTTTTTTGCCGGCTTACGTGAACAGAGTTCAGCTTCGTTTAATCTTCTTCGGACCGTTTTGTCACTAATATTAACCCCACGTACCATTCGCAACGCATTTGTTAATGCCACGGAAATTACTATTCGTTCCCGTAAGGATGTTACCACAAAGAAGAGATCGTCAGCTGCAGTTGTTTTTCTCTATCTTCCAGATCCTTACCGTCTAGTAAAATTCTCTGTTTCCAAGTACCTATTCCAAGCATCTTGAACCGTAGCACGTGGAAATCCCAACGTACAAGCCACATAACTTTTATTACGAATTATTACCATCTTGTATTAGAGCAACAATTTTTACTACGTCTGTTGTAGTTAACACCATGCTGACACCAACAATTATTTGTTGGGCTGTCACTGTCAATTAATTGTAACAATCGCATAAGTTAACTCAATTTAACAATGTCTTATAAAATAATGTAATTTGCAGGATCTCTTTTAGAAAATCGTATCTTTTCTAAAAATGAAGGTAACCCGATGAGTCAAAAAACAAAATGTTAGAAATCCACACAATTTTATCAAGAAATTATTAATATAAAAATAACAGCATCAATTTCCTTTTTCTTTAAAACTTAGGACAAAAAACACACATTGATTCACCCGGTATCATATCGCCCTATCGAATATGACTCATCATTAAAAAATCGGATTAAAAACAAAAACAATTATAAAGGATAAAACTTAGCAACAAATTCAGGGTGTTCTGGCTGTATTGTTGTTCCAGGAGTTTATATTTCGACAAAGAAATCTAAATATTAGTTTGTAGTTTTCCTTTATAAACACGTCCCGCAGAAATTCAATAGGCATATACATGGTATGTCTTTTTTATGTCTACTGCGAAAAATCATTGGATTTGTATACCAATTAATTGAAAAGCAACAGCGTTAAAAAACCAAAATAGTATAGATGTTATCTCTTAAGTACGGCACCATGGATAACTATCACTTTATGTCATCGACCAGCGATTCCATTCTCCTTTTGTGTAACTATTATTACTGTATGTTCAACAAATTATCACCTTTAACTGATGCGATGCAAAAATCAAATATTTGGAAAATCTGAGAGTGGATTTCATGTTTAAATTTTTGTGTTGTGTTAAAGTGACCAGACGTTCGTCATTACGACGGACAGTCCGTCATTAGGACTATTTGCCCGTTATCAAAATGTGTCTTTCATTCATGCTTATCCAACTAAAGGTGCGTTTCCTATGGGGCGGCTGACGCTCGCGGCTGCCGCACAGCGTCTGCTGAGGCCAGTATATCCATTGACGTTGACGCTTGCGTCTGACGCTCGAAAAGAAACGGATAAATTTAATTGTCACATGAGCAGTACTAGGCGTCAGACGCTGTGCGGCAGCCGCGAGCGTCAGCCGCCCCATAGGAAACGCACCTTTAATGTCCGTTATTTTGAGAAGTATTTGCAAAAAGGGGGAACAATTTTTTTCAAAGAAAGGCAAAAAAGGTTTCCTAAAGAGACGATTTTTTTGCAAAGTCCCTTCATTTAAATATGGACACTTTAGATATCTCCCTTTTTATCTTACTTTTATTAAATGTTTTATCATCATCTGATGGCACGAACCCCTTTTAGCAAAGCGTGCGTGTATTGCAAGTAATCAAGTTTTAATATGTGGTAAAAATGTATAGTGTCATTCAACATAAGTTGCTTTACGCGGGATGCAGCTCTAGAAAAAAACTGTCTGCTAGTGCTAAAAGTGCTAAAGTAAAATAATTGAAAACATTTTATATGATGTTTTGAAGCTTACCTGAGATACAATTCACTCCATAACTGTAAACTAACAGGAGCTATACTAGGCCATATCGCGGCTTTATTAGGGTCATACATTGGATTTAAAAAGTTTGTGATTACGTCTGGTCGGTTTAGATATGACCAAAAACTAGTAGTATTTTCTGCTAATTTCATGTCGCATCTTTCACATTCGCTATTTCCAATAAATGTTCCTAAAACGGACAGTTACTGACTTGTATGCTTTATTTTTTAGGTCAGTGTAGTAAGTAGTAATTTTATTAATTTAAAGCTCCACAACAGCTTCCAGTTTATTAATTTTTCAAATTTTTCTCAATACTTTTAAAATAAATTGCAAAGAAAACAGTAAACAGCTGTTTGAATTTTTTTATACTCATCGCCAGTCAATGGAAGTTAGTATGGGGCGAGTTTTAAAATTCCCTATGAATGTATTAGTAAGGAAAATCATCAATAAAATCTAATCTAATCGCTGAATTCAACAACTTGCCCATACACTTTTTAATCCTGAAATGTCATAAAAAAACACTGAAAACAATTTAATTGTGCATTGTTTTTAATAAAATGTGGAATGATTAAGAGCAATAAAATAGTTATTTATGCAACTAGTACAAAAACCTTGTCATGTTGTCCAATTCGCGAAATATTGCGACATTTTTTTTATTCCTTCAGTGCAAAAAGTAATTTATTTCGATACTGAATGGATGTCGATATTCTGCTATTATAACGCGATTTTATAAAAATAGTATTCAAGCACCACGAAAGTTTTTTCAACATCCGAAAAACAAAAATTATGATAAATAAAATTATCAAACATTATTTTTCATGGTTTCCAACAGTTATTATAAGCTAGAATTAAGTTAATACATTTTGTTCATTGATAAAAATTGTTTCATAAAATTACTAGATTTGCAATACCCTTAACAAAGTGAGCCATAAACGGAAACGCTCGCTGTGATTCCGCATTATTTAAAATTTTTATTTAAGTAAATTATGATACTAAAACGGTAAATTCAAGCTGGCTAGTGCCTATTTGTTGAGTTAGTTTTTAATATATTTTTGCTAATCTCATATTGGGTACTTAAGAACATTTACATACAAATGCTCAAAACTTAAAATGTTATCGCATAAGTCAATAAATTTACTTCTCACTTTAACATAAAGCACGCTTAAATACTAGCCAAAACCATCCTGCACTTAATCTTATTCAGGTGCGACAACTATTAAATAAGAAAAGTGTACACCAGGATGCGCTAGTGATAAATATGATTTAATTTATTAAAGACACAAAATGAAACAACCGAGTTAAAATTTAAAAAAAATCTTAGAAATATCTACTTTTTTCACCATGGTTCACTAAACTAGAATTTCTAGTACCGATTTCTAGTCTTTTTTACAGAGGAGATCAATTAAATTCTTAACAATGTTTTTTTTAGACCTACAGAATAAGGAATATGCTCATATTTTCTCTATTGCATAAATCGTTTGAGGAAGTCATTACAAACCCAAAAAAAAATTATTTTGAAGCAAATTACTAGGATAATTTAGCTACAAAAATGTTTATTTTTCGGTATAATTTATTAAAATTTAAAAAGTCATTTGTCCTTAGTACATAATGACGTCGGGAAATCAGCAAATAAGTGTCAATCTGTACATGTTAACTTAAAGCTTAACCTAAAGTCAAACAGGTTTGTTTTTCTCGGAAACTGTTAGAGGGGGAGTAATCGAATTTTTCGGGTTGATAGAGGAACAGTGCAACTAGCTTCGGTAAAAAATTCTGTTATGCAGGATGTTTCGTTTCGGAGCTATTAAACGGCAAGAATACCCGTTTTGTTGCAAACTTGAAAGGTTCCTGGACCGATTTCGGATTAAAATATACATGAATAAGATTTTAGGAATCTTCTACTTTAAGTGCAGGGATATTTCATTGGATGAGTTACGCATTAAATGCTGTTTTTATTGATTTTTCGATGACCCTACAACATTGGAATTCGTTATGTAATCATTATTATGAGTTATAAAATCAGTTTTGACGACACAGCCAATGTTTAGAAGTTTGGAAATTAGCGCGAAAATTTTCAAAATCCTTTTTTTTTAATAAAGACCAAAATAAATGGATAACAGCAACCGCTATAAACATTTAATTTATGTAGAGAATATAAAAAATTATTTGATTATTAGATTTGTTACTATTAATAACCATAACTTACCGAAATTACTATGATACGAGTTTTCAAATATGAGCACCAACATCTGGGTAGTAAACTCAAAACTATATGGAAACTGGTAGTGAAGCTGATGAATACAGTCTAAGAATAATAAAAACGTCGGCTGCTGATTTTTCGTCTTTGTATTCGAATAACAAAATTTTGCATGTCTTGTTTGGAAAGGATGACCAGCTTGTAGCCATTCACGTTCTATAAGAGCTTGCAACCCTAAAATAACACTTCTTTGACCCAGATTCCACATACGCATATATGAATATTCGTTTATTTGACGAATATTTATGGGCGAATGTTCGTGTCAGTGGCGGCTTCTCGGGTGAAGTAGGTGAAAAACCAAAAAAAAAATTGAAAAATAATATTTGGGGGATTGAAACCATTTAATTAGTCTATCATACTATTATATTTTAATAATACCAAAGTAACAATATATCACACCGTTACACGACTATATACAACTAGCTTACGCCCGGGACGCATATTCGTTAACTGCACCCATTATAGACCGTTCGGAAAGCCGAGCGTTAGCGTTAAATTGGGGCCAAGCGAATCGGAGGGCACCCTAAGGTCGGAACAGGGTTAGCACCTGGTTAGGGGCCCTGACAAGTCTCTTTCCTCGCAGGCGAAGAGACTTGTCAGGGCCCCTAACCAGGTGCTAACCCTGTTCCGACCGCATTTTTCCGTTGTCATTTTCATAAATGTCAGCATACCAATATGACAGAATTAGTTAAGTGCAGTCGATATAGTTGCGAAGTTTATCTATATCATCTGCAGTTAACAAGGCAACGCTCGGCTTTCCAAACGGTTTATAATGGGTGCAGTTAACGAATATGCGCCCGGGACTTCGTCCGCGGTATAAATTTTACTCATACAAGCATTGAACCCCCATTTCACCCCCTTAGGGGTTGATTTATTAAAAACTGCAAAACACGTGTTTAAACATTTATTTTTTAGAGTACATCTATGAAGTTTCGAGTTAATAGGACCATCTAATATGTTTTCTCCATACAAAGCTTGAATCCCTGTTTCAACCCCTTGGGGGTCGAATTTTGAAAAACCTTTCCTTAGTGGATGCCTACGATATGTAAAAACCTCTGTGCAAAATTTCAAGTTTCTATACCCAGCTGTGTGTTGATATGTGGGTCAATCAGTCAGTCAGTTTCTTCTTTTATATAGAGATTATTAAGAAATACCATACTATATGTCAAGAAAGACTGCCTTATTTGATCTCAAAAAATTTCTTCGGGATTTAATGAAGAAACAGTCATTTTATGAAGATATACATATTTAATAAGTTTGCCTCTCTAAAGGATCGAAGAAATAACTTACTGGACATGTGTAATACTTTAAAAATTATTTTTTATTGTGCTTTGTAGCATAACTTTTTACCAATGAACCCACGAGCCACCACTGGACCATATATGAATGTTTACTAAAGCAACTTTTCACACATAAGCATTTACAATTTACATCCAACAAAAAATACAGAGTATTTGCCAACAAACACGATTTTCGGTCCACGTATGCAATAAATCTTCCGAATATGAAATATTCGTAAAAGAACAAGGCAATTGTCGAATCGGGGTACAATAACTGCTATACATACCTTAAATTATCACACCATGCAAAGTATTTGGGAATACACATTTTTTAAAGACAGAGCAAGGAAATATTAAATTTTACTACGGTTACATGGACGTATCTATCTGCCATAATTGTGGGCTTTATGTCAATACATTTTTGATACAGTAATCCAATTCCAACATTAAATATAAAATATGACTTTTGGTAGTTTAACAATTTTTCTGTTAGTGTTAAAATAATAAAATAATAAATAATTTGGCCTTACCCCTGACAGTTCGACAATCTGGGTTCAATATTACTTGAGCAATTGATGTTACCACTAATGTAGCATCCAAACCTGAAGACCCATGAACAAGAACTGAAGCACCATCCTTATCTAAGCACTGTGCAACTAAACAAGAAGTACTTAAGAGATTTTGAATATACGTAAGCCAGTGACAGTTTTCTAAGCGCGACAGCCATTTGTCAGTTGTTATAGTCATATCATTGCAGGCTATAAAGAAAATCCTTTTATATTCAACATTAAGTTTAATAAAGGCATGAAAATATACAAAAATAAACTTTAAAAGAATTACATGTACCGCACCTTCAATTAATTTGCAAAAATGATCCAAAACGGACCCATCACATTTGACTAACTTATCTAAATTTTTAAAGATTTTTTTCCATTGAGTGTAGTGTCCATCGGGTTCCGTTCCCCCACCTTTTCCTTTACAATGACTTACTAAACTAGGACTTCTTGTATCAATTATATAGCCTTTTTTACAAGGTCCTAATACTGCGTTTAATATTTTCTCATCTGCTCTAGATCTTTTGTTGTTATTGCTCAAAAGAGGTTGACTACTTCGCAATAAAACAGATCCTAAAAATCATATTTTTAATGTACACTGTGTCCGCCTAAGAAAGATTTTACTGTCCTAATGGCCACATTTTAACCATTACTTGAAGATAACAGATGTATTAAGGTAGTTACTCTAACTTACCATTGTCATGTCTATAGCTTAGAATGGGGAACCGCCCTCCCTCACGAAAACTGGCTGCCGTTGCGAGCGTGTTGTCATCAATACTTTTCGGTACAATTAAAACAGAACTATATGTTTTACACACAGAAAAGTTTTTATTAATATGTGAGATTCTCCATTCCTCACTTGCTAATAACTTAGCGAACTCTGTTTCAGGTCGAAATAAAGTGTGACCATCCTCAAGAATACTATACATTGGTCTATAAAAAAATGGGTAAGATAACTCGGGTCTGTCTAAATTAGAGAGCCGTTCAATTGATGTGTATACATTCTGAAAATCATAATTACTAGGTATATCCAACTGTAATTGTCGAAAATCTTTGCATTTAAGTATAATGCTGCCTCCATTTTGTGCAGGTCCCGATATTTGCTTTTTTTCTAAGGAATCTATGGCTTGTATTAAGAGCTGAAAATAGATAAATAACTAAAGTAGTGTGGCAATACAAGAAACAAACAAAATTTCCTTTTGAATTATGTCTCAAGCACCAAAAAAGATTTAGCTCATAATTAATTGTTTACTTTTTATGCAAAAAACTACTGAATATAAAATTATAGAATATTTTGTTCTATTCTTTTAAGACAATTAAGTAATTATCAGTGACTGAGTCAGTGACCTAAGTCATAGAAATAAAAGTGACCACTTTCAAGTTGATGTCAGATCCAGTCAGAGCAAATCCATAGATTATTTTAGATTATTTTAAAAGCTTTATATTCACGAGAGTTTTTTTTATTTGTACCTCTAACTCGATATGTTATAAATTCAGTAGGAAGACCTGTAATGTCGTAATATTTAAGTCAAGAAGATTTGTGGCTTTTGGAGGTGAAGGGCTAATGAACCTCTGTGCTTGCCTTTTCAGACCTAGCAACAGTGATGTTCAACTTGGCTCAATATCAGATCTCACTACTTCCTAGGGTCGAAAATTTGGCCTCGTTTTACCATTACGTTTTACTGGGATTTCACTTCTTTTTGTATGATTTTATTTGGGATTTGAATTTGTAGTATATTATAGAAATATGCATGAGTAGATGTAGATTTTTATCATGTGTATTTCTTCTAGGGTAAATGCGGGAGAGGTGCCGCACTTTTTGGAAAAAAAAAAGTTTTTCCTTTTAACATTTATTAACGCAAAAATTTTGCACAGCCTTAAAAGACTAATACGAGTACACTAAATATATGTTATGGAAAAACTAAAAGTATTTAAAAGTAATTTTCATCGGCAATTTCGGAAATACTTAGCAGAAGTTCGGCGTCTCCTCCCTACTGTGAGGAGAGGTGCCGCACAAGGTGGGTAAAGATGCCGCACCTAGTTTTTTTTATCTGGCATATTACTCTTGCATAATTTTTTCCTTTTGCAAATATTGCAAATACCACCAAACATCCGTGCAGTCTTCGTCCAACCATTGAAAGCACCTAACGCCTTGAAGCCAATCTACAATTTTTGTGGTTTTATCGTAATCTTCAAAACACTCTAGGTAATAATATTTTTTGGCAGTGAATTGCTCAATGAGAGACTCTTCATCACTATCACTCCAATTCTCTATTTCTTCAGTACCTATTTCTTTTTCTCAAAATCTTTATATTGTAGGATTATTATTGATCACCATCGCTCCAATTCGCCAGTTCTTCAATTTTACTTTTTTTGGATATTTTTTAAATATTTTCTGTATCGCCTTTTCTCTTTGATAACATAGACCTCTTGTTGTTTTTGCTTGCCATTAATTGCTTTTACTGTGACGTGCGGCATCTCTCCCGCAAAAAACGCGGAATCTATCCTTTTTGTGGGGAGAGGCGCCGCACCTACCTGATGGCGCTATATTGTAAAAAATTACCTAACTTTTTGTCATAACCTTCCCTAGATCACTACAACTTAATTAAAATTAGAAATAGCAATAAAACATTTTACTTAAGTTTGATTACTGGTCTATACCTACCATACCTAGAATATAATTTCGGAGTCAAAAAATTCAGAAACATACCGAAGTGCATCATGTGTAGTAGGTAGGGATGTCGCGAATATTCGGTCTATCCGGCCGGTTGGGCCGGATATCTGGTTTGGCCGGATAATTGAATATTCGACCGAATATCCGATGTATTTTATTGTATGGAGACAGTTTATTATTATTATTATAAATTATAATAAAAAATAATTATATTGCATGTAAAACGAATGATTTTTTTATTTTAAAATAAACAACATACAACACGAAAACCTTAGGTAAGTTTAGATAAAAATAAAAACTAAAACCTAATAATACTGAATACTAGTACTAGTACTAGTAAATTTATGTAACGAAAATACGAACTTCAATTTTTAATATTTAAAATTAACTAATGGAAGATTGTGGTGTAAGTAAATTAACATTTCGCCATTTTCGGAGGAAAGCCGATTCCGCTTTTCTTCAAACCCATTGTCTGCCTCCGAAAAAAGTCGTTCGCTAAAAATTGTGGATGCTGGTGCTGACAAGTATTTGAAAGCATACATGGCGATACATTGATTTACATAGCTACACTGAGAAAAAAGCTAATTATTACTTATAAGAATTCTTAAACTCTTTATGCAACTGTTTAATACTATATGGGACAGCAACGCGCTTTGCTGCTTCAATACAACACAAATTGCTAGACCGTCTTACTGTGGTAGCAATATGGCGACTTAGTCAGTAAAAAATTGAGAGCATAACTAAAATACAGCTGTGCAATAGCCACTAAAATTCCGTTGTATAGTCGTTATAATACGAAATAGCAGCTTGTATAACCCCATTTTTTTGGGCTAATGAAACTGTGTCGTATGCTGTATGCATTTATCTTATTGCCGGTAAAATTTGAGACTGTTACCCTTAACATTCAGTTGTATTAGGACCGCTTGTCTTATTGCTGGGGTTATTTAATATTTCGAATTGCAGTTATAGAACTGTTTTATTAGAGTAGCAACATTTTCTCATAGGTATATAGGGTGTTACTAGTGGGTTTCTGTTAAGTGCAAATTATTGGAAAAAACTTTTTATGCAAGTCAGAAGTCTTTATAATTATAAATATAGCATATTTTAGAAATATTCTTAACTATATAGGATCTATTAAAAAAGCGTGATAATAAAAAATCATTTATATTATTAATGTAATTTAATGTAAACATTTTGACCGCAACCCCATGGAAAAATAAAACCATATATTATTAAATTTTTGGTTTCCTCTTAACATTTCAAATTAATTTTGTGAAGTGTCCAATACTTATGTAAGTTCACTTATTTTCAAAATTTAGTCAGTTGACAATTAGTCTGTTTCAGCTTTGAAGTTTCGAAAACGGTTTGAGATATCAGAGATATCAGACTACATAGTACCAGTAGTATTACAAATAGAAAAAAACTTGATACTAGTGGTACTAAGATGTGAAACTTCAATTTGTTTTCCGATAACTGAGTCCATTTTCAGATCTCGAGCTATAGGATATCAAAGTTAATTTAAATTTAAGACATTATTCACAAAATTAATTCGGATTTTTTCATAGACCTCGTTCGTATAATTAAGACTATTTTTAAAATATGGAACACTGATAATTAAAACTTTGGTATAAAAAGATTTCTCTTGTTCCACTGATTTGCACAAACAACTAAGACTAAGACAACAACAACAAAAACACAAACCCACTAAGAAGATCACATCACGACATCCCCAATCTGTCGAAATGGCTTCCATTTTGAAAAGATGAAATACGGACACACCGAAACGCAAAAAGCTTATACTTGGTCTCCTTCTAGAACCATACTGAAACGATAAACCGCCGATGGGCAATGATATTGTGCGGAAATGTTAATCCCGCCCTCTTTGGGATTTTAAATAATAACAGATACAAAAAGATTTTTTACAGTTGCATGACAATTTTGCGAAGGTAATAAAGCGTTGTATTATACTTATTAACGTGTAATAGTAAGAAATGAAATTTTTACCCTTATAAGAAATTTGTATTAGGACTGGACGGAATAAGACAGAATTGTATTGGTAATGCTACTAATATATACTGTTTATAAATGACGTTCTAGCAGTTCAGGAATTGCTGTAGTTGTTAACCTGTGTTACTACCCCAATAATTTAAATAATACTGGTTAATATAAAAATTGTTATCCGTACAAAATAATTCTTAGCAGTACTGTTTTATTAGATCATTTTCCTCAGTGTACAAACTTTAATTCAGTTCGTCTTTTTAAACTGTTGGATATTCGGCCGAATATCCGGATCCGGCGGTTAGCGTTTCGCCGAATATCCGGTTTGGCCGGATAGTAAAAACTACTATTCGCGACATCCCTAGTAGTAGGGTAACACAATTTATTCACCGTAACAATAAAGATTTTGATCTACCTATCATTCTATATCACACCCTACTTTTGGGGTTGAAAGGAAGAAAGTCTGGGTTTTTGGATTTTTCCCTTGATTTGTGTGCTAAATTCTACCTCTGTGCCGAATTTTAGTACTCCAGGGTCACGGAAAGTATCCTAGAATTTTGATGATCACTGAGAGAGTGAGTGTCAAAATAGCTAATCCATGGATTTGATTAAATTGAAAAGTCAAAGAGAGAGGAACATGAAATTATAAGGATTATTTAATAAGGTTGCAAAACTTTCCACAGAAAATAAATTTGATCCATATTATAATCTTCTCCAGTGAAGAAAATAAATGTTTTTTTTTTAATAATTTCTTTTTCACTCTGATTTTAACTATGATTATCCTCTACATTTGTTGGGCATTTTTACAGCACTATTTGCTTTATTATTTTAACATTAAGTAATTGACACTTTTTCATAACCTGTCCTGTGCACTTTATTTACTTATGTGTTTTAATATGTATTTATGTGTAAAAAAAGTTAGAACTTTTTTAATTTATATAAGTAGGTACTTACCTATTCATATTTTAAAGTTTTTATCATTCTGTTATTATTAAATTTTAATTTATTGTAATTTTTAGTCTGTATTAAGTATTTACCTATTTTGTTTTTATCTAGCTCCTTATTTCACAAGTGTTTAATATTTTTAGGGTAGTAGTGTATGTTTACAAATTTATAGTGTATTGGTTTAAACGTTCTGCATTTGTATTCCTTTATAGTTATTTTCTGTAAACAACTTTGGCAATAAGACTTTTGTCTTCAATAATGAAGCATTTTGAGTTGAGTTGAATGATATGGGGAGTCAATAAGAATGATGAGTTGCCTCCAGAGAAGAAAAGGGTGTCTGTCCGATAGTGCACCTTAAATTTGGCATATTAATTAGAGTGAAAATTATGAAAAAAGAGAAATGTCCTTTGTCGAAAACATACACAAAGCACCTTAAACTGCCTGTTGCTGGTTTTTAATGGTCAGATCAGTAAAGTGAGGTGAAAAATTATTACTTGGGATTTGAAGTAACTAATGCTGGTTTTTATGTTTGTAGTCACAAGATATAAACCCATTCATTGATAAAAAACAATTGCAAATAAAGAAATCCCAGCATTTTTGATATTATTTCTGGTATCACCTAAAACAACATGTGAGGTGTTAGGCCTTACATTTCTTTCTTTACACTTCTTATAGGTAGGTACTTATGTAGGTACAAGAAAATTTATATGTAAAGGAACCTTTTTTTAAATTATTGTGAAATTCTTAAATTGCTTACCGTTACTTAATGTTCTGATGAAATTTCAAGACCTATAGCTTTCTTAATTAATTTATCCTTTTCTACTGGAATATTTCCAGACGAACTAAAAAAAGCTAAAATAAGTCCCATTTTTAAAAAAGGAGATAAAACAAGCATCTCCAATTATAGGCCCATAGCTCTTCTTAATAATATTAGTAAAGTGTTTGAAAAAATATTATATAAACGGCTTATGTCCTTTCTTGAAGAGAACCAACTCATCTCAGAATACCAGAACGGCTTCAGACCGGGCAAATCAACGGCACGAGCAATCTATCAAGCCCTTGTAAAAGTTTTCGATTCTTTAAATAATAATAATACCACTTTAGCAGTCTGCCTGGATCTATCTAGAGCATTCGACAGTGTCAAGTATGACATTTTACTAGCTAAACTGGAAAATTATGGACTGAGAGGAATCACCTCACAGCTTATTAAATCTTATCTGCAAAACCGTTGGCAGTGTGTTGTGAGTGTTAACGGGTGTGGGGACTTGAAAAGGTCTAACATGCAGTTGGGAAAAAGAGGGGTCCCACAAGGATCAATCTTGGGTCCACTGCTTTACATATTGTACACAAATGAACTTCCTGGCATAGCCGGCCACCACACAGTTCAATACGCTGATGACACTACACTTATTTTCAATCTAGACAAAACCGTCACAGGGGAGGTCGAGATTGATAATGCACTCAGACTGCTGAAGACGTGGTTCACTTCAAATAATCTCATTTTAAACATAAATAAAACACAAATTGTCAAATTCTCATACCATACCCCTGATGAGCATGAAATCTTTACCCTGCACGATGGACCCATTCAAACAGTGAGCTCTGCAAAATTTCTGGGGATTGAAATTGACTCCAGGTTGGACTGGAAAAAACACATTGAAGGTCTGGCTGGGAAAATATCACAGTTCTCCTTTGCACTCAGTGTGATAACAAAAAATGTTGGTAAAAATGCTGCACTAACAGCGTATCATGCATACATACAGTCCAGAATTAGGTACGGGATCGTGTTCTGGGGTGGGTGTGGTGACATAACCAGGATCTTGATTCTGCAAAAACTGTGTCTACGCAGAATATTTAACATGAGACAGATTGAAACCTGCCGCCCTGTATTTCAAAGGTGGGGTATCCTTACAGTCATTGGTGTATACATATATAAATCCATGGTGTTTTTCAAATTAAATGAAAATTTATTTGTATCTGATCGAGACCATCAACATAATACGAGACACAGAAGTGACCCTCTTGCTCCAAAGTTCAACTATTCATACTTACAAAAAAACGCTCAGTTTCTCATTATCAAAATTTACAATAAATTGCCCATATCTATCAAAAACAATAATTTAAAAAGGTTCAAACATTTGCTCAAAAACCTTCTGATATCCAAGGCCTACTACACACTAGAGGAGTATTTCAATGATGATTTTATATAAATGGGGCTGATATGACCTGTTCATTGTATACTTTAATTTTTAATGTTTTGTAACTGTCTGTAATTTTGATTTGTTTATCTGTATTTTAATTTGTTTCTCTGTATTTTGATTTGTTTCTCTAAATTTGTTTTTTCTCTCTTTTTTTAAGCTGTGACATGTTCTATATATTTTATAAAAAAGAGAACTAATAAAGGAATTTATTATTATATTATTATATAAAAAATACAAATCAAAAGAATTTTCAACTTGACAAGAATAAAAAATTACTTACCCACAGTTCTTGAACATTCTCTTTTCTCGTTGAAAGAATTAAATGATGACCAGTGATACAAAGTGTTCCATCAATGGGGTCATTAAAAGGGCTATGTAATATAACTCCATCAAGTTTTGGTGTAGTTATCAATTCTGCAAATTCCATTTTGTGTTAAAATTCACACCCTCCAAGAAACTGTAAACAAAAGTAAGGTTAAAATTTGGACATGTCAACATAACCTATAAGCTGTGTAGATGTGTATAATTATACGATCGGCGAACCATACTGCGAATAACATAATTCCGGTTCTTGTCTTTTTGGTATTCGTTTTGGTTTTGTGCAGATTCTTGAGGTTTGATCTTTTGTGTTGGACGAAACTGCACTAATCTGCACTGACTTTAATGGGTATCTTCCACGAATAAAAAAAGTGCAGGTGCTCTGATGTACTCGTTTCGTTGAACTTAAATTTTGAAGTTTGTATAATAATAACAACCGAACACATTATACAGTGTGTCCCCCGGATGGAGTACAGCACTAGTGAACTTTCTACTTTTGATTTTTCAAGAAAAAGTCATTCTTAACAAAACGTTTTGCACATCTACACAGATCACAAACAGTGCTAAATTCATGGTAAAATATACAGTGTCTTGAAAACATTGAAAAATGTAAAACTATAATATCTTAAAATACTTTCATTTTACAGTTTTTTAAAATCTGCATTTAACAAAATTTTTCCCCAGAAGAGTTCCGAAATGGAAGCAAAGCTTAATTTTCATTTGAAGGTAATATTTTTGAATGAACGCTTCATCTATAGTCACCCCAATTTTGGTGTAATCTCAGGCCAATCATGGTTTCAACAGAATAATTAATTCTACAATACATATATTATATTTCTGTCGATGTAACCCTCGCCCACAAACGTTTTATTTTATGAAATCCTAACCCCATTCGATTTTTTCTATGGAGTTCTTACATGATACAAATAATAGAAGATATGATACCGCGCAGGTAGGCGTGGCCATGTACATAACGCCGTGGAGTACTTCCGCCATATTTTATAAACGAGACACGTAAAGGTGCGTTTCCTATGGGGCGGCTGACGCTCGCGGCTGCCGCACAGCGTCTGACGCCTAGTACTGCTCATGTGACACTTTAATGTATCCGTTTCTTTTCGAGCGTCAGACGCAAGCTTCAACGTCAATGGATTACTGGCGTCAGCCGGCCGCTGAGCGGCAGCCGCGCGCGTCAGCCGCCCCATAGGAAACGCACCTTTTTAAGATCGCGTTATGTTTTAAATTTATTTTTGGTGTTTTTATATCACTTTTAAGAGTTTAAAAGTGACAAACAATTGCTTAAAATCTTCACGGTAACGAATCACCAGACTAATCGAGAAAATACGACAAACAAAGGCATTGAAAAAAGGCTGTTTTCTTAAAAAATAATTTCTTGTTTTACCTAATTTCATAAATTTAGATATTTTTGTTTTGTTTAGAATCATTTTTGGCATTTTAAGATTTTTTTAAATTTGAAAAATCAAAGAATACAAAAATACAATAAGTTTTATTAATTTACTATTTAAAGTGTAAAAGACCCAAAAAAACGATCCTAAAAATCCTGTTTCCGTCGCAAACATACAGATGTTATTCACCGCAAAAATATTTGACAAATTATAGAAACAAACAAAGTTTTTATTTATAATATATTTTCGGAAGACTCTGTAGGTATATATTTTAATAAGACTATGCCTCTAAATAAAAATTATTATCCAAATTATTAGGCATATAGTTTTATTTTATAAAATTATTTACGTTTTCTTTTCACGTAAATAAATACATAGAATGCAATTGGCAGGCAATTTACCAATATCTATTATTTTAAATTAATTTATCCATTTATTTACATGATTATTTTAAATTATATACTTTAAAATTTGTATTATAAGCAGGAGACAAAGTATTGCCCATAAAATTTGTATAAAATCGCCTTTAACTAACGTAAACTCTATATTGCGCGTTATAAATTTCAAAAATAACTCACACCGTGACGTCTATATACGCTTCCACAAAATGGCGATTCTAAACTGAAGTATCGTTTCTGGTGAGCAGAGTCCGTGACGCTTTAGATTGAAGGCTGGCAATTCATCGCATGGAGATAACACGCGCGTACCGTATGCAGTAAGAAAATGGTAAAAAGAGCCACCGACTTCCCACCAGTGCCGACAAGCGGTCGACTGTTTCCCGACTGCCGTTGCACGGTTTAATGGGTTAGCAAGTAACCGGTACTAAAGATATATAAAATCTGATTTTTTAATATGTTCAACAACAGGACATCAGTATTATAAACTCATATTAATAATTGCCAGACGCTTTTCACGGGTCATAACTTCCGCCAGACGCTTTTAAGCTTTATAAATAATCGTGCATGGAATTTATATAGATATACGTTATGTAGTATCAAATCTGAATTTTATATAGGTAATAATATTTTATTTGGGCGACTATTTAACGACATTATTCGAGTAGCCAGACCCATCCGAAGTCTAACCTCCCCCAGACATAGTAAAATGTCAGCCGTTATAGTGCGAGCGTGAGGGCATTACCCGTGCAAGTGAGAGCATTAAGATGGGTTTATCAGACAATTCAAAAAAACGAAAATTGTTTATAAATTCTTAATCATTATTAATAAAATTTTAATGATAAATTAAAAAATTGATTTCAATTTAATAAAGCTGATTTAATGTTATTTAAATTAAATGTATTACTTTTAAATTCACACAACTGCATAGTAAAATGTATGCTGTTACGATCAAGAACTGAACATATACTGATAGAAGCAAAACCAAGCAAACCCAACTAATGCTCGCACTCAAGTGCAAGTGCACGGGTCGTAGTGCCCTCACGCTCGCACTAACGGCAGTAGCGCAACTAGGTGGGGGGGGGGGAGGTGGGTTCCCTCGCCCACATATTTTAATTTTCGAAGGCAAGGTGCTTTTTTCAAACCCGATTTTTCAGATAAGGGTGCCCTTTTTTCAATTATAGTACCTGCCTGTTCAGTTATGCTAGTTGCGCCACCGACTAACGGCTGACCTTTTTACTATGTCTGGGGTGCGGTTAGACCTTTCGGATGGGTCGGGCTGCTCGGATAATATCGTTAAATAGTCGCCCAAAAACATATATAAAATTCAGATTTGATACTATAACGTATTAAATGCCATGCACGATTATTTATAGAGCTTAAAAGCGTCTGGCGGAAGTTATGACCCGTGAAAAGCGTCTGGCAAAATATGAGTTTATAATACTGCCTTGTTGAACGTATAGCCATCCTATGGCTCAAGTTTCATAGCATCCAAACGTTCTACACCATAGTGTACACCTACAGAAAAAATCTTAGGCTTGATACTATAACACGTCTGGCGGTCGCTGGCTCCTACTCTATTTATTCTTTAGATGCGCGAGTTTTTATCCTACATTGCGCACTAAAATTAAATAACCTAACCTTAAGAAGCCTCCAAAAGAACATGTTTTGTGACCTTGCCAAAGTTTTCATTCATTCGTTTCATTCGTTCCATCCGTTTCAACAATTTTATTCAAATTCATATTTGGTATTTATAATTTTACACAGTATAAAACGGGGTGGAAGGGTTGTGTTAGTATGTAGAAATTAAGGAAATAAAACACATGCTGTATCAGGTACAATAAAATTTATTCTATATCGCAGGCGGGTTCATATTTAAAAACTACAGAAAACTGATGTTTCCCCCCTAAACTCTTCACCAACCATTCATTTTTTATTACGGCAATTTTAATACTATCCACTGCAAACCTTGCATTTAGATTTGTGTGAACTGCTCGACCCATTCCTTCTAAAACTATGAGGTCTGTTTCTGCCATTAAATTACAAAGTTCTGTAAACAAACATACAATAAGCTCTAAAAATATTCACAGGTCTGTAAAAAAATCCAGTGTCAAAAATTTCTTTAAAATAATCATCACATTATACAAATAAAAGAAGGTATGATACCAAACCGTGTCAAATTCGTCCGGGTTCGCGCATGACGTCACGCTGGGTCCTATTTTTGAAATTTTATAACGCGCAATATAGAGGTTACGTTAGTTATAGGCGATTTTATATAAATTCTATTGGCAATATAGTTTGCCTCCTGCTTATAATACAAATTTTATAGTATATGATTTAAAATAATCATTTAAATAAAGGGATAAATACATTCATTGATTACATTGATTGATTGATTGTCCACATCACAACCATACACAGCACATCTCATTTTTACTTTTAAACTCCTCAAAGTAATATAAAAACACCAAAAAATCGTTGAAAACACAATGCGATCTTAAAAAAGACGTGTTTCGTTTACAAAATATCGCGGAATTGGTCATGGCGTGACGTAAATAGCCACGCCTACCTGCGCGGTGCCATATCTTCTTTTATTTGTATCAAGTAATCATCATACTCATTAATTAAAAATATACTTTAGCCAAACGCAGTGGTGTATCGAGACACGCCATTTAAGGAAAAATAAAAAAGCATTAAAACTTTTACTTAGTATAAAAAAATTAGGATACATAGCGATACCAGTCTTGCCAAGTTTAGAGATCTTTAAAGACAAAAAATATTTTACATGATTACTAAAAATTTCTTTTTTAAGGTCACCGATACTTTCAGTTTTTGGATATCCGACTCCATGAAGGGATATAACCAGTGCCGGTTCATCCATTGGGCGCTTGAGGCTGGCGCCCAGGGGCCCGGGCCCCGGAGGGGCCCGGAATTAAGTTTGCTTAAAATAAAGTAAAGTGGTTTGGGGCCCTCAATTATTTTTCGATGCGATGCCCGGCTTCCGGCCCATCCACCACTGAAACGAAGCATGGGATTCTAAATACAACAAAAATTATCAAAATTTGACGCCGTAAACGCTTTACTTAAAAACTACAAAGCCATCAAACATATTTTTTTTTTAAGTTAAGCAATAATACAGATGAAAAATCAGCAGTTAGAAATGAAGCTAAGTCCCTGCACACTAAAATGGACACTTTTGAGACAGCTCTATTAACATTGATTTGGGCAAGAATTTTGGAAAGAGTAAATGCAACAAGCAAAACTTTAGAAACTATGGACCTGAATGTGTCATTTGGAGTAGAGCTGATGACATCTCTTTTGACCTTTGTTGAAGAAACAAGAAAAGGGTTTAACGAAATTGAATTAGAAGCAAAAACTTTCTTTTGCGAAGACGCGGATATCCCTAACATATCCTATAAAATTGACATTCAAAGAACAAAAAAAAGAAAAAGATTTTTTGACGAAACAGATAAAAATGAAACAGTTTTAAAGGGAAAAGAGAGATTCAGAATTGAAGTATTTTATGTCATATGCGACAATATTTCGCAAGATCTTTAAAAAAGAATTGATTGTTACAAAGAAGTAACAACAGCCTTCAGATGCTTTTTTACCCAAGATAGAGAAGAAATCAAGACGTCAATCAATCTTCTATGCGAGGAATATAAAAAAGATGTTGATGAAACCATCTTTTTGTTTTGTTCTAAGAAATGTACCTACATTATAGTTTATATAATAAACATTTAACAATTAAAACACGTTTTTACTTGGTGAAAAAAACCAACAGCAATGGGGGCCCCTATGTCTCCAGTGCCCAGGGCCCGAAGTTATGTTAAACCGGCACTGGATATAACACCTTTATCCCCTCCCCATAGGCCTAGAGCGATTTCATATTCTAGAAATCCGTAAAAGAGGGTAGCGCACTACTAGAAAAAGGAACTTAATCTATATTGTATCAAATTTAATTTGAGAATGATGACGACAGCAATCACAATTTTCATCTTTTCTTTCCTGATAATCACGGAGGAATCAGATTTCTTTCTATGCGTGTTGGCGACAGTGCATTAGAAAAAGAAAAAAAGAATATGTTCAAATTTTTATCGTACCTTCGTTGCTTGTGGAAGCATGGCTGGTTTATATACTTTGAAAGATTAGTCGTCGCAAAATTCTTTTCTTTCCTGATACAACTCCCAACGGAATCCGATTTCTTTCTATCCTTTTTAGCAAAAGGGGCATTAGTAAGACAAATGAAAACGATGTTGTTGCCAATAAAAGAGAATAATCAAACATTTTCTCACAGCCGCCTTTGTTTGTGCAAGTATTTCTGGTGTCTACTTTGAAAGTTTAATCGGAATTGTCATAAAAAATAAATTCCTATTCTGCAAAATACTTATGTAAGTTTTAAGATTTTATAGCCAAAGACCTTTGTTTTTACTGAACACAAAGAGCATTTGCAAAAATCTCGTTTTTATAGCAAAAAGAGTGTCAGAGCATGCCACACTAACCTTATTTTATACTACAATAATTTGTAATAAAAGGATTGGAGAAAATGTTTTTAAATAAATAAAGAAAAAATAGCAAAAATGAGTAAATATTTTTATTAAGATAAACAATTTATAAGGTTAAAAAATATTCCCTATTAAGCAAAAACAGTGTCAGCATAGCTATGTATAGGTACATTAGGGTTGCCAACTCGGAAGAGAGCTAAAGGAGGACATAAGGATTTTTAGCGCTTTCACCATTTTGAAAGAAATTGTGATGTTATATATTGTTATTTGTGGTAATATTTAGTACTTTTATTTATTTATTTGCAAAATATTTTTGGCTATTTATTATTATGGTTTTATATATTGTTATTTGTGGCAATATTTAGTACTTTTATTTATTTGCAAAATATTTTTGACAATATAAAATTTTATCAGGAATCAGTAAAAATAAAACATATTTTGTTAGAAAACGTATTTAAATAATACACTAATTAATTATGATTGAATGACATAATACATATTAATAAAATTATTATGAAACAATTAATAGAAAACAAACTTAAAGGGTTTTCTGAAAATTAACAAAAATAAATTCGCAATTAAAAAAATAAAGCATAACATTTTAAATATAAAACCGAAGCGTTGCCAGGCTGTGTGCGTTACATAAATAAAATCTTATGATTTTTCTTATCGCAATTTGCTATTTTTGGGATTTTAGACCATTCTGGCGTAAAGGACGACTATTCTCCTGGCAGGCGGACGGTTGGCATCTTTCAAAGTAGATAACCAGCAATACTTCCGCAAGTGAAGAAGGTACGATAAAAGGTTGGAACACATTTGCTTTTTTATTTCTTTTTCTAATGCACATTCGCCAACACTGACAGAGAGAAATTTGACTGCTCCGTGATTATCAGGAAAGAAAAAGAGAATATTGCGATTGCAAAAATATGTTCTGGTGTAAAATGTCCATGGAACTGGCCAATAGGGTGAATTCTTGTTCAGCTGCTTTTTCTGTCACCATTCTGTTCAAATTAGATAGACCATAGGCAGGTATGACATTAACGACACATGATTTATAAACGATCTTGCGATTTTTTTTTAAATTTGAAGATAGTTACCTGAGGAAATGTTTTTAAGATCCAAACATGGTCCCTTTTGTCCATTTTCTACAGTAATTAATTGACCACTTGCTATAGCATTTTTTAAAATATTGCACTGCTGCGCTGCTTTACAACAATACAGATTTAGCTCTTTATAAGTAACGTCATTCAAAGACGGAGATGAATTTCCAGTAAGTATTACTCTTGTGCCCATTGACAACAATTCTCTTGCAAAAGGTAAAATACCTAGCACAAAATCGACGCCAGCGTTGTCGACGAAAATTACTGCATTTTTAAATGATTGCCTCTGTAACATAATAGAACGAAAGAATTAATGAAAATTCTAAGTTAGTCCGTGCGACTACCAGCGATCTACATTCGTTCAAAACAGGCTTGCTTCAATATCTTGACTTAAAGCCCGTTTTGGGAGCTATAAATCGCACTTGGGTGGCCAGTACGCGTAGTAGACAATTTTGCCTATTAGCCGTCACATACATTAGGGTGGGTCGAAAAAAGTGAATTTTCGAGTAGCGAATTCTAATAGTGTGGAAAAGTTGCGTATTCGCATGCTAATATTGGGAAAAATGTTGAAAAAATTCCTGTTTAATCTTCAGTTCGTGCAAAAGGCCTAAAGTTTGAAAAAATGACAAAAAAACACCAATTATTACCTTAACGCTCAAATTGTACAGATTAAGTTTTTCTATTTCTAATAGCGTCAACATTCTTCGCGCTTCTTTTCGCCCATTTCGCAAAATTATTTTTGCTGAAATGACCCAGAACTCACCACGTGGAGTTTCATCCACGCCCTTTCCAACCATGCAACCATTCAGAACGTGGTAAATTATGTGGTTCACCACTATCATCAAGAGCGTTATCTTGAAATCGGATTTCTGTCGAATTTTGGCATCGAAGATCTTGATTTGCAAAGTTTCTCTAATATAGCTATCTCCATTATCTTGTCCGAACACTTTTCCAGCGGACTCTGTCACAAGTTTTACGCATCTTTCAACTGCTTGGGTGTAACGGAAAGTTAAAAACTTTAAACTCAAGAATTTTATTTTGCAGAAATGATTAACTATTCTCTGTTGTCAAGTACTCCATGATTAAAGGGGGCGACAGCTTACATTTCGTCCACTCAATCAGCTAACTGTAGTCCGTGGCACCAAAATTTATCGAGAGAGGCATAAAAGCAGTGGCGGCTCGTGACTTTTTTATTTGGGGGGGTACAAATACAAATCAATAAATAATAATTACTTAAAAAATTGTAAAACAGTCTTTTGTAATAAATATTGCACTGAGTTTATTTCTGCTTCCCTTTTTTGGAAACGGCGGATCGGGAAAACCCAAAAGAACAAAACAAAATACACATTACCTACTAGAATTACTAGTAATACTACGCACTAATGCACTATTAAGAATTAATAAACTATTTAAATAAAAAAAATATCCCTCAACTGATCACAAAGAAAATTATTGGGCCTTCACGTGTTAATATATCAAGAAAAACATAAAATTGTGCAATAATCTCTTCCGCCCGCCGCGCCAAGGACAACACCGCGCCGCTCGAAATCCAAATAATAAACAAGTGCTAGGAGACACGAAATATTGTGCCCATCGAGATGCCGATAGCACGCGATTTTAACCCTAATTCTCCAATGCATAGACCGGCGTCGCCACCAAAATTGATGATGAAATTGGGACAAATCTGCTGTTTTGATCGCCGGCGGTCGCGTTCGCCGTGGTGTGACATGCAAGGAAAGAGGTATTGAGGTGAGGAGTGTATTATTTCTTTTTGACTTATGATAAAAGATTTTTTATTTGTCGAAAATCTAGAGTGGGCACGTGCCCTTGTGCCCTTTAGGACCAGCCGCCACTGCATAAAAGTTTTAACAGATTTACCCTTCGGCTGTTGACTACCAGCTTTCAGTATCCTCCTGTAACCCAACTCTCGTATGTGCTGTCTCTCATCCACTATCATAGCCAACAACATGTTCTCTGGATGCTGGATGGCAGAAGAACGCGTTTCTTTGAATCACGGGATCGATAATTTTTTTAATGTTGTCCGGCAAATGTCCCGTTTGCACGACCTTCAAGATATGCTTAGGACCGTATTTTACTGAGTGATATCTCTTAACGTCGAACCAGACAGGAGCATGCGTCTTCAGAAAGTAACTGGAAACAATCTTCAGTTCGTTCATAGGACTCGTTTGGGAAATGAACAATCATAAGATTCGGTTTGCACATGTCAACAATCGGAAATGACTGAGAGGTCCAGGATCTTTTACAGCCAGATCTGAGGCAGTTTCCTGTCTCGATTGTCTTGACAACGTCCAGAAGGTTCTGTTGGTCTTTACTGAGATCAGTTTTTATGGACGAAATGTAAGTTGTCGTCCCCTCCAATGATGGAGAGCTTGACAACAGAGAATATTTCATCATTTCTGCAAAATAAAACTCTGCCTGAGTTTGAAGCTTTTAACTTTTCGTATCACACCCAAGCAGTTGAAAGATGCGTAAAACTTGCGACAGAGTCCGCTGGAAAAGTGTGCGGACAAGATAACGGAGATGGCGTATTAGAGCAACTTCGACCAAAAATCCGATTTCAAGATATCGCCCTTGACCGATACTGGTGAACAAACATAATTTACCATGTCCTGAATGGTTGGGAAGGGCGTGGGTGGAACTTGAATTGCAGTCACCTCCACATGGTGAGTTCTGGGTCATTTCATGAAAAATACTTTTGCGAAATGGGTGAAGAGCTGCAAACTGATGTTTTCGGATCAAAGTTCAATAATATATATATATGAAATCACTCATAGGAACAAATTTGTCAATAAAAATGGCCTTGTATATATTTTTAACAGAACAGTGCGCCAGTTTGTAAAACTGTAAAAACATCAGTTTTTCATCAAAATTCGCAAACTTTATGCCTTATGCGCGAACTCAAAATCTTGCGCGCGATTTTGAAAAAAATATTTTCCTATTATCAGGTAACTAAAGTGAAGAATGTTGACGCTATTAGCAGTAGAAAAACTTAATCTGTAAAATATGAGCCATAAGGTAATTGGTGTTTTTTGTTACTTTTTCAAACTTTAGGCCCTTTGCGCGAACTGAAGATTAAACATAGGACTTTTTTCAATATTTCTCCCTTTATTGACCTGCGAATATAAAAATTTTCCCCACTATTGGAATTCGATATTCGAAAATTCACTTTTTTCGACCCACCCTAACATCTGTATTTACGGTAATAGCCAGAATTTTTTTTTCTAGTAAACAAAAAGAAAAATAATTTTTTACTTTTATATCCAATATAAATTACGAATAATTTAGTTTTATATCGGTGTTTATCGCAAAGGTTCAATGCTAGAAATATGTAGAAAATTTACCAATAAAAAACAACAGAAATGATTACTTTGTGTGTATGTCTAATTGTTGCATTTTATTTGCATAATATTGTAATTTTTATTCCATAACAGGCAAAAACCTAACTACAATCAAATATCAGCAAAAACCAAAATAAATAGTTGATGAAATAAACCTGATGCTCCGCCTTCTTCTTTGGACTCATAGTCATCATATTTACACGCAAAAATTCGATTGTCACAAAAACAAACATTCTCCTAATAATATAAGCCATTTGATAATACAAACAACGACGTTAAAACTAAGTTTGACGTCGTCGATGAATACAAAGCTTTTTATTTTGACCACATCTAGGTAGTAATTTAACAATATTGGTTGAAAAACTGCTGATAAAGTAAAAGACAAATTAGGATTTTCACACGCAGTCATAGTCACCAAATGGGCACAGCAGACGCACATCTAAGGCACTATCACAGGCAATATATTATATTGCCTGTGGCACTATTAATGAGAGTCCACCGTGCCTATATGGTGTTACTAATAAGAGTAATAAGCAAGTCTTGGATCTCTGATCAGACCATTTAGTACATTAAGAGTTATATGAATATGATTTTAGTGTCCTATAACTTAAATAGTAAGTTCAGAGTGTGTGTAAGTTTACTACTGTACGCTATTGAAATGTGCCTGAGACGAAATAATGATACAAAAACTTTATAATAATATTCAGGAACGCAAACAAGAGGAAGCAGAAGAGAATAAGTCAGGCTTCAACGCCTGACCTCACCCGAAATCAACCAACCAACCAGCAGTGTAATATGATTGACAAATCATTAATGTAGGTGCAGTACAATAAATAAGTTTTTGGATGATTTTTTCTGTCTCAGATCTCTTTATTGAAACAGACTATAGATTTCAGAAGTGTCTAATAAACCCCAACACGCACTGCTGACGTGCAGCGTTTGGGTGAGTTTTTTTGTCTCAGTTTGAAGAGACCATAGACTACAGAAATGTCTTAATAAAGACTGACACGCACTGCTGATGCGCGTTTATAGCGCCACCAAAGGAGCCTGTCTGACAGAAGTTCTGCCATATGCATACTTTTTATACACGCCGAGATACAACCGATACAGTCGCGATACAACCGCAAAACAATCGCAATACATACATATCGTAAAACAGTAAAAAGTAAACACAGTAAACAAAAGTAAGTAAAAACACAGTAAGTAAAACAACAAGTAAAAAGAAAAATATAGATGGTATTTCATTTAATGGCACTGTGTTGTCAGAAGGAAAAAAAATAGCCAATGCTTTTGGTACTTATTTTTGCGATGTTGATGATAAATTGAAAACACATTTTGATAATGGCCTATCAAATGAATGTACAATGACTATTGATAATAATCAACCATCTATGTTCCTGGGTCCAGTAACCTGCAGGGATGTGGTAGATGTAGTAAAATCATTAAAAAACACAAAGACATGTGGTGCTGACCAAATCCCTGTTAGGTTAGTAAAAGATTCCATTAAGGAACTGGCAATTCCGTTAACGAGATATAATAAATTACAGCATTGTTCTAGGCCAATTTCCTGATATACTTACACTAGCTTGCATTGTTCCTATACTAAAGAAGGGCAACCCTAGCAATTTAGAAAACTATAGACCTATTTCGATACTAAGTGTATTTTCCAGTCATCGAAAAGGTCGTTAGTATTAAAATAAATGCGTTCTTAAAGAAATATAATATACTAGCTCCAAATCAGTATGGATTTCGAGAAGGCTTGTCAAATGAATCAACAAGCATTGAATACATTCAGTACGTGTATCGAAAAGTAGATCAGAATGAATGTGTGATAACAATATTTTTTGACTGATGCCTTTGACACGGTTGATTTAGGTTTTACTGCGGACAAGCTAACTGCACTGGGCATAAGGGGAATAATTAATAGTTGAATAATATCTTTTCTGAGGAATAGAAGGATGTTTGTTAAGCTGGATGATAGTGTGTCTGATGTGTTTGATGTGAATATTGGGACCCCTCAGGGTAGCGTTTTGGGACCCTTAATCTTTGTTTTATATGTCAATGACATGCCGGAGCACATTATTAACAGTCATGGTATGCCCTTTATGTACGCTGATGATACCTCCACTGTCGTAAGTGGTAAAGTTGTTGATGATGTAAAACTGAAAGTACAGAGAGTTCTGGATCTGTTTACCCAATGGTGCTACAAAAACCGCCTAATTATAAATTTTGAAAAAACTATTTTTGTTGAAAGTCATAGTCAGTATCGTGTTCCAAGTAAACTGTCATTTTCTCTTGATAGTAAAGTGTTTAATACAACCAGCGACATAAATACAACTGAGCAGGCTAAGTTCTTGGGTGTGTATATTGACAACCACTTAGGTTTTTTTATCACATTGACTTTATTTCAAAGAAACTAACAGCATATATTTTGCTATATCTGTCTTAAAAACTACCCTTGAGAAGGAACACCTCTTAAAGACTTATTATGCAACGGTCTACTCAAACCTATCTTATAATATTACAGCGTGGGGATGATCTAGTGAGTTCAATAGATTGTTTATTGTTCAGAAACGCATTATTCGTCTCATTTTTGATCTGGGATATAGGGAGTCTTGTAGAGACACATTTAAAAAATATAAAGTCTTAACTTTGCCTTGCATTTATATATTTAAGATCTTGGTCTATATTCATAAAATTAAATATAGCTTCTTAACTAATGGAAATCTTCATAGCCATAGCACTAGAGGTAGACATTTTTTTCGACGATCGTCCAAATCACAGTTTCTATAAGAAATCATCAGTTTACTCAGGTTGTAGTCTCTATAATAGATTAAATCATTCGTTGAGAGAAGCAACGTCTATTCTGTTATTTCGGAAAAGATTGAAGGACATTTTAGTGAGCAATTGATTTTATTCCATTGAAGAATTTATTGTATAGGTACTGTGACAGTGTTGTTAATAAAATGTTTAATTTATTTGTGTCCTTAATCGTGTATTTGTTTCCGTTTTTGGACTGTGATGCTAACTTTGTATATTTTTAAGTGACGTGTCTTATCTATATTATGTATATAGCCGAAGGATGAATAAATATTTGAATTTGAATTTGAATTTGCGATCCACTGTACCCTTAAACACCGGCTTATAAATAGAGTTGTGCAAAATACAACAGCCACCAAAGGCGTTACAGTTTTATTTGTTGCTTTGTAATGATATAAATAAAAAAGTATATATCAATGGTTGCTGATGTGTCCCTGTGTACTTTCTTTTTAGTTATGTCTTGACGATGAGTCGACTTTAACCCTGTTGAGAACACTTCATGTCTTCTTGGTTCAACCATTATTAGATATTAGAATCCAACTCACTTGTTTGGGCGCCCTTCTTTGAAAATATGGTAGCATTGAGCATGTCCAGGAAAAATTCCTCAGGTATGCTGCCTTTAAATAGGGTATCATTTTAGATAATATTAATTACAATATCTTGGAGAGTGAGCTTGGTATTCAGAAACTTTGTACACAGAGGAGGAAATTTGACATGATGTTTATCCATAAGGTAATACATGGTCTTGTTGACTGCCCTGGCATTTTATCTAAATTTCAATTTTATATAGGTACCTCTGAGAAATCTGAGAGATCTGAAAACCTTTGACTTACAACACAGTACCTTATATGGTCAGTGGTCTTCGGTAAATAGAGTCATGTATCATGTCAACTCTGTCTTGTGATACTATATTTATTGTTTCAGAGAGTTCCTTGAAAACTCTACTGAAATACTTGTGATGATCTTTGTGCTGATGTATTTTTCTGTTGTAAGTTAGTCTAACATTATTTTATTTTATAACATATTTATAGTTAAGATCTAAGTTAAGCGATTCTATTCACTATTTTATATTTTATGTTAAGTACTGGCTGTTTGTAACCTTGCTGACTGTGCAAGTCCCGTAACAAATAAATAAATAAATTTTCTTACATTCCATTGCATAAAATATATCATATTTATTATCTCCCTTAAGCTGTATCCTACTTAGCATATTATACTATAAGCAACTATTTTATACCTACTTACAGTTAATGCTTTAATCCAAAGATCAAAATTATCAATAAACCAAGGTCTGCTTTCTATGGTCTCCATAGCATGAGCCAATCCAAAACTAGGTGAAGAGTCTAACATATTAGAGACAATATTGGCGCCCCAGTCAAATACATTGCCTGCCAAAACCCCTTTTACCAAGTCCAACCATCTTTCATTAAAATTTCTAATTGAATCTATTTCACTAATTCTATCGTTAAAGTCTTTTAAAGCTTGTAAACTTTCAGTCTCCTTTTGTAATTGCCATGCATCTTTAAAGTGTACCCGTAAGTTTTCTTCATTATAATCTAATAGTGTTCTTACAGTCAACGGTTTTAAAATTCTAAAATAGAAAAGAACACTGCTTATTTATTAGTTTTACAAAGGGCTATAAGTATAAAAATTTTGTAAAACAATTATTTTAATTTTAACAAAAGGTAGTCAGGTACTATGTAATATTTATGAATGCATGTATGTATTTAAACGTTTTAATTATAAATTTTTACATGGGGAATCTACACATCTTCAATCTTCTATAGGTATGTAATACTACAAAATATACTTACAATGGATTCAATTTAATCTTCTCTACCAAATTATGAAATTTAGTTAAGCAAACTTTTGCATGTTCTGTGGCTTTTGGATTGTCTGGGTTTAATCTTTCTGCTCTGTCAACAAATTTTGCTACAAGATGTTCCAATGCTGACAGCCAATAAGTCCTTGCAGTCTCATTACTTAAAAGGTCCTGAATGTCTGGCGTGTAATGATCCGGATCTTTTAGTAAAGGGCAGACTCGACTGTTTGTATTTTTTAGATCCATGATCATTAACTGAACTTTCTATGGATACTTAAACTAACTGTGTAGTAAATCACGAAATAATTAAAATCTGCTTTTAAGTGGCTTTTAGAAGCATTATTTAATTTTGTTATCTTATTTGCTCAGTTTTATAACCAACCTGAGCAAACCCAAAAAGTTTTAGACAAAGAATTTTCTGTAAACAAAGTAATCTGGGATATTTGTGTAATCCTGTAGACAGAATACTAAAAACTAAAAAGATAATTTACCGTCACAAGTGCCCAAGGGTTAGGTTTGGCATGGCATATAAATTACAACTCATTTATTATTTTTTCAAATATTGGTTGTTATTTTGTTATATTTATTTTACTTCTTTGTCGAATTATTTTTATTTTCTTTTTTATAAACCAACAATCATTCATGGAATTCAGATAAACGTCAAAATCACATGTTTTCAATCAAAATATATAAGGATGTTTTTAGGAACGTCAATAAGGAAATGGCCCTGTTTAGTGACTCGGTGGTCGGACCAGTAGAATTAAATTTTACGAATCTAAAATAACAACCCAGCTGGGTATAAGAAAATAGAATGCAAATATGCTTACAGTAGTAGTAATATTCCTTTCAGGTGTCCGACGCCCCGGAGCGACTCGCCCCGGAGTCACTCGACACCGTTCCGAAAGGAACAATTGACAAGTTTGACATTAAGCTCAAGTCTTAAGTAATACACGAGAGGAGCGGCTAGAACTGCAAACAATCCGACGTTGCCACATGTGCGATAGCTCGAAGATTTTAAAATAACGGTATTTTTTCTTCTGTCATTCATACAGTGAGTGACAAGTGACAAGACTAGAGTCTAGAGTCTAGGACCTAGGGGATGGGCAGAGAAAGGAAAAGTAGTGGATTTTTTCGCACCGATCCCTCTTCGCTTGCGAGGAAAGAGACTGGTCAGGGCCCCTAACCAGGTGCTAACCCTATTCCGACCTTAGGGTGCCCTCCGATCCACCGTTCGCTAGATTTTCTGGACAACAAACAAAACATAATTTTTAGGTTAAGGTACCTAGATACGATTAATTTTTTGCTCGGGACCTTTAAAAAAAGACAAAACAAAATTTTTATCGAGGAAGGAGTGCTAACTCGTTTCCAATACACCTTTTGGAGCCGATTTCTTAATTTTTTATAATATTTTAAGTGACAAAAATTAAAAAAAAAGAAGCGGCCGAGCACGGATTCGAACCAAGACGTCTGGGTCAATAAGCGGACTCTATACCTATACCACTCCACTACATGGCTGATCTACCAGCAAAGGAAATAAAAGTTTACCGGTGCAAGATAAGGAAAACCGAAAATGGCAACGTCGGATTGTTTGCAGTTCTAGCCGCTCCTTACACGAGGGGGCAGGGGGGATAGGGCTCGAACGGTTCAGGTGCTTGATGCCCCAGTTGAATGGAACAACTGTGGGCTGCTCTGGAGCTGTACGGGAGCTCCTCCTTGGGGTGAAAGGAAATAACAAGCTCTTTATTTTTCTGTGGCTTAAAGCGCGCTGAGTTTCCAACAGTAATGTGGTAAAACCTCTTCTCGGGTAAAACGCCGGACATAAATTCCCCTTCGAGTTCCGTAATTCGTCAAGTTTGGTCAAGCGCTTGAAAGGCATTTGTTGGTTGACAGGATATAGCAGGATAGCATTTTTTTAACAAGAGATCGTGACCCACTTGTTAGTAGATAGGTAGTTTGATTTAGACGGCAAGCCAAGCTCAGCGCGTGAAATCTGGCATCTCTTTCACGGCAGGGCTTCGGGGATGTTCTTTTTCTCGTAACTATTTCTTTCATCTAACCTTTAGGTTTTTTTTTTTTTTGTGTTGCACGAAACTGCTCTAACCTACAGTTTCTTTTTATTCGTGGAAGACACCCATTGAAAACGAATCAGTGCAGGTTGGTTCAGTTTCGTTCAACACAATGACAAAACTTTTTGTTACACCTGCTTATACTTGCACTGGGACTCCGCGAGGTCGTGGAATATTTCTATTTGTAGAGACAAAACTTTTTTTTTCGATCTGTTTTACGTTCGCTATCGAATGATCGGCAGACAAAAGGTTTGTTCCCACAAAAAGTCCGTGATCGCGTTTCGCTCAGAAATAGAGTTGCCCAGATAAATATTACATGTTGCACAGCGACAGCCGTTTAGTGTATGTAACTGACTGATTGTTTCTGACGATCAGAAAACACTGCTTGTAAGAACAGCCCTAAAAACAACACGATCGCTTTGTTTCGAGTATAGAAAACTATAACCACCCGGAGTAGGACCAGAGTTGATCAAAATCGATTCCTACTTCCCTCTCATGAATGACCTGTCACGATCCGACCATTATGTTCTGTCACGCTGCTCTGTTGTGTTTACCTCCATGTAAGCACACTCTGGGCCACTGTTATATTGGTGCATACTCAGATGAAGTATGGCCCGAGGATGCATACATACACATACCAACGAACTGTGATAAATTATCACTGATAATACTGGCAAAATTAATCAAAATTTTGTTTCTGTCATAGAGCGAGAAGTGCCGAAACTCTGGAAAGGAATGAGCTATAATGTACGACACGTGGTACAATTCAAGAATTTTAACAACCCTGACACTACTTTCCTTTTTTATCGACTCGCTCTCTTTTTCTTTCAATTGCCCCGTGTCTGTCTTTGCCGAGGTGTGTATTTATTCCTATTCTTAAATATTTAAAAATCTTGTTCATCTTTTAGTGCTTTCATTATCTGATTGTTTCATTAGAATGTAGAATGTAAATTCTTCTGATCTGCGCTAATATTTTTGTGGTATTTTTGAAAGAAAAAACTTTATCCGTTTCTAACCTGTAACCACAAATATCAACTCTCCTGAATTTCGAAAAGCAGAATCTCAATATTAACAGAATTACGTAAAACAGAAAATGGATTTGATTGTAGCCAAAGTTATTTGTTATTTATGTTATTTTAACAATATTTCAGTTCTTAAATTCAACAAGAGTCCCTAGCCACAGTAAGGATGGGTAGGGAGGACAAGGCAACTTGGAAGTCAAACTACTTCACCAAACTTATCGTAAGTATATTACTTAATTTTCCTACTATGTTTTTGTTCATTGAGTTAATCATGGGAAAATTTGTATGTAGGTATAGTGTTGTAAGTAATACCTAATACCAATCAGTTTTTATATCCAGCGAGTTTTTAAATCCAGCACTTAATCCATCAATGTGTTCTCTCCATTTCTAATACATTGATAATAAAAATGACAAAAGACAACCGATGCCATCAATATGCTGAATTTGAGAACTCGCTGTATTTGTTTGTGAAAACAATTATTGGTATTTAAATTAAATAAGCAATAAGGGATGAAATAAGAACTATTAAAAGAGACTTACACTGGGTTCAAACTTCTACAAACATTATTAGGTAACATAAATGTTGGAAACCTAAGTTGACAATGTTAATAAACTGATGCTTTTAAAAAATTATAGCCAACATGCTATGTGCATACCCGTTTTAATGTTCACATAGTGCAAAACACTAGTTGTCGATTGTAGGTATAGTGAGAAAAATGTTATTTCTGTTAAAACTGCTTTCTGTTTTTATACTGTCTTTACTATATTGCTGTTTATACTATACAAACATTTCACAATTAATATGTTTTTTAGTTGTATCTTTATTTAAAATTATCTTTTTACCACTGCATTTTCTATAAGCATTTAACTAGGTACTACTTATGTTGTTTTTTACAGCTGTAGTGTTTATGGCAAATAGTCTAAAAACTCTATAACTATTTCTTTACTTTATTGTCAATTTAGCAGCACTGATTTTTTTAACGGACACTATTAGTGTGATGTTGTTGGTAGAAATGTTACTGAAATTATATTCATCACAATGTTAGCTAACCATGTTTATGGCAGTGTGCTGTATTGAAATAACACAAACTAGCAATTTCTGCCTATTGGGCTACAATCTTTTTGTAGTTTTTTGTTTTTGACAAGTTAAAACCCTTAAAATCAATTACTAGTTTTTGCATCTGCAACTTCCAGCTGATTATCTAGAAACTAGTAAAATCCACTAGGTAGTCAAAACTGTAAGCTGCTTAAAAAAAACTACTTAATTATTAGAGCTGTCTTATATTCTCAGGGTATGGTCCGAAAGTATCCAACTGCTGTCATTAGTCATTAGTGCCATTAATGACATATCATGTGACTACCACTACAAATTATAGTAAAAAAACACGTGATGTGCTAACCATGGTTATGGTTGGATATTCAGACCATACCCTTAATATTCTTTTACATTTTGCATAATAGGTTCCTATTAAAAAATTGATTTCCAAATAATGTTTGAAAATGCATGTATACATTTATTTGTCCTTTAAGAAACTGTAGTTGATTGTAATTAGCATATATTTATTTTTGTTAAAATGATGATTATTTTTCGTCTCTGAAGCTGAAACTAGAAATAGTTGAACCCTCGGCTTCACTGTGGAATTTTTTTTCTGATTTATCTTTATTTCATACTTGACAATTATTGTTCAAAATTTATTTATATGTATTTTCAAGATACTTTTTTTTTAGCAACTTTTGGAAGAATTCCCAAAGTGTTTCATTGTGGGCGCTGACAATGTCGGCTCTAAGCAAATGCAACAGATCCGTATTTCTCTTCGCGGAAGCGCCGTGGTCCTTATGGGGAAAAATACCATGATGCGCAAAGCCATTAAGGGTCACCTCGAATCAAATCCAGCTCTAGAAAAACTTCTTCCTCATATCAAAGGAAATGTTGGTTTTGTGTTCACTCGTGGAGATCTTGTGGAAGTTCGTGATAAGCTCTTAGAAAACAAAGTCAGAGCCCCTGCCCGTGCTGGAGCTGTTGCTCCTTTATCTGTTGTCATCCCAGCACAGAACACTGGTCTACCACCAGAAAAAACTTCTTTCTTTCAGGCTTTGAGCATACCCACCAAAATTTCAAAGGGTAAGTAGTTTTGAACAAAGTTATAATAATTGTCAAAAGTTTTTTTAAGCAGTATTCAGTACTTATTACTTTTTTTTACATTGTTTAGCCGTTTTTTGCTATAAAAACTCAATGCCTTTTCAGTGGAGACACATAAGAAATACTTTATTAAAGAAATCAAGATTATATTTGGTATTTTACAATTCTTTTAAATGATGAATATTTTTCGTCTCTTAGTCCTATGTTTGTGCTAAACTAGAAATAGTAGAACCCTAGCACACTACATTGGGAAATATGGGGAAAAGTTGCTCTGATTTAATATGTTAAGAAATTATTGTATTTAAACTAAAAATCAAAAAAAGATAAACGGAATTTTATTTTTTAGGTACTATTGAAATTGTTAACGATGTAAACATTCTAAAACCTGGAGATAAGGTGGGTGCCTCTGAAGCCACTCTTCTGAACATGTTGAATATCTCTCCCTTCTCATATGGTCTTATCGTGGAACAGGTAATTATTGTTATGAAAGTATGTCATTGAACTTACAGCTAGAAGTATTTAACTTCTTTTTACCTATTTGTGGAAATAATACAAGTTTGTTAAACATGTGGTAAATATAATCTAAAAGTCAGTAATATCATAACGTTTCAGGTTTATGACTCTGGAACCATTTTTGCCCCAGCTATATTGGATATCAAACCTGAAGACTTGATTGAGAAATTCATGGCTGGAGTCGCCAATTTGGCTAGTGTTTGCTTGTCGATTGGTTATCCAACAGTTGCTTCAGCACCACACAGCATTGCCAATGGATTCAAGAATCTTTTGGCTATCGCTGCAGTTACCGAGGTTGAGTTCAAAGAAGCCGAGACCATCAAGGAATTTATTAAAGTAAGTTCAAACCTCCCTTATAGAATTTAGCTCTTTGGTTATGGTCACGATGGGCAGTTAAAATAAATTGTTCGGCTACAGCGTAAGTACTTTTTCGCGGGCCTAGAAAATTGTTTTACACGCTGACTTTTGTCAGATTTAGCGCTTCATCACAAAGTGGACATACAATCGCATTTTTTTTTTGTCAGAATGTCTGTAAGGAGAAAGCAATAGGGACATCTTATCATACATGTTTTGCAGAAAAACTGTTTTTGGGTAAAAAATTTAAATAAACGTTTTCTTTGGAAAAAACAAAGGCATATTGTTAAATTTATAATATGCTATTAACGTAAATTTTGAAAAATCCATTTTTGAAAAAATGGATTTTTTTATTAGTTAACTACCCTTATTTGGGGGGGGGGGGGGGGGATAGAAAAATTAGAAATAATTTGTTACATACGCTAAACGTCTGCAACATGTATTTAATATTCATCTGGACAACTCTATTTGTGATGGAAAGCCGTTGACGGACTCTTTGTTGGAACCATAGATATATAATTATATATAGACAAATAATCATTAAGTGCGAATGTGGCAAATTTACCGAGCTGAATCCGTAAACAACGACGGCGACCTAAGAGCTTGCGCCTTGTCGAACGCTTGCCTTATGATAGACAGAATCGTACTTCAAAATTTATTGGATATTAAAATATGCACCCACTACATGACGTAAATATTTTATCGAGTAATCGCTAATATTTATTATATGTAGAGATGTGCCATGAGAATGTTCTCAAGGGAATATTTCGGGAGAACGGTAAATTACCGGGAATATTTCCCAGCATAAATTCTCGAGAATTTATGATTTTAGAAAAAAATTAAATTACCGAGAATATTTCCGAGAACGAGAATGTTCTCGAGAAAATTCATATTCTTGGAGAATTTACGGAAATTTAAGGTAATTTATTTTAATGCCACTATTGTATCATAGATGGAGCTTGGAGCATATTTATCTTCATTTCTTTTCCTGTGTTGTGTTAAACAACTTGTTTAGACATGTTATTTTATACAGTGCGTTTCTAAGATGTGTTTTATTTATAAATAAAGTTACTCGAAAATAATGGAAATAAAAATTTAATGTGTCTTTATTTTGACTAAGATGCGTAATTACGTTAATTTACAATTTAAATATTTTCTAAATTAGGTATTGCGCAGTGCTATCTCTTTATTTTTTCAGATAAAATTATAAAAACTACTTTGGGTAAAAAATATGTTCTTCCAATTTATGCAGTCAAACAAAACAAAATTCTCCAACATGTAAAATAAATTCTCCAAAATTTCGGATAAATTCTCATTTTTCTCAGAGAATATTTCCCAATAATAAATTCTCGTGAATGTTCCATCTCTACATCTCTATTTTTTCAGATAAAATTATTGTAAAAACTACTTTTGTTAAAAAAAAAATAAGTTCTTTCAGTTTATGCGGTCAAAACATAAAATTCTCCAACATAAAATAAATTCTTCAAAATTTCCGATAAATTCTCATTGTTCTCGGAGAATATTTCCCAAAAATAAATTCTCGAGAATGTCCCTTCTCTAATTATATGTAACTATTCTTTTTATTAATGATCAAAATGTAACCATTAACCAACGAAGAAATTACCCATTACCCACACTATTTCTTTATGGAAATCAAAGTGTGGGTTACTAACTAAACTGTCTAGAAACTTCAAATTTTGCACAGGGGTTTCTTATATAACGTAGGCATCCACTAAGGAAAGATTTTTTTTTAATTCGACCCCTAAGGGTGTGAAATAGGGGTTCAAACTTTGTATGGAGAAAGAATATTAGATCGTCCTATTCAGTTGAAACTTTATAGAAATACTCTAAAAAATAAATGGTTAAACACTTGTTTTACAGTTTTTATTAAATCAACCCCTAAGGGGGTGAAATGAGGGTTCAAAGTTCGTAATGGAGTGAAATGGTTATACCGCGAACGAAGTCGCGGGCGAAAGCTAGTTTATATATTAAATGAAGTTGTTTCGGCCTATTTTTATGTAACATGGAATAAACCAATACTAGTAAACAACAAAGTTGCAATAAGTTTTTGTTAAATTATGTATAAGAAAAATATTTTCAAATGATTACTGATCCTACTACCAGAAATTAAACTTGGTGTTTAAATATTTTCAATATACTTCATAATGTAAAGCAAAGTAAGTAATAATAGTACCATCTTGGAAGAAAAAGGGAAGAAACAAATTTTGGCAAGACACGATCATACAATTACATGGTGATTGGACATTGTCCACAAATATAACTAAACACCAACACTACAAAATTGCCACTTAATGAACGAATCTCTAAATAATATCAAAAGCTCACAAATAAACACAACCAAATATTACCTTTTCACCCAGAAGTGCAAATGTAAATGGCGTCGGCCCGGTTCTGATCACTTGGTTGCCGCCTACCCCTTTTGATAGACGTCCTGAGTGCGCGTGCCTCTACACCACCGACTTTTAAAAACCTGGCTGGCGCCAAAAGCGTAACAACGCACTTTTTCGCACATGCATTGGGACAGATTCAGCTGGTGTAGGGAATACACTGTGCAGTTCTAATATATGTAATGTCTATGGTTGGAACAAAGCTAATGTAACCAGAAGTATTGTCTTTATATTGATTCGAAAGGTTTGTTCCTTTATGTTGCACAAAACTACAAAGTACACTAAACCTACATTGATTTTCATTTAGTGGGTGTCTTCTACAAATAAAAACAGTGCAAGTTAGTGCAGTTTCGTGCAACACAAAAGAACAAACCCTTGATATGTATTATGTATACCATATGATTACGTCATCTAGTGCACCCTGTGAATATGTTTTTAACTTTGAAAGAGTTGTGTTTTACTGGTTTTCAGTACGCGCCTTTGTGAGATTCTGTATATCTCTATATACATATAAAAGAAGAAACTGACTGATTGACCAACGCACAGCCCACACCGCTGGGTTAAGAAACTTGAAATTTTGCACATAGTTTTCTTACATAATGTAGGCATCCACTAAGGAAGGGTTTTTCAAAATTCAACCCCTAAGGGGTTCAAACTTTTTATGGAAAACAAATATTAGTCATAAAAGTACTCTAAAAAATAAATATTTAAACACTTGTTTTATAATTTTTATTAAATTAACCCCTAAGGGGGTGAAATGGGGGTTCAAAGTTTGTAATGGAAAAAATTTTTTATACCCCGGACGAAGTTGCGGGCGAAAGCTAGTTACTTATATTTTATGCTTCTCAGAATGGAATCCCATTATTCCAGGAGTTAAGAAACTTTTGTACAAAATTACAGCCAAATGCTTGTCAAGTGTGTCTTGTAAGGACTAAGATGACTCGACTCTTTTCGCAATTGACCAAGACATAGTAATAAATATTTGTATTGTGAACATCAAAATGCAGTAATGTGTTTTGTCTTGCAGGATCCAAGCAAATTTGCTGCTGCAGCCCCCGCTACTGTTGCAGCTGCTGAAGCCGCTCCAGAGGCCAAAAAAGAAGAGAAGAAGGAAGAGAGCGAAGAAGAAGATGATGATATGGGCTTCTCACTTTTTGATTAATGACTTTTTAAACTATGACTGGAAAGGACTGTGGCAAATTTGTTGAGCCTGACGGTCAATAAAACATTGAAACGACTTTTTTGACTCTTATTAATCTTTAATCCTCTTAGCCTATTTCAAGTATAAATGATGACATACTCTGCAGTTTAGCAAAGACCATAGTTATCCCACAGTGTGTCCCTCGTAACGTAATAATATGAAATTTCAAGTTAACAGCACAAAATATACAAAAATTAGGGATGCAATCAGCGGCGGCTCGTGGCAAAATATGTGTTGTGTTAAATTACCGGAGTAAATAGCGTGTATTTTTTTGGGCGCATTTCATCAATAATAAACCCTACTTAATTTTTAAAAGGAAGGGACTCCGGCAGCCGTTATGGATGCCGGTGCCGGCAGCCGAGCTGGGTGCCGGGGAAGTAACTCCAGCGCCGGCAGCGAAAATTAAAATAAGATGAGAATCAAAATACCTTAATTCAATCAAAAAATAATTCGCGTTTTCTGAACTGTGACTGCACGTCGCGTCGGTGCCAGGCTGCGCGGCGTGTGTTGAATAGCGCTGGCCTATTATACTACTAGCATTCTCGGCCGAAAATTAAATTCGGTATGATGATGTGTGATTGTATTTTAAGGAATCTATTTACTACAAAGTATGAACAAATTAGTCAAGAGGCTTCAAAATTTTGGTGGCCCTGCAACCTATGCACCAACCGCCCCTGGATGCAATTGTACGTGGTTTTGCCGATATGATACCGATTATTGATTGGAGTTATCGGCGATACCGATTATTTATTAAAAAAATAGAACAGGCTTGTATTTTTTTAATAAATTGGATGCAATTGAAAGCACTGAAGGAATGTCCATTTTTTGGAAAAGATCGATTTTTTGAATCGAGATAGATTCGTAAAAAATGTAGAAAAAAAGTCCATTTTCGACCTTTTTGTAAATCCTCTACGATTTATTTTTATATTTTCGTTCGAAATTTAATTTAGAGGCATTAATTCCACTGAAAATTCGTCCCAACCAAGGGGCTTGTTAAAAAATCTAATTATTTTCCACATTTTTATCAAATAAACTAGTTACTGTCTAATATTTACAGTGTTTTAAGAACTTTCAAATTTGTCAATAAATAATGAGATGCATTATTTAAATAGTGTATGTGTAATTACTGATTGGAAGCGTTATTGAGGTTACTCACTCATGTATCAGTACTAGTAGGTCATTTTTTCACGCGTAATCAATTGTATTTAAAGCTCGCCACTTAGGGTCCCTTTACAGGGGCGTCGTCGATAGGGAGAACGTCTTCTCGCCATAAGGCGATATACGACAAACACAAGAAATAGGCTATACATTTCGCAGGTGGTCAAGATAACCAATCTTTGTCTAGGCTCGGCTCGCCGCCTTATTTACTACGGTGGCCGCGTCCGTTTGCACCAGTGTATATTTGAGTAAAATTTGAACCAGGTTGAAACAATGGCAAGATATCCCTATACTTAACACATTCGCTGCCGGCTTAAGTGAGGTTGCAGGCTCAAATATGCCAAATTCTAAATTTGCATTTTTTAGTTCTAGTTTTACTAGTTAATTAGTGAAATGTTGTTATTTTTGAAAAAAAATCAAAAAATGGCGCCGAAAAATAAAAATAAAAAATGGCTCCAATAGGAGTCGGTGGCACATGTGATCAATATTAAGCATCAGTGCCACCGGCTCGCATAGGAGCCAAATCAATATATGTGAACAGTTTGTTTTTATTTAAGAAAATGCGAACAATAAAATACAAAATACAGTTTTAAAGATTATCATGGTATGTACCAAAACATTCAGGACATAATCCAGGCTTATCCGGGCATTGTTCACAGTGAAAAGTGGTCTGTTTTCTAACCCTGTTTTTTGTGCACATTCTGCACCGTTTACGCTTTATTCGTTTAGTGTTGTTTGTTCCCTGTCCTTTTGTTTGAATTTGTGTTATGTAGTGCTTATTTTGTATGGCTACAAGAGGTTGCAGGTTACTAGGTTCTGGAAGAAGTTCATTGATAATGCTTAGCCTAAAATCGTAACCATAACCCTACATTTTTTAGCAAACCATGCAATAAACCTTATGGCCAAATATGCCTTCTTACCGCTAATGTAACCTTCAAATATGCCGGCTTATTGCCGACTTGTATATAAATTAATTTGTGTCTGGCTCCTATAGGAGTCGTCGGCAGCTGTCATACACAGCCACCTGACTCCGATAGGAGCCACCGGCAGCGAATGTGTTAATTGGAAATTGTCGATACAAAATAATTTTATCGGTATGGCTACCCAATAAAATGCTACAAAATACATTTGTATACCATCACGGACTTCCCACTACTAGTTTGTAAGTATTAGCAGAGAATCTACTCTCTGGTCCCAGAATACCTTATCTACTAAGGTATTCTGGGCTCTGGTATTAGGTTGCATGGTGCAAACAACATAAGATTTGTTTACGATATTATATTGTATACCTCCATGTTTTCAAGGTAGTTCCAAAGAGTCGAGTCCCGAGTTCGTGCCGCTGGAATTTTGCTATTTTGGGAAATTTCCATTCCACAGTATTCGGCGCGCCGCACCAGTGTTGCCAGATGACCAAAACCAAATTATCGTAAAATACTTTAAAAATTATCATATTTTACATGATTTTATCGTACAAGATTATCTCATTAATATGACGTCAGCCGGCTGCCCTTGATAATTCAGTAAAGTTAGGTAAAGGCAATTTTTGATTATTATTATTAAAATGTATGCATTGAAATTCAAAAGTGCATATGTTTAAATTTAAAAATAAAAAGAAAACTCTAGACAAAATACAAAAGAAAACATAATACTTGATAAACTATTCTTGTTCACTTAAACTATCAAAAATAAATAATCTTTTTTTTTTAGTTCTTCCTGTTTATTTTCCAAATGTAATAATGAAATTATCGTACATTTACCATTATCGATCGTACATCGTATCCTACACGTAATAATCGTACAAATACGATCAGTGGCGTATTTAGGTTCAGTGCCGCCCCAGACTATACTTAAATCTGGGTGCCCCCACCGTCGGTATTTCTTCACATTTTTTTTAATGTTCTGACAGCCCACGAAGAAGGGGTAGGTACCTATACTTGAAAATGACACTTTCAAAATCGCCCTGTATCGCAGAAACGAAGGGGACTATGAAAATTCTGTTTGTAGCGTCATGCTTTCACGAAAAAGTAGCACTGTGCTGCGAAACCAGCAGCCATCTGTATTTAAAGATAACCGAGATACCCTGCAAAAGTGTCGAAAATTGGACACCCTATACAGTCGTGGTCAAAATCAAGTTTAATTTTGAATACTTTTTCTTATCGAAAATGAAGGTTTATTTTAGCCACGACTGTATATACCATTCGAAAATTGAACTCGTATGCGTACATGACCAACATGAATGGACCTTCTTGGTTGGTAATAACTTTTCTTTATACCTTTTTCACGGAACGTCGCGCCCTAACAAATCCTTTATTTTTCTACGCGTCGCTCGTTTCAGTTACAGGGCTTATTGACAAAGGGAAATTTATCCTTTGTAGATTGTACTCTCCTAAACATTTTTCGATCGCTGTATTGAGCAAATGTAATTCTTAGTATTCGTTGCCCCTTCTTACATAAAATTCGACCTATCGGGGATTGTATTCATTACCTCGGAAATAAAACGTCTTAGCAGCGCGCGGATTTATACATATTTAATGACAAGGCAAGGGAATCGGGTTAAATGTTTTAGTCCAGCACATATTGGCGCACGAGTTCCGAAAATTATTATCCTGGAATTTTTTTCCATATTCTTGTTTAATGCATATTATTTACTGTATGTGTTGCCTGCAACCTGGCCAGATATTATTTAAGCTGAAATGATTTAAACACAAGGAAAAATAAACATTTTTGCATATTTCAACTATTTTCCTCATTCTTTGGTGAATTACGAACAAAAAATGTCTTTTAACTCCTTACCTACTCTAAAATGAGTATTTTTAAGTTGTGATTACTTTTCAATCAAATAGAAAAAATGACGTTACCAAATAACTTCAACTGATTTCAAATATAAGGTATATTAAAAAACTTGATTAATCATCCAAAATATTTTTTATAATATAAGTACTCTAAACTTGTAAATAATAAATTTCAGAAATGCGAATAAACAGCGTTTTCTGTTGTTTTATAATTATTTATTACGCCCGCTCGTTACTATCCCTCTGCCGACTGAAACAGTTAATGGCTTATATCTCTTAAAATATTAGGGATATGAAAAATTTGAAAGAGATCGATTTTGTAGACAATTACATGTCCTCCATTTTTTTTGCATGACCATAAGATATTTTATAAAATTATCACTTTATTATTAGATATATAGGTTATTAGCTTCCCTCCGGGACTTCGTCCGCGTGGTGTGGGTGATAATAGTGTAGATTTGATGTCATCATTATGAATACATGTAACATGAGTTATGTTAGGTAACTTCATAAAAGGAAAAGTACTGAAAAGTATGACCATCTGTTAATCTGTTAGACAAAACTAGATTTTCTGACCTCAATATCCCCGAAAATGACACAATTAATATTTCTGGAAAAATTTCCAGCACCTCCTTTTTATTTCCCCCTACTCAGTTAATTTTTTTAACATATGTTAGACTAAATTAAATTAGATTTTCTGACCTTAATAACCCAGATACTGACATATTCGTTACCTATTATTTTTGGAGAAATTTTCCGCTGTTCCCTTTTAGCCCCCGTCCCCGATAATTTTTTTAACATCTGTTAGACAAAATTGGATTTTCTGACATCAGTAACCCCGAAGATGACACGTTAGTTAACATTTTTGATGAAATTGCCAGTAGCTTCTTTTTACACCCCTCCTCACTTTTATTTTCTTAACCTCTATTACACAAAATTAGATTTTATGACCTTAATAACCCCGAAAATGGCATATTATTTCACATTTTTGGAAGAAATTGTCAATCGCTCCCTTTTTATCCCCCCCTCCCCGTAATTTTTTTTACCATCTGTTAGACAAAATTAGATTTTCGGACCTCAATAACTCCAAAAATGATGCATCTAACATTTTTGGAGAAATTCCCAACAGCTCCTTTCACCCCCCCCCCCCCCCCCCTCGCATATTTCTTATCCACTGTTAGTCAAACTTGGATTTTCTGAGCTCAATAACCCTGGAAATGACATATTAGTTAACATCTTGGAAATATTCCAGTCGCTTCTTTTTTACTCCCCCCCCCCCCACGTTAATTTTCTTAACATTTATCATACAAAATTAGGATTTCTGACCTTACTAACCCCGAAACTGGCATCTTAGTTTATATTTTTGGAAGAAATTTCCAATTGTTCGCTTTATTTTTTCTCCATACAAAGTTCGAACCCCTTAGGCGTTGAATTTTTAAAAACCCTTCCTTACTGCACGCCTGCATTATAGGGTAAAAGCACCAATGAAGAAACAGTTAAGGCATTTCTGTAATTAATTGCTCTGATAACAATATTAGATGATACTTATACTACTTTCTCAAAATATTTTTTGTGAGATTTCTGACTTTATTTATGACCTATTTAATGCTAAGAATAAAATAAAACAATTTGCAAACATTTTTAAAACAATTTTATTTAAGACAAATACAAAAACTCCAGTAAATGAACACTTTTATCCAACAAGGAAACTTCTTATACCTAGTAAAGGAACTAACAGTATAAATTGGAATATATAATATATTGGACCCTACTCAGAGGGATTTAACTTAGTAAATTCAGGAACTATACAAACGCCTTTTGAATTAAAGGGCATCGGAACATTAATTTTTTGCAAATTATTATTTTCTTTTTTATACCAAATCTGGTCTGGTTTTTCGGGCCATTTCCAGTTTGCATTTATTGTCTTTTCCATTGTTTTAGGATGCTGGCCATTTGGTCTTAACCAGTGCCATTAACCTACATACACACACACCATTGTTTTAATTTCATATTCGCCGTAGTTGTCAAAACTTAACACTGTTCCTGGATAGATTTTGTTGTCATAAATTAGGTACTAAAACATAGCCTCCAATTTTCTAATTATTATCTTTCTGATTTACTGTAGCAGGTTTGTCATTTACTTTCTGCCTGCTTTTTGATTTTTGCTTAGTCTTAGTCAGTCTTTTTTTATTTTTTTCTTTTGTATTTTTTTGTTATTGCTACTTTTAGTTTTTTCTAGCCCTTTCTTCCTTCCTTTCTTTAATCATCTTTTCCTATCCTCTTTTTCCTTTTCTTTTTTTAAATACTGTTCTTTCCATTTGGTTGAAGTTATGGCAAAGGGAACTTGCTCGTTCTTTTTCTTAATTTGATTTTGTTCGCTGAGCTTTGGCCAGTGCAGATGTTTTTCCCAGAAACTATCTACGAGTATATTCGATGTCACAATTATTTTGCCAGAAGGAACAGCCAAACTTTTTGTATTTAAACTTTCTTCTACCACATTTTTTTCATTGCAGTTTTGTAGTATTTTTACGATTGGTTCGGTTTCTGCTAGTTCCATATCCATTTTTTCAAAGTCGTTGTTCTTATTTTCCTTTAATTTCTTGTTGGTATTTTCATTATTGTTTTCTACTCTTTGTAATACTGATTCGATTTCTTATAGCTCCATATCCATTTCTTTAAAGTCTTTATTCAAATTTTCTTCTACTTCTTTATTTTCATTTGAGGTTTCTACTGTTTTCCCTGTTAAGTCTGTTTCTATTATCTCCATATCTATTTTTTTAGGGTCTTTATTCCAATTTTCTTCCACTGTTTTTATTTCATTATCAGTTTCTTGTATTTTTCCGACTGAATTTATTTTTGGTATCACCAAGTCTATTGTTTATCCAATAAAGAAACCCACTTAACCCAGTAAATGACCTTAGAAAAAAGCTAGTTCCTTTAATGGTTCAGTATCGCTTTAGTTGATCCAGTAAGTAAACCCAATTAAAACTAAGTTTCTTAACTGGGTCTACAGAATAATTTGACAAAAAATGGATAAAAACGTTCTAAGAAGACCAGTCAGATAATATTCTGATTAAAAAACATAAGATTGTGACTTATTACTACAAATCCAGTAAAGGAACAATTTGTTCCTTCACTGGATTTTCATACTTTTCTATATCCATTAGAGAAACACCTGCAAAATAATGGAAATTCTAGCTAATAAAGAATATTTTAATATAGAATCATGTGGTTTAAAGTATTTTTAAGAAGAAAAAGTTAATATTTATTTTCTAAAGATGTAGATGGCTATATAAGTTTCATTAACAATCAAAGTACCGTTAGCACCTACCTTAATTTTTCTGACACATACACACACTACCTTCACAAAGTCAACATTACCACTAACGTTTTCAACCGACATTTAAACCTTGCATTGTTGCCAATTTGTAATTCAGTAGGAACATATCAAACCTAAATTTCAATTTAGGCGGAAATTTTAAATCGTCTGAAATGATTAATAACACCAAAATAATGCACATTCGTTTCTTTACTGGGGACTGTTCCCCTACTGGAGCAATCACCCTATAAGGAACCTCTGTGCAAAATGTCAAGTTTCTAGACCCAGCAGTGTGGGCTGTGCGTCAGTCAGTCAGTCACTTTCTTCTTTTATACTAGAGAGATTGAAGCTATAAGTTCAGTTGAAATTCTACTGCGATGACTCGGTAGAGCGATACGAACGTGAGAAATAAATAATTAATAAATTATAGTTTCAAAAACTAAAAAACATATAGTTATTAAAAATAGTTATTTTCCTTTTATAGCTGTACAAGTTAGCAGCAAACCGGGGTGTCGCCATACATTATGTTTGTATTAGGTATATACATATCTATAACTACCATACAGGCACTTAACTCGATAACTGTGAATAAACAAAATGTAATTCCATTACCTACCTACATTACATTTTGTTCATTATGCCTAGACCACTATATACGTATGCATGCATGTGTGCGGAGTAAAGGGAGGCGCAGTTTATTAGTTGCTTTTCTTTCTGCCCTCTGCGCGCACTCATACCCCGGTTTTGGGGTATGTGTAGTTATATGGGGCTGGTATAGCTATAAAGAAAAATAATTATTTTTAACTTTTTAGTGCGCTACTCTACTATTTTACGGTTTTTTAGTTTTATATTCTCGTTGGAAAGGCATTTAACGCGCTCGTGCGATTTCCGTACTCGGCTAGCGCCTTGTGCATTAATGTTCACACTCACGTGTTGGATGCCACTTTCCTTGCTCGTTATGTATATACTATTTTTAAGTTTCTGAATAAATTTATAAAATTTATTATAAAATCAATACATACTGATTGCAACATTCAAAACTTTAAGGTAACAGTAAATTCTAGACTCTTCGATAGATTTCCGCGAAAACTGTAAGGTTCCACGTTCGTGTCATTTGTAACTGTCGCGACCCCTGCTCTAAATAACGAAATGGAGATGAAAAAATGGTATCCTCGGGCTTGAAGAGAGGGATGTAAAAATGGTTAAAATTCTCGTTTTTATCCTAATCTAACAAGAATATGGATTAAAATCAGTATTTGGATCAGATTGATTCTGCTACTCGTTTTGCCTACCCTAAATAGTTTTTTATTACAAGGAGTAGACTTTAAAAAGCTGCAGTTGCTTCTACTATACGATACGTTTTTGGTCTTATTTATTTCAGATTACGTCTCAATCGCTAAATAAACGACGTCGTCAAGTTTATAGCTCATACGTGATCCAATGCCTAGAATTGCCCTGATAAACGGTTAAGAATTTCTATAAGCAATATCTCTAGTCTATAGTAAAGAAATAATCGCCTACACCAAATGAAATTGTATGAGGAAATATATTCCCGCTACAAATGTAGATTGGTAAAAGATACGATTCGGGAAGATTATTGTCGGTAATAGTATATATACGTCAAATCGAAATTTGCAAGTATTAGAAATAATAGCGTCTGTTCTGGGCCAATAAACAAGAATGAGCTGCTGCTTATTGTATCGACTTTTCCGTCCTTTAGTACCTATCGTTTGAATGCAAATAAGCTTAAAGAATCAAATAAAATAGAATGGACAACTGCACACAGAAGAAAAGATCCTCCTGTCGGCAAAAAACTGACGCACCTAAAATTTTGTGAAAGTGTGATGTCTTGTAACTTCTGAATTAGTTAATCGACCTGAACGATTTTTCTTTTATTCCGTGGACAAGTTCGCGTGCGACATTATTTTTTATTGTTTAGGGTTCTAAGAAATGTACACTATTTCATAATGGACGAAATATCTAAACCTGTTCTTGCGAAAACAGAATGGTTTGTCATCTTAACTGACCAATATTCTAGCATTTTTTTTATCTAGACCTTCTGTCCATTGGGACTGATATATGAACATTCTTCGAAAATATATTTTCTGATAGCACAATTTTTCGATAATATCTATATTTTCTCGAAAACAGAACTTTTTCGTTATAACAGTTATTGGGAAAGTAGGGATGTTTTAATTTTTTTTTTTCGGAAACCAACTTTTCGGATTTTTTAACCACTTTTTGAAACAACATTTTTTTGAGAAAACATGTTTTGAGAAAGTACATTTTTTCAAACATTGTTTCGAAAAAGACTCAGAATATTCGCATTAAACAAAACACTTTTTTCAAAGTTATTTACTGCAGAGTAACAAAGCAGACGTAAACCTGACCGAACACAAAAACGGTTCGTTTAGGTTAGTTCTGGATCTTATTGATATTTTTTCATTGACATTTTCTAAGCCACTAGAGAACATAATTTAAATTTAGAGAACTATGTTTTCTAAAAAATATATTTGTGGAAAACATATTTTTGAAAGATTATTTAAAAAAATATTTTGGAAAAAATTTTGGAGATCAATTTTGGAAAAAGTATCTTTCGAAGAAGCTGTTTTTGAAAAAAAAAACAGAACAGTTGGTATTTTAGCTTACATGCGACAGGACAAATTGTTTGATTACTAGCCAAGGCCAAATATTGTAGTATTTTTTTTATTTATGCCCTCTGCTCATATAGCAGTACTTATGTAAGTACAAATTTTTTAAAACCAATTTTTCAATTTTGTTTTAAAACACTTTTAAAAAATATATTTTTTCAAAGAACATCTTTTTCGAAATTAAATTTATTCGGATATTGATGTTTTCAAATGGCTTTTTGAAAAAGTACATAATTTACGAGAAAGTAACGTACCAAACCTAAGGAAACCTGATCAAACCCAAAAAAGGTTCGTTTAGGTTTGTTCAGGATCTTTTTTCGTCTTTTTTTCATTAACATCTTCCAAGCTATTAGAGTTCATAATTTAATTTTCTAAATACCGTTTTCGAAAAAATATATTTTCGGGAAATGTACCTATTTTTTAAAAATTATTTTTTTAAATACACTTTTGAAAAATGTAGGTACTTTCAAAATACGTGCTTTGAAGAAAATATTTTCAAAATATTTCATACATCCGTTTTCAGAAAAGCGCCATATTTTTGAAAAATTTCGTTAATCCGTTTTCGAAGAAGCTGTTTTTCGAAAAAATCTACTTGCAAAGATGTTTTTTTTGGAAAAACTATTTGGTTATTTGTTTCCTTTAGAAGCCAAAACGATCCGGCGCAAATTTTGACAAGATCGCAGTCAGATGTGTAAGGAATGTTTTTAGAAACAATCTTATTGCATGTAAGTAAAAATGCTTTGTAGTAAAAAGTAGGGATGTAACGGGTAGCGCTTTTTAGGATCCGGCCAAACCGGGTACCCGGTCAATTAAGACCAGGCAAAACCCGGTACCCGGCCGGGTACCCGGTCCCGGGTACCCGGTCTTGCGGAATATTACTATTGGCAATATCTTCTTTTACTTCTAATCAGTGGGTCATAGCAGAAAAGTTGCTGGAGCTGCTACAACCATTTGAACAAACAACTAAACATTTCAGCAGTACACACTGTACTATATCGGAAGTAATTCCTACAGTTTTTTCGCTAAAGAGGTTTTTAAGAGAAACACAAGTTCCATTAGGATCCATGCAAGAAAATCTTATGGAAGGATTAAGTCGAAGGTTTTCGAATATCGACACGAACAATAATTATCTGGTTGCATTTTTTACTGACACAGATAATTTGAAGGAAAAAGTAATAAAATATATCCTTGAAGCAAATTTGTTAATCCAAAATAATGAAGTTAATTTGTCATCCAATTCAGATTCAGATGACAATGTTCCTCTTAGTTTGTATACAGATAATCCATCCTCATCAAAAAGACCTAGAGAAGATAAACGCTCAGTTTGGGATGTGTTTACCAGTATTGCAAACACGCGAGATACAAATAAAAAATCATCTGCTAAAGCACCAAACATACAACAGGACGTGGAGGATGAAATAAGTTCATATTTGGCGTTGCCGTTAATTGATAGACAGTCAAGCCCATTTTCGTGGTGGCAAATAAATTCGCAGAGATTTCCTAATCTAGCAAAGCTTGCTAAAAAGTTTCTTTCAGCACCTGCCTCAACAATATTTAGTGAACGGTTGTTTTCAGAAGCGGGTAATATTTATGAAGAAACCCGAAACCGACTATCCTCTGAGAATGGTGAAATTTTAGTTTATCTTCATCACAATTTGCCATTAATTGATTTTAGTTATTAAATGTTTTAACAAAGTTTATTATTATAACCTTTTAAAATCTGTTTTTTATGTATTTTTTATCATCACAAAAATACACCGTTTCAGTTCTTTTATGTTTTATTTTATCAAAAATAGAAAACATAATAAAAAAACCGGGTACCCGACCGGGTAACACCTGAACCCGGCAAAACCGGGTATCCGGCCTGCCCGGCCGGGTACCCGGTTTTGGCCGGGTAGACCGAGTACCCGTTACATCCCTAGTAAAAAGGTTTGCATTTTTTATATTACATATTAGTATTGATCTATTATTCATATTTTTGTGGTATAATTCATTTCAATTACATAGACGGCAAATGTTTGCTTTTGTTGATAATATTTTGTAGAATATGTAGGAATGGTCAGTGGCGGCTGGTGAAATTTCAAAGTTGTATATCTCTGTTCCTACTTGCAGGACCCGTACCAAATTTAGGGGTTTTAATAGTGAGCCCACTGGGAATGTTTTGGTAAAAAAAATCACTTTGTAATTTGCGAAAAAAAGTTGAATTTTGGGTGTGCCCCTCCTAAGAAAAAAATGAACACGTCTAAGTATTTTATTTATTATTTTTTCTAAACAAATTTTACATCATTCTGTCGAAAGTTTTTAAATTTTAAGAGAAAAGAATGTGTTATTAGAAAGTTATAGTCATTTGAATTTTTTTTTAAATTATATTTTAGGCTTAAAAAAATTCAAATGATTATAACTTTCTAACACATTTTTTCCCTCAAAATTTAAAAACCGTCGGCAAAATGATGTAAAATTTGTATAAAAAATAATAAATAAAATACATAGACGTTTTCATTTTTTTCTTAGGAGGGGCACACCAAAAATTCAACTTTTTTTCGCAAATTACAAAATGTTTTTTGTTGTTTACCAAAACATTCCCAGTGGGCTCACTATTAAAACGCCTAAATTTGGTACGGGTCCTGTAAGTAGGAACAGAGATATACAACTTCGAAATTTCACCAGCCGCCACTGGGAATGGTTAATGTTTATGTTGCAATATTTATTTTTATAAAATTTGCTATTGTACAGGGGGGGGGGGGGAGGATCCACTGCGTTTGAATTTGGGTTAGGTTGTATAGGCTCCGATTATTTATATTCAAAGCTACAGCTAAACTAATCGGCCGAGGGGCTGTTGCAGTCAATTTTGGTATATTTATATCTTACCGATAAAAAAAAATATAAATTTTCGTGTTCACCCTTTCTGATATTTTAAAGTTTTGCAGAAGGTTTATTTACGTCACAACATCCACATGCAGACAGTTGAGACGACCTTCAAAATTTATATTTGTGAGTTAGTTCGTAAGTTCAGCGATTAATATATTTATTTTGACAAGGACAGAATCAGATGTTAACCAAAGAAATAAATGAGAAAATTTAAAACCTAGACTGTTGACTGCCTAAATGACGGAGTCCTAGCTAATCCTCAATCGTTATAATTGAAAAGCTGGTATTTGTCTAATTGTAAATTATTATTTATTATAAAGTTATCCTTTTTTTAAATGGTCAAAATTGCCTAGAATGCATTAAATTCTCTCAACTTTTCATACATGTTTATTTGTGAAGGTGCATTTCAAGGGACCGTTGCGCCAACAGTGATCGGGTTAACCCAGTTTGAGTTGATATCGAATATGCTCCTTTATTTACCACTATCAGAGAAAAGCAATAAATCATCTGGTCTTTTGAACAGGTACCTTTTTCTAATCTTTTCCCAGCAGCTGATAACGGTTGAAGATACTAATTAACCGAAACCGAAACGTTGTGGGGAAGAGGCCTCGCAGGTAGCTATTAGTTGTTCTGTAGATTAGATTTAAATTTAATGAATCACTAAAATTGACGAGAGTTCTCTCAGTTGGTGGCCTGACACGGAAGCGTCGGCGGCGCGGCGTCGCAAACCATGACCCCTGCTGCCCTGTTGATGATAATCCGGTTTTCAAGACGGGAAACAGTTGCAGCATTGATTTGATTCGTGAAAAACTATAAAGTATTTATGATGAAATACTTTCACTCATAATAATAAACTAACTTATACCAGAAAATTTTTACCCTGACGTATGGTATAGTTAATAAATTCCCCCAAAATAGGTACCGTTTATAATAGGATGTTATTAAAAGCAAAGTAAAATCAATATTTGATTAATTACATACTACATTTTATATTAAGTCAATGTCTGTAAATAATACGTATAATATTATCGTATTAATATGCTTTGGATCAGTTTTAATTGGAAATCACTGGAAAGCGAAATAATTGTATAATTAAAATACGTCGCCCCGAGTGTTTTTTATTCATTAACTCTAGTAAATTACTTTAATAATAATAAATACTTTCATCTACCTATGTCTGGGAAAATGTGTAATGGCATGGTCACCTCTGTCAGTAAAATTACGCTATGTTGTGTTGTGGAAGTATATCAAAAAAGACGTGTTGAGTCCTTAAACATTACAACAGAATAGGGGAACCAGGGGCAAGACGGGGACGCTAAGCATTTATATTAATAAAAATAAAACCAATCAATTAAAAAATAAAGTTTATTACAAAAATTCTTTGGACATCATCCATAACTCCTTTGGCATAAAAATATTTGGCTTAACTTACACCAAAAAACTAAAAAATATATTTATTTAAAAACAATCAAATATCCCATCTTGCCCCGTACCCGGGGTAAGATGGGGTTTATTTACAAATATCACATGTGTGGCTGATTTCTAAGGGGACACCTTCGTCTACGGCGGCACAAGAATTGTGGGACCACTTTTGGCATATTTGACAAGCAACCCATCCTTCAGTGGACCCCGAATACCTGTCACCGCAGTACAAACATTCCGTGTCATCTTCGGCTGTATTTAGAGGAACAGCATGTGTGCTGTTCGTTTTCTTTTGAGGCTGTCTTTTCTTCTCAATCACTTTTTGTTTTTTTTTCCTACGGAGGGAGTATTCTTGGCATCTTCAAGTTTTCTTTTATACGGCGTAGAAGTTAGGATTGCCGTCTACAAAAAAAATATTGGTTGGGGCAAGATGGGGTACCCGACAAATATAATACCCCATCATGCCCCGCAAATGACATTTTTTTTTAAAAGTGTTTTCTTACCTTTTACAGTCGACTTTAAGAAATAAATGTTTTTGCCAAAAGATGCCTATATACTGGTGCACTGCAGAAAAATAATGTATTTTGCTTTAACTTGATGTACACTTTTTGCCACAAGATGTTTTAAGCCACAAAATAAGATCACTCACCCGTAAAACTAAAAAATCGATCCTAACTTCCGAACGGTGTGCTTTGAACGGATGTTTTTCAAACACTGAGCGATGTTGTTGTCTAGCGGGTCGAAGGTTATGCAATAAAGCTATCCACACACGTTAGTTTTTGTAGTAACTAGGGTACCCCATCTTACCTCATGACCCCGTCTTGCCCCTGGTTCCCCTAATATAAAAATTAGTTTAATGTTAGTCAAGTACCTATAGGGCAACACAAAAATTACTTTTTTATTGTTGTTTAGACGGAAAACGACTCTTAGGCGTTGTTATTTCTGCTGGTCGTTGTTAAGCCATTTTGTTCGTGACTTTTTATGAAACTTTTTTAAGAAAGTGTTCGAGTCATAGAATGTGGTCGGATACATTCCTTTTTACAAGCTTTTATATATGTATATATTTTTTTAACTTTAACTTCACCTGTTAGTTTGTTTGTTTGTATGTTTAGATCAAAAATTGCAATCAAAATTTCGACTAGTTCTAACTAAGCTGGAGCTTTGAAATTTTGCACAAGTGTATAAGTCCGGCGACAATGAAATATAGTACATCTAATATTGTTCTTAATCCAATATAGCGGACGCGTCAAGCCCAAGATGGCGGATTACCTTTTTTTCACAATCCCCTCGATATGGGCATCAAATGAAAGGGTTTGCTTGGTGAAATTAAACCGATCTATCGTTGACGAATCTGGCCGAAAAGGACTATTTTGTTTGATTTTACAAAACTCAATATATCAGTATTTTTACGACAAAATAACACTAATGCACCTAGTTCTTAAGTTAATGTTTATTTTATTATGTTACAACTGCTTTTACAACAAAAATCGTATCTTATTTAAATACACCATTAGTGTAGTATGATTGAAGTTTGTTGATTAAAGATTTTTTCTTGGTTGAATTAACCCATCTATTTCTTTGTTGGTAGCTGCATTTAAATCTTACTCAAATAACATTTAAATATTTCTAGAGATTTTTCGCTAAATAGATATCCCAAATTTACGTACCTAATCTAAATAATTGTATGTGCTTTTGTATTTACCCTAAAATAAAGTATACAATATTCATATAATGTAATTACTATAATTACGATAGGAATTTATCTGACTATTAAAGCTTTACAACTCGAGTACAAAGGCAAACAGGCCGTCTATTGGGAGATAAAAATAAAATCAGTACTTTATGACATTGGCCATGCACATTACACAATGCAATAATACGACTTTAATCCCTTTTATCAGCGAGGGCGTACGGCGTCAAAATGCCCGTTGAAGTTGGGAATAAATTATTCTTGGCGACGGATTACACTTGCACAATATTAGGTAATGTGATTAAAGGTTTATAATGGATTTGTTCTGAAAGATAGTACTAACTTATTAAAAACTATTATTTTTGGAATATTAAAAGGTCGTTCTTATTCTCCGAGAGAATAAGAATAATAATAAATTAAAAGAAATTGTAATCGACACCCAACTTATTTGAGTAATTCTTATATAAGCAGTAGGAAAGCACGAGAAACCTTAAAACATTTTTTTGTAAGTCATTATGCAATATTTTAACTATTTTAGACACATCTTATAAAAAAATTGAAAATTACAACGGAACTTTTTTATTCCGTTGAAAGTTTTTTAAATTTCATCTCCGTGACTATTCTTAGTGACGCCTTCATATACATTTCTTTCTATTTCAGTAATAAAAACGGTTGAATTTGAAATTTTCTTTTATAAACCATGATAAACTATGCTTAAAATATAGCAACGATAAAAAATTTCTAAACGCATTAATATAGTTTGCTTCTCATTTTGCTTCCTCGGATAATTTTCTTTTATTTATTTAGATGCGTACATTGCAGAGAAACTCCAAATAGTACAAACCATACGGAAGAAAGAAAACAAAAATAGAAAAGAAAACAATGCAAAAGCAAAACGAAAAAACAAAAAAAAATGCGGTAGAATAAAACTTATCCGGTCCAACAATACAACACATCAAAATGCAATCATTAATATCTTTCCACTACTCGTTACCCCTATTTCACACGAGGAATAAGAATGTATATAATCATTAGTAAGATTGTCTATAATATTTCTAACCTTATTTTTAAAAGTTACCTCAGAACAGTTGAGATTCAGATTATATATGGTAGCATGTTTAACGACGACATTATTCAATTACTGATGCTGTTTTTTCCAATATCAGTGTGACTAGGGTTTATAGAAAATAGTTCTAGTTGCCTCGTAGGGCGATAAGGCCCTCTAAAATTTATCAAGGTCATACGGTCCGCGCAGTCTATCCCATTATTCAGCAGTTTGTGGCCAAAGACCAAAGTCAGCTGAATACTGCGTGTTTCCAAAGTATCCAGGAATATATTGAGTCGCTCATGGTACGGTCATAGAAAACTTAATAATTAGTTTAAGCAATAAGAACTTGACAAACTTCGATTGTACGCCTATTCTTTTAATATGAGTGTTATATAAAGGATCCCATATCATGCAACAATACCCTAGGTGGCTCTGTACCAGTGCGTAGTATATGGACTTAAGGACCTCGACGCCATTGAGTTCCCAGCACTGTCGCATGACAAAGCACATTACCATAAAAGCCTTTGCAATAACATTATCAATATGGGCAATAAATATCAGTTCCCTATAGAAAATGATACCAATATCCAAGTGTACCTTTGGCAGGAGGGAGCCATCAATATTATAAATATGCTCCATGATATACCTTTTTCTGGAAAAAGATATAACTTTACACTTGGTTGTGTTTAGTGACATTTCATTATTCTCACACCTTGTCAATAACTTAGTTATTTGATCCGGCAACAGCACACAATCATTCGTATCAGAGACGATGCTGTAAATCTTTAGGCCATCGGCAAAAAATTGAAAGGAGCAATGATCAAATATGTAAGAACACGTTATCCCTTCTCGCTAATTTAAATACTAACGATAAATAACGTTGTAACTCTTTTTTGGCATTGGTCGTTTACTTTGTAAATAGACATGTGATAAAGTATTAACGTCAGTGCTCGTAAATAAATATAGGAAGAAAATCGGAAGCATTGTTTTGCATGGTTTAAGTTTATTTGCGTTCTGTTGGTAATTTATAATTCTCATATAAACGGTAAATATTGTTTTTTACTAAACTATTTGATACATAAAATCATTAGACTCCCTATCAGTCAATAATGTTCCTAAATTTATATTTTGTTGGGAATTAACCGGCAAAACTGTAAAAGTTCTCAAAGCCTCAGTATTCACTTAGATCCAAAAAATTATTGGATGAATTATTGTTTTTTTTTAAACTTATATTTTAAGGAACAGCAAGGGCAAAAAGGTGTAAGAACGTTTATGAAAATCAAAAACAACGCCAATAATGAGAAAACAGAATCAGCTAATGCGCTGTGTAGAATGTTTCAGAATCCGCCAGACCCATCCAAGAGTATATAACGAATTCATATCGGCTTTCGTTGTGTATTTGCTATTCAATCTTAGTAATGTATCAACAGAAAGTCGTCAGTAAAAGAACGGCAATTGTTAAATAAATGTTAGAAAATCGAAAGTGTGTTAAGTATTTCGGACGTCGGAATTTATTGGTGTTAGGTGTGGGGTATTATCTGTCATTAATACATAATAGGGATTCTCGAATTCACTAGTAGGAAATAGCCCTGCTACATCAATAACAAGTCTTTTAAAAAGTGTCCTACATTGTACTGCTTTATCTTTCCACTTCTGTGGGTCTTTGACCCTTTGCTGGCAGCACAGTCAGCACAAATTCTGCACCATTCTTTTCTTCTGCGCGGGTCCCAACCAATAGAACCTCTCTCACACCTATAGATTCGATTTGCTCAGTAACAGATATATTTGTCTCGTTTAAATACAAAAATCGTTAATTTCAGGACTGCTGAAATAATACAGAGTGCAAGAAATAGCATAGCATTTCCTAATCCTTCGTGTGGTTGTTTTAATCCTACTATTCTTCGCATTTTTTCCGCTTTCTTCCTAGGTGTGGCTTTTTGTACTGGTATGGAAAATATAAAAAGGACACCGCACAAAACAAATGGAATAGGACTTTCTGTCGAACTGGTTCAAAATTTTGGATTATGTAGTTTAGGTAATGTAGATCATGTCATCCATGGGCACAAAGTTCCGACATATGTTGGCTCAAAGTTGACAATATGCGATCCAGTTGTAGTGCTTAGATGCATGGGTTTGATGCTAGTTATATGTACATGCATTAATTTTTTATGTTTATTGTTTTCATATTTTTTCTTAGTTGGACTATTCTCTAAAATTTCACTTTTAGAACTATAGCTCTCTACTTAAATGAAAAAGTTAGCTTATGTCAGGTTTTAAAAAAATTATATATATATATATATATATATATATATATATATATATATATATATATATATATATATATATATATATATATATATATATATATAACAGTTAGTAAGCGGATTGTCTGAATTAGTATTTTGTAATCCCAAAAGTACCAAGAAAAATGCCCTTCCCCATTTAAATAACATGGGAAAAATGAAGTGTGCGGTGGCACGGCTATTTGCAACGGATCGAGCTGAAACTTGGGGAAACATCGTTTTTGGAGTTCTAAAACGGAAATAACTACAGAGCTTTGAATAATTTTAAAGTCGGGAAATAAGGGACACACTAATATATACATTAAAAAATGGGAAATTTCTTCGGAATATATATATATATATATATATATATATATATATATATATATATATATATATATATATATATATATATGTATATATATATATATATGTATATCAAAAATTAAAAGCTAGCAGAAGCTGCAATTGCAAATAGAGAAAGCTACAAGACCGCTAAGAAATCCTCCCTCATCATCGGCAAGAAATAAGTAGTGGCACTAACAAATGACAACACCAGACTCACAAGCAGAGAAGAAATGATAAACCTAGTAACCTAATTCCATAGCGAACTATACAAGGCCCCGGAGGCGATACAGAAACATGAAGTGACACCACGAATAAATGACGACACCCCAGAAGTTCTCGTGGAAGAAGTAGAGAAGGCGCTTAATAGCACGAGAAATGGTAAAGCAGCAGGTAATGATAGCTGATGGTCGAACTAATCAACTACGCAGGTAAACGAACATGGAAAATCCTAGCAAAAATCTACACTACTAACTGCCTAAGATCAAGACATATACCACAAATTTGGAATAGCGCCAATGAAATTCTAATCCACAAGAAAGGCAGTAAAGAAGACATAAGAAACTATCGACCAATCAGTCTACTACCAATAATATACAAGGTATTCATAAAGATCATAAATACCAGAATACAAAACAACAAAACACACTATATGCTGCACAACCACGGGAACAAGCTGGCTTTAGAAGTGGCTTCAGCACAATCGACCACATCCACACATTAAGGGATCAGTCGATCAAAGGAATATGATATACCACTAACACTAGCCTTCATAGACTTCGAGAGGGCGAAAACTCGATATAGCTTTGGGATACAATAAAAGCCCTAACTAATCAAGGTATCGACAAACCTTATATAGAAATCCTGGCAAACATATACAAAGAAGCCAAAGCCACAGTCATGATATACGAAGGATCTCCGAAATTTACCACCAAAAAAGGAACACCATAACTGGAAGTAGTAGAAGAATACATATACCTGCGCTAACTAATACACATCTCGGGATACCTACTACCAGAAATCAGCAGAAGAATAAAACTAGCATGGAGAGCTTTCGGTAGAAACTAAATCATATTCAAATCTAGAATGTCACTCTACCTAAAGAAGCGAACGTTTGATCAATGTATGTATACTACTAGCTATGACATACGGATGTGAAACCTGAATACTAAAACAGACATAACAAGAAAACTAGGTAGCACAAAAGGCTATGGAACGATGCATGATAGGAATAACTAGGAGAGAATAGAGTGGATAAGACAGAAAACTCAGGTAATAGACGCCATCCACAGAACCAAGTCCCTAAAATGGCAATGGACAGGACGCTTGGGGAGAAGAACCGATAATATATGGGCCACAAGAGTTACACAATGGTACCCCACCTGGTACCTAACCTGGGCCCGCATAGCCAAAAATACACAACAATGGGACGATGTGGAAAATGAATATGTAAGAGAGGCTACACCATAATTTGAAATGGTTGCAACAGCTGGAAATGATGATGATGATGATGATGATATACATACATGTGTACATTCTTCAGTGCATTTAGTTGCATATAACAAGCACAAAAAATGTATGCACGTATATAACTAACTTCAACCAACTAACCACTATAATAATTATTGGATCAAATATTGCCCACTTTGAGCCTACATATCTCGAAACCTATCCATAGCCAGTCTTTGTGCCCATGGAGACTTTTGATCTACATCACCTAAACTACCTAATCCCAAATTTTGAACCAATTCGACAGAATATACTATTCCATTATTTGTTTTGTTCGAGGTCCTTTTTAACGATAACAGTATGGGTTTTTAAATACTTTTTTTTAATTTACAGTACAAAAGTTGCTTATGTGCTTGTCTTATTCTTATGCTTCTCAATTTAAATCGGTAATTGGGAAATTAACTTATTTTCTGCGCTTACATGCTTTGAAACTGGTTCAATAGATCACGTAACCTTTTACTGCGTATTTACTGCGTTTACTGTCAAAAACATGACCTGCTCTTCGATCATCATTGCCGAAATAGATCAGCTTTCAATGTTACTGGATATCCTTCTAATAGCCAGAATAGTTGTTTGTCACACCAAACACAAACATTTTAAATGTTTATTGCTAGTTTCGCATTGTTCGTACAAACCAAAAGATATATCTGATTTTACCTTTAACTTCTTCTCCATTTTTCACATGGAACGAAAATTGGACTGTCGCCGACTCTTAGAAAATCGTACCGATATAAATTATAAGCTTATCTCTTGCCGTCCTTTCTTTCACCTGCATGACCTTTAAAAATAAGAAAAAAACATATATTTCCGCTATCTGTTAATACAATCCGTTAATACAAAATAAATAAAATGTGTTTTCTCATATACAGGATAAAAACTGCTCAGCTCATACTTGTTCTGTTACCGTGATTTCAGATTACATTAAATAATTTTAGTTACGATTTTTTGATTGGTATATCCGATTAGTGACACCCTCTATATTACTCTATTGGGATAATAAGTAGCCTTTAGCTAGTCTAGGTATTAAGGGATGTCAGTGGTCTGGTTTTCAGCATTTAAAAAATTTTAAAATCTTTTATGTCCCCCTCTTTATTTTTCAGCTGTTACATTTAGAAATCTGAAAGTTGCCATAAGGTAATTAATACAAAAATACTATGTTTTGGTGCACAAGTGACTCTCAGAAAAATCAAGGTGGCTGCTGGACGCCATCTTGGAAAGAAATTTAAATGGAAAGAGGACTCTTGCGATACATAATTTTAAAGGTCTTATTGAGTACTTTATGATCTTAGAATATTACGTCATTATTCGCCCTGATAACAAAATGGCGGTTTGTTGAAACAAATATTTTATAAATAAAATGAAATAAATATTGATGCAGTCTTTTAATTGGCGGTTTGAAAATACGCTTCTGATGATAGCAAGAAAAAATATTATTAAGCCCTTCCTCACCCCCACTAATTGAAATAAAATTTAAACAGCGTTAAAAATTAGACCTGAAATTATTGAAATAGCATTGAGGAAATACCAATTTTTTGGTGGTATTCTTATCGGCTTGAAAAAAAAACCAAACAAATACATGGTACTAAAGTTATTTTAGTCTAATATTCACTTTGTACTGAGTGTATTCGTGTATATATAAAGTGGTTAATTCTCGCCCGTTAGCAGAAAAAATCGAAGCAATATTCATTCATGGCGCAATGCGCAACTTCTACGAAACGGAAAGGGTTTTTGATGATCGTTTTCCAGATTGCCCAATCTGCAAGAAATACCTAACGGAACTGGTGAACAAATTTACCGCCACCGACAGTGTATAAAACTTGAGAATTCTGGTCATCCATTTATCTCCGATAAAAACCCAATCCAAATTGTGGGTGAAATGGTTGTAAATCCCTAGCAATCAAAGTCGCATGTTGCAGAAGTTTGTAAAGTTTTTCCTTCGCCAGTAAAGCGGGCTCTAAAAAGACATAAATTTCATCCGTACAAGTTTCAAATGCTTCATCAGATAACTGTAGATTACCCCTACAGAAGGATGGAATTTTATAAAGCTAGGACCAACAATTGTTGGGCATCCTAGCTATATCCATAACATCTGTTTCAGCGACAAGTGTACATTTTTTCTTAATGAAAATGTTCATACACAAAATTTTCAGTACTGGAGTGATGTCCACACGTGTTCTGGGAGATGCATAAGCAGTACCCTCAGAAAATAAACGTTTGGGCTGGAATTTTGGGAAACTACATTGTAGGATCTCTATTTATTAAGAAAAATTTGACTAGAGAGTTGTATCTACATATTTTGGAAACTGTTATTGAGCCACGTATTGTTGAAATACTTGAGGGAAACCCCCACGAATTTAATATGAATATAATATTTCAACAAGATGGTGTTCCTCCACATTATGCTAGAGAAGTTAGACATTAGTTTTTGAACATCAACTTCCCTGGCAGTTGGATTGGGCGTCGAGTCCCTATGGAAGGGCCCGTCCGATCCCCTGACGTTTCACCTTTAGACTTTTTCTTGTGGGATTATTTAAAACAAAAGTTTATGAAACGGAACCAGAATCCATTTTAGATTTACGCTAAAGAATTACAAATGTGTGCCAGAATACTGACACTACTATTTTCCAGAATGTGCAAGATGAGTATCTAATAGATTTTTTTACTGCTAGGAAGTACAGGCTAGTCATTTTCAGCATCTTTTGCAGTGAAAGGTTAAGTTACTTTTAAATTACTGATTTTATTTAAATAATCTTTAAGAAGTCGTCATTTTGCTCTAGACATGTTTAATGATCATAAAGTACTCACTAAAAATGATGTATCGTAAGACCCCTCTTTCTATTTAGATAGTCTTTCCAAGATGGCGTTCAGCAGCCATCAAAATATTTTTGTACTTATTACCGTATTCCAACTTTCAATTTTCTAAATGCAACTGTTCAAAAATTAAGAGGGGGGGACTGTATTACTTATCGGGACAAAAGTAGCCTATGCCCTATTCCAAGTCTTAGGGAAGCCCTATGCGGTATTTTAGCCAAAAATGTTAAGTTGCTTATACGTTGTCGGGCAACAGAGATGCAGATCCATTAAGAGGTTATTGAGTAACCAACAAATATACAGATCTTCACATTTATAATATAGGCTTGGATTATTCTGATCTGTTGTTTCAATAACTGATGATGCAGATTAGGGAATAATCATCTTTTATAGTTTTCCTGATTTTTTGGTAGTTTTAGTCAGCTATGTGAGGGTTTCGAAAAAGCTTTTATTGATTATTTAAAATAAATTCAGGAGTATTACCATGGGTTAAATAAAACTCTACGAGTATTTTTAAGGCAGTTGGCAACACAATAAAAGATTTTTTGTATTATTTACGTTTATCTGGGGACTGAGATACTGTTATAAATAAATTTTCGGTACCACCGGACGTTTTAACAATTCTTAACGCATAGAATTTGCTATTAAACTGCAATACCAGTTAAAGAATTTTCAAAAAAATGCCCAATTTTGGAGATATTTTGCATTTTTATTATTGATGTGCGTTTTGTGCGTAAAGTTCAGTAATGCTTGCATTTTTCTAAAACAAATTTGAAGTACGTCAATACGGTTTAAGTAGTTGTGTTAGAGAACCATCTAAAGTTTCTTTCTTTATATTTTTTTATACTCTGTTGAAAAGACGGATTTGCGCAAAATAATATTTTTTTCCTTATTGTTAGGCGAACTAACTTCTTTCGAAATATTTGACATGAATTAATTTACACCCTGTATAAAATCTTTTTAAAAAAGTTTCAATTTCGTCACCGCTAGTCTAGTCTAGAACCACACTAACATCAACAAAAAATCAATTAAATATTTATTGTATATGTATACCACATGTTGTAGCAGCAAAACTACTTAAGTTAAAAAATATTAAGTATAGATGCTGATGATTGACAACGAGTAATCCATTCATTTGTGAGTGCGGTAACTGTGCAGTATATGATTGTCAATTGTTCGTATTTGACACAATTGCATGAATATGATAGACAATTCCTGAAAAGTCATTAATGTAATTTAATTGGGAACAAATCCATTTTTTTATAAATTACAAGTTTGTTGATTAAAACAAATTTCGTCTAGCAAAAAACACTAATTTGATACCGACCGGTGCGAACAATAACACATTGTTTTTATAAACATAACAATACATCATATTGATTTATTCTTAAACTTATCTTAACCTTCAGGTAATAAGCGGGTAACACGCAAATACAAAGTATTTCAAACAGTGTTAAACTGTCATAGCAACACCTTTCGAAATTGAATGAGGAATTAAATACAGATACGGTCTTATATTCGCGATTAACAAGAAGTAATCGATCCATTTATAACTGACAGTCACTTCAGACCTATTAGAAATTTATTGCTGACATAACTGTGTGGTATATTGTCACAGTTCTTTGTTGAATGGTAGCCGTAGTTACCTGGCATAATTTGCTAACTATTATATCGGGGAATATTTTCGTTTAATCTTTGCCTTCATTATCGTGTTATTTAGGATCTTTGTCAATTTTGTCGCCAAGTGTCAAATCAAATATTCTTCCCCGTTAAAAATCCGCTGATTGCAAAAATACTGCAATTTATTAAAAACAGGATTTTAGGAAGAATATTATGAAAAAAGAAATAATAAAGCCTATTAAATGTTTCTTATCTTTTAGATGCTAAGCTATTTTCACAATTTTTTCATTTCATTAAAAAGTTCACCAATCGTATGATTTGTACAAGGTAAAAAAATATATTATGTGAAAGCCAACAGAATAATAAATTTTATGCAAGTCATCGATACAGGGTTTTTCAAGTATTGTGATTTTCTTACATCATAGTCAAATAGAGTCATAAACAGAGCTAGATATTTTCATCAGTTATTTTGATTCAATTTTTAGCTTCAGTCTTATTGCTTTGATTTTGCTTTTGCTTTTCTTTTGAAATATTTTTTTTTGGTATCATTTCCAGGTGTCTACGATACAACATCTAACACTGGATGACAAGTCATATACAGTGGAATATTTATTTCACACAGTTGGTACAATTTGTATTTCCCAAAAAAGTTCTTTTTGTTGATAGTATCCCAAAAACTAAAAAGAAAAGCTTAAACTGCGAAAACAATTAATTGAATTGTATATTTAAAATATTAATAAAAAATACATTTGATACTGGCCACAGTTGGTTGATAAGCACGACAATTTGGCAGGCCAGATTGTATATAGATTTACTTACATATATTTTTCTACTTGTAAGCTTTGCGTGAGAAATGTTAAACTGCCGATTGGACCACTGGACTTAGACAATGGGGTAATTTAGACATCTTAAACCATTAAAGACCAAAATCTTTTTTCCAGATTTATATTTTTGTAGTTTGAAGGAATTTAAGGTAAATAAAAAAATATATTAAAGTGACATAGTACAGTTTACACTAAAGGAATTAAAGAAAAGTCTTTGATTTTTTGAAAATTCAAATAGGTATTCGTTACAGATCGGACGGTAGAAAATGTGTGCGTATTCTTTCTAGATGCTAAGCAATTTTCCGAATTACTTTATTAAGAAAATCACAAGACATCAGGTAAGTGGCCCGGGACTAATATCGCGAGCAAATGTTAAATATCAAAAATGAGGTGAATTATCGAAAAAAAAATCCGGGAAAAATTACCTATATCACAAATGGCTATTTGACACGACAGTTAATTTTGACGTTAAATGCATTAAAAATTAACTAAGGATTCACTACAAATGTAGAGATTCAATACTGGTTTAAGTTTAAATCTAGTTGATAACTTAGGTTTTAATAAGTTTTGGTCGTGTAATAAGATATCATTAAACCTATGAGTTATTGCTTCTGCAGTTTGCATGTTTGGCAAATACTTTTTGCCTTGGAACTAGTTGCTATTCTATTTTGTGGAAAATACTTAAATTGCCCTGTCATTTCTATATTTGCTAAAAAACTCAATGGTACAAAATGTACCTGTCTTCTTCTTGTACTTTTAAATTTAAATCCATAAAATTGTCAAATTAAACCACTATTAGCACTAGTTAATCTGCTGTAAGTGTTGTAATGTGATGTACCCAAGGTTTTAGTTAGATAACGGAATACCTAATTCACTTACAGTCACCCACAAAAGTCTACATACACCCTTAAAATTTATAGTTAGTGTATAAAAAGATAACTATTCTAAAAATTTATTGATGATCGACCTGAATAACCTTTTAGTATTTTATCATACAAAGACGAAAAATAAAATAAAAATTATACACAGCAACCTATCCCAAAAAAGTAAAGGTACAGCTACAATAACACGTAAAAATGCTTGTAAAAAGATGTTTGCGTTAAAATTGATTTCCTAAAAATACAAACTAATACTTTAGTTATTGCCTTAAAGACACTACATTTTGAAAATGTCACCTAGAAAAAAAAGTTTAGTTGAAATTCGGATTGTGGAACTTAATAGTAAAATTGCGTCAGGAAGGTTAACATAATATAACATCGTTGGTTAATGTAGCGCAACAATGCAGAGAGTTATAAAAAAAATTTAATACACGTGGTAACGTCTTTAAATAGGCACGGGTCTGGTCGACCAAAAATATTGAGTGAACGAGATGTTTGAACAATTTTAAAAAACCGTGTAATCTGAATACTAGTATTCCAGAACTTGCCTTTCGTGTTGAAAACCTAACAGGTTAAACTGTAAGTGCCGAAACTGTAAGAAGGGTTTTGAGCAGGCGCGGCCCGTGAAATTTTAAAGTTGCTACTACTTATGAGACCCATGCCAAGTGCAGGTTTTTTAATAGTGAGCCTACTAGGAATGTTTTAATAAAGAAAAAAGGAATGTTCGGTAAAGAAAAAAATATTTTGAAATTTTCGAAAAAAAGTTGAATTTTTGAGTTGACCCACCTGGGAAACAATTAACACGTTTAGGTATTTTACCTATTATTTTTTCTAAACAAATTTTCCATGATTTCGTCGACAATTCTTAAATTTTAAGAGAAAAAAATGTGTTAGTAGAAAGTTATAGGCATTTGAATTTTTTTTTAAATTATAGTTTAGGTTTAAAAAAATTCAAATGACTATGACTTAACACTAACACATATTTTTTCTTAAAATTTAAAAATTGTCGACGAAATGATGTAAAATTTGTTTACAAAAAATAATAAATAAAATACTTAAGCGTGTTAATTTTTTTACCAGGTGGGTCAATTCAAAACTTTAACTTTTTTTTGCAAATATAAAATATTCCTAGTAGGCTCACTACTAAAAAACCTGAACTTGGCATGGGTCACATAAGTAGCAACGGAGATATACAACTTTAAAATTTCACGGACCACGCTTGGTTTTGAGGTCCAGAAGACTGCATGGCAGATGGCAGGGCTCTAAGAAAAAGTCATTAGTATCGACAGATAAACGTTCTATTTATGGTATTTATGATATTCGGTAAAAATAAAATTTCTAAAAGAAAGCCTACAAATTTAAAGGGTGTATGTAGACTTTTGTGTCCGACTGGATAATTATAATATCAAAAATACAATTTTGGCACAACAAAGCCTTTTTGTTATGCCAACATTTACATTTTTATATTCTTTTAACGTCTTGCTGCTACTGATTAACACGATTCTCCTTATAATTATTATCCTCATACCTTCTTCTTATACAGCTCCAATCTTTAAGAATTTAAGCAAGTTCGGTTATTTATCGACGTGGCAAGGAACAAAGAAAATCATAAAGGCATAAGTTCATAAACTGCTGTCAAATTGAATATTTTATTTTTATTATATCTCGAAGAATTCTTAATAATGCCTTTGATGTTTTCTAGAGATGCTTGGCCGCGCTATATTTTTCAATATTTTCCGCGAGAAAAATACTTGAAAAATACCACATGTCCAATTTTAATTTTAAGCTATAATCTTCTGGATGTGATACTTAAGAGAGAGAAAGAGAGAGAAAAAAGAGAGAGAAAGAGAGAGAGAGGTCTTTAAAGCGAGACCCTGATTACAATAACCAAAAATTAGTTATTCTCTTACTTCAAATTATTTTTATTTATTAACCTATAATCATCTTGTTTGCTATAACCAAATGCCACTACAAAATCTTCTCTTTGCTTTGTCGCTCAGGATTTAAATTTTTCACTTTTTTTCAGTTTAATCAATGGTCTCACTAACAAATCTACTTACTGTCCATTAGATTTATAAAAAAATAATTGCGGTGTTAAGCTTCAGAACGATTTATACAAGGCAAGTAATAATTGTTTCCCGAGAAAAATGCTCACTCACTCGTGATTCTATCGATCAGAAAGGTAAGCGATAATTTTCCTTTGGAAATTATTGCTTTAATCATAATTTGACTAATCAAAAATCTGAAAACGTTGCTCTGTGATTGGTTTATTTTAAAAGAGTAATTTATCCAAAGTTGTGATTGAAATATTTCACCGTACTGATTGGATGGAAAGTCTGAAAACATTTATACATTTTAAAATGATACATTTAAATACCGACATTACCACATTTTTTTTAAACTACCTCTCTGACAAACTTTGGATTAAAATCACCATATGCAATTTAATAAAAATGCTTTTTATACTCGTGTAAATAAATAATAAATAGTTTTAATTAAAAATTAACAGGAAAATTTTACTTACATATTGCCTATATTATTATATGCTTTATATCCATTTAAATTAAATGTCAAAAGATCTGATTTGCCGAAAAACTTACACAAAGGGTTGATTAATTCAAAGCGTTCGAATCAAAGTCTTTTATCAAGCTTTATATTTTCTCAGCTTAAACGAATTTAAGTCAAACAAAAGGATCAAAGGTCAAGTATAAGCGCACTTACCAATATAAAGTCACAAAACTGTCACTGAAGTTACCTCGTTTTCTATAAAGTATATAACTTAGAATTAAAATTTTTAGCATAAATTATAGAATTTCGATTTCGTTACTACTACTTTACTTGTAAATATTTATTTACGCGTTTATACAAGCATATCAACAATTTATATATATATCTATATATGTATATATATATATATATATATATATATATATATATATATATATATATATATATATATATATATATATATATATATATATATATATATGACACAAAACTGTGATACTTCTTACCAATTCCATAAGGCTAGCGAGTCGTCTTACTGTGCACCAGAAAAGGAAAACATCTTTGAAACAACACAATAACATCCATGTCATGCAGGACGGCCGGGCTCATCACTTTCGTGTGCCGCCTATCCTCCACATGCAGTCTTGCCTTATGAGCAAGAAATGGGGTTTACGGGTTTTTACGGCCTTTCTACGGAGGCCGTCTATATATATATTTATATATATATATATATATATATATATATATATATATATATATATATATATATATATATATATATATATATATATATATATATATATATATATATATATATATATATATATATAGTTAAGTATGTTTGGAATTATCTGGAGAACTACTGTTTCGTCTTCCTCGGTGTCTAAGTTGTTAAAAGACACCACATCGACTCATCAGAGGCCTTACAGTAGCATGAGCATTTCTGCTCCCATATAATTCCACAGTTCTTGCCTATAAAAGACAACCTGAAAGCTTTGAAAGATAGAAGTTCTTGAGATTGCTCTCTGAGAAATGTCATAGGGATCCTTATCGGATCTCCCATGGTAGCTTGGATGTGGGAGTCTCGCGACCTCTCCACACTACCTGAGACATTCTCATTTATGAACATAGTTAAGTATGTTTGGAATTATCTGGAGAACTACTGTTTCGTCTTCCTCGGTGTCTAAGTTGTTAAAAGACACTATATATATATATATATATATATATATATATATATATATATATATATATATATATATATATATATATACATATTTATTTTTAAATTTAATTTATTCTGATTTGGTAGGAGGAACAATATCTGTAGTACCCACAAAATGAAATGTCATTAAAATCTGAAATAATCTAAATATAACACTCACTGTTTTTTCACAAGCCATGGCGGCTTGTTAACTTAATTACACTCCTCATTTTATTTATAAACAATATTCACTTTTGCTGCTGGGATACCTTGCATTTCTTGGAATCTATTAAGTACAATAACAAGTTGATGCGTGCACACCCTTTTTGGATCAAAGCGATTCTTCTTGAGTTTATTAACTGAAATCTAAATAAACCTTCTTTATTCTTCATAATATACAGGGTGATTCTTAAGTACATGAAATAAATTCGGAACTCTAAAGGTCACTTTAAGATAAAAAATTGTCATGTAACATGGTCCTACGGAGTTTCCATAGGGGGCTACAAAGTGTCTAAAATTTTAAAGAAATATCTTTTTTTTAATATTCCGAAAACCCTAGAAGACATTTCTCTTACCAGTGGCATGCCTGTCGATATAAACTAAACAAGAAGTGACCCTATGATTTTGTTTTAAGGAAAAGGAAAATTTATGTGTTCGTGTTCGCCTCCTGACCTAAGTTCAAGATTAACCAAATTTAATTAGAACAGAAATGACAAGCAGTATTCACCTAAAACAATTTTAATGAACTAGTTATCAAAATATTTGATTTCCGAGTGTTGCTATATTTGCTCTCTTTTGAAGGACAAAAATCATATTAAAAAAATTTCTAGAACATACTCCTCAGAAACATATCCCATACCGCAAGTGAGATTCTATTAGAGCAAAGTACACATTCCTAGCAGTTAACAACTCCAACTCCCGAGCTATTATGCTAAAAGCATAGCAACCCCTGGAAAGCTTTGTAGACAACTGCAATATGTGTTGCTCAAACTTTAATTGTTCGTCTACAAAAAGCCCCAAGCCCCAAAAACATATTGCATTCAATATTACTTATTACATTTGAGTTAGTTAGCAGGTTTACTTTTCAGTTACTGTAGAATCGATTGCAGTACTCGTACTTTGCACTGGAAAATCTTTTGGCTGGATTTCAGTGCTAACGTCTTTTCTCATTTTTTTACAATGGTTTTATGATACTCTTGGTCCATTTGCAGGTAGCTGGCAATGGATTATGAGCTGTCGCGACCTGTAATTTTGATAAGCTCCTTCGTGTTCGGAAATATCATTTTTTGATAATTTTCATACAGCCGTAGCTCTTATTGAATGGTTGGTGATTTTTCCTTATCAACATCTAATCCCACTTGCTTTTCTTGTTTTGTAGTTCATTTTGATATTTCATTGCGCAACAGTTGAATTTTCAGGATTGCATTTTCGCTATTGAATTTTCACTATGCAATACTCGGCATCAAACTCAGCGGTAATTGAACACCTTCTATAGACAAATTAATACATGAGGGAAATTTTCACTTATGATACCACTAGAGCTTCAATGATTACTTTAAATATTTTCGAGCACACGAATATTTTAAAAATTATCCCGAGTCCAAGACGAGGGATAATTTTCCAAAAATATTCGTGTGCGAGAAAAAACTTCCTGTTTTTAATTGAAGCTCGAGTGGTATTAGGAATGACGTCTTTTGATGGTTTTGAAATTTTAAAGAGTAGGCTTTGTATGTTAATTTAAAAGAGTAATAATTTGTTGTTTCATGTGCGTGTATTATTATTATTATGATTATTATTCTCGACCTTAGTTGCGTAAAATAATAAAAATGCAGCTGGTGGTAGTTCAAACCATTATTCTCCAACAACTTAATTCCACTAAAGTTGGTAGAAATATATTTTCTTACAAGGAACTTGAAGCAGTATCTACACCGAGAAAAAGAAACTGTTGAGTCAAACAATAAATGTTTCATTCAACAATTTTTGCACTTTAAATACAAGCAACGCTTTTTGAGAGTTGAATGAAATACCAGAAAGTGTTAAATTATACTGACTGATTTGACAACCAAAAACTGAATATTTGGAATAATTGAATAAAATAAAGGTAGTTCTAATAAAGATGTGCCAAACGTTCATGCAGGTTACCACAAGAAGGATAAAAATTTCCGGAAATTTTTTTGGTTACTATGGTAACGATACAAAAAACAGGCTTTTTATTGATCAAACATTGTCGGTTTGAAATTTTCTGTACCAATATATTAGGGGAAAGTAAAGTTATCGAAAATCATCCCTGAAGATTTATTGTCCTAGCTATCTTGAGTGCATTTATGCACAAAAGTAGTTTGTTTAGGGCAACAAATCTGAGGGAATGATTTTCTGATTATTTTACAATTCCGAAATGTATTTTTTAGATTATTTACCAAATAAAAATGATAAAAAAAGTTAAAACCCTATTTTATTTGGAACGATGGACGATTAAAAGTGGCGAGTCAAAACAACTCTGTTGTTAGTCTTTGACAACCAAAAAAAATATGCCTACTAGCAAACAAGCATCAAATATCATGTCTGACATAGAAACTAAACAATGGGGAGGGTGCTCTCTACTTTTTAGAGGGTGATTTTCGCTAAAAACTGGTTAAAATCGTTTTATACATGAGGTAAGTAATCAATATTATTTAAAAGTTCTCAGGATTTTCTTCCCATACGGAAAGCGTTTTCGCTTATCAATTGTCACTGCATCAATAGGAGTATCTCCGTAACTTATACGTATATGGCATACATAAATATAAAGTATTGGCCAGCACATATATGTCACAAAATTTTTAAAAAATGAGGAAGGTTCTACCAATTCTGGATATGTCCCGTATGCTCTATTAAAAAGTGTTTGTTAATAAAATTATCAAATATCAAATCGATATTATGTGACAGAACCTGACAAAAGCAAACTGTTTTTCGTTAAAAGAATATTTTCAGGTTAGTTATGCCACAAAATATGTGAAATAAAAATCGCAGATTTTATTAAAACGGCGAGTGCGAAAGGCCTTTAATGAAAATTTTTGTTTGTCCTTCCAGTAGTACTAATTCTTAATATGGGGCTTTGGAGAAAAAATATCTATTTTTGGAATAGTAGGAAATTAGTAGAATTCTAGCACCGGCAAATATAATTTATTTGTTCTAAGTTGCTGCGGCCTTTTGAGGTCAGTTTTACTGCGTTGAACTATGCTAACTGATTGCACACGTTTGTGATCAATGCTTTTAGCTTATCGGTGGTGGTTAAAAAATTAGGGTAGTATAATCTAGTTGTCCAATAATATCTCAAAAGAGAGCCAGTTCTCAGCCTCAAAGTCTCTATCCCCTCCCGTACGCTAGAAGACTAGTAAAAAAATTTTAGAGATTTCAATTAAATTTTAAAACTGGTACATTTTTAGGTGGGGTATTTGCAAAAACTAGAAAATATGGGATACTACGAAAATATTTTAACACTCAATTTTTCGAAATCGCATATTTTCGTAAGTAAAATTTTTGAAAAATACCTATTTTTTGTTTGAAAGTAAATTTTCTCGAAAATATCTTTTTGCGAACAAAGTTATTTTTACAAATTTTGTTTTTCCAAATAGGTATATATATTTTCACAAAACTCTTGGTTATGTTTGATAGTAGATATTTCCCAATTTTGTAATTTCTAGAATGATTTCGAAAAAGATGTTATAAAAAAATTGTTTTTCGAAAAAGTTTCTTAAATCCTTTTGAAAAAATAGATATTCATAAAAATGTATATTCAAAAAAAAAAAACGCAAAAATTGCTCTCATGAAAAAATAATATATTCAGAACAAATAACTTCGAAAAAGATGGTTTTTATGAAAAAGATTTCAAAAAGATATTTTCGAGAAATTCGTAGATTCAAGAATATTATATTGTCACATAAAACAATATACTTACTTGTTATTTTTTGTTTATAATGTCCGTTTAGTGCTGTACTAATAAAATCTATGGAAGTAGTGTTTTTATGAAAAAAATACATCAGCAATCTTATTTTCTGGCGCAAATAATAATATATAAAAGACGGAAACATCCCAGTATGCGATGCAAGCAAAGCCGACAAGCAAGAGGTTTCATATCATACATGTTGTGAAAACCCGGAAGTAGAAATACCAGGAATGTGGAACTTTTGGTAAAGTATGTCGGCTTGACATCAAAGGAAAAGTAGGGTAGATTTTAATGGTTTGTTTTCATTTTACCAGAATTTTTTTGCTGTTTTTCTTTAATGATTGACTTACTTTGCTTGTTTGTTGTTAAAAAGATTTTGTACTTGACATTTAAACGTAACTAAATAATGATAAAATGTCAGAAGATTTACATCTGAAGATTTAAGGATCCGTTAACGCTACTGTAATTTTGTTAATTTTTCGGTTCAGAGCGATCTTTTAACTTCAATTAAAAAACTCTAAAGGAAAGCCTTTTTTTACTAGGACTTTATCGGCATACCTATATATGTACATATACTATCAGTGGCGGCTGGTCAAATTTTAAAGTTGTATATCTCTGTTGCTACTTACAAGACCCATGCCAAGCTCAGGGTTTTTAATAGTGAGCCTACTAGGAATGTTTTAATAAAGAAAAAAATATTTTGTAATAAAATTGTTGAATTTTTGCATTATCCCACCTGGGAAAAAATGAACACGTTTAGATATTTTTTTTGTAAACATATTTTTCTCGAAAAATCTTAAATTTGAAGAGAAAAAAATGTGTTAATAGAGAGTTGTAGTCATTTGAATTTTTTTAAATTATATTTTAGGTTTAAGGCTTCATTATTTTTTTCATTAAATTACAAAAGCTGGAACAATGTATGAAATGTTCTAGGAGACAGGTCCGTATCACAAAAATTTCTAAGTAATAGTCAAAAAAGACTCAAAACATAATTTAACCATGTGTGGTACACTGTTGAATTCAGAATAAAAAGACCTTCTAAAATTTGACATCACAAAATCAGAACCATATTTAAAAAAATGAAGTTGAAAATCGCTGCCCAAAGACAAAATGTCGAATAAAAAAATTGATAATGTAATCCTGAAGTTCATTAAAAGTTGCTATAAAGAAGTTTTATTAGTTTTGCCCCATCTTTTATATTAACATCAGAAAAAAAATTAATCAAAAATTCGAAAATTTAGTTTTTCCAAAATAACTCGAAAAGAAAAATCATTTGAAAAATTTCGGAATATCATTTTCTTAGTTCTTTAACTGCGCAACTTTTTTCTCATTTAACCAAGTTTGAATTTCCAACTGTTTCGAGATTTCCATACTGGCCCTACCTACCTTGGACATATACATATATAGGGATATACAGGGTGTTATGAAATTCACTGCATATATTGGAATGGATGACTCCTGGGGTAGTCTACAGACATACCCAATACTTTTTTGCTTAAATCGAACGTTTTAAAAATTTTCAAAAATACGCGCGAAAAACCTAACAACTAAATTTGTTGAATCGTTGCCAGACACATAAATCTTTAAGGAGAATTTATTTTCCGTTTTTAAGCATAATTTAAGACAAAGTTAAAAAAATTTAAACCTTTTCCTAAGAAAAAACAAAGAAAAATTAGTAAAAACACTAATTCAGCACAACTACAAAGTATTTTAAAAGCATAACCCAAATTCTTTCACATCAGCAATTGTCAAAAAAAAGCTATTTTGTTTTACACAGCAAGTTGAGAAAGTTGCTATTCGTCCTTTTGTTAAGAAAATTATCGTAACTTACCGATGTTTTTTGAAAAGATCCCCTAAATGAGTTTTTCTAGAGTCGAGATGCACCCGTATCTCGACTTATCGTGTAGCGCCATTTATGAATATTTTTCTTCAATCTGAATTCATACCAGGATTTACCACTTTCAATATATGCAATGAATTTTATAACATTATATATGTTACCGGTCAAACCCGATTTCAGGACAAACTAGATTTTCCTAGGCCAAACCAGTCTATCCGAAGAGCGATAGGATGAACTAGTTTGTCCTAGTCCAAACTAGTTTGTCCTGAAACCAATGTAGGGTTGCTAGGAAAAACTGATTTGTCCTAGTCTATACTAATTCAAACTGCGATTTTACTGTATTTTGTAGGATTTACTAGTTTAAACTAGTTAAAAGCAGGCTTAGGACTTGTTTTTCCTAGGACGTTTGACGGGTTTGCTCAGTATTAGTTGATCAGTTTTTGTCTTTAATGATATAACAAAACATATGTTACAATTAGAAACAAAAACTGATCAACTAATACTGAGCAAACCTTAGGGCCATGCTGGTGTATCCTAAAAAGTATCAGGCGATACTAGTACGTCCTAGGAAAATCGCAAACGTCCTGAAACAACGACAGAAAGTTTTAATATTTCCTAGGCCAAACTAGTATATCCTGAAATCGGATAGGACAAACTAGTTCATCCTATCGCTCTTCGGATGGACTGTTTTGGGCTAGGAAAATCTAGTTTCTCCTGAAATCGGGTTTGGCCGGTAACATATATAAAGAAAAATAAATTTATAACCGAGTTCAAAACTAACTTCGTGAAAGTTCTTTCAGCAACGCTTCAAATTTTGGCAAATTTTACTGCATCACACAAACCCATTTATTATTCATTTTTTAGTAGGTCTCTAACTTCGGTATTATTATTTGTGCAAGAGGAAATAGGAGATACGCTAATCCATAAGCCATAAAATGGGTATTTTAATCAGAGTTCTCATCTCATTTACTAAATGAATTTATAGGCCAACCAAGGAAAATCAGCAGAAAAGGTTAAACCGACATAACCTACGCACAGTTTATGTCGCGGCATAAAGATTTTTGTTGATTTTTAAAAAGCGCAAGAATGGAGAGCGATTTTGAGTCTTCGTACACTCCACCGGACTGGAAGAAGCAGCAAAGGAAGCTTCATTGAAAATATTGCCAAGCAAATCTAGGAAAGTGTATGAAAATGCGTATTTAAAGTTTATTAAATGCCAAGCAGATAAAAGGTACAGTTCTTTCTCAGAGACCGTATTATTAGCAATTTCACAGAACTGGCGCAACAATTGGAGCCATTGACGTTGTGGGCACAGTATTTCATGGTTAAAACCACGTTACAGATGAATAACAACGAAATATTTTAAATTGATTTCACATCTGAACCAAAATTCAAAAAGATACAATTCTAAGAAATCGGAGATTTTTACTGGAACATAAATTAATGAATTTCTAAACAATGCCCCCGACAAATCTTATTTAATGTTCAAGGTATGCTATTAAAATGTTATTAAGTTTATAATTTAATTAAAATTTGGTATTGGTTTTTATGTTGCCGCAATATTTGAAATTGCGGAAGCGTGCCGGGCTACTGAATTATGCCAGATGTCAATAGATGACATAGAAGATTTAGGAACGTCCTATTAGAATCAATCAAATAAAAAATGATGTAAGTAGGAGGTTTGTTATTACTGAGGAATACAATAAATTTTACAAAAAGTACATAGGACTTCGTCCACCAACAGCAAAAGATCGTCGCCTTTGTTATGGATACCGAAATTAATCAAGTTGTGAGAAAAAATCAGTTTTATAAGGTTCTTGAAATAATGGCTAGTTTCCTTTGATTCAAAAATCCTAAATTGTATACAGGGAATTCATTTCGAGGATCGTCAGCAGCTCTCTTTGTGGAAGCTAGAGGAGATCTGATAACACTAAAGAAGCATGGCGGTTGGTCTTCAACGATCGCCGAAGGTTACGTAGATAAATCGGTACCCAAAAGAAGAGAAATAGCTAAAAGAGTATTGGGAAAATGTGACAGCTCATCAGGTAAACACAATTTTTAAGCAAGTTCATCACAAACAGTTGTTCCGAGCTTAAAAAATGTTGCTGACATTAAAAAAGTAGAAAATATCATTGACGGTGAAGAAACATCCGCTTCAGTAGAAACTTCATCAAGTCTTAATAAGGAAATGAAATTTGTGCAATGCACGCTTAACAACTGTTGTTTTATTGTTAATAAAATGTAAAATAAGCCGTTGATGTGCCGGGAAAAATTCTTTCCTAGGAAAAAAAAATTTCCCATGGTAACAAATGTTAGATTTTTGCACCTGTCGAAAGGGGAAACAGTAATTTTTTTCCCGTCACAGAAAAAAAACATTTTTAACCAATATTTTGCTGTTTTCTTTGTTAGACCGGTCACTTTTCATCCCATCTTTGTAATATATGTACATAATAGGAAAATAATCTAATTATTGTGGATTATATGTATAACGTGTCAATTAAAGAGTTTGGCCCTTGTCAATAAGACGGCGCGTGATGGAGTGCCGATTTGCGGAAATAAACTTGCTAATAGCTTGTTCCTGGAGAGCCCAATCTATAAATAAATATGGCAGATGTGTTACGCGAGCAATTTTAAAATATAGATATATTATGATTTATTATTGCAAGTAGATATTTTAAAGTTATTTTAAGTTCATATATTCATATTTCCTTGGACTTGAAGTACGGCGCTTATTTGGGCCCAGAGAGACGGGGGCCTATTTTTAGTTTCGCCTCCGGGCCCGACTTTAATCGACGAGGAGAAGAGGCCTACGATTTTGCGTTGTGCTTGGGAAGCTACGAAATTTCTAATAGCTGGTAAGGTCTAAACTCCATTCAAAGAACTTGAGAGTATTGTGACTGCTAAGACTCACGTACAGTTAAAAAATTTAATTAGCATTGGTCAACCAGGTGAACGAGTGCAAATAATCTTATTTTTATCTGAGACAGCCCACATAGACTTCAAGCCTAAGTACTAACGAACCATGGGCATCTGAAGGGAAGGAAAATCTAGTCTATTTACACGGGATTTAAAGGATTGGATGTTGGGAAGGGAAGGCAAAACATCTGCAGGCAATTTGTTCCATAATCTGGAGACCCGAAGTACGAATGGGCGAGGAAGTGGGCTTTTGTACCTGGACAGTAAAGGGATGCACACATAACGCGGCTCTTGCTGTTGTATTAGGAACAGTCATAGGGGGAATTATAGTGGCTAATTCTTCAGAGAAAAACCCGTGGAAGTACCGGTAGAAAAGGTAGCGGCGATGAGCGAGAAAAATGGGTTTTCCTGTGAGGACTATAGGTCATTGATGAGTCGAATCGCTCTTTTTAAATAGAATCAAGGATGCTAAGTGTCGAGGGTGATGCCGCTCCCCAGATGTGGGAACAGTTCTAGGTTAGGTCTTATTTGGGAAACATAAATAGTGTGTAAGCTGGAAGGAGAAAAGTATTTTTTGGCCCAAAGGAGAATTTAGCTAACGATATGGCTACTAAAGTAATGTTTGTGCCAGATGAGATCATGTTCGAAAGCGATGCCAGCGAGACTGAACGTTCCATTATTCTGTCGGGATTAGCCATTCATGTGGATGTGGTAAGTGTAGCCAGATTTTTTGCGTGACAGGGAGCAAGACTGGGTTTTGGAGGCGTTGAACTGAACAAGATTCTTGGCATCCCAGTTTAGTGATTAATTAAATTTCTTCGGAAAGGGACAGGTGCATAGATCTGCGTCTATGCACACCAGTCCCATCCGCAGCATAACTGTGGATGGAATTGGTAGTCGAAGAGAGCAGGTCATTAATGTGAAGAAGATATAATAGGGTTGGTGCCAGGACTGAACCTGGGGGTATGCCAGCATTGATAGGATGGAAGTTAAATGAGTGACCGTTCACCACGACAGATATGGGCCGATTAGAAAGAAAGCTACTGATCCAGGAACATAATTTGGGAAGAACACCGTAAGAAGGTAGTTTGTTGAGGAGTGCGGCATGCCATACTTGGCCAAAGGCTTTGGAAGTATTAAGAGCAACAATCTGAGATTTGCCATGAAATTCGAGAGACTTGTTCCAGTTATGGGTGATAAAGGTAAAGAGATCAGCTGTGGATCTTTGGTGACCAAATCCGTACTGTCTGTCATTGATGATTTTGTGTTTTTCTAGATATTTTAGAATTTGCAAGTTGATCGCTTTTTCCACAACTTTTCTGACAACAGAGAGAAGAGAGAGGTCAATAATTAGTTGGAAGGGACTTGGAGCCTTGCTTCGGGACAGGCTGCACACGAGCAATCTTCCACCTATCTGGGAAAATACCCTTGTCATAGGAGATCTGGAAAAGACAAGTTAAGATGGGTGTAAGTTTTGGAGCGAACTTTTTTAGAACAATTGAGGGTATGCTCTCCAGACCGGAGGACTTTTTGGTGTCAAGGGATAGAAGTTTTTTAACTTGTTTGACCTTAAGTATTATGTCGGACATTTTATGGGGTACAGGCGTAGCGGTTGAAAGAACGAAATTGGCAGAAGGAATTAGGGTGAAATAGTTCAGCTTTCCCTTTAGGTGGAGATAAATTCGTTGTCATAGGCCAGGGGAGAAAAAGTGCTTTTACAGATTTTTTAGATCTTCACTAATGTTTTTGGCAAGGGACCAGAAAGATTTGCTGACGTTCGGAAAGGAAAGCACTTTATCTTTTATGCGGGTTTTAAAACATTTTTGGATGATAGCTTGTATTGATTTCCTGCCTCGGTAAAAATTTGACGATTTTCGGGCGTAGGATTTTGAAGATACCTTTTGTGAGCTTGGACTTTTTCTGAATCTGTCTGTATCACAGGCCTTGGAGAACCGTGGCTTTTGATAGTGGAGTTTGGGTTCCTTGCGGATATTTGGAATGAAACTTTCAATATCTGCTTGAATGATATCTGTGTTATTAGAGCAAATTTCGGAGGGATCGGGAGTCGAAAACAGACAGAGTTCCAAGAGAAAGCAGAGAAAAAGTTTCGAAGACCATTCCTGTTGACAGAATTGGCCGCAGTATGGGAAATAGTACGAAAAACCTGACCAAAAATAGTTGCGGGTTAAATTAGTCTTGTAACATTATTCGAACGTTAAGTTAGTGAAGTTAAGGCTTGTAAGTAGAAATAACAGGGCAGACTGATAGATTTTTACATTATTTGTTACTACAAATGACAGTGATTAAAATAAAACAAAAAAAAAACAAAATCTATTATAATCTATTGTGGATCCGAAAATAGATTTATTAATTTTTTAGAGCATTTTTTCTTACCACTTTTATAATTCATAACCTGTGATATGTGGGGATCTGAGCTTAGTATTAGCCTTGACATCCTATAGTTTCGGATGTTTTCGGTCCTCTTGAGCATCTTCAGACAGCATTCCGATTGGTAGAATAATAGGTTTTATCAGAGTTGCACTATGCATTAAAACTGTATGGATTTAAAACTGTATGTACTGTACTCATTGGATACCATTCAAACAAATCAACATACATTTTCGCAGTTTCTTCAGTATATGCTTGAAATTTTTCAATGTTGATTGGATGTCCACAAGGGATAGCCTGTAGAATAATATGTAACATCGAAAGATTGCGTTTCATCTGTGGATAAGCAGTTTCTGCTTCTTCGTGCAAAATAATAACATGATTAAAAATATGTTCTTTCTGAGCTTTACTACAAAAAAAAATGTAACTGATTCTTCCAGTAAAATTTCATAAAGTACATTTATCTTCATTGTATAAAGCTTTTAATTAAGCGCTGTAACGATAGACATCACAACACTGTAGTAAAACCAAAGGAAATGAAAAAAAGACAACAATTCACAATCACATGCACACATAACGCGGCTCTTTCTGTTGTATTAGGAACAGTCATAGGGGGAATTATAGTGGCTAATTCTTCAGAGAAAAACCCGTGGAAGTACCGGTAGAAAAGGTAGCGGCGATGAGCGAGAAAAGGGGGTTTTCCTGTGAGGACTATACATTGATGAGTCGAATCGCTCTTTTTAAATAGAATCAAGGATGTTAAGTGTCGAGGGTGATGCCGCTCCCCAGATGTGGGAACAGTTCTAGGTTAGGTCTTATTTGAGAAACATAAAGAGTGTGTAAGCTGGAAGGAGAGAAGTATTTTTTGGCCCAAAGGAGAATTTAGATAACGATATGGCTACTAAAGTAATGTGTTTGTGCCAGATGAGATCATGTTCGGAAGCGATGCCACATAATTTGTAAACACATCCATTTTCATTATATTTCGGAGAATGGGGAATATTTTTTAACCTTTTTATAAATTGTCTATCTTAATAAAAATATTTACTCATTTTTAAATTTTTTCCTTTATTTATTTAAGAAATTTCCTCCTATCCTTTTATTGCAAATTATTGGTTAGAGGGACTATTGTTACTTGGGTACGAAACCATTTTAAGTTGTATAAAATAAGAAGGTTAATGTGGCTATCCTGACACTGTTTTTGCTTAATAAGAATGAGATTTTTGCAAACGCTGTTTGTGTTCAGTAAAAACAAAGGTCTTTTGTTATAAAATCATAAAACTTACCTAAGTATTTTTTCAGGTTAGAAATTTATTTTTTATGACAATTCCGATTAAACTTTCACAGTAGACAACCAGAAATGCTTGCGCAAATAAAGCCGACTGTGATAAAATGTTTGATTATTATTTTTTATTGGCAACAACATCGTTTTTATTTGTCTTTTACTAATGCCCATGGTATGAAGTATCACAATCTCAGGGGGGCCACGGCCCCCCCTGGCCTTCCCCTGCGGTCGCCCATGCTAATGCCCCTTTTGCTCAGCGGATTCCGTTGGGATTTTATCAGGAAAAAAAAAATTTTGCGATGACTTATCTTTCGAAGTATATAACCAGCAATACTTCCACAAGCAAAGAAGCTACGAGAAAAATTTGAACAAATTCTTTTTTTATTTGTCTTTGTCTAATGCACTTTCGCCAACACGGATAGAAAGAAATCTGATTCCTCCGTGATTATCAGGAAAGAAGAGATGAATATTGTGATCACTAAAATATGTTCTGTTGTAAAATGTCCATGGAACTGACCAATAGGGTGAATTCTTGTTCAATTGTTTTTTCTGTCATCATTCTCACATAAAATTGGATACAATATTATGTGCTGGTTGCCTGTTGCTTCAGTGTGAGAGCCGCCTGACTGTACAAAATAAAATTTTACGTGAATGCTACTAAAAAGGTTTAAGATTTAGTACTGGTTTCAATTAAGATGTTCTAGTTGATCAGTTTGGTTTTTACAGATTTTTGCTCTGACATTGTTAACAAGTCGTCATTAAAACATATGAGTTATTCTAATATTTTAGCAGTATGCTTGGTTTCCAAATAATTTTTGGAACATGTTGCTTCTATTATTGTGAAAGTACAAACTATAATTTCCCTTTTTTATAACTTTGCAAAAAGTGAGAAACAAATTCACCGTATAGAACAGTTGTCTTATTATTACACCTTAATTTATTTAATGTATTCTGTATTTTTTATGTGTCTAAACTGAATAGTCAAAGTTATTTATGGTAAATAATTGAGCACCAACAGTATGTATGCATGTATGTATATGTATATTAAACAATTATTATAATGATTTATGGGTTTAAATCTAAGTATGGAAACAGTCATTTTGACACCGACTTTCTTACATCTATTCCTCGCCTACTGACTTTAAGCCATATCATTTTAACATCATTAACTTTTTTCAGTTGCCTACTAGGTGAATTTCCTTTAAGACAAAAAGAGTAATTTAGAATCATTTAGATACTTTTGTATCCATTAGGAAATCTTTTGGGATCACATAATATAAGTAATGGATTCTTACATTATGTGGGCACAAAAGAAACAATGGTTTTAATCGAGGAAAAAGATGTGATTATGTAAAATAACTCGTTTTATTGTAGACGTTAATTGGCCTTAGGAATCTATTGAGTGGATTTATTGTTGCTAAGATCGGTCCAATTTAGCAATCAAGGATTTAAACTGGCATGTAAAAGAATAAGACAAACTAAATTGGTACTATAATTTTATATTTTTTTTTTCATTTATACAGAAAAGAGTAACTTCATGCAATGTTCTCAGTCACAGAGCTAAATTAATTTTAGTAACACATTCTAAGAAAAAAAAATTGAAAAACAAGAAAATTGCGGAACCAATACCATAAATCATAGGCTTCTCATGCTGACTTATGAACCCAAAACTTGAACGTTCCACTTGCAACCATTTCGGAGAAAAAAAATTGAGATTGTCGAAAAACCGAATTGGACAACCAACGCACATTTTTTTTTGTCACGGGGCGGTATATAGACCGCCAGCCGTCTATAACTATACGGTATCCATTTGGTTTTGAGAATGATGACAGAAACCCATTTTACAACGAAGAGATCAATTATGTCTCTCTCTCATGTTCTTTCTCTCTCATTTTTTTCTCTGTCGTCTTCTTTCTCTCTCACACTCGTAAAATTTTTACAGCTGGTAGAAAGTTAGGTTATGTGAAAGATTAATATGTCATATTATTTGAAGCCTGTCCCATGATATAAGTTGTTTTTTCAGTATAAAAATATACTTAAAAAGTTTATATAAAGTATTAGCAGCTTAAATTCCTGTGCTATATGAATCTGGGACTATCAACTATTGAAATATTAAGCAAGGTACATATTTGTTCTCCTTTACACTACTTGGACTGGGCGTTATGGGAATAAGTAACAGGAACGCCGACCCGATATAAAGTTGAGAATAGTGGGCATTACAGAAGATTTCTTTAGTTACTGAGAAAGTAGTGAAAATTGCGCTTTAGAAACGTTTGGTTTCAGTTTAAAGCTGAAGTCAGTGTCATTAAAAGTGTATCTATCCTTCTAGAACTAAGAGTCAACATTTACAGTTAAAAATTGTGAAACTACTTGGCATAATCGATTAAACAACTTTTATCGCGTCTTTAACTTACACAAACATCACTGTTCGCAGGTAGGCTATATTATAGATCCATTTTCATTATATATCGGAGAATAGGGAATATTTTTTAACCTTATACATTGCTTATCCTAATAAAAATATTTACTCATTTTTGAAATTTTTCCTTTATTTATTTAAATATTTTCCTCCGATCCTTTTAGTGCAAATTGTTGGTTAGAGATAGTATTGTTATTTGGGCAGGAAACAATTTTAAATGCTATAAAATAATAAGGTTAATGTGGCTATGCTGACACTGTTTTTTTTAATAAAAACGAGATTTTTGCAAATTCTGTTTGTGTTCAGTAAAAACAAAGGTCTTTTGCTATAAAATCATAAAACTTACGGAAGTACGGAAGTATTTTGATTTTGTCAGGTTAGAAATTTATTTTTATGACAACGCTGATTAAACTTTCACTGTTTCACTATAGGCAACCAGAAATACTTGCGCACAAACAAAGCCGCATGTGATGAAATGTTTGATTATTCTTTTTTATTGGCAACAACATCGTTTTTATTTGTCTTTTACTAATGCCCCTTTTGCTAACAAGGATAGAAAGAAACCGGATTCCGCTGGGATTTTATCAGGAAAAAAAAAGAATTTTGCGATGACTATCTTTCGAAGTATATAACCAGCAATACTTCTGCAACCAAAGAATGTACGATAAAAATTTGAACAAATCCTTTTTTTATTTGTCTTTGTCTAATGCACTTTCGCCAACACGGATAGAAAGAACTCTGATTCCTTCGTGATTATCAGGAAAGAAAAGATGAATATTGTGATCACTAAAATATGTTCTGGTGTAAACGGTCCATGGAACTGACCAATAGGGTTAATTCTTGTTCAATTGTTTTTTCTGTCATCATTCTCAAAACCAAATGGATACCGTATAGTATGCGTAGACCGCCTAATCGCCCCCCGAGGGGGCTCTATAAGGTCGGTAATATCATCATTGCCATGCCCTGAAATTTTGGTGTTTCTAGAGCATGTATTAAGGAACACTCCTTCGGACTGATGATGCAGAATAGCTCGCCCTTTGTAACCGTATCGCTACATACATACAAACAACTATTACATATAAAGACCATATATACGATTTCGCTGAAACCCTACTAAATTAAGCTTGTCGTCTTTCGATCGGCTTGGAACCACACATATATTAACATTGTCTTCCTGAAAGGGACCAGCTGGATTATGATTGGTGGCGAGCCCTTCGGGTACGCCAATGATGTCTCAAAGAAAAAAATTGTGCCGTCATATTATGAACGTCGCTTCTTTCAATCGAAGAAGACGTTTGCGGGTTGTAAGTTGTAACTTTACCTCTAATCGTTGTTATGTCAATCATAAAAACCTAACTGATCAACTAGAAGATTTAAATTTAAGTGTACATTTTTTCCAACCAGCTGGAAATCCTTAAAGTCCGACAAATAGTTTCTTTGATCCAAGAATACATTCCATTTATGCCTAGCAGAATTAGATAGCATAATACACCCAGAGAACAGGTATTTTTCGCGTGAGAGAAATTATTTTTAACTCAAGAAATACATATGCTACATCAGTTGGGATATCTCTACATGCAGGGAATTAAGAGATTAGTTCATTTCAAAAATATTTTTGGTACCCAAACCAGAGCCAAGTCGGGTCCGCTTATAACGGCGCTGGTGCTAAAAAAATGTGTCCGCTATATGCAAACGCTCGCTATAAGCGATATTTACCGGGGTCGGTTACGAATGTCGGTTACGATCTTTAAATTCTTGCAGAACCGTTTGAACTACTTGAGGTTCTATTAATGTAATTTCTTGCCTTATTCGGTTTTCTAGGTCGTTAATATTATTTGCTCTGTTGACGTACACTTTGGATTTGAGGTAGCCCCACAGAAAATAATCTAGCAGGATTAAATCGGGGGATCTGATCGGCCATTGTATTGGACCCCGTCGACCAATACATCGCCCAGGAAAAACTGTATATAGATATTCACGCACCGGGCGAGTATAAAAAACTGTCCTTTTTTCAGAAACGGTTTAATTTAGATATAGAGTATGATTCATGAAATATGAATTCTGTGCAGAATTCAAAAATGAAATAAAAAAGACGTTTTTATTTAAAAAAATTAAATGTGACATGACATCTTCTTTTTGCCACCCTCTATATATCAAATTTAGTTTAAACAATGCGCACCTAAAATCAAAACTTGACGTGTCCGAGCATTTTTTTTTAAATGTGCCTTAATTTCAAACGAATTTATTCCAACTTTTACGTTCTCACCGCATATACAGGGTGTTACAAAAAGATGTTAAGAAATTTTAAGGGCAGATTCTACATCTAAAAATATGAAAATAAGTTTATATAATCATGAATCCTCAAACGCCTCTTTTTCGAGATACAGGGTGTTTAATATTTTCACCCCTCAAATATTCCGAAGAGTTAGGAGAAATATGCGAAGACGATTTAGAGTATGTATTGAAGCACGAGGAAGCCATTTCCAGCATCTAGAATAAACTTCAATAAATAAGCATTGTTTCCTGAACACAAAATTTGTAAAAAAATTAATTTTTGGTATTTGTTTTTATTGGAAGAAATAAATTAATTTTTATCTCGAAAACGGTGCATCAGAACGAAAAAGCTCAAGAAACACTTTTCGCGCACAATTAATTGGACTTTACGAAAACGATACCAATTTTGGAAAAAATCAGTGGCGTGCCATTTTTTTCGCTAAAAATAAAAACTTACCAGCATTAACGCCACTGATGCAAGTACATTAGAAAATACATTTTTGCACGTGAAGGTACCCTATGATTACCTACATACTAGCGTGTACCAAAATTCATGTCAATAACTTAACACATTTTCGAGAAATTAAAAAGAAGCTTTGAAAAAAGAAAATATTAAACACCCTGTATCTCGAAAAAGAATCATTTGAGTACTCATGTTTATATAAACTTATTTTAATATTTTCAGATGTAGAATCTTTCTGTAACACCCCGTATATTATCAGACTACTTTAAATTAGACGATCACGAATCAGCAACTAAGATTATTACTCATAATAATTGTTTTATGGCCAAAAATGCTTATTTCCTTATACGAATACCCGTGGCCTTGTCTGATAAAATATATCTTCTATTCAGTTTTTTACGACGATTAGACGGTTACAACTGCATGGGATTTTGGGATATACAGCCGTCTTTGCATTTACTATACAGTTAAAACCACTTGTAGCTCAAGAACTAAACAATATTTACCTGTGATTTATTTAGATGTTTGTGCTGACAAGGAAATCATTTGCGGATTGTTACACCAATATAAAAGTTAATTTGAAAAACTGGGATTATAAACGAAGGGACAAGTTTAAATTATTCGCAGCCAAGAATGTACATTTTTGGATTTCTCTTCAATATAAAGTTAGGCATGTTATTTCAGATATTTCAAGGAAAGATGCTGACAAACTAGATCATTTTATGTAATGAAATATTCTAGCGAGGAGCACATTACAAGTAGAGGTGGAAAACCATCGATAGGGACTATCGATATTATCGATATTTGTATAAAAAGTAACGCTATTGAACTATCCGTAGTAATTATCGTACTATCACCACTATCGATAGTAATAATTACTGTCCTAAAAAATTCTTTGAAAAGTAAGTAAGTAATTTCTAGTGGGGTCCGGATACTTTTGAAAAATTTTACCTAGGTCCAGACGAAAAAAAAAATAAAAATTTCAAATGGAACGTGGCTAATAAAAACTCGTATTAGTAGTTTTTAATTTTTTTTTCTACCTTCCGCAGTCCGGATCCGGACCGCGGTTCGTCAGTTGCCGAGAATCGTCCTCAAGGATCGAATATCTTTGGATAGTATAAAGGCAACACCAACATCGGATTCCATTATTTTAGTACGCCAATATTTAGAATCGTTAGTGATGCCTATGGCGGAGTAACCGCTGTTTTATTGGCAACATCAATCTCTATCACAGGGAAAACTCTATCAATTAGTCGAAAAATATTATTCAGTTCCTGCTACCTCCGTGTCTTCGGATGTTTTCAAAGGCAGGTCAAGTAATTAGTAATCAAGAGTGTAAACATGTTGGTTTTTATAAATAAAAATAAATGGTAGAATAAGACCTTATTTGAAAATAATTGTGTATATTTGTCATTTCCCCCTATCATTAACAAAACATTTTGTAGAACTATCGATAGCACTATCGATAATATCGATAGTTTCGCAATTTTACTATCGATATATCGAACTCTAACATTATCGATAGTTTTCCACCTATAATTACAAGTAAATGCTTAATAGCTGACACATTTTGAACGATCATTTGTCTGCAATGAAAGATTTACTACCTTAGCTGTGTTCAAATTTACTTGTAACAAAACATCTAGCTTTATCAAAGACAGCACCATTCGTATCGAGCGTTTCAATTAATGAACATAATAAATTTGATTAAAAATGTCCGCGTGTTCTCATAAACAAAAACAAAACTTGCTTATCATAAGATACCACTTATTCAGTGATATTTGGTATTTTAGTGTTCGGTGCAGTATTCAATAAATTCTCTAAAAAAGATAACAAATTTTTGGGCAATTAATTACTTAAATATTTTAACGTAGGTATCAATTTAATGCTCCGGTCCAACTATTTAAAATATAATTAGAAAGATTTATATTTTTGTCAAAGACCAAAATCATAGTCTTAAAAATTTCGAAACTAACAGTAAAAGAATTTTTGAAATATAATAATATAAAATTTTGTTATAGTGCATATTACAAGTGCTCACGCTCACGTGATTATAGAATTCAAAAACAATTAACTGGTCACGTGAAAAATGTCATTAGAGACGCCAGCAAGCGTAATCGTAGTAGTCCAGTGTTTTGTTAGTTTTTGTCATCTCATTGTTAACAAGTAGGGTTTGTAAATCAAAGTGCCAAACCATAGGCGCCGGAACCAAATACCGCGATATGTAAACATGCTTTGCGGTGGAAACAAGTTACAAATGTTCGTAGAAGGCACCTGCTATCGCGGAATATTTGGAAGTTTGTTTTTACTTTTCCGGACCTAACACATGACGGGTCTCGCGTGTGGTATTTGGTGTTCAATGTTGTAGTTTGTATAGGATTTAATTTCAAACATGGTTGGCGCCGACCAGTAGATGGTGGGGGGGGGGGGGGGTGCTGCCCCCCTTGGCTTCGCCACTGAGGATATTTTAGCGAATTGGTTGGTTTCAAAATGATTTTTATCTTGAAAATTGTTGCTAAAATTAATTTAGTCCTATTGTAGTGTTCTTCATAAATTGTCAACAGTACTCAACAATGTATTCATAGTATAAAACTTATTCTACCTTTGTCAGTTTAAATACTTGTCTGTCAAATTATACCTATTCTAGCGATAGTAAATCTGGTCGCACACAAAACCAAAAATGACCAATCCAGGAGAAGGTGCGGATTTAGAGGGGCGCAGGGGGTGCCCCCCTAGATTCTTGTACAAAAAGGATTTCAGTAGCGAATTAAAATCGTAACATATAAATATTAACCATTCGTAGATGTTCTACAAAATATTATAAACAATAACAAACATTTGCGGATTATGTATGTTAACTATGTCTATATTAATTATACCACAAATATACCATGAATAACAGATCTATAAACGAATAGGGTATATAAAAAATGCAAGCCTTTTTTCGGCATTCTTGACTTACATGCTCTTAGATGGTTTCCGAAAACATTCCTTACTAAAGGAAACAAATAACCAAATAGGGTTTTTTTTTCGAAAAATATATTTTTTGAGAGCAAATTTTTTTGGAAAAACCTATTTATGAAATTATTCGAAAATATACCTTTTAAATGTACCTTTTTTCAAAAAATCTTAACAGCTTTTTCAAACATGCTCTTTTCAAAACGGATTTATAAAATTCTCCAAAACACATACCTATTTCGAAAATTTTTTTTTTCAAAAATAGGTATAGGTATAATTTCCGAAAATGTATTCTTTTAAAAACAGTATTAGGCTATGAATTCTACTATGTAGCTTGGAAAACGTTAAAAAAGTCGAAAAACGATCCTGAACAAACCTAAACGATCCTTTTTTGAGTTCAATCAGGTTTCCTTAGGTTTGGTACGTTACTCACTTACTAAATCACTTTTTCGAAAGGTGTTGCTTGAAAAAAGCAATATTCGAAAAGTGTTTTTCGACAAAATTTTATTTCGAAAAAGATGTTTTCTGAAAAAATGCCTTCTTGAAAGTGCTTAAAAAATTGTACTTACGTAAGTATATTTCTCCAAAAGAGCTGAAGGCATAAATAATAAAATTCTAAAATACTTACACTTTCATATTAATGAAACAATTTATTGGCCCTGTCGCATGCACACGTTTAAAAAATATATAATTTTCGATGTTAAATTAAATAAATTTTGTCGAAAAACAGCTTTATCGAAAGATATTCGGAAATGTGAAACGGAAATTTCAAAATTTTTTCGAAAATATATTTTTTAAGAATCTTTCAAAATCACATTTTTCAAAAACATAGTTTTTAAAAAATTAAATTATGAACTCTATTAACGTAGAAAATGTCAATAAAAAAATCGATCAAGGGCAAGCTCTGCTTGTACAATTAGTGTTCCGTGCCAACAGCCCCCCATTTAACCTGAGCAACCCTCATCCGCCCGATCTTCGTTCATCTACCACGCTAACGGCCGCCGCGGTGCCGTTAGGCCAATCATTAGAGCTTTTTGTGTGAAAAAAAGACTAGTAGAAAGCCACCTGTGCCATCATTTGAAAGACACTCCGTAGATATATTCTGATGTGTTTTCAACTAGCAACTCTCATTAATTAATTTGTTATTAACAATTCAGTGCAAAAAAACGCTTTTTTTTGGTCTTTTGCTTATAAAACGAAAACTATTCGAAGAATTTCAATTCCGTGAATGGAAAAGTTGTAGAGAATTAAATTACGAAGAAAATGAGAGGTGGAGCGATCCGATTGGTTTATTAGAACCGAAGAAAATCCGGAAAAAGCGGAAAATTCAGCTTTATTTTCAAAAATTCATAACTTTTTCATTTATGAAGATTAAGAGCTGAAATTTGGCACAGAAGTAGATAATTATATCAACTTTAAGTGTGCGCAAGGCAGGTGCTGTCGGACTATTAGTTTTTGCGCAAGTGCAATTTCAATTTTTTTATGCATTTTTTTGCCGGGAGCCTGCTTGCGTTAAAAATGGTCCTATTTTAATTCTAATACCGGTTGTCAAAACTAGAAGTAAAATACTAGAACTCGTATATCCCAAGTTTTCATTAAAATACAGCGAAATGGATGAAACATGCACTTGAACATCGGTGTAAATGGCCTTGGGCGCGCGAGCGAGCGAGTAGTGGGGGAAGGAGGGGAAGCGTACATGTACAGACATACAGGCGGGCCGTGCGGACGTCGCATGTTTTCACTGGCTTTTCTCAGCGACTACCGCAACTTTTTGGAAGATTCTTTTTTGATTTTGGGGTTACTGAATACGAGGACTCTGATTCTCTATTCAGATTCCACGAATAATTCAAGATAAAGCTACTATTCCGGATTTCGGAGTGGTCTAAGGATTAGAAGAGATAATATATATATATATATATATATATATATATATATATATATATATATATATATATATATATATATATATAACACGCTTAAATTTTGAATAGCTGTGTAACCGTCTAATGCGCCTCCCTCTCTCTTCTATTGTTCGGTGGTATGGGTACCGCTGTTGCCTTGGGATTCAAACGAATAGAAGAGAAAGCGACGCCAACGGTTAGATGCTACAGAGCGTTCGGAGCTGTGAGTTGTACTTTTCGATCTGATTGATCGATCTGATTGATCAATCTGCATCCGACGATGATTCTGACTTTGATAGTTTAATAGATAGCGTGCAGATCGAAGAAAATGAAATAAACTATGCGGACCTTCCGAAAAGAAGGCGAATTTTATAACTAATGTATTCGGCGCAATAATATGTTCATGTTGTTTATCATCCATTTTTAATCATATTAATAAAACACTTTTGTGAAAAAAATTGTTATGTATTATACAAGGGGAACAAAAGTATTAAATTTTAGCTCGAGGTTGTGTTGTCTCTCGACGCGAAGCGGAGGGAGACAAAAAACCGAGAGCTAAAATCTAATATTTTTCCCGTGTATAATACACTATGTTTTTCTGCGACGGGAAAAACGACGATTTAATAGTGAAAAAAACCGAGGAAAAACCCTATTATTACAATATATTAAAGTCAGAAAATTATCGATGCGAAATTTGAATGTTTAAACTGGTAGGCTGTTGTACTTATAGCGATAATTAGACCTGCGTTGCTAAGGAAACCTATAAAGTAATCAAACATGTGTCATTTTAATTCTGTGATTTGATTTAAAAATTGCAAACTTAGTGGCTGTTTAGTAGTTATTTTGAATAACATACAGTTAAAGTTAAAAAATGTCTGAAAGGAAATGTAACTTTTGTATAATAAAATATTCTAAATTTAAATATCTACCTCTACTTATGTGTATACCTATATATCCGGGAAAAATGTACTCACTTTTTTCCCGGGGAAAACAGTAATTTCATAAAAAGTGACATTTTGTTACCCGTCAACAGAGATAAAATGTCAAACGTTTTTCCCGTCACGGAAAAAAATATATATTTATGTGTTTAAATTAACAACCGTCCTGCTCGTTTATTTATAGAATAAAAATACAAGAATGTTACTCAAGAAGGTGGAATAGCAGCTTTATCTTGAATTATTCGTGGAATCTGAATAGAGGATCAGATTCCTCGTATTCAATAACCCTAAATCAAACAAAGAATCTTCCAAAAAGGTGCAGTAGTCGCTGAGAAAATCCAGTGAAAAGATGCGACGTTCCGCACGGCGCGCCTGTATGTCTATATAATATGTACGCTTCCCCTCCTTCCCCCACCGCTCGCTCGCTCGCGCGCCCAAGGCCATTTACACCGATGTTCAAGTGCATGTTTCATCCATTTCACTGTATTTTAATGAAAACTTGGGATATACGATTTATAGTATTTTACTTCTAGTTTTGAAAACCGGTATTAGAATTAAAATACGACCATGTTTAACGCAAGCAAGCTCCCGGCAAAAAAATGCATAAAAAATTTAAATTGCACTTGCGCAAAAACTAATAGTCCGACAGCACCTGCCTTACGCACACTTAAAGTTGATATAATTATCTACTTCTGTGCCAAATTTCAGCTCTTAATCTTCATAAATGGAAAAGTTATGAATTTTTGAAAATAAAGCTGAATTTTCCGCTTTTTCCGGATTTTCTTCGGTTCTAATCAACCGATCGGATCGCTCCACCTCATTTTCTTCGTAATTTAATTCTCTACAACTTTTCCATTTACGGAATTGAAATTCTTCGAATAGTTTTCGTTTTATAAGCAAAAAACCAAAAAAAAAAGCGTTTTTTTGCACTAAATTGTTAATAACAAATTAATTAATGAGAGTTGCTAGTCGAAAACACATCAGAATACATCTACGGACTATCTTTTAAATGATGGCATAGGTGGCTTTCTACTAGTCTTTTTTGCAATATATGACTTTTTTTTGCTATAATGATTGGCCTACGTCGGCATCAACGCCGTATCACATCCCGTCTGTGCGAAATTGAGTGGGGAGCGTTTCGACTGAGCCAAATTAAGAATTTTTAATGACAAAAGTTGTTCCTTACATCGTAAGAAATATTTTTTGTCGGAAAACTTTGTCTCTAAAACCAGTCGTTCAGAAATTATAAGGAAATAAACAATTAAATTGTTTACAACAATTGATCGCGCTAAAATTTTTTAATCCTGATAATTTTCGCTCAATCTACACCTAATTCTGAATGTTCATGATTTTTTTTCAGATTTTTATGAGCGATTCTTTTGATGATAAAGCCGGGGGACAGAAATTTTTAAGCGGTTTTCCCGAAAAATGTTTAAAAAATGCATTCAAAAAATACATCGTATACAGTGTGTCCACGGGAAGGTTCGGGTTTGGTGTAAATGTAAAAAAATGGAGTTTGTTAGTGACATTCGAGGAAACTTTCCTGCTTGTCCTTAAACTAAGATGTTGAAAAAATCAATCAATTTAATTAATATAGATAATTATATAGATAACATTATTGTATCAATAAGAATCGATTTTCAAAAATAGTCAAGAGTAAACTACGTCTATTATAAGAGATGTTGAAAAAAAGTGTTAAGAAAAGTAGTTTATAATTAAGAGTTATGACAGATTTTCAGTTTTCAAACAAATATGCCTACTTTAATTTATTATTTTTATTTCGATATTAAGACAAATTTATAAATACCAATAAACCAAACACATTTTAATTTTTGTTCTCTATCAATACATGTGAATTGTTTTCAAAATAAATCAAAAATTATTATTATAATGAGCAAAGTTCTATTCTATCCTTGAGAATAAAATAAAAAATCACAGTAGGCCGATTTGTTTGAAAACTGGAAGTCTGTCATAACTCCTGATTATAAACAACTTTTCCTAATACTTTTTTAGACATCCTATCTTAAAATAAAGGTAGTTTACTAGAGACTATTTTTGAAAATCGATTCTAAAAACACCCTGTATATTAATTAATTTCGTTGATTTTTCAACAAGCAGGAACGTTTCCTAGAATGTCACCATCAAACTCGAAATTTTTTTTGCATTTACATCTTACCCGAACTCTTCCCGTGGACACACTGTATATTGTTGAATTCGTTCTACAATAACCTTTCATTTGACACCCTACACGATCCTCTTGCATTTTTTTTCCATTTCCCAATTTACCCCCTGAAATTAACCCCCAGAATCACAATTCAGCTTTTTATACTCCACAGCTATAATTGGGTCACCACACTTTATCTCTGTGCTAAATTTCAAATTCTCATGTCGAGTAGTTTCCGAGAAAATCGCCTGTGACAGACGGACCGTATTCCTTTTCACGGAACACTAAAAAGATAGAAAAAGATAGTTAACAAACATTAATGAACCGTTTTTGTTTCATTGTGTCTGCTATGTTACTCTGTTTTTCAAATATGTTGTTTTTTAATATGAATATTTTAAGTTTTTTTTCGAAACCATGAAAAGATGTACTTTTAAAAATATGTTTTCTTAAGAAAAAGCAGTTTCGAAAAGTATCAAAAAAAATGGAAAAGTTGGTTTTCAAAAAAAAAACTGGAAAACACCCCCAGTTTTAGAATATTTGTATTATCGAAAAAGTTCTGTTCTCCACAAAATATATTTTCAAAGCAATGTGCTTTTAAACAATATGTTTCCGAAAAAATGTTGTATATTAGTTCAAACGGACACAATGTAGAAATAAAAAAATGCTAGAATATTTGTAGGTTAAAATGACCAACCGTTCTGTTTTTCCAAGAACAAGTTTAGATTTTTTGTCCATTATCAGAGACTATAAAGAATATAGACAAATTCTCGAATACACCGAAGTGGGACCGAAAGCGGGTCTCCCTTGAAACATTTGGGTGGGTTTACTGGTTTATGGTTTAGGAATTGGATTGTTCACCATTTTAAATATATATATATATATATATATATATATATATATATATATATATATATATATATATATATATATATATATGTATATATATATATATATATATATATATATATATATATATATATATATATATATATATATATATATATATATATATATATATATATATATATATATATATATATAGAGGGTAGTCGTTGCTAACTAGTTAGGAAGTGAATTAGTAATATTGGGTTGCGCAGCAAATGAAAGAATACTCTTTAAAGTTGTTCCAAGCTTTCGAAAATATTTATTTTCATCTTCAGGGAGACTACAAAGAATTGCTAGTATTAAACATGGTTCTTATATTAACCATTGTTTTAAGTGAGCTTATAAGCAAATTTATTACTTCCAACTTAGTTGAGGATGTTCATTAACGGTGCTAAAGTATTATCTAGGGAATCAGTGAAGTCCTCCAGAGTGGGATCGAAAACCAAGCGTCATTAATTATTTAATTATTCTAAATTTACATTTATTACACAATAGCACAGACAGATTAAAATTACATGAAAGTCATTAATTAAAAAAAAGAAGAAAATTAAAATCATTTCTTTCTCAGTTTTTTGAAATTCATTTTAGCCATGCGGCACGCGATGACATACTGATTTGATTGAGCGGGAAACTCACTATGGACTGTCATAATACTGATATAATACACAGATGTCGCTAATAACTGACTTCTGACAGTCCATAGTGAGTTTCCCGCTCAATCAAATCAGTCTGTCATCGCGTGCCGCATGGCTAAAATGAATTTCAAAAAACTAAGAAAGAAATGATTTTTAATTTTCTTCTTTTTTTAATTAATGACTTTCATGTAATTTTAATCTGTCTGTGCTATTGTGTAATAAATGTAAATTTAGAATAATTAAATAATTAATGACGCTTGGTTTTCGATCCCACTCTGGAGGACTTCACTGATTCCCTAGATAATACTTTAACACCGTTAATGAACATCCTCAACTAAGTTGTAAGTAATAAATTTGCTTATAAGCTCACTTAAAAGAATGGTTAATATAAGAACCATGTTTAATACTAGCAATTCTTTGTAGTCTCCCTGAAGATGAAAATAAATATTTTCGAAAGCTTGGAACAACTTTAAAGAGTATTCTTTCATTTGCTGCGCAACCCAATATTACTAGTTCACTATATATATATATATATATATATATATATATATATATATATATATATATATATATATATATAGTGTATATATATATATATATATATATATATATATATATATATATATATATATATATATAGTACATATATTTACATATATATTTAATGGCGGACAAACAAATTCCTAACCCATAAACCAGTAAAATTCCAAAATGTCTCAAGGGAGACCCGCTTTTGGTCCATTTTTATTACAGGCCAGTGTTCGTCTATGTATTATTTAGTCTTTGCCATTATAAAACAGTGTTCATTTTTTAGAACCCTAAGCAATAAAAAAATAATGTCGCACGCCCAAGCGAACTTGCCCGTTTTTTTTTGGTCTATGCTTTTGTGTAGCTCAAGGTGACGTTGCGAACCCCCCCCCCCCCCCCCCAAGATAAAATTCTAAATCCGAACTTGTCGAGAAGTAAATTTCTAACAAACTGTAAAGATTAAGCGTAGGCTTCCCAAGGGCCATGAGTTTAACATATACATATTATAAAGGTAAATATCATTTTAGGTGGTAAACAAAGTTGTTTTCTTTAAATTTTGTTTAAAACAAATTTTCAAGAGGGCTTTAGATCATCTGTGGAAAACAAATCTCTCAGTGGAATATTTTTCCCCTGGCTATTTAACCGATTTCAAAAGAAATTAATTATTTTCGTTTAAAAATATTCATGATTTTTTAAATGGGATTTGACAAAAGGGAAAAGTTTGTATGCTTCATTCAAACTTTAAGGAATAAACATAGAAGTAACGGCTTAACTAAGGGGGTGCTTGGGGAGCTAAGCTCTCTTAAAACTAAAATTAGCCCCACATAAATGTTTAGACACTTTTCAATTATATAAATATATAGTGCCTTTGGACCTTGGACAATATTGACATTACGTAAAATCACCAGTGCGTAAAATAAAAAAAAACTGCCTCACAGTAGCTTTAAAAATGTTCCGCATGCCTTGAATGATAATATCTAAAACTAGAAAAAGGTGATAAAGGTACTGAAAGGTATATATTAAATTACTCTTGTCAAAAATTTGTTATATTTGCATTTTCTTAAGAGAAAGCCTTAAATATGGTTTATACCCCCCAGCAAAGAGCGTTTATGGTAGAAAGTCACTTTACAAAAGGCAGGAGAGTTGATGGCCAGTTGGTGTATTTAGTATATGAAGCTCTGAAAGAATTGCAAGATGAACTTTCTGAAGAGTTAGTTGACTACGACCAATTTCGTCATGTTTTATCAAATTGCCTAAGTTTATTTAGACAGACCGGTAACGTTAGTAGGAAAGAGGACAGTAGCCGACCAAAAGTTCGAACCAACGAAAAAATTGAGGAAGTAAGGAAAATTGTAGAAGGGCAGCCTCAAACCCCAATTCGACATCTAAGTCAGCAGTACCTAAATGTTTCCTATGGCACTTACAATATAATTTTGAATTAGGACTTGGATCTTCATGCTTACCATCTTAGCTCTGTACAAGAGCACCTGTGTGCAAAATAATAGCAGTGAGTCTATTGCATTTAGTAAAATTTGGGGAAAAAATACTGTCGTAGTAAATCCTGTTATTTAGTTTTAGTAAAGTAGCAGGTAATATATTGCAACATAATATTTTCCACTAACATAGGTTTTGCTTCAGGCTTGATTAATAATACGTATTTTTATAAACAAAGGTCTATCGTGACTGTGCAAAAAATACGAGTAGCAGTGTTAACAAAAGTAAACAAAATTTTCAAACAACAAAGCAGGAATAAGTCTATTACATAATTAACTCAGTTTTAATAGTTAATTGTATACCCTTATAAGCTAGTACTGCCGCATAACGCCGAGGCATGGCGTTCACCAGGTTTTGGCATCGTTCTAGGGTGATCCGAGGCCATGCGGAGTTCACCATATTATGCCAAAGTTCGGTAACAGTAGTTGGCTTTCCTTGCTGGAGCATTCCGAGGTGCCGGGATTACTCTCGAAAAATATTTAAAGGGATTTTTTTATTGTTTAGAGTACTTCTATAGAGTTTCGAGGTAATAGGACCATTTAATATTTTTTCTCCATACAAAATTTGAACCCCTGTTTCACCCCCTTACGGGTTGAATTTTGAAAAACCCTTCCTTAGTTTACGCCTACGTTATATAAGAAACCTCTGTGCAAAATTATAAGCCCACCCAGCGGGCTGTTCGTTGATACGTCAGTCAATCAGTCAGTCAGTCAGTCAGCTAGTCAGTTAGTCAGTTTCTTCTTTTATATATGTTAGACTCATATGCCAAATTCGTCCATTCGCCAGAATAAATACTCAGTTCGCGAAATTGGCAAAAAGTAGAGTGTCACAAAGTTAGAGTTTTTAAATGGGACACCCTAGATTTTTGAATTCTACGTGTAATTTCATAACTTTTTCATTATTGGTTTAATACATGAAGAAGTCATAGTTTTCAGGATAATTCGACTTGTAATGAAAATTTAGCATTTGCAAGCATCTCTTTGTTGTGAAAATACTACTTAAATTTTGACTATAAGCTATTCATAATTTGTAACTTGAGCAAACTGAGTCATAAAAACATATCCACTATGAAAAATTTGACATCTCATTTACAGAGTGTTTTATTTATAGGTCCAAATTCAGAAAACTTCTAATTAAAAAATGTCCCTTTTATCAAATGAAACACCCTATATATTTTTCTGCCATCTGGTAGCTCGTCAAAAACCCTTCACATTTTGTAAAGAATTTCCTATCCCTACCTCTAATAGTTTTTGAAATATTTTGATTTTTCGGGATTTTCTGTTCTCGTTATAGAATCTTTTGTCAGTTGATCTCAGTAACCATGGAAATCAAATGAAAATAATGTTAGTGGACGCCATTACCAATCAGATCGGTTTTAAAGTCAAGCGTTTTTACTGTAATAGCTATTTATGCCATCAGTTACGAAATGCCTAATTTTGTGTAACGCGTGAGATTTTTGCGGAACGAACGAAGTGAGTTCCGCAAAAACTCACAAGTTACACAAAATTTCATTTCGTAACGTATTGCATACAAGATTTTTTCTAATTTTGAAGAAAGTAATAAAAAAATAAAGTTTAATATAATTGATAAAAATTTTAAAACATAAATCTAGTTTGTTGCTGTTACTTCATGTTAGTTGTCAGTTTGACATTTTGTAAAAAAGTCTAAACGGAAGGTTTTTAGCGAGATTGATATATTTTTAGTTTTATTTTTAAAAAATGAGTGATTCAGGATCTGAAGAGCTACCAAGCGATATTGAAGAGGCAGCAGGTAATGCTTTAGTATCAGTAATTCCCAAAAAGTCAAAGGCAGTTTATGATTTGGCATACGAAAAATTTGTTACGTGGTGTGATGAGAAGAAAATTAAACATGTTAATGAGAAAGTTTTACTTGCATATTTTGAGGGTAAGAAAGATCTAAAAGTTTCCACATTATGGACACTTTACTCAATGTTAAGGTCTGAACTAAATCTGAAAAGGAATATTGATATTAAAAAATATACAAATTTGGTAGCATATATTAAAAGGCGAGCGGACGGGTACAGTGCTAAAAAGTCAAAAGTTTTTAGTAAAGAAGATTTTGCCAAATTTTTAGTGGAAGCTGATGACAAAGAATACTTAATGGCTAAGGTTGCAATGATTATTGGAATGGCAGGAGCGTGCAGAAAAGCAGAATTAACATTTCTTCCAGTTGAAAATGTTATAGACGAAGGAAGCCATTTTCGTGTTGATATCCCACCTTCAAAAACAAAAGTTATACGGCAGTTTGCAATTACCACTGGAGACATTGAAAATACGAATCTTGTTGAAATATTAAGAAAATATATTAAGTTGCGTCCCCAGATTCTTAAACACAACAGATTTTTTGTAAAATATGCGAATTGAAAATGTACCAGAAATCCTGTGGGAATTAACACATTTAGCAGTCTGCCAAAAGTTATTGCACAATTTCTTGGTCTTTCAAATCCTGTTCTATATACTGGCCACTGCTTCAGAAGAAGCTCTGCCACTTTCCTAGCAGACAGTGGCGCTGCTATTTTAAAATTAAAGAGGCACGGAGGTTGGAAATCTAGCTCTGTTGCGGAGGGGTATGTTGAAAATTCCATGAATAATAAAAAACTTATAGCGCAAGAAATATTTGGTAAAACATCTAATGCAACGTGCGTCGTCTCCCAAATAACAGCAAGTTCGAGCAATGAAAAAAGTATGTCGTCGGGAATTAATTTAAATAATTGCAATAATTGTGTTATCAATATTTATAATAATTAATTAATTTATAATTTATGTTGTTATCGTGTATTAATAATAATTAATTAATTTATAATTTATGTTGTTATCGTGTATTATAACAGTTTAATAAATAGAATAATTCTTTTTGTCACTAATTTTGAAATACATTTTTCGTCACCAATTGCATAAAATTTTACTTTATGTAACTAGTTACAAAAAGTAAGACGTTTCATAACGTCAATCAGTTTTACAAAGTGTCACTTTAAATGTCAAAATTAGAAAAAGTATATTGTTCAGTTATTTAAACTTAAAATGAATTTTTCCAAAAATGAATTAATCGATATCATTTATGTCCGGTAAAAATTGTCTTTTGTCGAGAGATTATACAGGACGAAATATTCTGAGCGGCGAACACCCAGTCCTCAGAGTTTTCAAATTCAACGGCAACGGCAATGCGCAAATATAAATACCACCCGTACCATATTGACTTACGTACATCAGCAACTTCACGATGAAGATTCTCAAAGGCGCGTAACTTACTGCCAATAGTTACGTGCCCAAATTAAAGTAAACCAAAATATTTAAAAATTAATAATGTATTCAGATGAGGCTACATTTAGAAGTAACGGTGCTGTCAGTAGCCAAAATAATCATTATTATGCAACGGAGAACCCACACTGGGTCCGTGAAGTTCAACACCAAAACCATTGGTCGGTTAATGTGTGGTGCGGCATTCTTCACAACAGAATTATAGGGCCATATTTTTTTAATGAGCCTATAAAAAGACCTACTTATTTATTTCTCTTGCAACAGGAGTTGCCAAGACTATTGGCAGAAACAGACTTTGATGAACATCAATATATGTGGCTTCAACAAGATGGTGCTCCCTCCACTTTAATCGTAAAGCCAGAAGGTATTCGGATCAGCACTATCCTCAAAGATGGATTGGCCGCGGGGGTTTTTGTTGCATGGCCACCAAAGTCTTGTGACCTTTCCCCGTTAGATTTTTTTTTGTGGGGCTACATAAAAGACACGGTATATATCATACCACCTACGACAAGGCATGTCATGAAGAATAGGATTAGGGATATATGTCAAACAATAGCACCAGCCATGTTAGACAATGTCCGGGTAAATATCATTAGAAGAACTGACACGTTTAGTGAGCAAGAAGGACATCTATTCGAACATTTGTTAAGAACAAACTGATTTTTTTAGAAACTGATTTTTTTTTAGGGTTACAGTTACCAAAAATTATGTGTACATTACGTTTTAGTGTAAATGTACAGATACCTACATATGTTTGTATTTAGTTAGTTTTAGCTACAGGGTTTTACTTCTACCGCGAAGGGAAGTAGGTAGGTACCCATTATTTATTGTATTCCAAATGTCAAACAAAATATTTCAAAAACTGCTAGCGATAGGGATAGAACATTCTTTATTAAATGTAAAAAGGTTTTGAAGAGTTAGAAGATGGCAGAAAAATATAAAGGGTGTGGATATGTTTTTTTGACTTAATTTACTCAGAATACAAATTATGAATCGCTTGAAGTCAAAATTTAAGTAGTATTTTCACACCTAAGAGATGCTTGCTAATGTTAAATCATTAGAAGTCGAATTATCTTGAAAGCTATGACTTTTTCGTATATTAAACCTAGTGGAGAAGTTATGAAATTACATGTAGAATTTAAAAATTCATTCAAATATGGGGTGTCCCGTTTTAAAATATATCACTTCGTGACACCCTACTTTTTGAACGCACCCTGTATAATTCAAAATATTTTTAAAATGTATGTATATAATATCGATGGAAGAGAAGAAATCGGTGCTGTTTAAAATATTTTTTATTTATTTTGTGCCAAGAATAAGAAAAATAATTTTTTATGTTCCACGAATATAAAAGAAAAACTTTTATTACATACATGTAAAAAAGAAAAATATTAACATATTATGGGATCTTCACACCAATAAAACCAAATCTATACTTATGACAATGTGGAAGCACAAAGAAATATTATTAGCATTGTCTTGTATTTTATTATGTTAATACACTAGCTTCCGCCTGCGACTTCGTTCACGTGGTATAGGTCATAATAGTGTACTTCAGATGTCATGATTATGGAAACTTGAGTTATTTTAGACCAGCTTGCGTCCGCGACTTCGTCCGCGGCATAAAAATTGTTCACCATTACAGAGTTTGAACCCCCATTTTACTCCCTTAGGGGTCGATTTATTAAAAACTGTAAAACACGTTTTCAATCATTTATTTCTTGGAGTACTTCTATAAAGTTTCCAGTTAATAGGACCAATTAATATTTTTTCTTCATGCAAACTTTCAACCCCCTTATGACCCCTTTAGAGGTTGAATTTTGAAAAATCCCTTCTTAGTGAGTCTCTACATTATAAAATAAAAGTACTGACCAAATTTCATATTTATAGCATCAGTGGTTTCGGCTCGGCGATGATGAATCAGTCAGTCAGTCAGTCAGGACATGTTATTTTATATATGTATATAGATTAGGTTAGTGTATCTAGAGATCGGATTTCAATATTGCATGCCGCAAAAATCGAGGCCGGGCTCAGGTAGCTGATGGAAATGGTAAATGAAATTAATATTAGATTTTGTCAGGTTGTATTGCTCCTAAAAATATTATTTTTTTTTTAAATGAACAAACTACACAGAAGGAAAAGCACTGAAAAGTATGAAATAATATTGTTACGTATTTATTACTGCGGTTTATGGTCAACTTAATTATGTTCATGTTTATGAGAACATGATTTTTCTTTTTAGTGCACCTATTCTGCCCCCCTTCATCTTATCACCCCTCTTTAAATTTGTAATGCCCATGTTATATTATATATTCTGACTTCAATAACCCCAAAAATGACATATTAGTTAACATTTTTGAAGAAATTCCCACCCGCCCCTTTTACTTCTCTGACCTCAATAACCCCGAAAATGTTACATTAGTTAACATTGTTGAAGAAATTTCCAGAAGCTTTTTACCCCCCCCCCCCCCGTTAATTTTCTTAACATATATTACATAAAATTAAATTTTTTGACCTTAATCACACCGAAAATTACATTTTTGGAGAAATTGCTGATCGCTCCCTACCCCTCAATTTTTTACGATTTGTTAAACTGTTAATCTGACTATCAAATTAGATTTTCTTACTTCAATGACACATTTCCCAGCTGAAGCTTTTTATTACCCCCCCCCCCCCTCGTTTAATTTTTTGAACATATATGTAAGACAAAATTATATTTTCTGAGCTTAATAACCCCGAAACTGACATATTAGTTATTATTTTTAGAGAATTTTCAGCTGTTGGACAAAATTCGATTTTTGGACCAAAAATGATACATCTAATATTTTTGGAGAAATTCCCATCCGCTCCTTTTTATGAGAGCTTTTCTGTGCTTAATAACCCCGAAAATGAGATACTAGTTAACATCTTGGAAACATTTTTAGCCGCTTCTTTTTATGCCCCCCCCCCCCCTACGTTATTTTTCTTAATATTTATTACACAAAATTAGACTTTTTACCTTAGTAACCCCGAAACTGGCATATTAGTTTACATTTTTCGAACAAATGGCCCAGTACTCCCTTTTTATCCCCCCCCCCCCGTAAATTATTTTACCATCTGCTAAACAAAATTAGATTTTAGATAGTAATCTCACAGTCTTGTTAAAAATATTTTTAATATTTTCTGTGTACAGTGTCTTTCCAATGAAGTCCGTTCTTGAAATGTAATATTCGAATTCAGTACAGTTACAAACATCGAAGCCCCATTTCACCCCCTTAGGGGCTGAATTATTGAAAACTGTAAAACATGTATTAAACTATTGTTTAGAGTATTATAGAGTTTCGAGTTAATAGGACCATTTAATATTTTTTCTCCATACAAAGTTTGAACCCCTGTTTCATCCCCTTAGGGGTGGAATTTTGAAAAACCCTTCCTTAGTTTCCGCCTAAGTTATATAAGAAACCTCAGTGCAAAATTATAAACCCACCCAGCGGTGTGGGCTGTTCGTTTTCACGTCAGTCAATCAGTCAGTCAGTCAGTCAGTCAGTCAGTCAGTCAGTTTCTTCTTTTATATATGTTAGACTCATCTGCCGAATTCGTCCATTCGCCAAATAACTACTCAGTTCGCGAAATTAGGAAAGTCAAATAATAATCGGTTGCCGAAAATATGTTCTGCTTCGGCATTTGTGTAAGGTAAATTATACAATCTGCCAACAGATTCATTTGCTTTTGCTCAAATGCCAAACCTCAACATATTTCGGCAACTGATCATTCCGATTTAACATTTTGCTAATTGCTAGAAATGCTCCGGCCTCGAATGAAATTACAAATAATTATAAAAATACTATGGGACAGGAAAAAAATATTTCTCAGCAACTGGTTATAACTCAAATGAAAGTTTTAATATTTTCTATTTATTGTAACAGGAGGAACTACCATGACACTTGCTGTTACATTTGACATTGCCTGACACACATTTGCACTTTTTATTTTGACATTGTTTCTTGCAATCACATCTTGTAAACCCTTACTTGGATCTAGTTTCCTTAGCAGCAATCTGTCTCATTGAAGATGACGTTGATGGAATATCTTCCGCAGTTAGAAATTCATTTTATTACAACTGTAAGAGAGAATTTCGCTTTTACATTAGAGCATTTAACAAAAATCGAAATATTGCTGACCTGAAACTCATTTCTAGTATACATTTTCTTCAGAATGCCCTTAACTGTACTTAGTTTATAAAAACCATCTTCTTCAGAAATGACCATACATTAATATTTCTAGGTGACGGCAAATATAGATGATGCACAGTCGGCGAAATTTAAAACTAACAATGAACATTTGCCAAAATATACTCATATTCGGCATTTGAGCAACTATGGATTGCTCAGTTCGCGAAATGTGTAAATCAGCTTAAACAGATTCCGAAATAGGACATATTTTCGGCAACCGATTATTCGACTTTGCTCATATCGCGAACTGAGTATTTATTTCAGCGAATGGGCGAACTCGGCATACGAGTTCAACATATATATAAAGATAATTAAATACAATACTAATAAACTAAATACTATTTATATGGCAAAACATTGGAAAACTTTGTTATTACAAACGTTGCGAGTATTTCTCCAAACAATTCAAAGTGTCCTTAAGATTGAATTACAAGATCAGTATCGGATCAAGCAAAATATGTAAATGCCATTGTCATTTCAGACGAACTTATTCGCGCGTTCGTGGCGTAAGGATAACAAAAGACACTTTGACTTAGTATACGAAACCTCTCTTAACTTTTAATTATCTTAGAAGCTCTACTCTTAAGCTGTTCATATTTCACTTCCGACCCGAAATATCTCAAAGCGACTAATTGTTTACATTAAAAGGGTCTCTTTATTATTTAGAAATATAAACAAATGCTTAACTTTAATTAAGAAATAAATGAAATACGGCAAACTTTCATAAATAGATCACCGCTATTTTACCAAAATGGCAATTGCCTTAAAAAAAGAGTCATTCAGTTTCCTTGTTTATAAAATTAAAATATTCAAATTATAAACAAGAAATAGAAATATCATTGACCTTCAGCAAGAGGAGACAATAGTATTTATTTATAACTACCCTTTTGTTTGCTTCATACATTATGCGTGTGTAGGATAAAGAAAGCTGTAATTCCGTCTCGGCGCCCGCCACCGCAACGGATTTCCTGTATTCTTTATTCCACTAGGCAAACCTTTAATAATATTTTTTTTTTCAAAAAAATTAAAAAACTTCACCAGAAAAAGCTCTAAAAAGTATGAAATAATATTCTTTCGTATTAATAACTGTGATTAATGCATGGTAAACCTAATTTTGTTCAAAGTTAGGTAACTTGTACACCGAAGTTCTGAACTTTTAGTTATTTATTACTAAGCCTAATGGCCAGCCTAATAGCGTTCGACTTTTAGAAATTTGTACACAAAAGTTGAACTTTAAAGTAAGCCCAACTTCTTATTAATTGTTTATGAATTATCATTATGGATCCTTATACTGTATATTATAAGCTTCTGATTCTGAAAATCGGGGTTCCGAACCCTTAAAATATGGGACAACCCCCGAAACTTGGAAAAATCACCCCTGCTGATTTCAAATATGGTCATGGCAAAATCGTTAAATTTAATCTAAGGGTAGGAAATGCATTAAAATAGGGGTTAAAATGGAACCCTAGGGAAAAAATTAACGCGTTTAGGTTGGGTTTTTGTTTATTTACTATTTCTTGTAAACAAATTTTACATCATTTTGTCGACAATTTTTAAATCTTAAGAAGAAAAATGTATTAGTAGAACGTTACAGGCATTTAAATTTTTTTAAAATTATATTTTAGGTTTAAAAAAATTCAAATGACTATAACTTTCTACTAACACATTTTTTCTCTTAAAATTTAAAAATCTCCGACAAAATATTGTAAAATTTGTTTAGAAAAAATAATAAATATAATACCTAAACGCGTTAATTTTTTCCCAGGGGTGGCTCACCAAAGATGCAATTTTGTTTTCGCAAATTACAAATTTTTTTCCCTCCAAAACATTCCCAGTGGGCTCACTATTAAAACCCCTAAATTTGGTATGGGTCCTGTAAGTAGGAAGAGAGATATATAACTTTAAAGTTTCACCAGCCGCGACTGATGGTCAACCTAATTTTGTTCAGTTAGATAACTTGTACACCGAAGTTCTGAACTGAAGTCGGCGCTATCAGAAGAATCAGAAGCTTATAATATAAGAAATATTACAGCCTCTTGAAACACCATATTCCGCTATTTAAATGAACTATTTCTTAAAAAAAAAATTTTCGTGTTGACTAGTCCATTTCTCCACACAGTTGACCCTGACGCACCATTCCGCAAGTTTATGGAAAAGATTCTGTCTGGAAAAACTAAAAATCACGTAAAATATCACTACACACGTATATTTCGACCTGCGTGGAAAGTACAAACATACGCCGAAGATTTCTTAATGACGTGAAGCGACGTTGCCACTCTCACTCTAAATTTCGGCACCGTGCAATGCAAATAAATTACTAAAAATTTATTATCCCAAAAAAAAATTATCTATAATATTTGTATATTTTATTAATCCTTAGCCATATGCCTGTGGTATTTATAATTGTAGATAAGTATTAACCCACAGTAATTGCATTATTTTAACCGAGTCTATCAATCCTCAAATATTCTACATAAGTGAAAGCCTGGCTTCAGCCTTTCTTAAAGAAGCGGGATATAGGGCTCCCCAGATTTCCTTACATCAGATATTGTCAATAATGGGTAAATAAGTTTTTAAATGCATTTCGGCTTTACAGATATAAAATTTTATCTTTCACAAGTGCATTTTTTTAGTCAGAGGCGTAATATGAATGTTTTCAAATAACATTTTTGGAGTAGGTATATCTAATAAGCGGTAAAGTTGCTTTGAGAAATTAAAAATCCTGCCTTAACTACGCTTTTAGCTGTAAAGAGTAAGTAAAGCTAATAAACGGTTGAATGCAAACGCCTACTAAATATTATACCTTAAACATCGCATCTCACATATATTTTTTATTATTCCGACTAAGCACTTGTAGTATTTGGTAAGTTTCTACGGTTTGCTCCTTTAGTGAACTTTGCCGTAGTCAACAGATGTTTTTATAAAAAGAAAGCAACCGTTCTGCATGTAATAATGTAATAGGAAACTATTTTGCCAATCGTTTAAGGCTTTATTTTTCTCATATTGTATGTTAATGTCCTGTAATATCGTCAAATGGGTTTTTTCTCTAAAATGAGTGTAAACCTTTCACAAACTTTTATACTACTGCTGTCTTTTAGCGCTTGTAGCCTAGAATGTATCATATTCACACTATTTAGAGATTCGGCTAAAGACTTTCTTCTGTACTGTGTTGAGTGATTCTACTACGACCGCGTAGAGTTCAATTTATGATCAAACTCAGCATTTTGACATTTGATAATCACAGATGACATCAACGCTGGATATTGGTTCCTTCGATAAGTCAATAGATCAGTAATGGGTTGGCAGGGGGCGTATCAAGCGGACACGACTGGTCGCGTCGTTTTATTTGAGTTTTATTTAAGTGTTTTTTTTTATATTCTTACAACCCACGAAGGCAGCAAGCCTGAGTACTAGGGTACCGTGGGTTGTATATCACGCGCCCGACTCACACACCCAGTGCTGGAAACATCCCTAAGGATTTCACCAGCCCTTTAAGAGGGTGTGTGGGGTGGTAACTCATCCGGCGAGGAAGAATTCCTCTACCACCTTCCTTCATTCATTCACCATGCATTTCGTTTTTTATCGTACAGCACCGGAATCGAACCGGGTACCGCCGTGATTGAGTGGGCCTGCTTCGCATCTCAGCGGCGTTACCCACTTGGCCGGTCGGTTTGCGATGTACGGGTTTTACCCGTGTGTTTTTTGTATAGTGTATGTTTTAAACATTTTACTTTTGGATTTTATGGGTTTCAGAAACTAGATTTTCTTAGTGTTTATTATTCAAGTTGAACGGTGGGTACAAGTCCGGTCCTGTCTGTTAGCCAACCTCTAAACGTAGAATAGACCAGACTTCAACAGGGTGCCATAAATTACAAATGATTTGGCCACCATATTGCGAGATATAAGAAAAAAGTTTACTATATTCAAATTTTTTTGCTTTCTTAGCCCTTTGGCAAGTCAACCCTGATACTGTATTTAAACGATTTTCATCAGTCCCTGATAATGCTAGTATGGCTAGCGAAACGCGCGTCGGTTGTAAAATTTTTTAAGTTTTATTCTGTGGCACAACTGCATTTGTTTGAAAATAAAGCAGCATAAGAATAGCATTAACATAACATTTCTGAAAATTAAAATTGATTTTTCCTAAAATAAAACATTTTCTTGAAATAAATCTAAGATCTTTGAAAGTAAAATCATTTCTACTTAGAAATTAAGAGTAACTACAATTAAAATGTACTTAAGTTTCACAAAAGTAAACAGTCTTGTGGAAATAAAACAAGATAATCCTATTGAGTGCTGTTACAAAGTCATTTTAAAGTAAAATGAGATAATCGATTACGATTCCTGAGCTTCTAATTTAGAGAAAAGTTTGAAACTTACTAATAAAACATTTTCTTTTAGGTTAAAAGCGTATTTATTCAGATAAAACCAATTCCGGTCAAACGAAAACTGTAATTCTAATGTAATAATAATAATAATAATAATAATAATAGTCTCCTTTTTATAGCGTTATGCGTTGGGAGATAACAGGTACTACTCATATTACTAGGGCAGAACGGTCTACTAGTGCAGAGTAATGTGGTTAGCAGTACGCTTCAACCGCCTATTTTTACAAGGATCTAGATACACCCCGGCAATATCGACTGGAATGCTTCGCGCCTGCGTAGTGTAAGACGAGTTGATTTTAACCTTAATTTTAACCTTGTTTTTTTAAATTTCAATATTTGGCGCTGTTTCCGACTTGAGCTTGGCCTGTTCCCCAAAATTCCCTAAACAAATCATCCCGGAAGTCGAACCATGCCGATTGCTCGGCAATACTTGATAATATATATTTCCCCGTCCAATGCTTGGGATTTTGAGTAGTTGTATTACCGGGATTACCAATACTATAAAAACAAATTTGCACCTGAACAAGTGCTAAATTCGTTGCCGACATACCTTTTAGAGCCGATCTAATTTTCTTAATGACAAAAATTTTAAAAAAGTTCACCCGAGCCCAGCATTGAACCCACGACCTATCGGTTCGTTGGCGGATACTTTACCTCTGGACTACGGTATTGAGTCAAGAAATTTGGTAAACGTGTTATAAGTGCCTCATAACTTATGTTTTTGAGGTTACGCTTGTTTACTGCCACTACGCAGGCGCGAAGCTTTCCAATCGATATTGCCGACGTATCTAGACCCTTGTCCTATTTTTACCCCAGTGCTTTACCCCCTGGTACTAATTTGAAGGCTGATGAAGTGCCTCCGCAGCCACGCAGGCAGGCAAGTACTTTTACTTTACTTTTAAAAGATTTTTATTTTTTCTATTTGCAATATATATATATATATATATATATATATATATATATATATATATATATATATATATATATATATATATATATATATATATATATATATATATATATATATATATATATATATATATATATATATATATATATATATTGCAAATAGAAAAAATAATATATATATATATATATGCCATGCATATATATATATATATATGCATGACATTAATGCCTACACTTTTACACAGTGGCGGCTCGTGACTTTTTTATTTGGGGGGGGGGGGGCACAATAATACAAATCAATAAATAATAACTACTTAAAAAATTGTAAAACAGTCTTTTGTAATAAATATTGCACTGAGTTTATTTCTGATTAAATTTTTTGGAAACGGCGGATCGGGAAAACCCAAAAGTAAGAACAAAACAAAATACACAGTACCTACTAGAATTGCTAGAATGAAAGTGGGACAAATCTGCTGTGACCCCGGAGATAAGTTTTGATCGCCGGCGGTCGCGTTCGCCGTGGTGTGACACGCAAGGAAAGAGGTATTGAGGCGCGGCGTGTATTATTTCTTTTTGGATTTTGATAAAAGATTTTTTATTTGTCGACAATCTAGGGTGGGCAAGTGCCCTTGTGCCCTTTAGGACCAGCCGCCACTGCTTTTACATATATTCAAAAATAAGGGGGTAGTTCTCACAACCACCAGGACAACACAGCCAGGCATAATCCGACTGGGGCTGATCTTGACCCAGGCATTTCCGACTTATAGTTCAAAGGACACCAGCCTTTTTCGTGACCTTTCAATTTTATTATAAAATTTTAGAAAATACCACTTAAAACTGCTACTCGGTCGTTAAACCTTTTTTGTTGTTATCAAAGATAAATAAAAACATATTATTAGTATATTCATTCGAAAAAGCTTCAGGAGAACCAGACAGGATGATTCCGCATTTTTGTGTTCATTTAAAAAAGGTTTATGACAGAGTTACATAATGGGGAGTATGGAGGAACAAAGGAGTACCACAGAAGCATGGAGAGATTGTCCAGAACATGTATACAGGAGCTAGGATACAGGTAATGCACGATTGGCAGGTGGAAATTTCCAATTTGACTTGCACGAGGGTTCGACTTGAGACCGTATACATATACAATATGTCCACGGATGGGGTAGACAAGAGGACAAATGGAAAAAAAGTGAAATACGAAAAATGGTCGTTCTTTATCAAAAAATTTACTTGCTTAAAAAATAAGATCCACTATGCTAAAAATTTGTTTTTTTTGTACAGGGTATGCAAAAAATACATAAACGGAAAATTTGGTTAAGAGCAAAGTTACGTCTTTTTTTAAATTTTAATACAAAACGTTAAATAAAAATTGTTTTAAATTTTATAATAATTCTTATTCGAGATTTTCAAGCAAAAATTTAAAATTTCTAAATTACGCTTTTAAAATCAAAATTTTTCAAAATGTGTCTAAGGGAAATAAAATTCGTCCTTTCAAACCAATTTTTAGCCAAACTTTGGGAGATAGTTACAAACGCTTGGATTTTGGTTTGTAGGTCGGTGTTGAAATTCTAAGTAACAAAGTGAACTTTCATAATCTGATAATGTTCTTAGCTGAGTCAACCTTCAGTACAAATGATACTGTAGCATCTCAGCATGTGTGATACTGGGGTAGGGAAAATCCAGAGTTTAGAATTGCGAACCGTAAATGTTTGGTAAGCCATTTTCTATTATGGGATTATAACATTTTTTTTACATTACATGTAACAGACACTCTTATTTACATATGCCGGAGTAATTTTTGTCACACAAGTTAAAAGAACTGCCTATTCAATATCGCCGAAATATGTATGTATTTTCAGCGCGATGGGTGTCCTGCACATTATGCTGCAGAAGGGATTGGCTCAATCGCAAATTTGGAAATCGGTGAATGGGCTGAAATGGTCCAATTTTGTGGCCCCTTAGGAGTTCCGATTTGACAATTTGTGGTATGTTTCTCTGGGGGCGCATTTAATAACTAACATATGAAATACCCATTGAAAATCCCGAAGAAGTTTTAAAGCAGAGAATTTAAAAGCGATAGAATCGATTACACAGGAAGAAATAAGAAGAAGATCTAGCCACTAAGAAATGTTTCTCGAATATTACAATTATTATTTAATATTCTATTACTAATTTTCTTTAACCTTTATGAGTCTGTAATTGTGGATTATAAATATTTTATTGCTCTAAAGACATCATTTTTATTATTTTAACAAAAACTTCACAGTTATCAAAGGTGTAATCAAATAAAAAAGGTGCCAATGTGAATTAGAAAAATTTTGATTTTAAAGCGTAATTTAGAAATTTCAAACTTTTACTTGAAAATCTGAAATAAGAATACTTTTAAAATTTAAAACTAGTTTTTGTGCACGTTGTGCATTAAAATTGAAGAAAGGCAACTTTACTCCTATAATAGGTAATCAAATTTTACGTTTTTGTATTTTTTGCACACCCTGTATAAAAAAAACAAATTTTTGCCATTTGGGATTTTATTTTTAAAGCAAGCAAAAGCTTTTATAGAGAAGGACCATTTTTCGTATCTTTCACTTTTTGGTCCATTTGTCCTCTTGTCTACCACATCCGTGGACATACTGTATACATAATTAATGAATGAATGGTTGTGAATAATAAGTAAATAAATAAATAAATAAATAATGTAGGTATCTACTCTTTGCCATGGATGTCATATGAGTCATGATGACAAGCAAGTGAGAGATGAATCCGTTGGTGCATAATGTTTGCGGTTATATGTAGCACCACCAGGGATGACGTCGAACGGAAAGTGGAGAGTTGGAGGAGATAACAGTCCAAAAATTAGCAGGAAAAAATTGAATATATTATAGAATTCAATAAAGAAGACAGAGTCGAAATAGGGATGTAAGAAGGAAACACTTAAAGCGAAGAACTTGAAATATCTAGGTTCCAATATCCCCCCAATCACAAAATTAATTGTACGTTGGATTTTAAAATAACACGCAGAGTGCAAAACGAGATAGAAGAATGAAAATCGGTATAGGTTGTGTGACTGTGGGATCAGTGCAAGAAAGGGGGAATAGTTTATAAAACCAAGGTCAGCCCTGCAGTGATGCTATGGTGCGGAAACCTAGTCCTCACACGAAAACTCCCTTCTCTCGCCCATCGCCACTCTGTTGGAGATTTATTCCTTTTCTACCGATACTTCCACGGATTTTGCTATGATTCATAGCTCTTCATACTATGAAGCCTTTAAAACCTACGAAGAACTAGCCGCTATTAGTCCCCGGCTAAATGTGCCGAGTTTACAAAAATGTATGGGGCGCTCACGTGTTCACAGAATAGAAATGGTGTTTTAAAAGAAGCGGATTTAGAAAGGGCGTAGGGGCCTCCCTAAAGTCTTGTACAAGAAGAATTTCAATAGCCAATTTCATATAAAACTAATATTGTAACATAAACATTAACCATTACTAGGTACATATTTTACCAAAATTATAAACAACCAACATTTGCCGTCTATGTTAGGTCTTTGAAGTGAATAATTATACCAAATATGAATAATATATCGATATAGCTTCGAAAAGTGGTTGTAAAAAAATCAAAAAGTTGGTTTCCGAAACAAAAATTTTGAAAACATCCCTAGTTTTCGGATAACTGTATAATCGAAAAAGTTCTGTTTTATATAAAATATATTTTAGAAAAAACGTGTTTTCAAAAAATATGTTTTCGAGAATTTTTTGTATACCTATCAGTCCAAATGGACAGAAGGTATAAATAAAAACAAATACTACAATATTTGTAAGTTAAGATGTCAAACTGTTCTGTTTTCGCAAGAACAGGTTCAGACGTTGCAGCGTTCTGGGGTTAAATTAATAAATTTAACTACTCGGAAGCGCTATAAGTGCGAGGCAGTTTTTCACAAGGAGCATTTATGGGCCGTAGGTCTTTAATTTTCCCTTTTCCTTTTCTTTGCTTAGGTTTTCCGAGGCAATAGGGCGCCACTGAGTTTTTGTTAAAGAAGTACCCTTCTAGCTTAGTAAACTCAAAACCTAAGCTGAAGTAAGATTTTGATAAAATATTACAAAACTGTTTGCATGTGTTTTAACAGTCAATAAAACAAACTATTACCCAACAAAACATGTATTCTTTATATTTAAATGGACTGTCGACGGTCAAATTGACATACAGTTTTGTAATAAAAACTATGACTCCTACGTGAATATACTTATATATAGACACTTAAATTAATTTGAAATATGGAAAATAATAAAATTATAATACCATTTTGGTAAGTAAAATAGTAACTGTTGAATGTACAGCTTTCTACAGAACGTTAGCTTAAAAATAATAAATGGCCATGAAAAAATCAAATAAGGTAAACCATAAGGTAAAGCATCAAAAGACAGGTAACGCAAAAAAAATCCTGATTTTTCCTTACGCCCTGAAAAAAAATGCGACAAGGATAGCTTACCAAATCAGCTTTGCAAATACTTTGTTAACCCAATATTCATATAAATTTAAAATAAGGGAAAATTATGTAATGTAATATTATCAATTTTTATACTTATTTTCATATATTACATCAGGGAACAAAAGAACTGTATACCGCGATAAGTTTAAGACAAGGGGAATTATGTAATATGGAAATAAAATTTTGATACTAAATTTAATATATATGCATTAGTAACCAAGAAAACTGCATACTGGTCTTACCCAGAGACAGGAAGGAGTAAGTACCATCGTAGCACACGAAACTGGGTGCTTAAGTCACAGGACGACGATCCTGATAGGGGAGGCAAGCTCATAAAAGCCACCTCACTGGACTGCATCTACAGCTTGGCTAGACATGGATCAGCGTGGTCCCAATGTTGGATCTAGGTGATGTGGCTGGACCACCTGGAGTACAAATCACAGGACCACCTGGAGTACAAACACTACGCCGTAGTCGAAGTCTCAAATGGAAACATTCATCCGAATGCGTGGCGGAAAACCATACACGGGGAATTATATCTGGCATAAAACATCTCTCAGAATGCGTGGCGGAAAATCACATACAGGGAATTATATCCGATACGAAACATCTCTTCAAGGTTGCGTCGAAACTACTCCTCTGTCGGAGAAACCCTGTAATACAACAGTACAAATCATACCACGAAATCCTGGGACAATAAAAGCTTGCTTACCTCATTACCATTGGAGGGTTACCAAAGCAAAAACGACCATCGGCCATGTTGCGACTCTTGCCACAATCACGAACTAAAAGATGATGACAATGATCTATGAAAAACGAGGTTTATAGCAAATGGTTCTCTCTTGCCAAGACTGTTTGGCCAAGACTGTCACCAGTCAGTTCTTAAATTTAACCCAAAAGTCTCCCACCGACATAAAGTGCTCTTGCCAATCACAATTGGTACTTCATGTGTCAAATTTGACCAATCATAATGGAAAGCCACGTGTCACGTTTGACCAATCAAAGCATTCGACGTCCGTCCCAATGTGCGCTGTTCAAGACTCGGCTTCGATATATATTTTGTCGTTCCCAAACGTAAACACGATGTTTTGAAATGGCAAACTTTCCAATTTCTCGGCAATCCTATTAGAACATGAAAAGAAAAGAAAACGGAAGATTCTCTGTACCTGCAGACACTGTAGCCTTCGAAAATCAACGTATTCACATCGTTAATTAGAATTAGTAATCAGTTATTAATTATTATTTTATTTTAGCATAAAAAATAATCAAAAGCCTACTGTATAAAACTAAAAACGGGAGAAACGTGCTACAAGAAAAGGATTTTTTTACCAGAACCAGTCGTTAAGTAGTTCTTAAAGTACACGCAATGATAAAGGTAACATTCTTAAGAAATGCTAAATTAAACAATGAATATAATACTGTAAATTGTAAAATTTATTAAATAATTCTAAAAGCATATTTACACATAACTTTTTCGATTACTAATAATTACACAGTAAATACCAACACGAATAAAGAGACGATTAAATTTAAATAAGCCCCCCGTTGTTATAGACCGCCTTTCAGGCTCGGTCTATATACCGAGCCCTTGGTCAGAAAATGTGTGTGCGTATGTGCGTGCGTGCGTGCGTGCGTATGTTGTCCGTTTCGACATTTTCACTTTTTCAATTTTTTTTCTCGAAAATGGTTAGAGTGGCGGCAACCAAATTTTCTGGGTTAATAGAGGGATAGTGCGGCTAGCTTCGGTAAAAAATTCAGTTATACAGGGTGTTCCGTTTCGGAGCTATTAAACGTCAAAGTCGAAATTTCAGCGATTTTCGTTGCAATCGATTACAGGTCGCAAAAGTGAATTAAATCAATTTAAATTTTTGGAGGTTGTGGAGGACCGGGAGCTTCAGAACTCTATTGAAACTGGCGGTATTCGGAAAATGGGAAGCAATTTTTTTGAATTTTTTTATGTCGAAAAATGCTGTTTGTAGACCCCACTTTGGCACTGAATAAGTCGAAACTGGAACATCGGACAGAAAAATGTATTTGAACTTAAAACTAAAGAATCTCAAACACTTTCTTTTTGCAATACATTTACCTATACCTAAAACGACTGCAAATTGGAAAAATTTGAGAAAAAGTGGAAATTACGATTTTTCGTGCAATTTTATGACAGTTTTTAATTTTTTTGGGGGTCAAAATGGATTCAAATCGAAATCCCATGTGCCTTATCGGAAAGAGGTCGCCGAAATACGTGATTTGCATATTTTTTGGTTCCTTCATTCCTAATAGGAAAGGAGCAAGCGATAATTAAATTTAGATTATTAACGATTTTTTTTCATGACATCTCTACATTTGAATCACTCTGTATCTTTTCCTATCTAATTTCTTTCAACTTTTTCAACGCTATTCCTTGGGGATATAATCAGGCTTTAAAATGAATCCCGAATGGGTGATTCAGGACCGAATTTAGGGGGTAAAAACTCAATTTTTCTGTTTTTTTCAACCAAAATTCATCTTTAAAAGGCATTATTATATATTATTTCTCTTATTTAACGATTCTTTTTTGGTTTATTTTCTTCCCTAATCATCTAAGAACACTCCTAAATAATTAAAACTCCATATTTTTTCGTTAAAGTTATAAATAAATACCTTTTTTTGCATCGCTGCAGGAAAAATTTTAAAAAGTGCATATATAAAAGCCGTGCCTTGACAAAACAATTGAACGGACCCTCTTTACATCGAAATTAAAATATGACCTGTCAAAATGTCATGAAAATAACAGTTTTTGTAGCGATATTGGAAGCTTCCTGGACCGATTTCGGCTTGAAATATACATGGCAAAGGTAAAATGGACTTTATATTTTTAATAGCGGTACATTTCATTGGACGATTTAAGCATTAAATACGAATTTTTTAAATTTTTCTCAGACCATGCAAATGCATGTCAAAATCAATTTCTATACGGGGAAATTTATTCATTTAATTATAATGTATGAAATGTCACAATTTGGCTAAAATGTCAGCATTTTGATGCGAGATTGGAAGGAGTCCGGACCAACTTCGGCCTCGAATTTACCGGGCAATGCATTTAGGGACCTTATACTTTCGGTAGAAAGACATTTCATTTCATATTATACCGATTAAATACCATTTTAATCGATTTTCCTATGACGCTACAAAGCATCATTGAAGATTCTAATATGAAGCTCAGTGGCATCGAAAAAATCCCAAAATATGCATTTTATTTTCTATCCATGAGCGTGTATACTTTTGGGGCAATATATTAATTATTATTGAATAATTTTAATTTAATTTTAGGGAAATGACTTGATTCGGATCGTTTTAAAGTAACCAGAACGATTCTAAAATACATTTTATACCTTCCGGCATGTGCATGATTGTATATATGTCTACAGGGTGTCCGAAAAGTCTTTGTATGCGCAAATATCTTTGTCATTAGAGCGAAGAAAAACTTAAATGAGTCTTATTTCAAGGAAATCGTAAATTTTTCATTCCTTTGTGTGGTTGTTTATATGTTGGTACACAACAGAATGTCCAAAAAGTCTTTGTATGGGGAAATATCTTTGCCAAATTTAATTTTAGGGAAATGAATTGACTCCCTTTTAAAGTAACCTGAACGATTCGAAAGTACATTTTATACCTTTCGGCATGTGGGTGATTCTGTATATGCCTACAGGGTGTCCGAAAAGTCTTTATATGCGCAAATAACTTTGTCATAAGTACGAAGATAAAATTAATTGGGTCGGTTTTCAAGAAAATCGAAAATATTTAAATTACCATGTGTCGTGTTGTGTTGTGTTTTTATGTATGTATACAGGGTGTCCGAAAAGTCTTTGAATGGGCAAATACCTTTGCCTTTCATACAAATAGTAACTCGATGGTCGGATTTAAAGCAAATCGTAGGTATATATTTGCATTTCTATGTGTACGGATTTATATGTTTGTATACAGGGTGTTGGAAAAGTCTTAGTTTGGAATGGGCAAATACTCCTATTAGTACTTAGCATTATTAGGTCGAATTTCAAGTAAATCGAATATATTTGTATTAATATGTGTTTATGCTTGTACGTGTGTATACAGGGTGTCCGAAAAGTCTTATTATTTGCAACTCCTTTTATTAGGACCAAAATAAACTTAATTAAGGCGGATTTCAAGAAAATTGTCTATATTTGTATTACTATGTGTTTATGCTTGTGCGTGTGTATACAGGGTGTCCGAAAAGTCTTATTATTTGCAACTCCTTTTATTAGGACCAAAATAAACTTAATTAAGGCGGATTTCAAGAAAATCGTCTATATTTGTATTACTATGTGTTTATGATTTTACGTGTGTATACAGGGTGCAACTCCTTTTATTAGGACCTAAATAAACTTAATTAAGGCGGATTTCAAGAAAATCGTCTATATTTGTATTACTATGTGTTTATGCTTGTACGTGTGTATACAGGGTGTCCGAAAAGTCTTAGTATTTGCAACTCATTTTAATACGACCAAAATAAACGTAATTAAGGCGGATTTCAAGAAAATCGCCTATATTCCTATTTAAACGTGTGAGTGTTAGATTGAATGTATACAGGGTGTCCAAAAATTCTTGGAATGGGCAAATACTCCTATTAGTACTTAGCATTATTAGGTCGAATTTCAAGTAAATCGAATATATTTGTATTAATATGTGTTTATGCTTGTACGTGTGTATACAGGGTGTCCGAAAAGTCTTATTATTTGCAACTCCTTTTATTAGGACCAAAATAAACTTAATTAAGGCGGATTTCAAGAAAATTGTCTATATTTGTATTACTATGTGTTTATGCTTGTGCGTGTGTATACAGGGTGTCCGAAAAGTCTTATTATTTGCAACTCCTTTTATTAGGACCAAAATAAACTTAATTAAGGCGAATTTCAAGAAAATCGTCTATATTTGTATTACTATGTGTTTATGATTGTACGTGTGTATACAGGGTGCAACTCCTTTTATTAGGACCTAAATAAACTTAATTAAGGCGGATTTCAAGAAAATCGTCTATATTTGTATTACTATGTGTTTATGCTTGTACGTGTGTATACAGGGTGTCCGAAAAGTCTTAGTATTTGCAACTCATTTTAATACGACCAAAATAAACGTAATTAAGGCGGATTTCAAGAAAATCGTCTATATTCCTATTTAACCGTGTGAGTGTTAGATTGAATGTATACAGGGTGTGCAAAAATTCTTGGAATGGGCAAATACTCCTATTAGTACTTAGATAAACTTTATTAGGTCGAATTTCAAGCAAATCAAATATATTTGTATTAATATGTGTTTATGTTTGTATGTATGTATACAGGGTGTCCGAAAAGTATTTTTGTTGGCAAAAATAGTTTCTACGTGTAGGTGTTTGTATGTATGTAGCGATGGGGTCACGAAGGGCGGTCTATTCTCCATCATCAGTCCGAAGGAGTGTGATATCTTCCTTAATACTTGGCCTAGAAACACGAAATTTTCAGGGCATTACAATGATGATATTACCGACCTTATAGAGCCCCCTCGGGGGGCGATTAGGCGGTCTATGCAATCTAGTTATAGACCGCCTTTCAGGCTCGGTCTATATACCGAGCCCTTGGTCAGAAAATGTGTGTGCGTATGTGCGTGCGTGCGTGCGTGCGTATGTTGTCCGTTTCGACATTTTCACTTTTTCAATTTTTTTTCTCGAAAATGGTTAGAGTGGCGGCAACCAAATTTTCTGGGTTAATAGAGGGATAGTGCGGCTAGCTTCGGTAAAAAATTCAGTTATACAGGGTGTTCCGTTTCGGAGCTATTAAACGTCAAAGTCGAAATTTCAGCGATTTTCGTTGCAATCGATTACAGGTCGCAAAAGTGAATTAAATCAATTTAAATTTTTGGAGGTTGTGGAGGACCGGGAGCTTCAGAACCCTATTGAAACTGGCGGTATTCGGAAAATGGGAAGCAATTTTTTTGAATTTTTTTATGTCGAAAAATGCTGTTTGTAGACCCCACTTTGGCACCGAATAAGTCGAAACCGGAACATCGGACAGAAAAACGTATTTGAACTTAAAACTAAAGAATCTCAAATACTTTCTTTTTGCAATACATTTACCTATACCTAAAACGACTGGAAATTGGAAAAATTTGGGAAAAAGTGGAAATTACGATTTTTCATGCAAATTTTTGACGGTTTTGAATTTTTTGGGGGGTCAAAATGGATCCAAATCGAAATTCCATGTGCCCTATCGGAAAGAGCTCGCCGAAATACGTTGGAAACGTATTTTTTAGTTCTTTTATTTCTAATAGGAAAGGAGCAATTGATAATTAAATTTCGATTTTTTACGATTTTTTTTCATGACATCTCTACATTTGAATCACTCTGTATCTTTTCCTATCTAATTTCTTCTAACTTTTTCAACTCTATCCGTTGGGGATATAATCAGGCTTTAAAACAAATCCCGAATGGGTGATCCAGCGCCGCATTTAGGGGGTAAAAACTCATTTTTTCGGTTTTTTTCAACCAAAAGTCATCTTTAAAAGGCATTATTATATATTATTTCTCTTATTTAACGATTCTTTTTTGGTTTATTTTCTTCCCTGATCATCTAAGAACACTCCTAACCAATTAAAACTCCATATTTTTTCGTTAAAGTTATAAATAAATACCTTTTTTTGCATCGCTGCAGGAAAAATTTTAAAAAGTGCATATATAAAAGCCGTGCCTTGACAAAACAATTGAACGGACCCTCTTTACATCGAAATTAAAATATGACCTGTCAAAATGTCATGAAAATAACAGTTTTCGTAGCGATATTGGAAGCTTCCTGAACCGATTTCGGCTTGAAATATACATGGCAAAGGTAAAATGGTCTTTATATTTTTAATAGCGGTACATTTCATTGGACGATTTGAGCATTAAATACCAATTTCATTAATTTTGCTGAGGTCCTGCAAAGGCATTTAAAAATCAATTTCTATACGGGGAAATTTATTCATTTAATTATAATGTATGAAATGTCACAATTTGGCTAAAATGTCAGCATTTTGATGCGTGATTGGAAGGAGTCCGGACCAACTTCGGCCTCGAATTTACCGGGCAATGCATTTAGGGACCTTATACTTTCGGTAGAAAGACATTTCATTTCATATTATACCGATTAAATACCATTTTAATCGATTTTCCTATGACGCTACAAAGCATCATTGAAGATTCTAATATGAAGCTCAGTGGCATCGAAAAAATCCCAAAATATGCATTTTATTTTCTAACCATGAGCGTGTATACTTTTGGGGCAATATATTAATTATTATTGAATAATTTTAATTTAATTTTAGGGAAATGACTTGATTCGGATCGTTTTAAAGTAACCAGAACGATTCTAAAATACATTTTATACCTTCCGGCATGTGCATGATTGTATATATGTCTACAGGGTGTCCGAAAAGTCTTTGTATGCGCAAATATCTTTGTCATTAGAGCGAAGAAAAACTTAAATGAGTCTTATTTCAAGGAAATCGTAAATTTTTCATTCCTTTGTGTGGTTGTTTATATGTTGGTACACACAACAGAATGTCCAAAAAGTCTTTGTATGGGGAAATATCTTTGCCAAATTTAATTTTAGGGAAATGAATTGACTCCCTTTTAAAGTAACCTGAACGATTCGAAAGTACATTTTATACCTTTCGGCATGTGGGTGATTCTGTATATGCCTACAGGGTGTCCGAAAACCCTTTATATGCGCAAATAACTTTGTCATAAGTACGAAGATAAAATTAATAGGGTCGGTTTTCAAGAAAATCGAAAATATTTAAATTACCATGTGTCGTGTTGTGTTGTGTTTTTATGTATGTATACAGGGTGTCCGAAAAGTCTTTGAATGGGCAAATACCTTTGCCTTTCGTACAAATAGTAACTCGATGGTCGGATTTAAAGCAAATCGTAGGTATATATTTGCATTTCTATGTGTACGGATTTATATGTTTGTATACAGGGTGTTGGAAAAGTCTTAGTTTGGAATGGGCAAATACTCCTATTAGTACTTAGCATTATTAGGTCGAATTTCAAGTAAATCGAATATATTTGTATTAATATGTGTTTATGCTTGTACGTGTGTATACAGGGTGTCCGAAAAGTCTTATTATTTGCAACTCCTTTTATTAGGACCAAAATAAACTTAATTAAGGCGGATTTCAAGAAAATTGTCTATATTTGTATTACTATGTGTTTATGCTTGTGCGTGTGTATACAGGGTGTCCGAAAAGTCTTATTATTTGCAACTCCTTTTATTAGGACCAAAATAAACTTAATTAAGGCGGATTTCAAGAAAATCGTCTATATTTTTATTACTATGTGTTTATGATTGTACGTGTGTATACAGGGTGTCCGAAAAGTCTTAGTATTTGCAACTCATTTTAATACGACCAAAATAAACGTAATTAAGGCGGATTTCAAGAAAATCGTCTATATTCCTATTTAAACGTGTGAGTGTTAGATTGAATGTATACAGGGTGTCCAAAAATTCTTGGAATGGGCAAATACTCCTATTAGTACTTAGCATTATTAGGTCGAATTTCAAGTAAATCGAATATATTTGTATTAATATGTGTTTATGCTTGTACGTGTGTATACAGGGTGTCCGAAAAGTCTTATTATTTGCAACTCCTTTTATTAGGACCAAAATAAACTTAATTAAGGCGGATTTCAAGAAAATTGTCTATATTTATATTACTATGTGTTTATGCTTGTGCGTGTGTATACAGGGTGTCCGAAAAGTCTTATTATTTGCAACTCCTTTTATTAGGACCAAAATAAACTTAATTAAGGCGGATTTCAAGAAAATTGTCTATATTTGTATTACTATGTGTTTATGCTTGTGCGTGTGTATACAGGGTGTCCGAAAAGTCTTATTATTTGCAACTCCTTTTATTAGGACCTAAATAAACTTAATTAAGGCGGATTTCAAGAAAATCGTCTATATTTGTATTACTATGTGTTTATGCTTGTACGTGTGTATACAGGGTGTCCGAAAAGTCTTAGTATTTGCAACTCATTTTAATACGACCAAAATAAACGTAATTAAGGCGGATTTCAAGAAAATCGTCTATATTCCTATTTAAACGTGTGAGTGTTAGATTGAATGTATACAGGGTGTCCAAAAATTCTTGGAATGGGCAAATACTCCTATTAGTACTTAGATAAACTTTATTAGGTCGAATTTCAAGCAAATCAAATATATTTGTATTAATATGTGTTTATGTTTGTATATATGTATACAGGGTGTCCGAAAAGTATTTTTGTTGGCAAAAATAGTTTCTACGTGTAGGTGTTTGTATGTATGTAGCGATGGGGTCACGAAGGGCGGTCTATTCTCCATCATCAGTCCGAAGGAGTGTGATATCTTCCTAAATACATGGCATAGAAACACGAAATTTTCAGGGCATGACAATGATGATATTACCGACCTTATAGAGCCCCCTCGGGGGGCGATTAGGCGGTCTACCCGTACTAGTTATAGACCGCCTTTCAGGCTCGGTCTATATACCGAGCCCTTGGTCAGAAAAATGTGTGTATGTATGGCCGTATGTATGGCCGTATGTTGTCGTCCGTTTCGACATTTTCACCTTTTCAATTTTTTTTCTCGAAAACGGTTAGAATGAGGGCAACCAGATTTTCTGGGTTAATAGAGGGATAGTGCGGCTAGCTTCGGTAAAAAATTCAGTTATACCGGGTGTTCCGTTTCGGAGATATAAAACGTTAAAGTCGAAATTTCAGCGATTTCCTATGGGATCGATTACAGGTCGCAAAACTTAATTAAATCGATTTAAATTTTCGGAGGTTGTGGAGGTCAGGGAGCTTCAGAACCCTATTGAAACTGGCGGTATTCCTAAAATGGGAAGTAATTTTTTTGAATTTTTTTATGTCGAAAAATGCCCTTTGTAGACCCCAATTTGGCACCGAATAAGTCGAAACCGGAACATCGGACAGAAAAACGTATTTGAACTTAAAACTAAAGAATCTCAAATACTTTCTTTTTGCAATACATTTACCTATACCTAAAATGACTGGAAATTGGAAAAATTTGGGAAAAAGTGGAAATTACGAATTTTCATGCAAATTTTTGACGGTTTTGAATTTTTTGGGGGGTCAAAATGGATCCAAATCGAAATTCCATGTGCCCTATCGGAAAGAGCTCGCCGAAATACGTTAGAAACGTATTTTTTAGTTCTTTTATTTCTAATAGGAAAGGAGAAATCGATAATTAAATTTCGATTTTTTACGATTTTTTTTCATGACATCTCTACATTTGAATCACTCTGTATCTTTTCCTATCTAATTTCTTCTAACTTTTTCAACGCTATCCGTTGGGGATATAATCAGGCTTTAAAATGAATCCCGAATGGGTGATCCAGGGCCTGATTTAGGGGGTAAAAACACATTTTTTCTGTTTTTTTCCATCAAAATTCATCTTTAAATGGCGTTATTATGTATTGTTTCTCTTATTTAACAGCTCTTTTTTGGTTTATTTTCTTCCGTCATCATCTGAGAACACTGCTAACTAATTAAAACTCCATATTTTTGTGTTAAAGTTATAAATAAATAGGTTTTCTTCCTTCGGCGCAGGAAAAATTTTAAAAACCGCGAATGTTAAACCATGCCATGAAAAAAAACAATTGAACTGTGACGCTTTACATCGAAATTAAAATATGACCTGTCAAAATGTCATGAAAATAACAGTTTTTGTAGCGATATTGGAAGCTTCCTGGACCGATTTCGGCTTGAAATATACATGGCAAAGGTAAAACGGAGTTTATATTTTTAATTACGGTACATTTCATTGGACGATGTAAGCATTAAATACATATTTTATTGGTTTTGCTGAGGCCCTGCATTGCATTATAAAAATCAATTTCTATACGGGGAAATGTATTAATTTACTTATAATGTATAAAATGTCACAATTTGGCTTAAATGTCAGCATTTTGATGCGAGATTGGAAGGAGTGTGGACCAACTTCGGCTTCAAATTTACCAGGCAAGGGATTTAGGGACCTTATACTTTCGGTAGAAAGACATTTCATTTCATATTATACAGATTAAATACCATTTTAATCGATTTTCCTATGACGCTACAAAGCATCATTGAAGATTCTAATATGAAGCTCAGTGGCATCGAAAAAATTCAAAATATGCATTTTATTTTCTAACCATGAGCGTGTATACCTTTGGGGCAATATATTAATTATTATTGAACAATTTTAATTTAATTTTAGGGAAATGACTTGATTCGGATCGTTTTAAAGTAACCAGAACGATTCGACAATACATTTTATACCTTCCGGCATGTGCATGATTGTATATATGTCTACAGGGTGTCCGAAAAGTCTTTGTATGCGCAAATATCTTTGTCATTGGCACGAAGAAAAACTTAATGAGTCTTATTTCAACGAAATCGTAAATTTTTCATTCCTTTGTGTGGTTGTTTATATGTTGGTATGTATACAGAATGTCCAAAAAGTCTTTGTATGCGGAAATATTTTGCCGTTAGTACGAAGATAAAATTAATTGAGCCGGTTTTCAAGAACATCGAAAATATTTAAATTACTGTGTCGTGGTTGTTGTGTTTGTATGTATGTATAGTACAGGGTGTCCGAAAACTTTGTATGCGCAAACATATTTGTCATTGGCACGAAGAAAAACTTAAACGAGTTTTATTTCAAGGAAATCGTAAAGTTTTTATTCCGTTGTGTGGTTGTTTATATTATTATGTTGGTATTTATACAGAATGTCCAAAAAGTCTTTGTATGCGGAAATATCTTTGCCAAATTTAATTTTAGGGAAATGAATTGACTCGGATCGTTTTAAAGTAACCTGAACGATTCGAAAGTACATTTTAGACCTTTCGGCATGTGGGTGATTCTGTATATGCCTATAGGGTGTCCGAAAAGTCTTTATATGCGCAAATAACTTTGTCATAAGTACGAAGATAAAATTAATAGGGTCGGTTTTCAAGAAAATCGAAAATATTTAAATTACCATGTGTCGTGTTGTGTTGTGTTTTTATGTATGTATACAGGGTGTCCGAAAAGTCTTTGAATGGGCAAATACCTTTGCCTTTCGTACAAATAGTAACTCGATGGTCGGATTTAAAGCAAATCGTAGGTATATATTTGCATTTCTATGTGTACGGATTTATATGTTTGTATACAGGGTGTTGGAAAAGTCTTAGTTTGGAATGGGCAAATACTCCTATTAGTACTTAGCATTATTAGGTCGATTTTCAAGTAAATCGAATATATTTGTATTAATATGTGTTTATGCTTGTACGTGTGTATACAGGGTGTCCGAAAAGTCTTATTATTTGCAACTCCTTTTATTAGGACCAAAATAAACTTAATTAAGGCGGATTTCAAGATAATTGTCTATATTTGTATTACTATGTGTTTATGCCTGTGCGTGTGTATACAGGGTGTCCGAAAAGTCTTATTATTTGCAACTCCTTTTATTAGGACCAAAATAAACTTAATTAAGGCGGATTTCAAGAAAATCGTCTATATTTGTATTACTATGTGTTTATGATTGTACGTGTGTATACAGGGTGCAACTCCTTTTATTAGGACCTAAATAAACTTAATTAAGGCGGATTTCAAGAAAATCGTCTATATTTGTATTACTATGTGTTTATGCTTGTACGTGTGTATACAGGGTGTCCGAAAAGTCTTAGTATTTGCAACTCATTTTAATACGACCAAAATAAACGTAATTAAGGCGGATTTCAAGAAAATCGTCTATATTCCTATTTAAACGTGTGAGTGTTAGATTGAATGTATACAGGGTGTCCAAAAATTCTTGGAATGGGCAAATACTCCCATTAGTACTTAGATAAACTTTATTAGGTCGAATTTCAAGCAAATCAAATATATTTGTATTAATATGTGTTTATGTTTGTATGTATGTATACAGGGTGTCCGAAAAGTATTTTTGTTGGCAAAAATAGTTTCTACGTGTAGGTGTTTGTATGTATGTAGCGATGGGGTCACGAAGGGCGGTCTATTCTCTATCATCAGTCCGAAGGAGTGTGATATCTTCCTTAATACTTGGCCTAGAAACACGAAATTTTCAGGGCATGAAAATGATGATATTACCGACCTTATAGAGCCCCCTCGGGGGGCGATTAGGCGGTCTACCCGTACTAGTTATAGACCGCCTTTCAGGCTCGGTCTATATACCGAGCCCTTGGTCAGAAAATGTGTGTGCGTATGTGCGTGCGTGCGTGCGTGCGTATGTTGTCCGTTTCGACATTTTCACTTTTTCAATTTTTTTTCTCGAAAATGGTTAGAGTGGCGGCAACCAAATTTTCTGGGTTAATAGAGGGATAGTGCGGCTAGCTTCGGTAAAAAATTCAGTTATACAGGGTGTTCCGTTTCGGAGCTATTAAACGTCAAAGTCGAAATTTCAGCGATTTTCGTTGCAATCGATTACAGGTCGCAAAAGTGAATTAAATCAATTTAAATTTTTGGAGGTTGTGGAGGACCGGGAGCTTCAGAACTCTATTGAAACTGGCGGTATTCGGAAAATGGGAAGCAATTTTTTTGAATTTTTTTATGTCGAAAAATGCTGTTTGTAGACCCCACTTTGGCACTGAATAAGTCGAAACTGGAACATCGGACAGAAAAATGTATTTGAACTTAAAACTAAAGAATCTCAAACACTTTCTTTTTGCAATACATTTACCTATACCTAAAACGACTGCAAATTGGAAAAATTTGAGAAAAAGTGGAAATTACGATTTTTCGTGCAATTTTATGACAGTTTTTAATTTTTTTGGGGGTCAAAATGGATTCAAATCGAAATCCCATGTGCCTTATCGGAAAGAGGTCGCCGAAATACGTGATTTGCATATTTTTTGGTTCCTTCATTCCTAATAGGAAAGGAGCAAGCGATAATTAAATTTAGATTATTAACGATTTTTTTTCATGACATCTCTACATTTGAATCACTCTGTATCTTTTCCTATCTAATTTCTTTCAACTTTTTCAACGCTATTCCTTGGGGATATAATCAGGCTTTAAAATGAATCCCGAATGGGTGATTCAGGACCGAATTTAGGGGGTAAAAACTCAATTTTTCTGTTTTTTTCAACCAAAATTCATCTTTAAAAGGCATTATTATATATTATTTCTCTTATTTAACGATTCTTTTTTGGTTTATTTTCTTCCCTAATCATCTAAGAACACTCCTAAATAATTAAAACTCCATATTTTTTCGTTAAAGTTATAAATAAATACCTTTTTTTGCATCGCTGCAGGAAAAATTTTAAAAAGTGCATATATAAAAGCCGTGCCTTGACAAAACAATTGAACGGACCCTCTTTACATCGAAATTAAAATATGACCTGTCAAAATGTCATGAAAATAACAGTTTTTGTAGCGATATTGGAAGCTTCCTGGACCGATTTCGGCTTGAAATATACATGGCAAAGGTAAAATGGACTTTATATTTTTAATAGCGGTACATTTCATTGGACGATTTAAGCATTAAATACGAATTTTTTAAATTTTTCTCAGACCATGCAAATGCATGTCAAAATCAATTTCTATACGGGGAAATTTATTCATTTAATTATAATGTATGAAATGTCACAATTTGGCTAAAATGTCAGCATTTTGATGCGAGATTGGAAGGAGTCCGGACCAACTTCGGCCTCGAATTTACCGGGCAATGCATTTAGGGACCTTATACTTTCGGTAGAAAGACATTTCATTTCATATTATACCGATTAAATACCATTTTAATCGATTTTCCTATGACGCTACAAAGCATCATTGAAGATTCTAATATGAAGCTCAGTGGCATCGAAAAAATCCCAAAATATGCATTTTATTTTCTATCCATGAGCGTGTATACTTTTGGGGCAATATATTAATTATTATTGAATAATTTTAATTTAATTTTAGGGAAATGACTTGATTCGGATCGTTTTAAAGTAACCAGAACGATTCTAAAATACATTTTATACCTTCCGGCATGTGCATGATTGTATATATGTCTACAGGGTGTCCGAAAAGTCTTTGTATGCGCAAATATCTTTGTCATTAGAGCGAAGAAAAACTTAAATGAGTCTTATTTCAAGGAAATCGTAAATTTTTCATTCCTTTGTGTGGTTGTTTATATGTTGGTACACAACAGAATGTCCAAAAAGTCTTTGTATGGGGAAATATCTTTGCCAAATTTAATTTTAGGGAAATGAATTGACTCCCTTTTAAAGTAACCTGAACGATTCGAAAGTACATTTTATACCTTTCGGCATGTGGGTGATTCTGTATATGCCTACAGGGTGTCCGAAAAGTCTTTATATGCGCAAATAACTTTGTCATAAGTACGAAGATAAAATTAATTGGGTCGGTTTTCAAGAAAATCGAAAATATTTAAATTACCATGTGTCGTGTTGTGTTGTGTTTTTATGTATGTATACAGGGTGTCCGAAAAGTCTTTGAATGGGCAAATACCTTTGCCTTTCATACAAATAGTAACTCGATGGTCGGATTTAAAGCAAATCGTAGGTATATATTTGCATTTCTATGTGTACGGATTTATATGTTTGTATACAGGGTGTTGGAAAAGTCTTAGTTTGGAATGGGCAAATACTCCTATTAGTACTTAGCATTATTAGGTCGAATTTCAAGTAAATCGAATATATTTGTATTAATATGTGTTTATGCTTGTACGTGTGTATACAGGGTGTCCGAAAAGTCTTATTATTTGCAACTCCTTTTATTAGGACCAAAATAAACTTAATTAAGGCGGATTTCAAGAAAATTGTCTATATTTGTATTACTATGTGTTTATGCTTGTGCGTGTGTATACAGGGTGTCCGAAAAGTCTTATTATTTGCAACTCCTTTTATTAGGACCAAAATAAACTTAATTAAGGCGGATTTCAAGAAAATCGTCTATATTTGTATTACTATGTGTTTATGATTTTACGTGTGTATACAGGGTGCAACTCCTTTTATTAGGACCTAAATAAACTTAATTAAGGCGGATTTCAAGAAAATCGTCTATATTTGTATTACTATGTGTTTATGCTTGTACGTGTGTATACAGGGTGTCCGAAAAGTCTTAGTATTTGCAACTCATTTTAATACGACCAAAATAAACGTAATTAAGGCGGATTTCAAGAAAATCGCCTATATTCCTATTTAAACGTGTGAGTGTTAGATTGAATGTATACAGGGTGTCCAAAAATTCTTGGAATGGGCAAATACTCCTATTAGTACTTAGCATTATTAGGTCGAATTTCAAGTAAATCGAATATATTTGTATTAATATGTGTTTATGCTTGTACGTGTGTATACAGGGTGTCCGAAAAGTCTTATTATTTGCAACTCCTTTTATTAGGACCAAAATAAACTTAATTAAGGCGGATTTCAAGAAAATTGTCTATATTTGTATTACTATGTGTTTATGCTTGTGCGTGTGTATACAGGGTGTCCGAAAAGTCTTATTATTTGCAACTCCTTTTATTAGGACCAAAATAAACTTAATTAAGGCGAATTTCAAGAAAATCGTCTATATTTGTATTACTATGTGTTTATGATTGTACGTGTGTATACAGGGTGCAACTCCTTTTATTAGGACCTAAATAAACTTAATTAAGGCGGATTTCAAGAAAATCGTCTATATTTGTATTACTATGTGTTTATGCTTGTACGTGTGTATACAGGGTGTCCGAAAAGTCTTAGTATTTGCAACTCATTTTAATACGACCAAAATAAACGTAATTAAGGCGGATTTCAAGAAAATCGTCTATATTCCTATTTAACCGTGTGAGTGTTAGATTGAATGTATACAGGGTGTGCAAAAATTCTTGGAATGGGCAAATACTCCTATTAGTACTTAGATAAACTTTATTAGGTCGAATTTCAAGCAAATCAAATATATTTGTATTAATATGTGTTTATGTTTGTATGTATGTATACAGGGTGTCCGAAAAGTATTTTTGTTGGCAAAAATAGTTTCTACGTGTAGGTGTTTGTATGTATGTAGCGATGGGGTCACGAAGGGCGGTCTATTCTCCATCATCAGTCCGAAGGAGTGTGATATCTTCCTTAATACTTGGCCTAGAAACACGAAATTTTCAGGGCATTACAATGATGATATTACCGACCTTATAGAGCCCCCTCGGGGGGCGATTAGGCGGTCTATGCAATCTAGTTATAGACCGCCTTTCAGGCTCGGTCTATATACCGAGCCCTTGGTCAGAAAATGTGTGTATGTATGGCCGTATGTATGGCCGTATGTTGTCGTCCGTTTCGACATTTTCACCTTTTCAATTTTTTTTCTCGAAAACGGTTAGAATGAGGGCAACCAGATTTTCTGGGTTAATAGAGGGATAGTGCGGCTAGCTTCGGTAAAAAATTCAGTTATACCGGGTGTTCCGTTTCGGAGATATAAAACGTTAAAGTCGAAATTTCAGCGATTTCCTATGGGATCGATTACAGGTCGCAAAACTTAATTAAATCGATTTAAATTTTCGGAGGTTGTGGAGGTCAGGGAGCTTCAGAACCCTATTGAAACTGGCGGTATTCCTAAAATGGGAAGTAATTTTTTTGAATTTTTTTATGTCGAAAAATGCCCTTTGTAGACCCCAATTTGGCACCGAATAAGTCGAAACCGGAACATCGGACAGAAAAACGTATTTGAACTTAAAACTAAAGAATCTCAAATACTTTCTTTTTGCAATACATTTACCTATACCTAAAATGACTGGAAATTGGAAAAATTTGGGAAAAAGTGGAAATTACGAATTTTCATGCAAATTTTTGACGGTTTTGAATTTTTTGGGGGGTCAAAATGGATCCAAATCGAAATTCCATGTGCCCTATCGGAAAGAGCTCGCCGAAATACGTTAGAAACGTATTTTTTAGTTCTTTTATTTCTAATAGGAAAGGAGAAATCGATAATTAAATTTCGATTTTTTACGATTTTTTTTCATGACATCTCTACATTTGAATCACTCTGTATCTTTTCCTATCTAATTTCTTCTAACTTTTTCAACGCTATCCGTTGGGGATATAATCAGGCTTTAAAATGAATCCCGAATGGGTGATCCAGGGCCTGATTTAGGGGGTAAAAACACATTTTTTCTGTTTTTTTCCATCAAAATTCATCTTTAAATGGCGTTATTATGTATTGTTTCTCTTATTTAACAGCTCTTTTTTGGTTTATTTTCTTCCGTCATCATCTGAGAACACTGCTAACTAATTAAAACTCCATATTTTTGTGTTAAAGTTATAAATAAATAGGTTTTCTTCCTTCGGCGCAGGAAAAATTTTAAAAACCGCGAATGTTAAACCATGCCATGAAAAAAAACAATTGAACTGTGACGCTTTACATCGAAATTAAAATATGACCTGTCAAAATGTCATGAAAATAACAGTTTTTGTAGCGATATTGGAAGCTTCCTGGACCGATTTCGGCTTGAAATATACATGGCAAAGGTAAAACGGAGTTTATATTTTTAATTACGGTACATTTCATTGGACGATGTAAGCATTAAATACATATTTTATTGGTTTTGCTGAGGCCCTGCATTGCATTATAAAAATCAATTTCTATACGGGGAAATGTATTAATTTACTTATAATGTATAAAATGTCACAATTTGGCTTAAATGTCAGCATTTTGATGCGAGATTGGAAGGAGTGTGGACCAACTTCGGCTTCAAATTTACCAGGCAAGGGATTTAGGGACCTTATACTTTCGGTAGAAAGACATTTCATTTCATATTATACAGATTAAATACCATTTTAATCGATTTTCCTATGACGCTACAAAGCATCATTGAAGATTCTAATATGAAGCTCAGTGGCATCGAAAAAATTCAAAATATGCATTTTATTTTCTAACCATGAGCGTGTATACCTTTGGGGCAATATATTAATTATTATTGAACAATTTTAATTTAATTTTAGGGAAATGACTTGATTCGGATCGTTTTAAAGTAACCAGAACGATTCGACAATACATTTTATACCTTCCGGCATGTGCATGATTGTATATATGTCTACAGGGTGTCCGAAAAGTCTTTGTATGCGCAAATATCTTTGTCATTGGCACGAAGAAAAACTTAATGAGTCTTATTTCAACGAAATCGTAAATTTTTCATTCCTTTGTGTGGTTGTTTATATGTTGGTATGTATACAGAATGTCCAAAAAGTCTTTGTATGCGGAAATATTTTGCCGTTAGTACGAAGATAAAATTAATTGAGCCGGTTTTCAAGAACATCGAAAATATTTAAATTACTGTGTCGTGGTTGTTGTGTTTGTATGTATGTATAGTACAGGGTGTCCGAAAACTTTGTATGCGCAAACATATTTGTCATTGGCACGAAGAAAAACTTAAACGAGTTTTATTTCAAGGAAATCGTAAAGTTTTTATTCCGTTGTGTGGTTGTTTATATTATTATGTTGGTATTTATACAGAATGTCCAAAAAGTCTTTGTATGCGGAAATATCTTTGCCAAATTTAATTTTAGGGAAATGAATTGACTCGGATCGTTTTAAAGTAACCTGAACGATTCGAAAGTACATTTTAGACCTTTCGGCATGTGGGTGATTCTGTATATGCCTATAGGGTGTCCGAAAAGTCTTTATATGCGCAAATAACTTTGTCATAAGTACGAAGATAAAATTAATAGGGTCGGTTTTCAAGAAAATCGAAAATATTTAAATTACCATGTGTCGTGTTGTGTTGTGTTTTTATGTATGTATACAGGGTGTCCGAAAAGTCTTTGAATGGGCAAATACCTTTGCCTTTCGTACAAATAGTAACTCGATGGTCGGATTTAAAGCAAATCGTAGGTATATATTTGCATTTCTATGTGTACGGATTTATATGTTTGTATACAGGGTGTTGGAAAAGTCTTAGTTTGGAATGGGCAAATACTCCTATTAGTACTTAGCATTATTAGGTCGATTTTCAAGTAAATCGAATATATTTGTATTAATATGTGTTTATGCTTGTACGTGTGTATACAGGGTGTCCGAAAAGTCTTATTATTTGCAACTCCTTTTATTAGGACCAAAATAAACTTAATTAAGGCGGATTTCAAGATAATTGTCTATATTTGTATTACTATGTGTTTATGCCTGTGCGTGTGTATACAGGGTGTCCGAAAAGTCTTATTATTTGCAACTCCTTTTATTAGGACCAAAATAAACTTAATTAAGGCGGATTTCAAGAAAATCGTCTATATTTGTATTACTATGTGTTTATGATTGTACGTGTGTATACAGGGTGCAACTCCTTTTATTAGGACCTAAATAAACTTAATTAAGGCGGATTTCAAGAAAATCGTCTATATTTGTATTACTATGTGTTTATGCTTGTACGTGTGTATACAGGGTGTCCGAAAAGTCTTAGTATTTGCAACTCATTTTAATACGACCAAAATAAACGTAATTAAGGCGGATTTCAAGAAAATCGTCTATATTCCTATTTAAACGTGTGAGTGTTAGATTGAATGTATACAGGGTGTCCAAAAATTCTTGGAATGGGCAAATACTCCCATTAGTACTTAGATAAACTTTATTAGGTCGAATTTCAAGCAAATCAAATATATTTGTATTAATATGTGTTTATGTTTGTATGTATGTATACAGGGTGTCCGAAAAGTATTTTTGTTGGCAAAAATAGTTTCTACGTGTAGGTGTTTGTATGTATGTAGCGATGGGGTCACGAAGGGCGGTCTATTCTCTATCATCAGTCCGAAGGAGTGTGATATCTTCCTTAATACTTGGCCTAGAAACACGAAATTTTCAGGGCATGAAAATGATGATATTACCGACCTTATAGAGCCCCCTCGGGGGGCGATTAGGCGGTCTACCCGTACTAGTTATAGACCGCCTTTCAGGCTCGGTCTATATACCGAGCCCTTGGAAAAAAGTTGTGTGTTCGTGCGTGTGTATGTTGTCGTCCGTTTCGACATTTCCACCTTTTCAATTTTTTTTCTCGAAAACGGTTAGAGGGAGGGCAACCAAATTTTCTGGGTTAATAGAGGGATAGTGCGGCTAGCTTCGGTAAAAAATTCAGTTATACAGGGTGTTCCGTTTCGGAGCTATTAAACGTCAAAGTCGAAATTTCAGCGATTTCCGTTGTAATCGATTACAGGTCGCAAAAGTGAATTAAATCGATTTAAATTTTCAGAGGTTGTAGAAGACCGGGGGGTTCCGAACCCTATTGAAACTGGCGGTATTCGGAAAATGGGAAGTAATTTTTTTGAATTTTTTTATGTCGAAAAATGCCCTTTGTAGACCCCAATTTGGCACCGAATAAGTCGAAACCGGAACATCGGACAGAAAAACGTATTTGAACATAAAACTAAAGAATCTCAAATACTTTCTTTTTGCAATACATTTACCTATACCTAAAACGACTGGAAATTGGAAAAATTTGGGAAAAACTGGAAATTACGAATTTTCATGCAAATCTTTGACGGTTTTGAATTTTTTGGGGGGTCAAAATGGATCCAAATCGAAATCCCATGAGCCTTATCGGAAAGAGCTCGCCGAAATACGTTACAAACGTATTTTTTAGTTCTTTTATTCCTAATAGGAAAGGAGCAATTGATAATTAAATTTCGATTTTTTACGATTTTTTTTCATGACATCTCTACATTTGAATCACTCTGTATCTTTTCCTATCTAATTTCTTCCAACTTTTTCAACGCTATCCCTTGGGGATATAATCAGGCTTTAAAACAAATCCCGAATGGGTGATCCAGGGCCGCATTTAGGGGGTAAAAACTCATTTTTTCGGTTTTTTTCAACCAAAATTCATCTTTAAAAGGCATTATTATATATTATTTCTCTTATTTAACGATTCTTTTTTGGTTTATTTTCTTCCCTGATCATCTAAGAACACTTCTAACTAATTAAAACTCCATATTTTTTCGTTAAAGTTATAAATAAATACCTTTTTTTGCATCGCTGCAGGAAAAATTTTAAAAAGTACATATATAAAAGCCGTGCCTTGAAAAAAAACAAATGAAACTGACCCTCTTTACATCGAAATTAAAATATGACCTGTCAAAATGTCATGAAAATAACAGTTTTCGTAGCGATATTGGAAGCTTCCTGGACCGATTTCGGCTTGAAATATACATGGCAAAGGTAAAACGGACTTTATATTTTTAGTTAAAATACGTTTCGTTGGACGATTTAAGCATTAAATACGAATTTTTTTAATTTTTCTCAGACCATGCAAATGCATGTCAAAATCAGTTTCATACGGAGAAATGTATTAAAATATGAAGGGTCGAAATGTCGCAAAAAGTCAGTTTTCCTTGCGAGATTTTAGGGTTTCTGAACCGTTTTCGACTTGAAAAATACCGGGCAACGCCTCTATAGACCTTCCCGTGTGGATTTCGGAACATATAATTTGAAGAATTAGTCATTAAATACCAATTTTAACAATTTTTCGATGACGCGGCGAAGCATCATAGAAAGGCCATTCCATGAGGTAGTATACGGGGTAAATCACAATGACGGGTCTGATTTAAATTTTGCTTAGATTTGTTATTAATTGAGAACGGATTATTCGATTGAAAAGAGTGATGTGGCAATCGAAAGGGGAGGAAGTAAGCTATTTTATTTGAAAATAATTTCGACATTTCGTTGGCATGACGACGAAAAATTTGCTATTTCCGATATTTATTGAGTTAGACAGCTGAAATTTGATATATGGGAAGAATTCGGTCAATTATTCAAAATTATATGTGTAAATTTTGATTCGCATGGTCTCTATAGCAACGATTAAGGATAAAGTTGACAATTTCTAACTCACGTACGGCTGATCTGATTGAAACGAGTGAGGTGGCAATCGAAAGGGAACGAAGTAAGCTACTTTTTTATGTAAAAATAATTTTGACATTTCGTTGCCATGACGACGAACAGTTTGCTATTTCCATTATTTATTGAGTTTTAGAGTTGAAATTTGATATCTGGGTAGAATTCGGTCAATCATTCAAAAATATTTTTATAAATTTTGATTCCGATGATTACCATAGCAACGATTGAGCATAAAGTTGATCATTTTTAACTCGCGAACGGCTTATCTGATTGAAACCAGTAAAGTGACGATCGAAATGTTAGAAAGTACACTACTTTTTTATGTGAAATTAATTTTGACATTTCGTTGCCGGGACGATGAACAATTTGCTATTTTCGTTATTTATTGAGTTGGAAAGTTGAAAACTGATATCTCGGAAGAATTCGGTCACTCATTCAAAAATATATCTGGAAAAATCGATTCCCATGGTTGACATAGCAACGATTAAGGATAAAGTTGACAATTTATAACTCGCGGACGCCTTCTGCGATTGGAACGAGCGAGGTGGCTATCGAAAGGGATGGAAGTAAACTACTTTTTTATTTGAAAATAATTTCGATTTTTGGTAGTCATGACGACGATCAATTTGATTTCTCCGTTATTTATTGAGTTGCAGAGTAGAAATTTCGCGTCTAAGTAGAATTCGGTCAATCATTGAAAAATATTTTTGCAATTTTCAATTTTAATGATTGCCATAGCAACGATTAGGGGTAAAGTTAACAACTTACAACTCGCGAACGGCTTCTTAGATTGAAAGAAGCGACGTTCATAATATGTATGCACAATTTTTTTCCATAGAGACATCAGTGGCGTGCCCGAAGGGCTCGCCACCAATCTTCATCCAGCTCGACCATTTCAGGAAGATGATGTTATCTAGTGTATGGTTCAAAGCCGATCGAAAGATGACAAGTTTAATTTAGTAGGGTTTCAGCGAAATCGTACATATTGTATTTATATGTAATATGTGTTTGTATGTATATAGCGATACGGTTACGAAGGGCGGTCTATTCTGCATCATCAGTCCGAAGGAGTGTGATATCTTCCTTAATAGATGCTCCAGCAACACGAAATTTTCAGGGCATGACAATGATGATATTACCGACCTTATAGAGCCCCCTCAGGGGGCGATTAGGCGGTCTACCCGTACTAGTTTTTATAGACCGCCTTTCAGGCCTTTTGGGTCTATATACCGAGCCCTTGGTCAGAAAATGTGTGGACGTGCGTTTGTATGTTGTCGTCCGTTTGGACATTTTCACCTTTTCAATTTTTTTTCTCGAAAACGGTTATAGAGGCGGCAACCAAATTTTCTGGGTTAATAGAGGGATAGTGCGGCTAGCTTCGGTAAAAAATTCAGTTATACAGGGTGTTCCGTTTCGGAGTTATTAAACGCCAAAGTCGAAATTTCAGCGATTTCCGTTGACATCGATTACAGGTCGCAAAAGTGAATTAAATCGATTTAAATTTTTGGAGGTTGTGGAGGACCCTATTGAAACTGGCGGTATTCGGAAAATGGGAAGTAATTTTTTTGAATTTTTTTATGTCGAAAAATGCCCTTTGTAGACCCCAATAAGGAATATGCACATTTTTTTTTTATTGCTTAAATCGTTTAAGAAAGTCATTACAACCCCAAAACTGCTATTTTGAGGAAAATTACTGCGTTAGTTTAGCTAAAAAAAATTTTTACTTTTCGGTATAATTTATTACAATTTCAAAAGGAGCCATTTGCCCAGCAAAAAAGTTACGTCACGAAACTTAAGTGGCAATCTACATTGAACGTGTTGGCGACTCAAATTAAAGTAACGACTTAAAAGGGGATACGGCAACACCGCCATGTCGATGCCTTCTGCTCCCCGCTCCCCTACCGGCCACTTCTGTAACTGTAAGTTGACGTTTTGTCTTTATTTATTTAAGAACTTTTTAGACATTTTAGAATTAAATAATAGGTAATTATTAGTTTAGACAATTGTAGCTAAATAATTGTATTTGGAAATATTTTGGTATGAATCTGGACTATTACAACATTTTTAAAGTGAAGTTTTATAACCTGATTACCTCAAGGACTGTCTTTATTCATCCAAGGTTATGTTGTGTTATTAAGCTGTGGTAATGTTTTTATAAGCGTAAAAAGATCGTCTGTTGGATATAATAAAAGTTAAATAAAACTTAAGAAAGTGTAAGTTCACATCGCTGCTTAAGAAAAGAGGCTGTAAAAATTGCGTGGTCTAATTAGATGAAACCCTATGAGAAGCTGAAGACACAAACATTTCATTTGATGCAGGTAGGTACATCTACACTTTTATTTTTAGCCATTTAAAAACTTTTAAATAACTTTTTCTCGTTTTGAAAGGCAACGTTGAGTTCAAAGTATTAAATGTTCTGTGTTTTATACACACATTACTTATTATAATTTAATAGGTTGGTATAAAATAATGTTAGGCAAACTTACAGTAGAATGATATTGCTATTGTTCATTTTTGGATGACATGGATGAAAGTATTGTTGTTATTATAATTATAGAGAATCCGATTTCTGCATTTTTTTAAGTTTCTGTTATGCAGGTACTTAGCCGATAGTACCTAGATACCTACTTTATAAACTGCTTAAACTGCTTTAATAATGTAAAAATGTCCCTACATAGGGGTTATTGATATTGGAGTTAGCTTATCAAGCTAACAATAATAACTAATAGGATATTGTAAAATTTGGGTAGTACGTGATATTTATTATTAAATAATTATATTTTTCTTTAATAAACTAAATTCATGTAGGTTTTTCTCGTGGCTATTTCGAATTTTTAAGGCTCCTAGTTTTACATGTAGAAACGTTTTGTAATATTTTCAAATTGTTTTGTATATTTTAGGTAATTATGCCAGGCATACAAGATTAAAAGGGTTCCTCCCGGAATTTGCTATTGTAATCTCAGCATGACCATAGCAGAACTTAAACATAAGTAAGTACCAAATTTGATTATGAAAAGTAACTACTTGGTAAATGTTAGGATGTGCTCAAGTTAATATGGGTTTTCCTCAAGCCTCGTGCACTCACAAAGTTGCACAGGAAAGAAAGAAATTTTTTGCAGCACATTTGCAACTCCTTTTTCACAAAATCATATTTGATCATGTCTGGTGTTTCACTCCCAATATAGCCAAGATGCTAAATTTATTAAAAATTAATGGAGTTTTCTATGAAGAGATCTAGAGTTCTTTTTACTTTCTATTAATAGTTCCGTTAAAATAAAAGTAAAAACAATATTTTAAAAATGGGGTGCTAACTTCAAGCAGCCCCCCATTATTGCAAAAACAAAAGTATGGCCACAGTCAGTGATGTGAAATGACGGTCATTTATCATCCGTAACAAATGACCATCATGTGACGGTCATATAGGTCATTTATAAAAAATACCCTTAATTTACATTAGTAATAAAACTAAAAGTTTAAGAATACTTTGTAGTTAAAAAAGAATATTCTTACAAAATTTAAAAAAGAAAAGCATGTCCTTAAGTTTCATCATGTTCTTCTACGTCATGTGCAAATTCGTCAGTTATTTCGTTTTTGTCTCATTTTAGAATTAAGCCAGGAATATTCTAAAATGCGACAGAGCATGCGTGATGTCTTCATTTCTTTGTACAAGCCTAAGGTTTGTGCTTTTGTGATGCACCAAACTGCACTAACCTGCACATTTTTTATTCGTGGAAGAAGCCCATAAGCAAAAAGTCAGTGCAGATTAGTGCAGTTTCGTGCAACACACAAGAACAAACCGCTAGTGTGCAATGTCAACAGGTGATCTGCTTTAAGCTTTTTTTATTATTGTTAATAATATATCCTATTTATAAACGAATCAAAAAGTTTTTAGATAGTACGTAATTCGTTTTCTATTTTTCTTTAAATTTAGATTTTTTTGACTTCAGTAGGATACATGATAATTTTTGCAACCTAGTTTATTAGGATAGCCGAAAAAAAAACTTTTTCATTATTAGTTATTGTTTCTATTTTTAGTAATATTATTAGTATTACCAAACTTGGGCGTTTTAGCTGTTCTTGTGTTCCTGTTGATAAATAGGTGGTTTTAGTTCGTTGTTTTTTAAACATGTTTTCTTATTGACAAATTTATTGCATATTATTTACTTTATCGTTACAAATGTAATCACATATGGATTTCTAATTATTTTCCTCTAAAACCTTGCATATTTGTCAGTTTGTGAAAAAAAAAACGCCATTTTGAAGAAAAAAAACAAGCTTTATGTTTTTTTTTCACAAAAAACACGGTTTTTAAAAAAAACATTGCCGTTTTATTTCATTTACATCACTATTTCTATGACGCTCGTGGCTTTTTCTTGCTTAATTTTTACTCTTACGTCGAAGCATGAAATTTAAGAGGTTAAATGACCTGATGGTCATTTATTAATGTGATGTGACGGTCATGACGTCAAGACCGCACAAAATGACGAGGTCATATGACAGACTCACATCACTGGCCAGAGTGCTTAATAGTTCTAAAGGAGGTCCACAGTTCTTGATGGTTTTCGAGGTCAGAACTCTTACAAAAAAAAAATATTATGTTTTGTGCTCTTTGGAAAGTAAAATATTCAACAACAAAATATCATTATCTTGATGCAGAACGGTAGAACTATGGAAACACTAACGGGAACTCATGAGTTGTAAACCAGAACTATTGTTAAAAAATATTTCGTGGGGGCCAACTTCACACTTTTTTAACACTCAAAATGTAAGTTGTAAACAAAAAAATATCATTCTGATTCTGCAGAACTGTAGAACTATAGCAGCATTAACGGGAACTCATGAGTTTAAAGCAGAACTCTTGTTAAAAAGTATTTCATGGGGGGGGGGGGGGGCAACTTCACACTTTTAAAAAAGGGTTTACAACTTAAATTTTTGACTTAAAAAAGTGTAAGGTTGGTCCCTCGTGAAGTTAGCACCCCATTTTTAAAATATTATTTTTACGGAACTATTAATAAAAAGTAAAATATTCTGTTAAAAAGTAAATAATTTTAGGATAGCGGTTTTTTTCTGGGAGTGTATAAATATATATATATATATATATATATATATATATATATATATATATATATATATATATATATAATTGCTAGAATCTAGCGCGGATCGATACATAAAAAAAAAGAGGAGAATTATTGTGGGCATGTCCGCTGAATGAACAGAATGAAAAGTTAGAATGGTAACCCGTACGACACGTGTTTCTGCTCATTGGCTTCATCAGGCCCACGTATGTGACCGTGCCTCTCAACATAAGTCGAGACGCACAACGTCACAGAAACACGTGTCGTACGGGTTACCATTCTAACTTTTCATTCTGTTCATTCAGCGGACATGCCCACAATAATTCTCCTCTTTTTTTTTTATGTATCGATCCGCGCTAGTTTCTAGCAATTTTTTTTCTTCTCTTGGGCTTATAGGATACCACGGCAGTTGGCTATAGTTGCCTCCGTCGGCGACGCTAATTGTTGCCCCCAAAAAAGGGGTCTTTTGGCTGAAGCCACAAATGGGTGTACTGGCTCCTGTTTGTGGTCCTCGTTAAAAAAAAATTTTCTCTTTTCTTAAGGTTACACCCGTAACTGCGTATGTGACGTTGTGCGTCTCGACTTATGTTGAGAGGCACGGTCACATACGTGGGCCTGATGAAGCCAATGAGCAGAAACACGTGTCGTACCTGTTACCATTCTAACTTTTCATTCTGTTCATTCAGCGGACATGCCCACAATAATTCTCCTCTTTATATATATATATATATATATATATATATATATATATATATATATATATATATATATATATATATATATATATAGTTTATGGTTTGATTTGTTTCTTGGATCCTTAATAAAAAAATAATATATATATATATATATGTTTTGTTTTGTAATTATTTACAGATTTGAAGAGTGCCTAGGACCAGAGGAGCTAACACCCACAGATTCGTAGTTCCTGAAACTGAAGACTGACAAATGTACAAAAGTGCCAGATGAAAGTGCCATGCCATGTATTCTTTAAAGCCCCCCAAACTTTTTTTTAACAAGATTAACTCACCTTACTAACTTTGTTTTTTTATAATCCCTTTTATTTCTTGTTCTCATATTCTCTCATTTTCTCTAATGTATGGTTCTTGCATATTCTTAGACATGCTGTTTTTATAAAAAACCAAATACTGAAATTCCATCAAATCATTTATTTTTGTAAATGCATTGTACAGCTGTTCAACAATATAAAAATATTTTGCGATAAAATAATGTTTTTATTCTACTTTATAAGATTAGTATAAATATGAAGCAGAAGCTAGCGGCTAGCGGCCGCAGCGATATTAAACGTACACAGTTTTTATGTTTCCCAAATAAGACCTAACCTAGAGTACTGCTTCCACATTTAGAAAGCTTCGACATGAAAGAACTAGACTCTGTCATTTCCCCGTTGACTATTCCTAATAAAACAACCCTGTGTTACCTATGCAGCCCTTTACAGTCTAGCTACAAAAACCTATGACATCCCACTTCTCTCACTCATTCACACTTAGGGTCTCCAGATTATAGAACAAGTTGCCCGCAGATGTTTCCCTTTCCCTCCAATCCTTAAATCCTGTGTCGATAGGTTACATTTTCCTTCTCTTCAGACGCCCACGATTCGTTAGTAGAATACTTAGGCCTGTGTGAAGAGTCCAGTGTGACTCTTAGAATGGCTTCAAGTCAAACAGCATACAGGACAGGCCAAAAAAATAAAAATCGTTCAGGAGTAAAGTATCCTTATTTCGAAAAACGTTATTAAGAAAAGGTGTTTAAAATTAAAAGATATTTCCAATGCCTTCTATATATTTTTTTTTAATTTTAAATTATCCCCTTATGATTTTTTTATATTTAGCTAGAATAAACTCAAACTCAAAAAAACCTTTATTGTCCATGACTTGTGTAACATTTTCAAATTAACCACACTTAAATCATTTCTGCATAACTTTCATCAAGTTGAAGAAAATTTGTGAAATTTACATATATTTATATTTCTACTCAAGAAAATATTTTTTTTTTGAATAGAAGGTTATGACTTCGTATTTGGACATATTTTTTAATTCTAAACAACTTTTCTTAATAACGTTTTTCTGTGTTTTCGCAATAGGGATACTTTACTCTTGAACGATTTTTATATTTTTTAAACCCCTTAAATAGTCTACACAACCTGCCCTAGGATATATTATACAAAGTATTATAGGAAAGGTGATGGTGTTTGCGCTTATTTTTCAAGAATATGTGTAGTTTAAAATGATACAAAAATATCTGGGATCATCAAGAGCTTAATGTGCAAAATAAAATTTATATAGCTTAAAATTAGCACCTCTAGACCAATTTCCCATATTTTAATACAGAATTACTCCATTCCTTAGAGTATAATGTCAATGAAAGCAGCTATGCATAAAAAAAGAAATGATTCCATTATTTCTAAAAATGGCTATACTAAGGTGGTCATATGGCTTTACATTATAAATAATTGTCACAAGAAAAACTGTCGTAGTTACAGAAAAATAAATTAAATTTGTTACATTTTCTATGGTTTATTATCAATAGGCACTTTTTTTTACATATCACTGGTTACAAATACAAATATTTATTAATGATAGTGCATACAAAAGTACTTTCACACGTCAAGACTTTATGCTACAACTAAATAATGAGATAATGTTAAAATTTCTTAAATAGCTCATTAAAATATTAAAATTACAAATAAACATTTAAGTATAAAGTACAAACGGAAATGCTTAACGAAGCAAGACTAACATATTAGAACATATTTCAGAAAATTTTGAAGAATTTAAACAACCCAAATATCAGTCTTATGCTCCTCTTACACTTAGACGAGATCTGAAAAATCACCCTCCAAGAAATTCTCGATGCTATAAAAGGCTTTGTTCCTTAAATATTCTTACTTACATTGTAAAATAAGTTGCAAAGAAGAAATTATTCCTAGTGTAACACTCCTCAAAAATATTCTATTTATGACTACATCCTACATACACTGTGTCCAACATGTTAATACGTAAATATATCATTGACCATTCTAATTTCATTAATTTGATGGCTCTTTTTCTTCACAGCTTGGATATGAACTGCTAAAAACCTGAGTGAACTCTGTAGCTATGAAAACTTGTGGGTGTTAATGTGCTGGATAAACCCGTCATGGATAACAGTGCCTAAAAATTAAAAAAAAAATGATTCTCTTTGTTAATGTCGGTAATTAATTTGAAAATATAAAACAGTGCTTAGAAGTGGTTAGAAAATAGGTAGTTTGCACACTTTTGTAATTCCACTCAATTTGAAGCCTACAGAAAAGCTTTTGATAAATTTACAATCATTATGCAACGTTCTTAGCTCTGGTTTTAAAGATTATTATTCTGTAAAATACTGTTTTTACTTATTAAATACATACTCGAGTGAAACTTGAACATTTCTCTATTAATTTTTAACAATCAAATTTAGTAAAAAATATTGGCATAAATTTATCACAGTGACACTTCACTGAATATTTCTTTAGCTATTTTTTTCAACCCAACAGGATATTTCATTGAAGTTATAGAAAAATAATTGGTTACAAGAACTGGCATTTAACCCCTTATAGGTTCCATTACTAAGGCTACGGAGACAGTTCAGTCATATATTGTCCCAATACATAAATTATTGTGAAAAAGCTACATACTTAGCAAACAAGTAATGCCCCTATTTTGCAAAAATAAAACAAAGTTGTATATTTGGCATGAACTATACTTACAAATACGTACTTCAGCTTAACAGGAACCGCCGTTTCAGGATTCCTATTCCAGATTTTCTTCCGGTAAAATCTATGCTCTGACTACTGGTCTATATCTTCACATTTTATTTTAAGTGACTGAATGAATAACGGCTTCCCCTATTAGGATATCTAAAAAGTAATGTAATATTTGTTGTATAACTAAATACATTGTGGCAAATCCGAAAAAGTGCAATAGCTATCCCTCCAAAAGGTAAAACCAACACTACCAACAGCTTTTTAAAAATTTTTAATCATGGTGAAAACTATGTTTGGTATTTAGCCAGCTTCCCTTGTGCAAGAAACGCCAAACTTACCTTGAAATGATGGTCCTCCACCTTTTGTGTCGCATTTGGGACAAAGTATACATTTAATAATCATTAAATAACAGAAACACATATCGAACACGATATGTGAAGGTTTTAAAACACTTGAAAAGTGCAAAAACGCATTGAACTAAAGAAACACACGTGTGTTTGTTTACTTCAATTAAAAAACGGCGAAAGCAAATGACATGAATGACATGTGTCTAGCGAAACCACAGAACAAAAGTTTGTTAGGCGAGACTATTCGATTTATAACCCACGAATTACGTTGACATCAGGTGGTAACTTATCTTTCTCTAGGAGTTGCAAATAAAAAAGGATAACCGGTTTCCGTTGGTCTTGGAGTTCACTTGATTACCGGCTTTGGGTTTATCGTTCCGTGGAGGACCAGTAAACAATACAAGTACACAACAAATATTGTTCACTAGCATTCTCCGTCCCTGGTCTGGACGTTTATTTTGTCTGTGTTACTTGTCTTGATATTAATTAAATCAAGAATGGCAGTGCAGAGATAAAATAGCATTGGAGTGACATAAAGTGATCCTGGTGATCCAATTTTTGTCAATCGAACACGCATCTGGATCATAAAATTGTTCAAGTGAGCCCTTCTTCTTTACCATTTGAAATCAGCTGTTTGCAGCGGTGGCAACGTTGGTTTTTCAGTGTGTCGGCCCCTTTATTTGGTCAGAGCCATTTTTAAATCAGTGACCAAGTCAGACCATTGGGCAACACTGTCTCATTTAATCTTAATACTTTGATTTTATAGGTTAAACATTGAGGATATGGAGCAACGTTGCCAAATAAGGTCACGTAGTCATGAGTATGTCACTGATTTAAAATCGCCTCAGCTCTTGTCCTTAAGTTTGTTTACATTGTTTATCTTTGATTATATTCGTATTTTGTTAGTAATCCTTTTTATTAAACAGTAGGAAATATTAAAAAACCACCCTACAGATATTATATTGTCCCAGTATAAAAAAAATTCCATAGCGAATGGCTTCGAAAACTTCATTTTGTCGTGTCCAAAAGAGCCGGTGTTAGAAGAAACTAGGTAGTGGAAAATTAATCAAAAATTTTACATAAAGCGGTATCTATAAAGGTCAGTATCGCCAAATTCAAGTAATCATAATGTTGCTGTACATTTATTTTTATAGTATAATAAACAATAAGTGTTTTTAACTAAATTGTAAAGGCAAATCCACCAGCACTAACTTCCAGCCAATTTTCCGATTTTCTTTGCACAAATGCCGTTTTGGTCATTTATAACCAGTCTGTTTAATAAAATAAAAGGTTTTCTATCGACTAAATATCCTAGTCTTTGGGAAAAACTCAAGAAAATGGATTTACACTGAAATTTACATTACACTAGCCGTGACTAGCCATTATAAAACGTTGACGTCATAAAAAAAGTGACGTCACAAACAAAAGAAGTCCGTTTTACGAGATGTTGGATTTTGCAGGAAAATTTGCAAAATAAAACCTTTTTTTTTGTTAATAAAGCCCAAAAAAAATGGAAAACAGCAACTGTCATGAACATTTAATATATGTAGAGAATACAAAAAAAAATATTTCAGAATTTTTTGGATTACATGCATATTCCCTATTTGGCACCGAATAAGTCGAAACCGGAACATCGGACAGAAAAACGTATTTGAACTTAAAACTAAAGAATCTCAAATACTTTCTTTTTGCGATACATTTACCTATACCTAAAACGACTGGAAATTGGAAAAATTTGGGAAAAAGTGGAAATTACGAATTTTCATGCAAATTTTTGACGGTTTTGAATTTTTTGGGGGGTCAAAATGGATCCAAATCGAAATTCCATGTGCCCTATCGGAAAGAGCTCGCCGAAATACGTTAGAAACGTATTTTTTAGTTCTTTTATTTCTAATAGGAAAGGAGAAATCGATAATTAAATTTCGATTTTTTACGATTTTTTTTCATGACATCTCTACATTTGAATCACTCTGTATCTTTTCCTATCTAATTTCTTCTAACTTTTTCAACGCTATCCGTTGGGGATATAATCAGGCTTTAAAATGAATCCCGAATGGGTGATCCAGGGCCTGATTTAGGGGGTAAAAACTCATTTTTTCTGTTTTTTTCCATCAAAATTCATATTTAAAAGGCATTATTATATATTATTTTTCTTATTTAACGATTCTTTTTTGGTTTATTTTCTTCCCTGATCATCTAAGAACACTCCTAACTAATTAAAACTCCATATTTTTTCGTTAAAGTTATAAATAAATACCTTTTTTTGCATCGCTGCAGGAAAAATTTTAAAAAGTGCATATATAAAAGCCGTGCCTTGACAAAACAATTGAACGGACCCTCTTTACATCGAAATTAAAATATGACCTGTCAAAATGTCATGAAAATAACAGTTTTTGTAGCGATATTGGAAGCTTCCTGGACCGATTTCGGCTTGAAATATACATGGCAAAGGTAAAATGGACTTTATATTTTTAATAGCGGTACATTTCATTGGACGATTTGAGCATTAAATACCAATTTCATTAATTTTGCTGAGGTCCTGCAAAGGCATTTAAAAATCAATTTCTATACGGGGAAATTTATTCACTTAATTATAATGTATGAAATGTCACAATTTGGCTAAAATGTCAGCATTTTGATGCGAGATTGGAAGGAGTCCGGACCAACTTCGGCCTCGAATTTACCGGGCAATGCATTTAGGGACCTTATACTTTCGGTAGAAAGACATTTCATTTCATATTATACCGATTAAATACCATTTTAATCGATTTTCCTATGACGCTACAAAGCATCATTGAAGATTCTAATATGAAGCTCAGTGGCATCGAAAAAATCCCAAAATATGCATTTTATTTTCTATCCATGAGCGTGTATACTTTTGGGGCAATATATTAATTATTATTGAATAATTTTAATTTAATTTTAGGGAAATGACTTGATTCGGATCGTTTTAAAGTAACCAGAACGATTCTAAAATACATTTTATACCTTCCGGCATGTGCATGATTGTATATATGTCTACAGGGTGTCCGAAAAGTCTTTGTATGCGCAAATATCTTTGTCATTAGAGCGAAGAAAAACTTAAATGAGTCTTATTTCAAGGAAATCGTAAATTTTTCATTCCTTTGTGTGGTTGTTTATATGTTGGTACACAACAGAATGTCCAAAAAGTCTTTGTATGGGGACATATCTTTGCCAAATTTAATTTTAGGGAAATGAATTGACTCCCTTTTAAAGTAACCTGAACGATTCGAAAGTACATTTTATACCTTTCGGCATGTGGGTGATTCTGTATATGCCTACAGGGTGTCCGAAAAGTCTTTATATGCGCAAATAACTTTGTCATAAGTACGAAGATAAAATTAATAGGGTCGGTTTTCAAGAAAATCGAAAATATTTAAATTACCATGTGTCGTGTTGTGTTGTGTTTTTATGTATGTATACAGGGTGTCCGAAAAGTCTTTGAATGGGCAAATACCTTTGCCTTTCGTACAAATAGTAACTCGATGGTCGGATTTAAAGCAAATCGTAGGTATATATTTGCATTTCTATGTGTACGGATTTATATGTTTGTATACAGGGTGTTGGAAAAGTCTTAGTTTGGAATGGGCAAATACTCCTATTAGTACTTAGCATTATTAGGTCGATTTTCAAGTAAATAGAATATATTTGTATTAATATGTGTTTATGCTTGTACGTGTGTATACAGGGTGTCCGAAAAGTCTTATTATTTGCAACTCCTTTTATTAGGACCAAAATAAACTTAATTAAGGCGGATTTCAAGAAAATTGTCTATATTTGTATTACTATGTGTTTATGCTTGTGCGTGTGTATACAGGGTGTCCGAAAAGTCTTATTATTTGCAACTCCTTTTATTAGGACCAAAATAAACTTAATTAAGGCGGATTTCAAGAAAATCGTCTATATTTGTATTACTATGTGTTTATGATTGTACGTGTGTATACAGGGTGCAACTCCTTTTATTAGGACCTAAATAAACTTAATTAAGGCGGATTTCAAGAAAATCGTCTATATTTGTATTACTATGTGTTTATGCTTGTACGTGTGTATACAGGGTGTCCGAAAAGTCTTAGTATTTGCAACTCATTTTAATACGACCAAAATAAACGTAATTAAGGCGGATTTCAAGAAAATCGTCTATATTCCTATTTAAACGTGTGAGTGTTAGATTGAATGTATACAGGGTGTCCAAAAATTCTTGGAATGGGCAAATACTCCTATTAGTACTTAGCATTATTAGGTCGAATTTCAAGTAAATCGAATATATTTGTATTAATATGTGTTTATGCTTGTACGTGTGTATACAGGGTGTCCGAAAAGTCTTATTATTTGCAACTCCTTTTATTAGGACCAAAATAAACTTAATTAAGGCGGATTTCAAGAAAATTGTCTATATTTGTATTACTATGTGTTTATGCTTGTGCGTGTGTATACAGGGTGTCCGAAAAGTCTTATTATTTGCAACTCCTTTTATTAGGACCAAAATAAACTTAATTAAGGCGGATTTCAAGAAAATCGTCTATATTTGTATTACTATGTGTTTATGATTGTACGTGTGTATACAGGGTGCAACTCCTTTTATTAGGACCTAAATAAACTTAATTAAGGCGGATTTCAAGAAAATCGTCTATATTTGTATTACTATGTGTTTATGCTTGTACGTGTGTGTACAGGGTGTCCGAAAAGTCTTAGTATTTGCAACTCATTTTAATACGACCAAAATAAACGTAATTAAGGCGGATTTCAAGAAAATCGTCTATATTCCTATTTAAACGTGTGAGTGTTAGATTGAATGTATACAGGGTGTCCAAAAATTCTTGGAATGGGCAAATACTCCTATTAGTACTTAGATAAACTTTATTAGGTCGAATTTCAAGCAAATCAAATATATTTGTATTAATATGTGTTTATGTTTGTATGTATGTATACAGGGTGTCCGAAAAGTATTTTTGTTGGCAAAAATAGTTTCTACGTGTAGGTGTTTGTATGTATGTAGAGATGGGGTCACGAAGGGCGGTCTATTCTCCATCATCAGTCCGAAGGAGTGTGATATCTTCCTAAATACATGGCATAGAAACACGAAATTTTCAGGGCATGACAATGATGATATTACCGACCTTATAGAGCCCCCTCGGGGAGCGATTAGGCGGTCTACCCGTACTAGTTCATTATCCGCTCAATAAGTTTATTTCTAAAATTTTTGACAGCATTTGCTTGTTGATATCCCAGAAGCCCGGCATATTCCTGAATTATGCGCCTTTTGAGGTCTTCTCTGTCTCGAGGCCGCCTTTTATATACCCTTTCTTTGAGGACACGCCACAAAAATAAGCCTGTGGGGTGAGATTCGGGGACCTCGTAAATCTTGATCCGTACCTCTTCCTATCCATCTATTAGCAAAATTTCTATTTAACCAATATTTAACTTGTACTGAAAAATGCCCGGGAGCCTCATATAGCTGAAACAATACATTTTTGTCTAACGGTCAAAGATATGTCGTCCAATATATTACTAAAATCATTTTCTAAAAAATTTAGAAAAACCTCGCCGTTTATATTTTTATCAAAAAATATTGATCCCAACAATCGATCGCCGAGTATACCACACTATACATTTATTTGTTCAGAATATTGGTTTCGGCTCTGTATAACCCAGTGAGGGTTATCCGCTGACCAATACCGGGAGTTTTGAAAGCTTATTATACCGTTGGTCGTAGAAACTGCTTCATCTGAAAAAATATTTCAAAAGTTAAACGGCGATCATCCCCCATACAGCCTTATAACCACTTAGATTTTTAAATCCAAATCTCTAGACATTTGCCTTAAGCTAGTTGCAGGGAATTCGTTGACGCAGAGCAAAACATTAATTTCATCATTTTCGTCGTATAAGCGAGGAATATTATTTTCATCTTGGTTTTCTCTTCTCCGACAGAAGTTTGGGCAGCAGCGTTTAATTTTACTCATAATATTACTGACTGTTTGATGGGTAATTGGTGTTGGTTTTTCTGGGTGATTATTGTTAAATTCTTCGGCTGATTCCATAGTTGTGCGATAATTATTTCCAACTATTAACACAATCTTCACTTTTTCTTTGTTAGTTAAATTCATTGTTGAAAATGCAGATCACAATAATTTTATTGACTCGTGTCAATTCGTGAAGTGTATTTACAGGTTTTACTTTAATATTTAATTATTTATTTAAAGGTTACCTTATAATTATTAGGCTTTATTTAAAGAAAAAAAATTCAAATTTTAATTACTGAAAAAATAATTTATTGTTGTCCTATATATTACAAATCAATTTTAATAACTTTAATTCGACATCTGTTTGCCTTTCTTCAATTTGGTCACTTAAAAATATTTGTATTAAACTTTTATCACATTTCAAATTTAATTTTTTTCTCTTTTGAGAGACCATGTTTCCTATACAAAATATCAAAAAAAGTTCCATGTCGATTTTAAAATTTTTTGAAGCAATTTTTTTTTATGAGTAGTAACTTTTTTCCCAAATATTAATAATAAAGAAATATTCCATTTGGCAAGCAAATTCACGCACTCGCTGGATATGAAAATTCCATTAGATTTCTGTTCTCTCTTTTATTTATCATTTTGAAATGTATCCTAGATAAAAGGATATAATATTCTATTCCGTCAAATCTGGTTTTCAGGTACCAGATTACTTAACAGAATGGCAATTTAAGCTTAATTACAACACTGGGATTCTGTCTGTTAAATATGTTAATGTCTTTTCTGGTTATCTCAAGGAGGTAATTTGTGGTGAAATGCTAATAAAAGACATAAGGTATACGAGACCTTTCTCAACTTTTAATCATGTTGGAAGCTTTCCTTTCAAGCTTCAATTATTTATCTTGTCCTTTTAGAATATTGCCATCACACGCATTGGTAATGTGAGTTGGAGTAGATTAATGTCCTTAAGTAATTCGATGGATCTTGCTTAAAATCAAAAACTTATAATTATAGATATTTTCGTTTAAATTCACTAAAAAGGTTTAAGATTTAGTACGGGTTTAAATTAAGATCTTCAAGTTAATCAGTTAGGTTTTGACAGGTTTTTATCCTATCATTGGTAGGTAATAAGTCGTTCTTTATTAAACACTTAGGAGTTATTCTAATATTCCAGCGATTTGCTTGTTTTCGAAATAAATTTCATCTTGGAACGTGTTGCTAGAATGGATATAGTTCTATTATTGTGGAAAGTACGAACTAAAATTACCTTTTCTTTATAAGTTCGCGAGAACAAACTCAGAAGCAAATTCATTCTATAAAACTTAGTTGTCTTATTATTACACTTGAGAGTTTAAAACTTTCTGTTGTCAAATGAGACCGGTCTCGCGTTGTTTAATCTGGCAGTTGTTTACTGTTATTTATTATTACCTATATAATTAAAATATCAAATATATTTGTAGGTACCTATACATTTTAGAAAGTAGAGTTATAAATAAATAAAGTAAATGGATTCTTAATAATTTTCAAATCAAATTTGTTCTTTGGTCTTATTTTAGAATGATTTAACATTTATATGAGGAGCTGACTCCTTAACGATTTGCTAGTTAAAACTCTAGGTACTCAAATATATTAAATAATAGTTAAAACTCTAGGTACTCAAATATATTAAATAATGAATTATATTAATAAATCTACTTTTTCATGTTCTATACAATACCACAAAAAATAAAATTTGGTGAAAAGGCCCAACAAATTTCACCCTCGGAATTATAAAATAGTAGAATACCGTCCAGTTGCGCAAACAATTTAATCAACAATTAAACTAATTGGACACTTGCAATGTGGGAGTACTCATGTACCCATGAGTGTCATTGCTAAAGGTGACTCTAAACGTATATTCAATTTAGTACTTGATTAAAAGTTTTGAGCAGCATTTATAGGTAAGAGATAGGGAGAAAACCTGCGCCTCCCTTTACTCCACACACATGCATACCCTGGTTTTGTGTTAACTTGTACAGCTATAAAACATTTGCAGCCAGATTCTCCAATGCTATACGGTATCCATTTGGTTTTGAGAATGATGACAGAAACCCATTTTACAACGAAGAGATCAATTATGTCTCTCTCTCATGTTCTTTCTCTCTCATTTTTTTCTCTCTCGTCTTCTTTCTCTCTCATACTCGTAAAATTTTTACAGCTGGTAGAAAGTTAGGTTATGTGAAAGATTAATATGACATTATTTGAAGCCTGTCCACAAACTTCGTAAAATAATTTATTTTATGAAATCCGTGAGCCTGTCCCATGATTAAGTTGTTTTTGCAGTGTAAAAATATACTTAAAAAGTTTATATAAAGTATTAGCAGCTTAAATTCTTGTGTTCTATGAATCTGGGACTGACTAACAACTATTGAAATATTACGCAAGGTACATATTTGTTCTTCTTTACACTTTACATTACTTGGACCAGGCGTTTGGGAATGAGTAACAGGAACACCGACCCGATATAAAGTTCAGAATAGTGGGCATACAGAAGATTTCTTTAGTGATTGAGAAAGTAGTGAAAATTGCGCCCTAGAAGCGTTTGGTTTCAGTTTAAAGCAGAAGTCACAGTGCCATTACAAAGTGTATCTATCCTTCTGGAACTAAGACTCAACATTTACAGTTAAAAATTGTGAAACTACTTGGTATATTCGATTAAACAATTTTTATCTCGTCTTTAACTTACACAAACATCACTGTTCGCAGGTAGGCTATATTATAGACCCATTTTCATTATACATATATCGGAGAATAGGGAATATTTTTTAACCTTATTATAAATTGTTTATCCTAATAAAAATATTTACTCATTTTTGAAATTTTTCCTTTATTTATTTAAATAATTTTCCTCCAATCCTTTTATTGCAAATTGTTGGTTAGAGGTAGTATTGTTATTTGGGTAGGAAACAATTTTAAATGCTATAAAATAATAAGGTTAATGTGGCTATGCTGACACTGTTTTTGTTTAATAAAGACGAGATTTTTGCAAATAATGCTGTTTGTGTTCAGTAAAAACAAAGGTCTTTTGCTATAAAATCATAAAACTTACGGAAGTATTTTGTCAGGTTAGAAATTTATTTTTTATGACAACTCCGATTTCCGATTAAACTTTCACTATAGGCAACCAGAAATACTTGCGCACAAATAAAGCCGTCTGTGATGAAATATTTGATTATTCTTTTTTATTGGCAACAACATCGTTTTTATTTGTCTTTTACTAATGCCCCTTTTGCTAACAAGGATAGAAAGAAACCGGATTCCGCTGGGATTTTATCAGGAAAAAAAGAATTTTTCGATGATTAATTTTTCGAAGTATATAACCAGCAATACTTCCACATGCAAAGAATGTACGATAAAAATTTGAACAAATCCTTTTTTTATTTGTCTTTGTCTAATGCAGTTTCGCCAACACGGATAGAAATAAATCTGATTCCTCCGTGATTATCAGGAAAGAAAAGATGAATATTGTGATCACTAAAATATGTTCTGGTGTAAACGGTCCATGGAACTGACCAATAGGGTTAATTCTTGTTCAATTGTTTTTTCTGTCATCATTCTCAAAACCAAATGGATACCGTATAGTCCGGTCTAATTTGACAATCAAAAGTATTAAACTGACAAATGTAAGAATAAGACAACTAAGTTTTATTCTATGAACTTATTTCTGAGCTTTTTCGCAAATTTATCAGGAAAAGGACAATTTTAGTACGTACTTTCAACAATAATAGAACTAAATTCATTACAGCAACTCGTTCCAAGATGAAAACCATTTGGAAACCAAGTAAATCGCTGAAATATCACACTAATTCATAAGTTTTTAATGACCAGGACAGGACAAACACCTGTCAAAACATAATTGATCAACTATAAGATCTTAATGTAAACCAGTACTTAGTGAATCTGGACGTTGGTCTTTAAATATGTAATTAAATTTAAAAGCGTGGGCGCACTTATAATATAGAGGTTTGGGCATAATAAACAAAATGTAATATAGGTCGACAATTACAGTGGGAATAGAAAAGAAGGCAGTGGGAGACCCAAAGTTTGCACTGCACAAAAAGTAGAAGAATTGAGGCAAATTGTTAATGAACACCCACAAACCCCTGTTCCGTGTTTAAGCCAGCAAGTAAATGTATAATACGGAACCTGCAATACGATCCTAAAATATGACCTGCATATGTACTTTTATCGTCTAAGCTCAGTCCAGGAATTGTTACGAAACGGCAAACGGCAGCGAATTCAATTTTCAGAGTGGATTATGGGTAATTTGTATAATACTGAAAACGCATTTCAAAAAACCTTTTTTACTGACAAGGCATGGTTTTACCTCTCTGGTTAGGTAAATTCTCAACAAATGAGAATGTGGAGTTCTGAAAATCCACATTTCTTTACAAAGGAGCCTCTGCATTCACAGAAAGTTGGCGCGTGGGCGGCCATATCAAAAAGAAGGTTAATTGGACCGATTTTTTTTAAGCGTAATAAAATTTTAGAAAATTTTGTAAACGCATTACTTGATGAAGAGATGCGACAAGGCTACTTCCAGCAGGATGGTGCACCAATTCACGTAACTCTTGATAATTGAAATTCTTGGAAGAATTTTTTAAAGACCTAATCATTAGTCGTAATATGCCACTTAGGTGGCCACCACGGTCCTGCAATCTCACGCCGTGCGACTTTTTTTAATGGCCACACATTAAAAACTCGATTTTCAAAACCCCTTGGGAATATTTAAACGACCTACGGGCTAAAATTACAAATAAATTTCAGGAACAAACAACTTCCCCCAAGTGCGCACCAAGCAAAAAGAAGACTGATGCTGTAAAAAGAAGACTGAGAACATATTTGAAAGTAGAAGGTGGACACGTCTCTCATTTAGTTTAAATTTATAATTTTTGGGTTCTTTGTTGTATATGATTTTTGAATTCTGTATGACAATAATGTAATTTCCTTAAAAATAAAATCTTCAGAACTTGATAGTTTTATACCTGTTTAGAGTAATAATTCAAAACGTGCCTGATTGATTCGGCAGCATACTTTAAGGACGTTGTTTTTGATCTTACGTACTAAGATAAAAAAAATTTAATAAAATTTAACCAAATGCTATCTTCATAGGACAACAATAATTACAAAACTACTTAGTTCAATGGTTTTACATTAAGCTGTACTTAACGGTTAGTTTCAATTTCACGTTACAAAGTTTTGTGAGTGACAAAATGGGTTAATACCATTCCCCAAAATCTCACAAAAGTAAATTTGTGGCAAAGATGCAACAAAATACAACTAAATTAAGAAAACGAGAATCCTCGGAACCTTTAATTATTTAGAAAACTCTCTTGCGTGGCCGCAAATATCTCACTACCGACCGAAATGACTTGGGATGACACATTATTTGCAAAAACTTACTAGCGAACTAAGACTTTATTTTTAATAATCAATGAAATAAAACGCTACCTATTTATTACCATGCCCTTAAATTATTAGATACAGCAAAACAGTGAGTGAGTGAGTCGGGTAAAAGGCGGTTAAAACTCGGAAAACATCTTCTGGAACTTATTTTTGATAAAAGTACTGTGCGGTTTTACATAAAATTGTAAAACAGCGTAATATATTATCCTAAATGAAAAATTGGCAGAAGATATTTGACTGTTAAAATATTTCATTTTAAGGTTTGATATGAAGATTTGTGTTCTCAAATTTTTATGAAATAGATTCAATAATTCCACAACGAAAATATTTTTAAGAACGAGCTCAAGTCAGATTTAGTATTTAAATGAAGGAGACTTTTTTTTGATAGTGCAATACAAGATAATTAATAACCAACAAGAGATCTATTTGTAATTCTGGCACAGGCGCTCTCCTATTTTTAGACCTTTACCTTTGATCAGGCAGGTTTACACCCACGATAGCAGAAGAATAGATATTTCAACGAGAATCAAAGTCCAGCCTTATATCCATCGGTGAGGTTTGGATGCGTAAGATGTAGTTGCTCACGCAAACTAGTTCACCTAGATTGCTTCGAAATTACATTCGGGTGCTAACGCAACAATACGTCGAATTTCTTCCACTATGCAAGTGCAGCACAGTACGAAATAAGGAGAATTCTTGTGGTCTGCGGGTAATATATTAAAAAACGCAAAGAATAATTTCTTTGCTTGTACAATATCACCAAAAGAATTAAGAAAAAGAACTATTTCAACTAAATACCTTTTTCTTGAGTATCTGTACGAAAACCCTGAGCACCCAAGGGTCGTATTTCAGTTGTTCCACTGTTGATTAGACAAGTAGGTATCTCTATTGTGATGTTTATAGAAACATTTTTTTTTAATAGCAAAAGGAAAGTAACGTTACTTTGGCTGATAAAGCGGCAAAAAGGACAATTATTCTTTTATAATGTACGTTTTATACAACACTAAAATTATCAACTTTAAAAACGCTTCACATTTGGCATCACATTTTTGATTGTTAATAATTTTGCTATCCGAATAACTAGGCAACAAGTTTCGAAAAAAAATTGTCCCTAAAATAAAAACTTTTGTGTCGAAATCATTCAATAGACTGATCCGATGTAAAACTGTACTAAATGCTTGTTCAAGTTTTCACGCCACAATTTTTTTCAATTATAAGAAACATATCATCTCTTAATAAGTTAGGAGAATTTTTAAGAACAATGTATCATAGAAAGAACTATTATGAAAACTGGATTGCAAAAAAAAATTCATTTATTTATATTCAATACGCACAAGGCACTTTCGATTAACATAACATAACATTTAAAATGTAAATACAAATCGGCGGACATATACCTTATGCTCTAAACGTTTTCGAATTTTTCCTAAGGTCAAAGCTTTTCACCAGCCACTCTCCTTACAGTGAATTAAGAAAAAGAACTATTTAAACTGAATACTTTTTTCTTGAGTATCTGTAAGAAAACATTGTGCGCCTAAGGGTCGTAATTCAGTTGTTCCACTATTGATTTGACAAGTAGGTATCTCTATTGTGACGTTTATAGAAACAGATTTTTTTAATAGCAAAGGGAACGCAACGTTACTTTGGCTGATAAAGCGGTAAAAATTACAATTATTATTTTGTAATGTACGTTTTATACACTAAAATTATCAACTTTTAAAATGCTTCACCATTGGTATCCCTTTATTGGTTGTTAATAATTTTGCTATCCGAACAGGAAACAAGTTTCGAAAAAAAATTGTCCCTAAAATAAAAACTCTTGTATCGAAAACATTCAATCATACTGATCCGGTGTAAAACTGTACTAAATGCTTGTTCAAGTTTTAACTCCACCATTTTTTCAATTATAAGAAGCACATCATCTCTTAATAAGATAGGAGAATTTTTAGACTCAATGTATCATATAAAGATCTATTATGAAAACTGGATTGCAAAAATTCATTTACAGCCTTCTGATAAAATATTTTGTAAGTAATATGAGAGTAATTCTAAAGATTTTAAGTGATATTTGGTCGTCTTAATTTTGTTAAAAAAATTGGAATATTTTTCGTTTACAAGTGTATTATATCTTACCTAACAATTCTTTTTTCAATACAGGCCACCTTTACAATATTTAATAATATAAGTTCATGTAGCTGAATTTTAAAAACAAAATTTCTTCATTTTTTCGGCATTTTATGAAAAACAGTCATGTGCCCTCTCTGTATACCTACTGTTTTTAGCGGAAGCAATGAATTAAATAAACTTGGACTAATTAGTGTATTTTTAATTTTAAATGATTTTAAAACCAAAATTGGCAGATGCTAAATTACAACTGCGAGTTTTAACCCTAATTTATTTAGGATATTTATTTTGTCATATATTAGTGTAATAAATTATGCCAAGGCAGAGTATCGCAACAACAAGACACTAGTAAAAGTTTAAAAACATCTCTTTGATGTTTTCATTTTAAAATCACTTAATTTTTTTTCACACAAAAATGGTTGATCTTATATTATACATATATACTTAACGCCTATAAATTTTTAAAAAATTTAACCCGTGACATTACTATTACTTAGTGGTTATTTGTATGCATTTTTAAAGAGAACTTGCAAACAATTATTTTTTAACTTCTATTTCAAAAAAACTGTAATTTAATTCTTCTTCATCAAATTACTACAGAAAATTGTAATCCAATTCTTCTTAGTCAACCTATTAAACTAGTCCAGTTAAAAGCATTTAAATCAATAACACAATCTTATTTTTTTTTTCAATAAATTAACAACATAATCTTTACTTGTAAAAAATCAAAAAAATCTGGTGTGTTCACTGCTTTTGGCTAAATATTTTGGAAACATATTTTTTTTAAACTAAAACTATAAATAGTCACAATTGAAAATAATTTATCAATTCATTAATGTGGAAAATTGAAGGAAAATAACGTTTTTATTTGCGTCACTCGCCCAGTAACTATTAGTTAACACATGTAAAGTGTCATTCATTTTATTTCAGTTTCAGTTTATTGCCCTATAAAACCATTACAATAAAGCAGTGTTTTCTTCCACCGATATATGGTTAAACCTAAATTTATTTGATCTGGTAAGAATATTATTCTTATAATTCAATGTGTTACGTAGGTAATACATAGTGTTTTAAAAACATATGCTAATGGACACACAAGACAGTACATAAATATAATAAACGCTGATGTTTTAAAACTTTTGTAATTCTCAGCATTTATGTTTTGCTGAATTGTAACGGTATTTACCAAAATTTGTATATGCTTGTTAGTTTTTAAGGAGACAGATATATAAGATGATAATCCGGGGGCAATACACTCGTCATCCTTCCTCTGATCAATCGCATCATCAGATAAGTTATCCTCAATGTTGGCATCAGCCTCTGTTATCTACGTTGTTATCTAATATAACCTCCTTCACACTAGCAGGTATTTGATCGCCTGCAAACCACCTAAACTCATACATACATTCATTTTCATTTCTTTCATTCAAACTGTTGTGAAACCAATTCAGTAGGTATCAGCTCGTGCGAATTTTGCCAAACACTTGTGATCTAGTGAGCTATAAAAATGCATTGCTTTAGCTCAAAGCAGCAGAGGTGAAGGTCGACGCATCAAAATTAATATATTTTTTTAGTAAATGGCTCATCAACATCATTTATTTGGTAATTGCCCATGAATAATTGAAGTCGAGCGCTATTTACACTTTTTTGTGTTGCATTATTTTCTTTTCTTTTTTGACATTGTACAAGTGGCAAACAAATCTTTCATGATCGGTACTACTTCATCCTTATTCCAAAAAATGTTACCTAATTCTGTAAAAGCCTTCTGGTAGTCTTCTGACACAGATATTTTAGTTATATTAAATATTACCGAACATTCACCGTTTTACAACATGAAGTATCGGGTAAGCAAAGAGTAATTGATGTTAATAAAATTCATGAAACATTGGGCGATGCTGTGTGCAAAGCACCTCCAGGTTTTTATGCTTTTATGGCCCGAGGTTATAATTCTTTGTACAGAAGGCTTTTACAAAATTAGGTAAGATTTTTTGGAATAAAAATCATTACCGATCATTGAAAGATTAGTTTGCCACTTGTACAATGTCAAAAAAAGAGAAAAATGCAACACAAAGTATAAATATCGCTTGATTTCAGTTATTCGCGCACAATTAAGAGATGAATGATGTTGATTAGCCAGTTATTAAAAAAATACTAAAGTTTGATGAGTCGACTTTACCCCCCTGCTACTCTGAGTAAAGCAACACACTTTTAGAGCTCACTACACCATAAATATTTGGCAAAATTCGCAGGAGCTGATACCTACTGAATTGGAACGACAACAGTATGGATGGATTTTGAACGAAAATGAATGTAGTTCCAGTGGTTTGCAGGCGATCAATTACCTTCGAGTGTGAAGGAGGTTTTATTAGATAACAACGATGATGCCAACATTGAGGATGATTTATCTGATGGTGCGATTGATCAGAGAGAGGATGACGAGTGTAAAAGTTTAGATGAAACTTCGAATAATGAAATAGATACTTTAATATAATAATTAATTAATGTATACGAATGTTATATAATGTTAAGGTATATAAATAAATTTACGTATATATTCTACATCTGTTAATATCAAAAAGGTTTGTTGTCGCTCATTTTTCTAATATTTTAAACCTCATTTTCTTTTCCGGTGCCCGCCATTTTGCAAATTGATTACGAGTTGGATAATAAACGCGTGTCTTCACCGGCGGATACATCCTAATCGTTTTCATTGACAGATTAACGAGTTCGAATCGCAGAGAATGTAGAAACGCAATACGTGCAATTCACTTTCGATTAACATATTCAAGGGGTAATCTTCTGAATTTTTTCCGCCCTTTCGCATTAAACAATGATAAAAAATGTAAATACAAATCGGCGGACATATACCTTATACTATAAGCGTGTCCGAACTTTTTGTAAGGTTAAAGCTTTCCGCAAGCCACTTCTCTTCCAGTGCGGTTTCCACCGGTTTCTTGCAGGCGACATAAGGGCATCATTTAATACTACCTATAAATTTTTTAGCCATCTACCTACCGTGTGGTTTGAAAGACTTGAAAATTTTCAAACTTTCAACGCTCACACTCACTTTCATCTTCCAGGTGGCCTTCCGCCTTGAGGTATTTACGATAGTTAGTGAGGATAGAACATTTTTCGGACTAATAATATGAAAAAAAAGATCTCTCCGTCTATTACTATTTTCATGGATTAAACAAACCTTAAAAAAATTAAAAAAAATACACCTGTGTCGCATACATTTAAGGCTAATAGTCTTCAGAAGAGAGTACATTAGTAGGTATTTCTTTTATAAAACGTATGAAATGGATTAATTTTATATAATCAATATACAAAAATACCGATTATCCCGAGCTTTTAATTGTTGTTACGGCTTAAAAACGAAATTAATATGTTTATCAATAAATGCAAGCAATCAAAAAGTACTTACTTTCAAAAGGTGTGTGATAAGAGCCAATATTGTGAATTGTTATTTATCATATCAATTTATAGTACACATGGGTTTTGCTAATTTGCTGCTGACGAAATTTTTAAATATACTGCCTACAATAGTATTAAGGTCAGGTTAATAAATCACGCTAAAATAGGTAAATTAACGTTAGGATGTCATCCTGTTTCATATACTAAAATGTCATTCCTTAACTTGAATAAATGATTATAATAACTAAACTGTCCCTCTTCCAAATTTTAATAGAACAGAAACAGCCAATCGATATTTAATGTGATTATGTTTTCTGCGTTTGTTCTGTTTTATTAGTATTTTATAAATGTTCGTTAATTTCTTGCTTATTAACGGTCTAAAAATAAGAGAACTTGAAAATAGACAATTATTTTCTGGGTAGATAAATGTTCGTTTCTTACATATTTAACATTTTTCAATTTCAGTCGTAGGTATACAAGTTTTGTAAGTGTATTGTACGTTTAAAAGAGAATAATTGATTAAGTAACACTTTTATTGCATTCATATTATTAAAGGTCCCTCACTGTTTTTATTACCTGTAACAATCATGTTTGTTGGATTTATTTATCTGCTATACCTAAGAAAATCGATCCATTGTATTAGTACAAAATGTTGTTAAAACTGCTTTTACAGAGAATGTAAAAAATGCGCATCGGCACCACTGTTCAATCGCCTCGTAATAACAACTAATGAAATTGGCGGAAAGTGATGACATCACTCTCCTACGATGATGATGTTCACCTAGAGAATTTGAACTGTCAATCGACTTTAGAGCATTAGCGGCGTTAATAAAAATCGAAACAAATTTTCGCGCATAATTTTGATTGGTCTTTCTAATAAACCAATAACAGAAGATTGTGAAAGAGAACCATTCTTTACGGAGCATGGGATGGGCTTAAACTTATTTAGATCTTGTGTGGGTTTGTTTGGGTTAAGTATGAGGAAAACTCTCGGGAGCACGTAGGGAACGGTAAAATAAGTCTAGTGTTTCATAATTTTTTTACTATAGTGCCGTGTCGGCGAGATATCGAGCCCCAAAAGGTATCCAGCGATTTACTTTCTTATTATTTTTTGAACCACCTCTTATACTTTCATACAATTTTGGAATTTTATACATGGGATAGGTACCAAAAGATAGGTGCTACACGGTAGCATTTATTGTCTCAAGAAAGCCAGAAACGGACTCGCCCCAATACACAGAAACCAAAATTTTTGACAGGTATCATGAAATAGAATTAAAAATATTATTATTGTATACTATAAATATTTTACTCCAAATAGGGTACCCTTAAATTCTTTCGATAAAATGAACGGTTTTCGAGATAAATTACTTTTTTGTGTAACTTATTTGCAACAGTTACTAATTCTACAATAAAAAATACATCGGTACTATGGCAACAAGTCTCTTTATTATCACCAATATGATTATTAGACTTTTTAAAATCGCGAAAAATGGTATAACATAATAAAGTACTAACGCCGAATTATTCCTTTGCAGAATGTGCTGACATGCATTTAGTTTCCACAAGTAAGTCTTTGGAAGCAAGAAGCATTTATGCTGATATATTCCCGGCTCGAATTTTGCCAGATAGGAAGACATTTGAACGTATTGATCGTCGCTTAAGAGAAACAGGTAAAATATTAACATTAAGTAAAAAAGTTTTTTAAATTAATTCTTTCTGATTTCATATTCATTTAGGAGGCTTTTTACCGCGAAGCGGTGGCGAGGGTCCTTTACTAAGGGCGAGAGTCCCTGAGGTAGAAGGAAGATCATATTTTGGGCCAGATTGCTGGTAATCACTGTTGTTCATAAAACAATTAAAGAGCAGCTGGTCCATCCTTATCATGTACAAAAGGTTCATGCTATGCCTCCTGAAGATTCCCCATTAACACTCCTTTATTCTAGGTTTTTACAGCAACATAGACAAAATCACTTTTTACGAGGATTATTTTATTTATCGACGAAGCTGGGATTATAAATTCCCATAACTTACATCTACGGTCCGAGGAAAATCCTCATGCACTTCTTCAGATAAAGCACCAATGAAGATTCATGATCAACATGTGGGCTGGCATTATTGGAAATAGTCTGATAATTCGTCTTAGAAAACAGATTAAATGGTGCTCTCTATCTGAAGTTCTCGCAACAGCATTAAGATAATTTGTTAGAAAACGTACCCCTGAAAACTAGAGCTTGGATGTGGTTTATAACACCGATCAGCACAATTTTTGAGTCTGGATAGTGCATACTCGTATTTTATTGTTATGGTTTTTTCGTTTTCCAAAAAGGAAATTAATTTTTTTTTTTCGAAAAATTTTGATTTTGTAAGCAGGAAATCGCTATTAGGTATGCAATTTAAGGAAAAACCGTAACTTTCTGTGCAGTAGGTAATAAGCTACAATAACAATATACATAATATGTATTTATATTTTAATGGAATTATTGTAAAGAAATTAAATATGAAGAATTTTACTTCTTTTTTTATGTACAAAATCAAATCATCAAATATAGTCACCCAAAACTAGAGCTTGGATGTGGTTTATAACACCGATCAGCACAATTTTTGAGTCTGGATAGTGCATACTCGTATTTTATTGTTATGGTTTTTTCGTTTTCCAAAAAGGAAATTAATTTTTTTTTTTTCGAAAAATTTTGATTTTGTAAGCAGGAAATCGCTATTAGGTATGCAATTTAAGGAAAAACCGTAACTTTCTGTGCAGTAGGTAATAAGCTACAATAACAATATACATAATATGTATTTATATTTTAATGGAATTATTGTAAAGAAATTAAATATGAAGAATTTTACTTCTTTTTTTATGTACAAAATCAAATCATCAAATATAGTCACCCATCATGTTTTTAACTGACAGACAATCAAGCGCATACAGCCAATTGACCAACAGGCCAATGGGCCAACCGTATGTACGGAATGTAGTGGGGGGCTGGGGCATGGCATGGCATGGCAAAAGTATAACAGAAATCCTTAATGATAATGACATTAATAAATTGTTAATAAAGAGTAATATTTTTGGTTATTTATTACTGAGCCTAATGGCCAGCCTAATTGCTTCGACTTTAAGTTATTTGAACCCGAAAGTTCTGAAGTTTAAAGTAAGCGCAACTCCTTACAATTGTTTATGAATTATCATTACGGATCCTTATCATGTGAAATTGCGCCGACTTCAAAGTTTACAACATCGGTGTACAAGTTGCCTAACTTTGAACAAAATTAAGTTTGCAATTAACCATAGTTATAAATACGTAAAAATATTATATCATACTGTTTAGTGCTCTTGCTTTTGTGAAATTGGTGCATTTTTTTCTTGAATTCTTTCTTATTAGTTTACCTATCCTCCCGCCCCTTCATCTTATCGCCCCCTCTTTAAATTTGTAACGTCCATATAATATTGAATTTCCAGAACTCATTTTAAAAAAAATCCAACCGATCTTTTCGCCCCCCATTCCCGCCGTAATTTGTTTTACATCCGTTACATGAACTTAGCTTTTTTGACCTCAATAGCCCCGGAAATGACCCATTAGTTAACATTTTTAGGAAAATTGGCAGTCGCTCCTCTTTATCCCCTCCTCCCCACCCGCCAACAATTTTTTTAACATTTGATACACAAAATTAACTTTTTTGACCTCAATAACCCCGAAAATGACAAGTAAGTTAACATTTTTGGAGAAATTTCCAATCGCTCCTTTTTACAAACCCCCCCCCCACCCCCCCGTTAATTCTCTTAACATCGGTTAGACAAAATTAGATTTTCTGACCTCAATAATCCCGAAAATGATATATTAGTTAACATTTTCTGATCCCGATAACAACGAAAATGATACATTAATTAACATGTTTGATTGGGTCTTTCTCTCTATCTCCCCCATAACTTTTCTTTTAACATTTGTTATAAAATATATTCTTACCTCGTTAGCCCCGAAACTGACATGTTAGTTTTTTGCAGAAATTCCTACTCACTCCTTTTTATCACATCCCCCCCCCCCTTCCCGTTAATTTTTTTAACTTCTATTATACAAAATTATATTTTCCGACTTCCATAACCCCTACCTTAAAATGGGCACATTATAGAACTTGATTTACAAAACAAAAAAAAACTATCGAAATCGGTTAATCCGTTCAAGAATTATGCGTGAACATCTGTTCATAAAAAAAATAACATACGGGTCGAATTGATAACCTTCTCTTGTGAAGTCAATTTAGTTTGCTTAGGTTTGGTTTGCTTAGGGTTGATATGTTACCTGATAACTACTCCTAATAAAAGTTTCACCAACTTGGGAGGGAATTAGATCTAAGAATTGGGACATTTTATTAAAGTAAAATTTTTTATTTTTGGTTTTAATTTTATCTGCGCAGATGCATTTAAGAACAAATTTTGTCGTTAAGTGAGCTATATTTTACCAGTGATTTGTTTTGGCTTAAATTAGTATTAATAAAAGTGGCGTAGAATAAATTGCTAAATATGAGAAAAACATTTACAACAATTCTTTTCGCCAACGAAAACTTTGATTTCCGCATATTAATAAAAAATTTTGAATGGAAAATTCCCTTAATTTAAAAAGAAAATTACGCTACCTACGGATTTTTCGAATTTCAAATGCGCACCTAACAAGGCATTAAAAATTGACAAATTGTTCTCATTAACACCAGGTTCATGTGATTTTCTGCCCACCGGCCAGCGACGGCGGCGTCATACCACTTCTTCGGCGCGATAGTCTGCGCCGCCTCTCACTGCCGTATAAAGACCTAACCATCACCGTCGCGACGCCACAGCCGGTATATCTTCTGCAGTGTCCAAAGCAGCAATTAAAATCCGGTTCGCGCCGACAGCAGACGCGTCCGACGTGCGATCTCCGACCACCCCAACCTGTTGAGTTCGACACCGCACCGCAAGAACTTTTGGACAGCTGAAGAATTTTGGGTCTGCTTTTGAGAATTTAAAGGTAAAGGTTGTTAAGCCTTACCCAAAATCATTTTAGGGCAAGTTTTCTGTTAAGATCAATAACTAAAATTTTATAATATATTGTATATATTTCCAAAGTATTAAAAAAAACTAGTTATCTTAGTATGCACATAATAAACGGGAAATTTATTACCTAAAATAAACAGCAAGTTTCAACTACCTGCAAAGTTTCTGAGATAAAGGATATTTTTATCATGTAGTACTTTTGCTCTAAGATTTTTTTATAATGTCATACCTTAAAGGTACATTAGTAAAGCCTGATATTATGATGAAAAGTAAAGTGCTTCAGCCAAACCTTTTTTTTTTAATTCGATATACAACTGAAAAATTTAAATATCAGGCACTCTGTATGAAAATTTTGTAGCTAAAATTTTATTTAATTGACCAAAATTATTGCTATATTAAAACAAGAAAATACGGCTGATGTAACAGTGCTACATTGCTGCAAAGATTAAATTGTTTCGAAGACATATCCAGTGCTTTCATTGGAACAATCTGGATTGCCTTATTCATTAAATTTTTCTAACCGTAAATTTAATGTAAAATAGGTCATTAACAGTTGTTACGACTTCAGTTAATAATTATCCCACAAACAGAGAACATTAGGATAAAGTAATAATAGTCGGTTGTTCAAAGCAAATTTAATCAATAATGAACTGGATATTTGTAGTAATGTAACAGCAGACATGTTAATGTCGGTGGCAAAGATGACTTTAAACGTCAGGTAAATTTATTAGTTGATTAAATGCTATGAGAAATCGAGTGTAATCGTACAAGATCTGTTGAAAAGTTGAACCAGCAGTGGCATTCTGTATGAAAAATAGCGATAGCGATCGGGGTCTCTTCGAAACATACCGAACGGTGATCCAAAGTAAGAATTTGCAAAAGAGACCCCGATCGCTATCGCTATTTTTCATACAGAGTGCCACTGCAGAATGGTCCCGTTTAGATACGAGAGCATTGCAGTCCTTGATACTGCCGTCGTAAGAAAAACCACCGCATCTGCGATTATAATAATTTGGAATAAATCCAGTTATAATATTCAGACACTTGCATAATAGTTGTGATTTTATTTAGCAATTATATTTTGTTATTATAATTATAATTATAAAAAATGGATATAAATTGTAAAAAAATAATTGTTTTAATATTTTTTAATTTTAAATTGAGATGCTAGGAATTGATGCAATCTTTTTTTACAAAAATACGTAGTTAAACCACCCATCACTTATTATTAATTTTAATTTAAATAAATAGCGAATATAGGCCCTTCTGGATCCATTACAGCCCTTAACTCAATTTCTGATTTTTTCGCACTTGCGGTTTTTTTGCTTAGGACGGCAGAATAGAGGTAGTAACATTGTTGCCATACTCTTACCTCTTTTACTACGTTTTTAATCTAATTTCCACACTTTTAGTGTAAGTGACAAAATATCGTGGTGCCAATTTGGGATGGCGATGAGTAAATGCCCATGCAACTAACAAACCTGGGCAAATAAAAACAGTTTCTTCAGAAGTTATATGGGCATTGGCACTTCATCATCCCATCATAGCTAAATCCGAAGCAGTAAATTACAGTAAAATAAGATAAATATGTACAAGTATTTAATTTTACACGCAAATGCCTGTCACACAACTTTTATGCTTCATTAACTCTGAGTTATATTGTTCCATTGTTCCGATAAAAAATAATTTTCTTCTATTTATTTATGGTATTTTTGATTAGGGAATAACACCACAATAAATCTTTTATTTCCCGGAATAAAAGCAAAAATATCAATACCTTTTCAGTCTTTGTATTTTGTTTTGTCACTAAAACTGACATCAAAGTCGGTGATTTACTTTTTCAATATATACTTACTTATTGATTAGACTTTATTTACCGAAGTGAGATAAAAATAAGGTTATAATACTTTTTTTAATCAAATTCATGTATTATTTAGGGAGCGTACCACAATAATAATAAAAAATACCTATATCATTTATACATACATCGGGTGTAGAAAATCAGGTTTATATAGTGGCCACGTAGGAATGAATACACACCTATAAAAACTTTTATTTTTTCAAATAATTATACAGGGTGGCAAAAAAGTCTAGAAACACCAAAACATCTACAATCCGTCTTCTTAAAATATGCAAAAACACTTAGACTTTTTTAAATGCTAAAATATGTCATGTGGCACCTTATTTTAAAGGGTTTTTCATTCTAAATACGATTGCAAGTTTCAAGGTTTTTAGTTCATCCGTGTAAAGATGGCAGCACATACAGAGTATCCCGTTAAGAATGTGAGGTATCCCAAATAAGGTTCATCTGACAGCTGTAGAGAAAAAATGTTTAAGTTAAAGATGGCAAAAATTTTTTTAAAATATTTTTTTCAAAGAAATATGAAATTTGTTATTCTGGAAAACTGAGTTGTGTGAATTTTTTTCGATTGCAAATTCGGGTGATTTTAGGTTTAATTTAAAGATAACATCGTTTTATGCCATTAAAACTGAATAATATTTTTTGAAATAATGCCATCTTATAAATAGGTAAATACACTTTTATTTTAATGAAATTATTAACAAATGAAGCAAAATAAACAAAATAATAATTTTTATTGCCAACACTAAAATAACATGATCAAAGAAAATAATTTACAAGCAGGTACAGTATGGTATGGTTAAATTTCAAAATTGTATATCTCTGTTCCTACTTACAGGACCCCTAACCAAATTTAGGGGTTTTAATAGTGAGCCCACTGGGAATATTTTGGTAAAGGAAAAAACATTTTGTAATTTGCGAAAAAAGTTGAATTTTTGATGGCCCCCCCAGGGAAAAAAATGAACGCGTTAGGTATTTTATTTATTATTTTTCTAAACAAATTTTACATCATTTTGTTGAGAGATTTTAAATTTTAAGAGAAAAAAATGTGTTAGTGGAAAGTTATAGTCCTTTGAATTCCTTTTTAAATTTTGTTTTAGGTTAAAAAAATTCAATTGACTATAACTTTCTACTAACACATTTCTTTCTCTTAAAATTTAAAAATTCTCGACGAAATGATGTAAAATTTGTTTAGAAACAATAATAAATAAAATACCTAAACGCTTTTTTTTCCGTTTTTTCCTAGGGGGGCCCCAGCAAAAATTCAACTATTTCTCGCAAATTACAAAATGATATTTTCTTTACCAAAATATTTCCAGTGGGCGCACTAGCAAAGCCCCTAAATTTGGTACGGGTCCTGTAAGTAGGAACAGAGATATTACAATTTTGAAATTTCACCCTACGCCTCTGTATTATAAATACTGTTGAAAATGATGACCATTTACTTCTTGGCAGTACCCTAGCCTATCTATGAACAAGAAACAGGGTTAATCAGGGGATCTTGCGGGTCACTCAGTGGTACCTCCTCTTCCAGTCCACCTATAAGGGAACATTTCATTAAGATATTCTCTAACAACAATTGAATGAGGCGGTGCCCCATCTTGTTTAAACCACATTGTAGGGGTAAGCCTGTTGTCAGCCTCCTGGTTGTCGGCGTAAAGTTCAATGAGGACAGGTTTTAATTGAAACTGTAAAAACTCCAAATAAATTTGCCCCCTTAGATTTCCATCAAAAAAATATGGTCCGATAATCCTGTCTGGATAAATCGCTGCCCATACATTCACTTTTGTAAGCGTTGAGTACGGGCCTCTTGAATCCAGTGCGGATTATTGGTATCTACACTTTTGCCTGTTTACTGTGCCATTTAGGTAAATTTAGGTAAAGGTGGCTTCGTCGGAAAATAAAATAGTTTTTCTACAGCACTATAGAAAGTACCTAGGCTTTTTAACGTGGCATTCTCAATGGACAGTCGCTTGTCAATAATATTTTAAATAAACCGTCATTATATATATATATATATATATATATATATATATATATATATATATATATATATATATATATATATATATATATATTTATTTCTTTTTTAATTACTCAAAAATTACAAACTATTTGGCAATACTTAGATTAAATGTACAATTTGTACAATTTGCGATATTTATTCCTTGTGAAGTCGCAACTTCACAAAACAGTAGATAACCTTGTAGAAACATTGGAGAAAATTTATGAAAGTCATGATTGTTGGAATAAAAATATATTAAAGACTAATTTTTTCGTCTTTATTGCATTTTTGTAACTATATATACAGTACCTAAGCAAATCTAAGCAAACTTTCCTTCCACAAAATAAGATGCCACTCTTAACACCTGTATCGTAAATAACTATCGAGAAAATAACGGGTTTTGCATTACAGCGTTCTTGCATAAGTTTACGACTCTGCGATCAAAGTCGTCTTCATTCAGTTCATGTACAAGCACTACTTTATAGGGATAATAATTTTCTTTATTCAAAATATTATTAACCGTTGTGAAGCTAATATTTCAATTCAAAGCAACTTGGCGGCTTGCAGAATGCGGATTTTACTGAAAGGAGAACAAAACATCTAGCTTAGCATTTTCATCTCAGCAAAATTTATTTCGACTGATCACATTCGCTATCAGTAGTTAATTCTTTGGATAGGTCCAAGGGAAAACCTGAATCTTCCAAAGAATTAAGTGGCTCTTCAGTAATCAAATATTGCTTTAGTTTATCACCACAACTGATATTTGTGGTTCATTTTGTAGATTATCTGTAAGAAGATAATTCTGGGTCTGAAGTCAGTAAAATAGTTTTATTATATTGGTCGTGGCATCTATTCTTGAAATTTTGCCGCTGTTACACAATCGTATATTTTCCAGAATTCCTTATGTCTGGCCTCCAAAGCATCCTCTGTGGTAAAAAAGTAACAAAAAACACCATTCTTCGAATAGTATGATTTTTGGTACTTCGTAAAAGACATCTAAAAAGATTAAATAGCTAAGAAAGGGGCAGAATGGGACCGGAAAACGAAACGGCATAATAAAGCACAATATTGGGAGTAGTTTATCACACAAAATCTCACAAGACCTTTTCGGATATTTTTTTAAGTCTTGTTACAGCTGAAAGAATATTTTTTTTCTAATTTTTAAAACCACTAAATTTAGCTACATGTTACCATAGCTAAAAATGAAACTCAACTAAATAATATCGGCATAGCAAAATACCTCTGAAACCACAATTCATCTTTGGTCATCCGCACAAAATATTTTAATATCAGAGAAAAATTCAAATTATCTTGATATATCAAACCACGTTTTATATACCGTAAAACAGATAAATATATTTTTCCCAATTTCGGGACAGCCTGTTTTTTGTATATGCATTGGATTCCCAAATATTTTGCGCGTCTTAGCAAATACAGCTATGGAATTAAAACGTAGTATATTTGATTTATTAAGAATCTACTTTTTTTTAAATTCTGCCCATTAGGCGCAACACTGTGCGCCGATTTTAAACACTTTTTTTTAACAATATACAGTTATGAATTGGCATAATACACCTAATCGTTTTTTGTAAAAAATACAGTTGTATTGGCAGGGATTGCCCAATTGTTTTCACATTGTTACTTAAATCTTGTTTACTCTATATTCTAAAAATAAAATAATCATTTTCCATTTAGGGTTTTTTTTCTTTGGATAAAGGGAATTTATTTTCTTTTATTACACTTTTATTTTTAGAATTTCGTATAGTTAGGCGGGGAAAAATAATTATGCATATGCAAAAATAAATTCTCTAACCACCTGAAAATTCCTTATACAATAAGGATTTCAACAAATAATGGTAAAACAGCTATTCTCCGGGCTATATGCCCCTCCGAGCGCTGAATTACATACCAAAATTTGCCGTATTTTCTTCTAACACAGTTAGATAAGAAAATACTAATGTTTCGAATGCAAGAAACTACCAGGAAGAAGGAAGCTTTTTCTTTAGTTAGAATGTCGTCACCTGCAGACCGGTTTCGAACTCGTTGGTTCTCATCAGTACAGGATAGACGAACATACCAACCTTCCGAAAAAGTAATCCCTTAAAGCTACAACTGTCGTACTACATAAGCAGTGAGACACAGGCAACGCCATCCATTAGCAGTTTCAAGCATTCAGAGTAGAGTTTACCGTAAGGTAAAATTTTCAAACGTATGAATGAAAGTTACTTGTCAGGGGTACATATAAATATGCAAAAATTGAGAATAAATTCTCTAACCACCTGAAAATTCCTTATACAATAAGGATTTCAACAAATAATGGTAAAACAGCTATTCTCTGGGCTATATGCCCCTCCGAGCGCTGAATTACATACCAAAATTTGCCGTATTTTCTTCTAACACAGTTAGATAAGAAAATACTAATGTTTCGAATGCAAGAAACTACCAGGAAGAAGGAAGCTTTTTCTTTGGTTGGAATGTCGGCACCTGCAGACCGGTTTCGAACTCGTTGGTTCTCATCAGTACAGGATAGACGAACATACCAACCTTCCGAAAAAGTAATCCCTTAAAGCTACAACTGTCGTACTGCATAAGCAGTGAGACACAGGCAGCGCCATCCATTAGCAGTTTCAAGCATTCAGAGTAGAGTTTACCGTAAGGTAAAATTTTCAAACGTATGAATGAAAGTTACTTGTCAGGGGTACATATAAATATGCAAAAATTGAGAATAAATTCTCTAACCACCTGAAAATTCCTTATACAATAGCCCGGAGAATAGCTGTTTTACCATTATTTGTTGAAATCCTTATTGTATAAGGAATTTTCAGGTGGTTAGAGAATTTATTTTCAATTTTTGCATATTTATATGTACCCCTGACAAGTAACTTTCATTCATACGTTTGAAAAATAATTATTTTATATTTTCTTGTCTCAAAAGTAGAAATCCTAGTCAGGGTTTTCTAAATGGTTACATGCCTAACAACTTAAAAGTAATCTTACTTTGAAGAACTAGTCGCTATACTGACTGTTCCTAACAGAACAACAAGAGGAGCGTTACATAAGCATCCCTTTACTGTCCAGCTACAAAGCTTAGAGCATCCCACTGCTCTCACTTATTCATACCTAGGGTCTCCAGATTATGCATTTAATTTCCTGCAGATGTTTTTCCTTCCTCTCCCAACCTCCTGTCCTTTAAATCCCGTGTCAATAGATTACATTTCCTTACTCTTCAGATGCCCACGGTACGTTAGCTTGAACTCTACGTGGGATGTGTCAGATAAAAATGATTTACAAGAAAAAAATTAAGTACAAGAACATACAAATTAATAGCATAAGAAAGAAGCTAAACATACAGGCTTTGGTAAGATACATAGAACAATAAAGTTGGTAAGGAAATTTGCAGGGGATAGACAAAGACAGAACAGGTAAACAAGTTTGAATACCAGGGGCAAAAGTAAAGATGAGATTACGACCTTAGAAAATATGAGATTGTACTTGGAGAGTTGATTAGCAACTTTTGTATGCCAAACTGCTCATTAATATATTTAACCTATAGTGAATTTGTTAGTTAAACTCAAAATATTTTAGTAAAATTTCCCTTTTCTCCTAAGACTGAGACTATAAAGTTATCCTCTTGCTAATCTGTGTTCTAAACGGTCTACCATATACATTTCAGGGGTCAGTTTTGTATTCTGACCAAGTTTTTAAGACGACAAAAAATATTATTAAAGTAGGCATTACAACGGTTGTAAAAATTATGGAAAGGTTAATGTTATTATAGGCTGAGAAGCTGTATGTCGTAGCCACTCATAGTAATTAGACAGTGAAATACCCAAGGAATTTTTTGGTTAGGCGACTGGTTTTGCTGAGGCATGCTAGGGTTCGTTTATTTAGGTTTATCATTTTGGTTATTTCGGTTAGGTTAGATGCCACTTCTTTATCATATATTTAAGTTGTGTTTTACTCTCTGCATCTCATAAATGTCTAATTACTCTAAACGGCTTTGTCATCTATGCAAAATTTTGTGAAATACAAATTAAATGTACTTTGAAAACCATAGACACATTTCTTCATTAAACCAAATTATCTCGACAAACTATGTTTTAACATATCTAACACCAGTACTTTAATTTTTTAATAACTAATATCACAGTTTCGATTTTTAAATGGACATTACAATAGCTCTTTATCCTTTGATATTCATTTCTTATTTTTTCACAATTTATTAGTATACGATAGCCGGGTTGCTAGGGCTGCAGGAAAGAAACAGGCTAAAAAATTATAACATTAAGATTTTGGTACCTTCGGAACAAGGATTATTTTTGTTTAACTATAAGGAAGATCCTTATTCTGGAATAGTTGGTATTATTTTATTGTGTTCTTCTGTACAAAATTTATCATAATTTTCAAAATGTTTCGTGTTATAATGACGACGATAAAGTTAAATTTCGAAATCCTCATACCTAACAATTTGTGTTAAACGTGACTCAAAGACATATTTGACGATAAATATAATTATATCACGTACAAGTACTAAACAAAAATTATTCTATTTAATGCTTAAAAATAGAACAAACACTAAACAACAAAAAAACACAAAATACTAAATACTCTCAGAGTGTAGCTATTTTTAACCTGCAGTCGGCTGTATTAGTTCATGACCAGGGTTGCCATAAATTATCTGGCTCATATCAGGACACGAGGGGGGGGGGGTAAATTTTTTAAAAAAAATTCTACCTAGCTAACTGCCAAAACACAGAAAAGGGCAAAAAATCTGAGGCAGTGATTTATGATTATTTTACCATTCCGAAATGTATTTTGTAGATTATTTACCGAATAAAAATGATAAAAGTTTAAAACCTATTTTATGAATCTTTCCATTTCTACGATAAAAAATGACGTGTCTAAACAACTCTGTTGTCAGTCTTCGTAATCAAAAAACGTCTACTAGAGAACTAGCATCAAATATCACGGGGAGGGTGATTTTCACATTTTGGGGGGTGATTTTCGCTGAAAGCAGGTGAAAATTGCCCTAAGTTTTATACATATGCGGTAAATAATCTCTAGCACATCTTTCTTATCTTGGATGTACTGATAAAATTCCATACATGAAACTTTAAAATTATACTGATATTGCAGAATGACCTTAACGGATTTAGCTAATAAACGATTTCTTTCTTCTGACTGGATGGAAATTAAGGAAAAAATTCGTTCGCATGCCTTGTGCGCAGAGATTGCGAACAGGTGTTTCCACAGAATACCGACGCGACGCTACGCACAAATCCGCAAGATAGAGTTCTACTGCACCACGCTATTTCTGTTTAAAAGTCTTTCAAAATCACGATTGTTGGTGCGTGTGCCATTTAAAATTTAATTTAAAAAACCTTGATAATGTCGATCGAAACTTTTGATAACTTTCTCTAGCGAGAATCCGTCGGCACATGAACTCCAATAACGGTGAACAGTCCTGATATATCGGGACGGATGGCAACCCTTTTCGCGACTCAAGTTCGTGATGCGATGCGACCGTGCGCTTCGTTATGCATAGTGCGTGATGCGATGCGACCGCGCACTTCGTTGGTGCACTACACATTCCGTTATATGAGAGCTCAAGCATCCACATCAACGCATCAAGAACAGTTGTCTGTTCGTAGATTTACCTTTAAAGGTTCGTCCAAAAACCGACTGAATCGCTGCACAACGCATCTCATTACCGCACTGCATTATCTACCATAGGCAGAGATTTGCGTATCATTGCATTAAATGGGCGCATAAACGAATAGTGAGTAGCGGGCTTAACATGAAGAGTATATACGAACTTCTTCTAAATATTTAAGTCTCTGAACATAAAATTTAATATTACTAATGTTATATTAATACAATTTGTATTCCTACTTTACTAAGCATTTTCAAGATTCATTTTTACTTTCTCGTAATTCTCGTAATGTAGATATATCGATCTGAGGGAGTACTTCACCCTAGGCATTCTTTATAATTATTTATATAATTTTATTCTTCACGAATTGAAAATAATTTCCTTTTTGAAGAAAATGTAGAAATACCTGTAAGATAGAAAAAGAGAAAATATTTTAAGATAATATGATATAAAAGTTAGCTTATTTATGTGGGTGCAGATTAAAAGCTTGGAAATTCCTTTAATGGTTTTACAGAGCTCTCTCCATGCATTCATCTTTGTTCTCTCTCCAGACCTGTATTAGTCACTTTAGAAGTAAATATTTTTTCCTACATGTACTTATCCATATTATCGCTAAATTAGCGACCTACTCAGGCTTTGTTTTTTGGGCGTTAGCTTTTTTCTGTTTACCGTCATTCGTGTTAGTCCAATCCTTGAGATGGTAAGGCGGTCGAAATACATCCGAAGGTAGCATGCATTAATTATAATAATCATAATAATATTAATAATAATAATAATTATAATAATAAAAATAATAATAATAATAATAATAATAATAATAATAATAATAATAATAATACTAATAATAATAATAATAATAATAATAATAATAATAATAAAATTGTGCTATTAAAAATTTTATTTTATATTTTATTGTTAAGATTGATGCAAATCGGGATATTTAGCAAGAAAGCTGTTGGCTACGAGTGGTGCCAGATACGACAAGCTGGACCTAAAAGAGCTGATGCGATACTTAGGCACCTCAACTCTTGTCAGTCCTCATGATGAATACATCCTCTTGGAGTTGTATAGATATTGAAGTGACTTGTTAACGGGAATTTGCTTAATAAAACATATTAAGTGTATAAATCTATGAGCTTTAACATATTTATATCACGGATAAAAGGAGTGATAGTGAGAAGCGAGGAACATCCACGATAAAACGAACAGCTTGATTTTGCATTTTTTGAAGGCGATTCTTATTTTCGACAGTTAAGGAAGTGCCATATACTGTATCCATAACGCGACCATACGTCCCGTTTTCAACGGGACTGTCCCGTTTTTGGGTACTCTGTCCCGTTCTCCCCAAGGAAAGCTTCGGGACGCTAAAATGTCCCGTTTTCAGAAAGTTTGCAAACGCGACATCAATTTGAAAGCAAAACTTGTGAAATAATTGTGAAATAATGATAAAACGTCCCAGGAATTTCTCACTTACTTAAAATCATCACCTGATATATTAAAGAAAATTTGTTTGTTGTTGTTGTTCCTTAGAAAATTATAACACTACATAAATAACAGATACTTGCATGTCGTGTATTGTTCATTAAAATTAGTAGTACAATTTATTATGGGTGTGTGTTCCTTTTATCTACCTTTTTTGGCGAAAAATCGTTGACGTCCCGTTCTGAGGAAAAAAATTAATTGAAAATATTGAACTAGATCAAGTATGTTTCGTATGTATTTTGATGCGCTGAATCCAAATCCGAAGTTCGTTTGGCCCGTCCACCCTCAAAATTTTGAGTAAATTGCGAAAAAACGCTGAAAATGGCTAAACATTGCGGTTATGAAAATGAAGAAAATTTTATTGAACTAGATCAAGTATGTTTCGTATGTATTTTGAATCCAAAGTCTGTTTGGCCCGTATACCCTCAAAAATTTGAGTACATTGCGAAAAACTTCGAAAAATAGCTAGAACTTGCAATTCAACTTCGGAGGACTGATTGCTTGTGCCTGTAACCAGGGCACCTCCACGTGGTGACGGTGGGCAACAGAACCATCTGGCAGAGTCCCTGGGTTAACGGCATGTATGCCGTCATGGCAGACACAAGCGATAAGTTTACGATGCAGGGATTCGGAACCCCAGTATCGGCGTCTGGTCAGGGCGAGAAAGCAGGCCCGCAGGCGTCGCCATTAAGTGACTGCAGTTCTGCAGTAGTGGGTAACTTGGCTTCTGTAGAGTATAATGTTACAAGAAATCAGTCCCACATATGTAATAAAAGTCCTCATTGGTTTTGCTTTGTTTATGGGGCATTTGAAGTGGCAAAATACCGAAGGCCTATATCTGGCAAATTAAAATCGATTTACGAAGATTGTTTCGGTATCAAAATTACCAATTGGGATGCAAACTGGGAACCACATATCGCTTGTGGTCGGTGTACCATAATGTTAACACGATGGGAAAAGGCCAAAAAACAAGAAAACTTGCAATTTACAAAACCGATGATATGGTCTGCACCGACAAGTCAAGAAAACTCAACCCAAAATTTTGAGGGTGTACGGGCCAAACGAACGTCGGATTCAAAATACATACGAAACATACTTGATCTAGTTCAATAAAATTTTCTTCATTTTCATAACTGCAATTTTTCGCAATTTGTAGCCATATTCAGCGTTTTTTCGCAATTTACTCAAAATTTTGGGAGTGTACGGGCCAAACGGACGTCGGATTTGGATTTAGCGCATCAAAATACATAAGAAACATACTTGATCCAGTTCACTAAAATTTTCTTCTTTTTCATAACTGCACTTTTTCGCAATTTTTAACCATTTTCAGCGTTTTTTGCAATTTACTCAAAATTTGAGGGTGTACAGGCCAAACGGACTTCGGATTTGGATTCAGCGCATCAAAATACATATAGATAGATCAGGATATTTAGCAAGAAAGCTGTTGGCTACGAGTGGTGCAAGATACGAGAAGCTGGACCTAAAAGAGCTGATGCGATACTTAAGTAGGCACCTCAACTCTTGTCAGTCCTCATGATGAATACATCCTCTTGAAGTTGTATAGATATTGAAGTGACTTGTGAACGGGAATTTGCTTAATAAAACATATTAAGTGTATAAATCTATGAGCTTTAACATATTTATATCACGGATAAAAGGAGTGATAGTGAGAAGCGAGGAACATCCACGATAAAACGAACAGCTTGATTTTGCATTTTTTGAAGGCGATTCTTATTTTCGACAGTTAAGGAAGTGCCATATACTGTATCCATAACGTGACCATACGTCCCGTTTTCAACGGGACTGTCCCGTTTTTGGGTACTCTGTCCCGTTCTCCCCAAGGAAAGCTTCGGGACGCTAAAATGTCCCGTTTTTAGAAAGTTTGCAAACGCGACATCAATTTGAAAGCAAAACTTGTGAAATAATTGTGAAATAATGATAAAACGTGCCAAGAATTTCTCACTTACTTAAAATCATCACCTGATATATTAAAGAAAATTTGTTTGTTGTTGTTGTTCCTCAGAAAATTATAACACTACATAAATAGCAGATACTTGCATGTCGTGTATTGTTCATTAAAATTAGTAGTACAATTTATTATGGATGTGTTTTCCTTTTATCTACCTTTTTTGACGAAAAATCGTTGACGTCTCGTTCCGAGGAAAAAAATAAATGGTCACGTTAGGTATCCATATAGTTCAAGTGAAACAAGATAAGGGACACAGCTAAAGTTTTGCTTATGTTCATGTCTAGCAACCTTTTAAATAAAAAAGTTTTCTAAGACTAAGATAGATCTTTTTGCAGATTTGATTGACATGGTTGTTAAATTTTAATTGACCATCCATATAAAGGCCCGAATTTTTAACAAAGTTGGTTTTCACAATTAAGAGTTGATCTATTTTGATTTCAAATGAACCAATATTTTTTATTCCTAATAGTATACCAACTAACATAATATGTTCACATTTTGAAGGATTCAACTGAAGACTATTTTTATCTGTCCATATTCTAGTTTGTTCTAGATCACTATTAATCTTGTTGCACGCGTCCTGCTCACCACACTAAACTCAAGAAGAAATTGAATATCATCAGTATACAACTGAAGGTTGCAAAACTTCACATCATTGCAAAAAGATCTGCTATACCGAGCAAAAAGAGCCGGGGACCGACTGAGGAGTCCTGAAGGACGCCAGAACGCAGAAACCTAAAAGAGGTTGACAAAACCGACCCAGTAGCCTTAAATTGTTCTCTGAGATTTGTGAGTTAGATAACTCCGAAACTAATCGTAAATTACACCTCTAAATCCATAGTAGTGCAGCTTAGCCAAGAGACAATCAAAATTCCAATGCATTATACATGTCAAGAAGGGTTACCGACGTTACGGATCCAAAGTCAATCGCCCTTAAACAATCACCGATCACACAACAAAGAGTAGAACTGGTACCGTACCCCTTTCGATAGGCAGACTGAACATCAGGAATTATTTGATTTTCTACGAGGAATACGATCCTCTGATCATACAAGACCAATTCAGTCATCTTTAGAGGAACAGAGGCTGATCGGTCTTAATTCATCCACAGAAGTTATCTGATTCTTAGATGAATAGGTTTACCTAATGCATAGCTCCACATTACCGGAACTATTCCCTGTTCTAATGAGCAATTGATAATATGTGTGAGGGGAGCGACAACATTACGTGGAAAATATCGTCGTGGAAATTCGCGAACTTTTAATTTTGCCAATCGAGTATTAAAATATTTTTTTCAGTTCGTTATTTAACAAAAAATCTCGTTAATGGTCATACTCATAAAGTATATCCAAATAAATTCTTCAGCAACAAGAATCACGTTAATTTAAAACTTATTAAGTTTTTTTACAGCAATGAAAAACTGTGTATAAATAAATTTGACTGTCTGAAACAACCTTTTTTAACAAATTTTATTTCTCATGTTGTAATGTTCACGCAGCTTTAAACAGGGAAAATTTCAAAATTGTAATTTGGACGATTTAGTATTAACAGTAAACTCGACAAATTATTGTGGGTCAGACAAATTAAGTTTTTAATGGTACAAACCCTTTTAAGTATTATTTTTTCTTACTTAAAAAAGATATATTTGTCACAGTGTTTGTACTCGGTTAAAAGATACATTATTATTACATATATGCATGTTTCAAATGTGATTGGTTAGTTAAAGTTTTTATTATTAACACAAAACTATAATAAAACTATAGGAAGGGCAGAAAATGGAAATATTACTTTACATATATATTTAAAATAAACAGTAAACATTAAATATTAAAAATTCAAAACAGAAAAGGATTTCCTTAGGTCATGTAACTATTTCAAATATTTGCTTTAAATTAAAAAAAAAACAGCCCAGCAAAACTAATGTACCACAAGAATGTAACAATTAGTGCTGCCATTAAATAATAGTAAAGGGCAAGATGCCTGACAATATGCCATCGGCTAGCTGTAAAATAGCGGGGCCGGGTACTTGAGGGGGAAGTTCCTAATTTAGTTCAATAATGCCACATGCTAATAACCTATCGGTGTACCAAAATAAGATGTACATTCCTTAACATCATTCTATAAGCCAGAACACAGATTTTATTTGACGCCACTTACAATATTACAAATATGTCAAACAGCCCACTATCAATAATTAAAATTCCTGTAAGTAAATTCAAAAACAATTCAATTCGTAACGAAACAAAGTTAAAAGTAATTTAAATGTTTAATGTAAAAAGGAGAGAAAGGCATCGTAGAATATGAGTCGAATGTCATAAAAAGGAAAATGATAATTCTATAACTAGATCTAGGAAGTTACAACACCTTTACATCGCTAGAACGCTATATTAAATTAGATTACCTTTTACAAGCTTTTATTTAACCTCACCTGTTAGTATGTAGGTATGTTAGTATGATTAGGTAAAATATTGCAATACAAATTTCAACTAGTTCTAATTAAGCTAGAGCTTTGAAATTTTGTACACGTGTATAAGTCCGGTGATAATGCAATATAGTGTATTTAATATTATGTTTTCCTTCACAACCCCCTTAACATGGGTATCAAATGAAAGGGTTTGACGAGTAGAATACGATAAGCTAGCTGACGTCATTCTAAACCCAATATGGCGGTCGCCACAAGATGGCGGATTACCTTTTTTCCACAACTCCCTTGATATGTCATCAAATGAAGGAGTTTCACGAGTAAAATGCGATAATCTATGTGACGGCATTCTAAACCCAATATGACGGACGCCACACGATGACGGATTACCTTTTTCTTCACAACCACCTTGACATTGGTATCAAATGAAAGGGTTTGACAAGTAGAATACTGTACTATACTTTTCGCGCGCTACAAGCTTTTAAGACAATAAATTTTACATAATATATTATATCTGTTTCAGTGATAACTTTGATACTACTTTTATTAGGATCCACCCACGCGAACTACGTCCACTTATAAATAGCATTCAGCATTGCCACAATGAAAAAACTATACTTATTTTTTTCGTTTTAGTACATCTAAACAACAGAAGCTTGTTTTCAAAAAGTATTTTTTACAAGATTTTATTAAATAATTATTACAAACACTTGGCTATTTTTCCGATTATAAAACTAAGTACTTATCTTGATAGTGATGTAACCTTGGAATATAAGTGATAATTTCTAAACTAACAATAATTATTCTTTGTGGAGTGCACAACGCACACCTCCACTAATCTGCCTCAAAAGGCTTAAACAGAGACACACATCCAAGATCTATCCAAACTGACAAAAATCCAAGCACGGCCAAAAAAACATCAAAGGTGCAATCAAACTCTACGAAGTACCGTAACTTACTCTCAAAGGAACATCGTGCAAAGATACACTGAAATAATTAATTATATAAATAATTAATTAGGCTGGGATTTCCCTAAAAAGAATATCAATCAAATTCCGACACGTGAAATTGTAGGTTAGAATTCACATTCATACAAAATATAAACTGATCGAAATAAGTTAAGGTATTGTGGTTTCCCTGAAAAAAAATGTCCGAAAGAAAAAAAATGACTTGTGTATGTTCCCTAATGTTGTTTTCGAAAAAAAACTGTTTTAAAGAATTTAAAATTGTACAGTAAAAGTATAATGTAAAATTGCGTAGTGATTCCTGTAATAATTCTGATTATTCTATGTTTCACAATACGAATATGCTTCATTTAACTGAAGGCGAAGCAAATCAAGACATTGATTGGGTTGCTACTTGGAGGCGCGCTACAGATTGATGTAGCCAATCGGTTTAATGTTTCTCAAAGTGTGATTTCCCGATTTAATGAGACTGGAACTGTCAGGGAAAGGCCTAGAGAAGGCAGGCCAAAGTTAACGAATGACAGTAAAGGCAGATTAATAGTCAGCGGAGGTAAGATGGAGCATTTAAGAAACTCACCGTTTTTGAGTAAGAACCTGTTTGATACCAGCAGAGTTCGTATAACCCAGCGAACTGTCCTAAATTGTTTAAATGAGGCAGGTCTACATTAGTGTAGGCCTGCAATGCGTCCTCCTTTGATTGCAGATTACAGAGCTCAACGTTTGCTTTGGTGCAATAAAAGGGTAAACTGACGTGATGAGTGGAAAACTGTAATTTTTACAGATTAGAGCTGCTTTTGTCTTGGTGATGACAGACGTACAGTTCGTGTCGGGCAACCGCCCAATTCACGAGTTAATGACCCATATGTCCAAGAAGTACATCCGTTCGGAGGCGGTGGTGCTGTGGTATGAGGTGGAATTTTTTTACGGAGGTCGACTGGAGTTGCACATTTGTGAACGTACAATGACATATGAAATTTATTCCCGAGACATCGTTAGCATCATAGTAAATGACTACCGTTGGAATTTGGAGCAATAACAGATTTCTAGATGATAACGCTCGACCACATAGAGCCAGGGTAGTATTGGCTAACAGCTAGCATTGGATGAAATTGATCATTTTCTATTATCACCACTCTCTTCAGATCTAAGCTGTATTGAATACGTCTGGGACATGTTTGGAAGAGCAAGTAATTGGTCGTCAACCGCTTCGTCGTGACGCAAGGACACTAAGGCAAGTTCTTACGGATTTACGGAATGCCTTGGACTAAGTTGAGTTAAATCACTTAATTATAAGTAGGTATGCCTCGACAAGTCCAAGTGGTTATAGATAAAAGAGGTGGAATTACTCGCTTTTATATAATTTTCAAAAATATTTTGTGTTTTGTTACATATATTAGAAAAACATATATTGTTAAAATAAATGTATGTGTTATTTTTAGAAATTATGTGGGAACATAGGCGTACGTCAATTTTATTCCTGAACTTTTTTTCTTAGAGATACCCCAATATGCTTAACTTATTTCGATCAGTTTATAATAAAAATCAGCACCGCTTACCCTTTTAGAGTCTCTAACAAAGATTCATCTGTAAATCAGGAGGGATAAAACTAGATTTCAATTACTTCTAAAAATGGGGCATTTTTCTCAACCCAGCTTTCAAAACGTCATGTCGGACAAATGACAGTTCAAAAGTCACAAACGTCAACCTGGACGGAATGACTGACACTTCTAATTTTAATTCATGCTCTCGCTAAATCACGCGTTTCATTCAGAATACCCAAAACCCAACCAGCAACTGAACTATTTGAAAATACAACATTAACGAACGTTACAAGAAATTTGCCATATCTTTATGTTATTTCATTCCCTGAACCAGTAGTTCGATTTGAATGATCGTTTTTATAAATTGCAGCTTTATTCCCCAAGAATGTGGTAGCCATTTTTTCAAATACTTCATGCTACAGCGTATATAATAAGAGTGATTTTACCAGAAATTTTGTAACACCGCGTGGAGTATACGACCAATATTATCATAACAATCAAACTCTAGCCTCATGTTTTATTGACATTTTCCTTTCTCGTTCGGTATCCTTAATGAAATATATGATGCTTCATAGCTCATTATGTTTTGTTAACTTATTTTTATTTCTTATATTATTAACTTATGAGTACTTAAATATTAATTACGAGTAATTAACGCGCTTTAATTAAGTCTACTGTTAATCGACTTGGTATCGACGACACATACTTGACATTAAATTACTAATTTCGTTTTGATCAATTTTATTCCAAATCTTAACAGTCATTACTTCTACGTCAAGAAAGGAGACAGCAGGGAACTATCACTTTCTTAAAATTTTCTACCAAGAATATCCCATATATTATGCTCAACTGGGTTGAGATCTTGGCTATGCGGATGCTAATTCATTAATTATATTAAGGGTGGTTATAACTTAAATTGTCCTAAATATCTCAGTTACTTAAAAAATTTAACTGTAATTGACTTAAGACACTATATCCTTGTTGCTAAGGAAACGATACCAAAAGAACAATAAAATCAGCTGCACAAACAAACTAGATTAGACATATTTGCTTTTATGACATCGCTCAAACATGTTATCACCTATCATAATTTGTCGAACTATGATATTCACTTAATGCAGAGCGCTTGCAAAGGCAGTATTGTAGTTGAAAGACAGTAGAAACAAAACGTAACTGAAAAAATGTTTTTTTTTAATTCGTGCGGAAAAATAATTTTACCGAACAAGTGCGGAAAATTACTACTCTCCGCATCCAAAACCGAGTGGAAAAGTGAATTTTTCGCACGCTCGTAGGAGAAGTTTATTAATTGTTAAAAGACTGGCTACATTTTTGCAAAAAAGTTGCTTTTACTAAAAGTAACCTATTTACATACATCTTAAAATCATATATACAAACACTTAGTTTAACAAGTTATTAATTTTTATAAATTAATAATATAATATTAATTTTAGCTCTAACAGAAGAAACATTGTCCTATTATTATTAAGAAAGAGATTAAAATTTTCAACACAGTTGCCATACTTATTTGATACGTTTCCTAAAGAGCTTCCTTTTTTATATTCCTTTGCTTCCATCATTTATTTACACGTTTAAATCATACATAAAAAAGCTTTAAAAACAATTCGTTTTAGTTTTATAACACGTTTTTGTTTTACGATCATTTTCCCGCATTTTAATGTGTAGTTGACATATTAAGTATTGGTTCACATAAAATATCAATAAACATAAATAAAGTCGTAAACATCAATTTACAAAATCTTTTTTAGCAATATTTAACTATGTAATAAAAGTTTATTTTCCTGAATTTAGATCCACACCGAAACAAATAAAAAATAGGCCTACATTTTTTAGATAGAATGTTCACCTAAAAAAACTTATTTTGCCGGATGTGTAATCCTCAAAGCATAGAAAGATAAAACGTCCAAAGATGCCTAAAATTTATTCATACGATTTAAAGAAGTGGGTATTTGGCAAATTTAAATTTAATATAGCACAACCTACAATAACGTTTAAATTTATTGGCTTAGATGAAATATGCCTTCCTTTTAACTGAAGCTTTAAATGATATAAAAACATATATAACAAAGTAATTTTTATTTTATTTATTTTTAGTACCTACCGTATAATAAAAAATAAAAGACTATATAGATACTATTACAGTAATATCTTAAATCTTTCTTTAAAGACTTACGATAAAATTCACAAAAAAATGTATGCCTTGGATGAAATTTATTGGCTTAGATAAAAATACTTGCCTTTTTACTGAAGCTTAAATTATATAAATTTATAATAATAAGATAATTTTTTATTTTATTCCTTTTTGGAACTTTTGGACTTTCTGCAAAATTTACTAAAAAGTTTAGGGCTGCTACGAGTTTAAATAATATTTTTTGAATTAGAATTTTGAAAAATGTTTCGTCAAAACAAGACATTTGTTTAGTGGAACAAATGCGAAAAAACTTAAAACAACATTCGACTATGTATATCAGGGATTATATGCTATATGCAGGACACTGAATTATATAAGATATTCATAACCTCCCGACTTTGTTGCCAATTAACCGTTTGGTTAAGTGTTCAGAAAGTCGTGTGGTAACCAGATCAAAATCTTTATTTTTTTTTTATCTAAAAATGGCGAGCTAAGGGATCTTAATATGAAAACACTGTTTATCTCTGTTACTCTTAGGTGTCTTAAAAAATTGTCAAAAAATTAAATTTTCAGTTCGACAACTGGATATAGGCAGCCTAAAATAAAAAAAGGGTTTGATGGGTGCCTAGATACGAAATCTTTTTAGTTAAAAACTCGACTAATACCTAAAAAGTTTATTTTACTACTACTGTTTATTTTATTGTATTTATTGTCATTTAATTTAAATTGTTAGATCTTCTTTTATATTAGTTTCACGGTATACTGGACTCAAGAAAACAGATATTTTCGCCACTTTCGATTTCCGTGTCCCCTGTTTAGCATAAACCGGTGTAATAGAAGTGAAAACTTTTATAATTTATAAAATAGCTTTTACAAAAAACTTTATTTAGAGACAAGTCACTTAGTTTACTAAAAGGGTATAAAAACATGAATAAGAGGATATTGAAAAATTACTTTTGAAGGACCTGAGTTGTCAGGGATAAAGGAGAATAAAATTATTCCATAAATAACCGTATTTGAAACACAGTGACGCAAGGTTCAAAAATTACCATTGACGGAAATATTTTACCAAACCTAGGATGGGACAGTGCGAAGTTTAAGATGAATATTTTAAAGTTTTTAAATTCGTTCGTGCGATAAAAGAATAAAAAAGTATTGGACGGCGAATGTTAAGGACAAAACCTTTTCGATCGAGAAAATATCGTCAACTGTTAACGCAAATCCTCACCAATACTCTACCTCTCTAAACGTTTATCGATTAGTAGTCGAGGCAATGAAGCACTCAACCTCGGAATTTTTTGCACTAAGACGGAACGGAATGCGGTTTTTTGCATTCGCTTCCAAAAATTATTTATAAAAAATGTATCTACTTTGTATTTTATACAAACCGGAAATTGCATTGCTGCAGTCAAAAATGCATTCAAAAATGCATTTTTTAAAGTCGCTTTAAGAAAATTAAATAACTTTGTTAATAAGACTCAGAATTGGCTCAAACCAGATTCCCGGGGGTTTTCGAGGTCGCTGATCACGATTATGATGTTAAAATTGACCCACAGCCGACCTGGAGCTCAGGATCGCTGATGAACGTCATGTCCGTGGGACTCTCCCAAAATTCACGCGGGGAAGGAGAGAAACTCGGCGCCCGGGGATTTTTTGGGTTGCTGAATTCAAATATGGCATCGGTGAACACCCCTCGGACACCTGGTGCGCCAGAACCTGGACGTGGACGTCATCCCCGAGAGTTTTCCTGACAAGATCGCAAAAAACAAACCGAAAATCGTTGTGTGACCCCCCGAACACCTGGTGCACCGGAACCTGGACGCGGACGTCATCTCCGAGGGTTTTCCAGACACGATCGCTAAAGATAAACCGAAAATCGTTATGGGGCGCTGAATCCAAATTTCACTTCGAAAACGACCCCCCGAACACCTGGTGCACCGGATTCTCCTCGCTCTATTCAAGCCCGGCATTCAGACTCGAATTTTACAGGACCGGCTGAACTTTTTCGAGTGCCCCAGGCGAGAATTACACATCAATGAATGTGTCAAATTATGAGACGATTTTCGTTTAGTTTCTTGTGATCGTGTCTGGAAAACCCTCGGAGATTACTTCCGCGTCCAGGTTCCGGTGCACCAGGTGTTGGGGGGGGGGGGTCGTTTTCGTTGAGAAATTTGGATTGAGTGCCCCAAAAAAACCCCCATAACGATTTTCGGTTTGTCTTTAGCGATCGTATCTGGAAAACCCTCGGAGATCACGTTCAGGCCCAGGTTCCGGTGCACCAGGGGTTCGGGGGGACGTTTTCGATGTGAAATTTGGATTCAGCGCCCCAAAAAACCCTCATAGCGATTTTCGATTTGTCTTTAGCGATCGTGTCTGAAAAACCCTCAGAGATGACATCCGCGTCCAGGTTCCGGTGCACCAGGTGTTCGGGGGGTCGCTTTCGACGTGAAATTTGGATTCGGCGCCCCAAAAAACGCCCACACAACGATTTTCGGTTTGTTTTTTGCCATCTTGTCAGGAAAACTCTCGCGAATGACGTCCACGTCCAGGTTCCGGCGCACCAGGTGTCCGAGGGGTGTTCGCCGGTGTCATATTTGAATTCAGCAACCCAAAAAACCCCCGCGCGCCGAGTTTCTCTCCTTCCCCGCGTGAATTTTGGGAGAGTCCCACGGAGATGACGTTCATCAGCGATCCTGAGCTCCAGGTCGGCTGTGGGTTAATTTGAACATCATAATCGTGATCAGCGACCTCGAGAACCTCCGAGAACCCGGTTTGAGCCAATTCTGAGTCTTATTAACAAAGTTATTTAATTTTCTTAAAGCGACTTCAAAAAATGCATTTTTTGAATGCATTTTTACTGCAGCAATGCAATTTCCGGTTTGTATAAGATACCAAGTAGGTACATTTTTTACAAATAATTTTGGGAAGCGAATGCAAAAAACCGCATTCTGATCCATCTTAGTGCAAAAAATTCCGAGATTTTGGCTGTTTTAGTGCTTCATTGCCTCGACTATAGTAATTATTTTTAATTTCAATATTATGAGGAATTAGGATTGTGTGAAAGTCATTTTGAATTAAAGATAGTAATTATAAATAATTGCGTGTTTATTTCGCACATCCACACAGACTACTTCGTCTTTCGATTAAGGTTAAAATTTTGCTTCGTTTTCTTATGATTTGGGGTAAAAAACCCGCTCAAAACGACCGAATTTTACATGCGTTGCAGTGGCCTTAAAAACTACCATTAGTAGAGGTGTGGAGATATGACAAGTGCAAAGTTAGTTTTAGCCTTTTGAATTGAGGATTTCTCAGGTTAGCTTATTCTCCTTCTTTGTCTATCTTATTACACAGACGATACTTCTTTATACAAATTTGTTCTTAATATTAAAGGTTTTTAATGTATTATGTTTTATGTACCTAATGTATTTTCAAAATATATATATATATATATATATATATATATATATATATATATATATATATATATATATATATATATATATATATATATATATATATCATTTTTAACATATAGTTCTGAATTTCTAATTTAGTGTTATTTGAATTAGGAAATTTGTTTATTTGACGGCTATGATAACTAGCATTATCCATTACAATTATACTGTTCTTTGGCACATTGGGCAAAAGGTGATTTTTAAACCAATCTTTAAAAAGTTCTGTTGTGTTGTCGTCATGGTAGTCCAAAGATCAATCTTTAATGTTTTTAAAGGACAACCACAAACAATTTGGAATCCAACCATCTTCGGAACCAGAATGTAAAATGGTAATTCTTTTTCCCCCTGTTCGATGAAGCTTTGGTTTCGCATTTTCCTGATAGATCTACCCAACCTTTTGCTGGGGTGTCATGTGAATCAAACCATGTTTCATCAAGGTAGACAATGGAACGATTTTCCTATCTGTACTTTCTTATAGAATTTAAATAATCAATGCGCCACTGTCGTAATCGTCGTCATTCCATTATTATTTTGTCTTTTATTAATGGTTCGATGTGTAAAACCTATTTGAGATAATCCTCCACAGAGGCTTAATCTATTGCAAGAAATGTTGGTTTCATCCTCCATTAGTCGCTGGTTTAATGAAACCGACGTAGACACAATTTGTTCTTTGTACAGGGTGGTCCACATAAGATGACCCACTATCTGATCTCGGAATCTGTAAGTGCTACAAAAAAAAGTTAAAGACAAAAGTTTCTTGTCTTGACTTTAGTTTTTTAGGTATTTAGTTTTTACGTATACAGGGTGTTTAGTTTTTTCTGGCCAAGTACCAAATTTCTTATTTTAAATGGAATGACCTATATATTTTTACATATTCGGATGTTACAGTTGATTCTAAGCAAATTTCAATATAACATATTTACTGAAATTTTCAGTAGTTTTCGAGATATTTTAATTTTTAAAATTTTTATAGCGAAACCATTCATTTGAAAAATATCATGTATTTATGTTTAATATTGCTCAATTTCTAAAATAATTTAGGATTAGCTTCCCTATTAGATACTCAGTTCTTTTTTTCTAAACTAAACCAAAAGCACCATACAGGGTGTTAAATATATTAGTCCAAATTTGTCAATTTTTAAACTTCAATATCTCAACTTTTTTAAATGGAACACCCTATATATAAATGTTTTATATAAAGCAGCATTTAATTCCCTATCATTTGACTATAATATATCCTATTCCTAAAATTAACTGTTTTGGAGATATTGGTATATTTCTTAGCTTATTTTATTAAAATTATCAAGTGTTGGCAAAAGTTCGACTAAAATTAATAATATTTATTTGCATTCGCTTATGATATATTTACCAAGTCATAATAAATATATATTACCCTTATACCATTGGTACTAGTTTGTCCATCATTGTTGAAACAGTTCAAAATTCCGCATTATTCGATTCCTTAAAAATGGTAAAAAACAAAATTTATCTATTATGAAATTATCGTCACAACAATGTCATTTCTATAATGTTGTTTGCAAAAATACTTCTATATACCGAAAATAAGATATATTAGGCTAAACTTGTTAAATTTTTATCAACAAATCATAAATTTTTAAAACGGATTTCTATTAAACGCTTATAATGATTCCTATATCTAAAATCAAAAATTTTGTAGAGGTAAGTAAATTTCTTAAAGTTATAGTTTTTTTAAAAACACTCACTAAAATGGCAAAAATAATACTACAGTTGGAAATTATAAGTTTTTAATAAATATGTTTATATTTTTGCACAATCAGTCAATCGCATCACGCACACAAAAAATTATGTCGGTTGGACGGATAATAACTAAAATATTAAGGTTTAAATTTCACAAAATTTCCAAAAAAAAAACTACTACCAATGGTATTACTATAAGGGTAATATATATTTATTATTACTTGGTAAATATATCATAGGCGAATACAAATAAATACTATTAATTTTAGTCAAACTTTTGTCAACACTTGATAATTTTAATAAAATAAGAAATATACCAATATCTCCAAAACAGTTGATTTTAGGTATAGGAAATATTATAGTCAAATTATAGGGAATTAAATGCTGCTTTATATAAAACATTTATATATAGGGTGTTCTATTTAAAAAAGTTGAGATATTGATGTTTAAAAATTGACAAATTTGGACTAATATATTTAACACCCTGCATGGTGCTTTTGGTTTAGTTTAAAAAAAAAGAACTGAGTATCTAATAGGGAAGCTAATATTAAATTATTTTGGAAATTGAGCAATATTAAACATAAATACTTGATATGTTTCAAATGACTGATTTCGCTGTAAAAATTTTAAAAATTAAAATATCTCGAAAACTACTGAAAATTTCAATAAACATGTTATATTAAAATTTACTAAGAATCAACCGTAAAATCCGAAAATATAAAAATATATAGGGTGTTCCATTTAAAATAATAAAGGTGATACTTAGCCAGAAGAAACTAAACACCCTGTATACGTAAAAACTGAATACCTAAAAACTTAAAGTCAAGGCAAAAAACTTTTGTCTTTAACTTTTTTTTGTAGCTCTTACAGATTCTGAGATAAGATAGTGGGTCATCTTACGTGGACCACCCTGTACATAGCATACGTTTTTCTACGAATTAAGTCATTGTCGCTTTTGTCAAAGCACTGGCTTTTATCAGCAACACTACATACTTTTTTGTCTTTAATTTGCTTTGTCACACTATCTTTAACTGTGGACAAAGTAGTTTTCGTTAATAAAGACGTTTCTGCTGCTGCTGCTGTATTTACAATAAATCCCATGTCCAATAAAGAAACATACACGTTTTTAACAATTTGCTTTGGTTTGCATCGGGCGATAAATATTTTCTTTTTAAATTAACACTACCGGAGACACTATGATTAACGTCTTTTCAAGGACGCAACATTTTTAGCACCTTCGGAATAACAAAAAATACTATCGAAATAATATTAAAAATGCACGGTTTACCAAACGGATAGGAACTAAAGTAAGATATTTCTAAATTATTCAACCTGGTAGAAAATAACACAGCCCCACAAAAAAAAAGAAAGTTTTGGAACTCCTATCGAGACAACTATATCCCTATGTAATTTTCGACGCTGAATCCGAATCCGAGGTCAAAAAAATCGTACACCCCCAAAATCAACCCCTAGCGCTAAAAATCACCTCCTCAGCGGGGTAAAAATGACAACGCTCCACGAATAGTCCTAAATCTCAGTAAATCGAATTAAATATAAACACGCATAAATACAGAGTTAACACTACTTTCCATTGAAAATCACCCCCATAAATGGGTAAAAACTACCCCTCATACAACAGGAAACTTAAAAAAATGCAGTGATTGCAAAAAAAGCTTACGATGCCCAGTTTCTTTGCAAAGAGTGAGTTACTGCATTAGTTCCGATGCGATGCTCAAAATCTACCCCCATAGAGTGGCGGAAACCACCCCTAGAAAAATTGCAAGGAAAATCGGGGAAAATTTTTTGTCATCGTGCTATCGAGACAACTGTATCCCTATGTAATTTTCGACGCTGAATCCGAATCCGAGGTCAAAAAAAATCGTACACCTCCAAAATCAACCCCTAGCGCGAAAAAACACTCCCTAAACAGGGTAAAAATGACTTAACGCGCCACAAATAGTCTTAAATCTCAATAAATCGAATTAAATATAAACATTCAAGTATATAACGCATAAATACAGAGTTAGCACCACTTTCCATTGAAAATCACGCCCATATTGGGTGAGAACTACCCCTCAGACAACAGGAAATTTAAAAAAAAACTGGTGATTGCATAAAAAGCTTACGATGCTGTTATTTTAGAAACAGTATGTAACTGCATTAGTCTCGATGCGATGCTCAAAAACTACCCCCATAAAGTGGCGGAAACCACCCCTAAATTTAATTTAATTTTTTTATTGCTAAGTTTCAAAAAACTAGCACATGATTTTCTGGGAAATAAAAGCGATAAAAAATATAAAAAAGTTGTTGCAGAAATGATTAAAAATTTCAAATCTTTAGGGTGCAATATGAGCTTGAAACTTCATTTTCTCGATTCCCATCTTGATTATTTCCCAGAAAATTTAGGCGACTACAGTGAAGAGCAGGGTGAACGCTTTCACCGATATATCAGAAATGGAAAAAAGGTACCAAGGAAGATGGGACGAACACATGATGGCAGATTACTGTTGATACTTAAAAAGAGAGACGTCTGAAAAGCATAAACGGCAGTCGGTCAGAAGATCATTCGAAAACAAATCCAAAAGATATTACAAAAAGAAAGAATAAATTTAATTGAATTAAGACTACGGGTAAATTTTTGCTACTTCATACTTTTCAAGTACCTACGTTGTCGAAGATTCTTCTTAAATAAGAAAATGCAGATTTTTTGAGCTTTTCTAAAGGGTACTGCAACTATTTTTTGAATTTCTTGTTATGTGGGGGGTAATTTTCACCCTCTCATGGGGATGTGGACTTTGGTGCAATGCACGTATTCACCTCCAAACTGCAGTGCTGCATTTCTTTAGCAAATTTTAGCATCGATTAAAATATAAATCACGATGACACAATTTTTTCCCCGATTTTCCTTGCAATTTTAATCTAGGGGTGGGTTCCGCCACTCTATGGGGTAGATTTTGAGCATCGTATCGGAACTAATGCAGTTACTCTCTCTTTGCAAAAAAAAAAACTGGGCATCGTAAGCTTTTTTTGTAATCACTGCATTTTTTTTAGTCTCCTGTTGTATGAGGGGTAGTTTTCACCCACTCATGGGGGTGATTTTCAATGGAAAGTAGTGTTAACTCTGTATTTATGCGTTATATACTTGAATATATTTAATTCGATTTACTGAGATTTAGGACTATTCGTGGATCGTTAAGTCATTTTTACCCCACTGAGGAGGTGTGTATTTTTGAGCTCAGCTCTTTTATCGCCATTTCACACCGCAAATTCATACAAACAATGTTTAAACTTTTATCAAAAAATAAACTACCGCTTGCATGCATCCTTTGTATTTAGTCTTGTCTAGGACCGATTAAGATGCACTATATATTATTTTTGTTGGATCAAATCGATCACTTGACCAGTCGCGTTCAAAAATTATTTTTTCTACGGTGCCATAGGGGCAAAATTTTATAACTTTTACAAAGACATCACTGTGGTCTAGAAAGAACATTTAGCGCGAAAAAAGGTATAAATAAAATATAGTAATCAGCATCATTCTAAAGCTACATCCTAAAGCAACTGCTGGTAACAAAAGAATTTACACAAAAAGATTGGGCGGTAATAATAGGTCCATAAAGTCCGAGCGCACAGGTAGTAGCCCTATTTTATTATTACCACTAACTGTTTGTTGTTTGCAGTAAACACTCCATATTTCTAAGTTAAAAACGATATAATTCAAATTTCTCCATGGCAAGTGAGGCGGAAGGTTAATACAATAATTTCGCTATACCAATTATATTATTGTATTATAACTGTAATAAAACGCATTTGTTTTTAAAAGAGACAGTTTTATGAAAGTTTTTTTTTCTTTAGCATTTATATTTGTGTAGAGCTTAGAAAAATTGCAGGTGTTTGCAGCTATTAGATTTATTTAATTCTGAATGCCATATTAGTGTAGATAATGAAATAAAAAAATGTACTTGCGTTCGGGCCTGCTTTAATTATTATTTTTTTTAGGTACTACCGCTATGTTAACAAAATTGGAGCTTTTCCAAAAATGGCGAAAATACAAAAATTTGAACTACTCGTATTAATTTGAACTACTAATTTATTGTAACGTATATTTCTATACCAATATATACAAAATTCTTTCTTATTATTATTAATATTTTCTTGATATATACCTATATATAAATCCTAAAGCCTGAAAGTCTGAGTATGGGCAAATACCTTTGCTGTTAGTAAATATAGAGACGCCAAATTTTAGGTGTATCTTATTGGTTAAGAAATTTACTTTTTTATGTAATTTAACTTTATCAATCCCCTTAAGGGTTGACGCTAGGGAGTTGAGATTAAAAATTTTAATTGAAACTCTACGCCGTGTGGTACCTCATTTTAAAGATCTTCAGAAAAGAAACATTTTACCGCAAACCTGAGGTCTGAGGTCCGTATCTTAATTCACCTTCAAATGGCAAGCCTTTATATTGCTTTTATTATAATTCATCGTTAGATTAGTACAGAATATAACCTATATCAATATTACTTTATATTTATAAGTTTACAATTTTTTCGCGCTAAATATGCTTTCCAGCCCACAGTGAGATAGTTAAAAAAAAAGACGTCAACGGCAATTCAGTAAAATATAAGTTACCCTGTTTTTTGCGTTTTTCATATTTTCTTTCTATAATAAATACCATTAGTGCGACGCACTTTGTCTTGCCCACACGAGAATTTACTCGCAAAATATAAACTAACAGTTGTAAATAAAATGATTTTTTGGTCTTTGACTTTTCTTATAAGCTGACTAGACACCAAATATTTATTGAATAACTCTCGCCCTGATGAAACTGCATTATTCGAGATAACTGCAATGTTGTCTGTTTTGAATATTAAAGTAGTTTTTGTTAAAGGTTAGCTGTTGGAGGTTACTTGCTCAAACGGAGTCCAACACTAGACGGCGTGTGGTTAAAATATTTTTAACAAGTAATTTATTAATATCTTTATTTACAGGGTTGGAAACCCCATAACATAATAAAATAAAAATACAAAACAACCCAATTAAAAAAAAAGTTTTCCCAGAGGAGAATCACATCTGCGACTACTTGGTTAAAAGTCGGATGCGATACAGTAACACCACGCGAGCTATGTTAAATCTTATTAAGAATTTGTAAAAGTATATATTATAGATGCATTTGTTTTTACTTGTTTGTTATTTATAAAGGTATTTTTTTAACCCATTACTTAACGGTAGCGGTAATAATTTTGAGGAAAGTACTTATAAAGCTCTGTTTTACTGCATATTTTTCTAAATCGATTTAAGAGTTAGGGGGGGGGGGGGGACTCGCTAAATACGAGTTTGCCGATCAAAATGTTTACAAAATAATTTTGACTGAATTTTTGAAGACTCGTTCAACAATACGGTATTCCCTTGTGGTTTTTCGTGAAGTAAGTATCGAATATTTTCGTTTTGTAAAATATCCTTTTATTTCTGCATCTGGCTCAGGAGTGGACCGGGAAGGTTAAACCGGCCCGGGAAACCATTAGCATCGACCCGGCTCGATTTTGAAAAACTGTAAGTTTGTAAAAGATGTAGGTATTATACCTGCAAAAGTGATTTTTAATATGTGGTTAAACAAATAAAAATATATGTATTTTTGTTTAAAGCTTTTAATATAAATCATTTTTAAAAACATTAATATAGGCATCGTCGAAAGATATTCTAAATAGTCCAGTCACTTTTTGAAGTCCACGAAATGCCGGCATTTTTTGCAATCGGTCGTAAGGCATTCCAGCGTGACCCAACAAACCCAAACAATGATCCGCAGCTAGCTCAACCAGCAATCGAGCGCTACGGGCTTAGGCTAGAGGCGAGCAACAGCAGCAATTGCAAAAAATGCCGGTATTTCGCGGACTTCAAAGAAGTGACCAGACTATTTAGAATAATATCTTTCGACGATGACATAGGTATCCAGAATATAAAAAATCAGGGATCCCTGCCGTCTGCCGCGTCGTTTACAAATACAAAGCGGTCATTACCTGTTCCTGGCCCAACCTGTTCTATCGGTAGGTTGTGATTCGTGTCGACCACGAGCGAGCATTCGAGCATAGCATGTAGGGAAGTTCCCTATTCGTAGGGAAAATTCGTCGAAAAATGGCCTGGTAGGGAAAAAGGGGCAGAAATTTAATAATTCCAGTTTTGTAGGGGAAATTTTAATTTTTGATTTAAATTACCAAAGAAATTAATATAGCCGAACATCCCTATAAATAAACGCTTCCTGCGCTCATATTGTTGTTGCAGGAGGCAACATTAGCGACTTTTAATTTATCACTTGTCTTAGCTGAGCTAAGATAGTCAGCTCTAATTGAGGCTTTCTTGGTTTTGTCGGTGGCGCCACAAATTGTCGATAACTATTTCTTGAATGCGATTCCTAAATAAAGATGACATGTCAAAGGTAGGGTCTACTACCTCTTAAATGTTGTGATCCAAAAAATAATGTAGGTTAGTGCAGTTTCGAGCAACACAAACGAAAAGACCTTAACTTACATTACTAGTTACTTTGTATTTGCCACATGTCTTAGTTGAGCTCAGATAGTTAGAGCTCTGTGTCTCTTTTGGCCCCGTCAAACTTACCATTCTCTCTCTCTCTCTCTCTCTCTCTCTCTCTCTCTCTCTCTCTCTCTTTGACTAACTCAGCTCAGCGAAAACAAGTGGCAAATAAAACGAAACTACTGTTAAATTGAATTTTTTAGCAGAATTGGTTATATTGGCTAATTTGTACTACATTTGTAATAAATTCAAACAGCAGCGTTGTCACAGTTGCAAGCAGCTGATTTTTAGTGGGCAAAAAGGGATCACTAGACGACAAAATTGATAAAGATGCGAAATAACACAATAATGAAGACAAAACAAAACGAAAACACTCACGACTGGTAGTTAACTAATCGCCCGATGAGGACGTAACGTTCATAATTTCAATCACCAATAGCAAGGACTGGTGACCTGAAAATTTAAATATTTAGCGGTGATTTTAATTACTGTATGTATCAAGTCACCGCACCGTGGGGAAATGCAGGGAAATTTGAACGGTAGGAATATTGGTTAAAAGTTAACATCGCTTGTCATAGCACATTATTACCAGGGTTGTCAACTGGCCCTTACTGATTTACTCTTAAAACTTTCCCGGATTACTCACAACTTCAAAATATCAATATAAAGACAGTTTTTTTTTGTATAAATCTTAAATAATCGTATATTTGTTAATAACTAACATAGTAATTGTAATTACTGCTAGAGCGCGTAAAATTATGCTTCAATTAAGATATTTAAAAACAACAATAGGTTTTAGCAAATTATGTCAGATCAGAATTCTGCATAACTACGAAGAATATACGTTGACCTCCCGATAACGCACATTTACTCATAAATTGGCAACATTGATTATTACACCGTTGACTGAACACAACAATTGCAGGGTCGGCGGCCGACACTGCCGTACGCGCAAGGCGTTCGTTGTTTTTACCACTATCTTCCAGGACTGGACCGCCGCGCCGACGCCAGCCCATTCCGGGACGAAGGCAAACGGGGGAAAATCTCCCAAAGTCCCAACCGGCCCATCCGCCCCTAATCCAGCTGTATTAAAACCACCTCTTTTCAAAATTTTATTTTATTCGGTTGCAAAATGTGCGAGCTACGGGGCTGCGACACACGAACGAATGGACCATGCCGAAATCATAAAGGTTTCGAGTTTTACTTGGGAACCCTAAAATATAAGCATATTTATTTTTTTTTTAATTTTTAATATAGTGTTCACCGTAATTTCCCCACTTGCTCCGCTTGCTAAAAGTATTATTTTTCGAAAAGTTTATTTATAAATTACTATGAGTATATTATAGGATTTTTGCGCGACCTCGCGCAAGGGCTTTTTTTGCGGCTGACTTGTCTGGCTTGAAATACCATAAGCGTGGGCCAGGGTTTAATAATTTTATTGAATATCTTTAGCATAGCATGTACAAAAAAAGTTTTTGCATTACATTCATTTAAATTTTTTAGGGACACAGACTACAACTACTTGGAAATGTGCAAAAAACTAAATCTTTTATCACTCCAGGACAGACGACGAAACCATGACCTCTTACTTCTGTTTAAACTATTAAACTCGCTAGTTGACTGTCCATTATTAACATCATGCATCGGTCTCCACGTACCACCGGTCAACACCAGAAGAATTCAAACATTTTATCATCCATTTCATCATACCAACTATGGCCGATATTCTTTCATTTCTAGGTCTGTGACCATAGCAAACCAACACCCGACACTTGACTTTTTCTGCCCTCTTAAAAACTTCCTAGCACAACTGAAGGGGGTCGACACTGTTTGACTGATATCCCTTCCCCTCTGATAATTTATACTTGTGTGAGAAGGTTGCAATAATCTAACTGTAATAATTGTAATTACATGTTGTAAAATCGTATTCTAATCATTATAGTATTGTTAGGATTTAAGACATGTGCTATTGTGATATATTTACTAAGTTTTTGTATAAAAAATGGCATTGCCGTCAATAAATAAATAAATAAATAAATAAATAAATAGCAAAAAGTAAAAATATATACTATTAAGACCATTGGTAAAAAGAACCATGTCGGGGTGGAAGGAAAAGGATTACGATTAGTGAATGTCGATGACGACAAACCTGAACACGTGGCATCGGCCAGTCCTCGTTGCGGTAATTGCAATGTCTCCACGCCCAGCGGAGTATCCTTGTCACGTAGCCCAAAAACAAGTTTGAATGGTTTTCTAAATCACCAGGGATAAATATGGCTATGGTATTTATTGTGAAATGAAAAAATATATTTTAAACTACATTACAGTTTATTTGCATTGCATGAATCAACGTTTTCTCGAAGTTTATTTCAGTGAAAGACGATCTCTTATAGTTAAGTATATTTCTAAGTCTCGAAAAAGCTTCTTTCTACGTCACAGCTTATCAGTGGAGCGAAACCAAAATGTGGATACATATCAGTACTATCTTTTAGGGTTTCAGAAATAGACTTTAGTTGAACAAATCCGAGATTTCTTTCTAATACTCGCGATATTCACACCAATTTCATTAGAAACTTCTTTAAGCTTATCTATGGTCGTTTCAAACAAGTGGAAAAGATGTTAAAAGGGGTACATTTACTAATATCTGGAAGATATCCGAAATTGTCTACATCATTTTTGAGGTCTGGTATATTTGCGCATCGTCCTCTAAGCTGGTAATAACACTTTTGACTTGTTCAAAATGAGTTTTGTAATATGTAACTGCGGTCAGCCATGTTTCCCATCGCGTTCTCACAGATTGTGGCGGTAATGCTATATTAGGGCACATTTCTTTGAACGTTTCAATTCTGGCGGGTGATTTAAAAAAAGACTTTTTAAACCTCACTGACTAGACCATCGATGGATGGACTAAGATGGATTAAATTGGATAAACCTTCTTTTAATTGTCGTCCGACTTTCAGCATATACGCTGCACTATCTGACAGAAAGAAAACAACATTTTTATTAATATTTGTATCGAAAAAAAGTGTACTGATACTTTCTTGGATGGTCCATGAAGATATTGTATCTTCATCTTTTCTAAATGATGTGGATCGTTATACTTTGCGCACAGAAACTCAGAGAGAAACACCATACGCCTTGTTCGCTTTCAAATAATATATCAGAATATGGAATGAGCCACTCTAATTTAATTTTTTTACTTGTACTCAATTTAATTACTTTCAAATCACTATTTACAACGCAACTGCTTTGGCTAGCGCCTATAGCTTGTCTGTACTGCGTAATGCACACAGAAAAAAGCGATTCCTTATAAGGCATGGTAGGTACTGTGCATGCAATGAAAGAAAATAATTCATAACGACCAAGTTCAAAGAATTCTGTAATGTTATTTAAATGGCAATTAAGCATTTATTGGCCTTCCATGTCAAGTGTTCTTAGAAAATTTTACCTATCTAAATTCCCACCTTTGTTTTCTTTCATCCCAAAATCTTTCTACCTATGTACATATCTATGACTGTTACGACTACCTCGGTAGGTATACAGGTATTTACGTTACGACTGTTCAATGTTCAATTCCATTGCAATTTCCAGGCATTAATTCATTACACAACACAAGATAAACAATTTTAATGATTATTGTCACTATAAATATTGTGTCGAGGATGCACGCCCATACCTGTCGAATTTATATTTCAGTAGAAAATTTTAACTTCGTAGCTCTAAATAACTGATTTACCTTATTTGCTTCTAACTTGCTTTAACGAATATATATTTTTTTACGATATGTTAAAATATTGTTTGGTCTTCCGAAATTAATGACGCGATCATTAAAATTGAAGCACTAGAATTTTTTCTTTATATTACACATTTTCTTTTACAAGACAGCATGTCAGACAGGAGGAAATCGGGAAAAATTATTATTAGCTACATAGATCTAATTAATTAATAACTGACTGGAAAAAACAGTGACAGTCACTGATGGATTAGTGGAAAAATAACAGAAAAAGCACAATATTTTATTGTGTATTGAAAATTTTCTTTTTTCAGATTTAGAGCTAAGTAGATCTTGTCAGATATCATTTTTGAAACTTTTCCAAAAATATTATTAGTATTTTCAGAGGTATTAGTATTACGTATCTGTCGGAAACACCAAAACTATAATAAAGTTTTAAATTTGGCAGGTAGTAGTTGTTTATATGAAAACTAATACAACTTTCTATTAAGATAAATCTTAGTCCATCTGTCATTTTAATAACGGTTTATATTAAAGTGTACTTCTACCGCACCAAATCTATTAAGTTTACTATAATTTTTAAAATTCACAACAATTAAAATAATAATTTATGTTTAACGTTAGACTTTTATTCTTTACGTCTCAGCCAAATTTAATTCAAGACATAAAAAATTACTTTAATATCATATCCAATTTGTACGGGAAAAAGGTTTTATATAACAAAATAAGATGTAACTGTTCATGGGTTCTTCTTTGCGAATTTCGATTTCCGTTTTCAGTGTTTAGAATAAAGCGGTTGTAACTGAAACGCGAACTTTTACAATTTATAAAATACCTTTGAAGAAAACCCTTAAAGCTTCTTTAAAAATAAAATATAAAAATAAATGACTATTTGATGTATTGGCTTATGCACAACACCATCTAAACGTTTTTGTGACTAAAATTAAGAACATGGTGTCCCCATCGACCGATTTTCTAACTACTATAACGGGAAATGTTTTAGTTTCGTCTTTTTCTTCATTATGGTGTTATTTGGCATCTTTGTCAATTTTGTTTTCTAGTAAGCCCTTCTTCCCCGTTAAAAATCAGCCGATTGCAACTGGCTTACTTAATTTGACTAATTTGAGTCACCAACAGCATTTTTATTCTTATTTAGGGTTACCAACTGTTCGAATAGAAAATAAATGACAATGTGAAGCGGTAGAGGAGGTTCAAATATAGGATTACCACTGATAAGAAAATATTTTGTTGCCATATTCATTCACCATTTTATAGAAATATACAGGGCGAGTTTTTAAAGAGTTACTAGGTAATATCTCTAAAACGGTTTAAAATAGTTTTTATGAACTAATAGGGAGATGCGGGGATATATTTAAACATATTTTTGACATTTACCCATTCTCTCTATTATAAGGGGTGGAGGGTAACTTTGGAATTTCAAATAGGATGATATACTTTTGTTTATAAAATTTAAATTTACGTAAAAAACTACGTACACCTGTGTAAATTTTTCTTTCAGTTTGCTCTTTCGGTTACGGGGTAGGTTATAAAATAAAAAAAAAATTACCATGTAATTTCAACTTATATATCGTCTGTCATGTTTGAGAAGTTGTTCAAAATGTCCCCCTTTAACTTCCGACTATACTTTCTCACTCTTTTTCTAACTGCATTTTGTACCCGTTGTAACATTTCAGGTGTCACTAATAAGCATGCAAAACGAATTCGGTTTTTCATATCATCTAAAGTGGTAGGTACAACTTTGTCTCTTATAAAATCCCACAAGAAAAAGTCCAGGGGGGACAAATCCGAGGACCTAGCAGGCCAGTTGACCGGACCAGCTCGTCCAATCCGTATTGGATAATGGGGTGAAGCTCGTCCTGTTGAAACCACATGTCAGGATTTATGTTTTGGTCTAATAATTGGGGTAATTGGTTTCTTAAAAAATCTATGTTCATTTCTTCATTTAAGTGTCCTTCAAAGAAATGTAGACCAATTATTTTCGATTATACCACACCAGACATTAATTGACCAGGGATGTTGATTTGCCGGAGTTTGATTGGGTTTGGATTGGGATTTTTCGACGCCCAGTAATGGGCCTAGTGCATATTGGGTCTATTTACCTAAAGAAAACAACCAAACAAAAAAAGTTAAATTTCTACTGATAAGGGATAACTTAAAATCGTACCTGCCCACAATTATGGAAAATAGCTTCGTCTGAAAAATAACATTTATTAGAAACCTGTTATTTTCTTGCATTTGTCTTGTGACCCAATTGCAAATTGTAACACGATTTTCAAGGTATTGCCCATATAGCTCTTGGTGGAGTGTAATGTGTTATGGATGAAAATTGTACAAGTGGAATATGGCCACAACTGGTTTTTGACTCTTTTTAGCATATCTAGCAAGCCGTCTGGTACTTACATGCGGGTCAATAGCTACTGTTCTTAGAACGCCAACTGCTCTATTTTCGTCCGTTTTAGTTTGCTTCCGAACTCGTGCTTTCGTCTTCAGACTTCCACTAGTAAGACTTCTGGTTTGTTCCAGCGTTATAGTTTTTAAATGCCATGTGAGATTTCGGGTTATTAGGAAACCCCTCCGCCCACAGTAGTGCAGCTTCTCTGTAGTTTTTTCTGCACTCTTCCAAAATTAACAACATATCAACATGTGTAAAATTTGCTTCCATGTTTAATTGAGCAATAAACTGAGAAATAATCATTAAAACGTCAAAATTCTCAATTGACATGTAAAAATAACGCATTTCCATGGAAACGAATAATAATTCTTAAATAAGTGAACTTGAACTTTTGGTAAAATTTATTTATCTTTTAAATTCAATCAAAATTTAGTTAACCATAATACCGTAACCGAAAGAGCAAATCAAAAAAAAAAAAAGAAATTGCACACCTACGTAGTTTTTTACGTAGATTCGAATTTTATAAACAACAGTACATCATCCCATTTAAAATTCGAAATTTAGCGCCACCCCGCATGATAGAGAGGGGAGGTAAATATCACAAATACATTTAAATATATCCCCCCATCTCCCCATTAACTCACCAAAATTTCATGAAAATATTTTAAACATGTTCGAGATATCGCCTTGTAACACTTTAAAAAACTCACCCTGTACATGTAATAATTAAAAATTTAAATAACATACACAAACAGACAGGCCAAAATCGCTCAAAACTAAAGCTAACAACATTGCATTTGTTAATTCACATTCGAGCAAGAGGGTGTTGCGACATGACCTCACAGAAGAACAGGTTAGAAAAACAAAGAGCTTGTTAATTGGTCGCAACATCCGTGACGTTGATTTCAACGATGACGCCCTAAGTGGTAGGTCCGAAAGTATTCAAGGCGGAATCGCGACGCCGTGGGAAGCCAGCATATGGTCAGTTAAAGGTCAATTAATGTTTTGGCATTTTATAACCGTGTTGTTTTTACATAATGTTAAAACATATCTTATTGGACGATTATAAAAGAATTTTCGAGAAAATATATAAACATGTCAATAGCGGCTAATTGCTAAAACAAATATTTAATTATAACAAAGCATAAAATACCAAAACATCAATTAACCCTTAGGCCATTTCATCTGAGAATTAACCTTTAAAAGCAATACAAAATTTTATTGTATTTAAAAGTAAAACAACAATGTCTCATTTTTATTAATTTCTTCATTTAGTCAATATAAATATCATAATGAAATTTTTATTAAGGCATCTCATAACATCGCTCCTGTGCATGACTCACATGAGAATGTTAAAGCAAGGTAAAAGTCACAATCGGATGAAGGTTCTAATCAGATTTCTTCAGTTCCGCTAACATCATGGTGGGCTTGTGTGGAGGCCCAATTCCATCGAGCATTTGACATGAAACAAAAGGAAAATTTCGGCAGAATCATCTTATACACTAAGTAATAGTTATTTATATTACACAAATCATAAAAAAATTTAGTTAAGTTTCAACTTTTTAGTACTGCTATTGAGTTTGCTGTCAGTAAAAATGTTGTGCTTTCTATAGTGTCCAGTAGGGCAATCTAGAGTTAAAGTGTACTTATCCAGACGTATATATGTTTATTTCCGAAGCTTAACGTAGGGATGCTACACGGAAAAAAAATTGTTGTAGATTTTACTACAAATGTAGAGACTTTTGCTCCAAATTGTTTGAAAAATAGGGACAAGAGCAATTTGTTGTGAACTGCTTCATGATATTGTTCGTTTCCTTTTTAATTAATTGTACGCGTATCTAACAAAAGTTACAACAGGAAAGTAGACAAGAAAGTTTAAAATCTAAAAGGGTGTTGTAGTAAAGCAGTTAAAATAATTCTTTGTAAATGGAGTCCAATTTTTAGGTGCAAATAATTTAAACATAAGAGTAAAAAAAATCAAATATATTGTTCGAGTAGTTTTAATAATTTGTTGGATATTTTCTAATAATTATTACACTTTAGTGAAGGTGGGAAACTAAATATATAAACTAGTTGTTGTATAATTTACTACAGTAATTTTTCTTCTTCCTGTTATTTATATTAAATGAGTTTTAAATTCTTGATAATATTTTTTACACAATTTGTCTCAAATACTTTACTACAAAGATATGACTATTTTGCAACTATTGTGTTACATTTTGGTACAGCGCTGTTGTAAAAACTTTTAAAATTATTGCACCGGATTTTCCACTGCTGTTGCTATATTTTTACCTGATTGTGTCATATTAAAACACAAAATTGTTTTAAAAATTAACACGTCTTTGTAGTAAATTAGTTAATACAATATTGTGTAGTTTCTAGCTTCTCCAGAAGTTTTAGCACCCTAAAATCTCTGTTATGGCACATGGGATCCACATCAAATTTGGTAGTAGTTAATAAATCCATAAAATTAATCTGAAAAATAAATTTAATTTAATTTTCTTTTATTTTTATTTTTTTCACAGCAATAAGTCCTTTATTAACCTCTGAAATCTGATTAGAAATTCTAAAATTCATGGATCGGCTGCTGTTTTGACCCTTTCATTTTGTTATATTAATTTATTATAATTACCTAAATAAAACAAATTACTTTAGAAATAAAATCTTTTTTTTTTACTAAGCTGTTTAATGTGGCAACATGACAGCTTCCTATAAAGCATAATATCTAGTTGAAACATAATACCTTTTCATTAATTTGGAAAACTTTCTTGCATGAACTGATGTGCTATTCTAATATTCTTGGACTTGTCCAAATGAACGACTGATATTTTTCAGCTAAAAAGTTTTTTTCGCTGGCGGTACCTTCTGAAATAAATCATTTGTTAGAATTAAAATGTAAAAGCTCCACACGTCGTTATGAGTATCTTATAATCTGAATTTATCTTTTAAGCTTTGTTTTACAAATTATATAACAATTATAAGAGAAAAAATTTACAGCAATAATGTGCACTGTGCAGGTCTAATTTTTTGTCCTATAGCTAGGCATTTTTTATTCGTAGACATTGAACTGATTTATTTATAACTTAAAGCCTTTGAAAAAAAAAAAGAAACATTACACTTACCTGTATCTGCGTTTATATTACTTGTAGTTTCAAATCATTGTTATTTAAAGAAATTAATCCGTATTGCTTCAGGTTCCTTCGAATATCTCCTGAAATATACTCAGTATGATAAAATAGCTCTCAAACCACTATAAAAAATATGCTGCATGGCAAAATGGCAAATATTTCGAAAACTAGTTGACTTTAGGGTCACCGAGAGGGTCACTTAACAGGTATGACTTTTTTGTCTTTAAGACAAACAAAGGCAATATAATAAAACTGTTTTGTAACCGCCACTTTGGATGCAGGAAATCCCTTTGTAGGGTCACGTACCTACCTAGGTATATTGCCAAAAAAAATTTTGATTTTTAAGTAAAAATATATTTGTAGAATATCGTCGTTGATGCACGGAAAAAACTGCTATGCTATTTTCAATAATAGTATTATTCTTGACCACTGTCACATGAGTTATATCGAAGTTAATATTGTCTCAACAAAACATATTCTCAAAAGTTAAATATTTATTAATAGTTTTAAAAACTATATTATTCTTACCCTTAAATACATCAATGAAGTGTACAAATCCTCATTCGGTTAACAATTTCGTCGGCCATTTTATCCCGTGCCCATGCAAAGTTTTTCGCCGATTGCTAAACACTGCAAATAAGATGTAAATGAGGCCCCAAAACACCCAATATTAGTACATTATCTACTGGTAAAACTTACCTGTAACTTCTCAGAAAATAATTGCAGCGAAAAGGAAACAAAAGCGCGAAATTTACTTATCTAACATAATCCAGCCTGCTAGAAGTGATAGAAAAAGAAAGGGTTGAAACCTGCAAAATTTTTGCATGCCGTACTAATGCACTCGAGTCATTGCCGATATCAGCCGAGTTTTCCCGAAAGAGAAGGCAGTGTTGCCACTGTAGTTTTAAAAAATATATTTGACCTGTTTGGTAAAAAAAATTTATTGTCTTTTAAAACGTGGCACCGGAATAAAATTTGCTTCATAACATGCATCGCGAGATGCAAATAAAGAATTAAAAAATAAATCAACATAATGAAGTCACACTAAAGCGGATTTTCATATAGCCGAGTGTCGACTTCCTTCGTCCGAAAATTTACTTAAATAAATCTTTGAACTTCGTAATTAGAAACCACACAGTATTTATTATTATTTAGACATTATCTTCAAGCATTTTAAATACAATCATCAAGCAGGACAACAATGAATAATGCTTTCGTAACGAAGTGATACTAATAAATAATAAACAGTAACCTGTATTGTAAACCGCTAAAACATCGCAGCATCGGCATCGCCGCCTGGCTTGTCGGTGCGACCTATAAAATTGTTCACAAATCGTAGTAAATTTTAAATATTATAAAGAGTTTTCTTTCATAAAAATTCCAAATTACTGCTACATTTAGCTACTATTGCTTTAACTTAATATGTTGTGTCATTTACTACAAATTGTTGTAAAATTTACACTAAAACTTGTGCTTGCTTAAACAAAATAATCAATTAATAAAATAGTATATTTGTATTTATTTATATTAACCTATCGTTAAAGTCAGTATGAATTGTTTTTTATTCTACACTTTTCCGTGTATTTTATTTTTAAAAAAATTGTGCTTAGTAATATTTTCAGTTGTGTTTTAAAAATGTATTCAGTTTGTTATAAATTGTATAATTTTAAAGCTTATTTACTTTACAAAGAATAGAGAAATAATTCAAGTTTTTGTCTACAATTTGTTGCCAATATCTTGTTTCAATTAGTATAACAAATTGTGAAAGAATTTATGATAATACTGTCTATTTTCTGCAATAAAATTTTAGTATTAACAATACTATACATATAATTTCTTTTTATAGAATCCGAATTATATTTACCAGTATTAGTTTAAAATTGTACTACAAAGACTCAAACACAACTTAATGGTACAAATTACAACTGGCAAATAAACTTTTTTGCATTCTGTGAATAAATATTTTTACAATTGTCTGAGAAAATGTTACAACTAGTACAAAATGAAAAGCACCATAATTGTTGACATTTTTGATTTTTGATTTTTTTCCGTGTACATACAAACGTATGTATGCCAATAGGGAATATGCATGTAATCCAAAAAATCCTGAAATATTTTTTTTTGTATTCTCTACATAAATTAAATGTTTATGGCAGTTGCTGTTATCTCTTTATTTTGGGTTTTATTAACAAAAAACAAGGTTTTATTTTGCAAATTTTCCTGCAAAATCCAACATCTCGTAAAACAGACTTCTTTTGTTTGTGACGTCACTTTTTTTATTACGTCAACGTTTTATAATGGCTAGTCACGGCTAGTGTAATGTAAATTTCAGTGTAAATCCATTTTCTTGAGTTTTTCCCAAAGACTAGAATATTTAGTCGATAGAAAACCTTTTGTTTTATTAAACACACTGGTTATAAATGACCAAAACGGCATTTGTGCAAAGAAAATCGGAAAATTGGCTGGAAGTTAGTGCTGGTGGATTTGCCTTTACAATTTAGTTAAAAACACTTATTGTTTATTATACTATAAAAATAAATGTACAGCAACATATGGTTACTTGAATTTAGCGATACTAACCTTTACAGATACCTCTTAATGTAAAATTTTTGATTAAATTTGCAGTAGGTACTTTCTTCGACATCGGTTTTTTGGGCACATGAAAAAGGAGGTTTGCAGTGCACACACAGTGATACTTTTGCACATTGGCATACTACAATATTTGTAGTTTATATTTTTAATACATTTTAACGTTTAATAAAAAGAATTATACACAAATAGCACTGTAATAAAAACACAACCGCTACCAGCATAAACAACTAAATCAGCTGGGAAACTAATGCCGGTCTCCATATAACTCTGTACTGTAGCTGTCAGCTGTCTTCTTGTCTTAGTCCGAGAGTCGGTAATCATCTTGTGTTTCCTCTCCCAGAAAAATGTTCTATAATTATTTTAAAAAAATCACCTTTTTGACTTTAGGTCTTGTCGACTGACATTTTTCTATTCCTAATCATATAACTTTACAATATTAACAATCAGTTTGGTAAATCAATTGATAGAGGATAGAGGTACAATCATTCGAGAAAATACTGACTTGCTTTCGGACTATCACAGAAATTCTTGATTTTCTAGACGTTTGTAGGTAGGCAGCTCTCGGTTCAGCTTTACGTTAACATGTAGATTGCCACTTATCCTTGTGACGTAACTTTTTTGAGCCGGCAAATGGCTCCTTTTGAAATTGTAATAAATTATACCGAAAAGTAAAAATTTTTTTTAGCTAAATTAACGCAGTAATTTTCCTCAAAATAGCAGTTTTGGGGTTGTAATGACCTCCTTAAACGATTTATGCAATAAAAAAAAATGTGCATATTCCTTATTGACGACTTGTGTTATAGTCCGGTAAGTGAACATTTTTCTCGTACAATGCATCAATTGATATATGAAACTTATTATTTGTAACATTGTGTGCCTGTAAAAACGTAAAAGCAAAAGGCCGCCATCTTGCTTCGACCAATCACATGAGGGGTGCAAAGAGCATCTAAAAAACCTCCCGAATATGCCTGATCTTCACTTCGGAAATAAAGGTATATGTCTAGATGAGTACCCTTTAACTCTGGATTGGCCTTCAGAAGTTATAGGTTCATCCTCAATATTTTTTCCTCTTAAATATTTGTAAAGACTTACTTAAGCGGACATTTCATTTTACTATATCATTATCAATATTATGTTCGTCACAAAAAACACATTTTTGAAATTCGTTACTGTAAACTTTGAAAAACTTCCTAAATTGTCATTCTCGAACACCAAAGTTCTATTTCGTGCACTAGTAACACAAATAAAAATTTTTTGATGCTGCCATTCTGGAATAATAAAAAATTAACTGTTTCAGCAAATTTTCCCCAAACAGTATGTGTACTATTATATATGTAGGTATGTTGTTTGTTAATGTTTAAGTTTTTATGCCTGATGTGAGAAATGCACGAAATGTTTTTCACACTAGTGCATAAAATAAAAATAAACTACAGTCAAAAAATGTCAAACTTCGTCACTAACATTAATGAAAGAATACCGACTTTTTTGACAGGTGCAGAAAAAGGTCATCTTTTCTTTAAAGTTGAAATCTTCGCTATGGTTGGAAATTTTTACTCTACCCTTTCCCCGATCATTGGGCTTGGGGGTTGGAAGCGTTTTATACTTTTGAGCTTCAGGCGCTGGGAACCCTTAACACGGTCCTGTTCGAAAATTGTAATATTGCCAACACAATTAAATTTTTAACTTTGCGCCTAAACAAAATATTATTCTCTTATAGGGATTAGGCTTTTCCATTAAAATAGACAAATAATATTTTTTAATTAAAATGATCGAAAAGCATCTAACTATGAAGACAGTTAGAAGAAGTTTGCCATGATAACTTCTTCTAACTATAAGAGACACAATTAATTTTTCAAACATTTTATTACCTTTGCATTTTAATCTTTTAGTTTTATATCATAATTACATATACATCTCATAATTACATATACATATATTACATTACAAAATTCATCATCAAAGAAAATAATATTTAACGCCAGTCTTTTCGCTAATGAACGTTACGTCGAAGTTACTTTTTTCGCGTAAGATGAACACTGCATACCTGTTTGTAATTAAGATTGTAATGTATAAGTATTATTTTAAAGCATAAGACAAAACCCACTGCTTCAAATAAAACCCTCTGAATCAAGCAAAAATAGTGTCGAGAAGACTCGAATGTAATTTCAAAAATTCGTTTTGCTACATCATTGTTTATTTTAGCCTAAAGTCAAAACATCTTTTCCCATTTGATAAAGGTTTACCAGTATTTAAATTGCTTTTGAAAATACATTAAATAAGTAAGATCGTCTAGAAATGAACCTAAAGAAGTATGCAATTTGGCAAAGCTAAATATTTTCCTTCTGGTTTGACTTTGAGATGAAAAACCTCATGCCAGTCGAGCGCGATTTAAATTACCCACTTTATATTGAATGCAACAAAATAAATATTTAGGATTTAAATTTAATTTTGTTTAAATTCTATTTTTTAGTAAATTATTATTTGTACTTAAATGCAAAACTATCAATTTTTCTTCCAGCACTTAAGTAGGAATATCTTAAGTTTATTATTTGTTTTGGATTTGATTGAATTGGAAGGCATAATATATTATTTGTTTTAGGAAATTATAATAGACTCTTAGCCATAGTATTTTGGTAAATTATTTTCAAATTTATTTTAAAAAAAGCCTACGTCTTTGGGAATGTGTCTTTGCTAGACTATTTTCGGTTGCTAGGACGCACTGCTGAGGTCAACCAATAGGGAATATTATGCATGTAACCCAAATAAATCTGAAATATTTTTTTATATTCCCCACATAAATTAAATATTTCTATTTGGTAGTGTTAGTGGGATCAGGCTAGCTATTTAAAGAATCCCCTTTTGTTTTCAATGCCGACGTTTCGATTTATTTAAAATTGTCCTCAGGGCTAAAAAAACGGGTTTTCCGTGTTAAAAGCAAAATGAAATTTAAAAAGGGACACATTAGATACATCTAACAGAATGACGTACAAAATAGACTTAAGACAATTAAAACATATAAGAACCACACTGCTTATGTATTAAGGTTGACTGAATATTTCTAGTGATTATTTTTATCAATTTATTGTGGCCTTTGTTAACAAAAAAAAAGGATTTTCTACTGAAAATTTGCCCTCTAATTTCGAAACTTGTAAAACGTGATCCTATTGGCTGTGACGACAGAAGTGTTATTATAGGTACATGGCGAATTCCAGTATTGTAGGGTCATAGAAAAATCAAAAAAAAGGGCATTTATTGTGTATCTCATCCAATGAAATATCCCTGCACTTAAAGTAGAAGGTTCCTAAAATCTTGTTCATGTATATTTTAAGCCGAATCGGTCCAGGAACCTTCCAATCTTGCAACAAAAACTGTCATTTTTGCAAAAGTTTGACATATCATATTTTAATAATTTCGACGTAAATAAACTGCAGTTCTTTGTGTTCATGGAGATGGTCGAAAATTCGAAAAATTAAAAGTTTTATTTATAACGTAAATGAAAAAATAAGCACTTTAAATTAGTGGGAAATCTTCTTAGATAATAATTAATGAATAAAATAAACTCAGAAAGAATCACTAAATAGGAAAAATATTGTAGAATAATGTCGGTTAAAAATAGGATTTGTTGGAAAAAATCAAGAAAATTCAGTTTCTGCCACTTAAATACACCCCTGGATGACCCATTCTGTAGTCATTTTAAAGTCTGATTATCCCTCTATAAGATGAAAAATTGGAAAAAAATAGATAGAAAAATACGGAGTGATTTAAGGTACCGATGACCAGTTGCAAAAAAGTCAAAAAATCGAAATTTAATAGGCGATTGATCCCTTTCTATAAAAAATGAAGAAACTCCAAAATATGGATATCATGTATTTCGATGAGCTCTTTTTAAAGACATAGATTGGATTTTAATTTGGATCCATTTTGACCAAAAAAACTGTGAAAAATTTGGTTCAAAAATCGAAATTTCCAAATTTTCTCAAATATATTCATTTTCCAGTGGTTTTAGGTTTAGGTAAATATATTGTAAAAAAACTATTTGAGAATGATTTAAAGTTTTTATTATCAATCCGTTCTTCGATCCGACATTTCGCTTTCAAGTTATTAGGTTCCATAAAGCAACAATGGACAATAGGCGCGAGGCGGCACGTACCGACTACACTCTCCCGCATACTATGTGTATAATTAGAGCTGAAGCAGGAAGTTGTGCGTGAATAACTATATAAACGAAATAACGATTAATTTCTTTCGTACATGTATAAAAAATTATAATAACTAAAGCTGTCGCTGCCGCAGTGTTTACCTCAACCACGTCCATCTTAGACGATCGACTCTGCAAACCAAAAGTACACATGGTAAAAACCTCGTGAGTCGCTCTTGCGTGTGGACGTAGCGTTAGAAGAAGTCCCAAAATAAGTATATCGAAAATGCATATTCAAAATCTTGCAACTGCTTGCTCAACTATTTGTATTTTATATTAATACCTTTACAATCCTGTATAAAAATCAAGAAGTATTTATCAATAAAATAGATATGCGAAAATAGAAAAACTTTTGACTTAAATGTCAAGGTCGAAAGTGAGGAAATATAATTTCGTTTATACACGCATTAATAATGCTATGTATAACGAATCGGCAAAACATTGTTCACCATAAAATATGTTTCCTATTTTTATTTGGATTTGTCAAGTGCGTAAAATTCATATTTTAAGTTATAAGACCAAATAAAATCTTTATTAAAACTTTTTAAAGAAATAAAAACTTCACATTTTTAATTAATTTAGTGCGTCTTATGAAAAGGTCGCAAAATAAACTTTAAAAAGCCTATTAAGTTCGTGGTCTTGTAAACAGAGACAGACTATCTTTTTTATCGGACAAAATTAATGAAGTAGAGTTTCTTGTGACGTAAACTTTCGTTAAATCTAACTACACAAGAAGTAATATGAAGCAATATAATCCCTAACAACTCTCTAATTGTTATGATACTATTTATATACGGCTTAAGGGCAGGTACTAAATTATGCGCAATGCTACAGCCTGTTGCCCAAAAGTTTTAATCAAGTAATACATTTAATTGACGTTTACGGCCAGATTCTCCAACGCTAGTCCGGTGAAATTTGATTACCAAAAGTTTCAAACTGACAAGTGTTAGAATAAGACAACTAAATTTTCTACCATTAATTTGTTTTTTCGCAAATTTATAAAGAAGAGGGCAATTTAAGAACGTTCTTTCAACAATTATAGAACTAAATTCATTCAAGCAACCCGTTCTAAGTTGAAAATCATTGAGGGATGTAAAGCAAATCGCTGAACTACCAGAATAATTCATACGTTTTTCATTACGACGATTAACAATGACAGGACAAAAACTGGTCAGAACATAACTAATTGACTAAAAGATCTTAATTTAAACCAGTACTAAGTCTTAAACCTTCTTAATAAATCTGAACGTTAAAGTCATCTTTGGCAATCACATCAACATGAGTGCTGTCACATTACAAAAAATGTCTAATTAGTTTAATTGTTTGTTTAGCTGGCCGTTAAACCACATATTCCAACAATTAGTAACTTCTTTGGGATTATATTGCTTTACATTATTCTTGTTATACATTGAGGTTTGGAACCAACAAAATTTTATATTAAGAGTAACTGTATTTTTAAAATTTTATTTAATAAAAAAACAGCCTTTCACAAGACTCCGACCTCAACGATTTGTGTTACCATAAAAGATATCGCTCAGGTTCTGATACTTAAGGGAATATATGAAGTTTGCGTGAGAGGTAGGTATTTTATGTACGTGGGTTTTAATCAATTTAGTTTAGGACGTGATAAAAAAAACTCCCTAGGTAACGGTCGCTGATTAGGGGTTAGCGAGGTCTAAAGTAGTAAATAGAACTATTCTAAAAAACCTTTTAGCAATAAAGAAGATACAAAAACAAACAACAATGAGTCACAAGGATTGTAGTGTGCATAATATATTCAACGTTTGCTTTCATCGTGTTAGAACCTGAAACTTGAGGCTCGGAAAATTTCCATCTCGACTCCTTTTATAATATAAATAAAGTAGTCACCAAAATATGTACATAAAATATTATTTGTGGCCAAACGAAATCCTCTAAATAACGAACCACATTTCACAAATTAATTTTTATCCCAAATTTACTAAACCCTCTCCAAACATTAATTTGTCTCCAAATTTAGCGCAAGCTATATTGAAAATAAATAATTGAAACCCTTTTTTGTCCTATTTAAAATCAATTCTGTGCACAAATTTTTAGATAATAAACTGTTAGTAAGACCTAATTATAACATGACCAAACTAAAGAAATGCGAATTGGTGCAGGTTTGCTAAAAATATTTTCTCTGTCTGATTTAGTTAATATTTTATAAAATATTACGTTCAGTAGTACAAAAAATGTTATCAATTATTAAGATAATTGAACACTTTTAATGAGGCAGCGTTCATGCAATTGCTAGAGGTGACTTTAAACGTCAATAAAATTTATTATGCCCGGTTTACACGGAGCAACTTTGTCGCAGAAATTCGTAAGTTGCATTAAAATTGCACCATTTTAAAGCATACATAAGCAATTAGTAGCAGCAACACAGTTGCTCAATTTTAACTAGGTTTACCAATCCACATCATGGCCAAGCCCTACAGAACAATGAAACAATCGATCTTGTTGGCATCGCTTTTGAACATTATCTCAACTGGCACAAACACTTTACCTCAGTAGCTAAAAAGCTTGGTTTTCTCTTTCGAGTCAGAAAATACTTCTCCCATTCCAACTTATACACTCTGCATGTTTCCCAAATAAGACCTAACCTAGAGTACTGCTCCCACATCTGGAGAGCGGCATCACCTTCGACACTTAACATCCTTGATTTTATCCAAAAGAGAGCCATTCGACTCATCAATGACCCAGTCCTCACAAGAAAACTCCCTTCTCTCGCTCATCGCCGCGCTGTTGGGGATTTATCCCTTTTCTACCGGTACTTCCACGGATTTTGCTCTGAAGAACCAGCCGGTATTATTCCCTCCTTGAATGGTACTAACAGAATAACAAGAGGTGCGTTACGTATGCATCCCTTTACCGCAGGACTCGAACTGGGCCGGAACGCACCTCCGTTTCATGAAAAATTTTATTAATCCGCCCCAGTTCGTGGAAAAACTAGTATTAATAATTATTGACTTTGGTGATTCTTAGTTAACTTTTTACTTGTCTCAAGACCACCGTTCCTGCCCGTGAACAATTTCATGTCGAGCCCTGCTTTACTGTCCAGCTACAAAATCCAGACCACTTCTCCCGCTCATTCATACCTAGGGTCTCGGGATTATGGAACAAATGGCCTGCAGATGTTTTCCCTTCCCGCCCCAACCTCCAATTCTTTAAATCCCGAGTCAATAGACCACATTTCCTTTCTCTTCAGACTCCTACGGTAGGTTAGTACTTAGGCTTGAAGTCTACGTCTAAGATAAAAACTACGTGTTAGATAAAAAAACAAAATAGAACATGTTCTATTTTGGTGTACTTAGTTGCCGCAATTTAATAACTTCTTTCGGTATTTTTCTCTTGCCAATTTATGTTGATGTCAGGCACGTTCTTAAACTGTAAAATGTTTTTCTGCCAGCCATTAGTCTAACCTCCTTTTTGGATTACATTTGCAAAATACCCGACACAAAACACAAGCACGAACGCAAACATTTGCGGTTAAAATTGTCCAATATCTAGTGATTTTACTCTCATGTTGGCAGCAGGCAAATTTTTTACTAGAAAATCCCAGCAACACTGTGTTCATGTGCATGTGTAAACGTATGTGCAACCTCTCACGGCAACAAAAAATTGCTGCAACTTTGTCGCCGCCACTAGTTGCATCGTCGGAACCGGCCATTGCTTAATTAAAAATTTTGAGCAACAAGCTGCATAAGTTCTAAATTTAAAAGGTGAAAATATTCGATGACCAAATAATATTTTGTGATGTTTGAAGGCCATGAACAATTATTCGTATTTATACAGTTTGGTAATCACAATTTTTGCGATAAATCTCTTACACTGAAAACAAATTTGATTATTTAATAGCTCACTACTCACTACTTTAATAGCTCACTACTAGATTTGTTGGTGACTATACAACTATACATGGATAAACAGATATTCGCATTGAAATAGCTTGGTGATCACCATTTGGTGAACAATTTGTTATTCCGGAAACGAATTTGATAATTTGGAAACTAATGGAATAATTTGGCAATTGGTAAAATCTTACCCGTTGTTATAATCTTAAAATTGGTAAACAGCAGAATAAAAAGCAGGAAAAAATATGCATTCTAAACTTACAGACGGTTTTTAAGAATATTTGAAACAGTAAAACAAAAGAAAAGGAATAAACCGTAAAATGGGTTAGAAACTGTAATAAATTTCTTTAGTACATAGGCGGTTTGATAAAATTTATACGCCTATTGTCTTTAGAACGATCATCTTACTCTCAAAATAATGTGTTTGAAATCAAATAAGGCTATTTTAAGAACAATTTGGTTACAGTAATGGATCATCTGAAACCAAACTTTTTAAATATGTGACAATACTGATTTTTATACGACTTCTGTTAGTGTTTAAACTTATTTGTACAGGGAACTAAGAAGACGATAATGAATTGATCTGATTTGCTTAGATTTGCTAATGTTATTAAAAAGGAAAACTGGTGTAACATCCTACACGGATAGTGTAAAGAATGGAATAGGACTTTATTTCAGATTTTAGTGTTTTTCTGGTTACTGTCAGGACCTATTAGTATATTGTACCATTCTACGACAATTTGTTTATGTTATATGATGTAAAATATGTTGCCGATCTTTATATTGATTGTTAAATATGTTTATATTTTGTTAATTGGCAAGAGTTTAATTAATTCAGTTAATTCAGTTTTTACTTGGTCTGCAATAATGTAGCTATTTTCCGTTTCTGATATATGACAAACAAGGATGAAAACACTTTCAAGGCAAGGAGTGAGAAAACCTAAGCAACAGAGCTAAGACATAAAATTAAATTTAATATATATATAACCATCCTAATTTTTATAGATTGACTTTAATAACAAACCTGAGCAAAACTACCTCTTTAAACATGTTGTGGGTGGGTTATGGCTTTTATTAATTTCTTTAAAATAATTATTTCATTCTAGTATTTCTGGTATCGGTTTCATAAATTTTTGTATTGAAATTAATTTATTTCTTAAATACTATATTTGTTTTTAAACAAGGACAGAGGACTAATAAATTTTATTATTTCGTATGTCATTATTACAACTGTATTATCTTTGTTTAATATATTCCTTTAAGTTTGCTATTGTTTAGGCACTTAAACTTTTTACTTTTCCCAGTAGTTTGTTATTAAACTTATCAACGGAATACATTATATTATTGTCTCTGATGTTGGTGGCTTTTACCTTGTAATCTACCAAATTTCCCTAATCTTCTTTATAAAAAATATAACGTAAAATTTAAAATACCTTTTATGAAAGGGATGCAGTTAATTAAAATTCAATACGAATTTTACGAGCTAGAAACAAAATAAATATGCATATTTAGTATATTCAATAATATAAAAAAACTTCCATTATATATTTAGCGAGTTTGGCTAAGGTAATCAAAATGTGCATGCCATGAAATAAAATAAGCTATAAGAATAATTTTAAACCATTTTTAGGACAATTTTAAAAAATGGTGGTGTTCTGTCGATAATACAAATCACAGGAAGCAAACAATTCTAAAATTAAAATACAAATAAACTTTTGGTTTGTTAAATAACACGAAATCGTGTTTTAGTTTACAGTCGTGCCTCATTTGAAAAACTATGATGCTCGCTTTTTATTTAAACCTCATTACTTATTAGAATATGACCTTCTATTTATCTGTTACTTTTTATATTATTTTCTAATACGTTTTATTTTTAAGCACGTTATTGCGGAATAACGTAAAACATTGGCTTACAAAAAATAAATAAAGCTTCCGGAATTTTTTCAAATAATCAACTTAACCATCCCTTCCATTTTGAGAAAACTTTGTTACATAGTTATTTTCAAAGAACCTAAAAATTTAAGTATTTTATTTAAAAGTGTTTTTACGCCTTTTTCAAGTCAAATTAAAAATAAAAAAGTTTACTAGTGTGGTAGCTCATCCGAAGTCATACTGCATATTTAATAAAAACAAATATTGAATAAAGTAATAATGTGATTAACAGTAATTTCTTAAAGGTGCAATCCTGGTTTAATCTAGTCAAAGTAAGTCTGTTATTTCGCGCATCCTTAATTTAGAAAACTGCTATGTATATTTGTGTATTGTATATAGACAATATTACTTTTCATATATTTTATGATAAATTTCATTTAGGATACTAAAAATTCTTCATATTGATATTTCTAGACAGATGTTCACATTGAAAAGTGGAACAGGTACTTATATTATTCATATCAATATGTTGCGGTTGAATACTATTACCGCTTTCTTTTTAAAACTTTTAAAAAGTTTTTAGTTACTTTAATTTCAGAATTATTATAGAGTTTGAGAGTTATATTATTTTAAAATATATTATGTTTTTCAATTTCAGCAAGTTTGGTACATATCACTTTATACAAGTTATGATTATCTACTACTACCAGTATTTCTATTTCATTCATTTTTCCTACGAGAGTTAGTTATGCCCACTAATAAAATTGTTCTGCTGACTTTTTAAAAATCATTGCTAGCTAAACACCCAGTGGCGGTTGGTGAAATTTCAGAGTTGTATATCTCTGTTCGTACTTACAAGACCCGTGCCGGATTTAGGGGTTATAATAATAAACCCACTGGGAATGTTTTGGTTGAGAAAAAATCATTTTGAAATTTTTGAAAAAAATATCTTTTGATCCGTCTCTTTTGGGAAAAAAATGAACACGTTTAGGCATTTTATTTATTATTCTTTCTAAACAAATTTTACATTTTGTCGAAAATTTTTAAATTTTAAATCTAAAAAGAAAAAATATGTTTGTAGAAAGTTGTCGTCATTTGAATTTTTTTATACCTACAATGTATTTAAAAAAAATCAAATAACAAGAACATCTACTAACATTTTTTTCTTCTAAAATTTAAAAATTTCGATAAAATGATTTAAAATTTCTTTAGAATAAATAATAAATAAAATACCTAAATGTGTTTATTTTTTCCCAGAGGAGGCAGAACAAAAATTCAACTTTTTCTGCAAATTACAAAATAACTTTTTTTCTTTACCAAAACATTCCCAGTGGGCTGACTATTAAAACTCCTATGACTAAAATAAGTAATAATTATAGATTGGACTTTATATACTACTTCTGACACCATTGTTTAGCAACCAACCAAACTTTTGTAAGAAACATATCAAATCTCCAGCAACACAAACGATATAAATTCGTTTGTCTGTAAATGATTCCGGTTCTGTAAAAGAAAACGTGGCTCCGTCCTGTTTATAAGGTTTTCAATTAAACCAAATTAGATAAAGTTCCTGTCATGTAAGTCTACTCAAAAGAGACTTATTCTTTCTCTTACGAAATAGTTCTCAATTTATAAGAACAAGTTAATTTATTTTCACAGCTTTAAAAAAAAAATTAGTATGTTTATATTAATCGATTTACTGTATTTTTGTGCATACCGATGTAATTTAAATAAAATTTCTACTCGTATTTAAAATGGATTATTTATTGGTAGGAATTTTCAATGACCTTAGAGTTACGCGATAAGATGAATATGATGTCTAAGTAGGACATCTCCGACTAGGATTTTTAAGGACCAATTCGTATAAAGGTTTATCGTCTGATGGATTATGGGCTTCTTTCCTATTTTAATGCTTTAATAAAATAGAAAGCGCAGTGCGTTCAAACTTTAAATAAAGTAAACTAGAGCCCTGTCAGTCATTTTAATGTAATAATATATTAGTTGATTTTATGAACAGGGACTACTGTATTTTCTTGCCTTGTTCCTAATTTTGCACTAATAACATTATTTTAGGGCGACATGCTTGCGATTAGTCAAATTTTTTGAAAAAGGAATCATCTATTTTTATTTACTACAAAAGCAAAATGAAAAATGTTTTGTTTATAAAAGATTATAAAGAATTTGTAAATCAGTATTATTTTAGCAAACCTCGTTTTTCGAAATGAAGAACACAAAAATAGAAAGTCGTCAAAGTAAAAAGAGACCATCTTATCGTCCTAGAAATAACATTTGGAAACCTAATGTATAAAATACTAACGGTGGTCAGTGCTAACCGTTAAAATAGCTCTAGCTAAAATCCTGTAAGTTATCTTATGAATTTATTGTGTTGTAACAAATCAATTTATTTAACATGAACAATTTCAATATTTTATTTAGAAATATTACGTTACTATTTTGGTATGGCTATAGTATATTACACACTAAGATGCTTAGAGGCTAAAAAACTGTATAACCCCGAGGATGAAATTTGTTCACGCGCTCCATTGGATTTGATTTTAAAAAACCTGTCCGTACCACGCAAGTTAAATTTTTAACCTCGTTTAAACGTACCTATAGAAATAAAACTTGGCATAGATAAATTTCAGAGTTTTACGATTATGCTAATTTACCAACTATCCCAAAAAGCTCCAAAAGATAACGTAAGATCAAAAAAAGTCTTCAAAGTATGCCGTGGAATAAATCACGCATGTCTTGAATTTAGGATTGCCCGGTTAAAATTTGAAAATTACAGGACATAAATTTGAAAAGGGAAGAACAAATAAAGATAAAGAGTGACATTTTTTACTCAAATCTAATTCTAATTTTTCTATACAAAAATTAAATAAAATATTGTTATTTTGCAACACTGTGTAATAAATGGTAAAAAAATAGACAGACTTTACAGCTTCCAAGAGGCCTTTGTTTTTAATTGCCATACTGTAAAATTCTTTACAGGTGAGATTAAAATTTGTTTTAATCTGAAGCTCTGCTTTTACATGGTCAACCAGGAGCCTCTGGTGCTATCGCTCCAGACTACATTGTATAGCGAAAAAATTCTTTTAAAGTCAGCATTTGAACCGTATATTGAAAAAACAAATTGTATTCGTGATTGGAAACCGAACCTGCAAATTTTAATACATCGCCGTATTCGTACGATCAAGTCGCAAGTTAGCAAAAGATGGCGGTGAATTAAATAGCTTATTTATAGTTATTCTTACTTTACTATTCTTTGAGAATAATTTGAGCATTTATTAAATCCAGGACATTGAGCGTCCTGGAAGAGGTCTTCGTAGGATGCTTACATTTAAATCTCAAATTCAGGACTTCCTGCGAAATTCAGGACACCCAGCAATCCTACTTGAATTATTACTCTTGAAAGATGTCACAGGTAAAAGGTATAGGTTTTTCTTTATCTTCTGACAGCCCACGCAGACCGAAGTCTAAGTACTATGTACCGTGGGTGTACTGGGGAATCGACTCACACATCCAGAGCTGGAAACATCCCTAGGGATTTTACCAGCCCTTTAAGAGGATGTGTGGGGTGGTACCACCTCGGTCGAGGAAGAATTCCTCTACCACCTTCCAAGATAGGGGAATGAAAAATAGAACTGTCAAGTTCTGAAGCTTTTATTTTTAATACAAGTAAATATGGTAGTTACGGCAGAACAGAAAGCTTTTATGATCAAAAGTTACTTCAGAAATGGTAGAAGGGTTGATGACCGGTGGGTCTATTCAACACAGGACGCCATTCAGGATTTTCAAACAGAATTTCCACACATATAGTCGTGGATTTCGACCAGCGTCGCCAAGTTTTGACAAGATCTGTGGCTTTGTTTAGAGAAAAAGGAGGTGTGAGTAGAAAGGAAGGCAGTGGGAGACCCAAAGTTCTCACTGCACAAAAAGTAGAAGAATTGAGACAAACTGGTAATGAATATCCACAAACCCCTATTCGGCGTTTAAGCCAGCAAGTAAATGTATCCTACGGAACCTGCAATACAATCCTGAAATGTGATCTGCATATGCACGCTTATCGTCTAAGCTCAGCCAAGAATAATTGTTATCAAACGACAAGCCGCAGCAAATGCAATTTTCAAAATGGTTTGTGGGAAATTTGCATAATAATGAAAATGTATTTAAAATTTGTTTTTACTGACGAGACATTGTTTTACCTCTCTGGTTATGTAAATTCTCAACAAATAAAAATGGGGAGTTCTGAAAATCTAAATTTATTTATAGAGAAGCCTCTGCATTCACAGAAAGTTGGCGTGTGGGCGGCCATATCGAAAAGAAGGTTAATTTTTAGGGCCGATTTTTTTAAAGGACGGCGCGATACTGCAATGAAATGTTAGAAAATTTTGTAAACGCCTTAGACGATGAAGAGATGCGACAAGACTACTTCCAGCAGGACGGCGCACCAAGTCTTGATAATTTATATTTTGGTAATGTCAGTTAGGTGGCCACCACGGTCCTGCGATCTTACAAATAAATTTCAGGAGATTAACAACTCTCCCCAAGTGCTCCCTAATGTTTTTTATGCTGTAAAAAGAAGAATAAGAACATGGTTGGAAGTAGAAGGTGGACTCGTCTCGCATTTGGTTTAAATTTATAATTTTTAGTTTCTTTGTTGTATATGTTTGTTTTTAATTCTGTATTATGCAATGACAATGACAATAATGTAATTTTCTCAAAAATAAAAACTTCAAAACTTGACAGTTTTATTTTTCATTCACCTATACCTTTTACCTATGTTACCTTTCAAGGGTAATAATTCAAGGAGCGGCTAGAACTGCAAACAATCCGACGTTGCCACATGTGCGATAGATCGAAGATTTTAAAATAACGGTATTTTTTCTTCTGTCATTCATACAGTGAGTGACAAGACTAGAGTCTAGGGCCTAGGGGATGGGCAGAGGAAGGAACAATAGTGAATTTTTTCGCACCGATCCCTCTTCGCTTGCGAGGAAAGAGACTGGTCAGGGCACCTAACCAGGTGCTAACCCTGTTCCGACCTTAGGGTGCCCTCCGATCCACCGTTCGCTAGATTTTCTGGACAACAAACAAAACATAATTTTTAGGTTAAGGTACCTAGACCCGATTAATTTTTTGCTCGGGGCCTTTAAAAAAAGACAAAACAAAATTTTTATCGAGGAAGGAGTACTAACCCGTTTCCAATACACCTTTTAGAGCCGATTTCTTAATTTTTTATAATATTTTAAGTGACAAAAATTAAAAAAAAAGAAGCGGCCGAGCACGGATTCGAACCAAGACGTCTAAGCGAACTCTATACCACTGCACTACGTGGCTGGTCTACCAGCAAAGGAAATAAAAGTTTACCGGTGCAAGACAAGGAAACCGAAAATGGCAACGTCGGATTGTTTGCAGTTCTAGCCGCTCCTATAATTCAAGGCATGCGTGATTGATTCCACAGCATACTATGAGTACGAACGTTTGTTTTGATCCTTGGTTACTTACTGCATTTTTTTGTAAAATATTAATTTTTTACATGCCTCGTAATTATTATTATTACATTTGAATGCCAGATAAGGATGACACACATTTCCTAATATTTAAGACATTATCACCATCTGTATTTTTTATTATTGACAACAAGGTCGACGTCCCATGTGCGGAAAGAAGAGCGGAAGCGAAAATCAACAAACGATTCTGTTGGCCGATAGGCGGCCGTTAGAATATTTGACGTTATGCTTGCACTTCGGAAAAAGTTTGGTGTAACTTTCTACGGATATTGGCCAAAATATCGGATGATTTTTGACATAATACACAAGAACATTACAGAACTTGTTAATTATGTTTCTATTACTGTTACTATATTACCCTATTATTGAAAATTAAATCATAAAGGAAATCGACAGCGAGCAACTAACAATCAATAGTTCTTATTGAGGTTATAACTGCTTTTGCTTACACATCTTTCGCCAAAAAAGTGCGGAACACGAGGTACGTTTCCCTAAAAATCGTGCATTTATTTCTGCTTCTTGAGTTCCGCACATGGCTTAACAATTAAAACAACGGTAATAAATACAAAAAAAGTTATTTAGGTAAATTGTTCACCACTAGCGTAAATCGGCATTCTTTCAAAACAAAATTGTGACAATAAAGTTCCAAACGGCAGAACATGTGTATCATCTTCACCCAGTGCGCAAAGTAAAAACAATAATTACGAGAAAAATTTGTGTTTTTCAAGAAATAGATCCATTTTTAGGTATTTCTTGAAGTTCTTTTGGAATAATTGACCCAAAGCAACATGCTCTCTCCCAAATTTACCTATGTCAACATGCCTAACATGGAGTAAAAAAATTATTGTTTAAAACCTTATGGACCGTTCTAAAAAAATGTGCAGTATTGTTAAAATTGACTGACAAATTGTTTTGATTCACCAAATAGAGTGTAACAAAACAGAAATAAAAATCATGGCTATGCACGCTTTCATATATTTTTCATTGTATCGGTTATTACAAGAGACCAGATTTGAATATTACATCCCAGAAACGGACTCCGTAGGAAAGACAACATACGCAGATCTATTAATATAAAATAATAAAATTATTTTTGATAAGAATAGTAATAACCTTACAATCATATTTGAAACTAAAGTAAGGAAGAACTATAAATTTTATAGAAGATCAAAATGGCACAATTTTACCGCTCTTTCAAAAGTAACGACCAAAAAAAAAATTAAATAAAAGCAACTATATATTTAACATATTTCTTCGATTTTTGTGATATCGCACTTTTTCCAACATTCCTAACTGTCTGACATTTTAACACCGCATAAAAAGAACACCCTGTGGCTCTGTGGATTAATATAAGATACTATAGTAGGTACAGGGTTATTGGTAATACATTTTTGGGGGACTAACTTTAGTTTTGGGGCTGAGCCCCCAAAACACACCCTAGGTATGCATTCGGTGCTGAGGTAACTCAAAAGTACTTCTTTTTAGTTGATATTAAACACTGTGCCGTCATGCGAATTCTGTATTCCGTAGTGTTATCAGATTCTTTATAGGGATCTTTAATGTTTTCACCAAATAAAGCTTACTTGAATGATTATATTAAAATTATTTTTTATTATAAACATAATAATTGTTACAAGAGTTTTTGGTATTTTTCAACGAAAATTAGTGGCGGTTTCTGGAATTTCAGCACATAACAAATTTTAGAGGGTAAAGAACAATAATTGGGAAATTTGCAAGGAGAAATAAACTTTTTGAGAAGCCATGAGTAAAAAAATGGTTATGTACGTGGTTAAATAATATAGTGTTTATATTTTTCTTATAAATTTGATGATGCTTTATCCCATATTCTTCTTGTGCGGTGTTAAAATGTCACATAGAATGGAAATATTGGGAATAGTAAGACATCACGAAAATCGTAAAAATATGTTAAATACGTAGTTACTTGCATTTTTTTTGGCATCACTTCTGAATAGGCGGCAAAATTGCGTGACATTTTAACTTTTTTCATGTATGTTGCAAGACTATTCCACAGAAAAAGATATTTAAAATTACTGCACGCCACCGCGTGAATTTGAAATCTTGATTTTCGAACAATAATATTAATATTAAAAGATAGTCTTCATCATAATCAGTAGGGAATATGCATATAACCCAAATAAATCTGAAATATTTTTTTCTATATTCTCTATATAAATTAAATGTTTATGGCGGTTGCTGTTATTCATTTATTTTGGTCTTTATTAACAAAAAAAAAGGATTTAAAACTGCAGATTTTCGCGCGAATTTCGAAACTTGTAAAACGTGATCCCATTGGCTGTGTCGTCAAAACTGAACTTATGACTCATCATGACTATATGGCGAATTCCAGCGTTGTAGTCATCGACAACTCAATAAAAATGGTATTTAATGCGATTTAAATTAGTGGGAGGTATTCTTAGATAATTAGCGGATAAAATAAACCCAAAAAGAATCACTAAATAGGGTAAATAGTGTGGAATAATGTCGGTTAAAAATAGGATTTGTCGGAAAAATCAAGAAAATCCGAATTTTACCCCTTAAATATCCTACGTATTTAAGGGGGATTTAAAAATCGGATGGATGACCCATTCGATATTCATTTTACAGTGTCATTATCCCTTTATCGGGTACTGTTGAAAAATTGAGAAAAAATTAGATAGAAAAAAATACAGAGTGATTCAAATATACCGATGTCGAGGGCAAAAATGTAAAAAAATCGAAATCTAATCGGCGATTGCTCCCTTCCTATAGAGAATGAAGAAACTAAAAAATACGGATAACATATACTTTGACGAGCTCTTTCCAATGACTTGTATGGGATTTTAATTTGAACCATTTTGATCCCACAAAAAATTAAAAGCCTTGAAATTTTTGGGCCAAAAATCTAAATTTCCAGTTTTTTCCAAACAGTTCCATTTTCCAGTGATTTTAGGTTTAGGTAAATGTATTGCAAAGAGATTTGCATTTGAGATTTTATAGTTTCACTTCCGAGTCCGTTTTTCGATCTGATGTTTTGTTTTCGAGTTATTAGGTATCAAATAGGGGTCTGGAAAAGGCATTTTTCGACCTAAAAAAATTCAAAAGAATTAATTGCCATTTTCTGATCCTCACCAGTTTCAGTGGAGTTCTGAAGCTCCGGGTCCTCTACAATCTCCGAAAATTTATATCGATTTAATTCACATTTGCGACCTGTACTCGATTTCAACAGAAATCGCGGAAATCTCGATTTTGACGTTTAATAGCTCCGAAACGAATCATCCTGTATAACTGAATTTTTTACAGAAGCTAGTTGAACTATTCCCCTATCAATCCAAAAAATTCGAGTTCTCTCCCTCTGACTGTTTCCGAGAAAATCAAACCTGTTCGACTTTAAGTTAAGCTTTACGTTAATCTGTAGATTTTTGCTGATCTCCTGACGTCACTTGTCACTAAGGACAACTGGCTGCTTTTTAAATTGTAATAAATTATACCGAAAAGTAAACATTTTTTGTAGCTAAATTATTCTAGTAATTTTCTTCAAAATATTTTTTTGGGTTTGTAATGACTTCCTTAAACGATTTATGCAATAAAAAAAATTTGTGCATATTCCTTAGTTGTACCAAGTTTCAGTCATCAGTCATATTGGTCAACTAAGTAATATTTTAAAAGTAATTTTTTAACACATAAACGCGGCGCACTTAAAACATTTTATTTTTATTTTTAGGAGCAATAATTCATATAATATATAACCTGACAACATATTCTTATATTAATTTTATTTCATTTACCTTTTCTATCAGTTACCTGAGTCCGACCCCGATTTTTGCATCATGTAATCTTAAAATCTTGTCTCTTGTTATTGCATATTTTAACTAACAAGAACAAATAATATATCTTAATTTACCGGTGTTATCACTTTTTCGTATATAAACGTTATAATTCTGTTATTGTCATGTTTTTTTTTTAAATGGAGATTATTATTATTCATTAATCTTTATCAATTTCTATCTATGAGCCTATTTAGATAATTAAATATTTTTTAGTATAACTCAAAGCTTATGTAATCATGCCATTTTATAACGTTAATTGCGTGGGAGCGGTTTTAATGACGTTTGGCGTTTATTTATTGCTTTACGCCCACTTAACTTTTTGTCGCGCTTTCGTTTTGAACCTAAATATTTTTATCCTTAAGCAAACAGAGATTTAAATAAAGATTTAAAATTTAGGAAGGAAAAGAAGCAACAGAAATTTATCCAATTACCGGTGTATCACTTTAATTCACGACTTATTTGTCACTCGCCAGGCAGAAAATTTCCGATCTATCAAACAAACTGGGTTTAAATTATTGGAGGAGGCTAGTTAGACCTGAAGAGTCGAAATAAGCAAAAAATTATGCAATGGATGAAACCAATTATTGGAATGGGTCCCTAAAAGTGTTTAGATGAACGTTTAAAACTCTTTATAAAAATATAATCTCGATAATTTTTCTATTAAAAAGTTAATGCAAAAAAGTCTTTTTTCGGTTTTTTCGCCATATTTCAGTTATTTATTAAAATAAAGGAATGTCGTTGACACCATCGGAAAGGTACGACAATTATACATAATTTTGCAACTGGGCACTTTTTTATGACCAATAGATTCGGCAGTATTTAATAAATAAAAAACCGCTTAAAAAGAACGCGCGCGAGCGCGCAGCGGTGCAGCGGCGGTATATACTCATAAGCGTGGCTCGCTATAAACAAATGCTCATAACTTTTGATTAATTAAAGATATTTGAATAAAACAAAATTGCACGTATATATTTTGAAAGTATTTCGAATGTTTGAATTTTCGATGTTCTTGTTTAAGTGTGAAATTCTCCACATTGTTGATTCAAGCTCTGTATTTATAAACAAATTTTAAAAAATTAAAAAGTAAGTACTGTAATCTCTTCCTGAGAGCACTATCTACGAGTTCTGTGAGGAGTGTATCCATAGGCTTCTTATTTTTTTGGTACGGCAAATTTGGAGTTGTCTGTTTTACAAAAAAAGCATTTTCGCGGGTTCGTCGCTTAGGAAAACTAATCATTATTTTATGTAATTTTTCAATTTTAAGAATAATATAGTAGTTATCACTGAGGTAAAACATGTACTTTCAGGTGGTGTGATTGGTTTTGCAGAAACTTTAATTGTTCAGTGAGCTTTATTGGCATAAAGTTGAAGTTATCTCAAAAAAGATGAAAATATCGCTATGAGGAAATTGTTATGAAAAGATAATAATAAAAGATAATCGTCTGAAACAGTAAAGTTGTAGATAAATACGTCTTCTATTGACACCCAGTGAGCTAACTTACGTCAAATGACGTAGTAATTACGTCATTGCCCGACCCATATGTCGTACTAATATATCGTAAAATGACGCAATGACGACCTGAGAATGTCACAGCCCATGACGATATTTTACTTTTAAAATATACTTTATTTGACTTTATATTTTACGGTTTATTACGTCTAATTGGACGTTGAAGGATGTACTTTTTCGTCATTTTTGAGCTCTAGCTATAGCCTTACGAAATGATATCTGCAGACAAAACTGTAAAAGTAAAGAGCAATTTTCATAAAATGTAAGTATGTCTATCTTAAAATTATTACTATACCTATATATCGTTTTATAAAGTAAAAGTATTATATATCATGAACTAAAATGTAAAAAAAATATATGAGAACGATATTATATATAGGTACTACGATGGATAAATAATACCAGCTTTACAGGATTTAACAAAACATTTATTGATACTCTTAGAGAACCTGAAAAAGTAAGTATAATACTTTAATACTCATATAGATATAATTATTTAAACCTATATATATATATATATATATATATATATATATATATATATATATATATATATATATATATATATATATATATATATATATATATATTGATACATCTTTTTCACAACTAAGTTGAATAAAGTAATACAAATTATACAAAGCAAATAAGAAAATAGATATATAATACTTTTAACGTGAATTTTTATACAATAATTATAATTATGATTTATTTTAGTGTTCTTTGTGGGGCGTGTTTTATCCACACATAGGCTTCGATGTGCTGCTAGTTTTTTACACTATACAAAAATAAAATTTACTTAAAATTAATGTCAGGGTAAACTGTAATCGCCACACGGAATGCCAAAATATAAATTAAGTAACATCTCTTCTATTCTGTAGTTTTTCAAGTTGATATTTAATAAAGTAGGTACTCAACGTGTACTAACCTATTACAATAGTCTCTCAAGCAAGTTTTCCGAAAGCTTTCTTTGCGTTTCTTTTTCCATAAAAACCATAAGTACTAGCAACAGAGTCTGTTAGAAGACTTTTTAAAATCTTGTTTGTTTGATAAAGGGGTTCGCTTCCATCACAAGAAAAATATAAAATCTAAAAAACATTTTTATTAGTAATGTCGCTGCAAAAGACGAATTCAAATATATAAAAACGGATTTTTTATTTTATGAGTCAGTAGTTTGGGGGTTATAGCTCAGCCAACAATACTAAACTCAAAACGAAAGATTTTTAGAAGTTAACATATCCGAGATATATTTTCATGTCTTTTTTCTCTACTATAAGTTTCTCCTATGTTTCTATCATAGACTAAATAATACCTAGATGAACACTGCCGTGCAACAAAATGCGGGTCTCCCTTGAGACATTGGGTGGGTTTACTGGTTTATGGTGTAAAAGTTTGTTTGTCTACCATTATATAAATATGTATACTATGTATCTACATGTATGGTGGATAAACAAACATGTATGGTGGATAAACAAAGTTTTAAGCCATAAACCAGTAAACCCACCAAATGTCTCAAGTGAGACCGGCTTTTCGGTGTATTCGAGTGTCTATCTATATTCTTTATAGTCTCTGGTTTCTATAATATTCAAAGTGCTTTATAGATGAGCACTATGTACAGGGTGTCCCACATAAGATCCTCTATCCCCTTAACTCGAAAGATATTCGATTTAGAAAAAAAAGTTAAATACAAAGTATTATTGTTTTTAAGGGAACTTTTATATTATATACCGTTTACGTATACAGGGTACTCAGTTTTCCATGGTCAGGCATCAATTTTGAAAAATTAAATGGGAGACCCTGTATATTATATCGGATATGGATTCCTCACAAAAAATAAGAGTAACTTTCCGTAAGATATCTTATAGCTATCTCTCGTGGTTTAGGATATAACAGCCATTTTATTCATTTTTTTTGCTAAAAACGTGCTTATTAAAAGTAGGAGGAGAAAATATAAGTATATCATATTTTCTGAATCTGCTATTTTTTTATTAGACTATACCATAATTTATAATTCTAGTTGTGTAGTAGATTTCCAATAATATACCTACTGTAGTATACAATTTTAACTAAGAACTAAACTTTTTTTTTTTTTTTTTTTTTTTTTTTTTTTCACAATTGGCCTTTAACCAACAAGGTTGTGTGTGCGTCGCCGTCCTGGTTTTTTGACTTTTTCACTTAAAATACTTATTTTGAATTAGTGATTTTTGGCAGCAGTGGTGGCTGTGTTTTCCTGTAGTGCTTTTCATTCCCATCTCCGTCAAAAATACTAATTAGTCATTTATACAGTCACATTATTTGCTTTTATTCCATGTAAGGAATTTCAAGAATTTGCTTTTTATATATCCAATTCCAATGTCTGTGGAGATTAGTAATCTATAGTGCGTTTCACCTTGATGACTCACCGATATTTGTGGTTCTGACCGCTCCTACACCCAGTTTCACATACTGAATTCAGTAACTTTACAACATGTCTGGAATATGTTATAAGTGCAATTCCTCCGTTATTTTTAAAGAACCTAAGAGGTCTGGTGAAACTTTTGGATTTCCCTGTGACCACTGCAAGCAAGTTATTTGTCAATCCTGCTGTGACCTGTCCGCTACTGAACTGCGTGCCGTTTTACTCACTAAGCGTGTTATGTCTTTTCACTGTCCGGATTGTGCTTCCAATGTTAAGCAGCTATTGCATCTAGTCGACCGTGTCGGCTTCCTTGAAAGTGAGGTGAGAATCCTCAGGGAGGAGTCCGCTAAACTGACCGGAGTTGCAAGAGACGTCAGTGAATTGAAGACTCAAACTGAACTATTGCGTGTGTCTATAAAAACCCTTGAGGACAAATTTGGACCAGTTGGGGGGTCAAGCTCGCTGCAGACCAACGCTGATCAAGATGAGATATTGCGCAAACTGCAGGATCGTCAAAACAGATCGAACAACATCGTGTTGTTTAATGTTCCTGAGAGCGACGACGACATGAAGGAAATTGGAGCAATTCTGAAGATCCTGAGTAACAATCCCCCGAGAGTGACTGGTCATTCAAGGTTTGGCCGAAAGAACAAAAAAGGGGCTCGTGCCTTGAAAGTTTCAATAAGCTCTAGCAATGAAGTACTTTCGCTGATCCGCTCTCGCCAGAAGCTAAAAGGGAAAAACATCTACCTATATAAATATGGACCTTACTCCCAAACAACAACAGCTTGAAAAGCGCATTTGGGATGACTTTAGGGATCGCAAATCTAGGGGAGAGGATGGTATTCGAGTTAGATACACTAAGGGAGTCCCTCAGATTGTTGGTGATCAATCGGAAAACTGATTGTCGACGGCCGGTGCTCCAACCTTGTGGGAAGGAGTCTGCATGTATACTATCAGAATGTGCGTGGATTGCGCACAAAGCTCATCGATTTATTATGCAATGTTTCTACATGCCACTACCATGTGATTGCCTTAACAGAGACTAATTTGTCAGAGGATGTGTCCGATGCTGAATTGGGTTTGAGTGATTATACCATTTTCCGTAAAGATAGGTCGAGTATCACTAGCACTAAGTCAACAATGGGAGGTGTACTCATGGCCATTCATAAATCAATTACATGTAAACTTATTCCTACAGCTGCACCTATTGAACAGATATATGTTGCTATTGGGTCGAGAAGGGCTCAACGTGTGCTAGGGTGTATTTATTTACCTCCAAATTCTCCTGCCGAGGATTACTTGCTGGTTAGCGACAGTGTGGATTCTTTGAGCGACTCGGCACCTGGGGCCGAGTTGTGCATTGTTGGCGACTTTAATCTTCCCAAGGCCGTATGGACTGATGTGGACCTGTGTTCGGTTGCTGTTCCGCGTGATGATGTGTATGTTCCACCACAAACTGCGGATGCAATTCTTACTGTCTCTGACATTTGCGCTTTGCATAATCTTTATCAGTCGAATAATGTACTTAATATTAATAATGTAATATTAGATTTAGTGTTAAGCAATAGTAGGTTAAGTGTATTATGTAGTGATCCATTAGTTCGTATAGACAATAACCATCCGCCTTTATGTTTCAGTATTGAATCATCTGGGGAATATTGTACTGTTAGTGACCAGGCTAACGAATTTTACTCCGACTTTAAATCCGCAGACTATTCGGTTATTAATGATTCTTTAAATTGTATTGACTGGGATGGAATTTTGATTGGCAGGAGTGTCGAGAGTATGGTGTGCTTATTCTACGATATATTGTACAATGTTATAAACGCCTTTATCCCGGTTAAGAAAGTTGCCAGTGGTAAGTTTCCACGATGGTTCTCTCGGGACCTCGTTGCTCTGACTATTCAGAAAAAGATAGCTCATAAAAACTATAAAGCAAAAAAGACAGCCCAAAATTATCAGTTGTTTTCCGATTTGCGCTTACAATGTAACAATCTTTCTCGGCAGTGCTATGGTAATTATATAGCTGATATCGAATCTCATATTCACAATGATGTTAAGCATTTTTGGAATTTTATTAACTCAAAAAGAAAAACCAGCGCACTGCCTAATGCTGTTTGTTTGGATGGGGTTGAAGCGGCGATGGGTCCTGGGGCAGCCAATCTTTTTGCCCAGTACTTTAGTTCTGTGTACTCCTCTAACAATCGCTTTACGTGCAGTAGTATATTGTCTTCTAATGGTATTAACATTAACAACCACTCTATTCTAATTTCAGATATTTTTTCCGAGTTGACGAACCTAAATATTAGTAAGGGACCTGGTCCTGACAAGATTCATCCCATTTTTCTCAAAAACTGTGCATTTAATCTCTCTAGACCTCTGCATATTATCTTCAATAAATCTTTGACTGAAGGCGTTTTTCCGGATGTTTGGAAAACCAGCTTCGTGGTCCCTATCCACAAGAGTGGGGATAAAGATAATGTTAAAAATTATAGACCTATCAGTATCATTAGTGTTATTCCTAAGGTTTTTGAAAACCTTGTAACCAAGCACCTCACATCAATTCTGTCACCCACAATAATTAAGCAGCAGTATGGATTTTGCCTTGGCAAGAGTACTGAACTTAACCTGCTCGTTTATTCTCATCATCTGTTTGGGTCCCTTGAGAATGGTTCCGAGATTCATTCTATCTATACAGATTTCACCAAGGCATTCGACAGGGTCCCACACAATATTTTGCTGAGCAAGCTTGAGGCCTTGGGCATATCGGGTTTGATGCTCGGCTGGATGAGAAGTTATCTTGTTGATCGAAAGCAGATAGTGCGTGTGAATAATTTTCTGTCCCGTGAGATAGCTGTTCCTTCTGGAGTCCCTCAGGGTTCCCATATAGGACCACTTCTGTTCAATCTTTTTGTCAATGACGTTTCTTCGTGCTTTCGGTTCTCTGATTTCTTGCTGTTCGCCGACGATCTTAAAGTATACAAAACAATAACAAGCTCAAATGATTGTCAGTTGCTTCAGGGGGACCTTGATCGATTTGTTGTCTGGTGCCATGAGAATGGGATGGAACTTAACACATCAAAATGTGAACTAATGAAGTTTGGTAGATTGCGCCAGCCAACTGAGTTTGTTTATCTCATCAATGGCGAAGCCGTACTCTCCACTGAATCAATAAGAGATCTGGGAGTAACCTTAGATCCAGTGCTGTCATTTACTAAGCACATAGAAAGTATTACAGGCAAAGCTCTTATGATGTTGGGCTTCATCAAGAGAAACTCAAGGGAATTTTCCTCATTGCACTCTTTGAAGATTCTCTACTGTAGTCTTGTCAGAACTCACTTGGACTATGCCTCTTCCGTCTGGAGCCCACATTATGCAGTCCACAGTCAAAGAGTGGAACGTGTACAAAGAAGATTTCTTCATCATATCAATTACAAATTTTTCAACAATAGCGATATCAATTACACCATCCTCTGTCAACGACTTGCCGTGTCACCGCTCTCTCTAAGAAGAGCACAACATGACCTTCATGTTCTCTATAAGATCATCAACTCCAGAGTGGATAGCCCTGATTTACTGGCGGAGATTGGCTTTCACGCCCCTGCTCGTTCAACTCGAAGTCACCAAACATTTAATGTTCCTTTCCACCGCACCAATTACGGAGCGAATTCCTTTATTTCGCGCAGTTCCCATCTTGCCAATCAAAATTATCATCTTGATTTTTTTAGCACTCAGACATTGTTTCTACGTCAGTTGGCTCAACTTATTATTGGGCAGTAATTTAATTTAATTTAATTTAGCAGCATAAGTTTATTTCTTTAGGTTTATTCTCTTGCGTAAGTATATTGTAATACTATTGTAAATCTTTTTTTGTAAAAATGGACATTGTCCGTCAATAAATAAATAAATAAATAAATAAATAAATAAACATGACCAAAATTTCTAAGGAAATAATCAACCCAAATGATTTGTAAAATAAAATACTTATGTTCGATATAACAATACTCTTTAATACTTTATTTCAAACCAATGACGACTTAATATTTTAACAAAATAAGAAATTAATTACAAATTAATTAATATATAAAAACAAAGAAAACAAATACATATAACAAAAGTACCAATAAACTATAAGCAGAAAATGTAAAATTAAAGTAAATATGCTACATGCCCTCCATTCTGGGCAATACAAGTTCTGTAAATGACTTCCAGTTTTCTTAGGGCGTCTCTTACTGCATTACTTTCGTTGATAATTTCAATTTCTTCCCTTATTCGATTCCTGAGATCATTAATATCTTGAGGTTTATTTTTATAGACTTTGTCTTTTAATGTTCCCCACAGAAAATAGTCCAGAGGGGTCAAATCAGGACTCCGCGGAGGCCAACGAATATTTCCATTTGGCCCAATGACCTCTGCAAAATTTTCATCCAAATAATTTCTTACTTGAAGGGTGTTATGGCAAGGTGCTCCATCCATTTGGTAAATAATATTATTTATGTTACCATTGACCTCTAATAATGGTCTGATATTGTTGATCAATAGCTCCAAGTACGCCGCACCATTTAAATGGTTAACCATAAATATAGGACCTATTATCTGATTCCTGTAAATCTCACACCAGCAGTGAACACTACGACGACCTTGATGTTGTATAGTTTTAACGTTTCTTTTGTTTTCTTGAGACCAATAGTGAGAATTCTTTCTATTAAATATGCCTGAAGTAGTACAGATCGCTTCATCCGTCCAACAAATATTGTTAAAAAAATTGCCGTCGCGAGAATGACGGTCCATCATTAAATTACAATATTCCAAGCGTAGAATATGATCGTTTGGTTCCAAGTGTTGTAATTTAGTCAACTTAAATGCCCTGTAATTATTTATTTGCAGCGTCCTATGGATATTAGTTCTAGCAATATTTAAGTCCTTTTCTGCATCTCTGATGGAATTTTCTGTAAATTCTTCGAAATACAAACATATATTTAATTGCTTTGCATCATCCAAGATAGTTTTAGGTTTATTTCTTTTCCCATATTTTAAAACACCATGCTGTTCGAGGTCTCGTTCAATTCGCCAAAATATTGATCTTTCTGGTATTCTTCTTTCCGGATACTTCTGACGATATGCTCTAAAAGTAAGTGGAATGCACTTGTTATTTTGGAGACAACATTGATATAAATTGAATCTTTCTTCGGCACTATAAGACATTATAAGTCAAAGATAAACTAAACGCACAACAAACCAAAATTATTATTTGACACTTTCTGTTTACGTTGGTTTCCAAAGCACTCTATTTGTTTTTTCCATAGCAGATTTGATTTTGCAGCGTTAGTTGGTTTTGATTAAATGCAAGATTTGGTTTAATTTTGGGATTTGTAGTGAATTATTTTCTCAGACATGTCAGTTAAAATTATATTCTACAGTAGGTACATTATTGAAAATCTACTACAGTCAGTCAGATCGGATCAATTTCTGACATCACCCTGTATAATTTATAGCCAAACTAAACAACTAGAATTATAAATTATGGTATAGTCTCTAATAAAAAAATAGCAGATTCATAAAATATGATATACTTATATTTTCTCCTCCTACTTTTAATAAACACGTTTTTAGCAAAAAAAAAATTAATAAAACGGCTGTTATATCCTAAACCACAAGAGATAGCTATAAGATATCTTACAGAAAGTCACTCTTATTTTTTGTGAGGAGGCCATATCCGAAATAATATACAGGGTCTCCCATTTAATTTTTCAAAGTTGATGCCTGACCATGGAAAACTGAGTACCCTGTATACGTGAACGGTATATAATATAAAAGGTCCCTTAATAACAATAATACTTTGTACTTAACTTTTTATCCTAAATCGAATATCTTTTGAGATAAGGGGACAGAGGATCTTATGTGGGACACCCTGTACAGTGTTCGCCTCATCTACTTCTCAACTTTATGGAAACTTGTAGAAATCAAATTAGTTGGTTTTATAAACTCCACCAATCATAATTTTAAAATAATTCTAGAACATTGATTTTCTCAAAGTACCTACACGTTGGTTCACAAATAAAAATACCGTCAAGTTGGGTCACTTGAGACGGTCTGGCGATTTGAAACAAAACTTCACCTGTTTCAAAATACATTTGGCAATGCCTCATATTTGCATTGTGAGTTAGTTTTTACTTGTTATCGGTCAGCAACAGGTCTCTGCATGTAGGTTTTATCGTTTCAGACCTTGTTTTAAAAAAGTAATTTTTGTTTCGTATTTTATTATAAAATAGGCTTTGTGCAATATGTTGTTATGCTAAAAAAACTTTATCTGTGTAGCCTAACCTAAGAAATATATGGGGTTTGTTTTATTTTATAATTATAGCATTATATAAATGCCGTGTTTATTAGTACAAAGATTTTTATGAAAATGAACGATATCTTTGATTTATATGGAAAACAAAAAAATGTCATTTTTGTTGGCGATTTGAGACATATCTCAAGTCACCCCAAGTATTGTATAGGTACTGTTTTTGCAGGTATTAGGAAAAAGGGGCCGGTACAAGAAAAAAGTGGGTGCGAACTATAAAAAATATTATGAAAAAAATTTAGATCTTGCATTAGCTGAAAGGAAACAAGGTGTTTCGTTACGAACAAACCAAATATTGTCAAAGTTGGTTCCTGTGTTTGTTCGACGGGGAAGATACACATTTTCTGTAGAACTGTAAAAGCTATTTTAGTTTTTTTCCAATGTTGTTGTATTAGCCTTAGTTTTATTTCTTTTACAAGAATTTTTTTCTGTTAACAGTTAGTAGACGTTGTATTTTACACTGATTTGCTGTGAGCTATGTTTTATCTATTTAGTTTTTACTTTTCTCTTTTGAAACCATGCCAAAGGTTTTTTTATTGTCAAAGAATAGCTTTTGACAAGTTTTTTTTGTTAAACGAAAAGCACAGTTTTGTTGTTCATTTTTGATAATATTTAGCAATTAATGGATATCTTAAAAGAAAAAACTGTCTTTTTAAAAGTACCTATATATATTTGCTAGTCTTTAAAAACAATATTCATGTCTCAACCCAATTATTTGACAGTCTGTCTTAAGCCTGCAATGAAAACAATATACTGTCTCAAGACACCCCCCCCCCCCCTATGAAGATAACTTGAGACACGCATTAAAAAAAATATATAAAATTTTGTGGACACTTTTGGCTTATTTTCGCTATAAAATATCCAAATATAGAGCATGACTCAAAACTTAGTTACTGTTTCCTTATGCTACCTTAATGGGTTACGTTTTTACAGCTGCTTGAATTTCGAGAATGTCTCAAGTGACCCAACTTGACGGTAATACATTCCTACTCATCAACCCTTTCCTGATTATCTCAATATCTTTCTAATATTTCAAGCTCGGCTTCTGACTTTAAAATTCAACTTTTTTCGCAAAATACAAAATATTTTTTTGCCAAAACATTTCTAGTAGCGTCGCTATTAACAAAAACCCGAACTTGGCATGAGTCCCGTAAGTAGCAACAGAGATATACAGCTTTAAAATTTCACCAGCTGACAGTGTTACCTGGATGTGTTACCTACGTGGTGTGATATATCCTTAAAATCATAAAATCGATTTGATTTTTTTCTGACAAGAAGAAAGCTTATCGGCTAATGAATGCTAAGGCTATTTTTTATCCCGTTAAGTATCATGTCACGATTTTGTATTATTACTTGAAAACTGGACAATCAATAAAGAAAATCACAAAATTCTGTCGTCAGGATGCATTTAAAGTGTGCTGACTTTTTCTTACCAATATTTTATATACAGGGTGTGCCACGATCTATTTATGTGACCAGGCACTAAAATATTTTGTTTTGTCAATGTTTGTTTGCATAGAAAAATAGGCTTACACTATTTTTGTGTATTAGTCACATACAGGGTGTGTTACAGCTATTTATGTTGTACAATGAAAACTAAACATTATTAAACGGATTTCACTTCTTTTTAGAGGCGAATTTGTCATGATAAGATGCGGGGTTAGCCACTTATGTCAGTGTCCAATAATACATAAAGGATATAACTTATAGGCGAACGAAGCTGCGGGTAAAGCTGTTCGTCAAGATCAGTTGGAAACAGGGGTGTACCCCCGGAGAAGGGGGTTGGAGGTTCAAATACCAAATTGTTTTCATACAGAATGCCAGTTCCTCGAAAACCAGTGGAACATATTTGAACATTAGCTTTCTAATGTTAAGGCAGAATAAATTAAACCAACCTATCTAGAACAGTTTCGATACTTATAAGAAGGGATGAGTCCCATCCGTGCTATTTTTTAAAATTTTTGCTGCTGAGTTACTTGCGTTAAAAAACAATGATTTTTAAATATATATATATATATATATATATATATATATATATATATATATATACATAAAAGCGCTTGTAGGATACAACCCAAATTCGCCAGGTGTGACGAGCATAGCATCGTAGCATTGCATCAACATAAATTGTTACAATGGTATGGTTTTTTAAAAAAAGAAAATTGTTTTAAGAAAAGAAGCCGTATATTTAAAGAGTTTATTGATACATAATTTAGTATTTTGCCTTTTTTACCCCCCTTCAATAACATGTCTTCACAGAAAACTAGCTATTCCTCATCTTCTTTTTAGTCCTGTCTAGTTTTAGTTCTGTTGAGATCTATTCAAGTCCGATTTAAGTCCAATTTAGAAACTATTGTGTGTCAATAAAAATATATCCTCCCTGTCAAGTTTTCTATAGACCTACTGAGTCTGGTAAAGTTTTACCAAAGTCCTGTAGAACTTTCATTAATCGATGTGTCAAGGATTTTGAATCTATCTGTGAGTCAGTAAGTTCCCGGTAATGTTGTCCGTCCTGTAAACTAAACGTCCTGTTGAGTCTTTTAGACACCTGAGCAGACCTGGTGACTCATTATTTATTTCCTGTTGGCTGCATAAATAACTATTGACTTAGGTGTAGTGGGCCAAGCAAAGCCGAATAATAAGCGTTATTAGACATTTAATAAATATGTCATAATAACATCCAAGCTAGGTTTACTTAATCCCAAATACATAAAGATGCTTCTTTAAGAGCAATTTTAAAGCTTTATTGCCAGCTTTCAGAAAACAGGAAAAATCAACAAACCGAAGGAAGTTAATCAGCCATAAATCCAGTTGATAGTATTTTTACGAATCTCAAAGACAGTGAGACAGATTTAAGTCTTCTAAGTAAACAGTTTGTGCTTGTTTATAAACAAAATGCTCCATCTCTTCAAATTACATTAGGTGTGTAAAAAGACAGTCTGTTAAAATTACTTTTTTATTTAGAAAAAAGCTTGCTGAGTTAATCTAGATTTTGTATTTTTGTATTATTGATCTTTTAAAAAATACTCCTGTCGGAAACGGTGTTAATTTTGTCACGTTGTGTTTTTATAGGCACTTACTTTCATTTTTGCCCTCACTCCAGTTATTAAAACTGCCACCCTCTTTTCCGCAATAAACGAGAATTTAATTTACTTCTACTTACCCTTTAGAATTAAAATCCATAGTTCAAAAAAAATAATCAAAATTCAAAAGTCCTCAGTGAAAATACGAAAGGAGCTTGCGCATGCGTGTTAAAGAATGTCCTAGCTGAAATGCTAGAGAGGAAGGGATGGCCTTGTGAGGGCGCCACTGTTTTTGTAGCCAGGTTAAAAACAGAAACCCTCCTAGGTGACATGGGGACCTTGCTTTTAACTCACTCACACAATATTAAAACGCGGATGTTGTAAAAAAAGATCAAAGAAATATTAACGAAAATACATCAACTAGCAGGTAAAATTTGAACGCAAAATTTAGTGATTGAAAGTTATTAGCAAGGCAAAAGATACTTACCCAAGGATGTCGGGTGGGTCTAAAAAGTGCGTGTACGTCATTACGGCTTAGAGTCAGTACAATACGTTATCTTTCCAGGCACTAATCAAACAAAACGACCCAAACCGGCAAAAGGTACTACCCAAAGCCCAGAAGGAATATTTGGCGTGGCTTCCCCAAATCCAACAAAACTGTACCCTTACAGGGTTAGGGGAGAATCACCCACGATCGTCAATAGTTACACGCAAAAAAATCGGACGTGGCTCGATACAGTCACAACCAACCTGATATTCCTTTTTTTGTGTTATATCCCCATTATAGGATTGTACAAAAATACTCGCTACCCCACAAGCATCGTTAGCTACGGATACCAGCCCCTTAACGCGTCAGACGGTCGGGTAACTAGAGGTAATAAAACAAACATAATTTACCCAGTTCCGCTTAAATTTCAACTCCATGCTGCAAACATAAAACAATCGAATTTGCATCGATACCGCCAGGATCGATCAAAATACACGTCCGTACAAAACCGTTGCGCGCAACACTCGAACAAGGTCGTACCTAATACACGAATTGCTTATCTAACCGTTTAGGCGAAAACGTTACGCTATCTATTTACACGACCACGTCAACCAAACTGGCCATTCAGTTAGAAAACTACAGATAACCAAAGTGTACTTGACGACGGGAACCAAAGATGACATTACCTATTCCGAAAATATATTATAAATCCGAGTGACAAAACTGAATGCTATAAAACTTTTTTACATACTGAGGTTTATTCACCATTGCCCTTTCAGTTTTAACGACCAACAGTGGTATAAGCTTTAGAGAATTCTTTTACCTCACAAACTGGCATAAGCGTATCCCAATTCCTTATACTGAAAACAGCTTATCACAAAAATGTAGTAACTAATTAAATTCCATCATAATTTTCTATAAACAAGTAACTTTCGACATTATTTATAATATGTAGAATTGCAAATTACCATTTTTGCAATTTATACAGGGTGGCCAATCGAAAACGAAACAAGCCCGATTTTTCATATTTATTGTCCCGTAAAAAAATGCTTTGACACGTGTATCTTGTGTGGAAGGGAGGAGAATCTTTTGCTTATGTTTTCAACCCTCTAACTTCAATCCTCTAAGGAGGGTGGGACCAATCCTTAAAATTTAAATGGAAAGAGGAGTCTTGCGATACATCATTTTAAAGGTATCATTGAGTGCTTTTTGATCATAGAATATTACGTTATTATTTGCTCTGAGAACAAAATGGCGGCTTGTTGAAACAAATATTTTTAAAATAAATTGTAATGAATTGAATTGAATAGGTAAATTTGTTAAATTGACGGTTTGAAAATACCCTTGTGATAATAAAAATATTATTAAGCCCTCCCCGCCGCTACTAATTGAAATAAAATTTAAATTGTGTTCCAAATAAGATCTTAAATTATTGAAATAACATTGAGAAAATGCTAATTTTTGGTGGTATTCCTATCGGTTGGTGGGAGTAGGGGAGAGCCTTATAATATTTTTTTAACCTCTTACTATCATCAGATGCGTATTCTCTCATTACATTTTATTTTAAAAACATTTGTTTCAACAATCCGCCATTTTGTTCTCAGAGCGAATAATACCGTAATATTCTAGTATCATAAAGAACTCAATGATACCTTCAAAATGATGTATCGCAAGACCCCTCCTTCTATTTAAATTTTAAGGATTGGTCCCACTCTCCCTAAGGGCTATTATAATATATATATATATATATATATATATATATATATATATATATATATATATATATATATTAATTATTTCCTTTCTTAAACCATCTATTATAAAGTATTTTTTTTCTTTCTTGGGTAGAGGTTTATATACCTCTACCCAAGAAAGAAAAAAAATACTTTATATATATATATATATATATATATATATATATATATATATATATATATATATATATATATATATATATATATATATATATATATATATATACAGGGTGTCCCAGGATAGGTGTTACGATAGGACATATGGGTCAAAAAAATTTGAATTTGAAAATAGCATTTTGGGAACATGCCCCGCTTGGTCCAAAACTGAGGAATACAAAATTTCACTCGGATTGGTATTATACAGGGCGAGTTATAACTAAACATATGAAAAATGGCCAAGAGTAAAGTACTCTTATTTTTTCAAATGGAACAAAAGCTTAGTAGAAAAAGTTGTTCAGAAATGAAACTAATATTATAATTTGAAATTAGAGCTTTCTAGTCAATATTTTTATTTCCGTCAAATTTTTTAAAATGTAATAGTACATTTTCCACCAATATCGTATTACAATACATTATTAGGCTATACCTGGTAAATGTAGATATTACATGTTAGAAAACGTAGTTTCCAAGTATAATAAAAAACCGAATACGATAGTGGTGGAAAATGTACTATTACATTTCAAAAAATTTGACAAAAATAAAAATATTGACTAGAAAGCTGTAATTTCAAATTATGATATTAGTTACATTTCTGAACAACTTTTTCTACTAAGCTTTTGTTCCATTTGGACAAATAAGAGTACTTTACTCTTGGCCATTTTTCATATTTTTAGTTATAACTCGCCCTGTATAATACCAATCCAAGTGAAATTTTGTATTCCTCAGTTTTGGACCAAGCGGGGCATGTTCCCAAAAGGCCATTTTCAAATTCAAAATTTTTTGACCCATTTGTCCTATCGTAACACCTATCCTGGGACACCCTGTATATATATATATATATATATATATATATATATATATATATATATATATATATATATATATATATATATATATATATATATATATATATATATATATATATATACAGGGTGTCCCACGACGAACTGCCGCGATCGATTATGGAAAAAGTATAAATAGCAAAGATCTGAAAATTTGGTAACATACTAATGTCAAGGGGGGCAATTCGGCTAAAATATTTTCAAAATGGTGGCACTTCCGGTTGTACCGGAAGTAGATATCAACTTGCTTATTTTAAATGGAACACCCTATATATTATTTCATTTTCGGATTTTGCGTAAAATTCTAATCGCATTTCATGTATAATCTCCTATACCTAACTCTAACCGTTTTTGACATATTTCAAATTTTATGCCAAAAATGACGTTTGCAGGCCGAAAAATAATTATCGATTTTTCCTACATGAATGCCTTGATGATTTAATTGGGGTTGGTTTCCTTGTGGAAGAGGATCTACTTTAGTAGACTGTGTTGATAATTTGGTAATAAATAAATACAGGGTGATCAAAAACTAATATTAAAAATTAAATTGAAAAAATCGTTAAAAGTCATTTTTTTCAAATGGAAGCCCCCTATTTTTATAATTTTACCCTACTCAGCATTAAAAATAAGGGTAACTTTGTATAAGGTTGTCTATTCCGAAAATCGATAGTTTTAGAAAAAATGGCAGTTTAGCATTTTTCTATTGTACAAATCATATACGGTTTTCAAGTTTTGTTATTAGTTGGCCATGACCGCGAGGCGCGGACAAAAAAAACACTCGAGCACTACAGAAATGTCATTATTTCTTGCCATTTGACAATTATTGATAATAATCATGCCAGGGCGATTAAATTATACAAACGAAGATTATTTAAATTTGTTTATTATCTATGGGGAATGTAACAAAGTTTTATCAAGGACATGCGAGACATTTGCTGACAGATATCCAGATAAACAGAAACCGTCACGGAACAGTGTTAAACGAATAATGGAAAATTTCAAAAATTTTGGCACTGTTAAGGCAAAAATGCATAAAAGAAAACCCATTCTCAATGATGAAAATATCGAAATTGCAATTTTGGGATATTTTGCGGCATATCCTATGACAGCATTAAGACAAGTGGCTCTACAAACAGGAATCTCAAAGAGCTCAATCCATAGAATTCTGTTGAAAGCTCATGGTGAAAATTTTGAACATTTATTAAAATAAGTTGTTTCCCTGAATTTTTGAAATATTCCATTATTCGTTTAACACTGTTCCGTGACGGTTTCTGTTTATCTGGATATCTGTCAGCAAATGTCTCGCATGTTCCTGATAAAACTTTGTTACATTCCCCATAGATAATAAACAAATTTAAATAATCTTCGTTTGTATAATTTAATCGCCCTGGCATGATTATTATCAATAATTGTCAAATGGCACGAAATAATGACATTTCTGTAGTGCTCGAGTGTTTTTTTTGGCCGCGCCTCGCGGTCATGGCCAACTAATAACAAAACTTGAAAACCGTATATGATTTTTACAATAGAAAAATGTTAAACTGCCATTTTTTCTAAAACTATCGATTTTCGGAATAGACAACCTTATACAAATTTACCCTTATTTTTAATGCTGAGTAGGGTAAAATTATAAAAATAGGGGGCTTCCATTTGAAAAAAATTACTTTTAACGATTTTTTCAATTTCATTTTTAATGTTAGTTTTTGATCACCCTGTATTTATTTATTACCAAATTATCAACACAGTCTACTAAAGTAGATCCCCTTCCACAAGGAAACCAACCCCAATTAAATCATAAAGGCATTCATGTAGGAAAAATCGATAATTATTTTTCGGCCTGCAAACGTCATTTTTGGCATAAAATTTGAAATATGTCAAAAACGGTTAGAGTTAGGTATAGGAGATTATACATTAAATGCGATTAGAATTTTACGTAAAATCCGAAAATGAAATAATATATAGGGTGTTCCATTTAAAATAAGCAAGTTGATATCTACTTCCGGTACAACCGGAAGTGCCACCATTTTGAAAATATTTTAGCCGAATTGCCCCCATTGACATTAGTATGTTCCCAAATTTTCAGATCTTTGCTATTTATACTTTTTCCATAATCGATCGCGGCAGTTCGTCGTGGGACACCCTGTATATATATATATATATATATACAGTGACCGGCAAAAAGTTCGCAACATATGGGAAAAATTTTTATTAGGTGAGTATTGGAAAAACTTTTCCGGGGGATCGGTTCTGCATGTCCGATAACCTAAAAATCGATTTTGACATACGTCACGTGACCACTGGTATAGCGTCAAATTAAAAAAAAAATTGTTAATTTACAAAAACTGAGGTTAGTTGACGAGATATCAAAAAAAGTTATTTGAAAAAATTGCTTGGAATTAAATTCTAGGTCCTTGTGCAAAATTTTAAGATTTTATTTAAGAAAATTGGAAAACTAAATTTTTTTTAAATATTTTTTTATCGATTTACAAATTTCCAGTTTTTTTCGTTTAGATAGCTTGGCTAATGTAAAGCCCATGTATCTGGATGAAAATAAACGAATGTAGTAGTTTTTTCTACAATTGACAGGACAAAATTAAAAAAAACAGGGTTTCGCCGGACGCTAGCTGTTGCAATGATTTGTATCTAGCAGCAGTGTCAAAATTTTAGAGACATTTCAATGAGATTACATTGAGAAAACCTTAGTCGTCTTAAATATATCTGAAGTTCGACTTTTTGTAAAGTTAAGGGGAGTAAAATAGATAATAAACAAAAAATTACCTGTTTATTTAATCGAAATTTCTTAAACGAAAACCAATGTAAGAAAAACTTAAAAGTAGTCAAATTCTGTACTAACAACATAAAAAATCATTGTTTTTCCTTGGGTGCACAAAATTTAAAACTCAGTATGATCACCATTTCTCTCCATACATACTATTGTTCTCGAGCGCAACTCTCGATTAACATTTCGGAGCATTTTACGATTTATTTGCAATACACAATTTCTAATGACATTCTCTAAATTTTGTATATTCCTAAAGGGTCGATGTTTGTACACAGAGTTCTTTAGGTATCCCCACATAAAGAAATCTAACGGAGTCAGATCTGGTGATCTCGCAGGCCACGGATTTTCAGAAAACCGTCCTATCCACTGGTTTCCAAATTCTTGATCCAGCCATCTCTTCACCTCATTTGTGGAATGAATGCTGGCTCCGTCTTGTTGAAAGTATAAATTTCTTCTTTCGGCTAATGACAAATTGTCTAAAAAGTCAGATATCTCATTTTGTAGAAATTCTAAATATCGTTCTGAATTTAAATTGTCTCTAAAGAAAAAAGGTCCCACTATTCTGAGGTTGAAAATTCCGCACCACACATTAACCTTAAAACTATATTGGTCTTTACTCTGAATTACAAAGTCTGGGTTTTCGGTGGCCCACCATCTACAGTTTTGTGAACTGACGGTTCCGTTAGAGGTAAATGTAGCTTCACCCGAGAAAAGAACGTTCTTTGGGAAATTAAAATCTTCCTCAATCATACCCTGGAACCAGGCACAAAAATCGAAGCGGGCGTCATAATCCCTATCTTTTAATACTTGTACAAATTTAGGTTTGTACGGATGAAATTTGTTTCTTTTTAATATCCTCCGCACAGATCTTTCGTGAATGTTAGTGATCTCCGATATTTGACTAACTGCTAATTGGGGTGTTTCTGTGATCGACAAACACACATCCAGAGAACCTTCGTCACCTGTTACCGGTTTTTCATGGGAAACTTTATACTGATTTTCTACCGATCCCGTTTCTTTAAATTTATTGACTAGACGAGATACTGTGGAATAATGGAGGGATTTATCGGGGTGCCTCTCATTAAAAATTGCTGCTGTTTCTCTATGGCTTTTGTAATTATCTCCAGAAATTAAAATAATTTCTATCTTTTCCTGAAGAAGTAGTGTGGGTGCCATTTTAAGGAATAAAATATTAATAAACTTATGTAAAATATCAAACTTAGTAAGATGCGAGACATAAACCAATGACATAGGTTGAAATCAAACAAATTATAATTTGTTTGACATTTTTCTGTTGTTTTTAACCTACTAGATTATTTGGTTGTTTTAATTTCAGAGCCTGCTTTGGTAGTTTTAAGTACAACTAAATAGGCCTGGTTGTTAAATTTATGTGCGAAAAATCTTAATAAAATCTTGATACAGTCATTTCATTAGATTCAAACCGTTGCAACAGCGAGCGTCCGGCGAACACCTATTTTTTCGATTTTGTCCTGTCAATTGTAGAATTGTAGATCTGACTCCGTTAGATTTTTTTATGTGGGGATACCTAAAGAACCCTGTGTACAAACATCGACCCTTTAGGAATATACAAAATTTAGAGAATGTCATTATAAATTGTGTATTGCAAATAAATCGTAAAATGCTCCGAAATGTTAATCGAGAGTTGCGCTCGAGAACAACAGTATGTATGGAGAGAAATGGTGGTCATACTGAGTTTTAAATTTTGTGCACCCAAGGAAAAACAATGATTTTTTGTGTTGTTAGTACAGAATTTGACTACTTTTAAGTTTTTCTTACATTGGTTTTCGTTTATAAAATTTCGATTAAATAAACAGGTAATTTTTTGTTTATTATCTATTTTAATCCCCTTAACTTTACAAAAAGTCGAACTTCAGATATATTTAAGACGATTAAGGTTTTCTCAATGTAATCTCATTGAAATGTCTCTAAAATTTTGACACTGCTGCTAGATACAAATCATTGCAACAGCTAGCGTCCGGCGAAACCCTGGTTTTTTAATCTTGTCCTGTCAATTGTAGAAAAAACTACTACATTCGTTTATTTTCATCCAGATACATGGGCTTTACATTAGCCAAGCTATCTAAACGAAAAAAACTGGAAATTTGTAAATCGATAAAAAAATATTTAAAAAAAATTGAGTTTTCCAATTTTTTTAAATAAAATCTTAAAATTTTGCACAAGGACCTAGAATTTAATTCTAAGCAATTTTTTCAAATAACTTTTTTTGATATCTCGTCAACTAACCTCACTTTTTGTAAATTAACAATTTTTTTTTAATTTGACGCTATACCAGTGGTCACGTGACGTATGTCAAAATCGATTTTTAGGTTATCGAACATGCAGAACCGATCCCCCGGAAAAGTTTTTTCGATACTCTCCTAATAAAAAATTTTCCCATATGTTGCGAACTTTTTGCCGGTCACTGTATATATATATATATATATATATATATATATATATATATATATATATATATATATATATATATATATATATATATATATATATATATGAGGGAGTATTGATAGGAACTTAGCCTACTATACAGGGCGTTATAAAATTCACTGTATATATTTTAATGGGTGTCTCCTGGGGTAGTCAGCAGACATACCCAATACTTTTCCCCTCAAATCACATATTTTATTTTTATTTTAAAATATACTATGAACCTCCCCCGTATCCGACGCTTCTAAAGAGCTTGACGTCATACACTCTAATGTTATCAAGAAAACTTGCCAAACTTAAATATTATAGTGACATCCCATTTTTTTATCAGTTCCAGTAAAACCGAAAATAATCAAAATTATTTGTAATTCCACAGACGCATTTTACCAAAAATGTGTACCTATTTTAATTTAATAGGTAGCAATATCTTTACTTAAAATGGGAAAATATGGACAACTCGTAAAATCGGACGAAATTGTAACCAGAACCAAACAATCTATGTAGTACCGTTAACACAACGAATTGTCACTTACCTATTACGTTATTTATTAATAAGATGAGTATAATTCCTACTAGCTTTAACTTTCTGCCTTTCAAAAAACGTAAAAAATCAAACAATAAATTGTTTATAACAGAGTTCAAAACAAACTTCGCGAAAGTAGTTTGAGCTAGCGCTTCAAAATTTGACTGCACCACATAAAACGAGTTAAATCACCCACTTATTACTTATTTTTTGGTAGGTATTATTCGCAAAAACAAACGGTTTTCGTCAATATTTTAACAAAATGTGAAAAATTCATCAAACAAAGTCTTCCTTAACATATGGTTTTTGACAGCTACGAAATACAACCATCACCTATCTCGCTCTTGCTTGCTTGGGTGGCCTCCGTCTTAAAGCTGATCTTCATATCATCTGTAACTAGCGAAGCCACGCCATTAGCCCAGAATACCTTATCAAAGGTATTCTGGGCTATTAGGGAGATTTTGCTAGAAGAAATTGCGGATATGTTAAACCATGAACAATAAAACTTGAAGTGATATTTTTTTAATCAGTTTTCACCTCATTTGCTAAATGAATCTATAAGCCTACTAGAGATTTTGATTTTTTTTTAATTTTTATGTTTTTCTATAAATCATGAAATAGAAACACCACATTAAATTTTATTGTTTAAGGGTGAGCGTTGCTAGTTGCAAAATCTCACTATGAAGTGTTTGGCTTGACAACTTGCCTATGCTTTTCTTCTTCCTTTTTAATAAAATAATAAATACGTTTTTAGTTTTGATACCAAATCCTTTATTTTTTGTGGTTTTTTTTAATATTACTGATAGTAAAAAATACTGTGGATTGTTTGAAGAATTGTATGTAGTTACTAATTAGTTAGTGGAATGTTTCCTTCATTAATGGCTATACCTACGGTTTTGTTAGTATTGCATGAGCGTGTCAAGTTTAATGTAAAAATCTTTTTATAACATGGGATTTTACAGAGATTTTACTTTAAAAGTAAGAAAATATTAGTTTTCAGGTTTTAATAGTGCGGGTTGTGATATAATACCGTTGAATCTTTTAAATTTTGTGTTTGCTGCGTTATTAGAACTTTTTTAGTGTTAGTCAGGCGTTGGTTCCTTGCATTAAAGTAATGGCTGTAGTTTGTTGTCAGTGGTTTTTTGGTATGTTGGTATTTTCAAAGGAAGTGTATTTAAGGAGATTTTACTATAAAGGTAATAATAACATTATTTCTTAGGCTAACTTGTTACATAAAAAAATATATTGATAGCATTGGCAACAATGGCCCTATCATGCGTTTCTTGCTAGGGCCAGGTACCGCTGCTTAGAGAAAATTTAAGGGGCGCTTACCAGCTTATTATTGCGAAGTGCCATTTATATTTATATTTATATTTTTCTTGAATCTGAATTTATATCAGTATTTACCGGTTTCAATATATGCAGTGAATTTTGTAACACCCTGTATAAAACTCCACAATATTTTAAAACAAAATTTTATTTATTCAACATAATCGCATTTAAGACTTACACATTGCCACGCTCCTTTCCGCGATGAAAAAGAATATAATTTACCTTTTATAACATTCAGTTTTTGTCATAAGGATTTATAATATATTTTTATTGCCGAATTATAATTTCGATATAAGTAGCGCCACCTTTGCTTCCAGTTATGGGGTGTACTTCTGATCTCGGTAGTTTCTAACTGAATGACCGGTTTGAGTTTACGTGTGTGTTCATACAGTTCGCGTGACGTTTTCGTTTAAACGGTGATATATGCAACTGGTGTATAAGTTACGACCTTGTTCGAGTATTGCGCGCGACGGCATTGGTAGGGACTTGCGATTAGATCGAGCCAGAATTTATCGATACTAATTTGGATGATTTATTTTTGCATAACGGACAACATGCTACGAACTTATAAGCGGGACGGGGCGTGATTTGTTTTTTTATACCTAGTTTTGATACCCGACAGTTTGACGTGTTGAGGGGTTAGTTTCCGTTGCTGTCGATACTTGACGGTATCGATTACTGTGGTTCGAATAGATACTATTCTGCACCGCTCTATAGCGTGAACACGAAAAAAAAGAATGAATTTTGGGTTCGTCGAGGTACTGAAAATCACGGACATTTTTACCTTGCTGCTAGCTCAAGACGGTAGGGGTGAGCATCCTCTATGCCCTGCAGGGGCCCTAGCGGATTTGGGGTTGCCACCCCGAATTATTCTATCGGGGTTTGTGTTTACGTTTGTTTGGCTGTTGATGCCGTTTTGGTTTGGCTTTGGATGCCGCGTCCTTTCCCGGAAGAATCTCATTTTTATGGATTTAAGCCGTAGAGGCTAGCGTGTAGATCCGACATTACAGCTCCAGGGTCTTTCTTTTTACTGGGAGACAACTCTTTTTACTGGGAGACAACTTCTTTTTGCTGGGAGACACAGAAACTTCTTTTCGCTGGGAGACATCTGCCCATCTGTAGACATATCTTCCCACTGGAATTGAATCAACACCACACAGGAAACCTTTGATCTTTTATTTTATTTTGTTGATAACAACTTTGCTCGATATTGGCCTTAACTATGGTTGGCACAATTTAAATATACATTTTTTTGCTCTCGTTATCGTTGACTAATCCCTGTTACTCTCTCCTGTTCCCACTGGGGAGCATTTTGTTTTAGAGATACCTTTGCGACAGAATCAGTTAGCTATGCGATAGAATGTTAACACCCATCTTTTGTTGCGCTAGGGTTGAAACTTTAAATTTTGTTGTTTGACGGTGACTTTTTAGTGTAACTTTAGCTTGAAATCGATTTGAAACGAATCGATTCGTAATTTAATATTTTTCCTTTTTATTTCCCCCTTCAGGGTTTTGATTCTGAAAACGTAAAACTGGTCACGCGACCAATTATTTTTTTTCTTTGTAAATAAATTGTAAATTTATTTTTAAATTGGTGCTTTATTTGACTCACCGGACAACGCAGTTTCCAGTTCATTTTATTATGTTGACTTTAGTGAGTTGAAAGCGAGGACCTACCGGTATCTTGCAGGGTTTCTGTTTTTAACCCGGCTTCACAAACAGTGGCGCCCTCACCAACCATCCCAATCTCTCTGGCATTTGAGCTAGGGCATTGTTTGGCACGCATGCGCAAGCCTCTCGCATTCAGCTCGACTCGTTTCGTGGTTTGAATTTTGAATTTATCAAATTTTTGAATTTTTACTGAACTTTGAATTTTAATCTTGGAGGGTAAGTAGAAGTAAATTAAATTCTTCTTCATTGCGGAAAAGAACGTGGCACGCTATATATAAGGTCTGATTTTAATTCTGGTAAAAATGTTGTCTATTCTTCAGACGCCCTGGGTGTGAGCCCTGATGAAGGGCAAGGGCCCAGCAATCGAGATAGCAGGAGGGCACCCAGACCAGAATCTAAAAATAGTCCTATTTTATTTTTCATTTTACGGTCTTTTTGTTCTAACGAAGAAGTTAATCTTTGCATTGACATATATATATATATATATATATATATATATATATATATATATATATATATATATATATATATGTATATATATATATATATATATATATATATATATATATATATATATATATATATATATGTATATATATATATATATATATATATATATATATATATATATATATATATAACTATTGGTTGAAGAATACTAACATGATTCCAAAAAAATACCCACTCTTTATATTATGTTTATTTTACATTATAATTTTACATACAGGCTATCCGAAAAGTGGGCAAATATCTTTGCTATTAGTAAAGATAGAGACACCAAGCTATTGGTAGCTATTCTTTCATATATGTTGTGCAATTTTAAATAGCATTTTTTTGATTATTTTATTGTATTATTGATTTAACTCGGGAATGTGGTACATGCATTTGAGTATTCGAATGTTCAATTTAAATTTTTCATACAATACAGGGTCAAAAAGAATCTGTTTAATTTCGCTTCAACTCTAGAACCTTAGCTTAGAAGAAATATTTGAAACTAAGCCGATGTGAGAAAAGTAATTATTTAGGGTGTGGTATTAAAAATATTTATTATTTTATACTTTTCATTTAAAACTCCTCACCGCAAGAACGTCACAGATTCAAATTTTTGCGACTACGCTGGAAAGGTATTGTTTTTTATAGTAAGTAACTGAGCAACAGTAATGTTTAAAAACCGAAACCGAAGGAATTGGCATTAAAAAGTGCATTGCAAAAACGGGACATTAAGCAACGCTCGTCACGGCACTGCAAGGCAAATATTTAGTTTATTTTAGAAACCGTATATGTTCAGACGAGGTCACGTTTTGTGTTTCCCGAACACTTAACAACAATTAGTCATTGAATTAGTAACCTTTAAAAAATGGTGTTCGCTTTTAATTATTTTTAAAATTCTATATTCATTTTTAAAAGATGGCACAATAACTTTTTCGATTTTTAAGTGTTTGTTTTCCTTTAGATTGGGAAATTTGCTCGAAAATTTACTCACGTAAGGTCTCAAGTACATAATGTTATTTTTTAATAGCCCTTGATAATCGAAACAAAACAACGAAAAATTAAACACCGCTATTGGGGTAAAATGTGATTATGTTGACATTTTTTTTTAAATTAAGAAAAACATATCTGGAGTGAAATATAAAGAAGGTTCAAGCGTGCCGCCTTGGAGCACAAAAGAATTATATTGAAGTAATTTTAAGGCGGTTGTAGGAGAATTACATTATGCATGGATAAATACAAGATTATCATCAATCATCAAAAAGTTTTAGGTGCCTCTCATTTATGTCTTAATTTTTTTAAGTGCTAAACCGTTCTTTTTCTGTGTTTTCACACATATATGTTAAAAAATAACGTGAGTTGCCTAACCGAACGGACGAAGTGCCAATCGGGTCATCAGAACCCCCCCCATCTCTCTTTCGAGCCTTTAGGGCTCAAAGTGTGTGCCATTCGGGTCACAGCACTCCCTCCTCTCAATACTTCTTCTGGGCGTCAGTGCCAGAAGTAAGTAATAACAAGGCAAAGTCCTGTTAAACTCTTCCGGGTCATCAGTATCCCGGAAACCCTTATTTCCGACGACCCCTTTCGGGTCGTAGTACCCCCTTATCTCAATACTTCCGCAGGCCATCAGAGTCGGAGTTATATTTCGGCCTAAAAGCCAAACAAGGATCTACTCATCCTAAATTCATCTTCGTTATAAAAATTACCTCATCATACTTATAAAACCTACGTTAGAACTTTCGGCCACGTGCCAATCAAAGAAATGAAATCTCGGAACCAAAGTGTTATGTAAAAATGGATATTCTTATTACAACTGTAGGAATAAAGATTTATGTAAATATGTAAATAGATGAACATACATAGTGTTTAGTGAGAATTAATGTCTACAAAAAGCAACTTACAGAGATTGCGCAAAAAGATGAAATGAACCAGCACCCATGGAAATAGTTTACAGTAAGAGTAAGATGGAGGTAAGGTCTTGGTAGAATGACCCTTATCCGTCCAATGTGATTTTTTTTAGGTTTCCACTTACCCTTGCTCATAAACTCTTACGTCGGAAGAACAAAAATATCATGAAAATCGCTGAATTTGTTTTAAGAATGATCTATAAAAATAAAAGTATATACGGGACATGCACAAAAAATAAAAATACGTACGGAACGAATTTAGAACATACTTTTTAAAGTTAACTATTGAACTAAATTTACTGAAATGTATTTTCTTTCTATTTATTATTTTTTAATTATTTGTAGAAGTCTAATAAAAAAAACTAAAAATTCTGTTCAAATACTTCTGAATAACGGTTATACAGCCAGTGCGTTAGCATTCAGAATTTCATTAATTTTAAGTATAAAACTGGTTAGAAGACCCTTTATATAAAGGACCCCTAATATATTGAATAATAAGCTTCAAAAGTAAATTAAAATTCCGCTAAGATTTTATTAAAAAGCTCAAAAATTGGCTTGGTATTTTATTTAGATGTAAAACTAAATAAATATTATTTATATATAAAAACTGGGTATGTCCAATCCAATGAAAATGGTGTTTGATTTTACCATTTAGCTTACTGCAAACTTTAAATGACGCTATTTTGAGAAAGCTGAGGTGTCACACTGCAACAAAAATCAATATGGCGCCTATCCAACTTCTGGGTGACCAATTATATCAAGTTTTTTTCAGGTTACTAGAAATCCTTGTGCGTAATTTCTGTATAAACCTGTACATGTATGCACATTGTACATACTTTCCTGCTAACATTCTCAAAGTAGCTTAAGAATATTTTAAAAATTAATGATATGTCAGAAATCGTAAGTCAAATATTTGCATGAATACCTAACTTAACTTGCACAGCGTAAGCGGCATGTTCGAATAATACGAATGAATTTATTTCAGAAATTAGTAATGTTCACCTGAGTGTTAGTGTCTTAATAAAATATTTACAAAAAAGAAACAAATTAAACTATTTTTAATTTAACATATTTTTTAGGTTACGCTGTGTGAAAAAAGCACGACCGTGATGTAGTGAAAAAAATATCCATAAAATCGACAGCATGATATACTATTTCCATGAGTTTCTTAGCCCTTAATTATAGCTCATAAGCAAATTAACTTACCTTTGGAGCTACGAAGAGGCTTGGTTGTTTTCACTGCGTTCTTTCTTGAGCTTCTTATCGGAAGAATACCCTGTTTTACACCCCCGCACAAAGCAAACTCTACTTTATATGATTTGCCGATACTCATTGTGTTAAGAAAAAAATTAATAATAAAGTGTTTTCGACAAATGAACAAGAAAAACACAATACTTTCTATGAAAAATTAGACTCACCGACGAACAGAGCGCCTCTATCGACAACCTAGCGAACTAACCATAAAACAGGGACAGAAATTTAAAATGCGGCCATTGCCGATCGGTCTCCTCCCTTCAAGTCCTCCATAGTGGCAACCAAATAAAAATATACGCGAAAATGTTATCATTTCTGAAAACAAAATTTTATTTCGATAAAAAATGATTGGGCAAATGTATCCAAAGTGTCACCGTGATCATCAGCGGCATTTAACGCGATCATGTCACTACCCTGCTTGCTTCTGTCATTTACCAAGCCAGCAACATGCGCGAGACGAGCTGAAACCGGGACTGTGACTGAGCGTCGCACTTTGAACAGCTGTAACTTGGATATCTTCAAAGTTATTTTAAAATTTTTTTCAAGGACCTTTATAAAAAATTTAAAATTTTTTATATACAGAAAAATGGATCGAACTTACTTTTTGCCAACTGAAAGAATTATTACCGTTTATATTTTTCATATATCTCCTTGGGTCAATTACCTATCTAATAATTTATTTATCTTAGTTATTACTCGGTTAAATAGCTATTTACCGAACAAGTGCGTAAAGTGATACTTTTCCGCACGCGTCAGCCGCCGAGTAAGGACAAGACGCTTTCCGCACGTGTTGGGTACAATGTTTTTTCTACGAGCGTGAGGAAAATTATCTAGTTTTGATATTTTGTTTTAAATATTTGATTTCAGTATAGAGGTCAAAGTGAAAATGCAATTAAAAATTCATACTTATATTATTTTCATTTGTTATTAACAATATTAATGGTAAAAGACAGTTACTTGCATTTGTTAAATTTATGGCTGCTGGTTGCTGCGATTTAGAAGTGGTATCCTGATTTTGGAGGATCCCATGTGCATCTTGTTTCGTAAAGACTCGTCCACATATCCTTCAGCAAGTCTTGTGGACTGCCATCCACCATGGCGCTTAAGATTTGTTATATCTACTCGACAGTCTACTAACGGAGTGGCCAAAAACCGCCTAAAACAATGGCCAGTGTAGAGCTTGGGATTTGGCAGTTTCAGGTATCCAGCCACGTCGGTGGGCATCTTGTCCATTTTCTTAATACCAATATATTGGACAGAACATTTTGCATTTCGGTGATTTAAGAAAAATCTATGGAGCGTATTTGTGGACGCAGTAATGCTCATTTTTCTATTAAGGTTAAATTTCTTTCCCCGCTTACTACAAACCTTCTGCGTTGATGGGTTTTATTATCAGGAACCGTAATATGCATTTAGGATTCTTTGTCTTCAATGTTATCTAGGGTCAAATAAGTTAACATTTTATGGCGGCAGGCGCCTGCTACCCCAGTTAATGTGACAACTTTAGTCAAAAGGTATACGTCATCTGGAGCTATTGTATTTTTATGCATCGGTTACGCCGTATAGGTTTGTCTCGCCTCGTTTTCAGGTTGTTTCCTGGGGGTGTTTGCTTGGGTTTGTTTGGGTTTGATGATTTACTTGATTGCCTTGTGTCTCGTCCGGGCTAGCTTGTTCCTTGAGTCTCGTAGCTTGTGGTCTGGTTTAACGTTGTTCTTTTGTTGTGACCCTGAATTTCGATTAATTCGCCTCCCTATGTATAGACGATCGCTCTTAATCTGTTTATGCTAATTTATTGGTTCTACTTACATTTTTTCTTTCTTGGAAGTGCTTTGTTTACATTTTCTCTCGACATTGGATTGAATTTAATTCTTATGTTTTTCACTCCCGCTGTGTCCTGGATTCCGCCCTTGCTCTTTAACATTCTGCATTTAAATGGCATTCGTTTTCCCAGATATTGTTTCTTAAATTCTATAATTAATTTAATTAATATAATTCTTATATTGACAGGTTCGATTTTGTACTGACAGCTGTCAGTGTTTTCCAGTGTTGCCAATCCGGAGGTTCAAAATTTTTCCTGGTAGCCTTTAGGCATTTTCACGTGGTATGGTATGGTTTGGTGTTGCGAATTGTTTTTAGTCGCGGATTTGTAGCTGTCTTCACGACTTTCATTGGGGTTATCGGCGTAGGACGGAAATTCTGTTACCATAATTTTGTTAACATAAGCCGGTGGGGGGATGGGGAGTGACCTTTTGTTCATGCGAGAAAAAGACCTGGCATTTCAAGTTTGGCTTTCGACGAAGTCGTTGCGGTCTCGAGTTTTGGCCATTTTAGGGCCCAAGTATTTTTGGCTTAATTACGAGACCGCGATTAAATTCTCTTGGTAAATTTTTGCCTGCTAGATACAGGGTTCTGTTTGTGACTTCGGTCGACACCATCGAGAAAGTCATCCCCTGGTGCTGCATGTCTGTAGCTGCCCTTTTTGCTGGGATTTGTCTCATTGAATTTAGCATCTCGCGCCCTCTTGAAGAAGGGTTTTCCGGTGGGTGCTAAGGAGCCTCCCTATTTTCTTCCTGTGGGCGTTAACGAGCCTATGTTCTTCGGTAGGGGCTAACGAGCCATCCTATTTTTTTATTTTACTGGAGGGGACAAATTTCCTCAAAATCTTTTGTTAATGAGGACAGACTTCCTCACGAGGTTTTTTCTTATATGTAGCTTGTTCCTTGAGTCTCGTAGCTTGTGGTCTGGTTTAACGTTGTTCTTTTGTTGTGACCCTGAATTTCGATTAATTCGCCTCCCTATGTATAGACGATCGCTCTTAATCTGTTTATGCTAATTTATTGGTTCTACTTACATTTTTTCTTTCTTGGAAGTGCTTTGTTTACATTTTCTCTCGACATTGGATTGAATTTAATTCTTATGTTTTTCACTCCCGCTGTGTCCTGGATTCCGCCCTTGCTCTTTAACATTCTGCATTTAAATGGCATTCGTTTTCCCAGATATTGTTTCTTAAATTCTATAATTAATTTAATTAATATAATTCTTATATTGACAGGTTCGATTTTGTACTGACAGCTGTCAGTGTTTTCCAGTGTTGCCAATCCGGAGGTTCAAAATTTTTCCTGGTAGCCTTTAGGCATTTTCACGTGGTATGGTATGGTTTGGTGTTGCGAATTGTTTTTAGTCGCGGATTTGTAGCTGTCTTCACGACTTTCATTGGGGTTATCGGCGTAGGACGGAAATTCTGTTACCATAATTTTGTTAACATAAGCCGGTGGGGGGATGGGGAGTGACCTTTTGTTCATGCGAGAAAAAGACCTGGCATTTCAAGTTTGGCTTTCGACGAAGTCGTTGCGGTCTCGAGTTTTGGCCATTTTAGGGCCCAAGTATTTTTGGCTTAATTACGAGACCGCGATTAAATTCTCTTGGTAAATTTTTGCCTGCTAGATACAGGGTTCTGTTTGTGACTTCGGTCGACACCATCGAGAAAGTCATCCCCTGGTGCTGCATGTCTGTAGCTGCCCTTTTTGCTGGGATTTGTCTCATTGAATTTAGCATCTCGCGCCTTCTTGAAGAGGGGTTTTCCGGTGGGTGCTAAGGAGCCTCCCTATTTTCTTCCTGTGGGCGTTAACGAGCATATGTTCTTCGGTAGGGGCTAACGAGCCATCCTATTTTTTTATTTTACTGGAGGGGACAAATTTCCTCAAAATCTTTTGTTAATGAGGACAGACTTCCTCACGAGGTTTTTTCTTATGTGTAATTTGTTTATTTTGCCGGGGCAAAAAAATCGCCCAACATTTTTCTTTTTGTTAATAAAGTAAATATGAATGACTCCAACGAGTCCTTTTGCTCTTTCTGTACAGACATGTATGTTTTTTTATATCTGAATATACGTATATAGGGCTAATTGAGTTTATGTTGTTTCATTTAGCTCACTGCGCCTTACGTTTTGATTTTAAGTTATGAATAACAGGTTTGTTGTGCGTGGAGCATGTTCCTAGACCACCAAGACGACTTCCAGTTTGTATCGGTGTAAAAAACTGGTGGCGTCCAATAGAACCTATCCGGCTAACTGAGCTAAGGGCTAATTTGCACGCGCTTTGCTACAACTCCCTTTACTCAGACACCCTGTTTTTTCTGTTTTTCTCTAGTGTATATTTCTGAATTATTTTAATGATTTCTTTCAAGTTTTAAGAGGCAAGTACTTGGTCAAAGATACTAATTATAGTATCATTGACAGTTTATAACTAGACGCTTTTTCTTTAACAACGGTCGTCGCAATTTTTTGGCGCCCAACCTTTCCTGGAAAATGTTTTAAAAAATGCATTAAAATACATCATATATATTGTTGAATTCGTGCTTCAATAAGCTTTCATTTGACATACTACTTGCCCTTGAATTTTTTTTATTTCCCAATTTATCCGCTGAAATTAACCCCCAGAATCAAAATTGAACTTTTTATACTTAACGTCTATATTTGGGTCACCCCACTCTACCTCTGTGCCAAATTTCAAATTTTTACGCAGAATAGTTTCAGAGAAAATCGCCTGTGATAGACAGACGGATGAACGGCCACCGAAGTGGTTCCATAAGTGCTTCGTTTTGCTAATTTTAGCGCGGAACACTAATAATACAAATTTTTTAAGCTTACACAAGGAACGAAATTCTTAAAAAATTCTTGACAGTTATCATTATTGTCAAGGTTGCCCGGAGCCTTTGTCTTATTTTTCTTATAATTTTCATCCGACAGTAAATTTTTTGTAAAAGTCCCAATATGCTTTTGGAATGGGACAGTTACAGGTCCGTTGTATCACTGAGGCAAACAAAATTCGTTTGCTTCTACTTATGGAATTTATTGTAAGTACACAAAATGTGGGTTAAAACTAAACAATATTGCACAAAGTACGAGACACTACACTCTTCAAAATATTAGTTGTCAAACTAACAGAACCTTATTATTCGTACCTGCCAGCAACCTTGCGGCAACAATCCAAAATAAATTAGCAGCTGTCGGTACAAAATTCAGTTCAAAACAGAATCATTTAGTTTATTTCTGTTTTGAACGCAGATATGGACAGAATTTTACGAGTTCGTAAAGCAAATATCGACATTTATTATAATGACATGAATCTTCCACGTTGTTTCTCTTTTGAACTGAATAGTATTCATTATTTTAAATAATTTTACAGAAATATCTAATTTTTGACAAATTTAAAGTTATTGCCTTTTTGAACTGAGGTAGCGATGTGCTAAATTTGGCTGAGAAATTGACCATTGCTGTTCGCTTCTGTTTCAGTTGTGTCCGTTAGTAGAGCGGTTTATTTTGCCTTCTTTGAATCACACTTAAGATATGGTCTACCATTTTAGGGTGGTTGTTCACGGACATTTTTTATTTACATTTTTCTTATTCAAAAGACGGCTGTGAGATGCATGTGCGGTGCTGGTTCTAGGGATTCATGCAGACCACTTTTTCAAAGACATGGAATTCTGACACTGACGTATTTATATATTTTGGCGTCTGCATGCTTAATTTTTAAGAGAAGGGAAGACTACAGGAGTGTAGTGTTAGCCTATAATACCAGAAATTTTAATAACCTGATTTTGCCAAGACCAAGGACCATCATTTACCGATATCTATTAAAAATATATCTAACCATATAAGATTTCAAAATAAACTTAAACAGCTCTTGTTGGGTAAAGCGTAATATGATTTGGACGGGTATTTATTGATAGGTTTTAATTTGCTGCGCCTATTTGTATTTGCTTGCATCTTTTTATGATAATTGTTTTATGTTATGTAAATGTGAGTTATAAGTTATAAGATTAAATGTGATAAATTTTGTTTTAAATCTGTGACTTATATGACTTTATGACTAATTTAGTTAGCAAGGGATACGTTTGTATGTGTATTTAATTGTATATTTTTTGTAATTTATATATATATATAATCTTTGTCAATAAGAATTTTTTTTGTTCTTCGACAATAAAGAACTTTTTTATTTGATTTTGATTTGATATTAATATTACGCACACGATAATCAAGTATCTGTCTGCAATTATGTTATTTTCCTTCTTGTAAACTCAGGTCCTAAATAGAGGAAATGAAGATTACAATATAGGATAAGACATTCCCTCCGGATATCGATAACCAGCGTCAAAAAAATATTAGGTCAGGTGTACTGAAGTGAAAAAGACAAATTGGATTTTTATGGTTGGCTATTAAATTTAGAAAATGATATTGACCGATGTGATCTTATTCAAGACAAAATATAGAAGAACGGTTAGACAAAGTAATTATCACTTATAATCTCCCTAGTGCTCGAATTATTTCCGGAAATTTTTCCGAAGGAACGCATTTTTTGAAAATTTTCCCGAGTCGCAGACGAGGGAAAATTTTCTAGAAAAATGCGTGACTGAGGAAGAATTTCCGGATATTAATTCAAGGACGCGGGGGATTCGGTAAGAAAATTTCACACCTAAAATTTATTTGAAAAAAAATTAAAAAATCTGACATGTTTCATTTTGAAACTTACTTTTGCAACAATGAAGTTGGCTGGTTCTTACATTTTGACGTTTATGCGGTGACGCATGTTTTTGTTAAACGTGACATAATTTTATGAATTGACGTGTTTTTCTTTTCAATCAAAAATATGGTTCGTTTTGGTAGTGAAAATTCTGAAAACATAAAGATAGAAGTGGCAAATTTAACTCCTCAAAATACAAAGAGGTCAAAATTGAGCGTATGGAGGCAGTTTCTGGTTTTTTGCAATGAAAGATTTTACAATGTTGAAGATCCAGCCTCATCTATAACGACTTTGGCATAAGTTTCCTCACCATTTAGTTAAACGAAATGCAAAAAATATAAGTGAAAATTATCCTTTTTATTTATTTTTACTACATGTCATTTACTAAAACAAAGGGAAAGCATAGTATAGTCTAGTTTAGGCTAGTTATGCCAGATAAAACAATTTTTAAAATCTAGGTAGATAGTAGATACCACAGTCAAGTAGGCTTAGGCTTGTGATGTCAAAATCGTCTCTGCTATACGTCACGTCGACAGTTATTTCTTAAACGTGCCTCTTTAGTTCACAATAATTAAATCATGGCAGTAAACAATCAAGAAACTAAGTTTAAGCCCTACGGTGTTTGTAAATCTTGCTCTGAAATAGGGGACATTAATATGTCTCAAAAATTTAAAGTATTTGCAATGTTTAATGGAAAAAACTGAATTAAATCCCCATGAAGAAAACCTTTTCTCAGCTATCCAGAAGATTTTGGAGGAAGATATCCCATCCTTTTTAAGAAAAACCAGAATTCAGCAGAACAAAATTGCATGCAAATATTACATCTATTATATTAAACATAGACATCTGATAGAAGTGGAAAGGGAAGATAACCATTATCCTTGTTATTCTCCATTACGAAGAGAAGAGTTCCAACCAGAATTCCAAAAATATTTAGCCTTAATTAAAGAAATATTTGGTAAATAAACATTTGTATTTATTTAGTATTATAAAATGAATAAAAACATTAAATACCAAAATTTGATCCTGAATACTAATTTTCGGATCATATGATAGCTGTCAAGAAAAAATTTCCACTTATTAATTTTGTTCGCCTAGCTTGGCAGGAGGAGAAAAATTTCCGAAAAATTTGAAGGTTGTCATTGGTAACTGTCGAAATGAAAGTGTGAGATTGGCTTAGAATGACAGGTGTGAAATTTTCTGTTCTAGATCAATAATGAAATTTTTTAATTTCTCAAAAGTTTGGGAGTTTACAGCATTATTCGTAACAGTACAGTAAAAAATTCTACCCGCTGATTTACTATATAGTTTTACGTTTTAAACTGGCCAAATTTGACTGTTTTGGAATTTAATTCAACAACCGTAAGAGACACGAGACAATTAAGCTTTGTACCAGAAATTAATTTAACTTGAGAGTAATGAAAAATGAATATAAAAAATTAAAGTAGAAATGTGTTCTAAGAATACAGATTAGTTTAAATCCTATTTTGACACGGAAGTAATTATATCCTGGTTGTTTCCGGATTATGTATACCGGGTGAGTCAAGGACTGCGCGGAGTAATTGTATGCGTTGAAGATAAGAGTTGTAGATAATAAGCTTTTGTGTTAAGGTATGGTTGGATATTCTGCACATTTTAAAGATATTTTGAATTATACAGGATGCGTTCCAAAAGTAGGGTATAATAAGGTTAGATTTTTTAAATGAGACACCATGCACTTGAATGGATTGTTGAATTCGACGTGTAATCTCATAACTTTTTCACTAGGTTTAATATATGAAAAAGTCATAGTTCTCAAGATAATTCTACTTGTAATGAAAATTTAGCAATTGCAAGCATCTCTTTGTTGTGAAAATACTACTTAAATTTTGACTCCAAACGATTCATAATTTGTATCCTGAGTAAATTCAGTCAAAGAAACATATCCTATATGAAATATTTGACATCTCATTTACAGAGTGTTTTATTTCTAGGTCCAAAGTCAGGAAATTTCTAATTAAAAAACGACACTTTTATCAAATGGAATTCCCTATATATTTTTCTGCCATCTTATAGCTGGTCAAAAACTCTTCACATTTTGTAAAAAATGTCCTATCCCTATCTGTAATAGTTTTTGAAAGATTTTGATTGACATTTTGAATACAATAGATAATGGGTACTTCCCTTTGCGTAGAGGTAAAAACCTGTAGGTAAAACTAACTAAATACAAATATACATATCTTTACATTTACACTAAAACGTAATGAAAACATTATTTTTGTAACTGTAACCCCCCAAAAAACAAATCAGCTTCTTCTTAATAAATATTCGAATACATGTTCTTCTTGTTCAATACATGGCAATTCTTCTAACGATTTTCCCGGACATTAAACAACATGCCTGGTATTATTTTTTGACATATATCCCTAATCCCATTCTCCATGTCCTGGCTTGTCGTAGGTGGTGGGACATTTACCCTAGACATATATCTTTTATGTAGCCGCACAGGAAAAAATCTAACGGGGTAAGGTCACAAGACCTTGGTGGCCATGCAACAAAACCCCCGCGGCCAAACCATCTTTGAGGATAGTGCTGATCCAAATATTCTCTGACTTCACGATACGAATGGGGGGGGGGGGGAATCACATATTTTGACGTTCATCAAAGTCTACTTCTGCCAATGGTCTTGGCAACTCCTGTTGCAAAAAAAATAAATAAGTAGGTCCGTTTAAATGTTCACTAAACAAATATGGCCCTATAATTATGTTGTGAAGAATGCCGCACCACAGATTAACCTACCAATGGTTTTGGTGTTGAATTTCATGGACCCAGTATGGGTACTCCGTTACATTATAATGCATATTGTGTCTATTGACAGCACCTTTATTTCTAAATGTAGCCTCATCTGAATACCTTATAGATTTAAAAAAAAATTAGTTTACTTCAATTTGGGCACAATTTGGGCACGTAACCACTGGCAGTAAGTTACGCGCCTTTGAGAATCTTCATCGTGAAGTTCCTGATCTAACTCAATATGGTACGGGTGGTATTTATACTTGCGCGTTGTTCGGTTTGCCGTTGAATGTGACGTATCACACAGTGAAGCAAATCATATCGATTAATTCATTTTTGGAAAAATTCATTCTGAGTAAGTAGTTTATAAAACCGATCTGATTTTTAATGTCATCCATTAACAGTATTTTCATTTGTTTTCCATCGCTTCTGAGATCCATTGACAAAAAATGCTATAACGAGCACAGAAAATCCCGAAAAATTAAAACATTTTCAAAACTATTAGAGATAGGGATAGGAGATTCTTTTCAAAATGCGAAGAGTTTTTGACAAGCTATAAGATGGCAGCAAAATATATACGGTGTTCCGTTTGATAAGTGATATTATTTAATTAGAAATCTTCTGACTTTGGACCTAGAAATTAGACACCGTGTAAATGAGATGTCAAATATTTCAGGGGGCGATCTGTTTTTTTGACTTAATTTACTCAGGATACAAATCATGAATCGCTTGGAGTCAAAATTTAAGTAATTTTTTCACAACAAAGAGATGCATGCAAATGCTAAATTTTCATTACAAGTCGAATTATCTTGATTATTTACCTCATCCATTATAAAAGCGGGTTGATTTTCACCTGACTATTCAGCGAAATTTTCACACCTGTCATTCTAAGCCAATCTCACACTTTCATTTCGACAGTTACCAATGACAACCTTCAAATTTTTCGGAAATTTTTCTTGACAGCTATCATATGATCCGAAAATCAGTATTCAGGATCAAATTTTGGTATTTAATGTTTTTATTCATTTTATAATACTAAATAAATACAAATGTTTATTTACCAAATATTTCTTTAATTAAGGCTAAATATTTTTGAAATTCTGGTTGGAACTCTTCTCTTCGTAATGGAGAATAACAAGGATAATGGTTATCTTCCCTTTCCACTTCTATCAGATGTCTATGTTTAATATAATAGATGTAATATTTGGATGCAATTTTGTTCTGCTGAATTCTGGTTTTTCCTAAAAAGGATGGGATATCTTCCTCCAAAATCTTCTGGATAGCTGAGAAAAGGTTTTCTTGATGGGGATTTAATTCAGTTTTTTCCATTAAACATTGCAAATACTTTAAATTTTTATGAGACATATTAATGTCCCCTATTTCAGAGCAAGATTTACAAACACCGTAGGGCTTAAAATTAATTTCTTGATTGTTTACTGCCATGATTTAATTATTGTGAACTAAAGAGGCACGTTTAAGAAATAACTGTCGACGTGACGTATAGCAGAGACGATTTTGACATGACAAGCCTAAGCCTACTTGACTGTGGTATCTACTATCTACCTAGATTTTAAAAATTGTTTTATCTGGCATAACTAGCCTAAACTGGACTATACTATGCTTTCCCTTTGTTTTAGTAAATGAAATGTAGCAAAAATAAATAAAAAGGATAATTTTCACTTATATTTTTTGCATTTCGTTTAACCAAACGGTGAGGAAACTTATGCCAAAGTCGTTATAGATGAGGCTGGATCTTCAACATTGTAAAATCTTCCATTGCAAAAAACCAGAAACTGCCTCCATACGCTCAATTTTGACCTCTTTGTATTTTGAGGAGTTAAATTTGCCAATTCTATCTTCATGTTTTCAGCATTTTCACTACCAAAACGAACCATATTTTTGATTGAAAAGAAAAACACGTCAATTCATAAAATTATGTCACGTTTAACAAAAACATGCGTCACCGCATAAACGTCAAAATGTAAGAACCAGCCAACTTCATTGTTACAAAAGTAAGTTTCAAAATGAAACATGTCAAATTTTTTAATTTTCTTTCAAATAAATTTTAGGTGTGAAATTTTCTTACCGAATCCCCCGCGTCCTTGAATTAATATCCGGAAATTCTTCCTCAGTCACGCAATTTTCTAGAAAATTTTCCCTCGTCTGCGACTCGGGAAAATTTTCAAAAAATGCGTTCCTTCGGAAAAATTTCCGGAAATAATTCGAGCACTAGGGAGATTATAAGTGATAATCTCCCGCTCTCCGGTGAAAATCACCCTTGTCAAAAGTGAAAATTTCCCCCGTCAGAACTGAAAATCGCCCTTGTCAACAGTTAAAATCACACGTCTGTAACAACAGGATTTTTATTGTCGTGGTGATGTTTGATGATTATCTAGATAACGAACAATGGCGTTTTTGGTTGTTACTATGGACAACAAATAAAATACAAACAAACGTCAAAGTGTCATTTCGAGATATCATTTAAACGTTTTACAAAAATGGAACGATTTGGAGATTTTTCTCGAGACCACAGCAGCGAAAATTGGCTCTGTTTCTTCAAACTCCAATCAGCATTCTGTTATACAGTATACCAATTGTGTGTTTAATTGCAATACATTAAATTGTGCAAAATAAATCGTTAGTTTTTTATTTGGTAAATAATCTTCAAAATACATTTCGGGATTGGGAAATAATCAGAAAATCATTTTCAGATTTTTTGCCATTAGGAAATCGCTCTCGGGCAAGCCCTCGAGCGATTTCCACGGCAAAAAATCTTCGGAATGATTTTCGATAATTTCCCCATCCCTTAATATATTACTACAGAAAACTAGGCCCTTTTCGTATATTAAACCACTGGTGAAAAAGTTATGAAATTACACTTAGAATTTAAAAATCCTTTCAAATACAGGGTATCCTGATTAAAACATCTAACTTTGTGACACCCTACTTTTTGAATGCATCCTGTATAATTCAAAATACTTTTAAAATGTGCAGAATATCCAATCATACTTTAACACAAAAGTTTATTATTGACAAATCTTATTTTCAAGGCATAAAATTTCTCTGTGCAATCGTTGACTCACCCGGTACATAGGCGTTCTTCGTTCAGTGCGACTTTTCCTTGAAAACCACCCAGTGGTGTAACGTATACCTTCTCATACTTTCCACCGAGTGGAGGGGTTCAGCCAACGATGGATAGGGCAAGGATCATAGATACACATCTGGGCCCATACTTGATTTGGCAGGGAGGGAGGGGAGCTTCCGATTTTGCGTTATGCCATTGACACCATCGATAACAAGCTATCTTTAAACTGCAAACTGATTTAGTGTTAAAAACTACTATACTACTTTGTCCTTTTCATGTTTGATTTTTTAAATTTGTAATATAGCTGCCGAAGTACAATAGTCAATTTGATCATCGAATTTTGTCGTCTGTGGTTAACTTCATGTAATAAATAAAAATATATTGTCACTTCGATCATCCTATCTTACTCTGACTACAAGTTTCAAGGTTGATATTTATTGTATTTAATTAAATTTGTAAAAATGATATCTACAATCTATTCTGCGTAAATGTTTACATTTTATTCTTATACAATTTACCACAATATATACTAGGTACAAATAAAATTCATTTTAATTTCAGTAAAACAATTAAAAAATATAGTGAATAAATATTATACAGCTACATAGCGGTCTATTATATCTGCAGAATTTGCTTTAATTGATAATAAAAAACATAGTTTCGATAGAACTACCTACTCTTAACATTAACTACTAACTTTAGTGTGTTTCAGTTTCACTAAAAATTAATTTAGTGTTGCGTCAGGCTCTATAATTACCCCATCAAAAACTTTACAAAATAATTTACTGCATTAGTCAGCAGGCAGCGTCTAAATTACAGTGGCAGTTTTTAATCCAATTATTTCAAAGATAAAATTACATTAAATACTTATTAAGTAAGTAAATAAAGGGGGGTGGGTCGATTTTTAAAAGTGTTAGAATTTCGATTTGGAATACTAAAAAATACAAAAAGTTTCCTTTTATATTAATAAAATAAAGTTTATATAAATAACTTTAATTAACTTACATCTTTCACCCTCTACATGTAGCTAAAGCTGGTTGTCGATCGATTTCTACATTTTCTTGAAAATTTCGAAATTTTGATTTGGTATATTGATAAATAGATTGCTCTTTTACTCATTATTTTTACTCAAATTGTTAAGATATATTTGAAAAAAGGTACCTACTTTCGAAATAGGGTTTCGAGAAAATTTCCTAAATTCGTTTTCGAAGAAGCTATTTTTCCAAAAAAAAAACGGCTCTCAAAAAAACCGTGTTGGGATATTTGTTTCCTTTAAAAAAGCATGTTTTCAGACACCATCTAAGATCATGCAAATCAAAAATGCCGAAAAGGCTTGTATTTTTTATATAACCTATTCGTATTATAGATCTGTTATTAATATGTTTGTGGTATAATTTATATATTATAGACCTTACATAGACGGCAAATGTTTGTTTTTGCTTATAATGTTTTGTAGAACATGCACGAATGGTTAATACTTATGTTACAATTTTTATTTTTATAAAATTTGCTATCGATATCCTTTTTGTACAAGGCTCTAGGGAGGCGCGCACCCCCTGCGCCCCCCCTAATGCCGCGCCAGATTTTGGGAATGTTTAGGATTCGGAAATATGAATATAACAAAAACCACTGACAACACAGTACAGTCATTAATTAAATGCAAGAAATCATCGTTTGACTAATAATTAACACTAACAAAAGTTCTAATAACGAATTAAACACAATCCTTAAAAGATTCCACGGTATTTTGTCACTACCCGCCCTATTAAAAACTGAGCTGAAACTATGAAAACTAATGTTTTTGTTACTTTTAACGTAAAATATCTGTAAAATTCACTTCCTGTAGGAAGGAATACACACTATACTTACACAACACTAATAAAATAGTAGGAATTGCAAATGAAAAACGTTCCACAAACTAATTAAATACAATTCATAAAATAATCCACAATATTTTTTACTATTAAAACTATTCAAAAACTGAAAACTAAAAATGTATTTACTAAAAAGCACAACTTTCTTAGGATACGTCCAGATTTAATAAACCTCTTCTATTTTCTTAGCTAAACCTGTTATTTGACATTCGTGACAAACTATAGCCAATCCATAATAACACTTCGGAATTTTTGTTGCATAAAGAAAATATTTCCCAAAAAGGTTTAAGATTGAGTACTAGTTTTCAATTAAGAACCCCTAGTTGATCAGTTAGGTTTTGGCAGGTTTTTGTCCTGCCATTGTTAATAAGTCGTCATTAGAAACGTATGAGTTATTCTAATATTTCACCGATTTTCTTGGTTTCCAACTGATTTTTATCTTGGAACGTGTTGTTAGAACGAATTTAGTGCTATTATGGTAGAAATTACGTACTCAAATTGCCCTTGTTTTTTATAAATTTGCAAAAAAACAAGCAAACTTCTAGTAAACAACTTAGCTGTTTTATTCTTACACTCGTTAGTTTAAAACTTTTGGCTGTCAAATTGGACCCATCTAGCGTTGGAAAATCTGGCCGTTATTGTAAAAAAATTCTTCTTCATTTTTGTTAGGCTTATAAATTCATTTAGCAAACAAGGTGAAAATTCCGACGATTGAAATTAATAACGTTTCGCTCTTATCGACCAATTTGCTAACTACCATGATCGGTAATGTTGTCATTTTGTAAGTAATAAAAGCCTGATGCTTTTACTGTTTTTATGTGATGTGGTCAAATTTTAAAGCGTCGCTGACTGCAAAACTTTCACGAAGTTTATGTTTTGAACTCGGTTTTGGATTGACTTTTCTCAAAAATGTTAAGAGGGATAGGATATTATACAGAAAGTGTGCCAAAAAATTTGCAAAAATACATCCTGTACTTCACAGGTACATTTTTAAATAAGTAGGAAAGTAATTTCGTATTTCATGTAAGAAATTTTTTAAAGTAAAGCGCGTTTGGCAATTATAAATTGTTGATAGGTTATTGTTGAATAATTCTAGGTTAATTTATTTATTTTTTGCGAAACAAATTAAAAGCATAATGTTCCCATTAAAAATAATTGTGGCAAGGTCCCAGCAGCGGGCGCGCGTATGGTCTGGTTTTCGGAATCCCGTCCTGTGTAATGTGCGCACTCACATAAAGAAGTCGCTTATTTAGTCCTTCATAATTTCTTTTTCCGATACCGTCCGCTTCCGGCGGGATAAGTTTGCTTCAACCTTAACACGTGTAAGAATTCAAATTTGGATGTACGTATCTACATTAACACTTATTAAAATAACTATGGAACAACTTTAGGTATACAACTATTTTTAGAGATGGATCATTCTCGAGAATATTTCTGGGAAATATTCTCCGAGAACAATGATAGTTTATCGGAAATTGTGGAGAATCTATTTTATATGTTGGACTGCATAATCTGAAAGTACATATTTTTTTTCCAAAAGTAATTTTAAAAATAATTTTATCTGTATAAAATAAAGAGGTGTAGAGCTGGAACATTCTCGAGAATGAGAATTTTATGTTTTGTTTGACTGCATAAATTGGAAGAACATATTTTTTTAAACAAAGTAGTTTTTACATTTTTATCTGAAACACTGCACAATACCTAATTTAGAAAATATTTAAATTGTAAATTAACGTGATTACGCATCTTAGTCAAAATAACGACACATTTTTATTTCCATTATTTTCGAGTAACTTTATTTATGAATAACACACAACTTAGAAACGCATTGTATAAAGGAAGATGTCTAAAGAAGTTGTTTAAAACAACACAAACAGGAAATAAAGATAAAGATGCTTCAGCTCCATCTATGATAAAATAGCGGCATTAAAATAAATTACCTTAAATTTTCGTAAATTATCTCATAAATTCTCCGAGAATATGAATTTGCCCGAGAACATTCTCGTTCTTGGAAATATTCTCGGTAATTTTCCAGTTATTTATATTTTTTTCTAAAATCATAAATTCTCGAGAATTTATGCTGGGAAACATTCTCGGTAATTTACCGTTCTCCGGAAATATTCCAGAACATTCTCATGTTACATCTCTAACTATTTCAAATAATCTACTGACAATAGAAAGTCAATAGACCATATTAAAAATTTAGCCTGGCTTTGACCGAAGAATCACTGGTAAAATTTTGTCGGCAGAGTTTTGTAATACCAGGTATAATACAGTTTTCTCTTGTGACCTTATTATATTAAGCAGGTAAAAAATTTAAATCGTAACCTTTATAATATAATTTATAATATAATATATCATAATTTATAATTTGGTCTTATTTTCGAAATTAATTTAAATAAGTTATTTCTTTCTTAATAATACACAGTAACTAATAAAATTATACAAAGAAATTTAAATTGCAACAGTTATTACACCAAACAAATAAAATAAATAATAATTATGAACATTGAGTCAGTTTTCAATATAAATATAAATTTGATATTTATATAGTAATTAACGAAGTCTGTATTTTCTAGCAACATTTATGAAAGGTAACCAATGCAAAATTCAAATAAATAATTTATAACATGTTTAATATCAAAGATTTGATAATTAAGCTTTGTAAACCTAACAGTTCATATGTTAATATTAGTATTAATAATAATAATTAACAAACATGGTAGCAAAATTCAAAACAGTATTTAAAGTGTTTCAGTTAATTAAAAGGAATATTGACAAACAATAATAAAAAATATCATTATAATTAAGTTTTTATATGACACAAAAATAGTATTTTGGTACACAACAGTTTTCGGAACGCCACAATTTTAAAATATAGATAATGTAATATGACTTTTATTTTTAGATTTTTGGAATAGATATTTTATCGTTTAATCTAATGTAATGTTATAAATAACAAAATAATAATATCAAATTTTCTTTTACTGGAATTCTTTTACAATATAATATAAATAAATATTCTCTCCTTTTAATCGACAAAAGTGTATAACGATTTCACGTCGATGCTTACCAATTTTAATTACTTTTCGATTTTTAATCTTCTTAATTATACTAACAATTTTCATGTATACGAAAAATTCTTTTCGTAGCTGAATAAATATACAATCTATACAGAAAAATTTTGAGCATACTAGAAAACTTATAAGAAAATGAAACAAAATATCTAAAATAACAATTACATACACAACAAACCTTTAATTATGATTTTTAGCCCAATATCAACAAAATATTGCTACTTATTGCACGTAAAAACATATAATTTTAAAAGTATGAGATGTTTTCTAACTGTCAATAAAAGTCGACATTTTTTTTATTATTGTTAATGTAGAAAGTTTGACATTTTTTGACTGCAGTTTATTTTTATTTCGTAACGCACGAAATATTTCGTGCACTAGGGTGAAAACATTTCGTGCACTTCTCACATCACCCACAAAAACTCAAAAATTATAAACAAACTAAATATCAAATTTATTAAATAAATAAACACTGGTTCTAGTTCATTGTGCAGTTGCTTAGTACACCCACTGCATGACTCAATATTGATGAAGTTAAGCCGCTTCTCGATTGGTCGTCTGCGATATCAACCATTTTTGAAGAAGACGGAATATCATTTGACTTCGGATCAGCCCCTTTAAAATCTAATATTTTATTTTCTACCGAATCTTCAATGTATCCTTCTACGACGGTTGTATACTTCTATCCTCCTGATGTTACATATGTCTGCCCCTGCATTAGAAGGAAAGAAGCTGAGGTTCTGCGTAAACAATGCCCAGTATAACTTTCAGCATTTGGCCAATTAAGCTATTTGGCGATTAAACTAGGCATCTCTCTTATTTTATTTATCCCAACAACTTGATTGATGCACTTTCCCTTCAGATATTTAATAAAAAAATCGTCTTGAAGAAACGCGCGTTGGGCGAAGTATAATAGGTATATTTTCGGTACAGTTCAATGTAATCTATATTTGAAATAGTAAAAGTGCGTTGCATATCTGTTTTCGTATTAGGTAGTTTCACAATAATTAAAATCGATCCTACATCTTCTATATCACATTCTATTCATCACGAAAATAAGCCCCAGAAATACCCATAATCAAAGCAATCTGAAACAGAAAGTAAAATAAATAGTTCCTAGTCACAAAACGGGTTATTTGCTCTTTTGTTAAAATTTCTGACTTCTTATGGCGATATCCAACTGATTCTTTCTTCAAATATGGAATAGGTTTCTTAAATTACGTTATATCTATATTTTCTGTAACATTCAGTGTAGTTTTTAACATCCAATATATGGAACACAGTGTAGAAGACTTCACTCCTTTTGATTTTTCTTCGATATACGGTAGGTGTCTTTACCGCATTTGCGTGATTTACCAAACTCGCTTTCGGCTCGTATTGTTAAACATCACGCACATGCGGTAAAGACGTACCTACCGTACTTGTATTGTTATATATTATTATACGAAAAAGAACTTTTAGGAGCGCAATAATGAAATGGCAACTAAAATTGTCAAGAAATATAATTATATCCATGGTAACTAAATCTACACTCACTTGTATTCTCATGCTGATATGAAACTTTAATTTTAAATTGAAACAATTTAGCCCTTTTTATGGTTTTAAAAAAAGAGTTATAAGGAATATATTGAGTGAAACTCCTGCGCGAAATACCCTTGGTACTCTCGAATATTGAATGATTAAAAATTGTTGTTCCCCAACACCAACGTACTATTTCGTGCCCTAGTAACACAAATAACTATTCTTACATAGGAGCAATAAAAAGAACGTTGGCAGATTTTAGGAAATAATTGATAATAAATGAATTTATAGTTTCTAGTGGTATCGGTACAAACATGCAAATATGTCAAAAGTTATATACTTAGGTATTATTTTTGCATGTCTCCCAAAAACATGGACATTTTTTTGTCCAATTTACCGAACAACTGCAATTGGTTCCCTAAACGAAAGTGTTGATATTTTTAGGAAGCCGTTACGGGCAATATTGCATTTTCATATTCGAAAGAGGGGGTCAAAAACCCATAACCGCCGGATTAAAGCTCTGCCTTTCATTGGGTGAAACAAAAGAGCATCAAAAACAATCCGTATTACTTTCACTAGAAAATAGATCAAATTAGCAATTTCTAAAGATTTCTAGTTCTTTATTTTTAGTTTCCAAAATGTTCTTGAAGGTGTAGATACCGGCCTTCTTTCTGGTGGCTGATGCCTGCTGCCAAGGTTAATAATATGGATACGTGGACATAATAGCCATTATTGCCATGTTAACCGATTTACTGAACAGAAAGTAGGGGAGACCGGTGACAATTGTAACAAGTGTCAATTGTAACATTCGGTATACGTCCGCCCTCTGCCGGATTATCGCGAACCGAGTTACTCATGTTCAACGGTTGTTGACAGATCTTTCTTTAGAGTGTTAGTTGCTTTAAGAATTCTGATGAATACTGTTGTTACGATCTGAAACGTGACTTTCAAGACGAAAAGTAAGTATTTATTTTTATTTTCTTTTGTAAATAATTTCTTAACCATATTTTCAATACATATTTAAAATATACCACTGAAATATGGATTATATTGACTATATAATCTTATAATAAGAACACTTTAGGAGTTAGATTAAATAGTTTAATAATGTAAACAAATCATATATATCCTTTGGTGTCAATTGTAACATGAATAAAAGTGACGATTGTAACATGTTACAAGTGAAACCAATGTAAAAAGTGTGTATCATCATAATGTATTTCTTTATAGAACGCTTTACAATATGAAACCAAACATTTGTGGAGACCTCATACCGTGCAAACGGAAGAAAAAATATTCGTATATTAACTTAAAATTAATAATTTGTAAATTTTTCCCATAAGAGTAAGCCAAAAATTTTGAGTTAAAACAGTCTTCTTCCGCACGAACGATATACTTAACTCAGGTGAAGAGTAAGGTGTTTTAGTAATGTTAACATACCTACGTTTCTTATCTAACATTTTAAAAGAATATTTTGCTTTGCATTTGTATATTTTCAAATATTGTTATTTATATTTTAATAGAAGTTACTAATACAGATTGTTACGAATTTGTCGTTTTTTTTTTTGGTATATTTTTGTCGACTTTAACAACAGAAAAAAACTAGTTTTTTATTTGTGTTACTCTTTGTTTATTTTTTAATGTTATTACTACTGTTACTACTGACACCTGTGTCCGTTACAATTGCCACCAGTCGGGTGTCAATTGAAACACTTGTCATTGACTTGAATTATATGTTCTAAATAAGAAATTAGATATCTTTTCTACATTCTGAATTTATTAGGTTACTTACAAAGCTCGGGGACATCCTCAAAAAAAAATCAATAAATTAGAACTGACAGGTAAGGTTGTAAAAAATCACATGTGTTTTTTGTTACAATTGTCACCGGTCTCCCCTAATATTTGCCTTGTCGGGCCGTCGCGTCGGAAGCTTTCCGCTCTCCAAATAAGAAGCAGATGCAACATATCGGAAATTTAAAAATGTCCCGAGATTATAATCTTTTCCGAAAACTCATTTTATTTGTCAACTGTACGTTACTTCCCTAACACACACTTGTGTTAGAAAAATATCACACTGCTTGATTCTTGTAGCTTAGCAGTGGAATGGGCAAATTGAAAATCAGTAGGCTGTAGAATAAAGGATTCTGACAAATTGCTTGGAAAATTGAATGATAGACAGTTGGCGTATATTGCGTTTGTTATTATTTATCAAGATAAATGCCACTGAAAACAGAATATTAAAAAAAATATTTCGAAAGGGGTTTTTAAAGTATTTAAGTGTAAAAAAGGTGCTGGCAGTGAGATACATTACCGAGTGTCGTAATGCATCCTTCAATTTGTTACCTCAAAAATCGCAACAGAGGGATAAGATATGTTACAAGCAATTTGTTAAAAAGGTGTTTTTTTTGGGTCTTAAGTTGGACAAAACTCGGTGTGTATGATTTACTGCCATGCTGGTTGGGTAATATATATACTATTAAAATATTGATATTAAAAAAATTATAGACAAAGCATTTCATTCATAAAATCGTTTGGAGCCAAATCATTCATCCGTTAAAAACATGCTATGGATGCGACTAAGAGAGGTAGACACAGTGGAAAACATAGCAACTCTGTCCAACATTCCTGGCGGCTGCCTCTTCCACCACACACCAGTGGCGTGCCTAGTTGTAATAAATTTTGTTTACTCTAATATTACTAATATATAGATATATGTAAAACTACACCAATGGATTCGATACAAGTGAATACAACCTCACTTACTTGTGAAAAGGAACTTATCGGTTTAAATAGTCCAATTTTTGGAAAACTTGACACTTCCGCACCATATTTAAATGTTTTTTCGCAAACTAATGTCAGCTTCTTTAAAGAAAAACACTTAAACGCTTCTCGCAAATACAAAATATCACAATTCCACTGTCGAACAATGTAGCAAATGTCAACCAATTTTATGAATGGTCGCTTGTGTCACTTTTCAATTCATAGAAAAACTGGTAGTAAACCGTCAAATAGCGTTGTCACTTTTACTTAATAATTTATCAGAGTGAGAAGGGAATAAAAGTTTATTCAGCTATGATGCATAAAATAGAACAAAATGTGAGTATTACTTTTTTTATTACTTAATACTTATTTATGGTAATTTTATTAAATGAAAATATAGTCAAACAAATGTCGTGTTGGATGGCATCAATCACGACATTTTGTACCTACACTCGGGCAACCGTTTGCAGTTGACCAGTCAATACAGTCCACCAGTTTTTTAATGACTGCTTTGAATAGTAAACAACTTTGTCTTTAGTTTTTTTTAAAGTCTATGTATTAAAACCTCAGGTTTAAACAAAAGCACCACAACTGTCGAAATTCACTGTAACCCTGAAAAACTTCTGAAATTTTAAATTGGCTTTAATAAAAAGAAAATGCTATAGGGTGTGAGCATCGTAAGAACCTTCTTTTTCTTATGTCGGATCATTTAATAGGTAATCTAACAGATAAGTTTTAAGCCGTACAATATTTAATTACAGTAGGTAACCAGTTTTGTTTTTAACCAAGACATATAAGCAAGAAAAAAACTTCACACGTGGTAAATCCTTCTCAACATGATTTAAATTAGTAACAGAGACGGAAGAGAAACTAGGGTAAATTTTCAGGTATAATGAAGCGCAAATATTATTACTGTGATATACGCCGTTAGTTCAGTACATAATACTAACTGTAGCTCCACCATTTTATACCGATTTAACCTAAATTTAATTCCGTTATTGTTTTACATCCAGTTGCACAAACAATTTAATCAAGAATTAATTGGACGCTTGTAGTGTGACAGCATTCATATAATATCATTGTCAAAGGTGAGTCTAAACATCAATTTAATTTACTACTTGATTAAATATTTTCAGCAGCAATATATTATTGAATTATTTTTAAAACTGATCATATTACAGTTGTTTTCAACACCGATTTTGTGGTTCAGAGATTTATAATACTTACATACATGTAACGTACACACTATTACCATTAAACAAACTGGAACAAACCCCTGTAGTATTTCCAATCCGTAAAATCTAACAGCTAAGATGAGCTTATCTTTCCCTGTCATTCAAATGAACATACTTTTTTAAAACCGTATATCTGTACTAAATTTCTCCACTTTCCCTCCGCCCAAAATTGTGCTCTCGGTACACTTCCACTTTACTTTATACCATGCAGTAATGACTGGGGTTACTGATTAAAAAAGGTGTTTATAACTAACAAAATATTTAGAAGTTATAGCTGTGTTTTTCTAATTGGTTGCATGAAACAGAAGAAACTAAGAGACCAAATTTAAAAAATAATATATTTGTATAACCTTAGAGCAGCAATTGGTTTAAAAAAAATAGGACCAAAGATAATAAAAAAAATCATTCAGGTGCTGTAAACCATACCCTTGATTTATCATAATTTGTATGTAGATGTAACATACTAATTAGTTATTCTAACGAAATCTTTCAAATATCCATTCTAATTAACTAGGATTGTAATTAATAACTTTTTTTAAACAACTGTTACTTTAGTCTTAGCCTCCTACATAAATTCAGTGTCGATAGTCGGTGTAAAAAATATTATGAGAAGATCCTATTAATTGTGGAAATTTTGTCAAGGATTTCACAAATTTCAGTGTATGTTATGGTTTCCAATATGAGCTTATAAGTAATTGTTTTGAGTATGTAAGTGTAATAAATCAAGGGTTGACATCAAGCTGACATGTTTGCATATTTGATTATTGTAAGCTCATATTCATGAGTAAACAGTAGGGCAACGTAAAATCTTAAATTTTGTAGGAACACTGGTTAACGAAATAATTGTATTGCAAATATATTTATGTGGTTCAAGTTCATTAGTATCAGAAAGCCTTCACTGAACCGAATTTAAATATACAGCTGCAAAATTTTGACGAGATGGTTATCGGTTTGTTGATTTGAATCAAAAATTATGTAAGGATGGTTAGTGTGATAAGAACATATCGTAGGGTTTTATCTAAGGTAAAATAAATTTTGTTGAGAAAGAATACATTTTTTTTAAATTTACGCGGCATTTGTGCTCCTTGGTAAAATGTGACTTATGGTATAAGAAGTTGAATCGATTCCTTCAGAAATGAGCTAACTAATATTTAATACTTTCGTAAAAAATTAATAAAAACCTATTATTTTCTTCCTTTTTGAAATATGTTAAGAATAGGTTCTTTTTGAACTAAACAGGGAGTTTACGTGGTTTTTACCTATGGTGTGGTTGAATAACAAAAAACATCAAAATAACCAAAAATCTGAGTATCTCTTTAAAATATTCGATTTACTTACAATAGAGGCGTTTCTCGATAAGTATCATTTGTCGTGTTAATTCCGAAATTTCGTAGTTAACTGGTATCTTAATGGTGAATTTTCCAACCGCATCCCAAGAGTTCGATAAAGAAGCCTGATAGGCCAATTTGTGCTAGAAGAAACGACCGAACAGAGTCAAGTGAGTCATTAAGGCTTTTTTATTCGACGTTGTGTGTAAATATTAATCTTTTTTTTAAATTACGTTCCATCACCTTTTTTTGGTATAATATAATTATACTAATTAAAAAATTAAATTAGAAACAAGTTAAATCTGATAATTAATAAAATGCAGCCATATTTTAAGAACATTAATCAGCGGAGATTAGTGCCTAATTATAAAAGGACGTCATTATCGACATTTTAGCATTAAAATTTAGATCTTTAACAGGAGTCCAGTTTGTTTTAAATTATAATTCATTTTTATATATTTTACCTAATAAATTAACAAAACTTTAAAAGGGGGTCAGTATTTCCCTTATATTACTTCCTGGCATTCAAAAACTTTTTTAAGATTCTTAACGAATAAAGTTAACATCTACCATCTACAAACCAACATTCCTTTGTGTTGAAGTTATTTTAAATTTTAGAAATGTCTTAAATTGTTTCTTTTACTTTTAAAATTAGCATCCACGTAACTTTAAAAGCTGTTTTATAAACTCTTAAAATATTAAAAATATTTCTTCTAGGTTTACCCTGAAGCGTTTATTAAAGTCTACTTTTGTTGTTCATTTTTAAAGTTTACAAGTTATAATACTTATATAACTCGTTCGTATTTTTCTTTATTTGGCGAGTAGTAAAATATTTATTTTACAACCTACTAGTAAGTGAGTTTTATAATATGACCCATATCAAATGTAAGAATGACACAATAATTCGGAAACTGTGTATTAATACGAATCAATGGACTTAAAAAAATTAAAGATAAGATTCGTGCACACCCATGCACTGTTCTGATTAAAAAATTTTAAAATTTTCCTTATAAAACAGACACGTTAAAATAAAATAATATACAGGAATGCATTTTAAAAGTTGATTCAATTCTAGAATTTTAACGGCTGTTAAAATGCCAACGATAAATTTTTTAAAGTCTAACTTTACTTATGCTTTATTATAAACTTGAGCAAACCTGAACAACACATTAAGAATTAGGATATATAATCTATTTAAAGATGATTTGAGCAAGATTTAGAAAAGGAAATACAATACTTGAAAATATTTTACCGCTAGTTTACAATCTGTTATTTTGTCATCCTCAAGGGATCACAAAATATTCTAATAGCACAAAATGTCTATATAGAAAAAGAACTCGGCGGCATTTCAAAGGAATAGCTTATTTTTGTTTATTTAGTATTTTTATACTTTATCTCTTTCATATAAAGATAAACATTCTTTTGTTGATTTGTACACTTCATAAGACTAAAATTATATAAAAGTTCTGAGAAAAGCTCTTTTCCAAACGTTAAAGATATGAATAAATTTAAGACATATATACTCTTACCAAGTCTAACAATTAGATTTTATTTTATTATGTCATTCTGTTGAAACAATCATTTTTATGGCTCTGGTTGTAACCAAATGGCCAGCGTCTTTCTGCATTATTACAATATAGTATTAAATATATACACACATACATAATATACTTTTTAACAATCACAGAACATCCATGGTCGAAGCGGAATTCAAACCAGCGATCTCTCGGTTGCGCCTTACCAACTCGGCCGCAGAAAACACCCTATTTTTAGAATTAAGCTTATAAATATATATTGTACAATAATTGTAGCAAGGCAATACCGACTTAGAAAATCATAATATTAATGGAATAAAAAGAACATTGTTAAATTCTCTTTCAAGTATATTGGGTGGCCACGATGAACTTGTAGTTGTGTGAATAACCATTTGGATATTTGAACATTGTGTCATGAATACCCATCAATTATTATTTTAGATCAAAATTATTTTTTATTAAAAATAAGTTTAATTTCAAAATCTCAATGTAATAAATATACAGTCTAGACTGTATGTATTCCTCACTTTCCGCGACATGTAAATGAAATAAGGTAATATTTCCATGGTATTAAAATATTAACCGGATATACAATAATTCGACTTATCTGTGCCTATGCTTCTACTATAGTGTAATTTTCTGTATATTAAGGCAACAGATTTGTGATTTGAAATAATTGCTTATAATTTTTTTTAATGATTGGCCTATCATATATTACAGAATCGTGAGGTGCATGACAAATGGATTATCGTATACCATATAATTTGTATTAAAAAGTAAATTGGGCACACAGCATTTTTACTTATTTCTGCCCATAGTTCTACTATAGTAGATGTGCCTGTGTATTAGCATAATGGATGTATGATCTTAAATTAGATTTTAATAACCCTTATTCATTGACGGGGTATTATATATTATAGAATTGTCTGAGGTGACGACATAACAAATGGACTACCGTATACCATATAATTGTATTTAAAATAAATTGGATACACAGTAATTTGATTTATTTCTACCCATATTTTTACGTCTCTGTATATTATCACAATTGATTGATGATTTAAAAAAAATTTTAAACATTTTCTTTGAAATGACTATCAAGTATTACAGAATTGTTAAGGTGACTAATAACAAATGGATTATCATATACCATAGAGTATGTATTAAAAAATAAACCGGGCACACAGTAACTGAACTTAGTTTTTCCTATATTTCTACTATATTTGACGTCTTTGTAATTGCATAATAGACTTATGATTTTTAAATACATTTTGATCATTTCTTCTCATTGAATTGACTATCAGATCTTACAGAATTTTGTAAGCTAGTGACCAACACCATATGGATTATCGTGTAACATATAGTTAAGAGATCGTTGGAAATACTTTTTGTGAAAAATGAATACAAGAGAGATTAAAAATTACTCGTCTTCCAAAAGGAGTACCCTAACAAGCTAATACCTCAAATAATAAAATTGTAAAAAATGTGGTAAAAAATTGAAGGCTTATAAAAAATGATGAAAGGTTTATATGCTAGAATATTTGAATAAATATCCCACCCACCAATAACGTTAAAAATTATTTTCTAAATAAGCTACAATTTTTAACAGCCCATAAACAGTTACTCAGCAAAATATCACACACTAATCTTTAAAGCGTATTTTATAGTTATCGCTACTCTTATGTCGTTAAAATCGTTAGGGGGTATAAGTTAACAAGGAATGTCGATGCATTCTGTTGGTATTTTGATATTATTGGTCTAATGCTCTAATAAAAGTTGGTTTAGGGTATGCTTTGATATAATCTACACAACATTTAGACAACAATATAAAGTTATTTCGGAAAGATATGAAAAAATATTTTAATGACATGTTAATTTTTAGATTTATTTTATATTAAAGACTAAGAGGAACCACCTAATTTTTTTAACAAAAATTTCGAGTTCTTTTGTGTTGAACCGATACTTGTTACTAATATCATAGTCTGTCTGGCGAGCCCCGTTACGGGTCTATGGGGTGGTTAAGAATGTTTTAAACAAATGTGAAATTATTTTATTACTGACTTTATATATTATATAAAGGGTGAGTCGGGAGGAACGCACCAAATTCTAAGACGATATTCTACACGTTTTTTTTTGTCACCTATTCACCAACAAAGAGTGTTTATCATATTTTGAAAACGTTCATTTTGAAAACAAATAAAACTCGGATTACAGATTTTCGATTTTACTGACTTATATTTAGAACTTAGAATTTGGTGCGTTCCTTCCGACTCACCCTGTATATATGTAAGGAAAGTTGGTGAGCTTTCGGTATAACAGAGCAAATTTTTTCGGTTTAAGTTTTAATTTTCAGTTTCCATTTGATGCTCTCTAATTTTCTAAACAGGGTTTTTTATTCATACATAGTTATGCCTTTTTTGAGCTAACTAAAGGTTTTGTTTTCTCGTTGTTAAATCAGAAACATTACCGAAGTCTCCTTTGGGTTTTGACAGCCTATTTCACTCACCTTATTTTAAGCTACCCCAAATGACAAAAGGAAAACTTCAGGAATAAAAACCTAAAGTAGTTTATGCAGATGGGTTTTATTTACATTTTCCAGGTTTAGCCCAAATTTTATTTTAAAGGCAGCGCTAGGTAAATCTTCTTTATATCAAGACTTTGTTGATATAAAAGTAAAATATTCTGTTTTTTAGGGTGGTTTTTACAAATTGTAGTTTTTTTAAGTACTAGACTGCCTTAAATCAAGTGCGAAAGTGTTACATTATATGATTGTATCGTGATTAATATTATTTTTGTCGCTGTCAGTACAACCAAATTATATTTTAGTTTGCTCCCATATAAGGGAACACAAGCAAGTTTAAAAAATGGCGTGAACGTAATTCATATATTGTTTTCGCTTTTAACACCCTAAAAGGGTAAGTAATCCGGTCCCTATCATTAGTTAAAATTAGTTGGTAAATAAGAAAACATCATGCAGTTAGAGCTAAGGTAATTCAACGGACACTCCGTTGAGATTCTCCGTTAAGTTGAAGTCAACGGAACAAATTTAACGAGAGCGGTTGTCACCCTTTATGACAATTGTCACAGTTGCTCCGAAAAACTATCGGACCAATAGCGTACTGTAAAATTAAGGAAAGGGAAAGTAACTTTGATAATTTTCTAAAAAACTTACAACTAAATCCCAACAACTTGTGTCAACGGGTCCGTTAGCTCAACGGAAGTTACTATCATACGGCCGATTAACCGTTATTAGAATAGCGAAAAGTCAAACAGCAATTTGCAAAATTATTTAAAAATAAAACACCCCTATATGGCAAAATGTTAATAGGAAAAGTTGTTGCTAATTAAAAGTTATGTTGAAATATGAATACGTGATCTCTTATTTCAAAAATTTAAGAGTTCTTTGCTTTTTGTTTCTCCCCTGTATATCATTGGACTTCTCACCCTTAATTTTGGTTTTAGGTATGCACCAACTTGTCCTATTACTTACCTTTATTAGTTTTATTAGTAAAATAATTTCGCAATTATTGCAAACTTTGTAGATCACCCTTGGACGCTCAACGGGGCTTATCAGCCCGACTTTGATATTCATGACAAACCGACTTTATAACACAAAATTATGTAGGTTTCGACGTTTCTATCTCGACTATAGGTTATTAAAGGAAAACTAGTGCCCGAAACTAGTTTCAATTTATTGATTTATTTCTAAATGTAAATGGTTTGGTGGCGTACATAGGAATTTATTTTGGGGGGGGGGGGGAACAAAAAGTTGCTCCTAATTATACAGTGAGAATGCAAAGGTTGGAATACATTCGTTTAAAATGCAGGCATTTTTTTCTTAGAAAAATGCTCGGACACATCAAATTTTGATTATAGGTGCACATTGTTTAAACTAAACTTACTTAATGTATTGCCAAAAAATGTGACCCAAAAAGAAGATATCTTGTCGCACTTAATTTTGGTAATGGAAACTTCCATTTTATTTCTGAATTCTGCGTAAAATTTCAATCATATTTCATGAATCATACCCGATATCTAAATTAAACCGTTTTTGAAAGAAAGACGGACTGCCCCGTATATACGCCACTGCAGAAGCTTATATAAAATGCCACTAATTACTGAGAGATTTCTTCGTTAAATATATTGGTTTTATTTAAAACAGTATTTAGATCCTGCACAATTTCGAAGTAGCTTTTGATATGACTTGGCAGAGTTTTTGAAGTGTGTTATTAATTTTAGATTACCATTATTAATTACTCTGTGCAGGTTCTAAAAACGCTGGAAGAGAATGGGCCCCTCACACTTCTGCTAGACTTCCTTAACTTTATATACAAGACCGGAGAAATTCCTAAAGACAGGCCCAAATCAACATCGTGGCTTTACCAAAGAAAGCAAATTTTTCAAAGATTATAGGACAATTAACTTAATGAGCTGTTTCTGAAAATCGTTCATTCCAGAATATACGCCAAATGAGAAGAAAATATCGGCAAGTCTCAGTGTGGTTTTATAAATAGTTTGGGTACAAGGTAGGCATTATTCAGTATCCAGGTTCCCATATAATGATGTCGCGACGTAAACGTTGATGTATTTTGCTGTTTTGTGGACTATGAAAAGGCATTCGATACAGTGCAACATGAGAAATTAATGTCTATACTAAGCGGTATAGGCCTGGGCGGACGAAACATTAGAGTAATAGCCAATCTGTAATGAAATCAGATAGCTAGTATTAGTGTTAGTGGCCAGAGATCTGAAGAGGTACCTATTATAAGAGAAGTTCGGCAAGGTTGTGTGCTCTTCCCCCTTCTGTTGAATTTGCATACAGAGAAGATTTTCAGAAGCAGAGGGGAAGACAGAGCAACAACGTAAGATACGTTGATGACTCAGTCCTGTTGGCAACAGATAAAGACGATTTTCAAATACTCTTGTAAGCAATGACAGCTCACAGTCGACTACAGGGACTATGCCTAAAAAAAACGAAATGGATCAGCAGGAACCAAAATATAATAGACAACTTAACATATTTTAGGATAAATGGAGAAACAGTGGAGAGAGTACAAGCGTATACATACTTGGCCTGCTGGGTGAACGAAGAATCGGACCTGTCTCAGTAAATCAGGAGAAGAATAGGGCAAGCAAGAGCATCATTCAAGAAAATTAAAAAAGTGTTAACCAATAGAGCGCTAAGAATCCCACTAAGGGTACGCTTATTACGTTGTTATATTTTCAGCATTCTGTTCTATGGGATGGAGAGGCTTGGACCCTAACTAACTAATGTGCAAAACAATTCAGGCTTGCGAAATGTGGGCTTATCGCATAATTCTGAGAATGCCATGGGTGGACCCTGGACAGAGTGTCCAATGAAGCAGTTTTATAATGTTTAAGTAAATAAAAAGAGGTGCTTACCATCATAAAAAGAAGAAAGTTGGAGTACTTCTCCCATGTAATGAGAAATCAAAAATATGAGTGGCTTCATGTAATTATTCAGGAAAAAATAGAAGAAAGACGAGGTCCGGCACGTCGTAGGACATCCTGGCTAAAAAATCTCTGCCAGTGGTATAAAGTAAACGACGCTCTTTAGGTCTGCTGCGAACAAGGTGAAAAAAAAAACAAGAAGCAAAACTATCCAAACCAATTAAACAACAAAAGTATATTTGCATTTACAGAATTTTGGATTAATATTCCTGTTCGCGAAAAAATGGATAAATGTTTACCGTTTCACTGCCTATATTCCTTTATTTTTTCTATTTTGTCTTTATACTTTATACTGTTTTTAAAACTGGTCAAGTTGGTGCAAGACCAACAATTGATTTTTCTCTAGATTCTTAAAAACGATATAATCCTTATAATATAATCCTTTTTCATATATATATATATATATATATATATATATATATATATATATATATATATATATATATATATATATATATATATATATATATATATATAAGGTAATAAAGTGTTTTTCAATGAATATATAAATCTGAGCGCAGCTTGAATTTGAAGTAAAAAGTTTATTATTATTGGACTCACGTATTAGTGTAAGGTGTAGATTAACCTAAATGTAACTTAATTCCATTGTAATTAGTGGCGAATATCCTTAATTTTTGTACAGAATGTAAAATAAATCCCTTCTAAACCTTCATTAAATTTAAGCCGCTAGAAAAAACATTGAGGCGGTTTTAAGACAACCCTTTTTACTCCTAATTATTTACCGAGGAAAGTAAAGAACATTTTTCCGGCCTTTCACTTTTTGTTTATTTTACCTAAGAGGAGATTCTAGAGGTAAGATTGATTACAGCCAAGCAATTTCTAAATTTAAGCACAAATTTTGACGAACAAAACTGATATAATTTGCTTACTAAAGATTCAAATTAAGTTTAAAAAATGAAAAATGATGTTTTCTTAAAAGGTATAAATAATCGGCTCAATATCCAATATGACTTTTTTGTAGATATTAATTAAAGAAAATTTGGCATTTTGGTAATGACGCATTTATATGATTTAAAATACTATATTAAATTAAAAAATAAAAATAAATTATTTAGCTAAATTCTGCATATGGTTACAAGATCTTTGTTTTTTTAATAAACATATCGAATTTTTACAGGGTATCTACTTGTTAAAGAAAAAGTACAAAACTAAATTTCGAGGTTCTATATGCCTTTTTTTATGGGTCTATCGCGATCTTGGTTTCGTATTGTAAATCACCAAGAAACAAGAGTTAAAAAACCAAGATAGTAGAGATGTGGAAAACATTATGTTGGGCGAAAAATTCTGCGAGTACATCGATTGGCCGCATTACCTGTGGACATAACTGAACGTTTTAAAACAGACGAAGGGCTAAATACGCTTCGATTTTGGGGGGGATTGTGAAGATGATGTGTAACGTCCAAAGTTGGCTCCTTGGACAAGAAGGTTCAATGTTTGACCTGTAGGTAGATTCTATGTATGTGTGTTCGCAAATTTTCTGAACAACCATTTGATTGATCTGGATACAATCCTCCAGGAGGCCTTTTAGCACAATGAAATAGTAGTTTCATTAAACATTTTGAGTAGGCAACATTTTTTTTTTGGGTTGTGTAGAGGGGTCATTGTTCAGTGTAAATCTAAGTTTTCGGGATTGCAACACTCCCCATTTGGCCGTCATATTGAAAAGACGGGTGCAATCAGTTTTTTGGCAATGTAACCGTAAGTCGCACAAAAATTTGTTAAAATTTTCAAAAATTATTTACAACTTATATTTCGAACTTTTTTACGTAGCATTTTTAATACAAATTTTATGAGCTGGAAAAGACTAAAAATGAAGGCAAATAAATCTTTCGAGGCGATACAAATTTTTTATTTTTTATTTTAATGCAAAAACACATCAGTGCTTTTTTTTGTAGAGCATTCTCTGAAAATAGTTTGATCTGCCCATTTTTTTAATAGCAACAGGCGCAAAATAATGCTTTTGGAATTAAACGATTTTTGTTGCGTGTTTTAACGATGACAATTCAATTTCAGCACAAAAATAAAATTATTTAGTTTTATGATGTATTGTATTTAATTGCACGGAATAGGTTGCAAGCTAATAATTTTATTTTAACTAGGGCCAAATGTTAAACTTATAATTCCTTACGGTTGTCCTGTAAAATCCAACCGAATATAAAAAAGTATTTTTTGTCACCTGATAGAAGAATAAAGATTATTCTGTAATTATTTAAAGGCTGTTCTAATTGTTCTCTGTTCTCTTACTTTGTTATGGTGGGTTCAGTCGAAACATTAAACGAAGGACCTGTCGAACTTGGAAAAACATTATTATACATTCATGAGCCATACAATATTTAGAAGGTCAGCTAAGACTTGACGAAATAATTATTACAAAGTTATGCAAGTTACATACATTCATACATACATACAATATACATATAAATACATTCATTCATACATACATACAATATACATACAAATATATATAAATTAATAATGTTAATTTATTTTTTTTACGATTCTGTATAAAGCTTTTATTACAATTTTTCATCTCAAAGGTGACTTTTGTTACACTTTACACTTTTTAACGTACAGTTGCGGACGAAACATTCAGGACAATTTAGCATTTTCTGTCATATTTACAAAAATTGGTAAATCTGGCTTTTTTACCTTTATGGTCCCTTAGGTAAATAAATTGGTAAAAGATGTCATTTTTAAAAAAAATGGCCCATTTCGTCTAGCCTGTTCTGTAGATTTACTGCAAAATGCACATAAATCCATTCAATTCTAACTTTCATCCATTAAAAAAAATATTTAGTATATTTTGTTTAAAAATTTATTACAAACAGAACAAGACATAAAAATATGAGTAAATTAATATTTTATTGCAGCATTATTTTTTGCAGTATATAATTCCAAGCGTTTTGGCAGCATTTGAGCATGATGCGGATTACAGTTCAGGAGGTTTAAGATTTAATACTGTTTTAAATTAAGATCTTATAGTTGATCGGTTATGTTTTGATAGGATTTTGTCCTGTTAACAAGACGTCATTAGAAACTTATGAATTATTCTGATATTTCAGCGATTTGCTTGGTTTCCAAAAGATTTTCATCTTGGAACGAGTTGCTGTAATGAATTTAGTTCTATTATTGTCGAAAGTACGTACTAAAATTGCCCTTTTCTTTATAAATTTGCAAAAAAGCACAAAAATAAATTCATAGTATAAAACTTAGTTGTCTTATGTGTGTCCACATGTCCCTTTAAAACTTTTGGTTGTCAAATTAGACCGGACTAGCGTTGGCGAATTTGGCTGTAGGGTTTTACAATATTGCCACTGTTCGTCATATCTAAGAGTTTCTTCGTTCGTATTTGTCATGTATTGAAATATAAAACAAAGTTAACACAAATACCAAACGAATAACACTTAAGCAATTTTATGTAGAAAACAAAACAGACTCTACATGTTATACGGGCGTAAAAATATATTTTTAATAATATTTTAAATAGTTCTCCAACTATACCTGGGCCACAATTATTTTTTATTTATTAGAAAGTGTTACGTATAGTTTATTTTGAAAAATGTCCTAGTCTAGTATATTGGCAACATTGTTATGTCAGATATGTGAGAAGAAGAGCAAAGTTATACAATACCGCCACTCTTTGTGACACTGAAAGTTTCTCCGCCCTTATTTGTGATATATTAAAAACATGAGATAGCTACATTGTTGCAGACCAGGTAACAAAATGAATTTAACTGAATCAGCTAAAGTGTTGATATTGAATAAAATTATAATACTATTACCAAACGGATAACACATTAAAAAAAACATTACGAAGAAAATCTCCAAATTTTCTAGCCCTAGAAATAATATAAAAATCAATTTACACTTTAAATTTTTTCGATCATCATCATCATCATCATCATCATCTTAGATGAGGGACATCATCACGTTCCAGTAGTTGCTATTACGTGGCGACCGAAAAGTACTTTTTCTAAGAGCGTGCGCAAAGTTAAACTTTGCGCGTGGATTTGCGTGTGTGATTCTTTTCCGCTTAAATGAAATTACATAATCTACAATTAATTTGCAAAATATTAATAATTGTTCTTTTGTTATAAATATTAATAAGAAATAATCCAATTTTCTATTATTATTACTAGGTAAATTGTTGTTGTAGTTCTTTCAAGTTTCATTAAAGATTCTTCAAAAAAGAAATATTTTACCGCAAACCCGAGGTCCGTATCTTAATTTGTTTTTAAATAGCAATTGCCAGTAAGTGTCAAGTGTAAAACTAAAGCCTTGAAGTAAGATAATAACTAAAAATCGTGAAAAGAAAATTAAAAATTTATTTAAGTACCTTTATTTCTCTTATTACTTTAAAAGTTGTTCAAAGTGACCACCTTGAACTTCTTGACAGTGATAATGTCGATTTTGAAACTCTGCCAAGAAGTATCACCTGCCAGTCTCGAAAATGGGAGAAGTGAGTATACGCAGGGTGCCCCTGGATGGAGTTACTTATACCATAAATGGACTTAATTTTTAATTTTTCGATTAAAAATTATGCGTCATAAAAAAATGTCTTGTAAAAAAATGCGATTTATGTAAAAAAAATAGTTTTTGTATACATGGAGGTCAAAAAAATCAAAAATATAAACTTGATCTAAAATTAAACTACCTTTATTTTCCAATTTAAGAAAAAGGTTTCTTGAAAAAGTTGCTTAGAATTACTTTCTTAGTGATTATCCAAAGTTTTAGAAAAAAAATTTTTATTTTGGTAAAACTAAAAACTCGACTAAACTGCTATGTTAATTAAACTAAACGTTTTATTTACAAAGTTTTTATTCAACATGAAAGCCGCCAACTTCTACACACTTTTGTAGTACCAGACAGTTATCTTGGACTTGGTTACAGTATTCCTTACATTCGGAAAAAATTGAGGCATAAAAAATCGACTTAAACAAGCCTTTTTTATAAATCTTGGACTGTGACTAAGAAAGTAATTCTTAATATTTCCTAATAGCATTTTTCTTTAGGACGAAAATTAAAGGTAAAAAAGTAAATTTTTTACCACAAATCGTGTTTTTCTCTAGGCAATTTTTTTTTTATTAAGAATGACTTTTTGTCAAAAGTTAAAAACTAGGTCCATTTGTGGTATAGGTAACCCTATCCAAGGACACCCTGTATGTTTCCTTTTTGCGATTTATATCGATAGTTGTTAATTTCTTAATGTCTAAGTCTAAATATAGCATTTTTTTGTTACCACGCATTTATTAAAAAATCATTTAAAATTTGTTCCGCAAAATTTAGCAAAAAGGAAAAATCTAATAACAAAAAGTTATACATCAAAATTTTGCCACTTTTTTTTAACAGAGGGATAGATTTTTGATAAAAAAGTATGTTAAAAAAGATCATTCAAATTTACAAATAAATAAAGACTTTATGATTTTCGCCGATTTTTCCTACGTACGTAGGTGCAAATGTTATGGTATGCCTTGCAAGAAGTCCGGACTTAAATCCCATTGAACACCTCTGGAACATCCTTACTAGGTGGCCAGGAACTTCAAAAATTTTACCAAACAGTTTGGAAAGGTAGGACAGAGACTTGTTGAAACCTGGAATGGACTAGATCAAAATGAATTAAGATAAAGCGTGCGCGTCGGTGTCAAGCTGTTATTCGCCCAATGTTAATATTCGCTATTGACACTAAATCTGTTTTTTTAGTTTTTAAAATTTTTAACCGTTCAATTTTCTATTAGGTACTAAACCTATACTGTTTAATTTTTAAGGTGTATTATGTTAAGGTTACGTTCTTGTAGTATGTGTTCATTTAAGTTTTATTGGTTTATAATAATTGCTGTATTTTCTTGATAAAATTAATTAGGTAATTTTTATTTTTCAAAGTATATTAAGTAAAAAACACCACTCTTTAAAAAGCCCTCTATCTCCTTCAATAACTGAGAGATCAGAGTGAATTAAAAAACAAAATGTAAAGAATAGATGGGGCTACAGTCTAGTTGTGAATGTGAATCGCAGTTATGGCTGGTGTAATCTACAGGGCGCTGCAAACTTTGGGGAAAAAATAACATTATTGCTAAACCCCTGTAAACTATACAAAATTTATTTTTTTAAACAATACTAGTGTACCTACATTCCTAAAGAGTAAACCTACAGCCTAACAAAAGTTTTTTACAGTAGAATTAAGGGGTCAGAAAAGAAGAACTACCAAAATTATGTTAAATTAGTCGCGGTGCGTTAACTAATTGGAATAGTATATATTGATTGTAAAATACAATGACCGATTAGATATTTATCTTCTAATCATTTTTACATGACTAACATTAAACTTAAAATAGGGGCTTCATATGTAAATCTAAGTTATTTTAAAACCGCGTGGGTGCCGCACCTAGATTATAAAGCAGTTAATTTTGGCTCTTTAAACAGCGTTCAATCTTGGAAATCCCCTTTTATAACAGGACGTCAGAACAAAAAAAGTCAGTTTGCTATAATGGCTAGTTCGTGAGATGATGTTTAATACGTGTTATTTTCGATAATAAGTTCTAGACCTTGTTTTATGACAGTCGTTAGTTTCGAGACTCCGTTTCAATAATAATTGTATGCAAAACTATATATCGATTCTTTCCTTTTAAAAAGGTAATATGATAAAATAAATTTATTGTAATTTTTTAAAATGATCCCGAAGTGTTTAAACCTAATTCGGGGATTCACCAAAGGCTTATTACTGGTTTAAATATGATGTAATTGATGACTTAGGGTTGACAATTTTTTTTCTGTTACTGTTAATAGGTCGATATTAAAACCACTGCTTGGTTTCAAAAAAAATATATTTTTATGTTGGAACTTGTTGCTAAAATGGATTTAGTCTTATTTCTTTTATAACATACTTATTTCACAGCACCCTTCCTTTATAAATTTGTCAAAAAACTCATAAATCCGTAGTATAACTTTTCTTTACCTCCAGAGGCGGCTCGTGGTCATTTGTAACGGTGAAGCAAACCAATAACATGAGGTGAAAAGCGCCGCTGAAATTTTTTTACGGTGCATGCACCATTTTGTAATTTATTCTTTTTAGTATTAGAAATTATTAAAGAAAAGGCCTAGCTTAAACACTATATATCCGCACAACCACCCATACCGAGAATACCATAATTCTTTAACATTTCTAGCATACAGTTTTTCCTTTACTGTTGTATTTTTATTTACACTTAATGCGGGTCGTGGTCTTTCATAATTTAATGTTATTGTCATTGGCTGCTTTTGCACGCGTGATTATAAATAGACGAAATTAATTTGCTTGTTTGTTTTCAATTTTCACTGTAATTCAGCGATAATTGAACACCTCTTATGGACAAATTAATACATGAGGGAAATTTTCATGATAAGTATACGCAAGCGAAGCCACGGGTGAAGCCTTGTGTGATATAAAGTAGAAGCAAACGATTTGTACTAGAAATTCTAATAACTAAGTTTTAAGAAATGTTTAGGCAAATTTTTCCAAGAATTTATCAGCATTTTCGTGTGTGTGAAGCCACGGTAAGAAATTATCTTTCATATTTTTCAATATTCCCCCACATAAAAATATCAACGCATTTTCGCACAATTCGACATATATAATTAACAAAATTATTTCCTTCGCACACGTTGAGGTGTATTTACGAGTCTTGAAATAACATTTTCTTTGACACTTCCCAACCAAGTATTAATCAGAGATATATGTAAGGTGCCGCGACAGCAAAATATTGGTTATATTTTACAACTTCCGCTGATTGTCAGCAATGTAGTGGCAGGTGTCCAATAAATAATGTCGGTCGGGCGTTGGCAAGTTCGTTTTACCTGATTTATACAGACGGTTGAAGATAATAAAGCATCTCTAACGCGACGTTCAATAGTGTTATGAGTTTTAAATCTGAAAAATTCAAAATATAATTGGCCGATTTACAATCCCACAAGGGTTTACATTGAAAAAACTGTTTTGTGAAATTACAATAAGAATCATTGGTTATGGGTTTCCACAACTTTTTGTTGAGGTAAATTTACACGTTTGTACAATATACCCAATTAGTACTGGCAAGCCATCACTAATGATTTCCACTGTAATTTCACAAAATAGTTTTTCAGTGTGAGACAATACTGATTTAAATCTAGCTAGATCATCTATACTCAATCCCAAGTAAGATTTTAATAGCGGCTGTTGACACATGTTATTACTAGTAATATTCTGTTTACACAATTTGAACTTTGGTCAGGGCCGGACTTTACATTTTTTTTATCAAAAGGTATGTCTGTCTAAACAGTGGAACAGAATCTTGATGAAATTAGTTTACTGACAACGTATGTGTAGAAATATGAAAAAACAATTGTACTAAAAGTATGAATAAGTTTAAATCAACATGTGGTAATATTTGTCATCAATCTCACGCCACTCTTCAACATTTTAAATTAGAAATATGTCTATTCCAAATGTAAAAGTATTTTTTAAAGGAAATACTTATCTCTTTTTAATGCATCAACATTTATCGGAAATGATTTTTTCTTGAGAAATTAATGATATAAATGTGTTTATCTTTCTGCCAGTCTCTGTATTACATACATATATGAAAGTAACCAATAGAAAAGTAAGTTATCATGTCAATATCAAATATTCAATAAATTCAAAGTTACCAATTCATCACTGCTTGGCCTGGATGTACTAGGAATGCAGTAATTGTGTTCCATAATAAATTAATAATATCTAAAAATGGCAATAAAAAGTAAACACACCACTCCACAACGATTGTCTTTTTCTGGAATTATGTAATTTGAGGCGTACCTATATTACAAAGCTGAATGTGCTGAATACAATCAAAAATAACAGAAGACGCATCAATTTTAAGCGCGCCGGAGGTGCTCTACATGGGCGAGATTGCCAACGTTCGTGATTAAAAATATGGTAATTTAAAAAGAAAATTTTGCAAACTATAAGCTTTTCCACTAAACTATTCGTTTGGATTCGTAATTTACGCCGCAAAACATATAATTCCTATAACATTGATTAATTCAGGTGTAATTTTTGTCTAGATAACTATTAAATAAATAAAATATGCTTACCTACTTACTTTTCAATAAAAATAGATGCTTTACAGACACACATAGTCCATATTTATATACAATTTAAACCCTTGACTGCCAAATTAAATCATTTTGGCAACACGTTCTACTACAATAACTAATTTGAAAGTATGGGGATTAAGGTTGGACACGGCCAACAAGTGGGCGTAGCTTAAAATGAAGTTACACAAGGACAGAGCCAAGATATTCTAAAAACGAAATACATAAAAGCAAATGACGATCTTATTACAAAATGATTTAAAAAGAATTTTAAGGATAATAGTTAAGAAATTAGGTACAAAGTTGGTGGCTGTATAATTCTAGGCGTTCCTAAACGCATAAAAGGATATTGCCGTAAATGAATCCTAAATTATAGATACTGCTTCATTTAAAAAAATTTCGTAATTTTATTTATGATGTATAGTTATCTTTTAAAACAGATGTGCTAAATATAATTCCTGAAGTTGAAACCACACTGCCTATATTAGAAACACCAAACAGCCTCATCAGAGTAATATTAAAACAATCTTTCAAAGGAATTATTCGGCAAAGTAATAGCAATTAATACCTCCAAATTTTCCACGTTACAAATTTAAGAAGTTCAGGTGGAAATTCTTGAAAATAATATTAGAAGGTAAACACAAAAACAAGGAAAATTATTTCTGATGAAATTGTGAGCAGCGACTTACCTTGTGCTCCACGACGATATACTAAATACAGTTTGGATAATTGAAAAATTAAATTAATTTTCTTTTAATTTACTCCCGGCAATCCTTAGCTTAGAATTAAAGGTGGTTTAAATTTTTAATAATGTTAGAGCGTGTAGGTAAAAAGCGACCTCGTCAGGATGGAAAACAAACCTTACCATCAAACAAAGCAAAAATATGTTCAATACAAAATAACACACTAAATTCTTCCATTAAAATAGTTAACACATTCATAATGTTATTTCTTAAATCCATAAAATAAATATAAATTTAGCTAACAGCGAACGGAAGTTTGCAAGGCATGATTTATACACTGGACTTCTATGATTCTGAATAGTTAAGATTCCTGAAGATGCCTAGTGCCATCGAAAGCAAAACGTCGGAAAGTTATTCCGGTTTGACCCGGTGTAATCCTAAGCACCACGATTTCCTAAAAATTCAGCTAGTCAAGTGTTTACTCTTTGTGAGACTCTCACCAAATATGTTACGAATTTACAAAATTGTTCTAAAAAATGTTTATATTACTTCAAAAACCCTCGCCAGCTTTTATAAATATCAATTTGTATCTAGGAGAATTTGTAAATTCCACAATTTCGCTTTAAAAATTAACAGTTTTAATGTTCACAAAATAATGTCAAAGGTTAATACATTCCCGTATTGTGATTTCTGGCGACTTCATTTAGAATACAAAAATTTACAAACATGAAACAGCGTTCGTAAGTTAATAATGTTTGAGCATTTCCGAAATCATGGCGCACAAATGCCTACATTGATGTTCAGAAAGCTTTTAAAATAATTTTTTGCTAAAAATCCAAGCTCATTTCTTGTTCTGTAAATAATAACATACATTATGTATAAGCGTGATGTTAGAGAAAATTGCAAATTTTCCTGAAAAAATATTACAACGATAGTTTTAATAAATCACCTATCAGAGAATTGCCCGTAGCCTAAGAGCCAGTAGTTTAATAAAATTTTATTATCTTAATTTATATTTAAGAATTTGGATTTCGCACTTCCCGAATTCGAAGGTAGAGTTTTGTCATACGTGATACAACATGTACAGGGTGGTCTACGTAAGATGACCCAATATCCCGTCTAAGAATCTGTAAGACCTATAAACGAAAATTAAATACAAACGTTTTTAGGATTGACTTAAGTTTTAAAGTATTTTATTTTCGCGTATACAGGGTGTTTGGTTTCTCCTGTCTAAGTACCAAGTTTCTTATTTTAAATGAGATACTCATATCTATTTTTTATTTTTCAATTATACATTCAATTCCAGGTAATGTTTATTACAACATGTTTGTCACAATTTTGATTAGTTTTTCAGATATTCAATCTTTTTAAAAAAATTTGAAGTAAATCTGCCATTTGAAAAATATCGTAGGTTTATGTTCAAAAATATTTGTTTCCAAATATTATCAATGTATTAGCTAATTTATTATTCTTGTTCTAAATTAAACCTAAAATAGCATACAGGGTGTTTATTACGCTGGTCCAAAATTGTCAATTTTTAGGCATAAATATCTCAATTTTTTTAAATAAAACACCCTGTATATAAATATTCGAAGTTATGCAGAATTTATTTCTCTATCACTTGATATGTCATACGCTATACCCGGAATTAATTTTGCAGATATTGGCATATTTCTGAAAGCTATGCCTATTATTTCAACTATTCAAGTTAAGAAATGGCAAAAATATTACCAGGATATTTCACAAAAAATAACAAATCAGTATTAAATATCAAATCACAAAATATTCTCAACATATCCATTGCAATGCATGTCATATCTGTGTACATATATATGTATATAAGTTTAATTTTATCTATACCATTTCTTACAGCTCCACTTCGATTTATGTTATTTATTTCATCTCTAATTTTTTTTCAAATGATCTACGTAGTTTACTCTATTCTTATGTTTCTTGTTTTAAAGCCTCCCATATAAGAAATTCCAATGGTGTTAAGTCTGGACTTCTAGGTGGCCAAGGTATTGTCCCGTGCCTCCCAATTCCATATCGATGATTTAACCAGGTTATGATAAGGCACGCTATCCTGTTGAAATATTAATCATTGTCTTAAATTTTCTGGCAAATCATCAATGTGTTGCTGCATTTTGTTATTTAATAGATTTAAATATCGTTTACCGTTTATATTTCCATCATAAAATATTGGACCATTCACACGGTTACAAATAATACCGCACCAGACGTGAAAACTTCGGTAACCTTGTTTTTGGATCATTTTAGTTTTGTGTTTATTGCCGTCGGACCAATAATGTGTGTTTTACCTTGGATAGATTCATCCAAGGTTTTTACGACTAAAAAGACCAGCGGTGTTAAAAGTGGCCTCGTCGCCCCAAAGAATTTTTTTTAAAACTTGGTTTTCAAAATGGCGGTCCAACATATTTCCACAAAATGTGACCCCATCATCCATATCAATAGCGCATAACACTTGGACGGGAAGAAACCTTTACGAATGATAATTGTTTAACTCCACTCTCCGATGAACTCTAGTTTTACTAATATTAGGAATATCCCTTTCCGCGTCTCTGTCAGGATTTTCTTCATTTTCGACAAAATATAGAACTTCCATGCAATTGTTTCTTTTCCATTAGGACACTTTTGGGCCGTTTTCTTTTAGTGTTTACAACCATTCCATTTTTCAAATCGCGCACAATCCTACCAAAAATTTGTCTTGTAGGTACCCTTCTAACTGGATATAAGGTGCGATATTCCCTCAAGGCAAGTGCTGTAACGTGACCAATCAGGGGACTGTTTTTTCGGTATTTAGACAATGAATAAATATTGATTAGAAAAATATTTTCTTAAATTTTATAACATGCACGCATATAATTCATTATACATTGATATCTAAGATTAAAATTGCAATAGTTTTGAAAAGTTTCGTAATAAAAATCATTCGAGACACTGCGTTGCCCAGTTAGAGAAATGCCCAGGCATAGTTTTCATAAATATGCCAATATCTGCAAAACTGTTAATTTCGAGTAAAGGGTATGACATGTCAAGTGATAGAAAAATAAAATCTGCATAACTCTGAATATTTATATACAGGGTGTTCCTTTTAAAAAGTTGACATATGTCTAAAAATTGACAACTTTGTACCAAGTTAATAAACTTGCTATTTTGGGTTTAATTTAGGAAAAGAATAAAAATTAAATAATAATATAATTAATTAGCTAATATATTGAATATTAGGAAACAAATATTTTTGAACATAAACATACGATATTTTTCAAATGTCAGATTTTGTTCAAAATTTTTTAAAGATCGAATAACTAAAAAACTAATGAAAATTGTGATAAATATGTTGTTATAAACATTATTTGGAATTGAATGTAAAATCCAAAAATATATAGGGTGTCTCATTTCAAATAAGAATGTTGGTACTTGGCCAGGAGAATCGAAAATAAAACACGTCGAAAACTTAAGTCAATCCAAAAAACTCTTGTATTTAACTTTCTTTTTTCTTTCTTTTTCTTACAGATTCTGAGATCGGATATTGGGTCATCTTACGTGGACCACCCTGTACATACGTACATGGAAAAGTGTTTTATCAGTATATAAGAAAGATTTCACTACCGTGCCCCCACTCTGTGCAAGCCAGGATTCGGGACCTTTTCTAGAAGTAAATCGGCGTATTTTTGGGCCCCCCATATCTTTGCACTGAAAAGGTGCAAAGACGGCATTGCGTTTATTTTGTGGGGAAAAATTGCAATTACTAAACGTCTGGTACTATCTCATTTACTTTCCACATACTTAAATAAATGCCAAAATTAACTAGTTTGCTACTAAGTTCTTCGCAAGTGCTGATTTTTATCAGTTCTTCTTGTAGTACGATATCCGATTCTTCAATAGCACCGTATGGATTGATAACCCAGTGAGGTATTTCTATTGTCAGAATATCCTCAAACCTGGTTTTACGGAGCGCCTGAATTGATGATAACTGTGGGTGGATCTCCATTTACAACTCGTGGACCCCAGCTTTCTTTGTCGCTGACATGGGGGCTCATGTCAGGACCCCCTGCTAGTCGAAATCGACCACTAGGGTTTGACTTTAAAAATCATAAGCCCTAAAAGCGGGGGTGATAAAGAATACAAGAATTGGTAGATCATATTCTTATGTATTGCGACGTGATCAGTAGGCATTGTAAATTTTGTGTCTTGATCTCAGTATGTACATAATATAGTTTATCAATAAGAATTACTCGCATAATGATACCGCATACTAATCTACAATTTCAAAATCCAATTACAGTCCTCCAAAAAAATAAAGAAATCTCAAGAAAAACATTACCGTATGGAGCCAAGTTGGCTGTTCGGCAGTAAAATGCAGTGAGAACTGATATAGAGCCAAGTTCATCATTGTTACATACTGGATCTATAATCTTTTATTTGCCAGCTTCCTCACTTCATAGAAGGTCTCCGGGACACTCCGGGCTTTGTCCCATCCTGGAGACACCTTCTGGAAAAACATTCTTTTTTGAATTTTAAATATTATCGTCACCTCTTCCTTGGTGGATCGCTAGCAATTTCTGGCTAGCGGGGTAACAAGGTGGTGAGTCCACCCATGACAAAGACAGGCGCGCTGTCTGTCTTTTGTCCAATCGGTACCTAGCGTACCAGGCATCCCTGTCAAGACAATTATTGTGCGACAGTACAAAGAACTGCACTACAATATTTGTACATGTGTTAGGAAGGTGGTAGAGGATTTCTTCGTCGACCGAGGTGGTACCACCCCACACATCCTCTTAAAGGGCTGGTGAAGTCCGTACGGATGTTTCCACCTCTGGATGTGTGAGTGGGATTTCCCCAGTACACCCACGGTACATAGTACTTAGACTTTGGTCTTGTCAGAACATAAAAAAACTGAATGGTGCTTGTAAAAAAGTTTTTTATTCTTTAATATATTTTAAAAAATTAATAAAATTCAGTGTACTTTTTTCCTACCATTTTTTTCTCCCATTAAAAGATATCTTTACTTAAGCTGGCCATAGACACAGAGAGATGTATGAGTGCATCAAAGCGCTTGCATCAACGCCCGTGTATGGTATGAATGTGGCACGCACGATAAAAAAAGGTTGTCATTTCATACTTACACACGGGCATTGATGAACGTGCGTTGATGCACGCCTACATGTCCTTGCGTCTGTGACCAGTTTTACATATCATTTTTCGTACTCTTTTTTGTGCTTGCATATTTATACACTAATCAATGTCTTTTACAACGATATAAACTTTTTAAATTATTCTACATCTTTTTAATGTTAAAAGATAAGTCATTTAACAAAAAATAACTGAGTAAATAATTCAAAAAAAATCCATCCATGTGCTAGGTAAATTATTTCTCAATATCCGATAAATTTATAACAATCTGGCAACAGTGTCCTCTAAAACTTAAACATGTGTTTGCTGACGTGCAACGGTTTTTAATTTGTACGAACTATACATAGCAGTTCATCAAAATAAAAAATTATCCGTATTTGTGCCATCAACACCATTATTAATACCATTGCATTGCATCACAGCAGTGGATACGAACAACACCCGCGTAACTTTATTTTAGACAAGCAAGTTTTTGTTGCTTTATTTCCTTGTCCATCTAGACACTTCGTGAAAAGCTATTCCGGTAGTCGACACCCTTGCTGGAATAAAATATAAGTTGTTTTTTGAGTTGATATAAATATAAGTTATTTTTATTATTTTGTTTCAACTGTGTTTTTTTAAGCCTTGTTATTATTTTTATTCCTACACCTCCCACTCGTGACAACACATTCTATATAAAATTTTTCTCATAAAAATCTTGCACCAGGTTATTGTTCTTTTTAAAAGGATTCCCAAAAGTTTATAAGGCGATAAAGTGAATTCTCTAGGTGCAAAATATTTTCGCCACTAAACTGTAACACTGTACCTAACCTCAGAAAGCGGAAAATTTTTCTTTCTGGAAGATAATAAAAACATGTTGCTGCTACCAACCATAGAGGAAAACTATTACGAAAAATTGGATTATTCAGTTCTATGTTTATCGCTGAATTATATGGCTTATACAAAAATGTTATGATAGATTTTGGATGATTGCAATATTTATCTTTTCCTTAAGGGAACTAGTTACGACTAGTGTATAGGTATATACGAGTAGTCATATTAATGCCTCTTGTTCTGATGATACATTTTCTCTCTTAAAATGTGATCAAGATAATTTTTGAAACCCTCACAAAAGCTTTACTGCACCAAAGAAATATCTAAAAGTTTTATGGAAATGTCGAAAAATGGAAAAAGTTAAGATGTATATCCCACCCAACCTATTCTCTTTTAATTTATTAAATTTTATAAAATTTCTCGTTTGTGATTATGAGCAGTCCAAAAAACAATCTACGTACCAACCAACCAACCCAACCCAACCCAATTTTGAAGAACATTCATAAAATAGGAATTATAATTAAAAATATAACCTGTCGTGTTTACGAAAAACTGCCTGTTGTTCTGTCGGTCCATCTGTCTGTGTGTTGGCGCGAAAACTTAAAAACTACTTAACCAAAAAATTAAATTTTACATGTAGATTAGGCTTTACCCTTGCTCGAGAACGGCTACACTTCTATGAAATATATACAGAGTGAGCAGTTGAAAAAATTAGTTTATGTTGTTTGTTGTTCTAACTCAAAAATGATTCATTTTACAAAAACTATGTTTTGTACATAAAAACTTGTATCGCTGGTTTAAATGAAGGCACTTTTGATCCTCCTGATATGGGGTGGACAACTTAAAAAACGTTGTGAATATTTTTGCTCTAACTGAAGCACTATTTATCTGAGACAAATCTTACGTATTTAACGGTTCTCTTTTATATCAGTAGGTTGTTATTATTTTTTAGTAAATTAGACGTACTCTCTAAAGGGTGTGCAATTTTAAAAAGTGTTTTTTTTTATTGTTGCTTTAAATCAAAATGTTTTTAAAAGTTTGAGAAAAGTATTTAGATTTATTTTAGATAAAAGATTTATTTTGGGTGGTACGCCACTCTACTGTTAAGAAAACTTAATATTTTAAAAAAATAATAAAAGTCACTGCGTTTAATATAAAAAACAAATCCTGAAAAAAGAAATGTTCTGTATACTGTCAGTGACTTTTAATTATAAAAAGTATGCCTGACCCTAATCTATTCTAGTGTAGTATATATTCGATCTAAAACCTAATCTGAATAAAAAAAATTAATTTTCTGACGTTTCGAGACCTAATATCTAGTCTCGTTATGAAAGAACCTAATAAATTCGAACTAACTAAATTAAAAATGAACTAAGTAATTATAAAAAATAATTAAAAAAGGATACAAGAGTTTTCTAATAGAATTCTTCGGATTTTTCGAAAGTATTTTTTTTATACTTTAGATAAACCCGAAACTTTAGATTTTTTTATACAGTACAGGATAAGAACATAAAAAAGTCTGATAATTTTGGTGAGAAAATTAGTTTAATTTTTAACCCAGGTCACAATTTTGCAACTTTTACTTGAAAAATAAGTTGCTAAGTTTTTATGCAGGGTGGAAAATAAGAAAAATCTGTCAACTTTTACTACGAATGTGTTTGATCGTCAAAGAATACAGTATGTACGCGGGTGGGGTTTAGGAAAGGACAAATGAACCAAATTTTGCAAGATATGTAAAAATATCACTCCTAATAAAAGGTTTTGCTTGTAAAATAAATAAGATTCACGTTATGAAAAATTTTATTTTTTATACAGGGAGCACACAAAATACGAAAACGTCATTTTGCGTAGGAGTTAGATACCTTGTTAATCATTTTCTACCAAAAGAACAAATATGAAATATGTTTCAAATTAAACCCTCAGCGGAAGTATAAGATTTCACTAAAATGTTTAAATATTAAAAGTAACAAGTTTTACCACATTATTTTTTTAAAGTCCCAACTATTCTGACACCTTTAACCAGAGAACTAGCTTTTACATATTAAACAATAATGACACCAATGGACATGTTAGTCAATGAAGCAATTATTTAATTCAAAATACTTCTTATTCAAGTTCAAGATTTAAATAATACGAACATTTAATTAAACTCAAAAGAATATAATATAAACTAAGCAATACAATACTTACAGATATTAAAATTCAAAAACTTCACCCCCTATTTAACACATTCTTCTAATTGCTTTCTTAGATATCTGAAGAAATTTCTGATTTCTTCCTGGGACATCGAACGAACATCCTGAGTAGTTCTGCCTTTTAGCACGTCAATATTATTTGGTACTGAAGTGGCATAAACAATTTGTTTGAAGCGGTCCCATATGGATATATCGGCCAACATTAAGTCGGGGCTCCTTGGGGGTCACAAAATTGGGCCATTTCTACCACCTCACCTTAGACCAAAGCTGCGGTGAATCCATTCCATTATCTCGCGAGCGCAATGTACTGGACAACCATCTTGTCGAAAATACTTTTTGGTAGCGAAAATTTAGTGGCAAATTGTCCAGTTCATCGCTGAAAAATGTATCCAGCATTTGTAAGTCAGATATTCTGTTGCAGGTGATATTAAAAAATATGGGCCTATAATGCCATGGACAGATATCGCGCACCACACGTATATTTTTGTAAAATATTGTCCGCCTCTTTAATCTAAATTCGGGGTTTTCTTGAGACCAGTACCTGACATGCTGAGATACTACAGTTCCATTAGTAGAAAATGTACATTCATCAGAAAACATTATAAATTTATAAAAATGGATATTTCCACTTAAAAGTTGATCTCCCACCCATAAACAAAAATCTAGTCTTCTTGCTTCATCCCCCTCTTCCAATGTTTGGTTAAAGCGGGGTTTCAGCGGAAATAATTTATTTTCTTTTAAAATCATCTAAATGTGAGTTTTTTTTCACAACTTCTAGAAGATGTTTAGCATGATTTCTAAGGGACATCACAGGAATTTCTTTAACAGACTGAAGACTTAAAAATGTGGCAGCATCGTTTTGGTCATATTTCTTCTTCTTTTTGAGATTCAGAACCGAATCAGTTCCGTGGAACTTTTTTATTGTGGTGTCGATTGTCATTTCAGTTATTGGGATTCCTTCAAATTTCTCGCTAAATTGTTCCATGATGAAGCGGTCCGATACTTGGCCATTCCCATAATAGCACTGGGCAATAAAAATGCTTTGTTCAGTAGATGGTATTTTGATGAGGAGAAGTATTTTAAATTAATAAGTGCCTTAATTAATAAAGGAATGTGTGAAGGCTGTGTGAACTTTGTAAGAATGAATGAAACAAAACTTTGTATTAAGTGCAATTTTTTTTTAATTAATTAGCAGAGAGCTTTCGATCCTATAGGTCATCATCAGTGTTTCTTGTCAGGATGCCAGTCAGAAATCCATTTGAACGAACAACACTTAAACATATTAAAATATTTTTACATTACAATTAAAATCAAACAATCATTTTACAAAGCAATTTTAAATTCGGCTTAAAGGGTCACATTTTTGATGGTGTGAAATCTGAAAACGATATATATATATATATATATATATATATATATATATATATATATATATATATATATATATATACATATATACATATAATGTGACGATATTTTTGAATTCTCGCTTGCTTTATCTCCTCTTCTTTTCGTTCACGTTGTTCCATGTAAAGATTTTTGATTTTTGTTAATTTTGGGTTTTCTTGTATAAAGTTTTGCTTGTCACAAAGAGGTTGACAAGGCTGACAGGTTTTTGTTTGAACATTGTACTTTTGTCTACTCGGTACAATAAACAATTCTCATGACGACCATCGACTATAAAAGGCAGTCCGGAACGCGGAGAGAGTCAGTCTGGCTCCAGATCCCGACAACTACAGAACTCCTAACCTTAAAGGGTAAGCAACCAAATTTTCTGTAAATTTATTTCAATTGGTCCCCTTTTTTAATTTTTATCCTGCTGTTGGGTCTGCGAGCGGTTGTCCTGCCACGAGCGTAGTACCCCAAAACAGCGGAGCCCCATTTTAACCTCTGCTATTGAGATCGCACACGGTTTACCTGCCACGGGCGTGATTCTCTTAAATAGTGAGGCCCCTTTTTAATTTTTATTCTGCTGTTGGGTCTGCGCGCGGTCGACCTGCCACGAGCGTAGTACCCCAAAACAGCGGAGCCCCATTTTAACCTCTGCTATTGAGATCGCACACGGTTGACCTGCCACGGGTGAGATTCTCCTAAATAGCGAGGCCCCTTTTTTTAATTTTTTATCTTGCTGTTGGGTCTGCGCGCGGTTGTCCTGCCACGAGCGTAGTACCCCAAAACAGCGGAGCCCCATTTTAACCTCTGCTATTGAGATCGCACACGGTTGACCTGCCACGGGTGAGATTCTCCTAAATAGCGAGGCCCCTTTTTAATTTTTTATCTTGCTGTTGGGTCTGCGCGCGGTTGTCCTGCCACGAGCGTAGTACCCCAAAACAGCGGAGCCCCATTTTAACCTCTGCTATTGAGATCGCACACGGTTGACCTGCCACGGGTGTGATTCTCCTAAATAGTGAGGCCCCTTTTTAATTTTTATTCTGCTGTTGGGTCTGCGCGCGGTTGACCTGCCACGAGCGTAGTACCCCAAAACAGCGGAGCCCCATTTTAACCTCTGCTATTGAGATCGCACACGGTTGACCTGCCACGGGTGAGATTCTCCTAAATAGCGAGGCCCCTTTTTAATTTTTTATCTTGCTGTTGGGTCTGCGCGCGGTTGTCCTGCCACGAGCGTAGTACCAGTTGGTTTCCAGTCTGGCTCCAGATCCCGACAACTACAGAACTCCTAACCTTAAAGGGTAAGGAGTTCTGTAGTTGTCGGGATCTGGAGCCAGACTGACTCTCTCCGCGTTCCGGACTGCCTTTTATAGTCGATGGTCGTCATGAGAATTGTTTATTGTACCGAGTAGACAAAAGTTAAATGTTCAAACAAAACCTGTCAACCTTGTCAACCTCTCTGTGACAAGCAAAATTGTATACAAGAAAACCCAAAACTAACAAAAATCAAAAATCCTTACATGGAACAACGTGGACGAAAAGAAGAGGAGATACAGCAAGCGACAATTGAAAAATATCGTCACAATATATATATATATATATATATATATATATATATATATATATATATATATATATATATATATATATATATATATATATACTTTATAAATTTTTTCTTGGGTTTTTTTGGTTCAACAAAATTCAGCAAGTCTACCTCATATTTTTTATTTCAAACGTTTCGGCAACACTTTTGCCTTCATCAGTGTAATTTTTATTCTAAAATAACATTTTGAATTTCAGTCAAACATACATTTTTATAGGTTAATTAGACTGACTTACCATAAAAAGGTTATTTCCTATTGAAAGATAGGGTGGTCAAAATGACATAATATTTACAAAAAGACACCACATTTAAAAACTTTAAAAACGTTCTAAAATACATCCATACGAAACATAAACACATGAAGTTGAAACGGTACTGAGATTTGCCAAGATAGATTTGTATGGGATCTGCTTTGGTATTTTTTGTTATTTTCGAGATAAGAAGTTATTTTTTGTTTTATATTTATGATTTATTTGTCGGAGAAGAAAAAGAAAAAGGGGGGGTTGGGGGGGGGGAGGATTGTTATTAATTGTATTAGTCAATAAAATATTGACTAATTAATCAATAACGTTATAATAAATTTTGCTTAAGTTTTTTATATCTGATTTCTCGTTCACAGAATCCTCATTTTTTTTGATAAATAACATTTCTAAAAATTCCCTTTTTTGCTGGTTTATTTCCGTTTTTAAAATTTTGGTTTCAGAAAAATTAAATCTATGGGAGGTTTCCGTTTCATGTTTAGTAAGGGCGGTTTTATTTCTTTTGTCGTATCGATGGCCGTTGAGTCTGCTGTTGAGGTATTGGCTTGTTTGACCTATATATACTTTGGGGCAATTATTACATGGTATTTGATAAATGGTATGGGTTTTACGGTGTTTCTGTGTTTTGCTTTTAAGTGAGCTGAAGTGTTCCTGTAGAAGTTTATGACCTTTGTGACATACAGTAATTTCTTTACCTTTAAAATATTTTTGTAAATTTTCCGATAGACCCTGTATATATGGTATTGATAAAAATTTATCTTTTTTATCTCTATTGTTTTGTAATTCTAAATTTTCGTTTAATTTTTGTAGACGGGAGTTCAAAATTGAGTTTACCTTAATTTCTTCTCCCAACACCCTATGTCCCAAAAAAAATCTGTTGTCGTAGGCTTAGCGGACCGAGCTATTAAACTAAGCGATCCAAATTATAGAAATACAGCTATAGAAAAAGCCAAAAATATCCTTATTCAAAATAGCTATCCGGCACAACTAATAAACTCAATTTTTAACTCCCGTCTACAAAAATTAAACGAAAATTTAGAATTACAAAACAATAGAGATAAAAAAGATAAATTTTTATCAATACCATATATACAGGGTCTATCGGAAAATTTACAAAAATATTTTAAAGGTAAAGAAATTACTGTATGTCACAAAGGTCATAAACTTCTACAGGAACACTTCAGCTCACTTAAAAGCAAAACACAGAAACACCGTAAAACCCATACCATTTATCAAATACCATGTAATAATTGCCCCAAAGTATATATAGGTCAAACAAGCCAATACCTCAACAGCAGACTCAACGGCCATCGATACGACAAAAGAAATAAAACCGCCCTTACTAAACATGAAACGGAAACCTCCCATAGATTTAATTTTTCTGAAACCAAAATTTTAAAAACGGAAATAAACCAGCAAAAAAGGGAATTTTTAGAAATGTTATTTATCAAAAAAAATGAGGATTCTGTGAACGAGAAATCAGATATAAAAAACTTAAGCAAAATTTATTATAACGTTATTGATTAACTAGTCAATATTTTATTGACTAATACAATTAATAACAATCCTCCCCCCCCCCCCCCAACCCCCCATTTTTCTTTTTCTTCTCCGACAAATAAATCATAAATATAAAACAAAAAATAACTTCTTATCTCGAAAATAACAAAAAATACCAAAGCAGATCCCATACAAATCTATCTTGGCAAATCTCAGTACCGTTTCAACTTCATGTGTTTATGTTTCGTATGGATGTATTTTAGAACGTTTTTAAAGTTTTTAAATGTGGTGTCTTTTTGTAAATATTATGTCATTTTGACCACCCTATCTTTCAATAGGAAATAACCTTTTTATGGTAAGTCAGTCTGATTAACCTATAAAAATGTATGTTTGACTGAAATTCAAAATGTTATTTTAGAATAAAAATTACACTGATGAAGGCAAAAGTGTTGCCGAAACGTTTGAAATAAAAAATATGAGGTAGACTTGCTGAATTTTGTTGAACCAAAAAAACCCAAGAAAAAATTTATAAAGAATATATTTGAATGGTTCAAGAATCTAGTATATTACTATATATATATATATATATATATATATATATATATATATATATATATATATATATATCAACGTCAACGTCAAAACCTATACTCAAGAAAAAAACGAAAAAAAATATAACATAAAATAAATTTGGGTCTCCGGTGGCGGAGTTGGTCCGGCGCCAGCTTTGCAACCGAGAGGCGTGGGTTCGAATCCCGCTTCGACCATGGATATTTTGTGATTGTTGTTGGAAGGTGGTAGAGGAATTCTTCCTCGGCCGAGGTGGTACCACCCCACACATCCTCTTAAAGGGCTGGTGAAATTCCTACGGATGTTTCCAGCTCGGGATGTGTGAGTCGATTCCCCAGTACACCCACGGTACATAGTACTTAGACTTCGGTCTTCGTGGGCTGACAGAAGATTAAAAAAATGGTTTTAAGAAATAATAATAAAAAATAATAAATAATAAATAAAATAATAATAATAAAAAAATATATATATATATCTCATATATAGGAAAAATTGAAAGTACTTTTAGACATTTGTTGACAGTTTCTGATTTTCTAGAGAGCTTTTAAATTGTGTATGGTGCTTTAAAGGCTTTTTAAGGGTACAAGAAGCTATTTTAGTCCCATTTAAGACAAGAAATAAAATATCCAGGTGCTATTTAGTTTTCGTTCCAATAATAGACCGACATGCTACAGATAGATTGACATAAACAAAAGGAAATGTTTTTCGTATTTAGGGATGTTAAAACGTGAATGTGGAATTGGTGATTTTTTACGATTACAATATTTTGTTATAGCGATGTAAATAAACATTCACCTTGACAATATATAAAAATAACACAAACATATTTCAAAATATTCTAAATTTAGCCCAGCATACATATATTTAGCCTCATTTTAACTCCCACCAGGGAAATAAAGTATGGAAAAACAATTAATCACCTATGTCAGATTTTTCAAAGAAAAATATTTTTTCCATTAGTTCTCGCTTTCCTAAAATTTATTCCCGATATCTTAACTAAATGCATGTCTCATTCAGACCAAATTCAAGAAAAAGTTTTGTAATTGATATTCCGGTGGGTATCATTTACTAAATTTGAATAAGATGCTATTTTACAGTCATTTATAATAATTCTGAGGTTTATCTTCAAATTATCTTATGGATTGATAAAAGGAATTTTAGTTTTTTTGCTACGGATTATTAATCATAATTATTTATTTATATAAAAAGTTTTGTTTTAAAAAGTAAGAATAGCTTTATAATTTTAGGAGATAAGTTGTGAAAAATGTTTTATTGGAATGCTAAATTGGAATTTTGGGACGAACTGAATTAAGAGATAACATCTCTACTACTTTTTTTTATTGTTGTTGCTGTATTACAGCTATAAAAAAATAATGAGTTTCTGCCATAGAACATAGAAGAGATTCATAATTCGTCAACGAAATCAAAATTGTAGTTTGTGTTTCTCTTTAAAAACTTGTCCGCACAAATTCGATAGATGTATCGAATTTTGGTCTCTTTTATGTGGTCTATCGTGAAAAGTCATGTTTTTTTATAGCGTTTAATGGCCTTGGCCTTAAATCAACTGAATCATGTAGATTAATATCTAGAGAAAATAATATTTTGGCATTCTACTCGATATACGTTCTAAAATGTGTCTTATATGTAAAGCAAAATTACTTTACATTTGGTAGTCTTGGTCAGGGTCACGGATATAACACAAGACATACCAACAATCTAGATATCCCGAAACATAGGACAGCATTCTTAAAAATATATATCCAGGCTATCAACAGAACTAAAAATAATAACTTAAAAAATTCCAAATAAAATAAGACTTTATCTCACTGAAGACACCAAATTTTAGGTGTATCCTATTGGTTAATAAATCTACTTTTTATGTAATTAAACTTTTTCAACCCCTTTGAGGAGTCCGCTAGGGAGTTGAGGTCAAAAATTTTAAATGCAACCCGAGCTCCGTCTCTTAATTCGTTTTTAAATGGCAAGCCTATAAAAATTAAAAATCCCGAAAAAAACAATTTAAGTATGTACCTTTGTTTCTCTGTAATTGTTGTTGTTGTTCAAAATGACCAGGGTGAACTTTTTCGCATTAATAGTCGATTTTGGATCTCTGCTAAGAAGTAACACTTCCCATTCCCGAAAATGTGCGAAATTACATAAAAAGTAGATTTATTAACCAATAAGATACACCTAAAATTTGGGGTCTCTGTCTTTGCGAATTGCAAAGACATTTGAACATTTTCTCTTTGCAAACCCTATTCATTTTGAAAATGGGACATCTCCTTGCCAGAAAAATATTTATGGAGGACACCCTGTATAAAACTTTAGAACTTTTCTTGTTGCCTTTCGTTTAATTTTATCCCCTTTAAACGCTCAAAATAGCTGAAAGCGTTCTTCTTAAAAACGGAGCGTTTACAATGTTTTTTTCTCCTGTAAAATTGTGGAGACTACCCCTTTTCAAAATTACCGATTCAAGTATTTTCGTGATTTTCGGTCCCTCTAAAATAAAAGATGATTATAATCCTTTTTTTTTCTTTTGCCTATTTGATTTTAGAGAATGGAAATATGGATTTATCGATCGATTAATAACTTTATCCGATCCTTCCATTCGAGATGGCGTTTTGCGTTAGGAACGTAGCTATGCTCCTATAACTTTATTTGCGTAGCAACAAAACCCATTAAGTAAATTACTGCTGTAATTATTTAAATTTAGTTTAAAACGGCAAAAGTTGACAACTTACAACTTTACTTAGATAGCTGGTTTAAAGATTTCGTACCACTAAAAATATTCTAAAGAACTTTTAAATGTGATTTTATAAGAAGGGGCTTATGATTTTATAATTTTTAACCGGATGTTTCAGTTATAAAGGCTAAGTAAAGAATAATTGGTAAAAAGAAAGTGAAAATATATTTTTCTTATAACATTTTGTGTTATAGTGAACATATAATTTATAATAATTCAAATTAGAATAGATCACTTTAATAACCAGTAAGATTAAAATAAAAAAACAAGACTTAAACCCCGGAATTCACTAACAAATGCGAAATATGTTTTAAATTCAACCCTAAACCGAAGTTCAAGATTTCGTTGAAAAATTTAAATATTAAAAGTTACTAGTTAAATTACATTATTTTTTTAAAGTCTCCATTCTGTCTCACACCTTTAACCAGAGGACTATGGATATGTTTGTCAATGTCTTTATTAAATGAAGCAATTATTTAATTTAAAATATTTTTCATCAAAATGCTATCCAGTCCAGTGTTATGGGGGTACCCCAGTTTCATACCGCCACATCATGAAACAGTTCAGCGAGAAATTTCTAGGAATCTCAATAAGTGAAATGACAATCTAGAACACAATAAATAAGTTCCAACGAACTGGTTCGGTTTTGAATCTAAAGAAGAGAAGCAATATGTCCAAAAACGATACTGCCACAGTTTTGGTCCTTTAGTCTGTTAGAGAAACTGTGATTTCCCTTAAAAATCGTGTAAACATCTTCTAGTCTAGAAGTTGTGAAAAAAAACTCATATTCAGATGATCTTAAAAGAAAATAAATTATTTCCGTTCAAACCCCACTTTAACCAAACATTGGAAAGGGGGATTTTTGTTTATGGGTGGGGTCCCCCAAATCTTTAGTGAAATATCGATTTTTATAACCTTGTTATGTTTTATGATGGAACTGTAGCATCCCCGCATGTCAGGTAATGGTCTCGAGAAACCCCCGAATTTAGTGTAATGAGGCGAAGACAATATTTTACAAAAGTGAACGGGTGGTACGCGATATCTATCCATGACATTATAGGCCAATATTTTTTTAATAACACCTGCCATAGAATAACTTAGAAATGCTCGATACATTTTCTGCGATGAACTCGAAACTTTGTCATTCAATTTTCGCCAAAATGTATTTTTAACCAAATGGTTGTCCAGCACATTGTGGTCGCGGGGTAATAGAATGACTTCACCGCAGATTTGGTCCCAGATGGATTGGTAGAAATGGCCCAGTTTTATGGAGCCTCGACTTAACGTTGGCCGATAGGTTTCTATGGGCCGCTTAAATAAAAAAATGTATGCCATTCGAATGCCAAATAATATTGACGTGCAAGAAGGCAGAATTACCCAAGCTATTCGTTCAATATCCCGCAGGAAGAAATCAGAAAGTCCTTTAGATATCTAAGGAAGCAATTAGAAAAATATGTTAAATTTTGGAGTGACGTTTTTCAATTTTGATATCTTTATTGTATTGCTTAGTTTAAGTCACATTTTTTTGAGTTTTTTTAAACGTTCGTATTATTTAAAAATTGAACTTAAATAGCAAGTATTTTGAATTAAATAATTACTTACTCATTATTGTTTAATTAATAATATGTAGACACTAGTACTCTGGTTAAAGGTGTAAGACAGAATAGTTTTGGCTTTAAAAAAAATGAGATAAAACTCGTTATTTTTAATATTTAAATTTTTTATGAAATCTTGTACTATGGCTTGGAAGGCTGATCTTTTGGTAGAAAGTGGTAAAGAAGTACGTTTACTCTTACGAAAAATAACGTTTTTATAATTTTTATGCTCCCTGGGTAAGAAAATAAATTTTTCGTTCCGCGAGAATCTTATTTATTTTACAAGCAAAAACTTTTATTAGGAGTGACATTTTTACGTTCATATCTAGCAAAATTTGGTCCATTTATGCTGGTTGAAACCCCATCCGCGGACATACTGTGAAGTTCAATAAAACTTTTATAAGCGATTTCGTTATAATTTTAAAAAGTTAGCACAAAGCTTGTCTTTGTAAAAGATTTCTGATTTTATGCTCATTTTTAAGTAAACAAATCAAAATATTTCTTTCGCTCTTACGCAAAAGAAAAATCATCATCAGCATCATTGCAAGAAAGATCTGGCATAATAAAATATTTCTCAATTTAGTTAATTGGGTAAAAAATTAAATTGTTATAGCTGAATTAATCCTACTGATTTCAGAAAGGAATTATCCTCGGAATTATCCATATGATGTTAGTAATAACCGATATATTATACACCCGAAAACTAACTTAAAAGGGTCTAGCCAGTTAACCATATGAAAAATGCCCCAACGTCGCGTCGTTTCCATGTTCTTACCTCGTAAATTATTGTTCTTTGACAGAAACATTTTTACACCAAATTTGAAAACCCCCCCTCTCAGTAATGAGGGAGATATGGGGGTGGCAACCCTTTACTTAAAAATTCATTATCTTTAAAACTATTTGAGATATCTCAATGAAATTTTGACTGTGCATAATTATTTATAAGGTTTATATAATGTAATATTTTCAGATTTTTATCTCTTTAATAAATGGTAAAAAACAAGATGTTTAATTTTTAGGGGTGGTTTCTCATACTTACCCCCGGAGTGACACCAACTAAAAAAAGTTAGTATAATCGTCTATTCTCTCGTAATAACATAAAAAAAATTATACAAAGCTTCAATTTATAAGTCACATTGATTTTTATTTTTTTTTAACAATGTTCCACCTATTCGAGCTTTGTGGAATTTTTTTATGCTATTACTAGAGAATAGATGAGTATACTAATTTTTTTTAGTTGGTGTCACTCCGGGGGTAAGTATAATAAACCACCCCTTAAAATTAAACATCTTGTTTTTTACCATTTATTAATGAGATAAAAATCTGAAAAAATTATATTATATAAACCTTATAAATAACTATGCACAGTTAAAATTTCATTGAGACATCTCAAAGAGTTTTAAAGACAATGAATTTTTAAGTTAAGGGTTGCCACCCCCATATCTCCCTCATTACTGAGAGGAGGGGTTTGAAATTTGGTGTAAAAATGTTTCTGTCAAAGAACAATAATTTACGAGGTAAGAACATGGAAACGACGTTGGGGCACTTTTCATGTAGTTAACCGGCTAGACCCTTTTGTCTACATAGTAAAAAATTACGAAGTTATTGTAGATATCTGTGAAAAGCTGTTAATTATGCTTGTAGAATATAATTTTTTGGTGGTGGGTGTAGAACCGGTATATCTAATATATACTAATATAACAAGTATCATTTATTTAGGGATTTTGATAGTTTTGTGTACAATGAGTAGCTAAATTACTACACATACTACTACAACGTACGTGCAGCGGACAACTTCCCGCATGCTTGTAGAAAAACATTAGTACACCATTAAAAGTTTTTATCTGTTGCTGATTTAAAACACCTTGTTTCTACAAGACTGACAATCAGTCAGTCGAGATCGAAAAATGTAACTGCCCATTGGTCATTATAAGTTTTTTCTGATGGATCTATTTTAAGTTACAGGTTTGTTCCTTTTTTAGCTATAATTTGTTTTAAAATAAATTTATTGATTGTGTCTCAATAAAAATTTGATATCCTGTCTCAAGTCCTAAATCCTAAATCAAATCAAGTAGCCAAGGGAGCTGCTTTTGTTGGTTTCGGGAAGCTTAATACGACATTTCCTTTACGTCAATTTAATAAGTTGTCTTATAAGTTGCGCTTTATAGTTATAGTTGCTTTAGGTTTTAGCGTTATCTCTAAAATCGGTAAGCGCTCTTTGTGGTATTTTTTGCAAGATTTCAACAAGTAATATTTGGTTATAATAGTTTCGATATCGTTGTCATGAAGGTTTAATTATAATTATTACTGAATTAGATAATTGGATAAAAAATTTAAAGCCATATATTTGAGGGGCCTAGCTCCAAAGTGTACAATCTCCAGTTTAAACAAAGTTCCAGAAAACTTCTAAATTGACTGTGATGCCTTCTTTTTAAAATTTGAATATTCCATTGAGTTGTGGTCATTATCTATAGATATGTCATAAAGTTCTAGGAAAAAAAAGTAGTTTTAAAAATTTTCACAAAAAAGATATGGAGATTGTGCGTTACGAAATTTATTGGTTCACTTTGGAAATAAAATATCGCTTTTTAATTCAGACAAACATTTCTATTTAGACTTAACTAACCAACATAGTTCAGACGTAGACTAACTAACATAAGCGAGTATGTTTTTAAACGTTTTTTGAATAAAGATATAACCTGTTAAAACTATACGTAAACAGCTGATTTTAGCGCGAAAGAAATATTGCTCACTTTGAAAATTACTCTATTGTAATGTATCAATATGCATTGGAGATTTTACGTTTTGCTTTAATTGACGTGTTATGAGTTTGTACGATTTGGAACTAAATTATTTTTGAAGATTGTACGTTATAGAACTAAGCCTAATTTTCTACACCAAAAATAGACTGAATAGACTGGTTTTCGTTCGAAATTATGGTTTATTTCAATTCAAAAATTACATCTGAAACGCCAGTTATCTCATTTTTTATTCAAAATTGGAGATTGTATACTTTGGAACTAGGCCCCCCATTTTATAAATTCTATTTTATATTCTAATAATTTCTTTTTAAAGTGACACTGTGTGAGAGTATTCAAAACAAAAATCTAAATGTTTGCCTATATTCTCAGCGTGGGATATAAATTTTAAATTAAATTTACGTTGAGCCACAAAAATAAAATACTTTTATTAAATAATGGAAATAAATTTAAAAATAATCGCGCTGAAGTTGCAAAATTATTGTCCAATAATTGAGTTTGGAGTAATTGCAAGTTCGGCGTTATTAAATATTTTTTATTTCAAATCAAATTGTAAGCAGGATCGTAGACATTACAGCTGATTTAAAATATTACTTTAATTCTCTCATTAAGACCAGTATTCGGTGATCAATATTTTATTTTAGATGTTGACGTTATTGCTTAGTTTAGACCTATAAAGAAACATGCATATTTATTAAAGAAATTTGGCAACGGAAAGTTTTAATCTTTCTGTTTTTATTTTGATTAAAAAACTTTTTTATGCTTTAATCAGAAAAATTTAAGGATGTTTCATATTTAAATTTGTAATATCTGTCCTAATGCTTCCCTGAAATTTCTTTTATCTGAGACAGCCCACGTAGAGTTCAAGCATAAGTACTAACGTACCGTGGGCGTTTGAGCAGAAGGGAAATGTAGCCTGTTGACAGGGGATGGTGAACAACTTGCGGGTTGGGAGGGAAAGGGAAATCATCTGCAGGCAATTTGTTCCACAATCTGGAGACCCTAGGTATAAATTAGCGGGAGAAGTGGCTCTAGGCTTTTGTAGCTCGACAGTAAAGGGATGCATACGTGACGCGTCTGTTGTTCTATTAGGAACAGTGAAGGGGTGAATTAGAGTGGATAGTTCTTCAGAACAAAATCCTTGGAAGTACGGGAAGAAAGAAAAGGGATAAATCCCCAACAGCGCGGCGATGAGAGAGAAAAGGGAGTTTTCTTGTGGGGACTGGGTCATTAATGAGTCAAATGGCTCTCTTTTGGATATAATCAAGGATGTTGTGTCGAGGGTATTGCTGCTCCCTAGATGTGGAAACAGTACTCTAGGTTAAGTCCCATTCGGGAAAGATAGAGAGTATGTAAGGGGAGAAGGGGAGAAGTATGTTCTACCTCGAAAGAGAAAACCAAGCTTTTTAGCTGCCGATCTGGCTACTGAAGTGTTTGTGCCAGCTGAGATCATGTTTGAAAACGATGCCAACAAGGTCGAACATTTCATTCTTCTGTTGGGCTTGACCATTTATGTGGATGGGGTAAGTGTTGCCAGATTTTTGCGTGACAGGGAGCAAGACTGGGTTTCGTAGGCGTTGAACTGAACAAGGTTCTTGGCACCCCAGTCTAAGCTTAACTGAAGATCTTGGGAAAGAAATAGGTGCACAACTGCACAAATGTGCGTCTAATATTCGTCGCTTGATTCGAGACTAGTCTGGAAAAATGAATGTTGGAGTAAAGAGTACTATCGTCAGCATAACTGTGGATGGGATTGATAGTTGAAGAGATCAGGTCATTAATGTGAAGGAGAAATAAAGTTGGTGCCAGGACTTAACTTTGGGGTACGCCAGCATTGATAGGATGGAAGTTAGATGAGTGACCGTCCACCACGACAGATATGCGCCGATAAGAGAGGAAGCTACCGATCCAGGTACATAATTTGGGAGGAAGACCATAAGAAGGTAGTTTGTTGAGGAGTGTGGCATGCCATACTTGGTCAAAGGCCTTGGAAATATCAAGAGCAACAATCTGAGATTCGTTCGGAAATTCGAGAGACTTGTTCCAGTTATGTGTGACAAAGTTAAAGAGATCAGCTGTGGATCTTTGGTGACGAAGTCCGAACTGTCTGTCATGGATGATTTTGTGTGTTTCTAGATGTTTTAGAACTTGCAAGTTGATCACTTTCGTCAAAACTTTGCTGACAACAGAGAGGCGAGAGATAGGTCTATAATTTCGAGGGACTTGAAACCTTTCTTCGGGACAGGCGGAAACTATCTGGGAAGATACCCTTGTCATAGGAGATCTGGAGAAGACGAGTTAGGATTGGTGCAAGTTATTAAGCGCATTTTTTAGAACAATTGCTGGTATGCCATTCAGACAGGAGAACTGTTTGGTGTCAAGAGATAGAACAATTGTTTTTAACTTATTTGACCTTAAGTATTATGTCGAACATTTTGTGGGATACAGACGTAGGGCTTGGTAGAGTGAAATTTGCAGGAGCAGTTAGGGTGAAAATGGCAGCGAATTATTTGGGAAATAGTTTAGCTTTCCTTTTAGAGGTGGAAATAATTTCACTAGGGGTCAGGGGAGGATAAGTGCTTCTACAGAAGTTCTGACTAATGTTTTTGGAAAGTGACTAGAAAGATTTGCTGCCGTTGGGACAGTAGAGCACTTAAAACCATTTTTCTAAGATAGCTTGATTGTATTGATTTCTTGCCTCTGTGAAAATTTGACGATTTTCGGGTGTAGGGTTTTCAAGAAACATTTTGTGAGTTTGGACTTTTTGAAAATATAGTTCAAGATCTTGCCCTACTAAATGTTTAGTAGTATTTTTAAAGTCAATAGAATTAGTATAGAATTGTCTTTTTTTATTTTCCTAATAATGTCTTAAAATTGCTAAAGTTGATAGGTACTATTTTCGCTAAACTTCCGATACATTAAAGTTTGTTTTCACAACAAATGTTAATTATTTTAATTGTTTTCTTCAAATATTTGATCAAAAATAAATATTTACTTTTTGTTTTAATTGAAGGTTTTGCCTTCTCAAGGTTATCAGGAACTGAATTCACTAAATTATCTAACGTTCAACCCAATCAAAACTGACGTTTCCTTGAATACTCATTATATACGTACGTATGCTATTAGATTAACATGTACCTGATTTAATTTTTATAAAGAACTCAGTTATACGGGGTGCTCGAAAAGTCAAATATCTTTGCCATTAGTAAAGATTCAGACCCCAAATTCTAGGTGTATCTTACTGGTTAATAAATCTACTTTTTTATGTAATTTAACTTTCTCAGCCCCCTTTAGGGGTGACTCTAGGGAGTTAAGGCCAAAATTTTAAACGCAACCATATGCCGTGTGGTACCCCATTTTAAAGGTCTTTAAAAAGAAACATTCTACCGCAAACCTGAGGTGTCTGTATCTTAATTCGTTTTTAAATGGCAAGCCCTTAAAAATTAAAAATCGTGAAAAAAATAAGTTTAAATACTTTTATTTCTCCCATTACTTCAAAAGTTATTCAAAATGACCAACATGACCTTCTTGGCAGTAATAAAGTCAATTTTGGAACTCGCTTCTCACATTTTCGAGAATGGCAGGTGTTACTTCTTGGCACTCTGGTGCTGGATCTTTTGATAAAAACATTGGTACTGAACGTCTATCTAAAGTTTTTAAAATAGTTAGAGCTTTTATGTTCTCTTAAAGGGCATTCGACCAGAGTAACAATGAGAACATAGACGACTTAATAGTAAATGTATAAACAATAAAATCTTAATGTTATTAAGCATTACGATGATTAGTCTTTTGGTAAAAACATTGGTACCGAATGTCGATCTAAAGTTTTTAAAGTTGCTAAAATTTCTTTCATTTCTTAGAGGGCAATCGACCTGAATAACATTTAGAACATCGACGACTTAATAGTAAATATGTAAACAATAACAAATTAGTGGTATTAAGCCTTGCTTGGTCTTTTGGAAAAAACTTTGGCACCGAATATGAATCTTAATTTAAACCAGTACTAAATATTAAACGTTTTTAGTGCATCTAAATGTGAAATAGCTGGTTCAGTCATTTCAGCAAAAGAGATCAGTTTCAAAGAAAATCAAAAAGGTATAGCGGCGAAAAGAATCCCTTACATAATGGCCTCAAATTGGGGGCTTCTGCAAGATCAACATTAGCGGTGTCATAAATTCACACGAAAATTGCGGGACACACCCACTCATTTCAAGTCTGGTTCGTGTGTGTGTTTTATGTTATTTTGTAGTTCCGTCCTGCGGTACTATCATCGTTCATCGCGCACACCTGCGCGCCACAATCGACCAATTACTTGAGGGATTTTATTTGACGCGAGCAAAAGCGCGAAAGTTTAATAAAAGACAAAACTGAACAAAATTAAAGAAAATAATGGGAAAGTGGAGCAAAAAGTCTAGTAATACAAAAAATATTCTGCTTACCTAATTAAAGTGAATGCTGAAAAGAATATGGATGTGATAATATTATTGTTTGTAGTCCAGTGGGAGTATACTTTTCTAATAGATCAAAATAATTATAGGTGATTTTTTAATTAAAGAAATAGAAGGAAGGCGATTTTTATGAAAAAGTAATAAGCTGAGTGCCCTCATATACTGTGACGATATTTTTCAATTTCGTTTAAGTTCTTTTCTTTAAATAATTTTATGCCTGTTCGATGTATGGATTTTTGATTGTTTCTGTCTTTTAAAGCTTTGAGTAACCTTGTACGAAATTTCCTTTGTCACAAAAAATTGACAATGACGTATGAACATTTTACTTATGTCTCCCTTGTATGATAAACAAATTTCCTGATGATCTACGAGTATAAAAACCATCAGGAACGCGGAGCATTCAAATATATGGATTTATATTTATAAAATTTTTGTGACCAACTGATTTGTTAACTCTCTCTTTATAGGTTGTTGTATTTTTATTACGAGTGTTATGTATGTGATTATTATAGTTAATTTTGTTTTTATTTTTGAAAATATATATTGACTTGTTATATGAAAAAAGTTGTCTGATATCATTTTTTTGCTTTCTTCATATAACAAGTCAGAAGAATATAAATAATCTTTATTCTATATAATTTTTAAAATATATTTTTGAATATGTAGTTTCTATGTTATGTAGATAATTTCTATTAATACCTCCCCAGCTAAGTATCCCATAATTTAAATGTGTCCGTACTAATGAATAATATAATATTTCTAGTTGTTTAATATTTAAAAATTGTTTCATGTGTTTAAATTTTTGTATTAGTATTCGTAATTTTTTGGTAATATATTCGCTATGAAAATTCCATTTAAAATTTTTATGAATAATTATTCTAAGATATTTGATTTTTTTTTCAGCTTCTCCTATACTGATATCATTAAATTTCAGTTTACCAATTTTTGGTGAATTATTTATATACTATGAAGTAAATTGTGTATGCTTTGTTTCTTTTATAATTTATAGTTAATAAGTTATTGTCAAACCAGATGCTTATTTTTAAAAAAAATCTTGTTCAATTGTGGTTTTTAAAACATTCCAATTTATTTCTTCATAAAAACTACTGTATCATCTGCAAAACTATCTAATTTTTCTTGACAATTTAGGTTAAATATATCATTTAGATATATGTTAAATAATAATGGTCCTAAGACAGTGCCTTGATGAAACCCGTAATCAAATGTTTTAGGTAAACTATTGTTTTCTCCAATTTTTACATGGTGTATTATTACTTTTAAAAATATTTAACTACTTCCATATATTAAGTCATTACATTACGTGTACGTCGACGCGTGATAAAAATCTCCTTGGAACAAGTTCTCGGAAATTTTTCGTCTGATGTTTCCAGTTCAGTAAGCGATAAGCAAACCTAATATAGAATTTTCAGGTTTTGAAAGCTTTCAAAAAATTTAAATTTTTATTTTTTTAAATACCTAATAGTCCTATTACCTAATATGTCTTAGATTTGTACGAAAAAGGAACTGTGTTAATAATTTATGTTTAAATTTAAAATAAATTTTAAATAATAAAAAGTTTTTTATTTTCATTTTTTTTTTATGTAATAGGTTCGAGTCGTTTTTCTAATCATTTCTTTAAGTACGGCTAAGGCACTGGTTTTTTGAGCCACAACGGTACATGTTTAATTTGGTTTGTAGTTAAAAAAGTAGTTAAATATTAGTGGTCTAACTACTTTTTTGATAAAGTAGTTAGTAGTTATACTCCACTACTTTTCTCAAGTAGTTTGCCCAGCTCGCTCTGGTTACCGATCACTAAATTGTAAACGTCACTTATTATGTCATAACAGATTTAGTAAATATGTCAAATTACCTGCGCGGGCAAAAATACCATTTATTATTTATAATAGGTGTTTACAGTTTATAGAGGAGTATAATTTATCAAAGAAAAACATTTATAAGTACGACATTTAACTCAAGTTAAAATTACAACGTAACTGACTTTACAACCTTCCCGTTTCCCTGTCCTTAAATTTAATATTACCATGTCAAATCAAGTTTTCTTAAGATTTTATTTAATAATTATTCATTTTAGCTTTATATGATGGAAGTATTCCGATTTTGTCAAAAGGCGGTAATTAATTTGCATTTTGATTAAGCCACCGTAATTATTGGTTCTGAAGTTTCGTTTAAAGAAAAGTAATTACATTTTTATTTTTCATTTAATTGGTGGTTAAAGTATGGGGACTTATGTCTTAAAGCAAATATTACCCATAGTATTGAGTTGGATTTGTTCGTGTCCTTTCGTTCACAGGCTATTCAAAATTTATATCTTTTATTTATTATTTTTACGTCTTGTTTATTTTTTAAACTTTGGTGGAAGTACATTTCGAAAGTGGGTGGTATTTAGTTAAGTAGAATAGGGTTAGCACGTCTTCCTTGCATAATCAAATGCATTAAATTATTGACAGAAATGTGTTATGCGTTTCGGCAACTTATCTTGCTATTATCAGCTTAAAATATTCTAATTACCCCGAGAATAAATATGCCAAGAAAATTAAGACTTTTGTAATTTAACTATGTAATTTTCATGTTAGGTTTGTTCTCTGATGGTGTATATTCGATGATTGCACGATAACTTGCCATAGACATATATGGCCACTATTTACACTTACCGCTGAGCTTAGTGGGAGAATGATTTAAAACACGAGTTTCATTATTAATTAAGACAAAACGTAAAGTCTTTATATTGGCAAATATCTTTGCTATTAGTAAAGACACCAAAGTTTTGGTGCTTCTTATTGGTTAACTACTTTTTTGCGTTTTTAACTTTTTCAACTCCCTATAGGGGTGACGCACTGACGCTAGGGAGTTGAGTTCAAAAATTTTAAATGCAACTCTACTCCGTGTGGTTCCTCATTTTCAAGATCTTTAAAAAGGAAAAATTTTGCCGCAAATGGGAGGTCCGTATCTTAATTTGTTTTTAAATGTTAAAGCCTGTTAAAGTTTTAAGCCTATAAAAATAAAAAATCGTGAAAAAAAAGCAAAAATTTAAAAGTTATGTATCTTAATTTCTCTTATTACTTTAAAAGTTGTTCAAAATGATCACCATGAACTTCTTGGCAATAATAAAGCCGATTTTGGAACTCTGCCAAGAAATAATACCTACTATTCTGGAAAATGTGAGAATTGAGTTTTAAAATCGATTTTATTACTGCCAAGATCATAGTGGTCATTTTGAATAACTTTTAGAGAAATTAAGGTATTTAAATTTTTTATTTTCTTTCAAGATTTTTAATTTTGAAAGGCTTGCCATTAAAATACGAACTAAGATACGGACCTTGGGTTTGCGGTAAAATGTTTCTTTTTTGATTGTCTTTAAAATAAGGTACCACATGGCAAAAGGTTGCATTTAAAATTTTTGACGTCAACTCCCTAGCCTCACCACTAAAAGGGGTTGAAAAAAATAAAAACATAAAAAAGTAGATTTATGACCCAATTAACCAATACCTTAACCAATTTGGTGTCTCTCTCTTTACTAATAGTAAAGATATTTGCTCCTGAAAGACTTTTGGCACACCCTGTATATACTTAAACCAATAACTTTAGACCATATACTACGCAGGGTATTGAGCTGTATAAGGTATTTACTATAGTTCTTCTTTTGTTGTTAATCAACAGGATGGGTGTTGGAAAGTTTCGTGGTGACCACACCAGTTTTTTTTTTAATTATTGATAGAAGTTATTCCTCTCGTTATTCCTTAAGGCGGCATTTTGCGCCATGTTGCCCAACTTAATTTCATGTTGACATGGTTTTTTGGCTTTAAAGTTTTTACCAATAACATTATAAGTATTATATTAAGTATATTGAGTATATTATATTAAGCAGTATAGCTTCACATTCTATAGGTACTTTTTAACGTATTAATTAGAGTTTCAAGATATTTTTTGGTTTATTTTAGGAAAACAATATTTACAAAGGATATTGCGGTCCCATTGACAGAAGAAATGTCACGATAGATCCTTGGGTGGCCGAGTTGGTACGCGCCAGCTTTGCAACCGAGACGCGCGGGTTCGAATCCCGCTTCGACCATGGATATTTTGTGAATGTTAACTGTTGGAAGGAGGTAGAGGAATTCTTCCTCGACCGAGGTAGTACCACCCCACACATCCTCTTAAAAGGTGGTCAAATCCCTACGGATGTTTCCAGCTCTGGATGTGTGAGTCGATTTCCCAGTACACCCACGGTACATAATACTTAGACTTCGGTATTCGTGGGTTGTCAGAAGATAAAGAAAAACCTATTAATCTTCTGAATGAAATCATTATAGGTATACGTTGAAACTTTAAATAATTGACTGAAAATTACTTACAGGATATGAAGCTATACTTAATAGCATACTTATAATGTTATTGCTGAAAGGTTTGAAAGCCGAAAAACCATGTCGAAATGAAATTAAGTTGGCCCACATGGACACCACGTGGAAAATGCCGCCATAATCTCAATTTTCCACTGACTCTTTACTGTTTGTTTTTAAAACTAAGAGTAGCTGTTTTATGATTAGATAACAGCAGGAGTTTTATTTAACACAGCATTACAAACCAGCCCAATTTTTTTATAATTAAAAAATGAAATTCTTTACTAATTTGGTTGATACCTGTTTGATGTGGAAATCAATAAACGGTATCAGTTTACTTAGTTTCACTAAATTTACAGTTCTTTACAATATGTTTTGCTGACTACAGCTTCGTCAAATAATAGTTCTGTAGGCGCATCATAATTTTATTATACTTAACGAAGCTGCTGCGTCAGCGAACATGTAAAAACTCTAAATATAATTAGGTTAGAAAGAACTTTCTATAATTTAATTAGTAAACAAGTTAATTAAAATATTTATATTATTTGTTTTTATTTGCAGGTGTGTATTTATTTTCTCGTTAAGCATCACAACGTCAAGAAATTACCTTAGACTGCGAGAAGGTAAGATTTAGTAATTTTATAGATATTTGTAAAAATTATTCAATGTCAAAGTCGGTCCCAATTACTTGGCACCATCTTGATATTAAATGCATTTACGTCTTTAACCAGATTCTTCACATATTTATTAATATTTAATTATTTATATAAAAGAAAAACATATTAAATTTGTTGTAATATGGTGTAAATATTAACTAAGCATTTAAAGAATATATATAGCAATTATAGGAGATTCTTGATCAAATAAGGTAATAATATAGTATTGTCAAACGACCAACGTCAGTCGTTTTGTGCGCTTACCCTTTATACACAGATAAATTGTACATGTTAGAAGTCAAAATAAGCATAAATGTACCAGACGTTTGTGCTGCAATTCTTTAGTGACAGATGAAGATGAAAAGAATAAAAGAAAAATTATTGTTGTAAAGAGTGGTTAATAAAAAAAGACAAATCTGACCTGATTTGTATGGCAAACACGTTGCAAAACTTTTTAACAACAAAGTTGCACAAAAAATATAAAGCAGAGATTTAAAAAAAAATGTGTTTATACTTTCTTAGAGGTAGTATGTAGAACAATTAATAACCAAGTAATAAGTAAGTATTGATAGACTCCTATTTTAATGGACCTATACCTAGATAGAAGAGGGAATAATTGATCAATATCGATTCTCCGATATCAATTCGAGGTCTTCAGCGATTGTAGTGTTTAACAAATAACAGCTAATTACACCGACACGCAAAATAAAAAAAGTGGTCTGTACATTTGACCAGCCCCATCTATCAATATGTATTTTGATGCGGTGAATCCAAATCCGAAGTCCGTTTGGCCCGTACACCCTCAAAATTTTGAGTAAATTGCAAAAAACCGCTTAAAATGGCTAAAAATTGCGAAAAATTGCAGTTGTGAAAATGAAGAAAATTTTATTGAACTAGATCAAGATGTTTCTCATGTATTTTGATGCGCTGAATCCAAATTCAGAATCTGTTAATCTTGATCATTCATATATTTTTCAAAAATCGTAGTGAAGTAGCAGAAAATACCAAAAAATAGTATTGTTCTTACGTACCAATGAGAACTTTTATTACGTATGTGGGAGTGATTTATTATAACATTATACTCTACAGCAACCAAGTTACTCTCTTATGTAGAGCTGCCTTCGGGCGGGCCTGCCTTCTCACCCTGACCAGACGCCGATACTGGGGTTCCGAATCCCTGCATCATAAAGCACTTGTCGCTTGTGCCTGCCATGACGGCATACACGCCGTTAACCCAGAACTCTGCCAGATGGTTCTGTTGCCCACCGTCACCACGTGGAGGTGCCCTGGTTACAGGCACAAGCAATCAGTCCTCCGAAGTTGAATTGCAATTTCTAGCTATTTTTAGCAGTTTTTCGCAATTTACTCAAAATTTTGGGGGTGTACAGGCCAAACGGACTTCGGATTTGGATTCAGCGCATCAAAATACATATAGATAGATGGGTCTGGTCAAATGTACAGACCACTTTTTTTATTTTGTGTGCCGGTGTTATATATAATTTCACTTTCCGATAACAAAAATAAGTCTGTTTTGCCCAAGCACGTTCAGGCTTTTAACAAATTCTTGGAAATTTTTCAAATTTTAGAGTTTAGTATGAGATTAAATGTGTATTTTCTTTTTTCACACTTACAACTATTTTCTGAAAAATATTGGCGCCGTTAGCGGCGAGCATGGTGAACGCTTCCACCAAATATAAAGAAAATGAAGCGGCGTTATCAAGTACGATGTAGTATGACAATAATTCCTGGATATCGCGATGTGATTTACTCAATAAACGTTATACTAGGTATTCGATGAAGTAAGTTAAAACGATGAAGACTTTATTTGACGAAGAATGACGATATGTAGTTTTGTATTTTTCCAATTTTTGAATTATAAATTTTTTGTCATAAACATAATTTTTTAAAAATCCATCTTTTGTTGTAAGAAAACTGTACGTAATATATAAAAATGCACGTCATTTTTGCCATCAGCATGATAATGTACTTAAATCAGACATCAGAAATAAAATATCTTTTAAAAAATAAATAACCCTCAATGTCAATATACAGATTAATTGCCTGATATTGACCACAGTGACAGCCTGATTTTGATTTAACCACAAAAAAATTTCATAGTTCACATTTGCATCAAATACAATCAAAATCTCAATCGCATTTTCAATTTTTAATTGTTTAATGAAAAATCTTATTTTTTGACCATTTAGTTAAAAGCATTAGGAGGAAAAAAATCGTTTAACGAAACAAATTTTGAAAACTTTACATATTAAGTTACAGTTAAGCTTGTTTTAAAATATTCCTAAAGCTTAGTTATAATTTTGCTCAGGGTACTTGTATTTTTCATCATATTGTTTTGCATTTCAAGTTGTTTACACTAACTCTCATGTAGGTAAATTTTAACTTCTACAATATGCTTTATTAATTACGTCTGTAGCCGCCGGCGACTGATGCTAATGAAAATAACCACCGAATTTTTACCGTTGGGGCTTTAAATCTAAGTTAACACGAAATTGCTAATTATCGTCAGCTGATACAATTCCCGCCGTTGGCCCTATTTCCGGCATCCAAGCAGTTACTTCTGCTCATGTTTGCACTTTATGAATCCTGTACTGCGGGTCACAACGGAAGGATGAGTGTCGCGTTTCGACTAAATCTGTTAAAAAATTGCCATATAGAATATGAAATATTTTGTTTTTATTTTAGTTTCCAAAGAAATTATATTTACATTTTTGAATTTTGACGGTAATATTATAGACTAAGAGACAGCGACCGTTAAAATCTACATATTTTTTTTAATCCTTTTGTGTTGTAGTCACTAATACCAGTCTGACGTATCTACAGGGTGGTTCAAGGAGTTCCAAATAAATGTAAAATTGTTTTATTAAGGAGTTTAAACAGCGTGTCCAGAAACCATCTTAACAGATGGGAAACTTTTTATTTTTATCGGAAAAAAATTATTCTTTATAAAAAGTTCTGCTTGTTGAAAAACTAACACTCAAATCAAAAATTTTGACACAGCGGGAAAAACTATCTTTAATTTACATTACAAAGTACAATCAATAACGTAAGAAAGTCTCGTCCGGAACTTAAAAGTGATCGAATATGAAAGTTGACAAAATAACTTTATGGCCATTCATATCTTTTTTAAATAACATTTCCAAAATAAGAAAAAAGACAATTTTTATAAATTTCTTGTAACATTTCTCATACCTCTGCTCTGTTAAGATTTTTAAGGTAGCAAATTAAAGTATGTAATTCTTGTTGCATCTACGGACACTTGTTGGGGTATATTCCATAAAATCTTCGACACTGCTGTCAGTATAACACTTTTCGTAATATTTCCAAAGATTGTCTTTTGTAATGCCATTTATCTTGATAATAAACAAAATGGGCGCGAACTGCCTGTAAACCAATCACCAGCAATTCGTCAAAATCATCTATTCCGTAGCCTACTTATTTTCGATTTGCTTATCGCACTGCTAAGCCAAGGGAATCAAGCTGTGTGATGGAAAATAGCGCTCAGTTGATAAAGGATTGTCCATTTTTGTGCTTCTTGAGTTTGTTCGATATGTACACCTTGTTGATGAGTTGTGGGAAAACAAAATTTATGCCATTTTTTCGTTCGTGACATAATCCAAAAAAGTGTAATATGCATTTATTAGAAATTTACATAATGTGTATAATAACGATTCACATTTTCCACTAACATAATTGACCAATATATGATGAGGCGTAACATTCCATCAGGGAAACATTACTTTATGCATAGTTCTGTAAACAGCGATACAAATAAATAATAATGTTTAACCATATTTGCGAATTGCGGGCCTGCTTCATGCCAATTTATAGACATTTGGGACCAACTTACTAAATTAGAAAAGTTAAATTGTTTAATATCGGGAGGAGAGTACGAATGAAATAATTTTGAATACAAGTAACAATTTGGAAGTCGGATAAGTAAGTTATAATACACTATTTAATTATTATGGAAATAAAAAGTGAGCGAAAATTCACCGATTTTAGAAAAATTTAGAAATGCTAACGATTAGACACGATTAAGGATTCCACAACATCTAATCACTCAATTTAATAATAAACCTATATCTTAATCTTACAAGATTATTTATTATTAATTATTTAAAACTTAAATATGAGCACCACCTGTAAATGTTGAACCCCAGCGCGCAAACAGAAACATATTTGTTGATTTTGGTATTATAAAATACTATAAAGGTTAAAGTTAAGAGTAACCCATATAATTTATTCGTGTTAAATCTCGCTCTTTTTAAATAAAGGCGTTTATTATTATGTTTGAACCACGATTGCTTCCGTTCCCACTTCATTTTTTACTAAATATCTCTGTAGAAAAGGTGGTCAACAACAACTGTAAATAGTTAGTACTGCCAATTAAGAATATTTTAAAATATCAAGATACTTCCAGTTAATGTATAATTTTCAACTCACGTGTCACAGCTATAATGAATTGCTGCACTTACCTTCGACTCGTGTCACAAACTTCATCCTCAGGAGAAATTGTCCACACTACACGTACATGATATACCATTATTAAACTAGAAATTTATTAGCTTTCTTATTAATTTTCTTACAAATGATTGGTTAAATTTAAGTATATCCCCCAAATACAACTCATACACAATTCTTTAAAAGGACCGAAAGTTCGATGTAGATATCTCAAGACGTTTGCTCAATTAAAGTAAATTAGTGGTTGTCAGATTAAAGACAAATTTAACTTTAATCCACGTAAAAGTTTTGTTCGTGGAAACAATTTTAAACTTTCTACGGCAATATAAACAAACGTATCGCCTTACTGACAAAGTTTTATTGGATTACAGGTCTATAAGGTTTGAGGTGCTTTTACCTTTATATGAGATGAAATTAGAAAACATGATCGCTTTTTTGGCTTAGTACAAATAGGTATACGTAATCCGAATTGCTTGAATATATTTTGAGTTTACATTTTTATTAAAACAGCACAAACTTAGAATGTTATTGTGTTATTTGTCTCACGAATTCAATATTTTTTTTATAAAGTGATGATGACCGGTAGCTTATTTGTATATAACTTATCTACATAGTTATACAAAATATTAGTTTATGTCTTGTATGAACCAGTTGTGGAGCAAGACTAATGTACTCCTTATGGCAATATGAATGAACTATTTGTTTTTACTTTTATGTTCACTTTAAAGTAAAATCGCATGAACACAAGTAACGTATCCAAGACGTCATCTGCTGCAATAATAATGTGTGGCCTCCTAAAAAGAAACACTATGCGCACATCCGATCGGAAACACAGTCTCGCCGGTGCACTTGCTCAGAACACATCTACACTATCTACAGGGTGAGTTTTTTAAAGTGATACAAGGCGATATCTCGAAAACGGTTTACCATATTTTCATAAAATTTTGCTGAACTAATAGGGAGACGGTGGACATATGTGAACAGATTTTTTTAAAAAATCAATTACCCCAATTACTAAACCAAAACGTAAATCCTGACATGTGGTTTCAACAGGATGGAGCTTCACCATATTACGCAATACAGGCCCGTAATAACTTGAATGAAATATTTGAAAACAAATGGATTGGATGAGCTGGTCCGATCAACTGGCCTGCTGGGCCCCGGATTTGACACCCTTGACTTTCTTGTGGGGTTTTATAAAGGACAAAGTGATGGCAACTGCGCCTACAACTTGAAATGATATGAAAGACCGAATCCGCTTTGCTTGCTTATTAGTGACACCTGAAATGTTGAAGTGGGTACGACATTTATTTAGAAAAATAGTAAGAAAGTGTTTGAAAGTTGAAGGAGGACATTTCGAACAACTTCTCGAGTATTACAGGCAATAAATAAGTTGAAATTGAATGATACATATTTTTTTATAACCTCATAAATCATAATTCCGGAACTGAAAGGGCAAATAAAAAAAATTGTACAGATCTGTAGTTTTTTTACGTAGATTCAAATTATATTAACAAAAGTACATAATCTCATTTAAAATTCCAAATTTACCCCCATCCAAATAGAGAGGGGGGGTAAATGTGAAAATATGCTTGAATATCTCCCCAAATCTTCCTATTAACCCATCAAAATTTCATGAGAACATTTTAAACCGTTTTCGACAAATCGCCTTGTAGCACTTAAAAAAACTCACACTGCATAACGCGTGAAATGGACGACGCTTGCGTCAAATCTGAAGGGGCCCTAAAACATTTGTGGGGCACAATAGCAACACTACGCGGAGCATTCACGGATAGTGCTGAAACAATGATAAAATCGGAGATCGGTGTCGGAAGTAGGCTTGCATTCGAGTCGAAAGATCGATTGCTAGTTGCACGATTTTTCATATGATATGTGGGAAGATGCACTATAATGATAACGCATGGAAATGTGACATTCCATAGTCGACTCTGATAGTCACATCCTATATAGTAGGAAGAAAAAATCGGATATATATTTTCAGACGTACAGTGAATAAACTGTCTTATCTACTAAATAAACTTCGACAATTCGTTGCATTCAGTTGTTAAGTATCCTGTGTCCGCTGGCGCGCCCTCAAGGGCAATATAAAGGCTATAATCTTGGGCACTATGAGTAATCTTTTCTTCTTTTGTTAAGTGTTTAAATCGGGGACTATCACATTACTTTGTAAATAACGCCGCCCGTTATCGTTAATACATAAATCATTATAACGTTTACATATAGCTGTGAATAACCACAACCATAAACACAGCCTAAAAAAAGTGTGTCGAAATATCTCTAGTGGTATGAATTATGTAGGTACTTTGTTTTAAATTTACATTTTACTGAAACCTTTGCTCAGGTTTATTAACTAACTCAGTAACCATGAGTTAAATTGATGTTTATCAAAAATAAATATCTGCAGAAATATCTGTATTTGTCAGACACAAAGTATTCTTTAAATACACATTTTTTGTTGCCATTTTACATTTTCTTAAAAGTTCGTATCGCTTATAGCATGTCATTTGGCATTCATAAAAGACGAACAATCTACTGAAAATTTTCCTAAAGACGATATGACGTCAGAGTTTAAAACTTTTAAGCTTTGTGGTTATCCGGTGTTTAAAAGCTTCCTCAGTAGAAGCATACATGTTTCTTATTTTATAGATTATAACTTTCATATTTTCAGGAAACCTGTCTGCATAAAATGTATTATAAATTTAAATAATATCGTGCTATATTAAATACCAAAATGAAAAATACTGTTTGTGTTCAGAATTGAGAGAATTAAAAAAAATACTGAAGATTTCATTGAAAACACCAAAATTGCAAAGCTAAACAACAACATTAAAATTTTTTTAATATTTACGCTGATTTTTAGTGTTCCGTGCTAAAATTAGCAAAACGGAACACTTCAGGAATCACTTCGGTGTCCGTCCGTCCGTCTGTCACAGGCAATTTTCTCTGAAACTATTTCACGTAGGTATAAAATTAAAATTTTGCACAGAGATGGAGCGTGGTGGCCCAATTATTATAGACGTGAAGTATAAAAAGTTGAATTTTGATTCTGGGGGTTAATTTACAGGGGGTAAATTGAGGAATGAAAAAAAAAATTTAAAACATTTTTCGGGAAAAACGCTTAAAAATTATTGCTATCCCCACACTTCCCACCAATTAGCATAAATTTCGGTGTAGCTTTCTTCAGAAAATGCATACGCAAGATTTTTAAAATATTCCTTGATCTTGTGAACCTCTTTCATGGATATGCCCATCTTTTTATCTCATACTTCTCTATTAAATATTTGAAAAACATGGAATAAACATACCACCAGTTTCGCGTTCGGGAAGCTTTTCGAAAAAAACGTTCCTTCCTGTTCTATCTTTATCAGACATGACTACTCCCACTTTTTCCCATGCAGAATTTCGGTTAAATGTTTCACTGAAGAAATTAATGATTCTTGATCCTCGTTCGCCAACAGGCGAATAGCTAGAATCTCACTCAGGCCGCTTCCATCTAATATTATTATATAAGTCGCAGACCTTAGATCTACCAGGCAATAGGTATCACCAACAAAAATAATCTCTGGAAAACATTCCATGTACTTTTTCATTCTGTCATCTTGGAAAAATAAGCCCTTGAAAAGCCCATTTTGATCAACTAAAATCTCAATATCACTACAATTGTATTAATTTATAATACAAATATAAAATATTTCAGAATTCATTCTATTTCACTAGCGGTAATTAATAGCAGGATACTAATATACCAAAGGCAAAACAAACAATATGATGCCTAACAATACGAATGTTTTATGAAAATGTATATTAAGTAGAACGTCATTATTTTTAATTTTCCGGTTTTGGTCTCGTCCTTTTGCGTTTGCGATAGAATAATCTGGATTTTTAATTTGCAGAGGATGTATTTAAAGCAGCAAAAGCAAATGAACTGTTATATTAAGTATGAAGTAATTTTTATTGTAGCCGATGCCCGTTAAAAACAATTATTACTGCTAAAATGATACATCGTATAATAATGTTTATATCATGTGTATAGGGTATTGTCATAATCATAATTATTATTTTTCCATTAACATTTTACAGCTCATAAGAATATCAAATTGTTATCCAGTTTCATGTTACCCTAAAAATGTTCTTTTGTTTAAAGTAAATACCTGCTGCGTGTATTCACTCGTTAACCAATTTAAGATTTTGCATTGCAGATTTTTTAATAATTTTTGTTCTAGTTTTTAATTTAGAAATAAATACCAAGTTTATTTTTAACTTTCGCAAAAAAGTGCTACAGTATTAATGTTATAATCTGGTTGATGGCACTACATTGCAGCAAACCTACTCATGTTTCGACTTTTCTTTTTTATCTAAAACATCCCACGTAGGCTTCAAGCCTAAGTACTAACGTGCCGTGGGCATGCGAAGAGAAGGGAATGCAGTATATTGACAAGGGATTTAAAGGATTAGAGGTTGGGATGGAAAGGGAAAACATCTGCAGGCAATTTGTTCCATAACCTGGAGACCCTAGGTATGAATAAGTGAGAGAAGTGGTCTGTTCTAGGCTTTTGTAGCTGGGCAGTAAAGGGATACACACGTAACGCACCTCTTGTTGTTCTGTTAGGAACAGCCAAGGGGGGAATAATACCGGCTAATTCTTCAGAGCAAATTCCGTGGAAGTACCTGTATAAAAGGGTAAATCCCTATGATCAGCGAGAGAAGGAAGTTTCCTTGTGAGGACTGGGTCACTCATAAGTCGAATGGCTCTCTTTTGTATAGAATCAAGGATGGTAAGTGTCGAAGGTGATGCCGCTCCCCAGATGTGGGAGAAAAACTCTAGGTTTGGTTTTATTTGAGAAACAAAGAGAGTGTATAAGTTGGGAGGGGAGAAGTATTTTCTGGCTCGAAAGAGAAAACCAAGCTTTTTAGCGGCCGATGTGGCTACTGAGTAATGTCTTCATGCCAGCTGAAATCATGTTCGAAAGTGATGCCAACAAGATCGAACGTTTCATTGTTCTGTAGGGCCAGATTTAAGCATGTGCAACAAGTGCTATATCACAAGGGCCTCTGCCACTTAGGGACCTCCACCAAAACACAAACAAACAAAAATTACAAACAAAAATTAAAAAATAGCAAAAACTCTATGAGATTATTAATAATCATTTTGGATTTCTAGGCGAACTGTCGAATTTTTCGGATGAACACATCAAAGCGCGTGCTAAAAATTGAAGAGGGGCATATTCAAATGATCTAGATAAGTATTTCGGCTCAGAATATTATTGCAAATTGTAAAGAAACACATAGGCGAATATGACGAAAGCTGTTCCGAAGAATTGTATTTTTTACCAGTTTGTGATGGAAAACAACTTTCAGTGCACTATTCCAAATACAGAAATTGCACTACGAATGTATACTTATTTCTCATGGTAATTACTTATTCTAAGGAAAGGTCATTTTTAAAGCTAAAAGTTACTAAGGATCGCTTCAGAACTACTATAGAGGAAGCAAGTTAGATCTATCTGGAGAGTCAATATAAGCAAAAAAAATGTAATGGATCAAACCAATTGGAATGGGTCCCCAAAGGTGTCCAGGTGAATGTATGAAACTCGCCTGCGGCTCGTGCTGCAAACTTCATCTGCGTGAGTTATGACCTACATTACCGCTCGTTAAATAATATACTATTGAAAGTATTTCGTATGTTTGAATTTCCGGTATTCTTGTTTAAGTGTGAAATTTTCCACTTTTTTAGTTGAAGCTCTGTATTTATAAACAAATTTTAAAAAATTAAAAGGTGAGTATTGAAATCTTTTTCTGAGACCACTATCTACGAATTCTGTGAGGGGTGTATCCATAAGATTCTTATATTTCTTGCTACGGCAAATTTTGTCTGTTTTACGAAAAATGCATTTTCGCTTGTTCGCCGCTGAGGAAAATCAATCGATATTTTTGTGATTTTCAATTTTAAAAATAATACAGTAGTTATCAGCGAGGAAAAAATTTTAGATGGTGTGATTGATTTTACAAAAACTTTAATCTTTCAGTGAGTTTTATTGGCATAAATTTGAAGTTATCCCGAAAAAGATGAAAATATCGCTATAAATTGTTATAAAAAGATAATAAAAAAGGATAATGATCTGAAACTTGGTAGAGTTCTAGATAAATATCTCTTATATTGACATCTGACCATAGATAAGATCGTTTTCGCATATATTTTCATAAATTTCCTTTTTTCCAGAAAAAACGTGGTTTTTCATATGTCACACTTAACCAAGAATACCGCATAGGTAACCAAACATTCGATATACTTTCAAAATATGATGATTGTTGTGACGATTATTTATACGTGCTATTTTGCTTTATCCAAAAATCAAAAGTTATGAGCAGTGTTTATAGCGCGCGACGCTTATGCGTATATACCGCTGAGTCCGCGGCGCGCTCGCGAACGTACTTTTTGAGCGGTTTTTTATTTATTAAATACTGAGGAATCTATGGGTCATGGAAAAAAAGTGGTTAGTAGCAAAATTGTGTAAAATTTTCTCACCTTTCCGACGGTGCCAGCGGCGTTCCGCCATTTTAATGCATAACTGAGATATGAGAAAAACCGGAAAATACAAGAAAAAAACGCCTTTTTTGCAATGAATAATAAAGAAAATTAGCAACAAAATATTTTTATAAGGAGTTTCATACGTTCATCTGGACACCTTTAGGGACCCATTCCTATTAGTTTCATCTATTGCATATTTTCTTTTGCTTATTTCGACTTCAGATCTAACTTGCCTCCTCTACTATGGTACAAGACAGACTTTGTTCTTTAGCAATACTTAGCATTGAATGCGAGATAATGATGAAAATGGACTTTACAGTCATAATTCCTGATTTTTCCAAGAAAAATATAAGGAAGAATAAGAAGGAATAAGAAAGAATAAGAAAAAATAAGAAAAGTTTTCTTATCGTAAGTCCTAAGATAACTTTTTTTTTAAAGTTGTGTGAACCAGATTGGTTTTATTTCATATGGTGAAATTAAGAATATATTAATTGTTCAAAATTTTTCTTGTTTCATATTATGAGAAATTTTGCTTAATGTTGATTTTAGTATTTTTTTTCTTTTTATTAGTTTATGTTGCTTGTATGGATTTTTTTTATTCGTTTTGTTTCTAATCTAATTTACAACTAGTTAACTAGTCTCTACTAATTAGACCTGAGTTAATGATTCAAAGGCGTCTTGTTATTGAAAAGAAATAATAAATGACTTTGTCTTGAAATGCAACTGTGAGTTTTAACTGCAAAAATTACTTTTCTAATACCCCACTTTGCACGGGTGAACAGGTCAAAATTAATTGAGTTACTTTAAAACCAAAGACTTTATTTAAACCTGCAGCTTACTCTTACTATTAACATACTATTAATACGGTAATTAAAAAAATTTATGAACTTGAACAGGACAAATTCTTAAAACATGGTTACTCATTAGGTTTAAAAGCTTTGTTTCCTTCCACTGGAAGAACGATTTGGTAAATACAGGCAATTAGCTGGTGGCCATTACCATATATCAATCCGACAGTTATATGAATCAGAAAAAAGACTGAGAATTCAGTCTAACACTTAAATCTCGGAATTTTGGAGAGTTCAGTATAGACAAATTCTATGAACCCGAAGGAGACTTTAACCAGGCTGAAACCTTATTCCCTAAAGTAAACTATAGAAATTTGTGATATTGAAGCAGTAATCAACGAAATGGTCATAATAACCTATTTAAGCGAATACTGGGGTTACATTGCTTTAAAAAAATTAAAGCGTGTAAAAGAGCACTAGTTTATGATGAACCCTGTATAGTTGAAGACAATTACAATCTTATTAATAATCTAAATCGTGGGGGTTATTGTACCCTCGCAAATCTGTGGTAGATATAGTGTCAACGGCTTACACTATTTTTAAGAAATTAATTCAAGATTTTGGAAGATATGTTTTTGGATACTTTTAATAAAAAAGCCTTTTTGTGTAATTTACTTATTAAACTCCTTATTGAACAAAAACGTCTAACTCCTTTTGCGGAATGTAATGAATATTCAGAAATAAATATTGCGAAAATCATACTTAGAAAGAAATCCCCTATTTTTACAATATGTAACCCGCTATGCGCGAGTCGAACTTGCACTTGACCGGTTTGTTTCATTTTACACAGTCAGGGCAACGTCCATAAAATAAATTATTTTTGTCAAATACCGTACACGTACGTACTTATTTTCGGCATCGACGCCTCTGGTACCAGACCAAAAGTGGCCAAGTTTAGTTATGAATCCCAGTTTTAAAGGTTATTGTGTTAAAATCCAGTTTTCTGTCTGTCTAGCTTTGTATTTTTAAAGTCGTTTTGTATATCCTTCTTAAGCCTTTTCCTACGTTTAAATGCAAGGATCTGCAACATAAAAAGCTAAGCTGTTGACAAAAGCGATTTTATACCCTCTTTCTTATTTTGACAGGGCTAATAAGGTTTAAGAAAAAAATGCGTAGGCCACAAAATTTATGGTTTTTACTGTAAGGGCTTTACATGTTTTATATTAATGGTGTGAAAAGTCTGGAGTATTGTAAATATGGTCTGAACAGTTGCCTGGATAAAAATTTAGTTGTGTAATTTTATACAGTGCGGCTTAAACATGCCTCCCTTTATTTTTGTAGCCTGTAAACATAAAAATTTAAAATTTGGTATACTTCAACAACAATATATATATTACTTTTTGTTATACAGGGTGGTCGAAAAGTTATGGTATGAAGAGCAACAGCAGATTTTTCATGTCGAAATAATGCGATTTATTCAAACTTGCCTGATTCCAAAGTTGCCACAGTTGATAATAATAACCAAGATACATTGTGTCAAAATTTAGATTCTTTTTTCGATTTTTTCCAAGAATTTCTCAGCAAAACGCTATAGCGGCACAAAGCTAGGGATTTTGGGTTTTTTAAGGCAAGGAATTCAAATTCGTCCAGACTTTTGATGTTACTAGTAGAAGGCGCTACCTACGGCATACAGAACTTTTTTAAATGACAACTTTTTTTAGCTCAGTATATCGATCTCTCTATTGAAAAAAATCGATTATTCCACCGTTTTTGAGATAATCACATTTGAAATTTCCTATTAAATTTTAATACATGTTAGGTAAAATGTAAAACTGTTATCGCTTTCCTACACTTTGTAAAATTGGATTAGAACAAATCTGACAAAAATCAAGGGTTTGTATAATGATGCACCCAGCAGAAAAAAATTATAATAATAAAAAGTTGTATTATGAGACATTTATCACGCTAGCTGGACTCACACTTCACCATTTTTTTGTTTGTTCACAATGACCCTTTTTTAAGTACACAACTGCATTTTTAGTTATTAATTTTCCAAAAATATGAATTGCAATAATTATGACCGCACTCTCCATATAGTTGGAACCACGCTGGTTGTGGAACCATATTGTTTTGCCACTTTTTTTCATGAAAATTTAACAAGGGACCTGTATTTAAACATGTTGGAAACTATAGTAGAGCCTCTAATTCTTGAAATACTTGAAAAGAATACTGATGAATTTGACATGGAACCAGTTTTCAAATAGGCCCCACATTTTAGCAAAAATGTAAGGCAATATTTGGACACTGTTTACCTCAATCATTGAATTGAACGTCGAGGTCCTACATGGGTGGCTTGCCAGGTCGCCCGATTTAACACTCTTGGACTTTGTTATGGGGCTATCTAAAACAAAAAGTGTAGTAACACTTGGTACATTGGGAAATGTTCGTAAGGAGTTCTCAGATTGGTTATTTTACTGTTTGGAAGTAAACGAAAAACACTTTCAACAGTGTTGCAGTACAATATTAGTTTCTTCTTAAATTTTTTACGAATATTCAACTGCTACATCTTGCAGCCATTTAGTTAATAATAATTTAATTTCATTACTGCTATTAATGCTCTCAAATTTTTATACCAAGACCTTTTAAATGGCGCCCAGCCGCCATCTTTATTTTCACCAGTTCAAAAGATAAAAATGGGGGGGGGGCATTTTTAGCCGCACTGTATATAAAACATAGGTAATAACACTAATGGCATATTAGAGAGAGATTGGAACATCAAGATTTTACTGATTTTGTAAGATTTAGTTACCACTTTAGATTAGGGTTGCCACACGGCCCGGTACACCGGGACATGTCACCTGTTTTAAGGGTTTTGTCCCGTTGGCCCAGTTTGTGCTTCAAAGGTCCCGGTCTGTTGCAACAAGCTACTTAAGTTAATATATTTTTTTCACTATCAAGAGAATGACGCACTTTGAGAACGAACGCGACATTACTTCGCGAATGCATTGTGGTAGTGGCGAGTAGTGGAGATCAGTGTTGCCAGTCTAGTACTATACTTTTGAGAAATCTAGTAAGCTAGTATACTTAAGTTCAAATCTAGTACGAAATGTTGACATTTGTAAGCGATATATTTTACAGTTTTCGTATTTCTCATATTTTGTTCTTTTGTAGATGGGAACTAAGTCTTCTTCATTTTTAAAATTAGGAATAATTACATATATAATTTGTCTTTTGTTTATACCAAATACAGATACTTCAAAAATTTTGTTTTTTAAACCTCCTCTTGTTAGTGCGTTAGACGCGCATGCCTCGTCTGTTTTTCGAGGATCTAGTGCATTTTCATTAATTAAATTTAGTATTTTTTTAATCAGAATCTAGTACAAAACAGAAAAAAGTTCTGACATCGCTGGTTGATATAGATAGCGGCCGCGTTTGCCAGAACGTTTTCCCTATAATCTGTAATTGGTATTTTATTTTATACTCTGTGTCGGTCACTAGTTGTGGGTTTTTACTAATTAACTAATTCCAACTTGTTTGTTGATAGTTTTGGGCATTTTGGCAACAATGTCCAGGTGGCCCATGCAACAACGTCCCGCTTACCGATGCTCCATTTATGCAAGCCTACTATAGATACCTATATTTAATATATTAATATACCTATATTTAAACACTACGTTTTAAAATACAACATAGTACTATTTCAGACTCAAACTACACCATCTAAGTAGCACTATGACTAAAGAAAATTATATGAGTAGCTATAATCTCCTTTGATATCACTCAGATTTCGGTTTGATCACGATTCGCTCCCAGTCGATCTAACAAAATGTTATTAAAAAATCATAACCCCAGAAGAATTATTACAATGGCAAAAATCTGTTTTACTTTACCTAAAACAATTATTACAAAAATGATGAATTAGATACCCAAAAATAAAAATTAAAACAATGACTATGAAATATTTTGTGACATTTAAATAGAATTTTAACCTAAAATCAGCCTAGGGGTCATGTCCTAAAATACATTGATAACACTGACAACTGTACAATTTTTTTAATATGACAATTTTACTTATTTTTACGTTGCAATGTTAATCAAATTATCTAATTCAATATAATTAAAATTCGGTAATGGATACGCATGCATAAATGGACAATTTTTTTAGATAATTCACAGTAATTGCTTTGCTATCAGTTATCTGTTAGAACAAATAATAGAATAAAATATTCGCAGCCCCATATTTATACCATATTTATATTGCTTAATAGATATAGCTTGTAATACCACTAAAATAAAAATTAAATTGTTGACTGTCATTATTTGTCTATCAACAAATATTATACGACATGTGGATAAAACATCCCCATAAAAATTAAAGTATTTTTAACTTGTTTTAAAATTATGGTTTTAAAATTGAATAAGTCAGGGTTAATATTTTTAAAATAAAAAAATTATATCTACCCCCTGAGTTATTTAGATATAAGCTCATTTTTTAAAACCAAAAATGTTAAGGTAGGTATCAGAAAAATCTAGTGGACAGGATTTTTCACTACCAACCTCCCGGAGTATTTACACCAGTAGTAAAAATATATTTATACAAAATACGCATAATTTTGTTAAAGTTAGAAATACTGTAATGTGCTATATTATCTTTCAAATCAATAAAAAAGTTTTTGTTAAATTATTAAACATAACTGTCAGATTTTACAACGCTAGCCCGGTCTAACAAAACACTCATTTTATTTGTGAGTTTTTTTTATAAAATTTATGAAGAAAATGGCAATCTAAGTACGTACTTTACATAATAATGTAACTAAATTTGTTCTAGCAACATGTTCCAATATAAAAATCATTTATAAATCGAGCAAATCTCTGAACTATTAGAATAATACAAGTTTTTAATAACCATTATGTTTCATTAACGGAAAAAAGTCGGTATGTTCTCTTTTTATTGGACTAGGACAATCAATAATACTGACAGAATATAAAATACTGTCCAGTATTATCGATAGCCTAAGAGATGTATTGGGAAATGAACAATATAATTAAAGAATAGCTAAAATGCATTATTGTTGGAATTGGTGCACTAGCGCAGCCAGAATTTTAATATGTGGAAGAGGCCCTCCCTAGTGTTGTAAATATCCGTATTCTTTAGATATCCGGATCATACGGAATCGGAATCAGCTAATATCCGTATCCATTATCCGAATACGTATCCATTTCTTGACCCGCGCGAAAGCGGTTACAGATCATGTATACGTATGCATGCAACACTACATTTTCTATCCGGATACACGGCTAGGTAGGTCGATGCGGTATCATATCATTAGAAGTCGAAGGTTAGGGATAGGAAGGCACCGTCGTTCGTTCTCGTTTGAATTCGGTTCGGGTGAGGTGGGCATAGGTTAACCAATGGGACTCATCCCATATGATACCTGTTACCCCGATAACTATGCTATTTTTTAGGAAAGGTCATTAGATAGAGAAAGCATAAGATCAAATATGCCAAAGCGCAGACCGTGTTGTTCGCTTACAGTCGATTCCGATTCCTTTTTCTCTTTGCACGTTGCAGTAGTAACCAGCCGATGCGAATTTATTTTGATTCCGAATCAATATTCAAGTTCTCGGCCGGTTACGGATAATCCGGATTCTTTTAATATCCTTATCCAACGGATTTTTGGATACGTATCCTTACACCACTAGCTCTCCCCGTCCGAACCATGATTACTATATTGCTTTTTCTGATAGAACAACTAGCCACTTCTAGCAGTTGATTAAACAACTCTCTAGACAAACGAAAATAATTGTATTAAATATTACCATACTTTTTTATTTCTTCGACAAGATTTACTTAAGTTAAATAATCCATTTTTCTCAGCAAATTCTTAAATACAAATATGTCTTTTCTTGTTTTTCTATTTTTTACTGTGCGGGAAAGCACTATTGCGGGCGCGGCCCGTGAGATTTTAAAGTTGTATATCGCTGCTGCTACTTACGGGACCCATGCCAACTTCAGGGGTTTTGATAGTGAGCCTACTAGGAATGTTTTGGTAAAGAAAAAAAATATATTTTGAAAAAAATTGAATTTCGCCCTGGCACACCTGGGAAAAAATTAACACGTTTAGGTATTTTATTTATTATTTTTTCTAGACAAATTTTACATCATTTTGTCGAAATTTTTTAAACTATATTTTGGGTTTAAAAAAATTCAATGAACTGCAAATTTCTACTAACACATGTTTTTCTCTTAAACTTTAAAAATTTTCGACTAAATGACGTAAAATTTGTTTAGAAAAAATAATAAATAACATACCTCAACGTGTTCGTTTTTTCCCAGGGTGTGCCAAGGCAAAATTAAACTTTTTTCGCAAATTACAAAATATTTTTTCTTTGCCAAAACATTTCTAGTAGGCTCACTATCAAAACCCCCCGAATTTGGCATGGGTCCCGTAAGTAGCAACAGAGATATACACCTTTAAAATTTCACCTGCCGCCACTGAGTGGCCTTCACACTTCTCAAGTTTAAATTTTAACTCAAAAAATTAGAATACCTGCCTACGCTACAAACCATATCTATAAAAATATTGAAAAAAAGAAAAGTATTTATAGAATGATTAAGTCTTAGGCCGCTCGCACACCAAGGATGTATAAAACATGAAAAATGCAACATAAGATAAATATCACAATGACATGCTCCTATTGCAGCAGTTTGGTTAATTTGCAGTATTCAAAATATCTTCGATTGTGAAGGATGGCAATTTCTGCGAAGAAGTAAACGAGAAAAAAATAAACTTGCATTTTTTTACCACGTACCGCATGTTTTATGCATCCTTGGTGTGCAAGCGGCCTTAGTGTTCAGTAATACCATAGACTAAATAATACATAGACGAACACTGGCGTGTAATGAAAATGGACCAACCAACCTGCCACATTTTAGGGTTTACTGGGTTATGGCTTAGGAATTTGTTTGTCCATTACATATATATATATATATATATATATATATATATATATATATATATATATATATATATATATATATATATATATATATACAGTGTGTCTACGGGTGGACCTAACTATACTTGTAAACTTTCTTATTTTGCATATTAGAAGAAAAATTCATTCTTCAAAAAAAATTTTGCTTATTCTAAAACGTCCACAGCCATATTCAAAATTTCGAATTAACATACAGGGTCGATAAAAATCGAGAAAAACGGAAAATAGGTCAAGAATAAAGTACCTGTTAAGTATTTGAAAGAATGGTGAAAATGTTACAGAGAAATGATGTTTGTAATATTAATAAAAGTTCAGATATCAAATTAGAACCTTGTATCTTAAAGTTCATTTCTTTCGCTTTATTAGGATTTAAGTAATAATTATACAAATTTAGCCAAAGCGATTATTGCAGGTATCCACAACAACAATAAACTCAGTTGACATTTAACCCAATTTAGGTATTTAAAGTCAAAAAACCTTCCAGTGATTGTCAAAAATTTGGGATAATGTTGGCTCTAGAGCAAAGAATTTATTTAGTGAAATGCTACGGTATAGGTGAAATATCATATCGCTTTGCAGTTGAACTGTTTGATAGAAAGTATCCGGGGTATACGTTTCTATAAACTGTGTTCGGGACATATGGGAAAAATTTTTATTAGGTGAGTATTGGAAAAACTTTTCCGGGGGATCGGTTCTGCATGTCCGATAACCTAAAAATCGATTTTGACATACGTCACGTGACCACTGGTATAGCGTCAAATTAAAAAAAAAATGTTAATTTACAAAAAGTGAGGTTAGTTGGCGAGATATCAAAAAAAGTTATTTGAAAAAATTGCTTAGAATTAAATTCTAGGTCCTTGTGCAAAATTTTAGGATTTTATTTAAAAAAATTGGAAAACTCAATTTTTTTTAAATATTTTTTTATCGATTTACAAATTTCCAGTTTTTTTCGTTTAGATAGCTTGGCTAATGTAAAGCCCATGTATCTGGATGAAAATAAACGAATGTAGTAGTTTTTTCTACAATTGACAGGACAAAATTAAAAAAAAACAGGGTTTCGCCGGACGCTAGCTGTTGCAATGATTTGTATCTAGCAGCAGTGTCAAAATTTTAGAGACATTTCAATGAGATTACATTGAGAAAACCTTAATCGTCTTAAATATATCTGAAGTTCGACTTTTTGTAAAGTTAAGGGGAGTAAAATAGATAATAAACAAAAAATTACCTGTTTATTTAATCGAAATTTCATAAACGAAAACCAATGTAAGAAAAACTTAAAAGTAGTCAAATTCTGTACTAACAACATAAAAAATCATTGTTTTTCCTTTGGTGCACAAAATTTAAAACTCAGTATGACCACCATTTCTCTCCATACATACTATTGTTCTCGAGCGCAACTCTCGATTAACATTTCGGAGCATTTTACGATTTATTTGCAATACACAATTTCTAATGACATTCTCTAAATTTTGTATATTCCTAAAGGGTCGATGTTTGTACACAGAGTTCTTTAGGTATCCCCACATAAAGAAATCTAACGGAGTCAGATCTGGTGATCTCGCAGGCCACGGATTTTCAGAAAACCGTCCTATTCACTGGTTTCCAAATTCTTGATCCAGCCATCTCTTCACCTCATTTGTGGAATGAATGCTAGCTCCGTCTTGTTGAAAGTATAAATTTCTTCTTTCGGCTAATGACAAATTGTCTAAAAAGTCAGATATCTCAGTTTGTAGAAATTCTAAATATCGTTCTGAATTTAAATTGTCTCTAAAGAAAAAAGGTCCCACTATTCTGAGGTTGAAAATTCCGCACCACACATTAACCTTAAAACTATATTGGTCTTTACTCTGAATTACAAAGTCTGGGTTTTCGGTGGCCCACCATCTACAGTTTTGTGAACTGACGGTTCCGTTAGAGGTAAATGTAGCTTCATCCGAGAAAAGAACGTTCTTTGGGAAATTAAAATCTTCCTCAATCATACCCTGGAACCAGGCACAAAAATCGAAGCGGGCGTCATAATCCCTATCTTTTAATACTTGTACAAATTTAGGTTTGTACGGATGAAATTTGTTTCTTTTTAATATCCTCCGCACAGATCTTTCGTGAATGTTAGTGATCTCCGATATTTGACTAACTGCTCATTGGGGTGTTTCTGTGATCGACAAACACACATCCAGAGAACCTTCGTCACCTGTTACCGGTTTTTCATGGGAAACTTTATACTGATTTTCTACCGATCCCGTTTCTTTAAATTTATTGACTAGACGAGATACTGTGGAATAATGGAGGGATTTATCGGGGTGCCTCTCATTAAAAATTGCTGCTGTTTCTCTATGGCTTTTGTAATTATCTCCAGAAATTAAAATAATTTCTATCTTTTCCTGAAGAAGTAGTGTGGGTGCCATTTTAAGGAATAAAATATTAATAAACTTATGTAAAATATCAAACCTAGTAAGATGCGAGACATAAACCAATGACATAGGTTGAAATCAAACAAATTATAATTTGTTTGACATTTTTCTGTTGTTTTTAACCTACTAGATTATTTGGTTGTTTTAATTTCAGAGCCTGCTTTGGTAGTTTTAAGTACAACTAAATAGACCTGGTTGTTAAATTTATGTGCGAAAAATCTTAATAAAATCTTGATACAGTCATTTCATTAGATTCAAACCATTGCAACAGCGAGCGTCCGGCGAACACCTATTTTTTCGATTTTGTCCTGTCAATTGTAGAATTGTAGATCTGACTCCGTTAGATTTTTTTATGTGGGGATACCTAAAGAACCCTGTGTACAAACATCGACCCTTTAGGAATATACAAAATTTAGAGAATGTCATTATAAATTGTGTATTGCAAATAAATCGTAAAATGCTCCGAAATGTTAATCGAGAGTTGCGCTCGAGAAAAACAGTATGTATGGAGAGAAATGGTGGTCATACTGAGTTTTAAATTTTGTGCACCCAAGGAAAAACAATGATTTTTTGTGTTGTTAGTACAGAATTTGACTACTTTTAAGTTTTTCTTACATTGGTTTTCGTTTATAAAATTTCGATTAAATAAACAGGTAATTTTTTGTTTATTATCTATTTTAATCCCCTTAACTTTACAAAAAGTCGAACTTCAGATATATTTAAGACGATTAAGGTTTTCTCAATGTAATCTCATTGAACTGTCTCTAAAATTTTGACACTGCTGCTAGATACAAATCATTGCAACAGCTAGCGTCCGGCGAAATCCTGTTTTTTTTAATTTTGTCCTGTCAATTGTAGAAAAAACTACTACATTCGTTTATTTTCATCCAGATACATGGGCTTTACATTAGCCAAGCTATCTAAACGAAAAAAACCGGAAATTTGTAAATCGATAAAAAAATATTTAAAAAAAATTGAGTTTTCCAATTTTTTTAAATAAAATCTTAAAATTTTGCACAAGGACCTAGAATTTAATTCTAAGCAATTTTTTCAAATAACTTTTTTTGATATCTCGTCAACTAACCTCACTTTTTGTAAATTAACAATTTTTTTTTTAATTTGACGCTATACCAGTGGTCACGTGACGTATGTCAAAATCGATTTTTAGGTTATCGGACATGCAGAACCGATCCCCTGGGAAAGTTTTTCCGATACTCTCCTAATAAAAATTTTTCCCATATGTTGCGAACTTTTTGCCGGTCACTGTATATATATATATATATATATATATATATATATATATATATATATATATATATATATATATATATATATATATAGATATATATATATATATATATATATATATATATATATATATATATATATATATATATATATATATATATATATATATATATATAAACCCGTAAACCCACCCAAATATTTCAAGGGAGACTCGCTTTTGATCCCATTTCGGTCTATTCGAGAATTTGTCTATATTCTTTATAGGCTCTGGTAATACTGACTAATCTTGACACCCAGGGTAAAACCTCTCTGAGACAGTCAGAAAGCATTACTTAACCTGATAAAGATAACAAAGCTTTTTAACGACATTTACGTGCAGAGAAATCGACAAACCTCACCCTTTCCAAATCGTTTGCATTTTGTCAGAAACCAGTCAGCCCTCTAAAAAATAAAAGGCAATCTTGATTGATTTAGGCTCAATTTAAAGGGTATTAAATGATCGTCCAAACAATATAATTTTTTTATTTAAACTGATCACTGGATTAGAAAAAATATGCATTCGATTTTAAAGTGTGAGGAGAGTCGAAGATTTTTATTCACATTAGTGTTCATAGGTCCAGTAGAACAGGGATCACAATAAGCCTTACTGGCTCCGGCCAGGAGCATGTATAAACATCAACTTGTTGTATACAATCCAATACTAACTGATGAAATCGCCCAATATAAACACAATTTAATTTTATCAGTAAAGCGTGACCAACAATTTTCTTTTATAGAAACGCAAAACAAAACATGCCGGTAAATTGCCACTAATACTGAAAAAATATTGTGCATTTTATACAAAGTTAAACAAGTCTTGATTAGACCGGGTTTCTAATCAGCTAGTTGACTAATTAAATAGTGAAACTAAATACCGCATACCTACTTAAAAGCCAGTAGTTTTCAAGTGAATTACTATTTAGGTGACTATTTTTCTTTTCTTTTATCTGAGACAGCTCACATAGACTTCAAGCCTAAGTACTAACGGTACTGTCGGCGTCTGAAGAGAAGGGAAATGTAGTTTATTGACATGGGTTTTAAAGGACTGGAGGTTCGGAGGGGAAGGAAAAACATCTGCAGGCAATCTCTTCCATGATCTAAGGACCCTAGGTATTAATGAGCGAGGGAAGTGAGATGATCTAGGTTTTTGTAGCTGGACAGTAAAGGGATGCATACGTAACGCGCCTCTTGTTGTTCTGTTAGGAACAGTCAAGGGGAGAATTATAGCGACTAGATCTCTAAAGCAATATCCGTGAAAGTACCCGTAGAAAACAAATAAATCTCCAGCAGCTCGGCGATGAGTGAGCCTGGGTCATTGATGAGTTGAATGGCTTTATTTTGAATTGAAGCAAGAATGTTAAGTGTCGAATGTGATGCCGCTCCCCAGATCTGCGAACAGAACTCTAGGTTAGGTCTTAATTGGAAAATCTAGAGAGTGTGTAAGTTGGAAGGGGAGAAGCAATTTCTGGCTCGAAAGAGATAACTAAGCTTTTTATGCCGTTGTGGCTATTGAAGTAATGTGTTTGTCAGCTGAGATAATGTTCAAAAGCGATGCCAACAACATCGAACGTTTCATTATGCTATAGGGCTTGGCCATTCATGTGGATGGAGTAAGTGTGTTTTTGCGTGACAGAAAGCAAGACTGGGTTTTGAAAGCGTTGAACTGAAAAACGTTATTGGCACCCGTGTCTAATATTAATTGAAGATCTCGGGAAAGGGATGGGTGCTTAGATCATTATCCAGCTCTTAATTTGAGACCTGTCTAGAAAAATGAATGTTGGAGTCAAAAGTACTATGGTCAGCAGAACTGTGGATGGGATTGGTAGTTGAAGCAGGTCATTAATGTGAAGAAGAGATAGGGTTGGTGCCAGGACTGAACCTTAGGGTACGTCAGCATTGATAGGATGGAAGTTAAATGAGTGACCGTCCACCACGACAGATATGCTCCGATTAGAGAGGAAGCTACCGACCCAGGTACATAGTTTGGGAAGAAGACCGTAAGATGGTAGCTTGTTGAGGAGTGTGGCGTGCCGTACTTGGTGAAAGGCTCTGGAAATATTAAGATCAACAATCTGAGATACGCCATGAAATTTGAGAGACTTGTTCTACTTATGTGTGAGAAAGCTAAGGGGATCAGCTGTGGCTCTTGGGTGACGAAATCCGTTTTATCTGTCATGGATGATTTTGTGTTTTTGAAGATATTTTAGAATTTGCAAGTTGGTCTCCTTCTCCACAATTTTGCTGACAGAGAGAAGAGAGATAGGTCTATAATTGGATGAAAGGTACTTGAAACCTTTCTTCGAGACAGGCTGCACACACACAGTCTTCCAGCTATCTGGGAAGATATCCTTGTCATTGGACACCTGGAAAAGACGAGCTAAGATGGGTGCAAGTTCTGGAGCTCATTTTTTTTAGAACAATTGCGGGTATGCCATTCAGTCCAGAGGACTTTTTGGTGTCAAGAGATATAAGAATTTTTTGAACTTGTTTAACCTTAAGTATTATTTCGGACATGTGGTGGGGTTGGAAGAGTGAAACTGGCAGGAGGAATTAGGGTGGAATTGGCAGCGAATTGTTTGGCAAATAGTTAAGTTTTTCTATTAGAGATGGAGATAATTTCGTTGTCAGAGTTCAGGGGTCAAAATGTGCTTCTACAGAAGTTTTTGGCAAGCGACCATAAAGATTTGCTGCCATTGGGACAGGAAAGCGCTTTATTTTTTATGCGGTTGTTAGAAGCATTTTTGGACTCTAAGATAGTTTGATTGTATTGATTTCTTGCCTCGGTGAAAATTTGACGATTTTCGGTTGTAGGATTTTGAAGATACCTTTTGTGAGCTTGGACTTTTTTGAGCCTGCCTTTATCACAGGCCTTGAAGAACCTAGGCTTTTGATGGTGGAGTTTAGGTTTCTTGCGGGTATGTGGAATAAAACTTATAATACGTGCTTGAGTATCTGTGATATAAGAACAAATTTCGGAGGGATTGGGGGTGAAAAAAAGGGTTTCAAGGACAAGCAAAGAAGAAAATCGGATGAATTGTAATGCCAGATCGTGCGTTCTGGCATAATTTCAACAAACTCGGGGTGTATGAGACAATGTAATAGGGCCGTGATCTGAACGACCAAGGCAGGTGAATTTAATATACTGTATGTTATAATATATTATATCTTTCAATCAATAAATTTTCAAGACAAACGGAAGCTGTCATTACTGATAAATCTGTTTCTCTGTCATATTTTTTTTTAATTTTACTTATAGTAATATTTTGCAAAGCTAATCAGTATTAGGCAATCTAAACTTAGAAACTTATGAACTCAATACAACAATGTAATGTACATTTGTTGTTACAATTGCTAAACAATTTTACCTATTGACTGGCAAGATAATCGACAGGTGGTAATTTACGAGCACAATATTACGCCACTATTGCCACAGTGGCATTCCCAGCTGTCTATTAAATAAATTATTAGATAAATGGCAGGTCTTGTACGAGATCTCTAAGCGTGCGACTTAGTTTAGTTTAGCAACAAGACCGATAGTCATTAAGTTAAACTAAAGCCCAAGTGTTACGCGATACATAAGGCTAATTATTGTACATAATCCGCAATTTGAAATAATTCCCAGTTCTTTATTGTCAGAGAGAAAAATATTAATAGAATACAGATCAGCAAAAGACAAAGGCAGACCAAATACAAAGAGCGTAGGAAATAAGAAAATAGTAACACAAAGAAAGCCCTGATGACTATGTAACAAACTATAATTAATTGTATGTCCTGATTTCAGAGAATACCTATTATTAAAGATGTTGGTAAGGAGGCAGATCGATTGAGAGCAGATTTTCGTAGTTTTTTTTTAGTAATAAGAAAGGGGCGTAATATTATTACGAATTTAACAACATTTTGTTTAAACAAAAGAAAGTTTGTCCGGTCTGCTCAGAAATTGCCAACCCTAGACTAGTTAGATGGTGAGCTTTCATACTTAAAGGAGCTTATCAGATTGCCGCAACTTTTAATGTAGCTTCCTTAAATCTTTTCCCATTCTTTTCTTTTCGAATATTTAGCATGGACCCAACTTTTTATTGGTGTCTATCTATTGAACATACTTACAAGTGAAAGTGCATGAAAACTATCATGGGCACACCCAGGATTTTGTCTTGGGGGGCTGCATAATGCAATTCGGTGGATTTCTTCAGTTAGTAGTGTACCGTAAAATGGGGTGAATAGGGTCATGAGGGTGAATAGGGTCGAAAGTGTGTTCGTTACCTAAATCCAGTTTAAAAATAAAATGCGCGAATTGTGCAGATTTTCGAACATAGCTTTTACATGTTGACACTTGCCAACACCGGACGTGATATTTATGTGTGCTGTTAAACAACCTGTAGCGGCGTGATAGCCACGATAATATTCGTAATATTTAGCGGCAAAAAAGTTATCCCGTAAACGTGTCCCGTCTTTTTGTTCAAATTAACGGACAAAGACTTTTGTGTTTGTGTAACTTAAAGGTAAGTGTCCCAGCAACAAAGTTATATAATTAGTGTTTTATTATGTTAACTGGTGTTTGTGTTAAGCCGAATTTTTTTTTGGGGGCGAAAATTTGATATAGTTGATTGGCCATTACTGTATTGTAACACACTTGATTCGTAATATAGGTACGTTTCGAAACCAATTTGTAATTTATTTATCTATTTAACCTATTTTTTACAATAATATTTTTGGCTTTTTTAGCAGACAAGATAAACACAAAAATAGCCAGATTCTCCATGCTAGTCCGGTCTAATTGAAAATCAAAAGTTTTAAACTGACAAGTGTAAGAATAAGACAACTAAGTTTTATTCAATGAACTTATTTCTGAGCTTTTTCCCAAATTTATCAGGAAAAGGACAATTTTAGTACGTACTTTCAACAATAATAGAACTAAATTCATTACAGCAACTCGTTCCAAGGTGAAAATCATTTGGAAACCAAGTCAATCGCTGAAATATCACAATAATTCATAAGTTTTTAATGACAAGGACAGGACAAAAACCTGTCAAAACATAACTGATCAACTATAAGATCTTAATTTAACCAGTACTAAATCTTAAACTTTCTTAGTGAATCTGGACGAAATATTTGATGTAAAGTTTAATATATAACTTTTGTTAAATATGTTTGCAAAAAAAGCCAAAAATTATATTTTTAAAACAGTTTAGCTGACCCTTTTTAACCCAGTAGCGGTTTAATCGTATTTTAGATTAATTTTTAATGGGTGACCCTATTGACCCCGACGCGTTGGGGTGAATGGGTTCAGGGCATAAAAAACATATATATGCTGACTCCTACTGAATTTCTTAAAACTTATATGGTAGTTCTATTGTACAAGTAGGGACTCATAATAGTAACCTATGTCCAAATTTTTCCGGACAACGGTTTCAAAGTTATCGAGGTTTAAAGTTGAAAATTGACCCTATTCACCCCATTTTACGGTACTTTTTTAAATTTTTGTGTGTCTAGGATGTTGGTGTGGGGAGGGGCAGCAGCCCCCCAGGTACCCCTCCTCCTGGTTGCGCCACTGAAAACTATTATAAAACTGAAGTTTTATTTGTAAAATTTATAAAGCAATGTGCGTGAAACCATTTTGCGTCTACAGCAAACTAGTCAGTTATGAAGTGAGGACCACTTTTTTAAATGCCTGTATCTTTTTTACTTCATTAGCCATCTACTTATAAATTTATCTACTCATATCAAGTCTAAATGTTAGGATACAAAAAATATTTTTTATCATTACTCTTTATAAAAACGACATCGAGACCCAAAATATTGAATTTGAACAAATGTTTACAAGTATAATTCAGTTTTGCCGAGGCCACACAGAGCGCTACATACGCTATGTTTGCTATGTTCGCGATGCTTTCCAAAAATAGCGTTAATTGTTTTAAATGTACCTGGCCTATGGTCGCTCTAAATCATCTGGCTCATATCGAGACACAAGGGTCTTAGGGGGGGGGGGGGGATGCTAAATATTTTTTAAAAATTTTTGCTTAGCTCTAAATACCAAAACACAAAAATAACTATATTAGGAACGCAAATCTTTATTATAACTAATATTCCCTAAAAGGTAATCAAAAAATTATTTAGGATTTTTTTTTGCACTCGACATCGGTAGCTTTAAATCAGTGCGCATTTTTTCCTATCTATTTTTTTACAATTTTTCAAAGCTATCTTATAGTATAAATCTTAAAATCAGACTTTAAAATGAATACAGAATGGGTCATCCAGGACCGTATTTAAGGAGTAAAAACTGAATTTTCCAACAAATCCAATTTTTAACCGACACAATTGTACACTATTTTTCCTATTTAGAGGTTCTTTTTGGGTTTATATCATCCGTTAATTATCTGTTTTAGAATTTTCGACGAAACCATGAAAATAACCTGCAGTTTATTATGTCGAAATTATTAAAATATGATGTATCAACATTTCGAAAAAATGCGCCAGTTTTTGTTGAAAGATTAGAAGGTTCCTGGCTCGATTTCGTTGAAATATACATGAATAAGATTTTAGGAACTTTCTACTTTAAGTGCAGGGATATTTTATTGGATGAGTTACGCATTAAATGCCATTTTTATTGATTTTTCGATGACCCTACAATACTGGAATTCGCCATGTACCTATTATAACACTGTTGACGTCACAGCCAATGGGATCACGTTTTACAAGTTTCGAAATTCGCGCGAACATTTGCAGTAAAAAATCCTTTTTTTTTGTCAATAAAGACCAAAATAAATTGATAAGAACAATCACCACACATATATTTAATTTATGTAGGGAATATAAAAAAAATATTACAGATTTATTTGGGTTATATGTGTTGCCGGCAACTTGCGAAATCCGGCAATCTGCAAAATGTCTAGCTATTTTGCAATCCGACCATTTCACTAGGCATTATGCAAATTGACGAGATCTTCAGATAATTTGAAAAATGACTAAAACACTTCAGACAATCTGTAAAATGCCTGCTAAAATCGTCAATCTGCTGAATTGTAATCTGAAAATCACACATAGGCTAGGCGTTTTGCGAACAGTTGCCGTGCCATCGTCGCAACGAACTAAAAAAGAGTTATTTCGTAAATTTTGGCGTAAAAAGATTTATAACACCTTTGTGACATTTGCTGAACGAGAAGACATAATTAACTTTCTGAACAGCCAGTCCGAAACAAAGAAAAAAAATATTACAGATTAAAAATCTGTATGTAAAAATTTAGGTTTGCTCAGGTTTGTTAAATATATTTCACAATGCTCCCACATAATGAGAATTGGTTCCGGTCAGCCAACGGTTTGCATAATGCCTAGTCAATAGTCAATGTAAGATATTAATACCTCTGTTAAGCATATTGACGATTGTAGCAGGCATTTTGCAGATTGCCTAAAGTGCTTAAGTCATTTTTCAAATTATCTGAAGATCTCGTCAATTTGCATAATGCCTGGTAAATTGGTCGGCTTGCAGAGTGGCTAGGCATTTCGCAGATTGTCGGATTTCGTAAGTTGCCGGTAACATATGCATATTCCCTATTGCGATATTTTGGTATAGTTAGAACATCCGTTATCAAAAAGTAGGCAGGGAACCATATAATTGGCCAGATTAAGATTAATCCTGGAATCTGATTGCTCTAAAATGTAAATAATGATGCCTTCTCCTTGTGCCTAAGCTGTGGTTTATAGCGTCTCACTGACAGAAAACAGAAAAATCTGTCAAATGTACATGATAACAGCATTGGACAAAAGAAATTGATAATCCATCAAGATTAATTTTCTGAAAAACATATTTCAAAAGAGTTGTTGTTGGATCGAATCTGCATCAATAATTGGTTTTTAATTGGGTCTTCCCGTGATAAAAGTATCAAAAAAATTGTTAACGTTTACAGTCGTTTAATATAATTTGCATACTAAATTTTTCAATTGTGAAAACCAATTACCTTGATCCAGGATTAATCGATATACTGGTTTTTGTTGCTTTTAAAAGGGATTTATTGAAGCCTCGTCATTACTGAAAGCTGAAGCTAAACGAATTTTCAACAAGGCAATGAAGAGGCGAAGTATACAACAGTTTTAAATGAAGCGGTTTTGTACGGACTTAATTCAAAATGGATTAATAACTTTATAATTTACTTACACGTATATATGAAAATACTTTCCCAACTTATTTAGCTATACGTTCCGATTAACCACACAAATATTATAATAAAAGAGGCTTATTTTGTTATATTTAGGACTTTTACAAATCTAATATAAATTTATTATAAAGGAAAATATCCTAATACGAGATTTCCAATTTCAGATACACGCAAAAAGAAAGTTTTAAGGTAAAGAAATTTTTTTAAAATGGAAAATCCACGTTTTTGACCATATTTTTTTCACACTATATTTAGAATAAAAATGTGTTACTGAATCATACCGGCAATTGCATTCTTGGAAAAAATTTTCCGAAAAATTAGGACAATTTGCGTTCTTATTGTTGGTCACCCGTATATTATATATCATATCCGTTTTTTTTAGTAGACCATGAAAAAACTGCCATGGATTTGTCATACTTTTTGTATTATTTTTATTTAAAAAACAAACTAAAAAATATGTTTCGTTATATCAAATTATCTGAAAAACTTGTTCTTTAAAGAAAGATTAAAATAAGATTTTAAAAAAACAGAACACAACTAAATAAAAAAAAAATAAAATAAAGTTTTATTTCTACAGAGGGTAATAAATTACAAAGTCTGATAAACAAGTCAGGTAAAACAGGCTAAAAGCCAAAATTTTCATATACAACACAAATTACAATTATTAAAGTAACACTTTAAAACTTAGAGACTGGAGACTGACGATCTATGAAAGCAGAGAAAAAAATTCAAATTTAAGATGTAAAAATTCATTTAAGAGCATTCATCACCAGCTGAAACATACTAATTTGTTTCAAAGAATTGCACCAAAACTAACCAACGAAATGATACGAAATTTTGGAAATATATTATAATTTTATAGCAAAATGAGGGAAAGTCATTTAAAAAGAAAAATCAAAAAATTATTTTTAAAATTTTTGTTATTTTGTAATACTTATTTTTTTAAAAGACTTTCCCTCATTGTTCACGATTTTCTCTATAATTTATGCGGAGATCGAATTTTTGATTAAACCTTTAGTTTTCTGTAAAACTTTGGAATTCCGTAATTAATGAATTTTGGAGAAAATCGCGTAGCTTTTTCGGCAGTTAACACATTTTGGCAACACAGCAAGCATCGTACGACACCGGGAGCAGTCTTATTATTACGATTAGCGTGTGATTGTGATTTGGATTTTCGGTGTATTTAAATAGCTATCATGGGGCGGACTAGAAAGAACGAAAATTTATGTGTCAGAAAACGATTATGTTCATCCACAAGTCGCAAAAATAGACGACTTTCTATGAAAAAACGGTAAGTAGTGTGTAAGTAGTTCTACTGGTTATGGTAGGTATATATGATTTATATGAAATTAACCGATATAAACACGTAATAGTCTAAGATCCGAAGTAAGCTCGTCCTTCACCGATCTGCTTACCGGATAAAAAGTATTTTTCATCAAACATAATATGTTAACAAATATATCGCGAATGGGTTGCCTAATGAAATATGGTCATGGCTATCCTTAATTAAAAATACTGTAACTCATTTTTTGTTTAAAATTTCACTCACTTGCTTACCAAACGAACTTAATACACTAATCGAAAGTATAAAGCATAAGGAACATGCAAAAGTTAGGTTGCCTACTTTTTTTCGGTCCCTATACCGGGTTGCCAGGTACTTATAAACAGGTGAGTCGATTTTAGTAATTTGTACTCATCTGCTTTCTCTTTGAAACTATATTAAAATAAAGATAATTTTATTGCGAACACGGTGGTATAAGGTTGCCTGCGAAAAATCGGTCATGAATCATGGTTGCCAGGCTTTGAAATTTAAAAATTGGAGCAAGCGATGCGCGACAGAGAAGCATTGCGCGTACTATCCGGTGCGATAGAGGAGGACACAGCATAGCAGCTGCGCGTGACGCAACGTTCGGATGAAAGAGAAACTTTTTTTACATGACACTAATGTGTTCATCATTTTACATACATTTTACATACCCTAATTTCGTTCATATTAAAAATCCAAATTTCATTTTTGGGTTGAAGCTTTAGTTGACAAAAACACATTTTTTGCCATAAAAAAAACAATTGAATATTGATTGTGGTTTCTCCGGAGGTGAGTTTAAGTTTTTATTTTCAATGGCAACCTACCAATTTTTTTTATACCATTAGATAGCTCTTTAAATTCCCTTTTCGGTGACATAGGTATCATAAGTGGTAGTTTGCTCTCAAAATGGCGACACTGGAGGCATTTTTCTCAGTTTGAGTAGGTCGCCATTTTGAAGTCCCTGGTTGTTTCATTAAATAACTCTGTAGTTTCGTGAGGAAGACTGTTTAACTTTTATTTTTTAACATCATTTCGTAAAACTCTTTTTAAATAATTGGTATCTGCAAATTTATGTTTTACTAATATTGCCCATTTTTAAAGCAAATTTTCACCAAAATATTAAATAGAAAGTACCAAAAGTAAAATAGCCGTCGCGTAGTACATGTTACTTATTATATTACCTAAAATTATCAAAAACACATTTCAACGGTTTTTTCTAAAAAGAAAGTCAAATAAACAAGACAAAGTACGTTAAAAAGAACATTTATTTAACATAAAATCGGCTATGCATTTACCTAAGTTGGCGTTAAAAAACAGCCCACTTAGGTAAATGCATAAATCTGATTTTATGTGTAATAAATTATAATGTTAATCTTAACGTACTTTGTCTTATTTGATATTTTTTGGAAGAAAACCGGTAAAATGTGTCTTTTTGATAATTATTATCAAAAAGACACATTTTACCGGTTTTCTTCCAAAAAATGTCAAATAAGACAAAGTACGTTAAGAATAACATTATTTATTACACATAAAATCAGATTTATGAATTTACCTAAGTGGGCTGTTTTTTAACGCCAACTTAGGTAAATGCATAGCCGATTTTATCTTAAATAAATGTTCTTTTTAACGTAGTTTGTCTTGTTTATTTGACTTTTTTTTTAGAAAAAAACCGTTAAAATGTGTTTTTGATAATTTTAGGTAATATAATAAGTAACTTGTACTACGCGACGGCTATTTTACTTTTGGTACTTTCTATTTAATGTATTGGTGCAAATTTGCTTTAAAAATGGTCCATATTAAGAAAACATAAATTTGCATACACAAATTATTTTAAAAGAGTTTTACAAAATCATTTTAAAAAATAAAAGTTAAACAATCTTCTTCACTAAACTACAGAGTTATTTTATGAAAATAACAACCAGGAACTTCAAAATGGCGATCTACTCAAACGGAAAAATGACTCCAGTGTCGCCATTTTGAGAGCAAACTACCACTTATGATATATTACCGAAAATGGAATTTAAAAAGGTATCTAATGGTATAAAAAAATTGGTAGGTTGCCATTTAAAATAAAAAACTTAAACTCACCTCCGGAGAAACCACAATCAATATTCAATTGTTTTTTTATGGCAAAAAATGTGATTTTGTCAACTAAAGCTTCAACCCAAAAATGAAATTTGTATTTTTAATATGAACAAAATTAGGGTATGTAAAATGTATGTCAAATGATGAACACATTAGTGTCATGTAAAAAAAGTTTATTATAAAACAATAGAAATACATGCATGCGCACTCTCCTTCATCCGAAAGTCGCGTCACACACAGCTGCTATGCTGTGTGTGCTATCGCACCGAATAGTACGCGCAATGCTTCCCTGTCTCGCATCGCTTGCTCCAATTTTTAAATTTCAAAGCCTGGCAACCGTGATTCATGACCGATTTTTCGCAAGGGTGTTCGCAATAAAATTATCTTTATTTTAATATATGTTTCAATGAGAAAGCAGATGAGTACAAATTACTAAAATCGACTCACCTGTTTATACCTGATGGCAACCCGGTATAGGGACCGAAAAAAAGTAGGCAACCTAACTTTTGCATGTTCCTTATGCTTTATACTTTCGATTAGTACCTATTAAGTTCGTTTGGTAAGCAAGTGAGTGAAATATAAAAAAAAATAATTACAGTATTTTTAATTAAGGATAGCCATGGCCATATTTCATTAGGCAACCCATTCGCGATATATTTGTTAACATATTATGTTTGATAAAAAAGACTTTTTATCCGGTAAGCAGATCGGTAAAGGACGAGCTTACTTCGGATCCTGTACTATGATTAAATAAAATAATATAAACCAAGCGCCAATTGAACTGTTAAATATAACATTTTGATCCATTTTTGACACCCCGTACATCTGAAATGACTTGATAGATTTTAAAAAACGAGGTAGATTTGTTCTCTTTGGCACAAGAAGCATACATCAAAAGTGCGTAATTTGTGAAAGGAATTGATTTCTAATGAATCGCTCTCTCAGAATTTTTCTCGGTTTTAAAATCAATTAAGCTGTTTTAGATTTATGGGATGTTCAAAATGGGGTAATATGTTACGTTGACGCTCTATTGACCGTGAACTTCGGATATAGCAAACTCCGCTTATTAAGTAGGTTAGGTTGAATTCAAAATTATTTCTAAACACCAAAACCTTTAAATCAGGGTAAATTAATTATTACAGTTTCTGTTAAAAACTGGAGAATATTCTTTTTCTAGAATATTCTTTTTTTAGATAAAACGTGATGAATCCTTTTGGCAAAATAAAATGTTGCCGAAATTAAGATTTTTTATGACAATTTTATGTTTCCTGAACTGGTTGATCCGCTTTTGCCAAAAACCCTACCCATTGGAGATAACATATGTGAAGGAAAAGTATCTTATATTATTCCATAAATTTGTTTGCTGTTATGTCATTAGGTAGTATTATTTTATAATATTACACATTTATTAATGCACTTTTTCTTATAGATACGTACAAAAAAGAAAGAAAAATGGCTGCCAGTCTACCTACCTATCTGTTTATGTATTTCTGTCTATATCTATTTTTTTACAACTTTTATTTTTTCCAAATAAATAACGAATTCTTGAAAATTTGTCTTTAATTTTTAACGATTCCCATATGATAGACAAAAAGATTAAATAAACAAATAATATAATGAATAAAAAGAAATCAAGATCAATAATTATTATCAAAGAATGTCCTATGTCCAACATTTAATAGTTTGCGATTATTTACAGTGAAAAGTGAAATAATTTGAAATCCTAAATACATAATATAAACTTGCTCAAAAATAATCAATTATTCTTCAAGAAATCAAGTCCTGTCCTAATACAACTCACGACGGCGAGGTCGCGTCGCGTCTCCGAATGGCCATGTTGCCAGATTGCTCATTAACATTGATTTACGCTCTTCAGTGGCGAAATCCCGAATCGGAGCACGCGGTCCACTGATGTAGGCTCTTAAGAAGTATGGTTCAAATAGGCCAAGATGCTCTCTCAGCGCCTTTAAAAATCAACGTTTTTCACCTTTCAGTTCCTTGACTTGCACTGTAAGCCGATTAAACAATTTTAGACCCCAGTAGGTGCCTCTCGTATACAGTTTTTTATGCATAGGATAGTCAAGATCGCTCTTAAACCTAGTGTCATATGAATGATCTCTTTCATAAAAAGTTAAATCTGAGGGGTGCATTATTTAAAATGTAATACATTCAAAAATATTAATTCCTAGAATTATTAAAAATCCTTTATTTCGAATAACCCCCTACATTTAAAGTTAAACAAAATTATTATTGCCTTCTGTTGAAGAATAAATATTTTAGTAAAGTCCTGTGAACAGTCCCATATTTCAATGCCAAATTTTGCTACAGAGTAGAAGTTTGCATAATATACACATACACGTTTTAAAACATCAAAGTCCAGGCTACTCGACAAAGTGCATAGAGAATAGAAGATAAAATTTTACATAAGTAATCTTTGACCAGTTTAGGTTATTGTTTATATACACACCTAGGAACTTGGAAGATGCACTGAACTGTACTTTCTGATTAGCCAGATGCTTTGGAGTTGGCAGATTCCGATTTGTTTTAAAGAGAATGCAACTTGTTTCATCTTTATTTAGTAGTACTTTGTTTTCACCAAAATACTGCTCTGTACGATTCATTCATAATGAGATTTCCCTTATCAGATATATTTTCAAGATTTTTTTCTACAATCGTAATATTGGCATCATCAGCAAAATTTGAGGTAAATTCATTATTGTTTCCTAAAATACTTTTCTGAATGTCATTTATAAAAATGAGGAAGAGTAAGGGTCTGAGGATGCGGCCCTGCGGCACCCCAATCGACAAACCCACGAAGCCTGACCGCACCCTACCCTTGCTACCTTGCTAGTTTATACATCAACCGATTGTTTCTGGTTCCTGAGATACGAGGCAAACCAGGTAAATGCCAAACCCCTCACCCCATACCTGTAAATTTTCTGCAGATCTATGTTATAGTCAATGCATTCGAACGCCCTAACGAAAATGCCATAGGAGAGCATTCCCGAATCCACAGCCTTCAGGATTTTGCCAGTAAAGTTAAAAAGTGCGGTGTCCATAGAGTTTGGCTGTAGCTAAGCATGTTGACTCTCTGACTCTGTAGAAATAGGTCAAATCCCACAGAAAAACATTTAAGTCTTGCATTCATTGCATACTCAAAACCTTAGAAAACAGGTAAGAAGACTTATCGGTCTAAAGTTACTTAATTGCTTCGGATCACCTTTTTTTAAAGAAGGGTCTAATTGAAGGTCTTACCATTGCCAACTTTAATTCATTAGGAAACACTCCTGTTTCAAAAGGCGTGTTTTTTGGAAATGACAATGAATATGCTATCTGAAACACACAATACAGTAGCTCTTATCGATAACTGTTTCTAACACAAGTTGATTTAATATTATTAAACAGACTGCAATAAACCATTACCTCCATGGCCTACTATTCGCTAAAAGTCTTGTTCCAACAAATTCACGGCCTTCTTAGGTATTGGATAAAATTTATTCTAGGAGGCCACTCTTAAAACACCTGTTGATGTCACTAACATGGAAATTTCTTGTTTTGTCGACTTCAATTAAGGAAGCCAGCTGCAACGAACTGATTTTTAATGGGGAAGAAGGGCTCATTAGCCTAGTGATACTAGGCGACAAAATTGACAAAAATACCAAATAACACGATAATAAAGATAAAGACAAAACGAAAATATTCCGTTATAGTAGTTGGCAAATCGGCTGAAGAGGACGCCACGTTCTTAATTTGAGTCGCCAATTAAAATGTTGTTTCCGTATGAAATAAAAAAGTTGAATTATCTCTGGTTAAGCTGGAAGTTGTTTTGAATGCTCGATAAGAAATGCCAATTAATATAAGTTTAACACAAGACTTGTGGAATACTGAAATTTATTTATCTGTTGTAATTTCAAAACCTACGGAAAAATTAGGGAAGTAACTCTTTTCTGTGACACACGGTATATTTGGTTTATCTTACACCTTATGGAAGTCTTTTACATGGCTTTTAATAAACACTATATTCTCCTTTGAAGGTTTTTAGATGGAAACCTCGACCCTACGGACTTTTGTTTCCCTAACAGCGATATCAACCACAAAAGCAACACGTATGGATGTTCATAATATCACGAACAATACTGTTTTGATAATATACTAATAAATTTAGTGGTTCAGTTATAAAAATAGGTAATTTTATTAATGTAGGTAATAAATAAAAATAAATAAAATAGTATAAATTAAATAAAATAAATTAAAATAACTTAGGTAATTTTAAAAATAAATTTTTAAATTTCTAATTTTACCTGTGCCTTATAACTACCGTTTTTATAATGCAATTATTGCCAGATTTAAGCAAAAACAATTGACTTTAGAAACTTTTAAAACTTCATTTACTATATAAAATTCAGAAAGTTGTAAAACTGTAATAAAAAGATATTAAAAGTTTTTCCTCCTTTACGCAGTTAATAAAAACTTTATGCTTTTTTAGACAGGACTTTCAGAAAAATAAACATTCTGTTCTCACAAGAGGTTATGGAATACGAAAAAGATAAGTTTTAAGTATATAGCATATTAACTTCAAAAAACTAGGTTTAAGTACATATGTGTATACTGGGTGCCTCCGATTAAGTCGGCAATATTGCTAACTCAGGTATTATTAGAGCTACAATGTTGGTTAAATTAGTAATCTAGTAGCATTTTTCCTGCTGATTAAAATGGCATAAACGGAACAACAAATGACAAGAATTGAACATCGCATTTTTGAATTATTTTAAAAAATACACTTTCTTAAATGAGACTCCCTAAATGTCGGTAGCAAATAAATTGCAAAATAAAAAAGTTCCCATACACTATTGGCTCGAAGCGAACTACTATTTTATTTTCAGTCAAGTATATAGACTATGGAATTCCAAAACACAATATATTATATTGATATTATCAAAGGAATTTCACATTTTATGGTACTTAATTTACTTGTTTTATTAGATATATCGCTACTGAATTGCACGTAGATACGTAGTAGGATAGAGTGTAGTGGGTAGACAGCCAAATAAGCCGTACTTTTAGACGACGATTTGCTCCTGGCTTTGTTTACCTTTTACCCTCTAACATACATATCTGTCACCCAGTGAGCAAAACTTGGTCTCATTTAAGGAATAAATACGTAATTGTTTTGGATCTATGTGCCTAACCTAAAATACTTGTGTCGAAACTGTGTCTTTTATATGTGGGAAGTGAAGGATCGTGACACGACACATTTAAGGAAAAATTCAGGAATTGTTTCGGTACTTGTGCCTTCACTTGCAAAATTTTTTAACAACACGTTGCCGACACAATTGAGTAATAATGTCTGCCTCAGATCAGTTATTATATCTGCCACAAATCTCACTGTTAGTTTAAAAGGGAAAATGTGAACTGCTATACAAAAGTTAGGAATAATTGTTGTTTTTTATGTTTAATGTTTCTTTCAGATGAGCATTCTTGGGAAATTATTAACGACGAGGAAGCTAAAATAAATATGTCAAAATTCTGATTAATACTTAATACCATTTATAATAATGGCTTTCCAGCCACCAAAAGTCACTTTTCTCTTGCGATGAAGAACTTTTCGTACAGTTTTCCGTATACCAACAATAGTAACATGCCCTTCAAAGAAATAATGTATAATGAAAATATTTTTCAAAAATATGGGTTTCGAAAAAAAAATTAATATTTTTAGGTTATGAACACTAACAATGGTTTAATGAGTAATATTTACATTTGACTCATTAAAGATCAGTCAAATTTTTCTTCCATTTTACAGAAATAGACAATTTAAAGTTTGGTTAAAAAAATTAACAAAAACAAAGGAAAATATGGCCGCACCACGCAAAACTCCCTATTTCTGCCTTATATATTCAAAAAGAAGCAACTTGGGCAATGTATAATACAGTTCCTTCTCGGTGACACACAATTATCACTTTTCTTTTTTAGTAACACAAATAAGAAATCTGGTAACACTATTCCGTATTTATTATAAATCGCCGAGATAATGCTCACTGGGAATAAGCTTGTTATGTTAGTATGGGAATATCATGGTAACCATTTCTTTATTGTGGCACCAACAGCTCACATGTGTGCCTTTAGAAAGACCTTTGGTAAAATTTCTACTTTGTGTCACAAACAAATCCACTATAAAATTTCAAGAACACACCATACATGCCAAAGGTTTTTCGGCTTTGAAATTTTTAGAAATAACATTTTAAGTATATTAAGTATAGATTCATATCGTGCAAGCAATTTTCAGTCAATTATTTAAAGTTTCAACGTGTATGATGATTTCATTCAGAATATCAATATGTTAAAAGATAGATGGTGACATTTTTTCTGTCACTGGGACCTCGATATTCTTTGTAAATATTATTTTCCTAAAATAAATCATAGAATATCTTGAAACTTTTATTAATGGGCTAACAACACCGTAGAATATGAATCTACGGTTAATATTGTCACAATATTCATACAAAAGAAAAATAGAGCAAAACATTGTACTAAAATGAAATTAAATTGGTCAACGTGGACGCCACGAGTGCCACCTTAAATATTGTACTTGTGGGTTACTTGGCAGTGGTGCCCTGAATATATGTTTATTATTTTTAAACAAGTTACTAAAGCAAATGAAATAAAGCTACTATTTTATGTTTTAAGCAAATATCTAACTGGATGCAACTAATAAACTAAATAAATTTAACAAAAGCAGTCTACATCAAATGTGCAAACACACCACCTTCTTGTTCTATGCATTTTCGGGCACATTTTAGCACACGCATTGTCGCTTTTGAAACAGTCGTACCGTCGATAGATGCTATTATTCTTCTGATACTAACTTAAAGTTATCTACGTTTGCATATTTTGTCTTGTTAATTTCGTCTTTAATGTAACCCCAATAAAAATCGAGCGGGGTTATGTCTGGGGATCTTGATGACCAACGAATTGGGCCGTTTGTGGCTCCCCACATTCTCTCCACTTCAGTAATATTTCTACGTAATGAAATTGATAAGGCGGTGCCCCATCTTATTGAAAGTAGATTAGTTGGCATGCCTCCAAGTTAATATCGTCCAAATACTCTTCCAGCACACCAGATATTATCAGATCAACATATCTTGTTCCTGTTAAAGTGCCTTCATAAAATGTAGGTCCAATTATTTTGCTTCCTATCAAACAACATCAAACGTTACAATATATTTTGAGGGTTGCAAGAAGTAGGTTAGTAAGAAATAGAATTTGTTGTGACCAATAATGCATATTTTTGCGATTGAACTTACCTCTGTTAGAAAAATTAGCCTCATCGATCCAAATAATGTACTTTAAAATACTATTGTTTTCTTCATAAGTATCACATAAATAATGCCAAAAAATAAGTCTTCTGTCATGATCACCAGGCAATAACGTTTGAATTAATTGATACTTATACGGCATGTATTTATGTTTTTAAGATCCTCCATATCGTAACTAAGCTCATCAAGGGCGTATTTAGAAATTGTGAAGATGTATTTCTCTGTTGCTACTTACGGGACCCATGCCAAGTTTAGGGTTTTTAATAGTGAGTTTACTAGGAATGTTTTGCTAAAGAAAAAAAAATGTTTTTCTACAAACGTCAAAAAATGACAAGGTTCGCGCATTGATAACAATATGCGAAGTGATACTTTTTTTCATTTTCCTGTTACTATGACCCCGCGTGTGCGAAGTAGTGTGCGAAATAGGCATTTCGCGCACAGCATGTAAATTATACGTTGGCCAGCGGATCTGTGTCTATCAAAGGAATTTAAGGAATGCGCTTTAGTCTACAAACCAAATTTATTTCTAAATGTTTAACAATAATTAACACTTTTCAAAGTATGACAAAATTTTACACTACCTAATTTTATTTATTATTTAAGTAGAATGTTTGTATAAAAGTATACATATTTTGACGTTTGTAGAAAAAATTTTGTTTGCAACTCGTGCGCGAAATACTTTAGTGATCTCGACTATTTTTTTAACTCGGCTGCGCCTCGTTAAAAAAATTAGATCTCGATCACTAAAGGTGCGTTTCCTATGGGGCGGCTGACGCTCGCGGCTGCCGCACAGCGTCTGACGCCTAGTACTGCTCATGTGACAATTTAATTTATCCGTTTCTTTTCGAGCGTCAGACGCAAGTGTCAACGTCAATGGATATACTGGCGTCAGCAGACGCTGAGAGGCAGCCGCGAGCGTCAGCCGCCCCATAGGAAACGCACCTTAAAGTAGCATTTCGCGCCCTGGATACAAAAATAACTATTTTCTACAAACGTCAAAAAATGACAAGGTTCGCGGATTGATAACAATATGCGAAGTGACACTTTTTTTCATTTTCCTGTTACTATGACCCCGCGTGCGCGAAGTAGTGTGCGAAATAGGCATTTCGCGCACAGCATGTAAATTATACGTTGGCCAGCGGATCTGTGTCTATCAATGTTTGAATAATCCTCACTTTTTTGAAAAGAGAATTAAAAAACGAATCGATAGGTACCAAAATTTTTTCGAAAAACTCAAAATTACGCACCGACCTTATCTCAACCAGACCCGTAACACCCTGTATAAAAGTATACATATTTTGACGTTTGTAGAAAAAATTTTGTTTGCAACTCGTGCGCGAAATACTTTAGTGATCTCGACTATTTTTATAACTCGGCTGCGCCTCGTTAAAAAAATTAGATCTCGATCACTAAAGTAGCATTTCGCGCCCTAGATACAAAAATAACTATTTGTAATTTGTGAAAAAAAGTTGAATTTTTGCGCTACTTTATAAAGGTCAAAGTGGTGACCAAATGCACTTTGCTTGCTTATTAGTGACACCTAAAATGTTACAGCGGGTACGAAATTCATTTAGAAAAAGAATGAGAAAGTGTTTGGAAGTTGAAGAGGGGCATTTCGAACAACTTCTCAATCATGACCAACGATAAATAAGTTGAAATTAAATGGTAAATATTTATTTTTACTTTATAACCTAATAAACCATAAGTCCGTAATCGAAAGAGAAAATTAATAAAGAATTATACACATATGTAGTTTTTACGTAGATTCGCATTTGATAATCATTTCGTTTTAAAAATGTCAAAAATATGTCCCCTATCTCCTCATTAACTTACCAAAATCATAAAAATAGTTTAAACCGATTTCGAGATATCGCTTTGCAACACATTAAAATTTCACCCTTTATATTTGCGTTTTTACAGGAATTTGATATAATTGTGATATTTTTAACCCTATAAAAATGTAATATTTTTATATTATTATATATTTAACCTAGTTAAAAAATATTTTCGAAAAAAACGGAAATTTGTAAAATCAGTTTCTTTTGTTATAGGAGTTATAAAATGGCCGATAATGGATAAATACGACAAATATTTACATTCAATCGCCAGAACTGTGAATACGTGAAGCTCGTAAAAACGTTTCGTCATACAAAAGCTTAATTTAACTTTGTCGATATCTTCTCCAAACCCTGCAAAAATAATACCTAAACACTGTATTTGAATTAAACCAATTTCATTAAAATCTCTTGCAAAAGGCAGGATTTTTGGGAAATAAAGTTTGGCCAAAAATGGAGGTTTTTATAGAGTAGTGGTGGGCTATATACAAATCGATTATAATAATAAATCTTCATTATTTTTCTATTTTAATCCTTGTTATGAAGTAATATATATTGTAAATTAAAAATCTCAGAAAAGTATTTTATTTTATCTACCAAAATATTATCGTAAAAAGGCCTCTCAAAACTCAGTTATGGAGACTTTATTTTGTTAAATATTTTTTCAGATGCTCTTGCACCAAGATACACCAAATATAAAAATATTCCAAATTATTTCCGTTTTTTCCAAAATTCGGACCACAGGTACGGTGCACTGTCGATGTCGGAGCTAATTTTGGTCAATAGTGTACAACCATTCGTTGTCCAATCTCCTCCCCTCTCTCAAACAATAATCCTTATGTTGTTAACAAATTGGCGTCGGCAGTTGTCAGTTAAACACCATGTATACATTTTCCATGATTACAATAATAGGTTGGAATATTCTCCGATTCTCCCTGTACCAAAACTAATTTTCCACCAGTTAACCAACACTGCTCAAACGCCTAATACCATAAGCTCTGAGGGTAATGTTTGAAAAGTATGCATATCATAACATATACATTTATGTAAATAGGTATATTTGTTTAAATATGCAACCTTATACATAAATTCCATTTTCCAGTGAGGACAAATAAAGACATTGTTTACAGCATGCTTGGCAAAGAAGATTGGGTACATTTAACAAAACGTTCCAGCTGTGTTACAAAGTTGTATTGTCATTTATAAAAGTCTGTAGGATATTTTATAAATAATACTGCGACGAAAATAAAAATGTGCTTATATTTTTTTCTCTTAAGCTTATTTTTAGCTTTAAGAATAGTGGTGGTGATTTTTAAGAATTTCTATCTAACTAATCTTTACAATATTTAAAAACAGTATGATCCATGACAAGGCTCTTAATCTCATTTAGAGTCAAGGGCGTACCCAGCGAGGGGCAGGGGATGCTGTCCACCCTAGAACAAAAATAGTCTATGATCTTTACAAACCCAATTCACATCCCGCCTCCTTTCTCGAAAATAATATGAGTTGCCCCAACAACTTCAAGATGTTGTTGGTTGCCCACCCCCCTAGTTCAGATCCTGGGTACGCCCTTGGCTAGAGTAATTATTATTAATCAAAATCTTACGAAATATTCCACTGTAAACTTATTAATAGATAACTATTTACAGGATATTTTTTTCATTTCCCATTAAAGGAAAGGTTACATTGCTACTGCGCTCTGAATTGTAAATATTAGTACATGGTATATTGAACACGTTTAGATATTTTATTTATTATTTTTTCTAAACAAACTTTACATCATTTCGTCGACAATTTTTAAATTTTGAGAGAAAAAATGTGTTAGTAGAAAGTTAAAGTCATTTGAATTTTTTATACCTAAAATATAATTTAAAAAAAATTCAAATAACTATAACTTTCTAATAACACATTTTTGTCTCTCAGAATTTAAAAATTGTCGACAAAATGATGTAAAATTTATTTGGAAAAGATAATAAATAAAACACCTAAACGTGTTCATTTTTTCTTCCGCAACAAACAGCAAAAATTCAACTTTTTCTCGCAAATTACAAAATGGTTTTTTTCTTTACCAAAACATTCCTAGTATGCTCACTATAAACCCTAAACCTGGCATAGGTCCCGTAAGTAGCAACAGAGATATACAACTTTAAAATTTAATCCGGAGCCACTGCTTCGCAATCATTTTGTCTAAAATTTGTAAATTTTAAGAGAAAAAAATGTGTTAGTAGACAGTTATAGTCATTTAAATTTTTTTAAATAATATTTTAAGTTTAAAAAAATTCAAATGGCTATAACTTTCAACTAACACATTTTTTTGTTAGAATTTAAAAAATTTTGACAAAATGATGGAAAATTTGTTTAGAAAAAATTATAAATAAAATACCTAAACGTGTCGATTTTTTCCCGGTGGGGGCTCAGCAAAAATTCAAATTTTTTTCGCATATTACGAAATATGTATTTTCTTTAGCAAAACATTCCTAGTAGGCTCACTATCAAAACCATGAATATAGGCATAGGTCCCGAAAGTAGCAACAGAGATATACAACTTTAACGTTCAGATTCACTAAGAAGGTTTAAGATTTAGTACTGGTTTAAATTAGGATCTTATAGTTGATCAATTATATTTTGGCAGGTTTTTGTCCTGTCATTGTTAATAAGTCGTCATTCAAAACTTATGGATATTTTGATATTTCAGCGATTTGCTTGGTTTCCAAATGATTTTAATCTTGGAACGAGTTGTCGTAATGAATTTAGTTCTATTATTGTGGAAAGTAGGTACTAAAATTGCCCTTTAATACTCGCTTATATGAAATTATGGTTTTATTAAAATAAATTACGACATAGTGAACCTCATAAGGATATTGTAAGAGGACTAACATTACAAAAATAACAAGAATTAGTAATTAATTTTAAGTTTTATATTTTTCATGCGTTAAAGCGTGGTAGCTTGCCAAAAAGCAAAAATATATATCTTTATAAATTTGCGAAAAAGCTCAGACATTAATTCGTAGTATAAAACTTAGTTGCCTTATTCTTACTTACACTTGTCAATTTAAAACTTTTGGTTGTCAAATTAGACCGGACTAGCGTCGAAGAATCTGGTTGTAAAATTTTTTTAGGCGAAAAAAATGTTAAGTAAAAAGTTATAGCCATTTGATTTTTTTAAAAATTATATTTCGTTTAAAAAAATTCGCTACTGTAACGACGTAAGTGAAAGTGACAAGTGAAAAATAAGATACATAATATTATAAATACATAATATGTATCTATATACCTCTTTTTCCTTGAATTGGGTTCCTTTATATTCTTTTTATTACCTATTACCGTCGGTAATATTATTTATTTTAAGTGTCATTTCGACTGTTAATATGTTATTCTGGACGCATTAGCTCAAATGTATTTTTTTGTAACCGACAAGTTACGATATGATAATATCAATTTGTTTCCAAGTTCTGATTTTTGTCCCAATTCCCCATAAGATCGCCGCACCATGTGACGTCTCATGGCACGAGCACCTGTAGCGTGGGCAGGTATCAAATTTGAACTTTTTGCCAACTTTACTCTGTTGTTTTTAAAGATATTTTAAAAATGTTTTTATTATTTCAGAATTTACACGACTATGATTGAAAGTATTATATTCAAAAAATGTGGAAACTTTTCTAATTGTAACCGGTATTTTTCAAAATTCATGGTGCCATCCATGTCGCTTGACATCGGTAATGATAGTTTTTGAAGATGCACCCACAAAGGGTAGTTTCCTTTTTAAAAAATATCGAGATGGCATTGTCTGTCAAAAGGTGTACGTGTCTTATCACTCCAAAAGCAATCGTCGAGAGAAGGGAAAAGTTAAAATCATTACCGCGTCCAAGAATTTTTCCCAAAATTTAGATATTTGAAAAATATTAGCAATGTACCAGTTTTTGAAAAACATTCTAGGTATTGATAAAAAATCATGCTGCTACGAATTATAGGAAAAACCCATTTTCGTGCATTGCTTATAGCTCGTTTTGATATGCATATATCTAAACAAATCCTGCAGCAAATCCGTTTATGCATGAATTTTCCAACATATCGGTTTGTGTCAATACCGGTCATTGTAATGAGTATCATATATTTCTGCACAAGAAGCTAATCCGACACAAATAAAATCGCATACATATAAATCGATACGTAATAAAAGAAAGAAATGAGTACCTACAACAGAGGAAATGTTAATAAACCCTGCAGTTTGAAAAGCTGGGTGTAAACTCGATTTGAACAGGATTTTACGGTCAGATTCGTTAGTGCTAAGACCGCGATCTAATTTGATAATGAATAGTTTGAATTGACAAGTGTAAGAATAAGATAACTAAATTTTGTACCTTCGGGTAACTTTATCTAATAAATAAAAGGCAATTTTTACAATACCTTAATTAAGGGCGTGTACCGTTGTCAACTTCGGTTATGGTTTTGTGTCCCGTAAGTATCGGTAATCTGAAAAGTTGGTAAGATTGGAAACGCAGTCCCTGTAAAGTATCTGTTATTAATGTCACCGAAGAAACCGATGCGGTTAACCAGGTTTGACAACGGTACACAGCCTAAATTTATTTTAAAAACAAATTCCAAGATGGAAATTATATCAAAACCAGGTAAATCGCAGAAACAATATAATAACTTTTATTTGCCATTTATTAATAATGACAGGGCAACATTTCATTATCACAGCTCTCTTAAAAAGGTAGGAATACCCCCTGATTTCAAAAATGGCACACGTATGCGTGGACGGCTACATGAAGAATTTTGTTTTATTAGGTTTGTTACTAAGAAATTGTGTTGTCAGCAGCCGCTAACTTCGTGGAAGTTGATAGGCGGTAATTTTAAACAAAGAAATAAAATATGAATGTTGATATTTTACAGTGTAAAATAACTCCAAATGTTTTATTACTTAAGGTAGGACAGCTGTTGTGCAATTCAGTTACTTAATATAAACCAAAAAAAAATGTTGAGTAAAATGCAGTCCACAAATCCGAACGCACCCACGAGATAATCAACTCCGTCATATTGTTTGTTGCTGATGTATTTAAAGTAACAAAGATGCCAAGGTGTCAGCATTTAAACTCGAATTCCCCACAGAGCCCTACTTTGCATTTGTCGCCATTTTCTTAACAATGGGTCTTATGGTAGCTAGGTAGTATTTTTCTTTTTAAAGAGATTTGGTCCACATCTAATATATCAACTACTAATCTTTAACTAAATCCTAAACCATTTTGGTGAATTTTGGGATGAGGATTTTTGGAGCAGTCCATATTACTGACTATGATACAAATATCTACTCAAAATCGTTATTTTCAGAATTTAGGTTTCTACGTGGATATAGGTTTTTCCTCTAGATAATGTTTAGATTTGTCTTCATATAGGAAGACCATGACCAATGATATAAAAATATCCATACACAAGAAAAGTTCAGTCAATTGATACGAAGTAGTATTAATTGGTCCGTTGAACATTTCTTTTTATTGGCTTATTAGAATTTAAGGTCAAGACGAAGTGCAAAAATATATATTTTTTTTAATTTTTTGGGAATCGGGATATGCCCTAAAAATCGAGGTAAACTTTGGCGAGTTTGGTCACATAGGCGAGTGATGTCATCATTTTCCTGCATTTTGATTCATTAAACTAATTGTCTGCCTCAACATAAGTTTGGTTATTACGAAAAAAGTATTCCTAGGAAATATAGATAATTATAGGGAACAATGTGGGAAGCATAGCTTTTATGTACTAATCGTTTTTACTTCACATTCCGCATTTCAGTGCTAAAATGTTCTGCATTTGAAAGTAAATGTTCATACTATGTTCATATTATGTCCAGCCAGGTGACTCGCTGTTTGCGTTTCCGGGGCATCCGCCAATCTACAAAACATTTAACAGAAGATTTGTAGAAAACGAATGTTTATTGAAGTTTTGTGAATACATAATAAATTAATTCTTAGTACAGAATTAAACCAACCAATTAAATGTTAATTATCTACTCATGATAGAGTCAAACAATTTTAAACAAGCATTTTGTAGCTGTACGAATTTAAAGATTTATATTACATTTAAATTGAAACGGGCTGTAGAAAGTATTGAAACTGAATAAAACGAATTTATTTTGTGAAAAAGAGTCTAAGAGGATTTAATAAAAAGTAAGAGTACACAAATTATGGATCTCAAAAAGAGTACATGCACTCTTAAAAGAGAACGGTTGGTAACCCTGTCCATAGTAACCTTGGGCAAATCCCCCGAATCAGCTTTTTCAAAGTTTTGATCCATTTTCCACTGAATAAGCTATCACTAATAGTGAAGACACTTATACAAACGAATACATTTTCTTTCAAAACCAAAGAAAACATAAAACAAACACAGAGTTCAAAATATTTGTTAGGTTATATTGACACTGTTTCACAACTATCACCTTACCTGACAGAAATGATGTGTTCCAGGATTACATTGATTGCGAACTTCTTGATTCAAAGTCGATAACGTGTTAAGCTATCCTTTTCTAATGAGTAATATTGATCATTGGCATTTGGCATCATGGCATCAATCTTTGATTACCTTTGAACTTTATGTTGATTATTGAGAGCTATGAAACAGTTTTATATCGAATTCTTTATCAGGCATTATGACAACAGCGCTTATCGATATATCATTTTATTGGTGTGAGATATGGCGGCTTTTTTAATTCCTTTCAAATTTTCACGTTCAATATATTGCCGTAGACTTGTTTTAAGAAAAATCTTATTTCATTTAGTTAAATTGAACCCTACCCACTCTTGTTTTACTTATAAATAATATTTAAATTCGATTGAACGCAACATACCCATTTTATATGATATTTTAAACTTACATATGTATAAGCAAACCCATTATATATCTTAAATGAAAAATGAACATGTTTAAAAGTTGCTTCAGTCCGAATGGTAGCCTTGGAACAATTACAAAAGGAATCTTATTGTAGCTTTTAGTAACATATAAATTCGTGTTCATTCTAGTCACTGTCGTAGCTAAGCTAAATTTGACTAAAGGCAAGACAGGATTTTTGCGCCTCTATAACTTCTTATTAGCTTATAGATTCTATAGTTTTAATATTTGACGCTTCTTGCCACCGGCGCGGCGCCCCTAAACAAGGTCCAGTTTCGGTGGTTAATTTAAACCTTTTTTTATTTAAATTGAAGTTGACATATTTTATTTCGAATTTATTTACCTCTATGAGTTACAGTTAAATTAAGTCTAAACCTAAGGTCGCATTTCGGGTGGATAAACCTGCGAGGTTTACATGTATTATATTGAATGGGGTCGTTCTTCTCTGGTAGCCCTACATCACTTCGGCCAAATTAGAACTTTTGTGATTACCCTGTATTATTTACCCATCAATTCCTAAACTTTTCGCAAAATTTGGGATATTCTGCGCACCTTAATATCGGGAAGACTCCCTCAAGGTATTGCAGCTTTTGACGAGTTAACTCAGCATTCACAGAGTCAGTTTTCGGCATTTCCGTCCGCTTGGGTTCAGGTACATAAAATGGATACCATCTTTAGCAAGTTAATCAGCAATTTTATTGTCTTCGTGATCCTTCACCCACATTACCGTTATTTTTTGCCAGTTGATTGGGAGATTGTCGACAACCCCAGGCAAGTTTGGCGTAGAATGCATAGGATACTATTGCCTTTGTAGCTGCCTGCAGGGCGGTCCCTACCCGGGGGTGCAAGGAGTGCCTCGCAGACGGTATGAGATGAGCCGCAGATATATTAAAACAACAGGATAGGCGGCAAATTTCATTTCGCACTCCAGCGACGTAATAGTTAGGTACAGCCCATAAATAGTTATTTATACTATAAGGGATGTAAGTAACATTTACCAGTCGAGGACGAACTTTGCGCCCGAGCGATAGCGAGGGCTGGCAAAAAAGTCCGAGACTGGTTAATGTACTTACATCCCATATAGTATATAACATTTTTCCCCCTGCCTGAATTGTATGTTTACCAGAAAATGCTGGATATATTTTTGGATTTTTATTATCATTACATTCGATAGCATTCTCATTAAATTATGAAGGCAGCCGTGATCCGTTGCCAGAGCAATATAAGCAGTTTTTATTTTATCAACAACGTCAAGTTGACAATTCATAGCGAAAAGCTTGAAGAAGTCGAATTATTTCATTCTGTGTGGACATAATGGATGTTTCAGACATAGAAGAATCAGCAAATATTGCTTGTTTATCTCTACTACCGGGAAAGTCGAAAAAAAGGTATGAAGCAGCATATAAATCCTTTAAGAATTGGTGCCAAAGCAAGACGGCTACTGCAGTCTCAGAAGCCTTGTTTTTGGCGTATTTCCACGAGAAAAGTGCTTTACTGAAGTCCCCATCAAGCTTATGGTGTGAGTATTCGATGTTGAAGTCCACCCTTTTTATAGAGGAAAATATAGATATTTCTAAGTATCCAAAACTTCGAGCATTTTTGAAAAGAAAAAATGATGGTTACAGACCCAAAAAATCGAATGTGTTTAACAGGGAAGATGTGAATAAGTTCATGCTTGAAGCCCCCGATGATATGTACTTATTGATGAAGATCGTAATGGCAATGGGAGTTGCTGGGGCGTGCCGTTCTAATGAACTCGGTGAAATGAAAATGGACAATGGTAAAATAAGTCAAGAAGTCATAATTGTGACCATTCCTGACTACAAAAATGGAATGTCATGTACATTTACAGTGACAAAAAGTGACGACACTCAGGTTTGTCATTTCAAAATAATTAAAAAGTACATTGATATAAGATCCCACATGACGACTATTAATCCGCGCTTCTTTATGCGATATCAAAATGGAAAGTGCTTAAACCAGCCTGTTGGGAAAAATACGTTTTCGTCAATTCCAAGTAAAATTGCGAAATTTCTAAAGTTTGAGAACTTCAAAATGTATACTGGACACTCTTTTAGAAGAACGTCGGCAACTTTATTAGCAAATACTGGAGTTGATGTATTAGCTATCAAGCGACATGGTGGATGGAAATCCGCTACTATTGCGGAAAGTTACGTAGCTGAGAGCCTCAACAATAAAAAGGAAGTAGGGAATAAAATTTTATACAATAAGACCCAGCCAGAAGTCTCTTGCAGTGCTTGAACAGTGACAGAAACATTGGTTAGAAATGAAGGATCTGTGGAGTCAGAAAATGTAATACACATCAAGAAGAAACGAGAAAACGTGTTTCCAAATTTTGTTAATAATGTGAATAATTGTAATAATTGTACCATTAATATTCATTTCAATTAATATCACCGGATTTTTGTAATATGTTGATGAAATCAAAAATTAAAGTTATTCTTATAATAATTTCAGATTATTATTTCCCTAGGGATGTAAGTTGACTTACATCCTGTCTTTAAGGGCAACCAATACCTTGTTGAGTAACTTTCACTTCCGTCGGTCAAAGCAGTGTCAAAATAGGTTGCTTACAATACAGGGAGGGGGAAAATATATATTATTACTTATTTATGGCCTTTGTTGCCACATTCTGTGGTTCACATCTAACACGTGATTTTTCACGGCGCTAGCCACACTAGTCTATCCAACATATCCTAGGCGTGTATCGAGGTAATCAGCATAGAGATTAAAGATTTTGATATAATCAGTCAGGTTTGATATTTTCGCAATATGCCCAATGCATCAGCTATTAACTGTAGAGATTTATAAGAATGAAGCCTCTCTTGCATACTTGTAAAAATTTGTTTTAATAGCTCCTTATCTTATTATTGTCGCAAAAATTATTTTCTAAATTTGCAAAAGTTATTACTAAGATTGCAAAATATTGAATCAAGATTCGCAACTGATTAAAAAAGGATGATTATACTGAAATATATCTCTTATATTGCCTTATACACGAAATTATGACAAAAGCCGGAATACTTACTTAACAAAGTTAACTTTAGAACCAATATATATTCAGTAGATTGAATCCTTTTCTGAAAGTTCTATCTCATACTTTTAAAAAATTTAAGACATATTGTACATACTTCAAATTAGATATTTATAATGAAATACCTAGAAATATTAAAAATAATTTATTTGTAGATTTAGAAAGTAAAATAAAAAAATATATTTCCAGGGTGAGTCTGAAAGAACGATTTGTTTAATCAAAAGCTTGCCCATTTGTGCCATGCCAAAGTATTGCTGCATTTTTAATAACTAATTTATTTTTTTAAATAATAATTATTATTAGTGTAAATTTGTTTCCGTTTCTAATATTTTCTGCTAATTTTGCCACCCCCATGTCTAACGCGTCGGAAAAGATTTCTAACTGGATTGAAATCGCGATTTATTTAACGCCTTGCCTGCCTCTACTCTACAGGTAACTTTCTTACACTGTGCTTTGATATGTCCACCCTCCATCCACTACCCAGTATTCACTTCTCTGCTACCTACCCATCTGTAGTGCGGTCCTAGGTTAAAGCTGAATCAAATGTAGAAATCATGTTGAATAAAAGATGAAACAATAAAATATTTTCAAATCAGAGTGTAAAATTTAAGATAGTAATCGAAACAAAAATAGTACGTAAAAGAAACTCAAGACGCATTTAAAGATCCATGACATTGAAATCAGTTTTTGACTCAAAATTATTTTTTTACAAAATAATTACTGAATTTAAATAATCTTAATATTTTATAAGAAATTGGCATCTTGTGTTTTAAGAGGAATGTTGTATGAATTTGAGAAGAAAAAATTGTAACATCACCCTTAATATTGCCTTGGATACTATAGTTTATTCCTTAAATCAACATCTGATTATAACAACTAGGTTGTCGCGGCTACTCGATCCGATCGAAGAATCCTTTAAAACACAGTTTAATTCTTTTTTAAATGGATCAAGTGGCCACGATATATTTGTAGTCTATGATCTGATTAACCCAATCACGTCAACCAACTACACCGTATTAACATGGGATAACTTAATTTACAAAATTTATACTTATTTTGTTCACCACTTAGTCAACTACATTTGAAAAAATTAAGAAACTGCTTTAAACATTGTTACTTTTGTCACATTATACCGAAACTATAGGGGACACAGCTTTTTTTAATACTTTCGATTTCGATACTCTGAATAATTTTGTTTGGGTCAGCTTCTGAACAAAATAAATCTGAAAAAGTGTGAATATCTGTTTATGGACCTACAAGGTGAACCCTCGATTGATGTCTAGTCAGATAAAAAGTAATAATTTTAATACAGTAACAAAACTTTATTAAAGTTTTAATATAGTTCTTAAAGAGAAACCCTGTGCCTTTTAATTACATACCTTAGTGAACAGTTACTCAAAATTAGTTGCATGACTCAGGCAAATATACATTACCTCGTGACAACTATTAATGAAAATCACATAGTTTCGAATATTTGTAGCTAATACACGTACGTACGTATATAATAATTATATTAAAACTGCTAATAAATTATTTAGTTAGTTTAATTAGCAGCTTATTAAAATTTAGCAAACATTTGCTTTTAAATGTTGCCTCACCACGGTGACCCAAAATTTTGTAATTTATATGTTAGGCGAATAAATCAATTTTACCTTTTAAGCTTAATTAGTTAAGCAAAATTATTTTTTTATTTTTTCTTTTTGTTTAATTAACGCTATCTCGAGGCATATTGCTACCAACGTCTTAAAAGCAAATGTTTCTGATCGACCAAAAAGTTAAAATCGGACTGGCTAAAAATTTACAAGTGTATTTTTATTTTCTTACACTTTTCTACTTATATTAATACTTAAATTCCTAGAATTATGTACCGGCGAGCTTTTATCCTGTCCGGTCGTAAATAGGTATGTGTGTAGGGTAGATACCCTATATACCTAGATAATGCCGCATTTCAAAGCCTCTGGATAAAGCACCTTCCAACTTTTAAGCAGAAATATACGCGATATATTTATGCGCCAACAAAGGCCTCAAAGGAGCAGAAATCTACATTCTACCTTCTACTCTTAACTGGCGTGAATTGCCGACAATCCCTCAATCAACTGGCAAAAAAACAATAGTATAAAACTGTAATGTGGGTGCCGGGTCACAAAGGTGTGGAAGGAAATGAAATTGCTGACCAACTTCCTAAAGAAGGGGTACAAGCACCGTTCTATGGACCTGAGCCCTTCTACGACATCACTAGAGATCACCGTATGGAAAAGCCTCAGAAAATGGGAAAATGAACAGAAAATAGCCCAGCGGGGGGGCAATCATGGCGGAGGATTAAATTTTGTTTAACTCGTTCTTTCCAAAAACGCATAATTACGAATTTTTGTGGATATCAACAAAAAGCCGAAAGAAAAACTAGTTTACTATTAAAAGATTTGAAGGGATAATAAAAATATATTGGAAGAAAAATCTATTAACAAACAATAGATAAAAGGTTACGGAAACATAAAAGACGATGCCTTAAATATCTCATAAAATTAATTATTGTCTAGGTTCTGTTTGATCTTCACTAATGAAGTTGTTACCTGAAACAAAAAAAAAAGATATAAACTGTTCTAAGTTAAAGAATGAACATTTTTAACTGGAGCAAAGCTGATCGAATCCAGGAAGGCAATGAAGAGTTACGTGTACTCAACAAGACGTATACATTTATTTCCGAAGCTTAACGTAGGGGAGCTACATACAAGCGTATACGAATCGACTACTTGTTTTGGAAATTGTAATAATTGAAAAGCCAAAACTATTGCTACTCCATTACAAACTTCGAATCCCCATTTCACCCCTTAGGGGTTGATTGGGTTTGATTTTAGAGTATTTCTATGAAGTTTGAAGATAATAGAACCATCAAATATTTTTTCTCCTTACAAAGTTTGAACCCCTGTCTTACCCCCTTAGGGGTTGAGTTTCGAAAAACCCTGTCTTAGTGCATGCCTACCCTATATAAGAAACCTGTGTGCAAAGTCAGTCGTCAGTCAGTTTCTTCTTTTATATACAGAGAAGAAAAAGAATATTAGATAACAGCACACATGTTTAACGATAGAAAAATTTGTGTCCAAATTATTTATTAATATAGTATTATTGTCCTAATGTTTACCACAATAAGGTATTAAGGAGCAAATTAAGACTGTGCTGGTAACTAGCAATAAACAGTAAAATGTGTTAATTTCTTAACAGAAATTCCCAATTCTTTAGTCATGACTGTCATGAGATTTACCAAAATCATAATATTTTAACATTCAATCAAGCAATCACGTGGAATTTCATTTTGTCGAGTTCCGTAGCGATATAATGGGACCATTTATAAAATAGAACAAACTCTCTTAGTACTTAGGTGGAGGTGCTGTTGTGTCATAAATTTACTTATTAAATTAGTGCTGAATTATTGTGCTGAATCATGATTGTATTACAAAAACAACTTTTTGTTATAATAAAAAAGAAAGGCTCCTTTTGTGAAATAAGGATTTTGATAATTTTTTAATGGCGTTACTTGTTTATGTGGCCACACAAATGGACATTTTACTGCAGCCTAAAGGGTTAGCATATTACTCAAGATTTAGCCCTGGAGGTGCTGTGTTAGACTGTGAATTATTTTTTAAATAAACCTGCGATCCAACAAGTAAGTCCCAATTTCTTAACTTATAGCTAAACCAGACAACTCGTTTGTCCCGATTAACCGAAACGTATTATTATAGAATTTATACTTTTACCTTAAGTTACGTATTACGTGTTTCACTCTTGTCGCATTTTCTCGGCTGCGAGAACGAGGCGAGAGTTAACCAAGTCAATTACGAGCGGCGACGAGAATTTTTTTTGTCAGAATCTTGTAAGACGAAATAAAAATTGTGAGAAACGAGAAGTAAAGAAAATGGGGGAGGTGCATGAAAATTCAGTTTCTAATTATTCTAGTTCAATGGGTTGAAAATTTAAAAAATTGGGAAACGGGTTTATTTTTTGTTAATTCGTTACCATTTTGCTTTAAATTAAATTAACAATTTAATGGTGGAGCAAGATGAGTCATTAAATACACTTCGACGCTGAAAGAAGGTTATGAACACAGAACAGACACAACACACTATTAGGCCCCCTTGACCAATCGCTTATGAAAGCGTCTGTAAAATTTATCCTAATGTTAATTTAAAAAGTACGTATACAAAAAAATCCTGTTTTCAAATAACCTTTTAAATAATTTTAAATTTTAAGATAGCATTTTCTTCAGAAACAGTAAGCAAGGGACAATTTAGGACCCTCAAATTATATTAAAGTTTAACACATATTAACATTTACGTTTTACCCACGTACCCTTTCCCCCACGTACCCCTAGTTACACCCGCCTTAAAAATTGCACCCTCTAGGTTGTGATACATTATTTTAAAGGCCGTAATAGTTCTGATCTAACCCCGTATAAAAAATTAAATTTGGTCGATTTATTTACGTACCAGAACTAGAAATAAATTATATAGTAGGTATGGTGTCCTTTAAAATTTTAAAGTAGGGGTAGCTTGGGGTGAGGGGTGAAACGAATAAAATTCAATATGTATTGGTTTCAAACTTCTCCTTCGATATCTAGATTGACGTGTTTTTGTTTAAACTGAATCTATTTCCATTCATGTGTCACTGAGGGTGGCTAGCTTTGAAATGAAAGCGGTGTATAATTTATTAAGGAAATCAAAATTTTATTGGTACTTTTCGTTTAAACCGCGCACCGGAAGAATTCAAGAGGACTGTTATATCTACACGGAAAAAATTCCTTTATAAAATTTTTACACAATATTGCGTATTCGATTTGTAAGGTTTTTACCTACAAATTGTGAAAACATATACTACAGAAATCTAACATTTGTGCTATCAAATTGTAGGGGTGTATTGTTGACTAATTATTTACAATGCATATGCTTTTATACTCTATCCTGTCGAATTTAAAATAACACATTTTTGTTGAAGAAGTTACAAGCTTGTTATGTAAAATGTTGTTAAATGTTGTGTGAAAAGGCTCTACAATTTGGAGGAAACTCTCTTTCGTATTAGCAGAAACAAACAGAGTTGCCGTTCTAAATCCGTTGTTTGAATTTTGGCTCAACAGTTAAATTAGTGTAAACTTCTTTAAGTACTGAACTTAAAAATAAAAATGGTAAACGGCGGACAAAATCGATTTCCTAACCAGCCCAATAAACTTAAACTTACATTTGCTTTTCACAACAATATACCTACTTATTATTTATTAATTATTAACAACAATTTAAAATAAGTTCCCTTATGGATAAATTTGGCTACTACGCCAGACGCCTACCGCCCGACAACAAGAATTCCCATTCCCTTATTGGTCACTATTGAAATGACGAAAAAGCCGACAAGATCTCCTTGTTCTTGCTTGTTAGTTGTAATGTGTAGCCTGAACCTGAACCGTGATTATTTAAATGAAAGAACAGAGAGTTCAGAGCGTTTATGGTGGTGTTTACAGGAAATACAGTGAGAAGTAAGAAGCAGTAAGAAGAGTAAGGAATTATGTGTTTATATTTTAATGTATAGAGTAAAGAAGTAAGAAGAGTAAGGAATGTATGTGTTTATATTTTAATGTATGCTAGGTACCTAGTTAGTTTAGATTTATAAAGGGTATCATTATTATTCTTTAAACACTGCGAATATTTCCCTTAGAACATCCAGGACCACCAAAAATGGAGGAATTATTGAATGATTGGGAATTTGCCGAGTACATTGAAGTTTTTCTCGGTAAGTTTGATTTATTTTATAAGAATTGTATTTGGTTGGTACTATTACGAAAAATTTTAGCTATAATTTTGTTTACGAAAACGTTTTAATCAAAGATGGCGAATATTGCATTAAGGCCTATAATATGCGGCGACAGGCCGGAACCGTAGCCTACTATGATATATAGGTATATAAAAATAAAAACAAATATGAATAAGTTTGTTTGTTACAGTGCCTATTTTAAAAATATTGTTTATAATGAACCTGAAGCTAGCGGTCAGCGGCTGTCTGACAAAATCTTTGATTTTAAAATATAAAAATTTGTTTTTATTATAATTCAGTTCTTTATTTTAGATGGTGATGTAGTATTCATTTTGACAAATTGCCTGCCGTTATTATTCTCCAGTGCCCTAATAAAAGCGTCACGAAGCCAGAGATGGAGACCACAAAATTAGAAATCAAGCAGGGATTTCCTCTTCATGCAAAGGTAATATTTAGTGCAAACTGATCTGTTTTAACGATGATAGTTTTACCCTTGTTTATAATTTTGCAAATTTTATGTAAATTAGCTTTTTCTAACCTGACTTTTATTTCTTAATGGTCAGTCCATTTAACCAGGGTCACCTGCATTCTGAAAATTCCTATTTACAGTATTGCTATTTCTTTGTTAGGTATAGGTAAAATCTATCTACCTATACACTTGACAACAATCATATAATTCTTTAATGACAAACAATCATATAATTCTTTACATACAAAAAGCTTAAGCCATGTACGCTTCAACTGTAGTAGGTACATCTCGATTTGGTTTGGTAATTTGAATATTTTTTAACAGGACGCTGCTGATGGAAGTGAAGCTGGAACAAAGGAAACAGAAATATCTGCTTCATGGGCTTACTAAATGTGCGAGCTGTTAATTCAAACTTCTAAGTCTTCAAATAATGTACTGATATATAATATCGTTTTGTTATTTACATGGGCGGATCCAGAAATTTTGAAGTTGTATATTATCTATGTTGCTTCTTACGGGACCCATGCCAAGTTTAGGGTTTTTAATAGTGAGCCTATTAGGAACGATTTAGTGAAGAAAAGAATATTTTATAATTTGCGAAAAATGTTGAATTTTTGCGTGAACCCCCCCCCCTCGAAAAAAATAAACCCTTTTAGGTATTTAGTTATAATTTTTTCCAAACACATTTTACATCATTTTGTCGACAATTCTTAAATTTTAAGAGAAAAAAATGTGTTAGTAGAAAGATATAGTCATTTGATTTTTTTTTAACCTAAAATACGTATACTTAAAATATTCAAATGACTATAACTTTCTACTAACATATTTTTTTCTCTTAAAATTTAGGAATTGTCGACAAAATGATGTAAAATTTGTTTAGAAAAAATAATACATAAATACCTAAACAGGTTCATTTTTTTTCCAGGGGGTCACGCAAAAATTCAGTTTTTTTTTCGCAGATAAAATATTTCTTTTCTTCACCAGAACATTCCTAGTAAGCTCACTATTAAAAACCCTAAACTTGGCATGGGTCCCGTAAGTAGCAACAGAGATATACAACTTCAAAATTTCTAGATCCGCCCTTGGTTATTTATAGTATATTTTTGTACTTAATACGTTAGATAAATAAATGTATTATATATATTTTGGTGTTTCAATACATTAAAACAAACCCACAAAATATTTAAAAATGAATTCCACAATAAATAGTAATTAAAAGTACATCTTTTACGTGGAAAATTTGCACAATTTTGTGTAGAAAAAGTCAATTCTTTCGCTAAAAAAATACGCAATACAGTTATGGGAAAAAATACCACAAATAGTAACTAAAGTAGCTATAAACTTGTTTGTACTTTTTATAGCCTTTGTAGGAAAATATTTTCCCTATACTTGGTTTAAAAAAAATTACACAATATGCTGGGAAATCGTCTCCTTACTGCACCGTAAAGTCACAGAGTTTGTAATGATTTGGCTTGCAATAAAATATAAATAAATGCTGTAATTTAATGTAACTATTTTACACAATTTGTAGTCGTCCCTATACGCGCCCCAGATTGTAGAGAAACTTTCTACAATTGTAGAGATATTTGCTACAGTTTTTTTTCCGTGTAGAGACCGTATTTTAATATTACACGACGCAAAAATCGGGGTCGGACTCAGGTAACTGATGGAAAAGGTAAATGAAATGAAATTAATATTAGATTTTGTGAGGTTATATTTATGAATTATTGCTCATAAAAAATATTTCTTTTTCTTCAAAACAATTAACTTCACAAAAGGCAAAACACTAAAAAGTATGAAATAATATTGTTACGTATTTATTACTACGGTTAATGGTCAGTTTTGTTCATTTTTATGAAAAAAACATTATTTATTTCTTTTTAAAGCACCTATTCTCCTCCTCATTTCATCTTACATACCCCTCTTTAAATTTGTAATGTTCATGATTTTCTGACCTCAATAACCCAAAAAAATGACATATTAGTGAACATTTTTGAAAAAATTTCCACCCGCCCAAGCAAACCGAAGCAAACGGCCCGTTATTTTTTATAACATCCGTTATACAAAATTAGTTTTTCTGACCCCAATAACCCCGAAAATGTCACATTAGCTAACATCCCCCCCCCCCACGGTTAATTTTCTTAACATCTATTACACAAAATTATATTTTTTTTCCTTAATAACCACGAAAATGGCATAACATTTTTGGAGAAATTGCCAATCGCTCCTTTTTATCCGCCCCCTTTAATTTTTTTACCATCTGTTAATCTGCTAGGCAAAATTAGATTTTCTGACCTCAATAACCCCGAAACTGACATATTCGTTAACATTTTTGGAGTAATTTTCAGCCGCTCCCTTTTATCCCCCCTCCCCGATAACTTTTTTAACATCTGTTAGACAAAATTTAATTTTTCGACCTCAATAATCCCGAAAATAACACACTACTTAACATTTTGGATGAAATTGCCAGTCGCTTCTATTTATCTCCCCCCCCCCTCGTTAATTTTCTTGCCATCCAAAAAATAAAACAAAAATACAAAGTTCTTGCTCACTACCTAACCAGCTTTTTTAATATATGATTATAACATTTATTTATTTCCAAAAAGCGAAATATATTGAAATCATTTTTCTTTCTTTATAACCGATGGATAGAAATAATCGCAAATCGAAATAAAGCAAATGAAGTCCACTGAAACCACCCAAAGCTAGTGTACCTGTACCATCATCACTCGTATTTACAAACATACTTAAATACATTGTAACTGCAATTATGTTCAAAAATTCTGTAGTAGTGTTAGCTTACCCAAAACCAAAATCAAATTTTGTGTTAACAAAAAAAAAACGAAAAAAGCAAACAATTTAAAATTCTGCTAATAACTAGATAATTTGGAAAATTAGTCTCTAAAACCAAATTTTGGAAAAAAATATCTATATACAAAAATAAACAATATTATTTCAGATTTAATATTGTAACGTTAGGTCACATCAGATGAGTAGGTACTAATAAACTACTTGTTGCAAACGTAATTTTTAATAATACAATTCGTTATTTAATTATTTTTACAATAACATTACTCCGACTATTAGGCCTACAAAACCTTCAAAATCGTAACAAATAGTTTATTGATACTACTAAATTCAGTTTTAAACTAGTTTCTCAACGAGCCCCCATTGGGTTGCCATTTGAAAAGGCCATTTGAAAAAAAAAGTTGGCTGGCTGGGGGTTAGAGGGTTGAAAAGAGACGGTTGAAAATATTACAGCAATATGAGTTAATAGTTCAATTAATTTTTTTTAGCGCATTAAAGGAATATGACTTTTATGTGGGACTTCTGAACCACCCTGTATAACATCTTATATAGGTTAATTATGCATTAAGCCAAAATAAAAAGTCGAAACATGTATGTGGGACTTCTGAAGCACCCTGTATAACATCTTATATAGGTTAATTATACATTAAGCCAAAATAAAAAGTAGAAATATGTAGAAAAAAGAAAATAAGAAATGATAAAGGAAAATGTCAAGAAAAACAGCAAATATAGAAGACAAAAACTTTGTTAGTAATTGTCTCTTACACTTATTAATCAATTAAATGTTTTCCGAGGTGTACTCAAGATCCATCGATACAGGAAATTTTTAAAAGCATTTCTGGTAATCCTTTGTCAAACATAATATGGAATTTTTGCATAAATATGTGGTGCCAAAAATGTATAGAATCGATAATCAATATTTTGCCTTTAAAGCACTACAAAATGTAAAACCTTTCAAAAAAATAATTTTAATTATCCGTTTTTGTATTCCTTCTAGTTTTTTAAAATGAATTTTATATTCGCCCATAATTCTGTACTATAATAAAAAATAGAATAATATGAAATATACTTTTTTTAAATTATGTTAGTTGTTTAATTTTTGTTCATTATTGCTCTTAGCTTGCTCACCACTGAGCTTATTTGTATGTAATAAAACAATAACTTAAAATACGATTATCTAGGAAAAGTAAAGTATACCTATAAATATTCCATTTTATCGCTACATAAGTTTTACAGGTATGCAAATAAACCTACAAAGCCAGGAACACAACGTAATGTTTAATTAATAAATTAGGTAGGAATCACTTTAAATTTAAGACATTCTTCTTTGAACTGCTTTACAATATGCCGAAAACGATATGGATTGTGATTTTACTTTATAATCCTATCTTTTCTAACAAAAACACTAATAATTATTAACTATCCGCTTTGTCACTTTACGACATCAATGAAATGGATCATAAAGGGATTATTCTGTAATTTTAGATCTGCTTTGACAGTGGCGCCCAAGCAAACGATAGTTTACCTAAATTATAAATATATTAGGTAAATATATTTACATATTATTATGTATTTATAGTTCATCTAGAGGAGGATGAAACATGTATACAATAAAACATACATTAAAATTTTAAATATTTATGTATAATAAGATTTTAGATTATATGTAACTTTATTTTTTACTTAAGTAAATACTGTGTAGAACTTACAGTTTTTAGAATTTTGCCACTTATTGTAAATTGCTGCTGATTAACCAATTAAGATCCAGTCAGCGTGATGTGTGTTGGTGATTCTTGTTTGGGTGGTACTTAAAATCTTCACATAGGATTACGATTTACTTGTATAAAGTTTTAGCGACATTTCATTAAGTTACGTCATTTTTCTAGCACAGAACAGAGTCTCGCTTTAAAACAATGCAAACATTCTCCCTGGCCCTGACTGCATATTAGTTTGACGGCCTATATTTGACAACTGCATGCTAGCAGTGGCGTATTTAGGTTCAGTGCCGCCCCAGGCTACTGAAATTTGGCTGCCCCCAAAATTACAAACATTCCTATATTACATAGGTATCTTTCTTCCAATACAAAAACGATTGATTGATCTAATATTTCATATTGTAGTAGAAATATCATGCTAAGGAAAAGCATAAATGTATACGAAAGATAGAACGTAATAAATAAAATATCGAAAATCCTTTTTGTTTTCATTATTGAATAAAAGTAAGTTCTAAAAATTTATTATTCCTTGTTTTTAATGACTTCATCCATTTTGGACATAAAACAGCAAACGTAGGGAAAAGTTAGACAATATGTTATCTATTTTTAGTGTTCCGTCAAACGGAACACTTATGGAATCACTTCGGTGTCCGTCCATCCGTCTGTCACAGGCGACTTTCTCTGAAATTATTCGACGTAAAAATTTTAAATCTGGCACAGAGTGGTGGCCCAATTATAGACAGGAAGTATAAAAAGTTAGATTTTAATTTTGGGGGTTAATTTCGGGAGGTAAATTGGGCAATGGAAAAAAATTTTCAAGGGCATCGTGTACGGTATTAAATGAAAGCTTATTAACGCACGAATTCATCGATATGTATATATATATATATATATATATATATATATATATATATATATATATATATATATATATATATATATATATATATATATATATATAAATGTAAATGCGAAGATTTACTTCTTCGCTAGTGCAGCGAAAAGGCCGTGAATGAAAAATAAAAATAATGAGGACTATCTTTGATTCTGGTCTGGGTGACCTCCTGCTATCGATTTCTGGGCCCTTACCCATCAAGCCAAGAAAAGCCAAGAAATCTTCCATGTTTCTACCATTTTTCAACTATATATATATATATATATATATATATATATATATATATATATATATATATATATATATATATATATATATATATATACAGTGTGTCCAAAAAAGTATGCAACATATGGGAAACTTTTTTATTGTCGATTTTTCAAAAAATTTTATTCTTGGTAAAAGTTGGTGCTTATCTTGAAACAGTTAGCAAACATTTCGTATTTCATGCGCGGCTCATAGTGAGGGAGCAAATGCCATTTTTTTGAAACTTCACCAAGAGTAAAGTACCTTTATTTTTGAACATGGAGCGAAATTTTATTAAGAAAGGTTGCAGTAAATTAAGAAAGTAGTCCAAATACAAAATTTGAGCTACATGTCTCGATTTTCAATTTTTTTCCGTTTAACTCAATCCCCCTTTAAACGGTAAGCCACTGGCCAGACTTTCCGTCATGCAACATCAGAACATTCACCAAACAACGCAAACATGGAGTCAAAATAAAATTCTATTCAATACCTGCAAAATACTTAAAGCCCCTCTCTCAGAAGTATCGTCTCAGATATAAGCGTGTTGCAAACATATTTAAATCTCTCACTAACGATAATTATCTTATTTAAAATACGGGGAAAACCCATCCTTTTTCATACTTAATGAAAAAACTAAAATTACTTTAGTCACTTTCACCCAGTTGTAAAGAAAAGATCACTGTGTTTTGAAAATATCGTTTACTAAAATATTATCTTAAGAGGTACTGAAAATACATAAATTAAAAATTAATGTTCTGTGTGTCTACCGTTTCTCTCAATGCATGTTACTGTTTGCTTACTAAAACGTTTGACAACTTTTCGTAGTGTTTCCGGAGGTATTAAAGAAAGTGCTTCACGAATCTCATTTTCTAAATGATCTAAATTTTGAAAAGGCCTTTTCGCGTAGACTTTTTCCTTAAGATACCCCCCACAGAAAAAAATCTAGAGGAGAGAGATCCGGGGATCTTGGTGGCCACTGATGTTCGGAATTCCTTCCAATCCATTTACCATTAAATTCTCTATTTAAGTAATCGGTGTTCATTTGGGTACTATGAGCCGGTGCCCCATCCTGCTGAAACCACATATTTCATCTGAGATTTAAAGGAAGCTCGTCGAGTTCGTCAGATAGTTCGCTTTGCAGAAAATGAAGATAACGTTCAGAATTTAGATTTTCTCGAAAGAAAAAAGGCCCCACTATTTTTTATTGTCCAATATGCCACACCATACGTTTGTTTTTGCTGAATATTGGCTTTTACACTCTATTATAAAATGTGGGTTAGCGTCCGTCCACCAACGACAGTTCTGCGATGAAACTACACCGTTCGTGCTGAATGTGGCTTCATCAGAAAATAATATCTTTCGGAAAAATTCGGAATCGCTTTCTATTTCCCCTTGTATACAAAACGAAAAATAAAGTCTTTTGTCGTAATCTCTCTCTAAAATCTGATTAACAAATATGGGCTTGTATGGATGAAACTTATTATCCTTTAGTATGTTATTTATGGTAGACTTTTTAAATTCAGTATCTCTCTGGACTGACCTTAAATGTATTTTAGGATTTTCTACAAAGTGCTGCAAAACTTCTAGTTCATTCTCCTCAGTTCTCACCTATTTTGTATGATCTTTTTTGTAATTCCAGTTTAACGAACCCGTGTTTTTAAAGTAGTTGTAAATTCGTGACACTGTACTATAATGCACTGACTTTTCAGGATGTCTTTCACTGAACAGAGCAGCTGCATCTCTAAATGACTTATAGTGATCTCCAACAATAAGAACTAATTCTGCCCTTTCTTGTAAGGTCAATTTCTCCACCATAATTTTCACCAAGAACAGTATCAAATAAAACTGTACATAACCAGCCGTAACTGTGACAAGCATCGTATTTATTTTCATTTCAGCTGTTTCATGGCCTACCCTTTGAAAAGCAAAATAAAAACTTTTGCGCCTTTTTTGGACAAAGACTTGCATTTGCTCTTACTACTTGAAACAGGCAAAACACTCTGTGCCCCTTAACATCTTATGAGAGAAACTGTGCTGTAGGGTTATTTTAATTAGGATAATTTTTGTTTAAAAAAAAATTAAATGTTTGCGACACGCTTATACCTGAGACGATACTTCTGAGAGAGGGGCTTTAAGTATTTTGCAGGTATTGAATAGAATTTTATTTTGACTCCATGTTTGCGTTGTTTGGTGAATGTTCTGATGTTGCATGACGGAAAGTCTGGCCAGTGGCTTACCGTTTAAAGGGGGATAAACGGAAAAAAATTGAAAATCGAGACATGTAGCTCAAATTTTGTATTTGGACTACTTTCTTAATTTACTGCAACCTTTCTTAATAAAATTTATCTCCATCTTCAAAAATAAAGGTACTTTACTCTTGGTGTAGTTTCAAAAAAATGGCATTTGCTCCCTTACTATGAGCCGCGCATGAAATACGAAATATTTGCTAACTGTTTCAAGATAAGCACCAACTTTTACCAAGAATAAAATTTTTTGAAAAATCGACAATAAAAAAGTTTCTCATATGTTGCATACTTTTTTGGACACACACATATATATATATATATATATATATATATATATATATATATATATATATATATATCTTTTTTATTGTTTCTTTCTTGGGATTAGGTTCATAATGAACCTAATCCCAAGAAAGAAACATTAAAAAAGATATATTATAAATGGTTCAAGAAAAGTAACAAAGTATATATATATATATATATATATATATATATATATATATATATATATATATATATATATATATATATATATATATATATATATGATGTACTTTTTATGCATTTTTTTAAACATTTTTCGAGAAAAACGCTTAAAAATTGCTGTCCCCCACCATTATTACCAGAGGGATCACTCAGAAAAATCTGAGAAAAACCCCGAACGTTGGGATTAGGTGTAGCTTGAGAGAAAATTATCAGAATTGAAAAGTTCTAGGGCGTTCAATTGTTATAAATAATAACTTAATTGTTTATTTCCTTATAACTGCTAAACCATTCATTTGTGTTAGAGAAAAAGCTTCTAGACAAAAAATATTTCTCACGATGTAAGGAACAACTTTTGTCCTAGCACATTTGTCAAAATTTTTAATTTGGTTAACTCAGCTCCACGCATACGCAATGTGATAAGGCGTTGGTGCCGTCGGCGGCGGGTAGGTTTGCTCAGATTAAGTGTGAGGCTGATGGCACGGAACACTAATTATGCAAGTATAGCTTGCACTTGACCGATCTTTTCTTCATTAAAATTAATGCTAATTATTATTTAGCGAGCTTGATCATAAAATAAGCTTCATTTTAAGCTCAATATTATTTAAAATTAATCAAAACTTGGGTGAAAAAGTTGTAATTTACTATTTCTGGAGAATTTCCTTGGAGGAAATAAATAGCCTTAAAGCGCGTTCAGGCTTAGTTTTTATTTACTGCCTTTTTTACATCAAAGTGAAGAGATATTTGCCGCCCATAAAATTCTGCCGCCCTGGGCTATAGCGCAATCAGCCCATACGTAAATATGTCCCTGCATACTAGATCACAGTATACGAGTACAGGTTATTGCAAAGCTCTATCCACCAAATTTTACAGGCGAAAAATATGCAAAAAGTCCCTTTTTACTAAGGACCTGAAATAATTCATTTGCGAGATACAAGGTAATAAAATTTTAATTTTAAGTTATTTTACATTTTTCGAAAGATACTATTTAAATTCCATACATAAAACACTTTTTGGGGTCCCGGCAAAAATTTGATCCACTAAGATAAAAATCTTATCTTTTTACAGAAGGCGCGAACCCTATTTCTTCTTCACATTAATGACCTGCTCTCTTCGACTACCAAGGCCATCCACTGTTTTGCTGACGATTGTACTCTTTACTCCGGCATTCATTTTTCCAGGCAAGTCTCGAATCAAGAACTGGATAATAAACGCAGATCTATGTACCTATCCTTTTCCCAAGATATTCAATTAATCTTACACTGGGGTGCCAAGGACCTTGTTCAGTTCAACGTTTCCAAAACCCAGTTTTGCTCCCTGTCACGCAAAAAGTCCGGCAACACTTACCCAATCTACATGAATGGTCAAGCCCTACAGAACAATGAAATACAACGTAAACAAACCTAACCTCGAAAATATAAATGTGAGATGCACGTGTAACATGTTTTCCGGTTTTCTTGCATCGGTAACGTGGTCCAGAGGTAAGGCATATGGATCGAGAGGTGGTGGGTTCGAGGTCGTGCAAGGGGACTTTTTGAATTCTTGTCATTTAAAAAATTAGATCGGCTCTAAAAGGTATATTAAAAACGGGTTAGCACTTCATAGGATGGAAAGTTTTTTTAAAAATTTTATTATCATGTACTGAACGAAACGACTAACCTCAAATAATAATTTTGGCAATTCGAAAGATGCTGCGCGCGCCATCGAGACAATCATGGAACTTTCTGTATAGGCTCTTGACTTTTCTACCGATACTTCCACGGATTTTGCTTTGAAGATCTTGCAACTATAATTTCCCCCTTGACTGTTTGTAACAGATCAACAAAAGGTGCGTTGCATATGCATCCCTTTACTGTCCAGCTACAAAAGCCTATAACATCCCACTTCTCTCGCTCATTCATATTTAGGGTCTCCAGATCCCCTTTCTTTTCAGACGCCCACGGTACGTTAGTACTTAGGCTTGAAGTCTACGTCAACTGTCTCAGATATAAAAAAGAAGGATAGTCAGTGATGGCGCAATAGATAAATCGGGGTGGTCAAAAGGATTGTGACCCTCAAAAAATACCACTCTGCTGTATTGATTTAAATAATAAGGAAATTTCATTGGCAGTGGCGGACTAACTCCTTCGGAGGCCATGGTGGACCCGAAGGAGTCCACCTCGGGCCCCACCAGCAAGGCCCGCAAAGGCCCGCCACCCTTTAGTCCGCCACTGTTCATAGGTACCCTGAAAAGTACTAATGTACGGAATTGCAATAAATTATCTTCAGCATCATGTAAAGTAAATAAAAGAAAGCAATATAAAACCAAAACTTTATCATTCTTTCTTAAGGAAACGAAACATTACCGGACCTATGTTAATAATAAAATTTTCCAATTTTTGATCAAATAATCACTTGTAAAATTTTGTCGGTAGAGTTTTGTAACACCCTGTATACTTTTTGGAATACATGACATGTAAAAAAAATTATATACAAATGGTGACACATACAAAAACACACATTGTATTAAATTATTAAAAGGCATGCTTCAAATGTTTATGATTTAAGTTGAAATTTAAATTTATCTTTATTTGAGTTCAAATAAGTATAATACTTCCACATCTCTAATAAACGGTGTTCTTTTAAATTTGACTCAATACGTTATCAAAAATCATTGTGGCAACATTACAGACCTAATAATTTGTGGTAAGAAAACGCTGTTTATTTGTATAATTGATGTGATAGTAATTATTATTGTCATCATTACCATTTCTGTTTCGTATTCCTGTGATAGAAAATTGACATTTCGAGCATTGGTCGCTAGACCGAAACATCTATTTTATCGTCGGTTATTTATTGTCTCAGAGTTTCCATTTTCCATGACAATTTACTTTCGGTTCGAGGTGCATTTGTACGAAGTATTTTTATATTAGGTATTTAAAAACAATCACGCAACTACACATACATATAAAAACAGTTAGTTTAGCAGTAGTTAAAAAAACTTTAGTTACAAACACATAGATATTATGCAAATTAGTAAAAATTGATACTGACTGTGGAACAGTACAATTTGTCTTAAGCACTGAATTTAGCACGATACACTTACAACGGTATGCTACGATATGACGTCACTTCGAGGGAAAATCTTAAATTGACCAGGCGCTTACCTGAGCAAATGAAATATGAAAATAATATTTTAATAAACGTCAACTTAACACACTACCCAACAATCAACTGACCTGTAATAATGTTTTAATAAACATCGACTCAACATACTACCCGACAATGAACTGACCTGTACTTATGGACAAAGGGTGCAAGCGTCTAGTCAAATTAGGATTATCCCTCGAAGTGACGTCATAGCGTAACATACCGTTGTAAGTGCATCGTGGAATTTAGGAGAAAAGGGTACCTAGTTAAAAAATGTATTGTGTTTTTAGTTTTCAGTCGTAGAAAAAATAATATGTACAGGGTGTCCACTGCAAAGCTGGGCAGTAGTTAACTACAAAAGTAGTTATGAAATCACTTCGGAGTCCATCCGTCCATCAGTCTGTCACAGGCGATTTTCTCCGAAATTATTCGACGTAAAAATTTGAAACTTAGCACAGAGATAGTGTCGTAGCCCAATTATAGACATGAAGTATAAAAAGCTAAATTTTGATTCTGGGGGTTAATTTAGGGGGTAAATTGGATAACGGAAAAAAAATCAAGGACATCGTGTAGGTTTGCCAAATAATACTGAATCACGAATTCAACAATATGTATGATGTATTTTTGTGTGCATTTTTAACCATTTTTCGAAAAAGACGCTAAAAATTGCTGTCCCCACCCCCACCACCAAAAGAACCGCTTAGAAAAATCTGAAAAATATTATGAACATTGGGAATTAGGTGTAGAATGAGCCAAAATTATCAGGATTGAGAAATTCTAGCGCAATCAATTGTCATAAACAATTTAATTGTATATTTCTTTAAACCTGCTAAACCATTGATTTCAGAGAAAAAGTTTTTCAACAAAAAATATTTCTCACGATGCAGGAAGAACTTTTGTCTTTACACGTTTTCAAAATTCTTAATTTTGCTCAGTTGAAACGCTCCCCACTCAGCTCCGCGCATACGCGATATTATACGGCGTTGGTGTCATCAGCGGCGGATAGCCCGGTAGATGAGTAAATATCGGTCGGCCGAGCTTTGCTCAGGTGAAGTGGGGGCTAATAGCATGGAACACTAATTGTGTAAGCATAGCTTGCCCTTGACCGATTTTTTTTAATGGACACATTGAGGATAAAACTTGTTTTCATTTATAACTTGGTCTACGAATTGTCAGAATCGCGGGTTATGTACTGGGGTTAAATTTTGTATAGAAAAGAAATTGTTCGGAAGTTAGTTTTGCTGGAATGTTTTCATTACAGCCTTATCATTTATTTTAAATCCAAAGAGAATCATGGCTAGACAGTAGACTCACACAATGAAGTAGTCTTTATCGAATGAAAAAATAAAAAACCTTTGTAAAAACCTGATACAATCATATGACTTAATAACAAATAACTATTGAGGGGGTAATCATCCAGTTCTACCTGGAGAAGAATTACTTCTTTTTTGTGGTACAATGACACGACTAAACGGGGTACTTTAAATGCAATAGCCGATAGATTTTATTTAGTTCCATCTACCTTGATGAGAATTGTAAATGCCTTGCTATATCTATAAAAATTATCCGTTTCCATTTTTGCATGCTCATTTACTATTTAAAGGAACAACGAAAGTTGAAGAAAAATTTTCAATACAGCACCACCAAGTACCCACAAACATTACAACAGCGGATTGAGGATAACCTGGATCATGGACGCACCCAGGATTTTGTCTTGGGGGGCTGACTGGTCTTGGGGGGGGGGGGGGCTGAGTGGTACAATTCGGTGGACTTCTTCAATTAGTAGTGCACTTTTTTAATTTTTGTGTGTCTAAGATGTTGGTCTGGGGGGGCTGCAGCCCCCCAGCCCTCCCTCTGGGTGCGCCACTGACTTGGATATCCGACTTCAAAACAGGTTATGTAGATCTATGTTAAATGTCAAAAACAGTGACGTCATTGGTTTCGTCATGATTATTTCTCCTCTGATAATTCTTCTCGCGGCAATCAGCAAAAATGGTTAAACCAACATAATCCATACACAGTTTATGTCGCGGCAGAAGCTTATTTTTCTGACAAACAGTAACCATATGATAGTTTTGTTTAAATTCGTGGTTTATGTGCACCTATATATCCACAACATGCTCAAAAGAGTTTGCAATAAATGGAATAAATAGAATTTTAAACCACTATAAACAAAGTTTGACGGCTGCACCAATGCTCAATCACCTGATTGGTCACTATCGATATCTAATTATTTTAAAATGATATATTTACAGTCATGGATTTATTATATAAAGGATTCGATATCCGTATACTGTGAGCGTATCGAACGTGAAGCCTTATATTTTGTTGTTTGTTATTCTCTTGGGGGAGCAGTTTACGAACTACGAACATAGACAAGACTACGAATTACTACGTAATTGAATCAACAATGGTAGTAGAAAGAGATAAAATAGCATTGGAGTGTTGGAGCTCAGAAGTGTTGCTGTCTGTGCTGGTTGTTTAGGAAAACGGCTGAACCTCGGTCTGAACACTCGGTTACACGTACGTCTTTGTCTAATGAACTAGAAAAGAAAAAGTGCGACGTATAGATTAATATAGATTTATAAATGACTCGGAGCGACTTTAAATAAACACCTTTAGAAATAACATAACCTATAAATAATAAAACCTTTTTAACTTACATTTATTATTATTTAGCAGAAAATAAAGTAATTTAGGGCTTTTATTACTTTTAGCAAATCTTGTAATGCTTCCAACGTATTTTTTGTACACAAATACAAGGTAAAATAAGATGTGGCCAATGTTTACAAATTGTGTTTACAGTGTCGCTTAGAATGGTTTGTTTTGGCTTCAAAGAATGTTACATCATCCCGTATCCTTTTATATAATAAATCCATGTTTACCGTCATTAATTAAATAACTTTAAATTAGTATATTATTCTTTTAGTAAGATAAAGCTTTTGGTTTTAGAATAATGGTCTAATAAAATTAATAGGTATAGCTTTGCTAATGCACGAAAATAATTAATTTTTCATTCTGACCTTCTTTAAGGATATAAAGAACAAATTGTATCTCAGAGCCTTTGTTCCCAAAGTTCTTGTTAAATAAATCACTTCGTAAATAAGATTTCAATCCGTGCATATAAAAAGCACAGAGTATGTGGGCAAGATAAAAGATAAAATACAGAGAAAAATGTTTTACGGAAAGTCACGAAAATGAAAACGAAAATTGCATGCATTCTATTATTTTTTGGTTGGTCGTTTATGAGAAAATCAGTAAAATGACGTGAGTTGTTTTATTAGTACAAAGCAGACTTTTGCCAAACATGACATGCGCTGGACTAAATATGGTGAGAGTCCCATACTTTTCAAGAATTAACAAAACAAATTAATGAAATACAATGTACTATACTACTACTAATATAATAATAATCTTCCGGAAATTTTCAAACAGCCGAGTCTAAGGCATTTTATGGCAACTTTATATTCTCTGAAAAGGTCAGTAATAAAGAGAAAAACAAACAAACTTTTAAACGTAAAATGTTTCATTAAAATGAGAATGTTCCTTTATATATAACGGTTGCGGCATCCTCATTCCACAAATTTCAGGGTCTGGATAGATCAAAATAACATGACTATACAATAATAATAACGGCCTTCAGCAATATTAATATGCTTCAAAGCTACCAAAGTTTACCGAATAAAACTATTTATATTTTGTAAATTTTACCACTACTATTTTGAATTTTTAACATTGTTGTTTCTCTGTTATTATTCGGGAAACTCTAAAAACTTCACCCTATACAGGGTGTTTTTTAAAGTGTTACAAGGTGATATTTTGAAAATGCTTTAAAATATTTTCATGAAATTTTGATGAGTTAATAGGGAGATGGGGGACATATTATTGACATTTACCCATCTCTCCCCCTCCTACCCCCTTATTTATCGTCTGTCGTGCTTGAGAAGTTATTGAAATGCCCCCCTTCAAATAGCAGGCAAAGCGAAGTCGGTCTTTTATATCATCTAAAGTTGTAGATGCAGTCGCCATCATTTTGTCCTTCATAAAACCCAACAAGAAAAAGTCAAGAGGGTCAAATTCGGGGATCTGGCAGGCCAGTTGGTCGAACCAACTCATCCAATCCACCGGTTTTCAAATATTTCATTCAAATGATTACGGGCCTGTATTGCATAATGTGCTGGCGCTCCGTCCTGTTGAAGCCACATGTCAGGATTTATGTTCTGTTTTAATAATTAGGGATTGGGGTAATTGGTTTCCTAAAAAATCTGTGTACATTTCTCCAGTCCTTCAAAGAAATGCGGACCAATAACTCTATCCCCGATTATACCACCCAGACATTAAATGACCAGGGATGTTGATTTGTCAGAGTTCTCATCCAGTGGGGAGTTTTCGATGCCCAGTAGTGCATATTGTGTCTATTTACCTAAAGAAAACAAGCAACGAACAAAAAAATAAATAAATTTCTACTGATAAGGAATGACTTAAAATCCTACCTGTCCACAAATATGAAAAATAGCTTCGTCAGAAAAATAACATTCATTAGGAACCTGTTATTTCCTTGCATTTGTCTTGTGGCCCAACTGCAAAATGTAACGCGATTGTCAAACTCTCTTTTTGACTCATTCCTAAAACGCCTGGTCGTCCGTTTTAGTTCACTTCCGAACTTGTGGTTTCGTCTTCAGACAGCCAGTAGTACTACTTCTGATTTCCAGCCTTTTAAATATCCTGTGAGATTTCGGGTTATTAGGAAACCTCTCCGCCCACACTAGTGCAGCTTCTCTGTAGTTTTTTCTGCTCTCTCTCAAAATTAACAATGTATTAACTTGCACATTAAAATTCGCTTCTATGTTTAATTTTAGAATTATATGAAGTAAACTTGTAACATAATATATTAGCGATTTCAGTTCTGCATAATTTCAGTCATATTATTTTAGAACTTAAAAATTGAGGGTACTGAAATAACTTTTAATATTTTGCAAAATTATCTAGTTGTAGGGCTAGATTAAAAAATTCAACAAGCAAGTCGCGCATAAACTCGATAAAAATTGAACGAAAAATTTTTCAGAAAAACGCTTGGACACGTCAATTTTTGTTTTTAGTTACGCATTTTTTGACAAAACAGACAAGTATGCAGGGTCACACATGTAGTAGATAAATGTCATATATAGCATTGAATTTTTGAATTCTTCAAAAGATTTTGGTCATATTTGGAAGGACATACCCTATATACCTAAAGTCAATAATTAACGAGAAATTTACGAATTAATATCATAAAACGCACTCATTCGTCTATTTTATTAAAAACGTAATTAAAAAAAAACATTAGAAACTACTATAATCTAGATTTTAGTAAATGTTCGAACTGTGCCCTGTTGACTTCTTGACAGTGATGCAAGCCGGAATTCGAATATTAGATAAATATATGTATGTATCAATATTTATGAGTGCGTTTCATGATATTCATTCGTAAATTTCTCGACAACTATTGGCTATTGACTATAAGGTATACATACCAAATATGTTTAAAACCTTTTGAAAAATTAAAAAAAAATCAATAATATACAGGGGGTTCCATAAGAAAAACATTGACAGACATTTATCCACTACATGAGTGACCCTGTATACTTGTCTGTCATGTCGAAAAATGCATAACTAAAATCAAGAATTGACGTGTCCAAGCGTTTTTCTGAAAACTTTTTCTTCAATTGTATCGAATTTATGCGCGACTTTTGGCCCTCAGTGTATGTGTGTAAATACTGGAAGTGTGTCAGTATATATATATATATATATATATATATATATATATATATATATATATAATTCATAGACATTGAGTATTAAGTGCAGATTAAACGAGAATCATCAGGATTGAGAAATTCTAGCGCGATCAATTGTTATAAACATTTTAATTGTCCATTTCCTTATAACTGCTGAACCGTTGCTTTAAAAAAAAATTTTTGGACAAAAAGTATTTCTCACTATGTAAGTAACAACTTTTGTCCTTACACGTTTTTCAAAATTTTTAATTTGGCCTAGTCAGCTCCGCGCATACGTGATGTGATACGGCGTTGGTGCCGACGGCGGCGGGTAGCGCGGCAGATGGGGGAAAATCAGGCGGCCGGGGTTTGCTCGGGTTAAGTGGGGAGCTAATTGTGCAAGTATAGCTTGCACTTGACTGATTTTTTTCTTACGTAATCATTTGGAACAGTTGTTCATACAAAAGTGGATGAGCAATTGCTCGGTGTAGGAAAAAATGGCGTAATCTTTTTATTCGATTCATTTCTTCGTTCTTACCCATTTTAGATCGATTTCTCGGTTAATTGAAATGATTGAAATCTATTTAAAAATCGATTTTTTAGGAGAAAGAATCGATCTCCAAATAAATTAATTTTGGATCGACATTCCTATACAGCATTATGTTTCTTGATATATGGGTTAGAGACACTGAGGATGACAAAATAAATATGTAACCAATTCTCTGTCGGGTAATTCCATATACTTACTATATAAATATACAGCGGGTTGTCTGGAATTCTTGATGCCAACAATATGAAATGGAGATATACAATCTCGCATAAGTCTATCCTTTAGTCTGATAATTCTGTATATGCGCATGCGTTAATACGAATTTTTTCATTGGTCAGACATTGTACTGAATAAGATGGTGAATTGTACTAATCATCGGCTGTTGTGAGTATATTTCGGCTTCTTTCAGCTTTCTGGTTTTTCTAGTTTACAGCTGGATCGCCATTCGCCTTTTTTTCTTTGTGCCGTGTTGTATTTTGTATTCGGTGTTCTGGTGGTTTATTTTGAAGTGTGCTAACTTATGCCCTGATGTACAAAAAGTAATAAACTAGTTCAATTATTATACCAAAAAACCAGGCCTGTCAAGAAACGTATGAAGCGTGGCGCCGTTAGATGGCCAATAGCAACACAAGATTTAGCGCAATCGCAGTTTACGAAATATCAGACTAAAGGATAGACTTATGCGAGATTATAATAATATATCTCCATTTCACATTGTTGGCATCAAAAACCGCACATTGGGTAAATGGGGACCCCGCAGTATATTTATATAGTAAGTATATGGGTAATTCCAAATCTGGCATGGGATTCTGTGTATTATAGAATTCTATTTGTAGAAATAAGGTTAAATTTTTGTACACATCCTTTGCTTAATGGTTAACAGGGAAGATATAAAACAATAACTGCATTTCTATAATGAAAAACTCTGTTACACAGAATCTAGCTCCTGGATTCTAGCTATTTTTTCTTAGCCAATATTATTCAAAAAAAAAAGGAAACAATAATTTTCATAAAAAAATTATAGTGAAAATACCATTAAATAGCAGAACTTAAGTTTCTTCTCATTTAATTTAAGTACTATGTAATGTCACTAGGCCGAACAACTTCGCTTAGGCATAAACGGAGTTCGAATGACCAATTTTAAATTAAAAATGAAAAGTGAATTATTATTTTTAACTCAAAGTCATATTCAAAAGAATCACTAAGTTTTAGTCATATATTAACTATTAAATAAAACATGTCTGTTCGTTTGATATTTTGTATCGTGCTATGGTACGAGGAGATACATGTGGAAAATAATATATTTATATCAATATTTCACAACATGACTCTACTGATGTAAATGTACTCCTAATAAAAATAATACTAACTTATTTCAGCATAGTTATTTATTTTCGTAAATATATAGAGTGAAAATAATAACAAAAATTTTAGATGAACAGATTTTAGATTCGTAATAAATATTAGAACTGTAGGACATAACATAATATGAAGGCAGCTCGTAAAAATTTTATAATAGTTATTTTACAAATAATTTAAATAGTTTTAAAGATTATCCAAGTTACCATTTTTAGCATAATTCCATATTAATAGCAACAATCTGTCCCGGTTCAGTTTTTTAGGTATGCAGCGCTGTTAAACAATAAAATAAAATGTTAAATATCGAGGTATTTATATGCTTGTATCTTGTTTAGGAGAAACATTAGTTCAAATACTTAGTCATTGCGGTCTCGGTGGCTTTCCAACAATTTTGTAACCATCTCCCCATTTATCTCAGTCTGGTTTATCCCATAACCCACTTTGCTCTTTTTTGCGGTTTAACAGTCATTTCTGTGTAGTCCAAAACTATAATAATTCTTTATGGGTGATTCAATGCTTGTACTTTATTTTGTTATATCTCCGATTGGCTTGCTTTCCCAATCAATTATTTTATAGAACGTATTGCAAATTGATTTTATTTATACACTACTCCAGTTAATTAATGCACCGCAACGAATGTATCAAAATTTTGGTAGCAATTTTCTTCTGATCCTTTAATCCGACTGTAAAAAACTTTTTTTTAAGTTGTAGGTTCATTTTTTAGGAATGTAGGTATACCAGTATTGTTAAAAAATAAATTTTTACAGTATGCAGGGGCAGGGGCTTTACAACAATGTTAGTTTTTCCTATAAGTTTGTAGCGCCCTGTAGATTAGACCAGCCATAACTGCGATTTACATTCACAACTAGACTGTAGCTCCATCTATTCTTAACATTTGGATTTTAATTCACTCTGATCTCTTAGTTATTAAAGGAGATACAGGGTTTTTTAAATGGTGATGTTTTTTACTAAATGTACTTTGAAAAATAGCAACAAATAAAAATTGACGAATTAATTCAATTAAGAAAATACAGCAATTATTATAAAGCAACAAAATTTAGAGTAACACATACAAGAATATAACCTTACCATAATAAACCTTAAAGATTAAACAGTATACATAGGTACAGTAACAGAAAATTGAACTGTTAAGGATTCTAAAAACGAATAAAAACTCAGCGTGTCAACTGCGAATATTACCGCCGTTTATGCGTATAACACTTTGACACCGACGCCACGCCTCATCTTATTTCATTTTGATCTAGTCCATTCCAAAGTTCAAGTCTCTGAGGTCTCGTCCTACCTTTTCAATTTTTGCGCTTACTGGGTGAAAATACCGTATAAACACGCTTTATTAATGGGTTGTGGGAAGTGGGAAGTAACCATTATTGTCAAATTAGAACAGTTTGTCGAACAATTATTATGATTATTATGATTCGTCCCAATAATAAATTGCTGCAATTAAAATTGCCAGCAGTGAAAGTGCCAAGTGTGAAGCAGGCTTTAAATATTTTTTTATCTGAGACAGCCCACGTAGACTTCAAGCCTAAGTACTAACGTACCGTGGGCGTCTGAAGAGAAGAAACATGTAATTTGTTGACACACGATTTAAAGGATTGGAGGTTGGGAGAGGCAAGGAAACATCTGCAGGTCATTTGTTTCATAATCTGGAGATCCTAGATATGAATGAGCAAGAGACGTGGGATATTCTAAGTTTTTTGTAGCGGAACAGGAAAGGGATTTATATGTTACGCCCCTCTTGTTGGTCCGTTGGGACCAGTCAAGGGAGAAGGTACAGCAGCTACTTCTCCAGAGCAAAATCCGTGGAAGAATCAGTGGAAAAGGGATAAATCCCCAACAGAGCAGCATTCAGTGAGAGAAAGATGAAACTCTATGGTGAATCTGCCCTCGTTAACATATTAGGATGTAATATTTTGTGTCACTCTGTAAAAGCAGTGATTCTTATTTCATAATTTAATTAAAGGAGTGTTGTCGCTTTTGTATAGCAATATATGTAGTAAAATTTCATCAGTTATTTAGTTTACTTATAATGTTGCGAGTAGTAATATTTGGTGAAGTGTTTGTTTTTCTGATACCTTTCTTTCGTTGTTTTATGTTGATTGGTTTAGAAGAAGTGTCAAAAACTATTTACCCCATTATCCGGGAAAACTTTGGGTTTAAGTGCATTAAAATGACTTGGTATTGATAGTGTCCGTTGAAATGATTACCCGTGGATATGGATTAATTAAAGTAAGTTATCTGTGACTGTCAGAATGGAAAGTTTAATATCATTAGTGTAATACATGTTTCCTGTGGAGCGTACTCACGTGGGCATATTTGGGTCAAAGAGCGGTCTGTGACTGTGCGCAAATATACTCAGATATGTCTATACTTTAAAATTTACAGCCAGATTCTCCAACGCTAGTCCGGTCTAATTTGACAACCAAAAGTTTTAAACTGACAAGTGTAAGAATAAGACAACTAAGTTTTATACTTGAATTTATTTCTGAGCTTTTTCGCAAATTTATAAAGAAAAGGGCAATTTTAGTACGTACTTTCGACCATAATTGATCTAAATTCATTACAGTAAATCATTTGAAAACCAAGCAAATACCTGAAATATCAGAATAATTCATAAGTTTGTAATGACGATTTATTAACAATGACAAGACAAAAACCTGTCAAAACATAACTGATCAACTATAAGATCATAATTTAAACCAGTACTAAATCTTAAACCTTCTTAGTGAATTTGAACGTTAGTATTTATTATGGATGCATAGTTATGGATAAAATACTAAAATTGTATTTTTGCTGACTTTTTTAAATTACATGCAACCAGTTTATTGCACTGTTAAAGCCACTGTTAAGACAAGTGCTCAAGTACCTACCTACTAGTACTACACTACCATACAAAGAACAGGAAATCCGAAACTCCGAAACACCTCTTAAACTAATAATAATATTAATAAGTGGCGCCGCCACATAACGAAATGTAAACAAAAGTTTATGCAAATACAATGCGCATAATATCTAGGTAATCGTTTTTCTTTGTCTAACCTGAATGTTTTACATAGACGGAGCGGTCGAGTGTAATTCCATAGTCGCCCAGGAGATCTCGCGCGTTGACGGTCGCACGCGTGCCGACACCCGACAGCGATCGATATTGTTTAGTGGGCCGTCGACTATTTGCTGATATATTTGTCTCTTATTAACTTCCTGAAGCGCGTATGTTTGTTTCTCTGTTAGTTTTAAGGCATTTATATAGTCCATATGAGCTGAATTTAAAATACGGCCGAGTCAGGAGCAAGCAACAGGAAATTAGTGTTTGGCTTCGCTGATTCTTTCTTAGGGAGTTTTTGCATAGAACTGACACTTACACACAAAAAAACGATAATTATTTTTGGTTTTAAAAAATATATTATTATTAATAATTATTATTTTTATTTAATTATAAAGATGGATCATAGAAAATAAATTTAGATGGGTCATTGACCAAATGACCCTATGGACGGGCCGCGGCTGCTACACAGAAAAAAAAGAAAAGATTGGATCAATAGTTCCATGAATGTTAACGTCCACATGGTTGATTGAATTAAAAAACTGTTAGAAGAAAAGTTATTTCGATATTAAGACGAAATTCAAAATTTGTTAAACTTTATTTGTTCATCTAACAGATATGCTCTTGATTAAATATCTCTTTGTGCTTAAACTAACCGCCTTGGAGTATAATACCATAAGGTAATACCCGAGAAGAACAAATCGACGAGAAGCGACAGCTTTGTCGGAACCTTTGAGTTTGCTGGGGTCAATTTTCGCGACCGTGGAACACCATAATAACACTGCACGAAAGTTAAAATGGGTCCGTCAGTCCCTATTAACACTGCTGAACCATTGATATGGTATTAGTAAGAGGGCACATTTTAATGTATGTACTTACCTTAGGCAGTCTTGTGAAATGAAGAGACTGACTCCAGAGCCAGTTTTTAACAAAGAGCCAGGAACTGCACAAGAATATCCAACCATGTCTGTCACATAAGCGCACACAACTAATTTTATTTACGGCCCCATGTCAATCTAATCCACTGATATCTTAGCGATCCTTTGGCGAAAGCGCTTTTTTCTTTCGCCAACCCTTTTAAAATACTCCCCTCTACCCTAATCCACTAGTATTTTTAGTGCCCCTTTGGTGAAAGCGCAAATATGCCTTTTGGACACTCACCCTTCTAATCCACTGATATCTTAGGGATCCTTTGGCGAAAGCGCTTTTTTTCTTTCGCCATCCCTTTTCAAATACTCCCCTCTACCCTAATCCACTAGTATTTTTAGTGCCCCGTTGGCGAAAGCCGAGGCGAAAGCGCAAATATGCCTTTTGGACACACTCACCCTTATGCAATATATGGGAAGGAGGCATTGACACTATATATGACCTTCTTACACCACCTTACACAATTCCCCTAATACACACACACACCATCAGTGCCTTTCTGACACCTTGACCACACTCAATATACCTCACTGATAAATAGGTCTACTTCTCTGTGTATGTATTCACTTCAACACCGGAGTTAAGTTAAGAAAAAGTTGAAATAAGGATTACTATACTTGGGTTGAGGTTACCTACTTTTACATTACGACCGTATTGCAGTTCGTTTAAGAATTGCTATACTTATTTCAAGATTATTTGCTTTTCTCTCACGCTAAGAAATTTCTTGTTTCAACAATTACAATACTTCGTTTACTCTTACTTCGTATTTAGTATTGAAAGAAGTATAGATGTGCGTATTGTGTTAAGAATAACATGCCTTTTGGAAGGACTATACTTGCTCTTGCGGATATCCAAGACTAAGCTATCCTTCACTGAAGACTATTACTCTTGACTCTAGTATAGCTTGTTTTCAGTGTAATGCGTTTAAAGTTGAATGATCTCTAGATATATCAAATGTGTGGGAAAATGTTTGGATATTATGAAAATTCTGATATTGCCTATTTAATGTCAATTATTTTGCAGCAGTTTATTGTTACACCCTGTAAAAAATATTAACATGACACAAAAAACCCTATATTCAGGTATATCGAATAAACATTTGCCCTCTTACTAATACTATATCAATGGTTCAGCAGTGTTAATAGAAACTCAACCCGTCGCACTCATTTCAACTTTCGCGCAGTGTTGTTATGGTGTCTCCAAGGTCACCGAAAATGGACCCAGCAACTCAAAGGTTCCGACAAAGCTGTCGCTTCTCGTCGATTTGTTCTTCTCGGGTAATACTTCATTGGACTGTTTTTGTCTGTCAAGTCAATTAACAAAAGTTAACATCTTCTGATGTTTTATTTAATTCCCAAAATCCATTGCTTGTATTTAATATTCACAAACTGTTAAATTAAAGTTTTTTTCTATGATTTCAACAGTTTCTTTTTTTCAGTGTAGAAAGAATGTTAATAACAATGTTATGCACGTCAAAAATAAAGAAACCCCAACAGCGCCCTCCACTGCTCGCTTTTCACACGAAAATGTCAATAGCTTCAACACAATGCTGCTCCATTAGTTGTCATCCACTAAGAGCTGAAACTTTCAGCTCTTAGTGGATGCTTTCAGCCTGAAAGCAATGAGAAGTTAGCATAGAGCGATTTAATGAAATTTGATTGGCGCCAAATGCGTACAAAGGATCTTTTTCGCCATTTCAGCTAGTGCCGACAATAAGCTGTACGTACAGCTCTATATTCTGTAATGTCTATGGTGCCTACCCACTTCAGTATAAAATATGTATTTGCATAAACGAACTAGTTTTGCACATGTTATACCCGTACTCACGCCGAGAGTCATTGGAAATGTTTTCTTTTTCTTCTTTTTTTTCGCCCTTACTTGTTATAATGTTGTTTTGTTAGGATCATTGAGGCGCTATTAAACTGTAGAGATTACCCTTAGTATTTATTAACTGTTATGAAGTTGTAGTACCCCATTTTATACCATATCTTCGGCCGTTTTTTAATATCGGTCAACAGAAACCCACATAACAAGAGGTACTTGAAATCACTCTTAAGTATTTTTGAATAATTACTCTTTTACCTTGGTCACAACAAGTCTACAAATTTCTCACCAATTGTCTGTCATATCTAAGATGGGTAGGAGACTCCTTAATTTACCTCATCTTCCACAACCTTTGAATACTTTTCGCCAACCAGTACAGATATTAGCATGAGATAAGATATTCCAAGAGGGAAATAATCACCTCATCAGATCAATGCTAAATAAATTCAGTACAGTAAATCTGTATTGCAATGGGAAGGGGTTCTAGATTGGTTATGTATCAAATATTTTCAAGCGAAATTTTAAAATTTTCATCGTTTGTATCATCTAAAAGCATCCTATATAGAAAAAGTTGACCAATATAAATTATTTTTGGTTGGTCATCTTCTATATCACTTGGATAACAGATTCACGCAGGATTCAAAAATATTGACAATAATATCTTTATTCATGTTTTGGAAGTTATTACCAGTAATATTGTGCAATATGTGCAAAGAAACCTTTAATGTTAGTTAACGGTGTTTAAAGTTTTAATCTATATATTTGTTTGTTTTAAAAAATACACAGTATTCACTGATTAATATTGTCTGTTTATTTGAACATATGAACTACATGGATAGCTTTTAGTGGGCAATAAAAAGTCGATTTAGCGTCCAGTTGCACAAACAATTTAATAAAAATTAAATGGGCTATATGCATATATGCCACACATATCGGACATATTTTTTTTAACTCTCTACATAAATTTAATTCTTATGGCGGAGCTTTTGCCCATTTATTTTGGTTTCAATTAAGAAATAAAAAATATTTTCTCTTAAAAATTTTTATATGAAATTGAAAACTTAAAAAACGTGACTATTGGTTATAACGTCACATGATATGTAAATAAAAGCGCTATTATGGCTGGTGTACTACAAATCCCACCAAAAACATACATGTAAGAAAACAGGCCAAGTTCTCATCAGGACTGTGTGTTTTGTTATCTGAAAAACATAACTGAAATGTAAAAATTATGCCAAGTTCCTTGCCTACATGTTATTAGCAGTGTTTTGATAGGCACCGAAAAATATTGTGTGAATTGATAAATTTACAGACCAAACTTGGCAAGTTTTTAAGGGTCTCAATACTACTCAGTTCTTTAATGAAAACTTGCCAAGTTTGGTCTGTAAATTTATTAATTCACACAATATATATTCACGGATGTATATAAAATAACATGTCCTGACTGACTGACTGACTGACTGATTCATCATCGCCGAGCCGAAACCGCTAAAGCTATAAATATGAAATTTGGTCAGTAGTTTTATTTTATAATGTAGAGACTCACTAAGAAGGGATATTCACAAAATTCAACCCCTAATGAGGGGAGGGGGGTGACAGTTTGTATGGAGAAAAAATATTAGTTGGTCCTATTAACTTGAAACTTTATAGAATTATTCCAAAAAATAAATGATTAAACACGTGTTTTACAGTTTTTAATAAATCAACCCCTAAGGGGGTAAAATGTGGGTTCAAAGTTTGTAATGGAGTAAAATTGTTTTACCGCGGACGAAGTCGCGGGCGCAAGCTAGTAATACATATAACTATTTAAATATAAATAGAGAAAAGGTAAAAATATATTACTGTTCCCTGAATGAACCCCCCCCCCCAAACAAAGTCTTTTATCCGCGCCTGCCTGTCAGGGATTTGAGACTGCATAATACCTTTAATATACCCTTTAGAAAAACGAATTCAGGGCTAAACTCTCCTATTTGTAGGAGGAGTCACATTTTAATACTTATTGTTATGGTATGGAGGTGTTCGATATGTCTATCCTTAGGTATAAGAGACATGGTAGGTCTACTGGTATAACTCTTCTTTAAGTAACTTAGAAGACTACCCACTAATTTATTATAAAACTGCGGATACATAGTGGACCTGGGTCTGCTGTATTCCTATTTCTGAATAAATAAATAAATAAATAAATAATCAAGTGTCGAACTCTGCGCAAACAAATATATGTATCTATTTACCCCTTGGATAAACAATTCCTGGTAGGTATGGAAAGTATAGGCAACTCAATATACACTCGAAGATAAGTTCTTATATTTAATGTTTCAAACAAATTTATATTAGCTATTTTTATACCTTTATCTTAATTTCAATTAACATTATCGCAGTTTTGTTTATAAAAATTTAATAACGGCGCTATTATTGGGGCAAAACCCTTAATTCATTTAGGATTTCCGGTTGAGTATGAGAAGCAGTTAAGGAGCATGTGCGCAAAAATCGTTCGTTCGAGCAGAAAATATGCCCAAATTAGTGAATATAATGCACCTTAATATCCCCTATTGGCCGTAGAAATTAACAATAACACAAGGTAAATAAGTAATACTTGCCTTTAAATTATTTTTAATAAAGATATTTTCTGTGTTAAACTCAACAATGTCTTCTCTTGGGACACTTATAATTTTTATCATTACTTTAAGTGGCCAAAAAACCACAGAAATAATAATAATAATTTTTTTGTAGAAGGACAGGTCATGAAAAGTTTCCGTTAGACTTAGAGCCGAAAACGTTCAGAAATTCTAAATTTCGGTTTTGCTAAAGGCCAGGGACCTATTTGTAGCCATAAATTCATACAATAGCTATAGCTAGAACTATAAATGTAATGATTGCATAAGTATTATAAAGTTAAACTAAACTTATGTTCTGTGCTGAGGCATTTTGAAACTCATGTCACTTTTTACTGTTAAAAGCTACCTATTATTCTTTTACAGGCGTTTGGTCGACTTTATGACAAATGCTGTCAGCGGTGATAATTCAGTTTGAAGTTAGAGTTTTATTCCGTTCCAAAACTGTCTCTAAAAACGTTCCAAGACTTAAAATTTTGCTGTTATCAAAATCTTTGGTATGTTCATCGGTGACTAGCTAAACTCTTGTAACAGTAGGTACCTAATTAATTCAAATAGCTTTAAAACACTAAAGCACAAAAGAACTCAAGCAACAAGTAACAGTACCACTAAAATCGCAAACAAATGCTCGATTTTTTTAATGTAACCCGAAGAGGGGGGATTATTTTTAATAGCAATCTGAGGCAATTCTACATTAGTTATAGTAGTAATATGAAAAGTTCTGATCTTAAAACGTAGGAAATAAATTATGGAGCATGTCAGTGACATGCGCATTGACAAATAGACACCATGCTGTCTATGTGTTTCTATTTTTATTGATTTCCAAATAAAAACCTAATAGCAATATAAAGCGGGCCACACACCTTCAGTTGAAATTGAACGATTTAACTATCATATTCAGAACTGTACAGATAAATTGTGCGCCCATATAGCACACCCGACAGTTTGTTGTTCAGTCTCATCGTTCACGTGCGATCATGTCCTGGAGACAGAAGATGCTTTAGCAATAATTGGGCTGTCGCATGTTATGAGAAATATACGACGTAAACAGCTTGTGGTGTAACCATTGGTTATTAAAAAACAGTTTATTTACATACGTATATACAAGTTTCTTGAAACAAAGCAGTTGAGAATTACTCCGAACAATTATAAAAATTATTTACGAATAAACGACGACACCTATTTACACCTTTCTTGAGTCACCCCACTGATTCAAAAACAAAGTACAATATTGCGGAGTGCTATACCTTCAACTGGAAGATTTACAGCATCTTTAAATTTTTTGGCAACTGGAAGAAGCTACCTACTTAAATTTATTAAAATCGCCTCAATCACTCACACCAAAAACATAATGTTATTTTTCATAAACTGCATTTTTTAGAAAACTCACGATATTTCTGAGATTTAATTTTCCAAAGGCAAGGTTCACAAGCATACATAAGCTTGTTTTAACTGCATGGTACACTCCGGCGCAGTTTTGTCAATTTATATTGTGAATTGATTTAAGATCGACTCTGCAGTTTTAGAACTACATTGCGATTTTACTATACGATTCTAACTGTACAGTTAAATCATACAGTTTTAACTAAAGGTGTGTGATCCACTTTAACATAGTACATCGCCTAGAGATATTTCTATATAAATAAATTTACAGCAGCTATTTTTATACTTTATCTTAATTTAAATTAACATTATCGCAGTTTTGTTTATAAATATTTAATGACGGTATTATTATCGGGGGCAAAACCTTTAATTCACTTAGGATTTCCTTATATCAGCAGTTGACCATTATTAACCTTCGTGATATATGGATTTTTTAAAAAATTATCTCTATTTAGCAACTTAATGTATTGGGGAAATATTTGTTTAGGTTAAACCAAGTAAAAACAAATTTTATCTTTAAGCAAACTACTTTTTTTTTATTCAAAAAATTCCATTCATTATGTCAGTATAGTAGTAATACTAATAATATTTAGAAGGTCCGCTGCCAATAAGGTTTTGATAGGCAAAGGAGATTACAGTACTTTGTTTCCGACCAGAAACAGGTATGGAAGATAAATAATTGCTTGTATAAATAGTTTTAGAACTTTTCTATATCCACCCCACATTTTTTACATATTATCGTTCGTCTTTATAACTCGCATTGTCTTTTGTCTTGTGAAAAAAAATATTAGATTTGCTTCAAGTTAAATCTATTCCTAGGCATTAATCTGCCTGACAATACATTTTCCGCGTAAATACAAATACAAATACAATGGCCCATTAAAAATTTCTCATTGTTGAGACAATGTTTTTCTACCCCACTTGGCTCAATTTAAGGCTAATAAGAAGCCATCGAAAAAATAAAGTTTACATTAGATGTTTTTCCTAAACCTAATTGCAACAAGAGCTTCAAAAACAGCTTAAATCTACACACAAAAACTATATTGCTCAGTCAAAACATTAACTCATCTTTGATTAGGTGATTTTCTATAATATAGGGAAAAGTTTCATCTACTTGAATGAAAATTAGTGTATGTTTAGCACCTAGGGAGAGTTCTTTTTAATTAATAACTTTATTTTGTTAAGTAAATCACAACAACATAGTTTTCAATCAGAATGAGGTAAATTTTAGTAACAATGCTGTTTCATTTTATATTTACTTTACTTTAATTTAAAATAAAACATCAAAATTTAGACCAAACAATGAATGACATGATTTTGCTTTGTATTTAAAAATTTTTAAAATAATACCATGAACATATATTCATTTAATACCACCAATTACCAAGAAAAACATAAGGTTTTTATTCTAGAATGTAATAATCTTAAAAGTATACAGGGTCCTTCATGATGTTTTTAACCCATGGTATTTCTTGTTATAATCCTCAAGGGATGGACTATCTGTATTATAATCACAAACAAATTTAGTTAGATTAGATTATTATATACATAATATTATAATGACTTAACTTTTTTGTATTTATAAAAAGTTGAAGGTTGCCTTTGCCGGCCACGCTCATTTATTGCCAACTTAATTTTATTTTAGTACAATTTTTTGCTTTATTTTTTTTTTGTATGAATATTGTCACAATATTAACCGTGGATTCATATTCTATAGGTATTTTGTAACGTATTAATAAAAGTTTCAAGACGATTTATGATTTATTTTAGGAAAACAATATTTACAAGGAATATTGAATTAGAAAAAATTTCACCATAGATCTTTTAAAATATTAATCTTCTGAATGAAATCATTATACACGTTGAAACTTTAAATAATTGACTGAAAATTGTTTGCAGTATACATATGAGTCTATACTTAATATACTTATAATGTTATTGTTAAAAAAAAATTAAGCCAAAAAACCATGTCAAAATGAAAGTAAGTTGGCCAGCATGGAAGCTATGTGGAAAATGACGCTTTCAGTTTTTAAGAATAGACTATAATAAGTTATAACTTTTCTGTAAAATATTACATGACTAACCAGAGTTGGATTTTTTTTTTATTTATCTTATACTAAATAATATATTCTGGACTTTCGATTATTCGATTACTCATGGTAAAGTAAAAAACCTGAACAAATTTAATTAATAAGTTTTAAAATACTAATTAAATTAAATTAAATACTCAGCTTTCGGAAATGTGTTGACAAAATAATAAAAAACAACGTTTTAAATTTTATAAAATTAGGAATATCTCAAGTTAAACCTGGTGAAAAAAATTAAAATACAAAAGTTCATTACTTAAAAAACGAAATATTTTTACTTACAAGTAGGAGAAATTTCAAAGGTAATCATCCAGAACAACCTAATGAAGCAAAAATATGTCACTTTAATTCGCCTTCTGCAAATTTAATATTGTAACTGTAGGGCTAATTTCGCACTGGAATGACTTCTAAACGAGCATATAAAATAATTAGAAAATATTCAGCCACGGAATGAAAACGTATTTTTTATTTAAATGTATACAGTATATTTTTTATTACGGCCTAATTAGATGTCAAAAAGTTTTGCACCATTGTATAAAATGTCTTCTATAAGTTCATCTTAGGCAATTAAAAATTGCATACAAATATATAGTGCGCCCATGAATAAGAATGACAAGAGGGCCAAATTTACAGATACGAAAAAAAAAATCATTGTTATTAAAAAAACATCTTGCCAAAAGGGTAACATTTACGAGACAAAATTTAGATCTTTTTTATGGGGTGCCTGAAGAGTGCAAAAACATCAAACTGGCGTTATTGATCCTTTTAACGCAAAATATTAAATAAAAAGTTTGTTTTAAATTTTTCAAGTCATGCAATTCCAAAATTATAGAAAAAAGGTAAATTTTGTTAACAGCACAAAATGGAACATACAAATAATGTTCTTTAATTCATAATTCACAGACTTACAATTTTGGATTTCGGTTAATTGCAAAATCTAAAACAACTTCTTATTTAGTATTTTGAAGAAAATATAATAATGCAAGTTGGTTCTATCATTTTGTATATTTTCACCACCCCGCCATGCAAAAGAATCAAAATTTTTCTATCGTGATCTTACTTGCTGACCAGCAAAAACTTTCATTAAAAATGGATTTCTCCGTAGCTCTGAAAATGTGTTTCATTTGTCCTTTACTCAAGCCTATTCGTGGCTTGTTGTACTCGTATATCCTTCACGGAAAATAAGAGTAATGGTAAATATCTAATTTATTAAATAACTTTTTTTCAAAAGTTATGTTGTAAAAATCCCAAGTTGTACGAACGCTGGAGGAAAGCTCCTGAAATATAGAATAAATATTGCTAAGAAAAACATAGTACATATCTTTGTCAAAAATTCTTGGAATTTTTAAATATTTATTTTATATATGTAGATATTGTATTACATGTAATTTTCAAAAAAGTTACTTTTTTACTGCTACTAATTTAAACCTTTTCTGGCAAAAACAGTTATTCTGTTTTTCGTCTTATCATTGATATCCATATTTTCATTCCTCAAATAATGTTACAAAGCATCTTAATATTTTTCAACGCTACACTGAGACTTTTTTACTCTACACTCTATTTTAAAAGCGGCGCACTACCGGCCGTCATTTTACGGATGGCTTGTTCTCTTGTGTTGTCTGCGTCTTCTTGATGCAGTCAAATTGGCTTTGAAGTAAATCCGGTATGTTATGTAAATCCGGGCTATTATGATTTACGATATTTGCTATAGCGGCATTCGGTAATTCAATCTTTTTTATCGTTTTGATATGTTCCATAAAATATGAAGATACAACATAAATTTAATGCAACAGTATTTAAAAAGAAAAACATGTCAGTATAAGGAATATTACAAATTAGAATAAGCACGGTTTTAAATTTATGTCTTCTAGTTGATCAGTATACACCGAGAAAAAGAACTGTTGAGTCAAACAATAAATGTTTCATTCAACAGTTTTTGCACTTTAAATACAAGAAATGCTTTTTGAGAGTTGAATGAGACACCAGAAAATGTTAAATTATACTGATTGATTTGACAACCAAAAAGTGCCTATTGAACAAAATAAAGGTAGTTCTAAAGATGTGCCAAACGTGGTTAATCTAATATTTTTAAATGTTAAATTAACATTCTAAAAATATTGAGATAAAGAATATAGTTCATTGATTAAAATAAAATAAGGTATTTTTTGAATATATGGTAACATTGTTTCAAATACATTTATATGTTACAACAATATTTTTTTATGGTTGTCTTAATAGTGAATTGTTGTTGGTTTAATAGTTTAGTATATTCACCATACTTATATTAAGAATTTAATCAACGACTTTTGCACATGAAATGAAAGTTCGTGAACATTAAGGTAAACAGGTTGTTTATTATAAATATTGGAAAAATCGGTTGAATTATTTTTAGACTATTCAGTTTAACGGTGTAACTTATAACTATATTAATGGAACTAACGAGTGGATTTTCAATCAAACCTTTTTGCGATTTGAAACAAGATTTATTTGTGATTTAAATCAAACGATATTGATGTTTGAAATAAACAATTAACGTAACTAAAAATAGCAGGGTGTTACAAATTCGATGTCTTATCATTGTGATCTGCGAAACCTGAGTAAACCTGAACATCTGTAGACTGAGACAATGTTGCGTAATTTAGTGATGTATACTATTTACTTAAAGAAAAAATATTTAAGGTGTCATATTCTTTCTATGAAGTAATAAACAATGGTACTGTAATTTTTAGAATGTATTTTGTTCTACACTTATTAGCTCTGCCTTAAATTATGAGGTTAGTATCTCTTAGGGTTTCAGATATCAAAATTCTAAGACAGCGAACTTGATAACAGTTTCTCAATAATAGAATTAATTGTAAATATATTTGCACTTTGCACCAAACATATTAGAAATAATGGCTTTGTTATTAATAGGTATATAGTTGATATATTTAAGTGTTTTAATTTCCTCAGAGGGAAAGTGTTCTTCCAACGTTGCAACACTAATTCCCATGGCTCTTGAAATTTGCTCAACCACAGCTTCTTGCTTTCCAAATTACCTTAAAACCAACAGTTAAATACAAATGTATTTAAGTCTGAAATAGGTAATACGAGCAGTATGTTAAAATACTGCAAAAATTATAGGAACTAAAAAGTTTCAAACTTTACATTATGTAGGTGTATAAGAACATGCTATGTCTGGTGAAACATAAATTTGCTCCGTTATAAAATAATTAATATAAATTAATAATTTCTATATTGTCCTGCTTTTCTGAATAACCCAATCAATTTCATGTACTGATTTAAAAAAGTACATTTAGCACAGTATATTCTTGTCATTAATAATATATTATAAAATAAGAATATTTTTTTAGAAAAAATGTTTTCATTTTTCCAATTCGTTTTCACCCGATCTAGGTATACACATTGTGTAGTACAGGGTGAATTTCCGCAGAATGTACACACAAAAAAAGAAAAAAGTTTTGTATTTAGAACTTCTGAAGATGGTTTGTAGAATAAACCGAAACGCTAAGTGAATAGGACTTGTTTTAGTTTATTGACCGAAAACCCAATAAGGAATATGCACATATTTTTTTTATTGCATAAATCGTTTAAGGATGTCATTACAAACCCACAAAAAAAATATTTTGAAGAAAATTACTAGGATAGTTTAGCTACAAAAAATGTTTACTTTTCGGTATAACTTATTACAATTTAAGAAGCAGCCATTTGTCCTTAGTGAAAAGTGATGTCAGGAGATCAGCAAAAATCACAGGTTAACGTAAAGCTTAACTTAAAGTCGAACAGGTTTGATTTTCTCGGAAACAGTCAGAGGGAGAGAAATCGAATTTTTTGGGTTGATAGAGGAATAGTTCAACTAGCTTCGGTAAAAAATTCAGTTGTACAGGATGTTTTGCTTCGGAGCTATTAAACGTCAAAGTCGAAATTTCCATATCTGAATTCAATCAATGTAAATTTTCGGAGATTGTAGGGAACCCGGAGCTTCAGAGCTCCACTGAAACTGGTGGGGATCAGGAAACGGCAAGTAATTCTTTTGAATTTTTTTAGGTCGAAAAATGCCATTTCCTGATCCCTTTTTAATACCTAATAACTCGAAAACAAAACGTCAGATCGTAAGTGAAACTTTAAAATCTCAAATACTTTTTTTGCAATACACTTACCTAAACCTAAAAATCACTGGAAAATGGAAATATTTGGAAAAAACTGGAAAGTTAGATTTTTGATCCAAATATTTCACGGTTTTTAATTTCTTTTTTTTTTGGGTCAAAATGGTTCAAATTAAAATCCCATATACGTCATCGGAAAGAGCTCGTCGAAGTAAGTGTTATCCAAATTTGCAGTTTTAAATCCTTTTTTTTATAATAAAGACCAAAATAAATGAATAGCAGCAACCGCCATAAACATTTAATTTATGTAGAGAATATAAAAAAAAATATTTCAGATTTATTTGGGTTATATGCATATTCCCTATTGTATTGTAACGCACGTATCTATAAATTATATTCATAATGTTCTTCCTGGCACCACTACAACTGTAAAGTCATATTTCTTTCTTCCAGACTCAAAACATGCGAGCAACCATCTACCTTGTATGCGCAGCGTTGGTGGTCGCCGTACGTAGCGAGGAAAACCAAAACTATATGGGACTGGAGCCCGTGAATGTAGCTGCCGATCCCGAAACAATAAATTATCTTCTTCCAAAATTAGCTGCCAAGTACAGACCTAGCAGCGAATGGAGGGGGGTCACGGATCCTAGATTTTATGTTTTGACTGAAATGGAATCGAATGATATTGACAATCAGGTAGGTGTTTCTCACTTACATAATTGGCAGTAGTTTAAATGAATAGAAACAGCTAGCAATAATTACTATTTAAAAACAGTTTTTTACAGGTTCGCCATAATAGCCTAAGAGCTAGATAGGTTTCTAGCCACAAATAATATTCTCTTCATTTTAGACAACATACGTCAAGGTTTAGGAAAAATTTAGTATAAATATAGAATATCACAGGGGTAAATCTTTTTTTACCTGACTGGATACCTAATTGATATAGTCATAGTGTAGCTAAAGACTCACTTTAAAAAGTTGTGCAAGTATTTTCATTTTTAATATTTCTTGTAATGGCAGGTGTATTGTATTGTTGATTATTCTATAGATAAGTAATACTTACCATAAGGCAGCACAACTGCGCTAGTATTTTAATTGTATTTCAAGTCGAATAAAATTAATAGGAAAAATATTGAAAGATATATCTTTTGAAACCTGCAAATGGGATTTAGAATATAGGTTACTGATCAACATATACATATCTTGTAAACAATGACCAACCAGAATAGGATCAGAATAGGGAGAGGGGAGCTGTTCAGCTACAACAAATAATATTCTCTTTAGTTAAATTAATGGGTAAGATATCGATGGCCTGTCAGATCTTTTAAAACCTCCAAATATGATTTAAAATGAAACTGACCAAATACATATTTTGTAAACAATAGCCCAACTAGAATAGGGCCAGGATAAGGGGTAGCTTCCCAGCTGTAACTCTTACCTAGCTCCAAGGTCTCGTGTGAAAATTTATTAAATCCCTAGTATTATAATTTTCTTCTTTTATCGTCGTTTACGTTTGCGTAACCAGAATTCACACCCTCCCACGCATTCAAGCTAAAATTCTGAATTCGCCACTGGTTATCAACGCACTAAAATGTCTACTGTAGAAGAAACTGTCAAAACCTGTTTTTAAGTTTTTTGACAATTGCACAAAGCAATTGACCCTAAACTTTAAATAAATTTATCACTTAATTAAAATTATTATGCATATTTGCATTTTGCATTGCAATGCAATTTTTATTTGGTAGTGTAATTTTGAAAGCCAACTTTAAGTCAGGCAGAATAGAACCATTTTTCGAATCTCTTCAGTTGTTTGAAAATGAAAATTTTGCATATTCAGTTAAGCGACATGTCGCTTGCACTACTGGTAGTAAAACATGGAGAGCTATAGACAGTGGTAGGCGCTTTGCTTTCCTGACACTTCCCCAATAAAATACGTACGACGCATGGTAGGAAAAAGACTCAGCAGATTGCCAAACCCACTACCTACTTGCTTTAGCAGAGTTAAGGAATGAAATTCAAATTAAAGTCCCTTCTTTAATATTTTTGGCTGATAATAGCAGGCAATTTGGAATCCGCCCATTTTCCCAACCGGCATGTATAATTGTGATTATTTTTCTCCTGTTTGAAGGAACGTTGTTTTGGCAATTGTCACGGGAATCAATCCACTTTTTTGTGGGAGTGTCATGGGTGTCGAATCAAGTTTCATCCAAATAAACGTTAGGGCGGTTTTCAGCTCTGTATAGTTTTATAGATTGTAGGTATTCAAACCTTAATTTTCGTAACCTTTAAGACCCTATTATAGTTGATCTTTTATTTATTATTCGGTATTTAAAACCCATCTTAAGCAATATGATGTAGAGGCTAGTTCTGCTACGTAATTTATTGGTCTTCTTGGCGTTTAACTGCGACTTTAAGGAATCCAGTGTGGGCACAATGTCTTTTTAAATAAGGTCTTTTTCACTTTCGCCCAAACACTTAGCTTTGCCAACATCATATCGAACCTTCCTCTCCAAACTTGGTTTTCGTATTATATGTGGATACTGGAATTTTTGTCATATCGCTTGATTTTTTCACTGCACTTATTCCATCGGAGCCTATTTTCACTAACGACTCATTAACGTTTTTTATATTGTTTTGCATCTGGCGACAAATGTTTGTGGTCTATGAAACTTTTTTGATGTTTCACTTGTAGAATTTTCCAAGTAATGTAACATTTTCATTTCTTCTTTTCGTAAGTATTGAGCTATTTAACATATAAGGTTTCAAAAGCTTTCAGAAAACTAGCTTGAATTTTAATTTAACACCTTATCTTAATCCTTTGGGTAAAAGAAATGTACATTTCTTTTATACCTAATAATTCTGTGGCAGGAAGTTAAAAGGGCATAACTCCGATTTTGTTACTTTTCAGGAGAGGCAAAAATTATGATCCTTATATAAATCATTGCTTTATGTTATTAAACAAACCGCTTCTTGTCAGAGTTTGTGCAATAAACTTTAGTAGTAAACTAATATTTAAACACATTTTTGTTTGACTTCCTATTTCCAAGAAAAAAGAGTTTTTACAGAAAAATCGTAGTCATATCTTTATATAATTCAATAGAACAATCTGTAAAAAGGGCACAAGTAGACATAAAATCAAATATGAATAGATGTAAAGGCAGTATAAAGGGCATATTTGCACATATGCCCTTGTGTCAAAACAATATAAATCCTTTAATGTAGAAACTTTGTCATAACTGGACTTAATCATTTACTTTCCGATATACCTTTTTAAATACGTAAAATTGAGAATAAGTTCTCTAAACCACCTGAAAATTCCTTATACTATAAGGATTTGAACAAATCATGGTAAAACAGCTATTCTCCGGGCTATATGCCCCTCCGAGCGCTGGATTACATACCAAAATTTGCCGTATTTTGACTAACACTGTTCCTGCTATCCTCTACTGATGAGAACTAAAGAGTTCGAAACCGGTATGCAGGTACGACATTCTAACTAAAGAAAAAAGCTTCCTCCTTCCTGGTAGTTTCTTGCAGTCAAACCAAGTATTTTGTTGTCTAACAGTGTTAGTCAAAATACGGCAAATTTTGGTATGTAATCCAGCGCTCGGAGGGGCATATAGCCCGGAGAATAGCTGTTTTACCATGATTTGTTCAAATCCTTATAGTATAAGGAATTTTCAGGTGGTTTAGAGAACTTATTCTCAATTTTACGTATTTATATATGTACCCCTGACAAGTAGACTTCATTTCATTGATATACCTTTTTCTTTAATTATTAGTGTCGGCAATTTTACTTTTTAAGGGATTTAAGTTGATGTTGAAAAATAAACACGTTTTATCAAATACTTTTATATTTAAAAGTGTTAAACAATATACAGTGGTAACCAAGTGGTACACTAAGACACAATATTTAAAATTCTGCATCGCTCATTTCCCGGTCAATATCTGGATCAGTGTCATTTAAAACGTCTGATGCCACTTTTAAGTTTCTATAAAAATCTCTTGCTCCCTCATCTATAAGATCAAGAAGATTCAATAAGTCGTCTTTTTTCTTTTGGTCTATTTGTCTTTCATTTGTAAAGAGTGACATTAAAGTTATATCAGAAACAATGTTGAAAGTTTTTCTTTTAAAGTTTATTATTGAAAACTCGCCATCTTTTGACAAAGATTCCTTGAATTTCACAACTCCAAATGTTTTTTCATACCAAATCCATTTCTGAGATCTCCATACAAGTTTTTTGTTATCGCTGGTAATCTTTTTGGATATTAGAGGGCCCTTAAGGAGTTGAGAAAACTGAAGAAATGTTTACTGGAAAAAGGTGATTTCTTTTTGTACTTCTCTATTAGCGCATAATCCGAAACACACTCCATATGAATGTGACCCGGTATTAAAAATTTGTGATCTATTACTTCTAGATGGTTGTGCACTGAAAGAAAGTAAGTAAACATGACAGTTACATGGGAGTTCTTGTTTTGCCCTCCGCATGTGTCGCTGTAGCAAATTGCCTGCTTAACAGATTTTTCCAGATTAGACATATATTTAAATAAACAGGAGGCGATCTCATTTGCTCCACGACCAGCAACCCCTTCGTGCCACATATAGTGAGATGACTCATTAGTTAAGCAATCATGAATTGTAAGATTGAAAGTATGTAATTGTCTTGTATTGTCTTTTTTTATTTTTTGCATGTATTACTTTCATTGCAATTAGCAAGAATTAGTTGCGTCCGTCTCTTCATCTTCGCGAGAATAAAAAAAATAGCAAACAATCATACGCTCACACTGAAATCAGAATAAGAACTGAAAAGTAATAAAACAAAGCGGCTTGGGGATGCTGTTTAACGCCAGTGACGCTGTGTATGCCCACAAAAGGGAATAACCCATGATAAACCTCGACTTAATTGTCATATTTAAATATGACAGAACGGAATATCTTGAGTTATGCCATTTTGTCGAATTAAGATATGAATATTTATCTTGAATATCTTGGGTTATTTCCTTTTGTCAGCCTATAGACGCCAAGTTTGCGGGTTTCATTTCGGGTTAGTACCTTTTATCGGTACCATTCAAAGTATAAGTGGCAAATAAGACAACTTGTGCCTTTCGGTCGGAAGAGAAAAATAAAAAAACGACGATTTATGCCCTTATGCAATAAAAAATGTACACTATTTATAGGATTTTAAATACTTCCTTTTGTCAGACGATAAAATCAAGTTTTTTAAGTCTAATTGTGTAAATATCTCATTTTTGACAAAAACCGAGTTATGCCCTTTTGACTTCCTGCCACAGAATTTTTCTTGGGATCGTTATTTAAGGAGGGTACGACCCTGCGCCAGCAGGTAAAAAGGACATTTATGACTGGCATTGCTGTTAAGAATCTGACGGTATATCTTTGGACAGACTTTACGTGAGATATACTGCCTCAATGGAGCATCGATCATTTGCTCAGAAGTATGCCCAGACGCTTTGCTGGGTATGTAAAAAATATTAGGATTTCATGGGCTTCCTGTGTCGTTAGGCTCCAAAGTGTCATCAATTATCAATTTATTATTGCATATAGGATTCTATATAAATATGCAAAATTCAAAATTTAATCAAGCTAGGTGCATTACTTATAGTTGTTGCAATTTTTATGATAAGCGGTACATGGTCATCATCATAGATCCTACATAACTCTCTAAAATAAATAATACATAGACGAACACTGGCGTGCAACAAAAATAGACCAAAAAGCGGGTCTCCCTTGAGACATTTTGGGGGTTTGCTGATTTATGGCTTACGAATTTGTTTGTCCAGCATTATAATATGTAGTATAATGGTGAACAAACAAATTCCTAAACCATAAGGCAGTAAACCCACCCAAATGTTTCAAGGGAGACCCGCTTTCGGTCCCATTTCGGTGAATTCGAGAATTTCTCTATATTCTTTATAGTCTCTGCCTACACCAAACTTAAACTAAATAATACAATTGCGATAAAATAATTTTAGAAGTCACACCGAAAACCTTAAGCTCTTTACATCCGAAAACCACAATAGGTCACTGGCTTTATAGACACTAACATACACAAAGTAGCACACGGTAATACGTTTATCCAGTCTAAAAGTAATCAGCAATCCTAAGCTACGTATGATTATAAGCCATACAAAATTATTTTGTTATCCTTTTCAAACCCTAATCAAACCCCATAAAATAATAATGAAAATAGTTGTTTGTATTTCTGTGCTATTGAATGGGATTGCATAGATTAAAAAAATTTCTCAAAAGAGGTTTAAAAAAAAGAATTTTATTAGTTTATTGAAGGGTGAGAACTGCCATCGTGTATGTAAGTGTTAAATTATTCTGTAAACTGGACGAATAAATTGCGATAATTCAAATAAAAGTCTATACCACCCATGACCTGGGGCTCTGGATGGGATATTTTGTAAAATTTGTAGCTAGAAATTTTACTAGATCAGGATAATATAAAAATTCAAATAGGCAAGAGTACGATAACGCTCATTAGAAAATACATAAAAATCGTTTTCTATTCCCGTACTCTAATATCAAACGTAAATTTCGTCGTATATTTTATAATAATGTTCATTATAGTGATACAAATTTTCGTAGTCTTAGAAAAAATAGTGTATGTAATTCTCATGTAATGGTACTCGCACTCGTATCGACATTCGCCGAGGCTCGTGTCGTTACTTTAAGTTCGTGCATTATTAGTCATAATTATAATAATCGTTGTCTATTATTACACAAAACCTTTTGTGGGCGTGTCTAGCACTTGACCATTTTTTTTCCAATACGATAATTTGATATATTGTTAAATTGAGCTGCTTAAACCAGGAAGCAGCATAAGAAACCTTTTCCTGTGAAGTTTTTTCGACTTCACAAATATTCCTGATTACTGTCCCTTTTAAGATAACGTACCAAAAGCTGTTTTTTTTTCGGTTTAGAGGTTTCTGATCCAAAGACGTTTAAAAATAATCCTAAAAAAGCTTTTTTTTCTACAACTGTCACAAACCTTGACTTTTTGACATTGGTTTTGATGTGTGAAGTAGGCCGTTTTATCACCGTGCGTGAAATAGCTATTTCACGCATCGAAAAATGATTTCACGCACTGAAAATACTTTAATTTGTGCGCGTCTTTTCAACAATTTTCACAATACTTTGCTAAATGGACAGAAACAATAAATAATAATAAACGCGAACGAGTGGTTTCCATAGTAACAATCAAAGCAGATACTACTAAGTTTTAAGAAGAAAGTTTTTTAGGAAGCGGTTTTTTAAAATTTTATATATTTTCTTTTTGTATTTTTAACACTTTTTTGACAGTTGTGGAAAAATTATGGTATGAAACTTGTGCGTGTAGCATCTTTAAAAATCTCTATCGTTAATAAACTGCAGTCTCGCTCTTTAAAGATGCGTTTTCTGCACTAGTTGCATAAATAACTATTATCAATATCATTAACAAGCGGTTTGTATTATAATAAGATTTCCATTTTGTATTAGTAAAATTCAACAGATTTTTAGGTTAACATCAAATTGGCAAAGCAATATAATATTATCTTATACGTGTTACAAATTAGGAGTTGCGATTGCAATATTCCCTTGAAAATTTATAGAATAGTGCTCAAAGTAAGAGAATGGTTGTCCAATAAAACTCTGGAAAATTGCTGCATTTAAAAAAGTAAGTTGTATATCTATCTTGGCACTATAGCGCTGATCCGTTTGCCCCACTCCAAAAAAGCTTTAACAATTATTTTTGTAGAGATGACTTAATGAAACCAAAAGGTCCATAAAAAAGTGATCTTACTAGGTGCTGTTTTGTTCTGGTAAATACCCACAAATTTTGAAAGTGATTTTGTGATATCTTCTATTCTGTTACTTTTTAAACGAATACAATAAAAGTAAAACAAATAAGCGTGGAAATTATAATGTAAGGATGTTATTTTTTAGCACATTCCTTGTAACAACAGTCACAAGCGGCTGACACTAAAATATCTCTAGTACAGGTCATGTTCGCTGCAGTTATACTAGGCATATTTTTGGCATATTTCTGGTAACAGCTAATAATTTTTGGTTTATGTTTGTTAATCTAAGCCACACAATTATTAGACGTCTTCAATGTCGGACTGGACAGGGCGGCAGTTGCCACCTGGGGCAAACCTCAGAAGTTATGAGGGCCAAACCAGAACATTCCTAATGTTTACGGGACATTGCACTAATACAATATTATTTATTAAACGTCATAATGTCACCTTATCTTTTCCCCTTCACGCGTGTATTGCAGATATTTAATAAATGTAACTTTCAGTATACTAAAAAAGAAATTAAAACAATATTTATATACTATTATATAAATGTACGCGCTTTTTGATGGATGCGGTATATGGTACCTATACAGTATGTCCGCGAATGGGATTTAGAAGAGGGCAAATGGACCAAATTTTCAAAGAAACGTAAGAATGTCGCCAATAATAAAAGTTTTTGCTTGTAAAATAAATAATATTCACGTTATAAAAAATTTAATTTTTCATACATGGACCATAAAAACACGAAAACGTTATTTTGCGTACGAGTAAATATGCCTTTTTCCTCATTTTCTACAAAAAAAATATGATATATGTTTTAAATTAAACCCTAAGCAGAACAACAAGATTTCATTAACAAAATTAAATATTAAAAGTAACGAGTTTGATCACATTATTTTTATAAAGCCCCATTATTCTCTCACACCTTTGACCAGAGTACTAGTTTCTACATATTAAACAATAATGCCACCTATGGACATGTTTGTCAATATCTTTATTAAATGAAGCAATTATTTAATTCAAAATGCTTCTTATTCAAGGGTCATTTTTAAATAATATGAACATTTAATTAAACTCAGAATAATATGATATAAACTAAGCAATACAATGAAGATATCAGAATTTAAAAAAAACCTGTGTAATTCTGCCTTTTAGCACGTCAATATTATTTGGTATTGGAGTTGCATAAACAATTTGTTGTAAACGGCTCGATAGAAATATAACGGCCAACGTTAAGTCGGGGTTCCTTGAAGGCCATGAAATTGGGCCATTTCTACCAATCCACCTTGAACCAAATCTGCGGTGAAGCCATTCTATTATCTCGCAAGTGCAATGTGCTGGACAACCATCTTTATGAAAACACATTTTTTGGCGAAAATATAATGGTAAATTTTCAAGTTCTTCGCTACAAAATGTATCTAAAATTTCGAAGAAAAATATTCTATTGCAGGCGTTACTAAAAAAATATGGTCATATAATCCCATGGACAGATAGCGCGCACCATACGTTCACTTTTGTAAAATAATGTCTTCATGTCAATGTCGCCTCATAACTCTAAATTCGGGGTTTTCTCGAAACCAGTACCTGGTATGCTGGGATGCTACAGTTCCATTAGTAGAAAATGTACATTCATCAGAAAACATAATAAATTTATAAAAATGGATATTTCCACATAAAATTTGGTCCCCCACTCGTAAACAAAAATCTAGTCTTTTCGGTTCCTCTCCCTCTTCCAAGGTTTGGTTAATGTGGGGTTTGAACGGAAATAATTTATTTTCTTTTAAGATCATCTGAATATGAGTTTTTTGACAACTTCTAGAAGATGTTTAGCATGATTTCTAAGGGACATTACAGAAGTTTCTCTAACAGACTGAAGAACTAAATCTGTGGCAGCATCGTTTCGGTCATATTTCTTCATCTTCTTCTTGAGATTCAAAACCGAACCAGTTCTTCGGAATTTTTTTATTGTGCTGTAGATTGTCATTTTAGTTATTGAGATTCCTACAAATTTCTCGCAAAATTGTACCATGACGTAGCGATATGATACTTGGCCATTCCTATAACACGGGGCTATAAAAATCCTTTGTTCAGTAGATAGCATTTTGATGAGAAGTATTTTAAATGAAATAATTGCTTCATTTAATAAACACATTGAAAAACATGTCCATAGATGTCATAAAAAACAAATAAAGTGATAAAACTCGTTACTTTTAATATTTAATTTTTTTAATGAAATCTTGTACTTCGGTTTAGGGTTTAACTTAAAACATATTTTATATTTGTTCTTCTCATAGAAAATTATAAACAAGGTATCTTTACTCTTAAGCAAAATAATGTTTCCGTATTTTGTATGCTCCCTGTATAAAAAATTTAATTTTTTATAACGTAGATCTTATTTATTTTACAAGCAAAAGCTTTTATTTGGAGTGACATTTTTACGAATCTTGCAAAATTTGGTCCATTTGTCCTCTTCCCAATCGCATCCCCTGACATTCTGTATAGGTATTAGGTATAGTAAACAGCAAAGCTTGCTATTAGCTTATTATTATTAATAATTATCGAAGTTATTAATATAAAATAAATTTAATTACATTATAAAAGGTAAAAAGAAAAACCAATAAAAAGCTATTCATTTTAAAAAATTAGGAGGGTGATAGGATTTTTTCGTTACGTAACTTGGGGGAGGGGGTCAAGGGCTGCGTTACTGATCGTTACAGGGGGTAGGAGGGGGTAAAGTAACTCAAAATTAGCGTTATGTAATTTATGAATGGCCCCAAACTACTTTTCAGGTGTTTCCTACAGCTTTTACTTTTGTGTTACGGTTAATTGCCTTCTTTTATAATTTATATCAGTTGTAATTTAGTATTTTTAATAATGAAGATGTCAAAACTTGAACATTTTGGGGATCCGAAACTTATCATAAATTACATTTATTTTACTGTGGAAGTGGTGATCCAAATCAAGTAAAGTGCCGCGTGGGCCAAAGTGTCCCAGTCCGACACTGAACGTCTTTTGCCAGAGTGTGATGAAACTTTACACAAAACCTGTAAATTGAAGTTGGTTATTTATTTGCCAAATGAGCTAACAACAATACAGAATAATACAGTCGTTTAAGCCTTAATAAATTGAAAAGTTTTTCGCTAAAGCAGGATAGCTTGCTTATATTATTAATTATCGAATGTAATACCACAAGATGTTTCGGGATTACCGAATAATTCTTTTACCTGACACGAAACGCTTTACCCGGCAACACTACGACTCCGAAGGAGGAGTAGTGTTGCCGGTAACGCGTTGTGTGTCAGGTAAAAGTATTAGGTAATCCCGAAACATCGAGTTGTATTCAAAAGATTATACAACGAAATAAAGTACATATATCCTTCTTATCTTAAACATTTTTATTATAATAATTATTGTTAATAACAAAATTACATTTATTATAGTGAAAACTTGAACCATATAGCATCGTCGACTTGAGGCAATAAAATTTTACCAAATCTTTCTTTTGCCATTTTGTAAGGCCGGGTTTATCCAACTTCTTAATTCTTAATTCCTAACTCATAAGCAAGTTCACAATGTACTATTAAGTGACACTGATTACCCAGTTTCTTAATTCTTTATTCTTTATCCTTCATTTTTAAGAACGACCTTGAAAGTTGCCAATTTTTAACTTTTAGGAATTACGAATAAAGAATTAAGGAAATATTAAATGCGCATGCGGCTTGTTCAGCTGTTTTAGACAGATCTTGACAAATGACATTGTTATCCGGGTTAATTTGACGTTTGGTGATGGACGACAGTCTTCATGATTTTTGTATTTAATTTTAATATTGAATTTAACTATTTATAACACAAATAAACAAGTTGTGTTTATATTTCCTATGTCAATTTTGACATGTATTGTCCAACTGTCAAGAGCTGAAAAAAGAATTGGAAAAAGAAGAGATAAAAATTAAGAATAAAGAAACTGGATAAACGTGATCTAATAACTCACTCAAATTTTACGAAATGCTTAAGAATTAAGAATTAAGGACTAAAAATTACGAAGTTGGGTAACCCAGGCCTAACAAGAACTGACAGAAATGACTTCTGAAATAATTTGTCAAAAAATGACAATTACAATGTGGCCACCAAGCGATAATCACTTAAATGAGTATCGCTTATTAATCACATCTTTCTATATAGGAAAAATATACATGGAGTTGTATAATCACAATAATTAATTAGTCTTATAAAGATCCGTGTCACTATTTTATCAGCTAGGTAAAGCGGGGACCCTCTTTGCTACAGGAATTAGTCATCAGCTAGCATTCTGTACAATTTCTTCTTTGGTCTCTTGCTCAACCCTCAATAAAACTAAATGTGTAACTTTCACATTCAGACAAAAAATTAGGATGTTGCGATTTTTAGTTCCAAAAATCAAGCATTAGCATTCTTGGCTTTTGTCTTACCTTACAACTGGTATCTGCCAATGTCAAATGTATGTAATTGGGTTTAAGTATCAAGTAGCCTCCGCTGCAATGAAATGACCAGTGTCAGACACATGTGATTGATTAGTGTAGCAATGAACGTGTAATACTAATTTTTAAGAGGTTGACTACAGCTGTTTAGTTCACAAATGAATGATATAGGGAACAGCAAGGAATAGACTCAGCCGAATCTACTAAAAAATAAATGTAGTAGCCACAAAAAATATAATCTAAAATATCTTACCTTTATGAAAGCAAGTACTCAACAGAAAAAAAAACTGCAAAGTACCTTCAAAACTGTATTCATTGAATAACGTTCAAAAATATTAAATAGTTGTTTTATGCCACGATTGAACGTTTTCTTTACAAAAAATGCTTCTCATATTTAACAAAACTTAACAGCAATTCTTTAGATTGTGACCTATATAGTAGCGTTATTTGTGCTAGTAGCACTTAAGCATGGCATGTACCACCTGCACCAGTAGACTAATAAAATACACAATTGCACTTTACTGTTAACATGATAAACACAATATTTAAATAAAATATTATTTTTAGTTTAGCGAAACTGTGGCGAAACGAAAATTAAGTAGCAGAACAAATATAACGATTTAAGATTGGCTTTTAACTACATTGTTAACAATTTACAATATAAATTAATTAATAATAAATTAAATTATACACAAGCACACTGGCAGACCCAGGCGTCACTAATTTTTATGCGATTGAATAGAACATCGAGCAATAAGTGACATATATAGGGTTTCCGAAAAGTGTTAGGATGGGCAAATATCTTTGCTATTAGTAAAGATAGAGACACCAAATTTTAGGTGTATCTTATTGGTTAATAAATCTACTTTTTCATGTAATTTAACTTTTTCAACCCCCTCGAGGGGTGACGCAAGGGAGTTGAGATCAAGAAATTTAAGGGCAACCCTATGTCGTGTGGTACTTCATTTTAAGGCCTCCAAAAAATACTTTAACGCAAACCCGAGGTATTCGATCGTAACTCGTTTTCAAATTGTAAGCCTTTAAAAATTAAAAATCGTGAAAAAAAAGTAATAATGCAAATACCTTTATTTCCTTTTACTTTAAAAGCTGTTCAAAATGACCACAATGAACTGAGTTCTCACATTTTCGAAAATGGCAGGTGTCACTTCTTGGCAGACGTTGACAATTCTTTGGCGTAACTCATCCAAATTTTCAGGCTTGTTAGGTGTTCTCGTTCTTTTAAGTATCCCCAAAGGAAAAAATCAAGAAAAGCATGGTCCGGAGGACGAGGTGGCCAAGGTGAATCCACATCGCGCAACCGCGCCCTCTCGGAATTCACTATTAGGTAATTCCCTGACTGGTAAATAAAAGTGAGGAGGTGCTCTCTGTTTTGTTGGAAAAAGGGATTACCTTCTTAATAATTTTCCTCTTCAATGGATACCTATTACAATTGGAGGTAAAATAGCTTCTTCAAGCCCAATCAAACCCAATGAAACCCAATCAAACTCCCGAAAAACTATCCCTTTATGTATAAATTATTGAGTAATTTCAATGTTACTTTCACTTTTACTTTTTTGACGTACCTATATCGCCAACCGTACACAGTTACGGGACTGTCTCAGTTCTAACTCCTATCGCTCGATTTACTCCGAACTATTATCTTGTAACAATACAAGAACATAATACAAAAATATAAAGGGTTTCCCTTAAGTCCAAACATGTATGATCTTAATATGCCTAAAAAAACATATTATAATTATACCTGAATAATAAACCAAATTTACAAAAAATGTCTGCAGATTTAATAAATATAAATATAAGATAAACAAGGGGACGGTGGAATTCACGTCATTCCTTAAAATTCAATGTAACGGGAAAGTAGCCCGTTACATCTTAACGTGAATCTTATTTATTTTACAAGCAAAAACTATTATTAAGAGTGACATTTTTACGTATCCTGTAAAATTTGGTCCATTTGTCCTCTTCTAAACCCCATCTGCAGACATACTGTATATCCAACAAGCTACACATGCTAAATATTATTTTAGTCAATTATTTTCCTACATTGGGACAAATAGAAACAATAAGGTACAATACAGTTTGTTTCACTAAAAAGCAACTTTTTTTTAAACTTTTGTTCAGTAAATTCTAGAAGAGGGTAGAGATTAAATTTGACATAATTTAAAATTAAGAACTTCCGGTTAAACAGTTTTATCTTGCAGAGTTTTGATTGTCGTTATTTGAAGCTTGTGGTGTATTTTATTATTTTTGCTAATTGTTTTCTAAATTAATTTATAACAAAAATTTAAGTGATTTTAGACTTCAATTTAAAGCCTGTTTTGATAAATTAGATTACGTAGTTTAGATCGAGAACCGACCAGAACAGGTTCTCATTTTTCAGTAATTTTTATTCAAGTTTGACATAAGAAAGTTTTTGGGGTTGCCGAATGGGATTTTTTACAGATCTAATCTCTCTTCATATTTATAAATTATATACATCAGAAAGGCAATAATCTCTGTTGTCTCTTTGATATACATAAAAAAACATATTTGAGACTGTCGAAAAAGTCATATTCACATAATGTAATTTGAACATGTGTCAAGCAGAACTTTTATACATTTTCATACATTTTCTATGACATGTGGAAGATATATAACATATAAAACAATATTCTTAGTATCAAAAAACTGAGCTTAGTCCATTTTGCTTACAAAGTTAATAAAATCATATAATAATTTCTTGTGAATTAATAAATAATATGCTCAGCATGTGAAAGAATGCCCAAACTTATTGTAACACCCATTGTAATTCCCAAATTTATAACAAATTTAGTTTCACCATTTCAGTAAAATCGAGTATTAATTTGTCTTAAAAGCCTAAAAATATCTATATTTTGTGCCCATCCCTTTATGATCCCAGGGAGCTATAAATAAAGGGCATTATAAGACTAGTATTAATCGTAATGAAATGAAATACACCTACACAAACTCACAATACACTTTTTCTATGTTGTACAGTGTAGTATTTATTTATGTGATCCACCAAAGAATTTTGATGGCAGTAAATTGATAGCATTCTACATTGTTGTAAAAGATTTTTTAGGAAAAACGTATTTTTATATTTGATTTTTTTCTTTCAGAGCCAGAAACCCAAGCGTATTCGAAACAAAAGGTACAACAATTACACGCCGACCTTGTCAGTTCAAGCACCAATCCAAGCTCTCCGAAACATGTATGACAGAGACAGATTTCAGCAAAGGCTTCTTAAAAATCGAGAAATGATTGACAGACTTAGCTCAATGTAAAATTTTAGTTACTGTTTTCCACACATTCCATGACTATTACTGTAATCATTGTACAATAAGCCCTAATTCAATGGCGACAGTGGTAGTCCTATAGAGTATTTCTTCCTTATTTAATTCTAGTAAATTATTGTTATTTCTTATCTGGTGATAAATAGTATTATTAGGTGTTTTAACTGTTAACTATGTCTAAATGTCTCAATTCTAGTCATCTAACTCACAGACAGTGTTGTTCTAGCACGGGCAGTCAGTATAGTAAGTCAGTATTTCTATTTAAACTGTAGCTAATTATTTATTTATTGTAATTAATGATGAGTTTGCATCTATTTAGGAAAATATATTTACAAATACGAAATAAAAAATTTTGTTATTGTATCAGCAAAAAATAAATAAAAAGTGAAAGTACGGCTAGATGTGTTTTATTTAGTATTTAATCTTATACGAGTATATGGGGCGAATCGTCTCAGATGTCTCAGTGCGGCGCGTGAGTCTGAAAACATGCCATTTTAAACTCATGATCTCGCAATTAAATCGTCATTAAAAAAAATAACTGAAACACAGTTTCCTATGTTTTGTTAAATTCCCATATACGTATTACTACTATATTGTTAGCATCCAGTCTACCCGTTGTTAAAATTTGAAGCAAAGATAAAATCTCCTTTTCTTTTGTTTTGTACCACGTGATGTGCCAGCACTTGGCGGAACTGTCACGGTCAGTTCTGACAGCAGTTTAAAATGTGAGCGTCGGTTTCCTTTTCGTCTTTTTACCTTCCAAAGTAAAGATAGCTGGGCAAATCACGTGGTTGTTTAGGAGGGATGTTCAATACGTCATGTGACTGGTTAGCAATTGTTTCCGAAGGCTACGTCTTTGTTTCATCATTTTTCCATCCTTCGCTGCAAAAACCCCCCAAGGGTATATTCAGTAGTCACGTGATGACTGGTTAGCAACTGTTTCCAAAGGCTACGTCTTTGCTTCAACATTTTTTCGTCGTTCGCTATATAGTAGTAATACGTATATGTAAATTCCCACATACGTATTACTACTATATTGTTAGCATCCAATCTACCCCTTTGTTAAAATTTGAAGCAAAGATAAATCTTTTGTTTTGTACCACGTGATGTTCAGCCCTTTTGACGGACTGTCACTTGCTGTCACTGTCAGTTCTGACAGCAGTTTAAAATGTGAGCGTGTTGGTTTCCTTTTCGTCTTTTTACCTTTCAAAAGTAAAGATTAATGTGTTTTTATTTATGAAAAGTGGATTAAAAGTTAATTATTGTCCTATTTACGATAATGTCGTAGCTAATGTACCGATAATGCCAGTTTTAAGCAGCAAGAAGTGAAGAAATTACTTGTAGTTTTAGCGGCGGATATTCTTCACTAGAATGTACCTAAATTGAAGTGTGAATACATCATTTTTAATTTGAGATTTTGGGGCAAAACGGGTAAGAACATTATGTAAATAAACCGAGGCATCGTTTGGAAATCTAAAAAAAAAACATTATTTAAGTTCGAATTAAAACTCAAAATACGTAAGTGTAATTTATTATAATCATTAATTTATATATAATACATTATAATTAGAATCAAAATCTTCTTAAATAATATAATTAATTACCTACCTATTCAAAATCACTTTGTCTTTCTCAACTGACCGTCGACATGCGACACAAGATCTCATTTTCTATCTAAAATATTATTAACTCTGTTTCAATTTATACTTTAAAGTATATACTAATTTATACTTACCGGTTTTTCTGATATTTTATTATAAATTAAATTAAAGATTATAGATTATTCACAAAATATCGCTACGGCGAAATAGAAAGCTTGTCGGATTCAAATTTGAATGTGACAGGTGCGAGAGGCCATGTTGTCATTCGTGTTTTGTTTAGCGGAGCTAATCACGTGGTGATTTATGAGGGATGTTCAGGACGTCACGTGATTTCTTAGCAATGGTTTCCAAAGGCTACGTCTTTGCTTCAACATTTTTTCGTCGTTCGCTATATAGTAGTAATACGTATACCTATGTAAATTCCGCCTCCTTAACCTCAAAAAAAAACTAAACGGGCTGGATCTCGAGAAACGCCATTTTGATATATTTTTAATACTCTAGGTCGAAAGTTCCGGATTTTTTACGCCGAAAAAGTTTTTTTCCAGAAAGGACTTTTTTTGTTTTCGAGGAATTAATTAATAAACATGGCGCGGCGAGGCAGCGACGCGACGCCTGGGCTCAGGCTCTGAAGTTGGATAAATGTTTACATCTTTCTTTTAAAACTTTTATTGAACTTTAACTGTTTCCTTCGATGCTGGCGTTTTTTGTGAACTTTCTTAAACAATAGTTTTTGAGTTTTTGGATTCTTTGATTTTCGAAAAAATGTCAAATAGCCTTGCAAAGGCTCACGGAACAATGTTTTTCGATTAATATCTAGTAACGAGAAAAAAGCTCTCTCTGGAAAATAGCTTTTTCGAGGTAAAAAATCCTAATCTTTCGATCTAGCATATATAAAAAAGGTCAAATAAATATAATATATTTTTCGAGATACAGCACGTTTAGTGTTTTTTGAGGTTAAGGAGGCGGAATTTTAAAAAACAAATTTCACCATCGAGAAAGCTAAGGAAGAAATACCTACATCAAAGACGATGTTTCAGTTATTTTTTTTAATGGCGTGTTTATTGCGAGATCATGAGTTTAGAAAGACATGTTTTCAGGCTCGCGCGCCGCGCTAGGACATCTGAGACGATTCGCCCTATATAACTAAATATCGCATAAGAAAAAAATTTTAATTGAATAATTTGCAGATAGTAGATTCTCGTGTCATAGTCAGTAATCGTTTTGTGTAGTAGCCTAAATTTAAATTTTCTGTGGTAATTAAAATAAAATGAAACAAATTTTTAATAGTTTTTTAAGAACATAATAACTGTTGAAAATAACTTTTAGGTAAAACTTCTGGTAGTAAGTCTGGAACAAATATTTTTACAAAAATATTAAAATACTATTCCTGTTAAATCTTTAGTTCTCTTGTTAGAAAAAGTATTGTATTCGTAAAAAAAAACACTTTTCGAGACTTTTTCAGATCCTCACATTTTGGTGTGCCTAGCTCACGAAAAACATGTTTTTTCACTTCAGTTGGTCTGTCGATCTGTCTACCTGCTGGCGCAAAAACTAAAAGCTACTTCTAGAAAAAAAAATGTTTTTACAGATACGAGTAGATTAAGCTCGCAGTGACTCCAAACTGACTACATTTCCAATGAAATATGGACAGCACCTTTAAAAAAAAATTGTTACTCTAACTTAAAAACGATTGATTTTACAAAAATTGTATTTTGTGAATCGCTAAGGCTTTTAGGGTTGGAATTTTTTTATAAAAGGCCACAAAAATAAATCGCAGGGTGTCATCCTCTTGGATGTAACCTTCCCGCAATTCGTCATCATACAGGTCATGGATAAATGGTGTTTAAATTTCTGTCCGATGTCTCTCAGCTGTAATAGTGCCATCAAAATACATTGGGCCTGATATTCTTCTAGAACTAATTTTATTGCTGCTCATACACCAACTTTTTGCGAATAAAACGGTCTTTCTACAAAAACATGCGGATTTTCAGTATTCCATATTCACATTTTGCGAATCAACATAGCTTGATAAATGAAAATAAGCCTCATCAGTGAAAAACGTTTTTGCAAAACCACCGACATTTCCGTCTTGAAAAGTGTTTAAAAACCATTCACAAAATTTTAGTCTTTGGGAAACATCATTAGGAAGGAGTTCATGAATAGCCGTCACTCGATAAAAGTATAGATGAAGGTCCTTTTTTAGAAGTTTCTGACATGTACTGTAAAATAAATCTGTTTGTAGAATTTGCTGAGAAAGATGTCTAATTGAAGTTGAAGGATTATTTTCCATAATTTGCCGCGCTTCTTCAATAACCTCAGTTGAACGTTTCGTTGGTCGTCCAGCCCCTTTTTATGTTGAACAGAACCAGTTCCACGAAATCTATTTATCAGGTATTGCGAACCAGTGCAAAAATTATGAAACGTCGCCGCAACATCAGGAAACTGGTTTTGAAATTCATCAAAGCAGTCGCGAATAGAATAAGTCCACTCACTGAATATTTTGGTTCCATTTCTAAAAAAACTTTCCACGATAAACAAATTTTGAGCTTCGCTGAACATTTTCACTGCAGAGTATTCAATCCGGCAACAGAGCTTCATCAAAACTCGTACCGTGATGTCAAAAGACAACAAGAAATTAAATCAAATCCGGCGAATATCACTCTATTTCTATAGCAATCAAAAGACGGTTTCCTGGAAAAAAATAATAGTAATTTACCTTTAAATAACTGCGAAAATTACAAAATTACTTCGTTTCTTAAACTTTATAAGTACACAAATTCAAATCAAGCGCAAATGTCAAAAATAAACATGGTACTATCTACGCACAACGGCCATGCGACTTTGAAAATGTAAAGCCACCTTTGATCAAAATAATTAAAAATCACTCGTTATTTTGCGTTGTCATTACCTATAAAGTTAGGCGTATTGTTATACAGGATCTGCAGTTTAAAGGGAATTTTTTTATTTTTGCTTTAAATTAGGAATGTAAGTTTGGAAAAAGTATTTGGATCTACACAGCCGTTGACAATTCAAACTTTCACATCTACCTGCGAATGCAATACACATCTGAAATTTTGTGTTGTCAATGACTGTTCCAATTTAGATTTTTCATAAAATACAAAATGAAATATTGAAAAAAATCTGTCAACTAAAGAAAAATAGCTTGAAAGAAATAACATTTTATTCGGAGCCCAATACCATACCAACGTGGAAAATTTTTATACAATATTGAAATTTTAAGAAAAAACATTGTCTATTTTTTCTATTAATTTTCATTATTGCCTTTTTTATTTACTTGACTTGTTACTAAAAATGACTAGGTAATGTAACCTACGTGTTACTGTTGAGAAAAGACCAGATAGTGTGAATTTTCAAATTTTATTATACGTAACAAATAACAAAACGTATTTTACGAGATGTGTTCCGTACAAAGACTTGCAGATTTTTAATTTATTTCCATATGCTACTATCAGAAATAACATTTATCGTTTATAATCCTAAAAATACGTACTATGTAACATTTGCTTTTCCTTTTAATTATGGTTACTAACATTGATATTAGTACATAAAATAATTGGTTTAGTTAGCCTTAATAGCCCTAAAAACGCGGATTCGAATAATTGTCAAGATATACACACCCTAAACTAATGTTTGAATAGGTTTGGGGTCGTTCAGATGTAGGAAAATGCTCATTAATGACAAAGGCGTTTACCGCGAATATTATGCGCTTGGCGTTTAAAAAGATATTCTAATGATGATAATGTACGGTTCTGTAGTCTGGTAAATGAAAACTCTGACATAGGAGGCCATTGAGTGTTGTACAAATGTTGGCATATCTCAGCACAATGGGAGCCATGAGAATAACACCAGCCATGAAGACTACACTAAACTTGCCCCTTAACATCTACATTTGAAGTGAAGCGAAGGCAGTTATCTACAGACGAACACAAGGCAGTAGTAGTAGTAGTAGTAACAAGAGTTATTTAACAAAAATTGCTACAACTTTACATTTTTAATATAATTTTAACAACTCAATATTAACACTTTTTAAATTATTTAAAAAAATCATATTATTTCACTTTGTTCATTTAACAAATATATTTTTAATGTTTTACATTTACTTAGAGAATTTTACGATTTAATATTTATATTTAAACTGTTATATTTACTTAACCCTTTATAAAATACCAATTTGTATGTTAAATATTTTGTCACTTTTCCTAAACAAAAATTTTCGTTATTACGTGTAGAATAATTATGATTTTCATAATTTTGTTTTAGGAAACTTTTTAAATGAGATGGCACTAAATCATGTTTAATTTTTTAAATAAAAACAGATAAGAAAAAATATTAAATTTTTAACATTTAGCCATTTAAGTTTATTTAACATGTAAAGTATTTTGGTATATTTATCCATATTTAAAATTATTCGCATTACCTTATTTTGTAGTACTTGAAGTTTGTCCATTATTCCTTCATTAGCAGTATAAAGAATAGTTAAACAGTACCATGGACATTAAAAATATTTTTTTAAAGTCTATGAACAGTACCTACCTATAAAAATGTAACAAAATTATAGTACCTATTGTATATTGTTTTTCTTTAAAACAAACTTACATTTTGACTGATTCTTTGAAAATAACTTACTTTCTTCCAATTTTTGATTTAATATTTTCAAAGTCAAACTTTAATTTCGACCCAACTGTTATCCCCAAATCATTAAACAATGAAACTATTTCTAATTTGTCACTACCAAATACTGTAAATTAATTTAAGGTCTTTAAATAAGTTAATAATATCGTATCATGTTTATAATATCGTATCAGCAACCTTTCTACAATTTTTTAGGAGTAGGGTAGACCGGGGTCGAAAGTAACAGGGGTCAAAAGTAACATCTCAAATATCTTCATAAACGTAATAGATATGCATGCGCTAATTTGTCAAAGATTCCGCCTATTCAGTTGCTAAACTCCCATTAGTACCATTACCGGCTCCATGAAACACAGTTGTGCGTATAGAGCCTCTTAAATTTTTTATATCAAAAAGTAACTTTATTCGAGTTCGTTTTTATTGTGATAAAGTGCATAAAAAGCAATGTAAGTACAATTTATCGTGCTAGAGAGTTTTTTTAGGTATTTTGTTATTGAATAGGCATAATTTTGTACCGTGTTGTTGTGTTTTTTGCTTAAAAATTGTAATACAAATTTGCAAGTAATAATAATAATAATAATAATAATAAAGATGTTTATTTATGCCAATAAAACAATTAAAAATATAAATATAAAAATGATAAACTAAGAAAAAAACCAAAAAATGACAGTAGTATACTAGTTGGCATAAATAGGTAGGGTTTTGATTTATAAAAAATCATTCTTCCAATCCTACCCTTACTAAATAATTTTTTATATTTTTTTTGAAAGTTATATAGCTTAAGCCCCTCAGACTAGAAGGAATATTATTATAAATTACAGAAGAGGTATATTTAAACGAAGACTTATATTTTTCATTATGATGTTTAGGTATTTCTATTGCGTTCTGATTTCTAGTATTAACATTATGAATATTATTCCTGAATTCAATTTTTTCAAATAAATATCAAAACAAGGCAACTCGGGGACGGTTGTAACGTTACAACCGACCCCGTTGTAGTACAGATAATATAGTTTTTTATTGCTTTTTTTAAGAATGTCCCGTACGAAGAAAAGGAAGACATACCGTGGTACGAAAGATATAACCTTTTACGAACCAGCATATAACGAAGTTACTAATGGGAATCTCTCTATTAGATCATCAGCAAGACAATATGAATTATGCCACGTGTCATTGACAAGATACAAGAACAAACTGGAAGCCCCAATGAAAATTTACCAGTGTCCATGATTGTTCTATATAAATATTTTATTATATCCCCAATTTTAAGCATAGTCCTATTATAAATGTGGTGTTACAACCGACCCCCCTTAGTGTTACAACCGACACTGGGTCGGGGCGGTTGTAACAAATTATATCATTTTAATTTTTAGTTACCTGTGAGGTTTTTACTTTGTTCAGCCCTAAAATATCACTTACATAATACAGGTAGCTAATTACCTTAACTATTGCCATACAAATATTATTTCCTATTCTAATAGTTTTTTCATAATTAAATACTAAAGTCAGAATGTTACAACCGACCCCGGTCTACCCTAGGTACATTTATTTGGGTAGGATGTGTATAAGGCAGCGTTCCGTATAATTGTTTCTTTTATGTTTAGGTCTCTGTTACTGACATTTTAAAACTAGAGCAATCCCTTTTCATTGACTTCTTATTCTTCTTGAAATATCAGGATTGTATAGGTAAAACGGTTCATTTATCAACAAACAGGACAGCATAATCTATCACGTATAAACAGAAAAGTTTTTAAAGCATCTTTAACACAGGAGATTGGAGCTACAGCTTTTCATAGTTATATAATAAACTTCTGGTTCAACGGATTTTGTAATCAAAAATTTTAGAACACATATTATGACTGTAATTATACATGGACATAACAAAATAGTGACTTTTTCTGTGGAGTTAAAAACAGTCAAGCATCATATTATCATTAAACCGTTGGTTGAGGTACATTTGACTTCAAAAATATGTAGTTGTCTTCATATATTCGGTTATGCATTAACGATGGTTGGAAATTGCACAGAACGAGATATAACCGACTCCTCTCGACAGTCCTCACCGAAAGCTTCCCTCTTTGGCCGCCATGGGCTACGCTAATCACAAAGGATCTTGTCGAACTTTTAGGAATCCCTCCCGACCGATCTCCCCTGTTTTTACCAGGATCTCCAACCAGGATTCATCTATCTTTACAGGGAATCCGCTCGCGTATTTCCTGCGTCTTCGCACACTTCCCGTGAGAGAGGTGGACTGCAAAACACACATCCTCGAAGCACGATGTGTCCGTGCGGCAGACAAACGGAGAATTCCAGTTTTTTTAAATAATAGAGACATGACCAACACATAAGGTAAATAGCTATAAAGTGGGCTAAAAGGCGGACAAATTAGCTAGCATGGAGCAAGTTAAACTTCATTAATGTCACTTTGAGAGTACACATTCAATTGACAACAGTTGGATCCATTAGAATCAAATTTTGCACTCTAGCGAAATACGTAATTGCAGCAAGACGGGTAGTAGAAAGAGATACAATGACATCGAAGTGTCGTAAAGTGATCCGGATCGATCCGAGCACATCAGGGATGAATCGGTTAGTTCGTTTTTTCTCGACTACGAATTGCGTGTATGTGAGCGTGCAGTAGGCTATATAGGTATAGGAAACATTCGAACGAAACGAACAACTAACAAATATTTTTTAATCTTGTAATTACACACATTCCAAGGAAGCCTGAAGAAGCACAATATTGTTAATAAATGTGCGAAACGCTGTGAATTTTTAATTTTAATTTTTGTTTTCACAAAATAGCAAAATTTTTTATACAGCTGAAATAAAAAATACGAAAACTTTATTTTGCATAAAAGTAAATATACCTTGCTTATCATTTTCTATCAAAAGAATAAATGTGAATTATGTTTTAATATAAACCCCAAGCCGAAGTATAAAGATTTCATTAAAAAATTAAAATATTTAAAGTAATGAGTTTTAGCAGATTATTTTTTTAAATTCCTAACTATTCTCTCTCACACCTTTAACCAGAGTGCTAGTTTCTACATATTAAACAATAACGACACATATAGACATGATTGTCAATGTCTTTATTAAATGAAATGAATTGAATTTAAAATACTTCTCATCAAAAAGCTATCCACTGAATAAAGGATTTTTATAGTCCTGTATTATAGGGATGGCCTAGTATAATACCGCTTCATCATGGAACAATTCATCGAGAAATTTGTAGGATTCCCACTAACTGAAATAAATGACAATCTACAATGCAATAAAAAAGTTCCAAAGAACTACATAGTTCGGTTTTGAATCTCAAGAAGAAGAAGAAATATGACCAAAACGATGCTGCCAGAGTGTTAGTTTTTCAGTCTGTTAAGAAACTCCTGTGATGTTCCTCAGAAATCGGGCTAAACATCTTTTAGAAGTTGCGAAAAAACCCATATTTAGATGATATTAAAAGAAAACAAATTATTTCCAATCAAACCCCACTTTAAACAAAGGTTTGAAGAGGGAGACGAAGCGAAAAGACTCGATTTTTGATTATGGGTAGAGACCAAATTTTAAGTGAATGTACATTTTCTACTAATTGAACTGTAGCATGTCAGGTATTGGTCTCAAAACCCCGAATTTAGAGTAATGAGGCAAAGGCAATATTTTACAAAAGTAAATGTGCGGTGCGCGATATCTGTCCATGGCATTATGGGCCCATTTTTTTTTAATAATACCTGCAATGAAACACTTAGAAATGCTGGATATATTTTTTAGCGATGAACTCGAAAATGCCATTAAATTTCGACAAAAAAATTATTTTCAACAAGGTGGCTGTTCAACAGATTGCGAGGTAACAGAATGGCTTCACCGCAGATTTGGTCCAAGGTGGATTGGCAGAAATGTGGCCCCCAAAGAGCTTTAACTTCACGTTGGCCGGTATGTTTTTATGGGGCCGTTTAAAACAAATTGTTTATACCACTCCAATACCAAATAATATTGACGTGCTAAAAGGCAAAATATCCCTCGCAGTTCGTTTAACATTCCAGGAAAAAATCAGAAATCCCTTCAGATCGCTAAGGAAGCAATTAGAAAAATGTGTTGAATATGGAGGCAAGGAAAATTTTGGTATCTTTATCGTATTACTTAGTAAATATCAGATTCTTGTGAGTTTAATATAATGTTCGTATTATTTAAAAATTGCACTTGATTAAGAAGTCTTTTGAATTAAATAATTGCCTTATTTAATAAAGATATTGACAAACATGTCCATAGATGTCATTTTTGTTTAATATGTAGAAACTAGTAATCTGGTTAAAGGTGTGAGAGAGAATAGTTAGGACTTTAAAAAAATAATGTAATAAAACTCGTTACTGTTAATATTTAAATCTTTTTATGAAATTTTGTACTTCGGTTTAGGGTTTAGGGTTTAATTTAACACACATTTCATATTTATTCTTTTGGTAGAAAATGATAAACAAGGTATGTTTACACTTACGTAAAATAACGTTTTCGTATTTTTTATTCTCCCAATATTAAAAATTCAATTTTTCATAACGTGAATCTTATTTATTTTACAAGCAAAAACTTTTATTAGGAGTGACATTTTTACATATCTTGCAAAATTTACCTTTATTAACTAATATTTCTGTAATATGAGTTTGTGAAGCCATTTCAATAATTCTGGTCGTATATTTAGTAAAAAATTTAAAAAATATTCAATATTCTGTTGACTTCATGTATTGCGACAACAGTGTCATATTCGTAATATATTAATGTTCACTCTACTCGTATGATAGAGTGGATAGAAATAGATTAATTGTTGAGAAATATATTATATTGATATATTTTACTAAAGACACGAGAATAATGTTAGGAATAAGCTCTTTTTCCTAAACAAACACTGGAATACAGTGATACTTAAAAACAAGATGAAATTTCTCATTGGTATTAGTTCTAAGAAAAAATTTCCGAAGTATTAAGAAATTTCATATAAATAATTCATATTTACCCCTCTAATCTCCAGAAAAGGTTTAGAAATTAATACGTCACTAATAAATTTTAATAAATTTATTCCCCAATTTAAACCCACCGAAAAGTATTCGTTAATCATTTTAATCAAATTACCGTAGGCACATGTCATAAGTTCTTGAGTTGTGTAACATAAACAAAGAAATTACCGTCATAATTTTATTTATTATATAACAATTTAAAGCGGAGCGAGCTAAGGTTATAGGAAGTATTTATCGACTAAATAAAATAAGTAAAAAATAGCTGTACAGGGTTTTCTCTTATATTTTGAACGGGGTCCACAGTCCTTATTTTTAGAGATATGGAAAAATGTTTAATACAAAAATTTTAGGGTTTTATCTAAATCATCAGAATTTTCTAAAAAAATAAACAAATAATAATCAGAATGTCAAAAAATCGCTATCAACTTTAATTTTTTAAATAGAACACCCTGTATATTTTCAACCATTTAGAAAGATACCTTTTTTCTGATTTCAAAAATATAGTTTGTATATGTTTCTTTAAGCAGTTTTTAAAATATTTAGATTTAAATGTTTAAAAATGTTCAAAGCTATACGTTTGCGATCACTGAACAAGTGATTCCAAAGCCACCTATGCTTGAGCGGCTATGACTTAAAACTGAGCATTTTTAAATATTTAAATCTAAATATTTTAAAATCTGCTTAAAGAAACATAAGCAAACTATATATTTTTGAAATCAGAAAAAAGATATCTTTCTAAATGGTTGGAAATATACAGGGTGTTCTATTTAAAAAATTTAAGTTGATAGCGATTTTTTGACATTGTGACTATCATTTGTTTATTTTTTTAGAAAATTCTGATGATTTAGATAAAACCCTAAGATTTTTGTATTAAACATTTTTCCATATCTCTAAAAATAAGGACTGTGGACTCCGTTCAAAATATAAGAGAAAACCCGGTACATACTTAGAAATGGCGTCAAAAAGGTGACGTTAAGTTAGTAGGTGAAAATGTTACCTAATACTTTGAGGGTGTGATACATTTATATCATAAAATGTAGCAGCGTTGTATTTGGTTTTCTTGTTTAAGTTTCAGTCCAAATCCCATTAGACCCTTAAAAGGAAACTTCTAGGCTTCTACATCTACAGCATCCTACTAATAAAATAAAACGTAATGGAGCTTCGACTTTAGTGTATTGAGATCGATATTGTGTTATAACGTAACAGTCACAAAAATTTTATTTTTATTTTAACAAATATCTCTAACTGGAAAAAAGTATATTCGTATACAAAAGGTCTTTATTGTAGTTCTAGGTTAACTACAATATTAAGCAATCACGTATATCTGTTATGAACCAAGTGATTACAACCAATCAATCGATTTCGTAGTGAATGAGCATTATGTACCTATGTACAGGAATATCCAGATAAAAGTGAACAGGCCTTATAACTTTTCTATTTTTAAAGATGGGAAAAATGTTTAATATGAAAGTCTTGGGTATTTCTATGGATCATTCATATATCTTATTAGCTGAACAATTGAGCATCAAATAAAAACAAATATCGTATAAAACATCGATTTTCTGGCTTATTTTAAATTGTATGGTATGATTTTTATCATATTTTTGGATTCTAGGAGAAGTTATAGACATATTTTGTATAACATACCCTATGAGGTTTTTCAATCGTTTGGAAATATTTCAAATTAAAAATTATTTCGCATAAATATACTTTTACCTAACTATCCAGGTTGCGAACGAAATACCTGCTACCTTTCTAAATTTTCTTCGTAGGTACATCAAAGTTAATGTCAAGGTTGACCATAATACTTTAGTCACCGTGAATTTATAATTTTATTTTTATGCAAAATGAGTTATTCTATTAAACAATGATTGTTGATTTTTATTAGTTATTAATATTTGAAAGCAATAACAAATGATTATAAACAAAAACAAATGAATTATAACGTAAACAGATAAATGTTAACATTGGCGAATAAATATCAAAACAAATTTTCAGCATGTCCGCCATTTAATTCTTCGCACTTTTCATACATTCCTTTCTGCCTCTAAAGTGTGTGTATAATACTTTCAGCATCATTTTCGTTCAGCTTTCTTACTTCATTGCTCACCTTCCTTTGAATTTCTTAAATATTTTCATTACGATTGCTGTATACGACATTTTTTAAATGACCCCAAAGAAATGTATCTAAAGGTTTGAGGTCTGGACTATTTGCAGGCAATGTAACGTTCCATATCTACCGATCCATTCGTTAAACTGATGGTTTAAAAAATTGCGAACCTCAATTATATTATGAGGAGGCAGTCCGTCCTGTTGCCATATAATACGTCGACGTTCTTCAAGTGGCAATATGTCAAGAACATCTTTGATTTCATTTTTAAAAAAATTAAGATAGCGCTGACCAGTTAATGCTCCCCGAAAAGACAATGGTGTTAGAATTTTATTTTGTAATATCCCACACCAAACGTTGATTGAATTACGCCGCTGAAAAGCATTATCTTCGACAGCAAAGGGATTTTCATCCGAGCAAACATGAATGTTTCATCTATTAAACATTCCCGCAGTTGAGAAAGTTGCTTCGTCTGTCCAAACGATAGTATGAAATAAATTAGGATCTTGCCGCATTCTTTCGTTAATATTTGTGACAAGACTATGTATATTTCCTTTCTTTTTGATACTCGTTAAGCTTTTGAACAGGCATCATTTTATATGGTCTATACTTAAAATACTTTAAAGTTCTTTGAAATGTTCCATAAGTCAACATTTTATCTCTTCTTGCATTCTTGTTTGTTAAGAGGTATATTTGAGTAAACTTAACGTGTAGACTACCTGTCTGAGAAAGCGGAAGAGTTGTTTGGTAAAATGTTTGAATTTTTAGTTTTAAGTAGGGTGTGGTTTTAAAGCATCACGGAAGTTCCTAATAGAGTGTAATACCGTATCCCGAAGTTTGTTATAAAGGTACCTACAGAAATATTTCTATAGCAGCCCAGACAAGCAGTACTTCTAAGTTCATCAAGAATGATTGGAAATAAATGACAATCTACAAGGCGCCGAGAGTACGGAATATGCATATAACCCAAATAAATCTGAAATATTTTTTTTATATTCTCTACATAAATTAAATGTTTATGGCGGTTGCTGTTATTCATTTATTTTGGCCTTTATTAACAAAAAAGGATTTTTTACTGAAAATTTTCGCGCGAATTTCGAAACTTGTAAAACATGATCCCATTGGCTGTGTCGTCAAAAGTGTTTTTATGACTCATAATGAGTACATGGCGAATTCCAGGGTTGTAAGGTCATCGAAAAATCAATAAAAATGACATTTAATGCATAACTCATCCAATAAAATGCCTCTGCAGTCACTTAAAGTAGAAGGTTCCTAAAATCTTATTCATATAATATTTCAAGCCGAAATCGGTCCAGGAACCTGGAACCTCGAGACCGGCATTTGATCGAAATTTTGACACATCATAACTAAATAATTTCGAGTAAATAAACTGCAATTCTTTATTTTAATGGCAATCTTCGAAAATTTGAAAATTCAAAAATTTTCAAATTTTGCATGTCCCCGATTCAAATAAACCTATTTATTTATAACTTAACGAAAAAATAAGCGACTTAAATTAGTGGGAAGTATTCTTAGATAGTTACCGGATAAAATAAGCCCAACAAGAATCACTGAATAAGGAAAATAGTGTGGAATAATGTCGGTTAAAAATAGGAATTGTCGGAAAAAATCAAGAAAAGTCGGTTTTTACTCCTTAAATACGCTCCTTGATGTCCCATTCGGTATTCATTTTGAAATGTGATTTATAAGAGAATGTTGAAAAATTGGGAAAAAATTAGATAGGAAAAAATACAAAGTGATTCAAATGTGCCGATGTCGAGAGCAAAAAAATCTAAAAGTCGTAATTTAATCGGCGATTGCTCCCTTCCTATGAAGAATGAGGAAACTAAAAAATATAAATATCATATATTTCAACGAGCTCTTTCCGATTTTGACCCCATAAAAAATTGAAAACCGTGAAATAATTGTGTAAGAAATCGAAATTTCCAGTTTTTCGCTAATATATCTATTTTCAGGTGATTTTAGGTTTAGGTAAATGTATGGCAAAAAGAAAGTATTTGAGATTTTAAAGTTTCACTTATGAATCCGTTTTTAGATCCGACGCCGACGTTTTGTTTTCGAGTTATTAGGTACCAAAGAGGGGCCCTGCAAATAGCATATTTCAACGTAAAAAAATTCAAAAGAATTACTTGCCATTTTTGGATCCTCACCAGCTTCAATAAAGTTCTGAAGCTCTGGGACCTCTACAACCTCCGAAAATTTACATCGATTTGAATCACTTTTGCGACCTGTACCCGATTTCAACGGAAATCGCGGAAATTTCGACATTGACGTTTAATAGCTCCGAAACGAAACATCCTGTATAATGGTACAGCACAGCATCACTTTGAACACTATTATCAATACCATTGGATCACTTTTTTAGTACAGCGAATATATTTTCATGAACTGTAACTCTTCTTCTTTTTTAGGTGTAAATTTCAAATCTTAATATTAATAATTAACGTCGCAGTGATTTTTTGAAAAAAAAAATTGTATCTCCGTTTCTAAAGGACATAGAGCGATGAACTTTGTCTTAGAAGCTGCATGAGAATACCAGTTAACCAAAGCATCAAGTCCGACGAAGATCCGATGAGTCATTCCCGAGATATTGTTAATTATTGTTTTTAAAAAAAAAACACAGGCCAATTTTTGAGGTTTTTTTTTGCCACAGTAACAATGCAAAATAACATAAAACCGGTTTGCCCATTCCACCACAGGATAATATAAGTCTTAAAGAATTGTTTGCGCCCAAGTTGGGGTCTGTAGCCTTGCCCAAAAAGTCGGAAAAGAATTGCTCCTCTGGAGCCTACACCGGATAAACAAATAGAATAACTTCTGAACTAAAAATGCGATCGGGCTGAAACGAATAGGGCACATTAATCATTAAAAAGTCATCTCCTGGTGTACTTTGAGAATCCCACTTTTTTTTGCAAAAGTAATTTACTGTTAAAAAATTGTCATTTTTAATGGTTTTTTGTAATTATCCCGTTAACTATAGAGCGAATTTGGACGATCCAAAACTCAAATGGAAGGCTTTTTAATACCTACTACTTTCCTGTTGACCACTTTTACCTACAGATCAAAGGAAAAGGGCTACGGAGGCAAAACTAGTTTTAGTATATTCAAAAAATATTTAAAAATCATATTAGCAATTTCACCTATTACTGCATGGGGCAGCAGATGACCTCAGGCATGCCCCCCTATAACCTGGAATAGTCAAAATGCTTCTAAAATTTTTTTCACGTTTTTAGACAGCGGGCTTGGGCTAAAACGTTTAACAACTATTGGAGAACAATTATTTTCGACGCATGGCGTTTTGCTATGGATGAAAAAAATCACCCGCAATTCAAATATTTTAAATTCGATTTTTTTTACCGATGAAAGTACGTTTTCAACGAATAGGACTGTAAATAAGCAATATAAAAGGATCTGGGCTCGGCAGAATCCGTATGTTATACAAAAAAAAATGTTTCAATGTGTGCGCTGGGATTTGCGGTAACCTCATTATTGGTCCCTTTTTACAGACGGTTCACTTACAGCAGTAAAATATTTAGAGGTCGATATTAGAACTTAACGTAGGTGCGAAGCCCTGTCACCCTTGATTTTTTTCTTTTGTGGATACATACGAGTAGCTTCACAAGGATTTCACAATATTAGCAATAGTCCACAAAATTCAGAGGCATTAAAGAACCGAATTATTGAAGCTTTTGAAAATGTCACTCTTCGCCAATTGCAGAATGTCAGAAGGTGCTTTTGTGACTCGTTAGGCTATTTCTTAGCAGCAAATGGTGGGTATTTTGAACAATTATTGTTTTAGAAAATTTAGAAAGTTTCTTATAATTTTTAATGCTGTGTCTTTGGGTTATGGGAAGCTATTTTTTTAATAATTACTTAAAAAATTAAAGTATTTGTGAAATATTTTGTTTGATTGGGTTTGATTTTATTTTTTTCAAACAAAAGGTCCGAAAGAATGCTCTATGATTAAATAGATTGCCGGCCGCGCTTTATCTCTGTAGCGGCAATAGCAAACGCCGAGCCGTAAAGTTTTTGGGATTTTTTGTTTGAAAAAATAAAAAATCCTAATAAATAAATTTAATAACCTTACTCAGATAAATAATTTCCTAAAAGAAAAAAAAACTATTTCAAATTTGACCCTTTCTTGCCTGGCCCGATAGCGGGTGCGGGTATTGACAAGCTTTATCAAAAGTTGTGGAATGCAGGCCATATCTTAAATAAATAATTATCGCAAACAACTATTTTAGAAAAAGTTATTTTGTTACGCCTCATATAGCCAGTTACACGTTAAATTAAACAATGCATGGAACTGTCAAAATCAAGTACCTGACATACAGAGATTAAAAAAATTGCGTTTTACTAAAAAAGAAGTAATTTTTACATCTTTGACAGCCTTACCGGTCAAAATAAGTCACTGTAGCCTGTGGCGTCTTCTAAGGATGAAAATGACCTCTATTGCCAATTTCGTCTTTTAGTTCTGGGCAGAACAAAAGTGAACATGGGGTGATAAATTTACCACGCAAATCTCATGTCCCGAGTAAAAAAAAGCACGGTATATCAGGCGCGGCCCGTGAAATTTTAAAGTAGTATATCTCTGTAGATACTTATGGCACCCATGCCAAGTTTAGGTTTTTTATTAGTGAGCCTACTAGGAAGTTGAATTTTTGAATTGACCCACCTACGCTTAGGTATTTTATTTATTATTTTTTTTAAACAAATTTTACATCACTTTGTCGAGAATTCTTAAATTTTAAGAGAAAAAAAATGTGGTACTAGAATGTTATAGCCATTTGAATTTTTTAAAATCTTTAAATTTCTTAACATCTTTTCGTAACACCCTGTATATGTATATATAAACTGCTGGCCACTCGAACTTACACATAGAGATTTTTAGGCAAAATTTAAAGTTCAATATTTTCAACAGGAATGCAAATTTTTGAACGCGTCTTGCAGATTTTAAGAGCTATTTTTTTTCGGATTAAGCTGCATGACGTATATTTATCCTGTCACTTAAATATACGTCATGCAGCTTAATTCGAAAAAAAAATAGCTCTTAAAATCTGCAAGACGCGTTCAAAAATTTGCATTCCTGTTGAAAATATTGAACTTTAAATTTTGCCTAAAAATCTCTATGTGTAAGTTCGACTGGCCATATATATATTTATATATATATATATATATATATATATATATATATATATATATATATATATATATATATATATATATATATATATCTTCTGTCCATTTGGACTGATACATGACAATTTTTCAAATTTTCAAAAACACATTTTCTGAAAGAATTTTTTTTTAAATATATGTTTTCGAAAACAAACCTTTTTCGATAACACAGAAAACAAGGGATGTTTTCAAATTTGTTTTTTCGGAAATCAACTTTATAATATTTTTTTAATTCGAAATTTCATTTTTTCAAACGCTGTTTCGAAAAAGCCTTTGAATATTCAAATTAAAAAAAAGTATGTAATTTACTACAGAGTAGCATAGCAGACACAAGGAAAAGTAAACCTGACCGAGCACAAAAACGGTTCGTTTAGGTTAGTTCAGGATGTTTTTGTCATTTTTTCATTAACATTTTCTATGCCAGTAGAGTTTATAATTTAAATTTAGAAAAAATATGGTTTTTATAAAATATATTTTCGAACTATGTATTTTTCAAAGATTCTCTAAAAAAATATTTTCGAAAAAATTTTGTAGATCCATTTCCAAAAAAGCATTTTCCGAAAAAATGTACTTAATTTAATAACAAAAAAGATGTTTGTCAAAAGAAAAGAAGAACAGTTAGTTAGCTTGCAAGCGACAGGACAAACTCTTTGGTTAATATGAGAGTTTAAAAATATTATAGCATTTTTTATTACTGCCTTCAGCCTTCTGCTCATTTGGGGGAATATACGAGTACGAGTACTAATATTCTTAAAGCATCTTTCAAAAATAATGTTTTCAGAGAACATCTCCAAAATTGAATTTTTTCGAATACTTATTAATTTTTTCAATCTTATTTCGCCTTTTTTTCATTAAGATTTTCCAAGCTACTAGAGTTCATAATTTAATTTTCTAAATACTAAAAATATATTTTCGGAAAATATACTTTTTTTTTAATATTTTTTGAAGACGTATTTGAAAAAATGTACTTTCAAAATACGTGTTTTTGAGAAAATATTTTTGAAAAATTTCGTTAATCCGATTTCCAAAAAGCTGTTCTTTGAGGAAACTTACTTGTAAAATAGATGATTTTAGATAAAAAAATATTTTATTATTTGTTTCCTTTCGAAGCCAAAACGATCCGGCCCAAATTTTGGTATGATCGCAGTGAGGAATGTTTTCAGAGACAATCTAATTGCATGTAAAGTGAAAATTGCAAAAAAAGGCGGGGATTTTTTATATTACATTAGCTTGCGCCCGCGACTTCGCCCGCGGTATAACAATTTTACTCCATTACAAACTTTGAACCCCCATTTCACCCTCTAAGAGGATGATTTTTTAAAAACTGTAAAACACCTGTTTAAACATTTATTTTTTAAAGTAATTCTATAAAGTTTCGAGTTAATAGGACCATCTTATATTTTTTACACCCTTAGGGGTTGAATTTAAAAAAACCTTCCTTACTGCATGTCTACGTTACATAAGAAACCTCTGTGTAAAATTTCAAGTTTCTAGACCCAGTGGTGTAGGCTGTGCGTTGAAAGTCAGTCAGTCAATCAGTCAGTCAGTTTCTTCTTTTATATATAGAGATATCAGTATTAACAGAGATTATAAAGAATATAGACAAATTCCCGAATACACCGAAATGGCACCTGGAAACATTTGGGTGGGTTTAGGATGGTTTAGGAATTTGTTTGTTCCTTACATAGACGGCAAATGTTCGTTTAAAATTTTTTGTAAAATATGTAGTAATGGTTAATGTTTATGTTACAATATTATTTTTATAAAATTCTTTATTGAAATCCTTTTTGTAAAATGATTTAGGGGGGGTGCCCTCCAAATCCGCGCCTGTTAAAATAACAATTTCTATTCGACAGCTTATAACTTTCGGAGAAGGCAAATTATACAGGATACGCCACAAAGTTCAGCATTAAGTAATACATAAGGGATACAACTTACACGCGAGTGAAACCGTTGGAAAAAGCTAGATAATATAAATATTTTGTATCTATTTTGAGCTTAGCTTTTCGGTATCTTGTATCTTATAAGAAGAACTTATTTGAACCATCGTAATTTTATTTTATTTTCAGGAGCCAAAACCTGATGACGACAGTGACGATGAAGACATGTTACTAAGGAGAAAGAGACAATCTTCTCGAATTGGAGAGAATGGAGGTTCCCTTTCAATTGTAAATTCCTTGGATGTTCTTCGAAACAGACTTCTTTTGGAAATAGCTAGAAAAAAAGCCAAGGAAGGTGCAAATCGCAACAGGCAGCTATTGATGAATTTTGGAAAAAGGGCATTTATGCACAGAATTCCTCGAGTTTATATGCATCACCAAATATAATTTATTGGCAATTGGTTGTACAATGCATAAACGAATTTTCTCTTTAAACTTTGATTTCATAATATAAGCAATAGTTTTATTTGTATTATGTAAAGACAAAAGATATTTTTATGGTAGGGATCCCCAGTTTTATTTGCAGCAGCTGTACCGCTTATAAATTATAAGGGACTCTCTGAAACTGGGATGACAGAATTAAAGGTAAATTCGTCTGATAACGTTGGAGGATAAAAAATCCACAATTTCTGATGTTATTTGATGTTTAAAATCGAAAATTTACCAATTCCTTTTCATTGAAAAGTAAAAATGAAATAATTAAAAGTTAAACATAGGATACTGAAGACTTGTCGTTCATTCTAATTAAAAGGAATGCTCCAAAGAATAAAAAAGAAGTGACATAGGCTTCACCTGTTACACAATGGCAAGACATTTTAAAGATTTAGAATTTCGGAAAAACCAAACCCTAACTGAATCATCTTAAATTCAAAATACCTGAATAATTATTTTTTAAATTAACCAACCAGTTTTACTAGTTTTTTCTGTCTGCATTTACCACCTTTTTTCGCTCAAAATGACCAAATGCGTTTCAATGGCTTTAATTAAAAATTTGAAAAAGTTATTGTGCTTCACGTATTTCCGGGTTTTCTCTATTTTTTTTCATGGGTTCTGCATCTTTTTTATTTATTTTATCACCAGTACACTATACAGTTTATAATAGGGAAGCACATAAGTATCAGTTTAAATATATAAATAAAAATATATCATCCACCTAACAAAGCTAACGTTGCTACTTTATAATAAATATTACTTCTTAGTTAATCTAAGATTCGCCAAATATCGAAATCGTGATACACCTTCAAAGTTTAAAATTAACTTTTAACTATGCAGCTACTTCAATAAAACTGGTAGATCATACATAAGTAGATTATGAAACAAGATTTATAACGCAGTATTTTTTATTTTTAAATACATATTTTAGGAGTACGTTTATGCATTAAAAAAGTTTAAGAAATCTATAGTTTAACACGTAAATCATAATACAGAAATATAACAATAGTTTTTCAAGTAAAAGTGGAAAATAAGTTACGCATAAATAACACAACCCCACGAAAAAAAAAACAAAGTCATGTCCACTGGACTAGATCCCCACGTCTATATTTTTTCGAGGTCGCTGAATCCGAATCCGACATCCGTTTCACCCCATCAGGTCATTGGACACCGTAAACCACCCCCTTAATTTCTAGGATTACTCAGCATCTGGCTCGGGTGTCCTCTGCTCTTCTTCTTGGTTTATTCCAAAGTGAGAGGTGGGGAGGATAGAGGGTTAACATCCGATCCGGAACGCACCCCCTGAGGGGGTGAAACCACCCTTTCAGGGGGTGAAACTAGTTTTTTCTGTTTTCGAAGGATTTTTATCAGAATCACGACGGAGGAGGGGTTTGTATATACATATACATGTACAAATATGAATTTATATATACATTATATATACACATATATACAGGGTGTTGGAAAAAGGCCGGTATTCCAAAAAATTTCCCAGGGGGGATGTTTATTTAAGGCCGTCTCACTCGTATAGCATAGGAAATTTTCCGGGGAATCGAATAACATTGCCAGATTTGGTCCCGATAAGGGCCTGGGCCCTGTGAGGCCTAAGTTTGAGTTTTCATATGGGGACCTCCGTTTTTTGCAGATTCGGATTCAGCCGAAAATTTTGGGAGCTGTAACCATACTTATTGCTGATTGTAGCCACAAACAGCCAATCGCTATAGATAAGCATGATCGCGTGTTTAAATTGCCACGCACTGCTCACCTCCATTCTCAAATTCCTTCCATCTGACGGTCTCATGATGATGTCACAGGCCTACCAAAATGGCTCTCTAAAGGCGAAGTAGTATTGGGCCCGATGTGGCCCATAAAAATTTGAGATCCACGTATCTGAACGCAAAATTTTCGGCTGAATTTGAATCTGCAAAAAACGGGGGTCCCCATACGAAAACTCAAACTTAGGCCTCACAGGGCCCAGGCCCTTATCGGGCCAAAATCTGAAAACGTTATTCGATTCCCCGGCAAATTTCCTATGCTATACGAGTGAGACGGCCTTAAATAAACATCCCCCCTGGGAAATTTTTGGGAGTACCGGCCTTTTTCCAACACCCTGTATACAGGGTGGTGCAACCAAGATGGGGTGGACGATTTTGAGTAAACGGTGAGAAATTTAGAAATTTTTTTTTTTGGATATTATAGATAGTCAGTCCCGCTATGTTTTAAAATTATAGCCATAATACAGGGTGGTCCGAAAAACTCGTGGCGAACCAAACTTGTATTTTTTTAAATGGGACACCCGGTATATAATTATTCCAATTGATTCTCCTGTTCGTTACGATCATTTTCATATAGGGTTTATTGGGTCTAAAACTTATAGTAAGGGAATGGGACGCGGTTAAATTTGAAAAAATGCTCACCGTTCGGCCATTTTTTGAAAAAATTTGAAACAGGTATGGAAAAACCAAATATTCCATAAAACGTTACATATCCTTGAATACATTAGTCATTTGCAATTTGTTTAAAATTATTCACTGTTATACAGGGTGGTCAAGTTTTGCAAATACGCCCTGGACTCATTTTTTTTAAATGGAACACCCTGTATATTTTATTTTCATGTTAAAGATAACATTACTAGCTTTCAAAAAATATCATACATGATGCCTTTCTGACCAACAGTTTTTTAGTAAACTAGCCGTGAAAGCAAAGTTTCTACATTCTAATACGATTATACTGAATTTACGTTGTTTATTATTGAAACGAAACAAAAGATTGATGAACTTGTCAAAGCTACTTCCGCATAATCCATTATTTACAAGTTAAGTATAGGTGGCTCAATAATTATGAGTTAAGAAAACGGAGACCCGAAACTTTTACATGTTTATTAGAGATATTTCAAAAAACAGAAAATATTCTTTTTAGGAAATGTAAAGTAATTAAAAAGCCAGTTATAAACAAAGATAATCAGTTATCAGTATTATTAATAGTGTAAGAAAATTAATTAAGCAAAAACAAAACATCTTTTAAAATTATTTAGGTATCTACTTACTTGTTTATATTAAATTAGGTTTACAAATAAGTACATACCTAAATAATGTTAAAAGATGTTCTGTTTTTGCTTAATTAATTTTCTTACACTATTAATAAAACTGATCTGATAACTGATTATCTTTGTTTCTAACTGGTTTATTAATTACTTTACATTTCCTAAAAACAATATTTTCTGTTTTGTGAAATATCTCTAATAAACATGTAAAGGTTTCGGGTGTCAGTTTTCTTACCTCATAATTATTGAGCCACCTACACTTAACTTGTAAATAATGGATTATGCGGCAGTAGCTTTGACAAGTTCGTCAATCTTTTGTTTCATTTCAATAATAAACAACGTAAATTCAGTATAATCCTATGAGAATGAAGAAACTTTGCTTTCACGGCTAGTTTACTAAAAAACTGTTGGTCAGAAAGGCATCATGTATGGTATTTTTTGAAAGCTAGTAATGTTATCTTTAAGATGAAAATAAAATATATAGGGTGTTCCATTTAAAAAAAACGAGTCCAGGGCGTATTTGCAAAACTTGACCACCCTGTATAACACTGAATAATTTTAAACAAATTGCAAGTGATTAATGTATTCAAGGATATGTAACGTTTTATGGAACATTTGGTTTTTCCATACCTGTTTCAAATTTTTTTAAAAAATGGCCGAACTGCGAGAATTTTTTCAACTTTAACCGCGTCCCATTCCCTTACTATAAGTTTTAGACCTAATAAACCCTATATCAAAATGATCGTAACGAACAGGAGAATCAATTGGAATAATTATATACCGGGTGTCCCATTAAAAAAAATATAAGTTTGGTTCGCCACGAGTTTTCCGGACCACCCTGTATTATGGCTATAATTTTAAAACATAGCGGGTCTGACTATCGATAATATCCAAAAAAAAATTTTTCGAAATTCCTCACCGTTTACTCACAATCGTCCACCCCATCTTGGTTGCACCGCCCTGTATATGTGTATATATAATGTATATATAAATTCATATTTGTACATGTATATGTATATACAAATCCCTCCTCCGTCGTGATTCTGATAAAAATCCTTCGAAAATAGAAAAAAACGGGTGGGGGTGGTTTCACCCCCTCAGGGGGTGCGTTCCGGATCGGATGTTAACCCTCTATCCTCCCCACCTCTCACTTTGGAATAAACAAAGAAGAAGAGCAGAGTACACCCGAGCCAGATGCTGAGCAACCCTAGAAATTAAGGGGGTGGTTTACGGTGTCCAATAACCTGATGGAGTGAAACGGATGTCGGATTCGGATTCAGCGACCTCGAGAACATATATGTAGACATGGGGATCTAGTCCAGTGGACATGATTTTTTTTTTTTTTTTTCGTGGGGTAGTGTAATAAATTTATTTTGACCTCACGCTACAGCTTCTTTATTAATACAAAAATGGTTACTTATCTTGCGCTTACTAAAAAAGTTCTTATCGTGTAGATATTTTTAGACTTAGAATGCCAGCTCGAGCGACGAACGATTCGACAATATTGCAAAAGTTTAACAAATCAAAATGCAGGGGAATGATAACATTACTCGCCTATGTGACAAAACTCGCCAAAGTTTAATTCGATTTTTAGGGCATTTCTCACTTCCCAAAAAATTTCAGAAAAATATTTTTTTTTACACTTTATTTTGACCATAAATTCTAATAAACCAATAAAGAAAAGTGTGCAACGGACCCATTCTTTGGGCTTAGGAGTAGCGGAGTAGGAGCAATGCGATGGACAAATCGAAAATAGGTAGGCCATGGAATAGAGGATTCTGACCAACTGCTTGTGATTGGTTGACAGGCGATTGACGTGTATTTCGTTTGATATTTTATGAAGATAAATAAGGGAGAAAATCTTTCAGAAATATTTCGGAAAACGTTTTTAACGTATAACAATGTAAAAAAATTGTGGAGACTGATATCAATGGCGAATATTTTATTTAAGATGCTCCACCGTGCGTCGTAAATGCAACAAAAAATACATCCTTGAAATTATTATTTAAAAACCTCAACAAAAGTACGAAATACGTATTAAATTAAAAGCAATTCAGAGCAAGTCATAGGTAAATTCAAATAAATATTTTAAAGTGATGTTACATTTGAATACAGACATATCAAGCTTACTTTTTCGAATAAAGTATTTGCATGGTAATATTATGAAATATATTCATAAGTACGCTTTCATTTCAAAACTAGCCAGCTTCAATAACACTTGATTTTAAGTAAATTTGCTTTAAATACAAAAAGTAGGTACGTCAATTTAGATTTTTCATCCCCTCGCACCCAGCTACTCATACTCCAAAATTTCAAATGCCGCCTTTAGCTTTTGATACGTTATAAAAGTAGTAGAAATCCTGATCTAACGACATCTAAAAAATTTAGTTTCATCGATCCTTCAATGAATTGTAGTCAACAATTGTAATATAAATAAGGAAAAATTTATTTTCAGTATTTTACCAATTTTAGGAAATTTACTTAAAAAAATATTTAAACTGTGCTCTATTATTGGATACAATAGAGCTTACTTTCAAACTGTTGGATGATAAAATATTTCAGATCCGCCTACATTCTTGGATTTGTAAGCCTATTTCAAATCTCTTCAATATTCTCGGGCGGAGTTTTGTAAAGTACCATTTTTTAATGACACCAGAGAAATAAATTAAGCGATCTCATATCTGGAGATCTCGACAATCCATTTTCCAGGAATTCTTTGATCCAACCATTTCCGTATACTTTGTGCAGGTAGGAGGAAGGGGCTCCGTAGTCAGGTTTGCATATACGCGAACTGGTCGAAATAAGCCGTCTTATCTAGCCCAGTGATTCCCAACCTTTTTATACTTGAGTTTTGTAGGGTCGTGGCGTACCATTGGTTATGTTATAACTTTTTCAGGGGGGTCAAATAAATGCTATACACATGTAAATAACTTTACAAAATTTATTTAAGTATAAATGAAATAAAATACAAAAAATAAATCCATAAAACTAGAAAAAGCTCTTTATATGTAATTGTTATTAACAAATGGCAAATACAGTTTCCCTACACTAAAATGTCTTTATCAGGAGGCTTAATAAGAAGTTTACACCTAGTACTTTTGTTTCGTATTATTATTGAACCCGTACCACCAGTGGTACGCTTTCCACCAGTTGGTTATAACCACTGGTCTAGCCCATTAAAGTGAATTTTTGAAAATTGGCATATTACTGAAAATAATTTATTCGCAAATTTATCTAATTCTTGTTGGCAGAAAGAATTAACTGAATTCGATTTTTCAAAAGTGGTTAGATCATAATTTTTACGGCCCTTAAAATGCTATATTACAAGGTAGGGGTGCTATTTGAAATTTTAGTAGGGATAGCTAGTAGGGGTGACGGGATGAAACGTAGAGGGTAATATATATTGGTTTTAAACTTGCACTTTGTTATCTAAATTGATATGTTTTTTTATTTAAAATGACCGAATTTACTTTAAATCAAGTGTGATTGATGCTAGTTTTAAATTGAAAGCACTGCATATTCTTTTAAACATCAAATCTAATTTTTTTATTGTTTGCAGAACGTTGACAAATTTTGGGCTAATAGTAAGGCGTATCGAGGAAATTAAAGAATTATAAAGGTTAAAACTGGTAATCTATACAGAAGCTTAGGAGGTCCACCACAAAAAGGATTAAAAGGAAAACGTGAAAGAATGTTGGTTGTATAAGTTAATTTTCCTTAAATTTCCGATTTCAATTTGTCAAGTTGTCTTTTTATGTCTTTAAGTTGAAACGTCTTTAATCTAAACCAAGATTAAAACGTTAACTTTTTAATTGCTCTTGGAAATACCCTTTTATATGGCCTCTCTATAAATAGGTTTATTTTATTTAAAACGTTTTATGCGTTACTTTTTACCCACTATTTACTTTATGGCTGTATAAAATAAAATCTAGCCGATGGCAATTATCGATTTTATCATGTTTTATTTTCTAGTTTAAAATTTCACAAACTATAAAAATACAATTAATAATATTGAATGTTCCTGAATGTAGTTAAAAATTTAAGAATAGATCCTACGGGCAAAATTGAGAAAAAGAGTTTATATATAGATTTGTTTGAAAGTTTTTAAGATTCAGGGTTATAAATTTTTCAATTTGCTTACCCTTTAAGCAAGCCAAGCTATTATTGGTGACGGTAATAACAACAGGACAAAAAGTTTCAGAACTAAATTAATAGGCGTACAAGTTATTTATAAAAATTAATCAGTGGCATCTTTAAAAAAGTTTGTGGAGTCGAAAGGACCAGGGACCTTGTACAATGTTTGGAACATTTATAATATTCCCAGCTTTCTGTTAAATTTAAGAAAATTATTTCAAAAAGCGTTTAGGATCAATTCGCTTGCTGAATACAATGCTGGCACAAGTTAAAAAATAGTTAAATGGAGAAATTAATAAAAATTAGGAAGCTATATGTTATTGTTATTAAAAATGCAGAACAATACATTATATTAAAACTTGCCATGTGGAATTATACATTCTTTAGTCTTGTTGTTATCACTGTAGATTCATATTTTAATGAAAAAAATAGGATTATTTATTTTGAAACTGAAATTAAAAGATACTTTCATGTTGCGCCACATTTGCTTTGCTGAATAAAACCAATGTTAACTTTTTTAAGTTGGCATTTTTAGTAAAAATGACTTTGTAACTTGGATTCTTGAATCATTTAAAAATCATTTACAGTTATAACAAAAAATTGAGTCGTGCAACTACCGCATTCACCAAGAGAACTGAAAACGCGGAAAAACGAAGTGTTTGTTACTATGTTAATAGGAACTGTTTTGCTTAATTTTGGCTGTAGAATCTACCCTCACTTAATAACTCAGAAATACTCTTTATATCATAAAAAATTTCTATACCATTAAAATAAAAACAAAATTTGCTTATGCTAGTGCTAAAGTTCATTTTTAACTTAAGGTAATACCTCTATGTGTGGCTCTGTTTAATATGGAATATTGAATATCTGAATATATTTTTTTAAAACCTTGCTGGTTCGAGGTTTTTTCTTTATTTTATCCATCTCTGGGGTTAATGTTATATTGCCGTCGGTCAAATTTTGATATAGGTGCAGTATTTTATCATCGTTAATATAAAAATTATATTGCCAAATCATAAGACTTTACTTAGTTTACTTCTAAATGTAGAACATATTTTATTCTTGCAGCTTCTATATTAAACTATATTGTAGTACGTGTTGTGTTAATGTTTATGAACTGCAGATATAAAGTTGACCATTAACTGTCTTAATAGTGTTTTTAAATCCAATATCATTTAAGCCTTTGGAAAATGTATTAGTCATCAGTGATCAAAAATATTATAAAAGGAATTATCCTACAGGTAGCGCAAATAAAGCATATAAAAGAGAAGAATTTAATTAGAGAAAATCCATTAAGACTTACCTCAGCAAAAAATGCAAAATATAGTTGCCAGCATTTCTACAGAACCTAGATACGATTAAAAATGAAAGAAGAAGAATGTAGCTTCTTATATTTTATGGAGCTAACTTAGGTTCAGAAATGTTTTCTGGTGGATAACTAGTATGTGGTAATACCACCGAAAATGCGGTGGTACAGAGTGATAAGTTTAACATTTCTTTGAATTCTTTTATTAGTTTTTAGATATAATTTATTAAAATTTGATATGAGTAACAATTTTTGCATGCCCAGAAAATAAAATTGTTAAAATCGGACATCACCTAGAGAGTGATATATATTTTTTGTCGTGTACTCTTTGGTTCTCAATCTTTTCATTTTTTGAAGCGATATAAGCTAAACTTCATACTTAATTGGAATGCATACCTGGTTAAAAACCTTTTGTCGTTCTCATTTTTTCGATGTTTTGCATCTTCTGCAAATTACTAAAGTTACTGATCAAAATGTTCGTTTTTGTACAAATTACTTTAAGGTAAAATTAAATTATTTTATTTACATAAATCATCAAAAATTAATAAATGAAATTTTAAAAGTGTGAAGTGATAAAAATATTTGGAAATCTATGCTGTGTTGAACACATGTTTACATTACTACGAAATTTTATACCTGAAATATGAACTCTCAGATCGCCTCTTTTTATATCAGTCTACTCTGAAAACATCTTGTAAATGTTAGATAAAAAATTCCACAATTATTGAACCCCTATGACCATACAGTTGCTTTATATCTGTACTTTATATAAAATAGGATATTGGAAATATTGATACGCCCAATCATTTAAATAATATTAGGCAAAAAATAAATAATATAAAGCAAAAAAAAAATACATTTACTAATTTTTTGACATATTGTTACACCTTTCAAATCTAAAAACCAAGAATTTTCCTAAACAAATTAAAAGAAAGTATAATTCCTATTAAAATCCAAATTTTATTCAATATCGTTGCAGTAGATATCTGTAATTCTTTTAGTTCGCATTAAATTTAAATTTGGATTTCTCGTCAAAGAATAAGTCCTTGGACTATTTCTAGGAAAGTTTTTGGAGTAGGTTTAAAAAGAACAGCAAGTAATATATTAAAAATTAGTAAATCGTTGCTGTTCTTACCAAACTCAAAATGAAGTTGGGAGTAATTTTTAAAAAGAAAGGAAAACTATTTGAATTATTCCTTAAAAATATTTATTAAATATCAGATATATATTATGGTGTTCTTAGGTATCAATTAAATCTACTATCTATTATACGTAACATTTAACAAAATTAGGAAACAGTCTAATAATTTTAATTAATAATTTTGCTTTTATTAAGAAATACATAAACATTTTTAACGGCCCCAGCACAAAGCTAATTTTGCAAAGCCGATTCCCTGTGACAAATCACATCAAGAATTTGGGGATACATATAATATTAAAGAATACTAGACATAAAAAAACAATTTCAAAAAAATATGCATACTGAACTTGGCAAGCGCAGCAACGAAATGTCCCTAATATCGTCCCTGTCCTGGCAAAGTATCATAGGCACCATTTTCGTCAAAATGAGATTTTAGTATCGTTGGAACCGCCTCGGAAGGCACATCGATAAGTAAAAAAAATCATAAGCCTCAAGAATTATTAAAGTAAAAATATTAAACATTCTGCATCACATAATCCCCCGATTCATGAAATGTCGCGAGCTTGGAGATTGCGATATTTAATGATCGATTTTGCATCGTATGCTCCCCCGATTCATGAAATGTCACGAGCTTGGAGGTTGCGACATTTAGTGATCGATTTTGCATCGTATGCTCCACCGATTCATTAAATGTAGCAAGCCTGGAGCTTTTTATAAATTGATAGTAACATGAACTGTACGCTTCTATAATTTTAATTATTTACGCGACTCAGTGTTGTATTACTTGTAAAATATCGTACGTCTAAATGAAGCTTACGAGTTACGATACTTTGCATGGACAAAAACGATATTCGATCTTACAGAAATATTATCAAATATGCTCTTACTCGTCAACGATTAAATGTAACAATGAAAAGATTTCTTGTAGCTTTTTAGCAACTCTTTTTATAGCTTTTAATTCTTTATATTATACATAATTAAGCAAGACAATAGAAATACAATAATTTATAATCTGCGTACGCATCTTTTTGTATAGCTAAGCTTATGTTACATATAATACAAATAATATTAGTTGTGTTTAATCGAAAATATGGTTGTGTTTTACCAAAAATGTATTATATATTATAAAATTGTACAGAAAAAATAGATTATCAATAGAAATATACAATAAAATATGAGCATCCATTTTTTATTTTAATTTGTTAATTTAACCTAGATTCTTCTTAGAACCAAAGCAATAATGCCCTTTATATAAAAAGTACAGAGGGCCCATATTTACATAACTCCTACCTACATCAAATTTAATTTTGAAACTAAAAACAAACTTTTTAGACAAGAAGCTTTTTGACGAACACATCGGAGATTTAAGTAACACATATAAGATTGATTTTTCCTAAAACTGTTGATGCAATTAAGCCCTGTTTATCGAAATGTAATGTTAAAATAGGATAGGTACCTTTCGTAAAAGCATTTTGTAAACTACTAAGATCTTAGGGTCATATCACCTCGGTATATACATTCTTAAAGATGTCCATAAGATTTTACTAGTTTACTATAAATATTTAGCCCATGTTAGGCCCTGTCCTATGGAGAGAAAACTTGTCAAAGGTAAATTTTGGAGTCTTAAAATTATGTTTATTTGCCAGCTAAGCCAAAAAAGCTCCAAAAGTATCTAAAAATGCATCTATTTCTTGAAAAACATTAATTGTTTACACCTTTCGTAATTATTAAAGCCTTGCAAACGTAGGTAATTCCAACTTCAGTGTTGCCGCAACCAATTTTGCTAATGTACTAAAGTTCTAAGCGAAAATCTATCAAAATGTATCAAACAATGGCTGCGGTAAGCCGATGGTCAGCGGTCTCAGCAGTTGATCAAATTTGACAGATGGCATGTGACATATCTTCAAATTTGATATAAGTAATCACGTGATCGCTTCAAAATCCAACCAGCTACTGAGACTGCTGATCATCAGCTGAACACTGCCATGAACACTGTTAGCATGACGTCACTATTAGAGTGAGTCCACACGTGAGAAAAACAACAGTAGCAGAACGGAACACGATATGCAGCGTTTTGATTGGCTAAAGAAAAAATATGACGGAAGTCAAGGTCGCTCCGTCAGAAACAAAACGAGTACGGATATTAAAAGATTACTAATAGCTTTTGACTTAGCTACATAACATAATCTTTATTATGCTATATGTTACTTTAAAGCACTTTTAGAGAGATTAAGGGCTTATCAAATTTGGTACAATTGTACCCAAACGGCAACGTTGATTCCAGTGCTGGAATTACAAAGCGACGGACGACGTCAACGACAGGGCGGCAGAGCGGCTAGTGTCAGTTTCGCAGTAGCAAGCACTGGTATCACGGCGGGCTGCTTATCGGATACATTCGCGTTTAGCATGGCCATAGCGATGCCGAGACCTCGCTCTTTGCCGTTTGGGTACAAAGTTCAAAGATTTTTATATCGCTTTCCTGACCTAAAGTAAAATGGAAAGGAAATAAAATTTCTATTTGTGACACTTGCATTGTGGGTTCCTTTAGTTGCAGACAACATATTCAGAGTGAAAAACATGTATTAAACCGGCAGCTGCAGATGCCCTATTGGGGTTTTATGCATGATCGAATATTTGTATATAGCTTATAATAAATTAATAACTTAAACGATGACCGGCCTAAATATGTGGCAGCAAGCATTATAATGAAAAGAGTCTGCCCCGTAAGATGGTGGGCACAAACTCAAACACTTTAAGTATATCAGCAGCAGAAAAAAGGGAGTGTTACTCTATTGATAATCCAAGTGAAAATATAACTTCTGAGAAATTAAACACATATCTCCTAAATAATGGTATTGCTGCTCTGAACTTCGAAAAGCTATCAAGAAAAAGTACACATGTGAGTGCATTTAAGATAGCTATAGAACCAGGTGATAAGGGCAGGTTTTTGCAGAGTGATATTTGGCCAATGGAAGTCATTGTGAAGCCGTACAACTTTAGTCACAGTAGAAACACATATCGGAACTACAATCGTAACCAATCATCAAGAGGAAATTTTCCAAGGGGGGGCTCATGGGGCAAGCACGTTAGATGGTCAGAGTGGCTCGGATGGCACCAAAATAGAATCAAAGCTCTTTTCAGTAATGAACTATAATATTTAGGTAATAAAATTAGTATTCTGGAATCAGAGCTAAATAAAATTAATAACCCTGATGTGGTTTGTCTGCCTGAACACTGAGGAAATTTATGTGGGACACAGATTAATTTCATTAGCAATTTAAAATGTTGTAATGGGCTTGAACCTTCTCTGTTATACCTAATCTATTTATTACAACAAAACTGTTAAAATTCCTAAAAATAATAAAAAAAAACATTTTTATTTAAACAATGCTTTATTTAATTCTTTTTTATTAACTTTCCCCATTGCATTTTTTGGTATTTCATCGACTATTTTAAGAAGGCTAGGAATCCAGTATTTAGGCATTTTTTCCATCGCCCATGATTTTAACTCTTCTAACGAAATTTTATTACCTTTATTAGGAACAATAACAGCAGCAACTTTTTCACCGTAAACATCATCAGAAACTCCTAAAACTGCACACTCCTTTATACTGGGATGTGCAAGTAAAAGAGTTTCTATTTGCAAGGCGCTTATTTTGTATCCGGCAGATTTAATTATATCAGCACTTTTTCTGCCTAACATTCTAAACTTATTTACATTTTGAACATATTCGCTAATATCTCCTGTCTTAAACCAACCATCTTTAGTAAACTCTTTTTTGGTTTCGTTGGGTTTATTGTAATACTGTTTAAAAACACTATCACCTTTAACTAAAAGTTCTCCAGATACATTTACTAGTTCTGAATCCCTTCTGTTGGTTACAGTTATATCACCACCATTGTTGGCACACTCCAGTAAAATTTCACCATTCTCTTGGTTAGCTAACGCAATAGTAACTGAAGGCATGGGTACGCCAACGTAACCCGGTGCTCTATCAGAATCATAGAGATTTGACAAACACATTCCAATTTCTGTCATGCCATATCGTTCCAATAGTCTGTGACCAGAAATGTCCAACCACCTTTCGTACAATGGGGTTGGTAGTGGTGCCGAGCCACTGGTCATTAGTCTTACATTTTCACTTAAGACATTTTTAACTTTTAACGCACTGTCTTGAAGATGAGCTTCGAATTCCTCTATTAATTTTGAATATATTGTAGGAACAGCCATAAATATTGAAACTTTTTCATTGACGTATTTATTCCGATGTAAGAGATACGACCACACTTCTTGAGCATTAAATTTAGGTAACATAATCGTTGTTGCACCCATAAATAATGGGCAGAAGAGAGCATTAATGGTACCATGTACATGATGTAATGGTAGAGTATGAAGAATAATATCTTTTTCACTCCATTTCCAAGCACTGGTGAGGATGTTAACTTGAACGGATAGATTTTTGTGAGATAGAACCACACCTAAAAATAATAGATTCTCTAAAATATTTTGGAAATTAGAAATGATGATTGCTACATAGATGATTTTAAAAATGATTTAAAACCTTTTATGTTGCACCTTTTTCTTTTAATTAATATAGTTTTTATCAAAAACCCCTAAATATGTATGTTTAAAAATATCGTAAGATAAAAAAAAGTCCTCAAAATATGCCGTGGAAACAATCACGCATGTCTGAAATTATTACTCTCGAAAGATAACATAGATGAAAGGTATAGGTGAATAAAAAATAAAATTGTCAAGTTCTAAAGTTTTTATTTTTAAGAAAATTACATTATTGTCATTGTCATTGCATGATAAAGAATTAAAACAAAACATATTCAACATTAAACCTAAAAATTATCGTTCAGATTCACTAAGAAGGTTAAGATTTAGTACTGGTTTAAATTAAGATGTTCTAGTTGATCAATTATGTTTTGGCATGTTTTTGTCCTGTCATTGTTAATAAGTCGTCATTAAAAACTTATGAATTATTCAGCGATTTGCTTGGTTTCCAAATGATTTTCATCTTGGACGAGTTGCTGTAATGAGTTTAGTTCTATTATTATCGAAAGTACGTACTAAAATTGCCCTTTTCTTTATAAATTTGCAAAAAAAACCTCCGAAACAAATTCATAGTATAAAACTTAGTTGTCCTATTCTTACACTTGTCAGTTTAAAACTTTTGGATGTCAAATTAGACCGGACTAGCTTTGGAGAATCTGGCCGTATAAATTTAAACTAAATGAGAGACTTGTCCACTGTCCACCTTCTACTTCTAAACATGCTCTCCTTCTTCTTTTTACAGCATCAATAACATCGATGAGCACTGGGGGGAAGTTGCTAATCTCCTAATTTATAATTATAGCCCGCAGGTCTTCTAAATTTTCACAAGTGGTTTTTAAAAACCGAGTTTTTAATGTGTGGTCATAAAAAAGTGGCACGGCGTGAGATCGCAGGGCCGTGATGGCCACCTAATTGGCATATTACGACGAATGATTTGGTGTTCGAAAAATGCTTCTAAAAAATTTTAATTATCAAGAGTTACGTGCATGAGCACCCATAGCGCCCATGGGGGGCAACCAGCCAAAAAACCATATGTTACAAAATCACAAATTTGCGCAGTTGTTAAAAAGGACCGTGGAACCCGACCCGAGCGGGGGCGACTGCGCCCCCCTTAACCCTCCCTATGGGCGCCCATGGTTACGTGAATTGGTACGCCGTCCTGCTGGAAGTAGCCTTGTCGCATCTCTTCAAAATTTTCTAAAATTTCATTACGGTATCGCGCCGACTTGAGTCCCTTAAAAAAATCGGTTCAATTAACCTTCTTCTCGATATGGCCGGCCATGCGCCAACTTTCTGTGAATGCAGATGCTTCTCTATAAAAAAATGTGGATTTTCAGAGCTCCGCATTCCCATTTGTTGAGAATTTCAATAACCAGAAAGGGAAAACCATGCCTCGTCAGTTAAAAAGGTTTTTTTCAAATACGTTTTCACTATTATGCAAACTACTCATAAACCATCCTAAAAATTGCATTCGCTGCGCCTTGTCGTTTGGTAACAAGTCTTGGGCTGAGCTTAGACGATAAACGTGCATATGCAGGTTACATTTCAGGATTGTATTGCAGGTTCCGTAGGATATATTTACTTGCTGGTTTAAATGCCGCATAGGGGTTTTTGGGCGTTAATTAGCAATTTGCCTCAATTTTTCTATTTGTTTTTTGCAGTGCGGACTTTGGGTCTTCCACTGCCTTCCCTTCTATTTACACTTCCTGTTTCTCTAAAGAAAGCCACAGATCTAGTCAAAACTTGGCGACACTGGTTGAAATCCATGACTATGTGTGGAAATTCTGTTTGAAAATCCTGACTGGCGTCTCGTGTTGAATAAACCCGCGGGCCATCAACCCTTCTACCATTTTTAAAGTAACTTTACCATTACCATATTCAATTTTCTTAGAAATAAAAACTTCAGAACTTGCCTGTTCTATTTTTCATTCACTTTTAGGTACCTATGTTGCCTTACAAGAGTAATAATTCAAGAGATGCATGACTGATTCCGCGCCGTACTTTGAGGACGTTTTTTTTTGACCTTACGTTATATATTTAGTACGATGCTATTATGCCCAGTACTCTGTGCGATGCTTCTATGTCGACTAGGAAAATACAAGAACAAATTGAATAGAGTTTCTTAACAATGAAGTGGCTTACATATTAGACTCACCTTTAGGATTACCAGTAGTTCCACTAGTATATAAAATCATGGCATTATTATTTTGGTAAAAATCCAATGGTAAAGTATTATCTAGTGTACTTTCGTCTATAAATTTTTTGGTTTTCGAAGTTTCTAGTAAGTTTTCATCCAACAGATAAAGCTTAACTTTTGCTTTGCTAGAAAACTGATCCATTCTTTCTTTAAACTGTGGTGAAGATACAATTAGATTACTGTTTGTATCATTTATGTAGTACTGAAGCAAAGTCTCGGGATGAAGAGGACTCAGTGGAACAGCTAAAAATGATTATATATTAGAGGTTACATATACATTTCTATGTTTACAAAAACGAAAAACTGCAGAAGATTTGAACATGAAATGCAGCTATAATAAGTAAAATTTGTTTTTTTCAACGTCAGCCCTCGATTAATGGAAACTGCAGTTAATGTCGTCAGTAACAACCTAAATTACAAAAAAATAATATTTTTCTCAGTTTTATCTCAAAATACTACTTATACAAAATACATCTGTCATTTTTTAATTTAAAAAAAATACATTATTATACAAGTTATACAGAACATCTAGAATCCAGTTGACATGAAAGAGATTAAAGATATGTATTTAAAACAAAAAACAAAGAGGTTTTAATTAAGCCTTTTCATTAGTATGACCCAAATCACTTTCAGGCCGTTGGCCCCACAGCCTTTCAAATACCAAAGCAGTGTTTAATAAAGGTTTGCGCTTCACTGGTCCAGCGCAGCTTCTTTAAAATAATTAAAATTTAGTATTAAATTGAATGTTTAATGTTTTTCACTCGCTGATGGCCTCGTATCAATTTTCCTGTTAATATGAAGCCTAAGTACTATATAGCAATTACCGAAAGCGATACCTGGCTTTATCTAATTCAATTTTATTTATTTGACCAGAGACTAGGGTAACCAATGCCGGATCTAGGAAATTTCGAGGGGGACAAACTAAATTTTGCCGCTCTTAGATCTAATAATTTTACCTAGGTTTACTTTTGAAGTTAAAAAGTAATCCAAAGAAGGCGAGCAAAATAAAAGAGTATTGAACGGTATTTTACGGAATACAACAAACAAACATGAATCACATTTAAGAATCTCAGTAGCTAGGAATTTTATCTTAATGTGATAAATATTCATTTTTATTCATGTAGCGGCATTAAGGCAACCAAGATTTGAACATTTTCGAAAAAAAATGCAAATTTAATTGATTTAATTCAATGACTATTGCTTATTTAAAATATTTGTACGTAGAACTACGATGTTTCATTTTTTACAACAGATTTTCATCGGACTTACGGTCTGGGGAGTGATCCAAAATGCCCCAAACCTCCAAGATGGTAATTTCGTCAAGTCATTCTTAAACAAATCGTTAACAGATTTTCGAATCTCTTGAAAAATTAAAAGCAATAGAATTTTCCACTTTGCATAGGGTAATATGTAATATGTATTGCATAGTCTTAATAATAAAGTGTAAGGAATCCACGTCATATCATGAAATGCAAAAGCAGCCCTACTCTAAAAGCCTTCCTCGACAACGCTTAATTGTAGCTTTGGCTACTTGAAATTAACCCTGCATGCTTTTCAATATGACGTTGTTTCAGTGATCTACCGTCCAGACTGTACGCTGTGTGTTGATAAATATCTACTAAATAGATTTAAATTATCCTTGGACTAGTTAATTGCTGGATTTCAACGGATTCTAGATGACAATTCCCAGGGGAGTAATGAAACTTTTTTTAAATTTGTATGTCTATCTATCGGCTTTTTCTGTTGTTTAAATTTTCATATATTTACTTCATTTGCTCGTTAAGGTAAAAATATTTTCGAGAAACTGTAGTTGAATATTTTACAGTGAACTATTTTTTCACAAAAATATTTAGAAGGTTGCTTTACTTTTGTTGCACCATTCTTTCATTTTGATTGTTTGTTAGAAATCGTTGCCAGTGGGTTTTGTTAAATCAAGCTTGTTTATAAGTATAAGCAGCTTTATGTTTATTCTCATTGTGTCCATTTTTTCACAATTGCTTTATCATAATTATTATTAATCCTTGGTTGCTCTAATCTCAATGGATAATATAACCAATAGTCTCTTAGTTGAATAAATGTATTTTTCTACAACCGAGCGAAAAGTACAAATTTGCGCTTTCAAAAGAAAGCGCAAAGTTGGACATTTTCGAGGAACAAGCGTTTGTTTTACTTTGTCGCTCGCCGAGCGACAAAGTTACTTTGTCGCTCGCTTAGTTACCATGGACACCTTAATAATAATAAAGAAACGTCCAGCGTATCTGCGACTTTTGACACAAAATATAAACTGTCAAATTTGATATCAATAATTATTAATTACATTACAAAATATTTTTATAAAAATACCGGTTGTAGAAAAAATCATGTGTGTAATTCGAGCGCAAAGTGACATTGCCGCTCTCGCGAGATAGCCGCGCTCCGCTACGCGTCGCGCGTCTAACTTCTCGCTCAGAGCGGCAATATATCACTTTGCGCTCTTAATACACAAATAGCTATTTTGTAATTCAGTTATGAAATGTCACCTTTTTTGACATTGATTTTCATTGTCAAATAAATGTGGCTTATTTTGAAACAAGTTGTAATATGATTTCATTTTAACACTCATGTTCAAATAAGTATTGTTATCAAAGCTATTTCCATAGAAACAAAAAATGCCTTTAACATTATTTTAGTCTAAATGGAATTTAAACAAATTATATATTTTTTTAATAATTGTTCGTAATAATAACTGAATTACAAAAAATATTGTATGAGACACGATGCAAAATAGCTTCTTTTTTGCACACGATGTGTTGAACCACATCTAGTGCAAAAATGTCGCTCATTTTGCAACTTGTTTCATAAATAACTATTATCACTTATTTATTAGTATATTAAAACTATATTGGCCTCCAGCAGTTATAAAGAGTTATCTAAATTCTGTCATACCATTCAGATTAGAAAATACGTCCATAAGACATCTTTACCGCCCAGGGAACGTGCCTCCTTTTGAGACCCCCCCCCCCCTCCTGTAGATCCGGGCCCGGGGATTATACCAGTGGCTTATTGTATCGGATGTATGTAGGACGTTAATTTCTAACATTGTTACTTCGCTTTTACTATTATAAAGGACTACTATTTGTTTGCATTCTTATTTTAGTAAGTGTTATAATCGTATATTTTAAGAATGCTGGGGTAAAATAGTGGAGACATGGGTGAGATGAAACCCAAAAGCCTAAAGTTTATACAACCTTTGTATTCAAAAGAGAAAGAGGAAATAAAAGTTTTTGTCTTTTTGTTGACCCCCCCCCCCCCCGTGCGTATTCCTGGCTACTCTACTGGATAATACTAGTTAGATTTAACCCTTGGACATAAGTGAAAAATAAGAATACAAATAATCCTCCGGTTGTATGTAGGACGCTAATTTCTAACATTGTTAATTCTCTTCTACTATTATCAGGACTACTATTTGTTTGCATTCTTACCTTAGTAAGTGCTATATTCGTATATTTTAAGAATGCTGGGGTAAAATAGTGGAGACATGGGTGAAATGATCCCCATTGTTGTGTTTTATACCTGTAGCGACATCTACCAGGTACTGACAAAAGACGGTAATTTTGTAGCAGCTGGACAAAGGGTCTCTTTTTTAGGGCCAAAATTGCAACAAGTTTCTTTAAGAAAAATTTTAATTTGCTTTTTGTTGAATTTTTAATAAAGTAAGTTATTTTAATTCTTGTGCATTTTCTTTACCTGGGACTATTGTAATTTCGTTTTTGGTCTAAAAATTAAATATTTTCTGTATTTGTTCGTCATTTTACTTTAAGACAGAGATCATTTTAGCCATAGGTGTGGGTGAAATGATCCTTTTGTAACATTTTTTACAAACTGAAAAACCGCAATAGTTTCGTTAATTTTCCTATATTTTGGTATTATAGGAATAGAAACTTAATTCTTAAAATGAATTATTTGCCGAAATATCCAGCTTTTTAGTAAGGGGATCATGCCTCCCCTATTTATTTCTATCCGAAATTTTAAATGAACTATGGTGACGCAGAAAAAAAACTACTTTTATTCCTAAAAATGACGTTCTCTCCACCCCAACATCTTCTAACATTGCTCAGGTGTTTTAATAACATAATTGTTTTAAGTACCGTTGTTGTTGCTGCGAAAACGCAAATTTCTTATAATTTACATCTAGTTTGCTTGAAGTCATTGTCAACACTTAAAAGATATTATACAATATGATTTGACGTAGTATTTATTGTTATTTTATTATCTGTCACCTTATCTGGAATATCTGTACGTTAATGTTTTCAAGTAGGCTTAAAATTCAGATGACCTTTTCCTAAAAGTTTCTTCCGTTGATAAGGTTATCTAAAGTACTTATAAGCGGTAGAAAAAATCTATCCAGTTATGAAGAAACTTTTTAGGATTTGTCGTTTGGTAAAATGTAACAAATAAATCCAACCTAAGTAAACCCAAATTAACCTGAACAAGCCAGGCGTTCTTCGATACCACTGTGCCAAGGCAGATCATAGACAACAGACTTTTAGACTTAGACAGCTTATTGCCTATAGGTACATCAGCCGAAAGTGTCCAATTTATGTGCGAAAAAGTAGTATGTTTTTAGGCATTAAGGGAGTTGAATTTTTAAAAGTCCATTGTTTTTGAGCATGCGCACTCACGATTTCTCTTAGCTGTCACCGGACGAAAACTACACGGTCAGAACCGGGTTAATGTCATTTGCATTTCTGTATGACAAGCGAGTAATGGATAGCTTAATTTATTGGATTTGTTTACCTTTACGTTTTTTACGTTTAAGTAAATTCATATTTACCACAGCGACATATAGCAGGATTTAACTTTGACGGTCGAGCCACTTCCCGTTCGATCACCGAAGGTAAGCGACGCCCGGCATCATGGATTTAATAAGAAAGGATTCGATGTCCGTATACTGTGAGCATATCGAACGTGAAGCCTTATATTTGTTGCTTGATATGAAAACATTTCCCCTAGAGGTAGAGTTTGCGAACTTTAAGGAAATACGTAATTGAATCAAGAATGGTAGTAGAACGAGATAAAATAGCATTGGAGTGTAGGAGCTCAAAAGTGTTCCTGTCTCTGCTGGTTGCTTAGGAAAAACGCCTGAACACTCGGCTACACGTACGTCTTTGTCTAATGAACTAGAAAAGAAAAAGTGCGATTTATAGATTTATAAATGACTCGGAGCGACTTTAAATAAACCTTTAGAAATAATATAACCTATAAATAATAAAACCTTTTTAACTTAAATTTATTATTATTTAGAGGAAAAATAAAATATGGTAGGGCTTCTATTACTTTTAGTAAATCTTGTGATGCTTCTAACGGATTTTTTGTACAAAAATGCAAGGTGAAATAAGATGTGGCCAATGTTTACAAATTGTGTTTACAGTGTCGTTTAGAATGGTTTGTTTTGGCTTCAAAGAATGTTAAATCATCCCGTATCCATTCTTAATAAATCCATGCCCGGCATTGTTAATATTTGGACGGTTGACTGCCTGGGAATGCCGAGTCTTGCACTAAATAAGGAAAGTGGTAGAGGAGTTCGTCCGAGGAGGCAGCACACCACAGATCTACTTAAAGGGCTGGTGAAATCCATACGGATGTTTCCATCTCTGGATGTGTGAGTCGGACACTCATAGTACACCCACGGTAAATATAGTACTTAGGTTTAGACCTTCGTGGGCTGTCCAGAGACAGTGGCGGCTGGTCCTAAAGGGCACAAGGGCACGTGCCCACTGTAGATTTTCAGGAAATAAAAAAATCTTTTATCAAAAGGCAAAAATAAATAATACACCGCCGTGCCTCAATTCCTCTTTCTTTGCATGTCACACCACGACGAACATGACCGCCGGCGATCAAAACTTATCTCCGGGGACACAACAGATTTATCCCAATTTCATCACCAATTTTGGTGGCGACGCCGGTCTATGCAATGGAGAATTAGGGTTAAAATCGTGTGCTATCGGCATCTCCATGGGCACAATATTTCGCGTCTCCTCGCACTTGTTTATTGTTTGGATTTCGAGCGGAGTTGTCCTTGGTGCGGCGCGGCGGGCAGAAGAGATTATTACACAATTTTATGTTTAGTTTTCTAAACATAAAATTGTGCAATAATTTCTAAACATTCTATATATTAGCACGTGAAGGCCTAATAATTTTTCTTTTTTTATGATCAGTTGGGGGATATTTTTGTATTAGACTGTTTGTTTAAATAGTTTATTAATTATTACTAGTGCATTAGTGGAGGCGTAGTTTACCTCCGGAATTTTTTACCCCTCAGAGCGCCATCATCATTTCCATTTTTTTTTTTTTGAAGATGTGGATAGTTAGAAGAGAGTAGGATTAGAAGTGCCAGAGAAAGAAGAGAGAAGAGAAAGAATGACAGTTTGAAGAGGAAAGGAAAAGAAAAAATCGACTCACGCATCCAGGGCTGGAAACATCCGCTAAGATTTCAGCAGCTCTTTAAGTGGGTGCGTGGGGCTGCACTATTTGGCTTAGAAAAATTTTGATTTTAAAAGCGTAACTTAGAAATTTAAAATTTTTACTAGAAAATTTTAAATAAGAATTATTTTAAAATTTAAAACAACTTTTTTGTTTAACGTTTTGCAATAAAATTTTTAAAAATTCAACTTCACAACCAAATTTTACGAAAAACAAATTTTTGGCATCGTGGATCTTATTTTTAAAGCAAGCAACAACTTTCATAAAGAATGCATATTTTTCATATCTTTCACTTTTTGGTCCATTTGTCCTCTTGTCTACCCCATCCGTGAACATACTGTATATTCATCCGTATTCCCCTACAAAACACAGTAAATTTGAGAACGGATTTGCTTTTTCCATCCCAAGCAACCTTGTATACCAAATTTTGTGTATTTAGGTATTATCTTTTAAAACATATCGATAAAATGCTAAAATAAAATTTTAACTTTAAAATCTTGTATCTCTCTCATTTATATCAACTTTTGTATTTGACCTAAATTGAGCCAGGGAAGCCACTGCTAAGGTACGAAACGTTTGTTACCAAACACCCTGTACAATGTTAAACAAATATTAATATGCGCATATAAATATTCGATCTAATTAAATTAGAGGTAGGTGAGAATTAACAGCATTCAGATATTATGCACTAGATGTAAAGGTAATCTCACCAAAAACATACATATTAAAAATCAGACCAAGTTCTCGTCAGGACCGTGTGTTTGTTTAACTGACATGTAAAAATTATGCCAAGCTCCTTGCCTACCCGTTATTAGCGGTATTTTGATAAACACAGAAAATTATTGTGTGATTTGACAAATTTAAAGACCAAACTTGGCAAGATTTCAAGGGTCTCAATATTGCTCAGTTTTTTAATGAAAACTTGCCAAGTTTGGTCTGTAAATTTATAAATTCACACAATAGTTTTCTGTGTTTATCAAAATACCGCTAATAACGGGTAGGCAAGGAGCTTGGAATAATTTTTACATTTCAGTTAAAAAAACACACGGTCCTGACGAGAACTTGGCCTGTTTTTTTACATGTATGTTTTTCGTGGGATTCCATAACTTTTTGTTCAGATACCAAATGATATTTATTTATTAGTATATGTGTAACTGTATACACATGAACGGTATTTTTTCCAAGCAAAAATTTTTGATAATTGCTTTTTGTCTATAATGTTGCATGCATTCCTGGTATTTCTGTTTGTTGCGATTATCATAAAATAGAGGTATTTCGAAGTAAATCAGAAATTTAAAAACAAATCTGATTTCGCCCGGGATCGAACCGGGGACCTTCCGCGGCTTAGGCAGATGTGATAACCGCAACACTACGTACAAACCTAACTTTGTAAAGCAGAAGTCGCTACCTATTTCGTGTCAGAATCTGACATGTTGGTGTTGGATTTTCCGCCATGTTGGATTTTTATTGATTTTTGGTTTTTCTAGTAATTATCACCTTAAACACTATTTATGTTCCAAATTTCAAAGCTCGATTGAAAGTACTCTAAATTTATGATGATATATTAGTCAGTCGTGAGTCAGTGAGTGCCCGAAATTGTGATTTTTGGACACTCGTATCTTGGAAAATATTCCACCTAGACGTATGAAATTACTGGCATTACTGCTCCTTTTTGGTAACCTTAACACCCCAGAAAAAATTCAGCCCTGTAACGCAAGTTGCCTCGAAGATAGAGGGGGGTCGAAAAGTGCTCGAAATGCTTCGTGTAAATATAGCAAAATGCGCGCGCGGTCAGTTTTGCGAGAACTTGGTCGGCGCACCCTGTGCGCTTTGATTAAAATTATTTTTATATTTTATATTCGAACTTACCGATTTGTCCTGACATCCAAATTGCCCATATTGTAATAACATAACTAGCATCATTGGGACACAAAAACATTACTCGTTCTCCAGTTTTTCCATTAAGCTGTCTAGATATTTTCATAGAAAGGTCCTTTGCTTGAACGAAAATATTGCTAAAAGTGTAGCTTCCAGTTTTGTCATAGACAGCAACTTTATTTTGATATTTTGATGAATTATAGTAAACAGGTTTAACATTGTGACTTTGATTCGTTTTATTTTCAGTGAAAGAACTAGCCGATCTGTAGTTGTTCCGGATAATGTAATGCAGTCTCGTAATGGCTAACCTGTTATATGCTTTAATACTTGTAGTAAACATTGTAAAGCTGACAATCTACATTATAATTTTTGCTTGAGCTAGTTATATAATTAACAAAAAGATTAGATTAGTGCTATCTTTACTGTACTTGACAATAGATTGTTAAACACACTGAAAACCTTTAATTAGAATTGTAAAGTAGCTGACGATATAGTGTGATATTTTGTTTTTCATTTTTTTGACCGCTTACCTCGTAAATTAACAATAAGTAACACGGTTGCCAGGCTGGAGGATTTCCCCCCAAAATTTGGGGATTTTCATGTGGAGGGGAGTAAATCTGGAGGATACTTTTTCTGGGGGATTTTTTTGAGGGAAATATTTTTATTTTTGGGTGAAACAAAGTATTATTTTCTCAGTCAAGTACTAGTAAAAAAATACAGTTTGTTTAATTTTTCTTGCACTATTTATAAGTAAGATTATTTTTTTTTAATATTCAAATTCAAGTTTTTTGCCATAACCATTTTTTCATTATCTGTCATGTCATTTCATTTGTCAATTGTCATGTTTTTGATATTTTTTTGGAAAAAACAATAAAAAAAGCAGTAAAGGTAGGAGTTTTATTTATAAATATTCAACCTCCTTCAAAATAAATAAGATTTCAGGAAGATTTCAAAATAATATATTTGTTCATCAAGTAACAGTCAAGAATGAAACTATTTTTGTTTGGGGGATTTTAGTTGCAAAACAGTGATTTTTGGGATATTTTAAAAATCGTTTGGGGGAATTTAGTTTCAGCCATCTGGCAACCCTGATAACTAAATTGTATAGGTTGTGACAAAACGAGTACGTATTATATATATTAAAATATTAGATATCTTTTGAGACTAACATATTTTAAGAAATGCCATAAAATTAAGGGTAAAAGGTTTACTTTGTAGCCATGAAATGTACGGAGAGAAACAGAAACGAGATAATAATATACCCTCGCTTCACGAAATTTAGTAAAGGAATATACCAGTAAAACAGGGATGTATCTAGAAACGTTTTGGCGATTTACTAATTATCGCCAGATAACGAATGTTCTTCTTTATAGGAAAGGATGGAATGACAATACAGATATAAGTAACTGTTAGATTTAGAAAATTCGAACTCCTTATATGTAAAGGCTTTATTGGATGTGATTTTTTTACCTTTGGAAAGTGACCATAAGGATGTTTTTTCTATCACATATCCAAAGTGCCTTAGCGTAAATTAGTACAGTGTTTTAACCTGTAATATATAATGGATAAATCATCCATTATACAAAGAACAATTTATTTAATTTCGTATTGTATAAAATGCGGCGTTACTCCGGCTCTGTAACAGGCGAAGGACTAAAAGAGACCCTAAACCTAGGTAGTACCAAAGTTTACAGAATATATTCTTTAAACTGTTGTAGTACGGAGAAAAGATATTGATTGACAGTCTTAAACTGGCCGTTTCGAAGTGGGTAGTTTGTATAAAATGGGGAGTTTCGGTAACATTCTTTAAAGACGCGTTCGCGTATTTTCGGTCATGTGAGAACTTAATTAATGTGTAGTTAGGGAGTTATGTATTTTAAAGGAGTTAACTGTTGTAAGGGTAACTTTTTAACGATATTTTTATGAGTAACTGGGGAATTAATAGATTACAGAACAATGATTTTTATTTTTATATCTTTTTAATTTGAGTTCTATTGTATTAGTAAACGCTTGCCCAGAACATTGTTCAGTTCATTATTTAACATTCGTTAAATTGTTCTTTGTTGTTTTATATCTTTATTATTTTTTTTGTCAGCTGTCATATCATTCATTGTACAGTACATTTTCATCTATTTGGATAATATATATCTATTTGTTATACAAAGTCAGGGGTTTTATTTAATGGCAAGATTGACATTAATTAAGTTCAAACTTCGTTGGCCGTCAGTGCCAAGAAGGAGTCCCCGCAACAGGAGAGATCTGTAGATGGCGACCACTTCCAGGACTTCTATCTTCAATAGCGACAACTTGAGTCTTCTAGATCCACTGCAAGATTTAGGTTTGAGTAACGTAGAGTCAAGTACTAATATTCACTAACTTTAGCTTCCTTTCATTTGAATATTACTGTGACTACAAGAAGGCGTCTTTGTCAAATGCATAGTCTAATCTAGATGATTTATAAGAACCCAAAAGCGGAATATTGTTATAGGTTCATTTGGCTTTATCTGACACCTAGATAAGAAAAATGATTCAATCTGTGACAAGGTACATACGGTTAGACATAAACACAAAAACATTTTGGGAAAAATATGAGTTGTTGCTGCACCTTTCTAACATAACTAAAGATTTCTCACTTTTTAGTGTTGGACTGACAACAATACTCCATAGGAGAATAGAAGTATAAATAGGACGGTTTTTTAATCGGTCATGTCATAATTTTCTTGCTTTTGACTAAATCTATAAATTCTAAATGTAGGTATCAATATGTATATTTGCATAAAGATGGACTATTTTGTGTTTTATTTTTAACCAGCTCAGCTTCGAAAATATAAAATGACGTACATGTGTGGGTCCGTGTTTTTATTATTTTTAGAATATGTCTGCTTAATCTTTTTAAAAAAAAGTTCGATTTGCGAGAACATTGCATGGTGTCGGGAATATTTTTAGCTATATCGTGTGCCGTCAACTTAGCCCCTCAGGATCCGTACTTTAGAGAATTAGGAAGTTTCCTATTTCAGAAATATTGAGTTAAGGTGCATTTACACATGCATGGATATAGTGGCGCCAGTGGTCGCACTAGTTCTATTTGCACGCCAGTAAAGGTTTACACTTTGTTGAGAAAACAAAAATAAATGGCACGCCAGTTTCATTTTAAATTTGATTGTCAGTTCTGCTGACCACTTTTTTTAGCAATAATAAACTATATAAACTACAATCAACAACTGCCGAGCGGACGCCGACGTGCAAGCACTTGTTTACACTTGCAAGTTTTGATTTTCCGTACGACTTTGTCACCACTGGCGCCAGTGATTTCAGAAGGATGCAGACTTTTTTGTTCTATGCATGCAAAAATAAATTTTTATGCAAGTCGATGTTTACACTTGCTAATTTTATTTACTGGCGCGCCAGTTTTTATTGGCGCAAATCCATGCATGTGTAAATGCACCTTCAACATCATTTAATAGTCTTTCACTTAACTAGTCAAACAAAAAAAAATCATCTCGATATCTTCAAAATTGACGAACTTATTCAATTTCTTATAAGTTAAATTTTTAATTATTCGCGCCTGGCTTGTGTCGACTCGTGACGTCAGAATACACAACACTGCCGCCGGGCTAACTGCCTGCTGCTGCTCTCGCTCTCGCGTGTTTACTTTACATTTAGGTCTACATTTCTCGTTGGTTTTTTGCATTATGATATTGTGAAAATGGAAGAAGGTTTTGTTGGTGGGGATTCAACAAACCTACCCAAAATTGATATTATTGATATGATATGATTGATGCGAATAATCCGTCATAGAGTAGTGCCGGGATCCGAGGAGCTAAGCTTTCAAAGTATGTTTGGCCTAGGTTGTAGCCGTTCTTATACCTTCTTTTAACACTAGGAGAATCCATGAATTATTTCAATTTATTAATTAATTTAATTGTTTGGGTTTGCTGGGGTTTGTTTATTGTTAGGTAGTTCTAGTGTATGAACAAATACCCTTATAAACAATAATTTTCACTTTACTGAATTTTCAGGAATATATTTTGTTGGTGTACATGTATGGAGCATGGAACTAATCAGTTTTTGGTACTCATTGGCGTAGGTCTTGAGGGTTTTTAGAGGGTCAAATGTTGAAAAATATTCTCAAAATTCTAAAAAACCGTTCAATTTTCAGGAAACTTTCAGAGATATTTTGTCGGAGTACATGTCTGTCTGTAATTAGTTTTTGGTTTTTGGTACTCATTGCCGTAGAGCTTTATATTTTTAGGGGATCCAATTTTGAAAAAAAATCAAAAAACAGTTCCATTTTATTAAAATGTTGTTTGAGAGTTTTTGTGCGTTTACCATTTATAAAAACATTATCTACGCTTTCTGAAATATTCAAAATAGCGGATTGAATATTGCAACTGAATATAAAAGTCTTTTAATTCCGTTGAAATTTGGAATCTCTGGATTTATTCTCAAAGCTTAAACGTGAAGTCTGATATAAATCGCTAAAAATGAAGTTAATTATATTGATTGATTTATTGTGTGTGTGATTAAGTTTTATGGATCTGGTTTAAACCAACTGGTCAGCAGCTTTTTTGAAGAATAATATAGATTTAATTCTTTTCTTAAGAATATTTCAATACGTTACTTTTCAGCGCACCCCGTACATCGTGTAACCCATAGATAAAGTCAATAATGGAAAATTTGATGTTATGTTACGCTTTTTGTATTGCATATCTATTATAAATATCTTCTAACATATTCTCACGTTTAATTATAATTATATTCGAAAATATGTCAGATTTATCAGAAATGTTTATTGGGACTAGTTACACTGGTATTGGTGCACTTTGCCTCTACCGCTTTATCGCATCGATAGCCATTGCCATACTAATTTCGGGATATTCTCCAAAATAAATTTGACTGAAATAACAAGCTTTTGCTTTCGTAAATGGACAAATTTATAAACCAGAACTGATTTATTAGTATGAATAATGCAGAATGTGCGCAGGTATAAACATAAATATGGAAGTCCAAAGGCCATTTGCAAAAAAAATTGAGACCAAAGTAGGAGGAAGGTTAGGAAAGAATGACTGTGGATTTGGAAGGAATACGGTAACGCGCGAGGCGATGCTAGCAGAAAGCCAACGTGTATTGGCGCTGTGGCTTTGTAAAAAATATTCAACAATATACAAACAACACAGTACTTATACGAACCTGTTAGGTATCTTAGGCATAGCTTTGTTTTTCAAACGATTAAAATGTTACACAAGCAAAAACTACTACGACGTTACGCCTGTCCTGTCCGGAGTGTCCGGTAAGAATAATGCTAAACATTAAATGAGCACCTATTCCGCTGTTGACCGAGTCGTGTGTTGTGACGTTATCGAGCTTCAGCCAACGTGAGCGTGGTATCTCAAACTTTGGAAGACGATAACATTTTTATTTCTACGGATAATTAAAAAAGAAAAATAGAGACATTTTTTTACATTTTGAGGACTATTGTACTATACAGGGTGATTCACGGTCGATGGTAGGTTAGACGTTTATGGAGAACGGAACGCGGGATTTTTTTGAAAATTTGGCAACGTGGGTAATTAGCTATGCTCTGTCCATCTAAAATATTTTCAGCATTGCGACGTTGCCGCTTCTATCAAAAAGTCCTAGCAACTTTATTTTTTTAAATGGAACACCCCATATATTAATAAATTTTTAGAATCGCTCTTTTATTACAATACTTTTTTGTTAATATTACCCTATACCTATCTCTATCGGTTTTCGAGATAAAAATTAGTTTGTGTTAAATATGGTCCAAAACATGGCCCTAATTACACGTAAGTAAATTAGTGCTCTCAATTCATGGAAAGTTGATATTTTGGCGGTAGTTTAGACAGACCCGATGTATTTATTTTTCACCATGAAATCGACTCCATATCATACAGGGCGTGCTAAGATTACTATTATTTCCGTTGTTCATAAAAGGGGTCAAATGTTCGTTTTTTTAAATGAAACCCCCTGTATATTAATCAATAAATTGAAAGACGAAGAAAAACGCTTTAAGATGGTACATCATATTCCTATACCTAAATCATCAAGTTTTCTTAATAAAAGCGCTTTTTTGTGAAAAAAAAATAAAGACTTTAATTTTAAGTAACCATGGATATCAAACATCAAAATATCAAACTTACGACATTTTGACGACTGTGTTTAAAAAAATCTCCCAAAATGAACGCAGATAATCATTATTCAAACGAAGTTCTTATGAAATTATTTATTTTACACGGACAATGTGATCAAATCATTGCCAGAACTTGCAGAAAATTTAACCAAATGTATCCTGAATTGACACAAATGAACGAAAGGAAGTTTGTAAGATTACAAAATAATTTCATTAACATGTGAAAATAAATTAAATAACAAAATTAGGAAGGTTCAAAAAACAAAACTGTAAACAAAATAAGAAATTTTTACAATAAATGCTGGAAATGTTGTCCATTACATTCTAAACATTTTAGTATGTGCTTTTGTACGCGACTCGTAGTTGCTTTTTCAATTTCATGGGGATCCAGATCTTCAATACACCGAACTATTCGCCGTCGCAGTTCTTCTTTGGTAGGCACTGGAGTACTGTACACTCTTTCTTTTAAAACACCCCATAAATAAAAGTCAAGCGGCGTGAGATCGGGGGATCTCGGTGGCCAATCCCACGGCCCTAAGCGCCTAAACCAACGATCGTCAAATATTTCATAAAGTACCCTGGAAACTTCCTGGGTGCAATGAGCTGGCGCTCCGTCCAGTTGAAACCACGAATTCCTATAATCCTCTAAAGATAAATTTTCGACGAAATCGGTAACAGTCGTCCTTAGTATTTCGAGATATCTCTCAGCATTTAAAGTGGCATCATAAATAAAAAAGCTAATTTTGTGCTTTTTTAAAATACAAAAAACATTTAGGTCAAATTTTTCTTGAAATCCCATTTCTTTTGTCACGTGAGGATTATGATCAGCCCAAAAATGCTTATTTCTTCTATTAAAAATCCCATCCCTTGTAAATTTTGCTTCGTCGCTCCAAATGATTTTTGACAAAAACTCCGGATCCTCTTGTATACGTATTAAAAGGGTTTCGCAAAAATGCACTCTACGTTCAAAGTCTTCTGCTTTGAGGGCTTGCACTTTAGTAAATTTAAACGGATGCATTTCGTGATTTCCCAAAATTCGTTGTATTGAAGCATATGATACACCCAAATCTTTTTCTGCACTACGAATGGAAGCCTCTGGATATGCATAAAAATATGCCAAAACGTTGACAATATTATCTTCATTTGAAGTAACAGGTTTTGGTAATGTTAGAGGCGCTTTTAAATTTGAGCCATAGTTAATGAAATTATTTTGTAATCTTACAAACTTCCTTTCGTTCATTTGTGTCAATTCAGGATACATTTGGTTAAATTTTCTGCAAGTTCTGGCAATGATTTGATCACATTGTCCGTGTAAAATAAATAATTTCATAAGAACTTCGTTTGAATAATGATTATCTGCGTTCATTTTGGGAGATTTTTTTAAACACAGTCGTCAAAATGTCGTAAGTTTGATATTTTGATGTTTGATATCCATGGTTACTTAAAATTAAAGTCTTTATTTTTTTTTTCACAAAAAAGCGCTTTTATTAAGAAAACTTGATGATTTAGGTATAGGAATATGATGTACCATCTTAAAGCGTTTTTCTTCGTCTTTCAATTTATTGATTAATATACAGGGGGTTTCATTTAAAAAAACGAACATTTGACCCCTTTTATGAACAACGGAAATAATAGTAATCTTAGCACGCCCTGTATGATATGGAGTCGATTTCATGGTGAAAAATAAATACATCGGGTCTGTCTAAACTACCGCCAAAATATCAACTTTCCATGAATTGAGAGCACTAATTTACTTACGTGTAATTAGGGCCATGTTTTGGACCATATTTAACACAAACTAATTTTTATCTCGAAAACCGATAGAGATAGGTATAGGGTAATATTAACAAAAAAGTATTGTAATAAAAGAGCGATTCTAAAAATTTATTAATATATGGGGTGTTCCATTTAAAAAAATAAAGTTGCTAGGACTTTTTGATAGAAGCGGCAACGTCGCAATGCTGAAAATATTTTAGATGGACAGAGCATAGCTAATTACCCACGTTGCCAAATTTTCAAAAAAATCCCGCGTTCCGTTCTCCATAAACGTCTAACCTACCATCGACCGTGAATCACCCTGTATAAACTGGTCAACAAAAAAATCGGCAAAAGCGATTTTAACTCGACTATTCGAACTGCTATAACTTTTTAAAAACTTAACTTTTTTGAGAGCGGTTTTCGGACACCGATAGCTCGTCTTGCCCAGATTAAGTATCAAGTAGTGATTTGGCAATGGAAACGACATTTTCATGCTATACAGGGTGATTAACAAGGTAATGTAAAACTGCTAAAAGTTTAAGTGTGTGCCATATTGCCAATAATTTTTTTTGGTCATTCCTACACAGCACGTTAGTAAGCCGATATCAATATCTCCAGACGTTTTCGCCGAAATTTCGATTAATGGTCTTTGACGGAAAATACAGGAGGCAACAAAAAAACACACAAATTTTGGTAGCGTCATTTTTAAAACGCTGTAGCTCGAAAACGGAGTGATAGACTTTGTCGGGCTTTTTAGGTATTGAAAGCCCTTTCGTGTGGCGTTTTATCTAATAAATTGTTTTTTTTTCAAAGTCAAAATGTTTGCGTTGTACAGGGGTGAACTAAAAAGTAAATGAAATCCATTGTTAAAAATGTTTTTTTTTAATTTGTGAAAATTGAGCTGTATGTGTTTGTTTTCTTCCTAAACGAGGGCGTTTTGTCCACCTCTCGGTTAGTTATACAGCATGTCCAGAAACCATCTTAACAAATCGGAAACATTTTATTTTTGACTTTACGGCAAAAAAGTTATTCTTTATAAAAAGTTCTGCATCGTGAGAAAATGACATTGCAATTCAAAAATTTGATTTAAGACATACAGGGTGGCTCAAAAATGTAGAAGTCCTAATCCACGTGAAGCTAAAAAGACACAAATCGTTATTTAAAGGTAAACTGCCACTGTAAATATAGTAGAGGTAACTTTTGTGTTAGTGAATTAGGTTTGGAACATACAAGAGGCCCCAAAAATAAAATAAATTTTTGATTATTGACTTTACAAAAAAAGTATCTTCATAAAAAGTCGACATTGTGAAAAAAGAGCATAATTATTCAAAAACATGATATAGGACAATACAGAGTGGCTTAAAAAGATGAAAGTCTCAATTTACGTAAAGTTAAAGAGACGCCAAATCTTTATTTAAAGATAAACTGTATGGAAAAGGACGGAGGTTGCGTGGAGGTTTAAATTTATTTACTTATTTAGTCATGTTCAATATGTTCTTACCCTAATATTTCATTTGTTATGAAAATTATGTTAAATAAAAATAAACCTTTAATTGGCTATTAAAATTATGTTAAATAAAAATAAACCTTTAATCACCCTGTACGTCTCATTTTAAGTTTAAGTGCTTATTTATAACTTAATTAGTAACCTTGTACAAATACCATAGTGGTTGAATTGAAATTTAGCTTACCCTTGTTGTAAGGCCATTTCAAAGTTTTAAATTTTTAAGCCACCCTATATGTTCTAGATCAAATTTTTGATTCATCATGTCCTTTTTTCACAATGTAGAACTTTTTATAAAGATATAGGTACTTTTTTGTAAAGTCGATAATAAAAAATTATTTTTATTTTTGGGACCTCCTGTATATTTCAAACCTAATTCACTAACATAAAAAGTTAACACTAGTACATTTGCAGTGGCAGTTTACTCTTAAATAATGATTTTGTGTCTTTTTAGGTTCACATGGATTAGGACTGTTACATTTTTGAGACACCCTGTATGTCTTAGATCAAATTTTTGAATGGCTATGCTATTTTCTCACGATGCAGAACTTTTTATGAGGGATTACCTTTTTTGAAAAGTCAAAAATAAAAAAAGTTTCGCATTTGTTTAGATGGTTTCTGGACACGCTGTATAACTAATCGAAATTTGAGCAAAACGCCCTAGTTCTGGAAGAAAAAAAACGCATACTGCTCAGTTTGCCCAAATTAAAAGAAAACTTATTTTTAACAACACTTTTCATTTATTTTTTAGTTCACCCCTATACAACGCAAACATTTTGACATTGAACAAAAAACAGTTTATTAGGTAAAACTCTACACAAAAAGGGCTTTCAATTCCCAAAAAGCCCCGACAAAGTCTATGAATCCATTTTCCAGCTACAGCGTTTTAAAAATGACGCTACCAAAATTTGTATGCTTTTTTTGTTTTCTCCTGTATTTTTCTCCAGAGACCATTAATCGAAATTCCGGCGAATACGTCTGGAGATATTGATATCAGCTTACTAACGTGCTATGTCGGAACGACCAAAAAAAATTATTGGCAATATGGCACACACCTAAACTTTTAGTAGTTTTACATTACTTTATTAATTACCCTGTATAGCATGAAAATGGCACTTCCATTGCAAAATCACTTCTTGATGCTTAATTTGAGAAAGACGAGCTATCAATATCCGAAAACCGCTCTCAAAAAAGTTAAGTTTTTAAAAAATTATAGCAGTTTGAAAAGTCGGGTGAAAATCGCATTTGCCGATTTTTTTGTTGACCAGTTTATTAAGAGAAAATGGAAACTTCCTAATTCTGATGTAATGGTAAAAAATTCTATCAAGTGCAAGCTATACTTGCACAATTAGTGTTCCATGCCATCAGCCCCCTACTTTACCTGAGTAAAGCTCAGCCGTCTGATCTCCGCCCGTCTGCCGCGCTACCCGCTGCTGACGGCACCAACGCGTATGTGCGGAGCATTGAAAAACGTGTAAGAACAGTTGTTCCTTATATCGTGAGAAATATTTTTTGTCCAAAATCTTTTTCTCCAAAACCAATGCTGCGGCAGTTATAAGGAAATAAACAATTAGTTTAATTATAACAATAATTGATCGCGCTAGAATTTTTCAATCCTAATAATTTTAGCTCAATCCACACATAATTCTCAATGTTCATGATTTTTCTCAGATTTTTTTAAACGATCCTTTTGGTGGTAAGGGTAGGGGACATCATTTTTCCCAAAAAATTTTTAAAAAATGTATAAAAAAATACATCATATTATTATATATTGTTGAGTTCGTACTTCAGTAAGCTTTCATTTGATACCCTACTCGATGCCACTGAATTTTTCTCTAGTTCCCAATATAACCCTTGAAATTAACCCCCAGAATTAAAATTCAACTTTTTATACTTCACGACTTCACGCCTATAATTGGGCCACCACACTTCATCTCTGTGCTAAATTTCAAATTATTACGTCGAATAGTTTCAGAGAAAATTTTCTATAACAGACGGACGGACGGGCGGACACCGAAGTGATTTCATAAGTGTTTCGTTTTACGGAACACTAAAAAGGGTTATTGCCGATTTAAACCCTGCAATGGGTCTACACATCATAATTCTAAACGCAGGACATGCCCATAAGCCAGTTTTTTTCGAAATTCTATCATAAAATAATTTTTCTTCGCTATGTCGCTATGTTGTATCCGCCATCTTGAATTTTGGACATTATGTTATTTCAGATAGTACCTAGTTTTAAAAACCTGTAAAATGGCACACATATTATGAATATGCCATTTGAAGAAGTTTTAAAAATAATTTACACAACTTTCAAAATGTATTATGTCTAAAGGTAAGCCAAGGAGAGATGGCGCATATTTTTAAAAATCAATATTGAACATTGAGATTTTAATTAAAGCTGAAAACAAATCTAGAGTGTTAAAAGTTAATGAATCAGATTATGAAATATATTACTTTAAATAATTTTAGTACCTACTTATCAATTTTAGTAAAAAAAATTACTTCTTTTGTATCTACCATTAATACACACAAGAGTCTTAAGAGACAGATTAAGTTGATTTGACTGTAGTTCCAAGAAAGTGTATAAACATTAACAATCACAAAAATAATGATAATTAAACATACTTATATTAACAAAAAAAAAACATCTGAAGCTAAACTGAAATATTTCAATAAAACTCTTTGAGGATTACACCCATTTTTGTCCGTTTATCGCTTCTAAGTAGATAATAGCCCTGTTCGCACAAGAGTCACAAACCAGTCAGAGCCAATGAAATTACAGGAAACCAGTCGGCAAACTGTCACGTTACCAAATACCTAAAATTTGATTGGCGCTGATCGGTTTGTGATTCCTCTACGAACAGAGCTATTGTTTTATCGGAATGCCTGTAAGCAAATATATTATTTAGTTAAAAATATCGAAGAAATTAAATAGTGCGTTAACTCATCTTACTGAAGGACAGATGACGCATCACATTTTAAGAAATATGTTTACACAAATGTAACTTAACATACGTGGTAGTGTGTAATGCCCGATTTCACCGAAACCTTAACTGTGTCATTTCACCTAGTGAAGAGTCAACTCTTTTTGATTACCCTAATATTTACGATTTTTAACTTATAATAGAAAAAAAACCTCAATGTTAGATATAAAAAGCATATTTCTGTGAACTTTTGTATTCTTTTTGCTTTCAGTGTATTCTATAGAATTTGAAATGGATTGCTCAGATTTTTTTTTAGTTGATTATAAATAAATCAAGGAAAAAATTTTTATCCAGAAATTCTAGGGGATATAAATTCATAGTTTTTTTTCTGGACAATCTTTAAGATTTATTTTCTGTAACAAAGGGCTCCTTTTATAGCACCGACCCAAACCTGAAACAGTTTTTTGAGAACACTGCATGTCATGTCTCAAAATAAAATGGAAAAATCATTAAATTTAATGGTCGTTACTTCTTAGAAAAAGGGATATTTTTATCACATTTTTATATACTTTAAGTATAGTGTAATTTAAAATTTTTAATTTTGTAGTTTATAAGACGGTGTTGACCAAATAATACAAGTGTGAATCGTATATTATAAGAATATGGTCTGAAATGATAAATTATAATAATCCGCAATATAAGCCCGGCAAATTTACAATTAATTACTAGAATTTGTTGTCTAAAGCTTGTTTGTAGCTTTTGAAGTGTAATAATATGTCGAAAAATGCATTAAAGAGATAAGTTCTAAAGCAGTAATTAGTTCCGTCACTCCTGTTGTTATTTATATTTGTTTTGAAGATTTGTGTTTTTGTTTTATGGCAATAACTATTTATGAATTACAACTTAAAACAATCTATAAACTTTATCCATCGACATATTCTATAGACCAGCAAACAGTAGGTATTACCAGGGTAGCTACCGTGGTATTACCGAATGTGGCAAATTTACGGAGCAAATTCTGTAAACAAAGTACGTGTCCTGCATTGTGTACGTGCGCATTGCAGAACGCTTAAGCTTAAATGACCACAGATAGGACCGTCCTTCTAGTATTTAATAAATATTATAAACAAGTTGCATTTGCCTCACTGTCTTAGTGATTGAATGGTAATCGATACTTGTTTAAACACAAAAAATATTACCCCCACGTAGGTAATTATTCCTATATTAATCAAAAAAAGTAAGTTATTACTGGTGAGGTTTTCGCTTTTATTAAAATTTTCTATTTACGTAAGCTGATTTAAAAAGAAATATAAAATAATGGCATTCTAAATTTGCAATTTTTTTAGATTTTATAGTATAGTTTAAAAATCGGTAATTTCGTGAGTGTCATATTGGGGCTTTTAGCCTGTCGGTGCCTTATTTCTTCTTAAATAAATAAAATAAATTTAGTTGCAAACTACAAAATATTTGCAGAGTTCTCGTGAAATGACAAGTGCACTGAGTGCTAATTTAGGTTCTAAACCCTGTGTCGTAGCTAGCTGCCACTCGGTGAAATTCGCGTGTGATAGGAGTCTGAGAAGTATATTATTCTTGTTAACAATTTGCGGGTTTATCACCTTGATAAGAGACGAACAAAACAAAATTCGTGTAACAAACCTTAGCCACTGAGATATCCTCTTGCTTTTTTTGGTGTTCAAAATCTGGCAACAATATATACCAGTGCAATTTTTTCGTTACAAAGGATATCTAATGAAAACTCTATATCATACTGATCATATATTTTTTAATCACTAAAATTTAAGGTTTATTTTTATTATTTTTACAACATAGATAACTAGTATTTCTTACGTGACTAATATACAGTATGTCTCACTTTTCATTACTCCCATATTATAGCTCCCTTAGTAACAATGCGATTTTTGTAAAATTTGGGTGGAAGGTACTTACCCATCAGGAGATTATGGCACGGTAGAATATTTCAAATTCCACCAGTGGCGTTCGTCGTTATGAAGAAAAATGGACCATTTCCAAAAAAAAAAGATATTAGGCATAATTTTAACTACAAAATGATCTCATTTTAACGCCAAATTGGATTTATTTGGCGTTACCAAGAACACCCCAATACCGAATTTCAAAAGTATAGTGTACAGGGTGTTCACGTTATATGAAAAGTTGGCAATTTCAAACAAACGCCTAATAACAATTCAAAATTATTTTGAAGTTTGAGCGATACTTCGCATTATTTGGGTGTTTGCACAAATTTATGTAAGTAAAGTTCGTTTTTTAATAATGGCATGTTTAACAGTCTGTGAAAAAGTGGAGATATTCGTATAGTAAGTGAAAATACATCATTCGCGGAGGCTATAAGAAATTTTAATGCACGGCATCCAGAACGACCAAATATCCACGTTAAAACAGTGGCATTTATTAATAATGTGTTCCATTCTACTGAAAACGTTCAAAAGCCTAGGCCAAGAAAATGGGTCTACGTCAATTGACCGAAAGTCAATTGGCCGAGAGTCAATTGACCGAAGTCGGCCGAATACGTCAATTGGCAGAATACGTCAATTGGCCGAATAAGTCAATTGACCAAATACGTCAACTGACCAAATAGGACAAATGACAGAAAACGTCAATAGACGTAACAGATCAATTGTCTGAAGAAGTGAGTAGTAGGTTTAGTACATAATTTGGCTAAATACATAATACTAACCTGAACTAACCTGAACTAACCTGTAAGTGTATCGGTAAAACCAAACCAAAACTAACCAAAACATAAAAGCAAAAATTTGTTTCAACAATTTATTACAAAAAATCCAACAATAACAGTTAATTAAATATTATGAGCTATGCTTCGTAAATAATGTATGGGATCATAATCAATAAAATGTTCTGCAATAGATTTAAGCCTAACATCTAAATCCATATATTTCTTCTTTTTGTTTTCTGAATGTCCCGCTAAAGACTGTTCTATTTTCCTTTGTTGAAAATCTTATTCTTCTTTAATTTTTTTTAGAAGAAACCAGATACTGGGTCCGTGAGACTGAACAACATTGTTAAATCGTCGGTGCCAGGCCTCAATGGAATTATTTGTTCGCGGAATGTTTTCCAATACGCGGTCATAAACATTCCATATGGTAATAGCAAAAATTGGGTTTGCTCTTTTTTTTCTAGTCTGAAGTCTTAAAATGTATGTTGACTCAAAATATTCCAAAATGTCTGTTATTTCTTCAGATACAGAATCCACCAAAATTTCAAAATAATTAACTACTTCTTTGGGAGGTACAAACGCTAAAGCAGAAATCATTTTTATTTGCAGAGCAAAACTTGAATCATTAGCATATTTAGTTTGGAGACCTTGTGACTGAACTTTACGATATATATTTTGAGTTAAATGAAAAAAACATCCATATACAGAAACATTGGAAAAAGAGTCTTGAACAGATGAAATGGCAGCTTCTTCGAAATCCAAAATTATATTTTGAAGATTTGAGAAATCAGCAAGATTATTAAGCGCACCAAAAAAATGTAAATAAGTTTGCTTAGACTTCCCAAAAAGTCTAAGCAAACTTATTTACATTTTTTTGGTGCGCTTAATAATCTTGCTGATTTCTCAAATCTTCAAAATATAATTTTGGATTTCGAAGAAGCTGCCATTTCATCTGTTCAAGACACTTTTTCCAATGTTTCTGTATATGGAAAGGGGAAAAATAGTACCATTAACAGAAGCATGGATTGTGTATAATTGTAGGAAAAGATTATTTGGGACTATAAACGTACCGTCGGCATACCAAGTATCACAGTCTTGAAGGAATTTAATATTTTTTTCAGAAGCAAATATTAATATTTTTTCTGCATTATTTTCAGAATTGTACTGAAGAAACAGCTCTCCATCATTAGTAAATTTAAAATTTCCTGGAATATCAAAATAATCGATAGTTTTAGGAATGGCAGGATGCAGCTTATTTCTTTGGCGCAAAACTGTTCTTTTCATTAAGGAAGTCGAAGGCAGGATTGCTACTGCTTCTAAAGATACAGAATTTACAGCTTCGGTAACAATAGTATCTGTAGAATCATATGATTCTACTGCTTTTTGTTTAATTAAATTAGAAGTTAAAATAACTTCTTTTCTACGGGAATCTGGTTCATGGGAATGTGGAGCTCTTTCAATAACTTCTCCACCTTCTATTAGATTTGCGGAGGTATGGACTCTACCAAAGCAAGATTTCTTCTTTTCGCACCTCCAGTATATTTTGTCAAGCCCAATTCGATCACGTATATACACATAACCATTGTAGTATATCTTTTTTCTGTTTCTTTCGCTATTAACGAACTGCATTTTTAAAAATGTCAAAAATGTAAATGACAGATGTTTGTTAATGAAACAAGTATTAACCTTATGTTGGTCCTGAATTACCGTTATACAAGTAATAATATGCGTATTATAATAATAAAATGTTAAAGAACAAACGAAGAAAGGGCAAACATGAACATACTTCAGTCAGATATGGCGAAGAACCTTAAGAAAAAGAATAAATGTCATCAAAAATTAAAAAAAAAAAAACAAAAAATAATTTTTAAGTAATATGTAAGAAAAAATATATATGTATATCGGCCAATTGACGTCTTCGGCCAGTTGACGTGTTCGGCCAATTGACGTATTCGGCCTGTTATCTTTCGGCGAATTGACGTATTCGGCTAATTGACTTCGGCCAATTGACTTTCGACCAATTGACATTCGGCCAAATTACGGGATCCCCAAGAAAATACGCTACAAACCGTATAATTGCAGCATTTAGGGAAGATCCTCATGCCAGTATCAGAAATGTAGCACGTCTTTTAAATATTGACAAAACTAATGTATGGAGATGCCTAAAAATAAACAGGATAAAAGAGTTCAAACCAAAGTATCTACATATCTTGTTCGAAGGCGATAATTTGAGAAGACTGGATTATTGCTACTGGGCGCAAGCACATTTTCTCAATGACAAAAGTTTTCTGAAGAAAATAATGTATACCGATGAAGCTACATTCACTACAAATGGTGTAGTCTCTAGTCAACATTGCCGATATTGGGCTGGTGAAAATCCCCAATGGATGATAAACTGTAAAAGTCAACGGTCCGAAAAAGGAAATCTTTAGTGCGGGATTTTCAATGAGCAGATTATGGGTCCTTTCTTTTTTGAAACATTAAACGCCGAAACATTTTTAAACTTTCTTGTAGGGGATTTCACTGATATTTTGGATAACATGCCTCTTTAAACAATGCACCATTTAATTCTGTAATTGGATGGAGAACCAGCTCATAAATTCCCCCCTTGAATGTCCCTAACAGAACAACAAGAGGCGCGTTACGTATGCATCCCTTTACTGTCCAGCTGCAAAAGCCTAGAACAGACCACTTCTCTCGTTCATTCATACCTAGGGTCTCCAGATTATGGAACAAATTGCCTGCAGGTGTTTTCCCTTCCCGTCCCAACCTCCAATCCTTCAAATCCCGTGTCAATAGAATACATTTCCCTTCTCTTCAGACACCCACGGTACGTTAGTACTTAGGCTTGTAGTCTACGTTGGATGTCTTAGATAAAAAAAATAAAAATAAAGAGAACGTTGTTCGTAACTGGCTTAATACACATTTTCCCCCGAAATGGATAGGTCCAAGAAGTCCCCTTCAAGAATGGCCACCTCGATCTCCAGATCTCACACCAAAAGACTTTAAATTGTGTACAAAGGGAGACCTCAAAGTGCAGGACAACTACGGAATCGAATAAGAGAGGCTTGCCTTCAAGTAACACCGGCAGAATTGCGGAAAGTCGTGCGGCATAAAAGAAAAGTTATAGAAAAATGTATTCATATAGATGGAGGATATGTTGAGCAAACTGCGATTTAGTTATCTATGTAAGATTTATGTTGAATGTTTATGAATTAAATTTGTCTAAAATTGATCTTTCTTGCCTTCCACCGTAATTCTTATTCAATTCAGACTCTTAAGTAAAACTAAATAACGTCATGTCATTCATTCCAAATTTTACAACCTGTCTTCCTCCAGCGTATTTCATTCTTAATTAATGCCGGTAATAAAGTTATGGCCGTAATAATTGGTAGGTAGTAGGTACTGTAAAAATTTATTTTCTTATAACGTGAACACCCTGTACACTATAATTTTGAAATTCGGTACTGGGGTGTTTTTGGTAACGCCGAATAAGATTATGAGATTATTTTGCAGTTAAAATTATGCCTAATATCTTTTTTTGGAAAATTAGGTCCACTTTTCTTTATAACGACGAACGGCACTGGTGGAATTTGAAATATTCTAGCGTGCCACAATCTCCTGATAGGTAGACAATTTTACAAAAATCGCATTGTTAATAAGGAAGCTATAATACGGGAGTCATGAAAAATGAGACATATTATAATGTATAAAAAAAATTGGTCATTCAAAAATGTTCTCATTTCTCTCATTAAAATACGTTACATCTAGTCGTGGCTAGGCAACGAAAAATAACTCTTAGGAAATATTTATTCTTGTACAGTACGGGAATAATATTTCCTTACAGTTGTTAGTGTACTGCTAAAGTCATTAAAACACATTGAATAATTGGCAGGCGCCTCAACTAGCAATTTTTACAGTCGTCCAGGACTATTAGGCATTTCCTACTAGATACACAATAAAATATATACTATTAATAATAAGCCAATATCACAATGTCATATTGTCTTGTTACACAAACCTTATAAATCTGTCTCAAATAGACTAGATATCTAATAATAATAATTAAAAACTAGTACATAATATAAAAATGTAAGAATTTTTTTCAAAACCTGTCTTATGGACGTGTTAACAGTTTATTCGCATGATTTCTTATAAGAAAACAGGATAAATCCATTTTACCACATTTTAGCGGTTTGGGATTCAGTTTTTATTAAATAATAGAGAGTTAAGGTGAAGTGGGGTAAGTGCAGGCTACTTTTTGTAAAGTTGGACTTTAAACGTATATATTTTCAATCCATAATAAAATACATAATATCTTTATTGTACACAGTACCTACCGTACAAGTATTATTTTTAGAAATTTAGTGGCATTGTCCCCATTTTTAGTTCTATATTTAAAAAATAACAAAAATATTACTGGCTGGTCAATGGTCCGCACTTTCCCACCATAACGGGGTAAGAGCGTACCAGCCAGTTTAAATCATATTAAAAACGTATGGAATATTATGCGGGGTATGACCGTAATTCTTAGCATATCTATTTTAAAATATTTTTTGTCGCATTTAATTATCTTTTTTAGTTTTAGAGTTATATGTTTCCCAAAATTCAAGCTTTTCTTTTGATGAAATTTTTATAAATGGTTTGTTTGATTAAAATCATCGCAAATATCAAAATATATAAATAATATATTTTATACTCATACCTAAACTTTAATAAGTTATTATTAAAAATTAAAATTGACATTACAACATCTAGGCACTAAAATAAAATAAAATATAAATGTAAATAAACCATTAACATTTAGTTTTTTTAAAGTCTATTTAATAAACATAAAAAAATACAGACGAATATAAAATAAGTTAGTTACATATTTTGACTTAAACATTTTTTTAAATAAACACTTACAAATACTTGTAATTACTTAGATACTGACTTCTGTATTTCTATTCATCTTCACAACGTTGGCACTCGTACTGAGGATTCTGCGAGCCCTTATTACATATACCGCACATCCACCGCATACAACTTACAGACCGAATCCATTTTTTCTTTTCAAGGTAATAAACAAATAGAACACAAATTGATATTCTTGGAGGAAGTGGCAATTTGCTTTAAAGGAATATCACTGTCCGACGAAAAATCATCGGAGTTTAAATTCATGATGTTGGATTTCTTCGTTTTTTTTTTACTTTGATTTTTTAGTTTTACCTTTTTCTTTGCTGATTTTCTCTTTCTTCATTCGTTGCTTGGGATTTTTTTATCTTCTAACAGCCCACGAAGGCCGAAGTCTAAGTACTATGTACCGTGGGTGTACTGAGGAATCGACTCACACATCAAGAGCTGGAAACATCCGTAGGGATTTCACCAGCCCTTTAAGAGGATGTGTGGGGTGGTACCACCTCGGTCGAGGAAGAATTCCTCTACCACCTTCCAACAACAATCACAAAATATCCATGGTCGAAGCGGGATTCGAACCCGCGCCTCTCGGTTGCAAAGCTGGCGCCGTACCAACTCGGCCACCTCGGAGACCCTTTTGGGTTTGATGCACAAGTGTAATAAGAAAGCGAAGTATGGGGCAAGTGCAGACCAATACGCACTTTCCCGCCAATTTGGTCTGCTCTTGCCCCGGATGGTGATATCAACGGGGCAAGAGCAAATTAGTGATTTTAAGGTAAACCAGGGGATAAAAGTAAATGTTTGTTTGTTTAAGATAGGCGTTAAGCTATATTTTTACATACTTACCAATAGTTATATCTCACAACACCAAATTATCATAACTATAAACGTGTCAATGCAACACATGCAACTTCAACGTTAATCACAGTTGTAACACTGTTTTCGACTGTTGGTTAAAAGACGCCCACTATATATCTTACTACCCCATCTGTGTTACAAATGCCTAATGTATCTTCTAGTAGATTTCTACATGTGAAAAACTGCAATTTTAGAAATATATTAGGAAATTTAATAGCTAAATGCACTTGCCCCAGTTACGCACTTACCCCACTTCACCTTATGTAGGTATTCTGTTTCGCAATACATGGACTTAAGCTAACTGTAAATGAGATTATATATTTGTCTGGGTAATTATTAGGAGAAACTACACATGTAAATGGTTTGCCACTCATATATGTTTCTCTTGATAGTGGTGATACGTACAGTAAATCAGTAAAAAATCTTTCGTGTAGTCAGCGATAGTGTAGGCAAAACTGAAGTAACATTTTATGGCCAATCTAAAATATATTTTAAAAACTGACCAAGGATTTTTTATACTTTTACTTTTTCTGAGTTTTCCATGAAAGATATGTATTCCACAATAGTGCGACAGATTGTACAAGTAAAACTTGATAATTTAATGGCAGAAAATAAAAATTAACTACTTGAACTGCTGGCCAGAGTTTCCAGTTAGCTATTAGAATATCAGTGTAATTTGTGGCAAGTTCTCTTTTTATATGATTAAAATTTTTACCATTCAGTAAATTGATATTTGTAATAAATATAGCCAAAAAAAATGGCGCGAAAATCAACTGATCACAACACACCTTCTTTAGAGTAGTAGAAGTAGACATGGTAGTACCAAATCGTCGTGCTAAAATCTTGTACCATATAGATAGACTCGGTCCCTGCAAGTAAAAAAGGAATCAAACTATAGCTTGATTTAAAAGCTGTTTGATGGGACATGCACTTTAAATATGCCTTTTCTCACTTTTATTTTGAGTCTTTCATGTGTCAAAAAATTGAAAACCTCAACATTAAACATATTTTTGTTAATAATTAAGGTGCTTACCCTGTATGTTTCATAGAAAGTATATCTTATTTCGCCTACAGTACTAGGCTAGATCACTATATTATTAATATTTAAGTAATTTGAATGGCAACCGTAATTTCAGATCAAAAATTTATTTTATTTTATTGGATATTTACATTTATTTTTCAAATAGCACTGCTAATTGTATATCACCCAGGCCGCTCCGACCGGGCGTGCTAGGGGTGCCCCAGTAATGTCCAAATTCCCCCTTTGGTGCTAAAGCGACGCTTAGTTAAGCTAAGCTGAAATATAAAGTTTCGCTTAACTTGTAATGTGTTGCACCGCAAATCAATAAGCCAAGCTTTCCTAAGCCTAAAATAAATTTGGCAGCACCTGCAAGTAATACAAGGTTGTTTTTAAATTCACGGTAGTTGTTATTATTTGTCTTTTGTCCTTGTTTATAGTTCGTACAAAGACAGAAAAGGAGATAAATGACAACAACTGGTGGAGCCATCAGCGAATATTTCAACATTACAACCGCCAAGTTAATTTCCGATATTTTTTTTAACTTGAAAAATGATGGAGTAGTGGAGAAGACAAGAAAACCGACCGAGTGTCCTCGGCACAAAACTTTCAAACTCTGGTTGATTTTCTATCAGGTCTAGTAAGGATCACTATAGGTTTCGTATCAATAGACATTATTCCTTCTCCTCAGACGCCCACGTTGTACTTAGGCTTGAAGTCTACGTGAAATATCTTAGATAAAAAAAAAACAAAATCTCCGAAAAACCGAGCTTTTGTCTATGTGGTGAATGCGGCCATAAATGAACGGCAGTCGGGAAACTGTCGGCACTGGTGGGAAGTCAGCGGCGCTTTTTGCCATTGTCTGACTGCATACCGTATGCGAGTGTTATTTCCATGCGATGAATTCCCAGCCTTTAACTTAAAGCGTCACGGACTGGGCACACCAGAAACGACACTTAAGATTCGAATCGAACGCGGTTATGATTCTGGCAGCCCAGTTGCGAAAATCACCCTTCTTTTATACCTACTTATTAGAGATGGCTGACCGCAAAGTTACCGCGATTATTCCGCTTGACTTTAAATTTCCCGCCATCTCTCCGACAATGAACATGCGTGCCAGTAAATTTCCAAGTTTACAGGACGGTGCGACTCGACAACAAAGAACCGCCATTTTTTGTGGAAGCGTATATAGACGTGTTGTGCTTTTTTTGTGTGTTGTTCGCCTATATATTTTTTTTTGGAATATGTATTGTAGCATTTTCAGTGATCTCGTTTTTTATTGTTTTTTGTTTTGTATGTAAATATGTTTTTAAATAAATTTGTCCACTACTTTATAATTAGTATAGTTTAATACTTTTTCCCTTATCTTTTGCCATTTTACTACTTTCCTAACTAGAAATGTTATAAACCTGTTTAAAGTGGTGAGATAAACTTACTATTTATACCTATCTCTTTCAACAAAAATGAGCAAGGTTTGTTAATCTGCAAATAGCTATTTAAATACTGGGAGCAGAGATGTTCAGCACATTTTTACAAAGATCAAAATGAACTGTATATTCCAGTGTATATAACTTAACAGGGTTAACATTGGTTATTCTAAAAACATTTTTACAGAAAAAAATAAGTTAAAATTTCCAAAAATTATTGCATACCCCAAGTTTAGGGATAAAAATTTTGAATTACTATTTTAAAAGTTATGTCTGGAATTGATATAACAGCAAGTGTAAATTATTTTTGTTAATTTCCAGTGACTATTTTGCTGTAAAAGTCTTTCTAAAATGCCCAATGCGTAACATCTTAAATTTGCATTAAAACCACGCATTACTTTTTTTATGTTCTAAGTACCGTGGGTGTACTGGGGAAATCCGACTCACACATTCAGGGCTGGACACATCCGTAGGGACTTCAACAGCCCTTTAAGAGGATGTGAGGTGTGGTACCACCTCGGTCGAGGAAGGAATCCTCTACCACCTTCCAATGACAATAACAAAATATCCTTGGTCGAAGCCGGATTCGAACCCGCGCCTCTTGGTTGCAAAGCTCGCGCCGTACCAACTCGGCCACCGGAGACCCGAATACTGCACCTAGTCGTGGGCGGGCCATCCACTGTACTTGGTAAGTCCACCAGTGGACGGACAGCGGATCTCCAACGGTACTGCGCCCTGTACTCTGTAATGTCGCTCATGGCCCATGAGCGGTATTACATTCCATGGGCCGTCGCGGCAAAGAGGACATGCCCGGTCTACAATCCGCTGGGTTTGCCGTATTTCGGGCCGGACGCGGCTTTCGGCAATGCGGTTTCTGTCTGCTTTTGGAGCAGTCACATTGTGTTTACTGGGCATACGCCGAAACTCGATGGGCATATTGTTAGCCATCGAGGAGTCCCTATGACCACCTTCCACGTACTTCCTATACAAGCTCGATGGTACCACATTATTGTATTGTCACCAGAATTGCATACATTTGCAGAGTTTCAAATCGATACGACAATTAGAAGTGAGTTGTAAGATTTGCTTACAATGTTAGGAAGTTACAGGTCAAGCTAATAAAAGCGTGTTAATAAAAAAGATGTGGTAAAGTGAAGAAAACCATTTCAACAATAAACTTTAATTGATTATTGATTCGCTCGCTTCTTTTTGTCACTACTAACTGTCTAAACATACACCCTTATGCAAAAATTGGTTTGTTACTCAGTTACGTCTCACTGAAGCAACGGATCGCGATGAACGTTAGCATAGAGGAAACTTAAGTCACATAAAATATACGCTAGTTTTTATCCCGACCGGATAGGTGGTTTCTCATGGACATATAATCGGAATGAAACCTAGCGCATTCACCAAATGTCGCGAAAGTGGGCCTCGGTTTAATTACTTAGCAACCGGATAACCAATAGACGAAATTAAGAAATTCTTTTAGATTGTCAACTTTTTCTAACAATATTTTATATATTTTGTATTTTTTTCCTACAAAAACAAGCCTTTGCAAAAATGTTTCATTAACACTCGAATTTACATTACACCACCGCCCATAATAACAATTTTATTTATATATCTTGTGACGTCACAACCAATAGTATCATGTTTTGCAAGTTTCGAATTTTATGTGGAAATTAGTAATAGAAACTTTGTATTTCCTAATAAAAACCAAAATATGTCGATAAAAACCACCTCCATATTTAATAGAGAGAATACAAGAAAATATATATCTCAGATTTATTTGGTCGGCTAATATAGTCACGCGGAAATTTCTCGAGCTTTACTGTAATATTTTGCCGTAAGATAATATTTGAAGAATATTTACCCATCTATAAGGCCCAAAAGACACGATGCAATATTGTACAGAAATTCTGCATGTAGTTGCTCCGGTTGGGTTTGCTTAGGTACCTACCCAAGAAATTCTTCATGTATTTTTTTTAATTATACACGAAATCCTCTACTACAAATTTAGAGAAAAATTGATATTTTTTTATGAAATATACTAAGTAGCACGGGCAATTATAGTTATATTACCTGTGGTACTAGCGTTGCAACAATTTCGTCTAAAAATATTTGAAAAGAAATGCTGTAAAATATTACATCGTGGCTAGTGGGCCTAAAAGTTAAAAACGTGGGAAAACGTGAAAATTAGAGGGGTCGTCTAAAAGCTATAATTTATAACTTTATTTTGTAGAAGGAACCACTGTACCAGGGCCGGCCCTAGACATTTTGGCGCTCCGGGCAAAACCTTAATTTGCGCCCCTCCCCGTTTTTTTTAAGTAAATCTCATGCGACCATATCAGAAAGTCAAGAAAACATTGAAAAAAAAAATAAAAAAAAACGTTTTATTAAAAACTCAATCATCAGATAACAAGATAAGCAATTGAACACTTAAGGCAAAATAACAAAAATTAAAATGTAGTTATGCTAACTAAACTAATATCCCATATTATAAATAAATTCTAACTAACCAAAGTAATTAAAATGCCCTTTTTCTAACTTTTCTTTCGGCAAACTCACAAACCAGTGATTTCAAGTCTAATTTGTCACTAATTTGGTGTTCTATAGCTATCATTGCCAATCCATTGAGACGATTTTGCGTCTGCATCGTTCTGAGATAATTTTTGATTTTTTTTAGTTTTGAAAAGCTTCTTTCCCCTGAAGTCACAGTGACTGGCAATGTAAGTAGGATTCTTAATGCTATGCTGAGGTTTGGTGCGAATTTAAGTGTAGCGATAAACTTGAGAACTTCAACAGGGGTTTCCTTTTTTGTTAATAATGACGAAACAATGCTTATTTCATCGGCTAGTTCCAGGGCGTTAAGATCGCTTGAATTTCCATCAGTTAAAACTACTTCCAAATCTTTGCAATGAGCCAGTAGCTCATTTCTGGGCATGTCTTTTAGACCAAAAATATTATACAAAATGCTGAAATAATTACTGTGAGTATTTAGCAAATTATATCTGGTTTACAAGGCATTTATTGCTTCATCTATAGTGTGAAAAAAAATCTATTTTATATTTTTGTTTGAGGTCTTGAACGGGTTCATCCGGGCCCTCATACAAAAACGTTCTTGTTTTGCTTCTGACACGATGACGTGGAGTGGTGGTTTCGAAATTAGCTTCCATGTCAATCTCTGAATATTGAAGAAGTTGGCTGCCTCAAACGAGGATTTTGCCATATCGTTTACAACCAAATTTAGCGAATGGCTGCTGCATGGAACATAAAATGCTCTGGGGTTTATATTTCTGATTCTTGTTTGTACTCCCGATTTTTCTCCTCTCATATTGGAACCATTGTCATACCCTTGACCGCGCATGTTTTCTACTTTAAGCCTATTTTTCTCTAGCTCTTCTAGTAAAACCTCCGACAATTCCTTAGCTGTTGATCTCTCAATTGGTAGAAAACCCAAAAAATGTTCGTTGATATTAACTTGAACTTCAGACTCTGATTCCTGTATGGAGACAAATCTTACCATAAATGTCATCTGTTCTACTTTACTTGCATCGGAAGTATAGTCAAGAATCACGGAATAATACTTGGCCTTTTGAACTTGCTCAATGATGCATGTGGTGCTTTATAATGTCATGCAATAATTCAATTATTTCATTTTGTATGGTTTTCCCTAGATATGTAGCTTTGATTTCTTCTTTATTGAGGACTCTGCGAACGTGTTCCTCCATTTTTGGATCAAACTCAGCCAATAACTGAATTAACTTCAAAAAGTTTCCATTACTGTGTTCATACAGTTTATCGCTTGTTCCTCGAAAAGCTAGAGAGCTCTCACCTAGCATTTTAACGACTGATATAATGCGTAAAAGAACTTCAGAGCAGTGATTTATCTCAGAATCAATGAGTCTCTGAGAAACTGCATCTATTGTTTCACCTATTTTCAATCTTTGCTTCAATTCAAGCCATGATTTCAAACCATCTATATGAGTTTTTGCATTTTCATGATGGGCTAAAGAGTCTCCTAAATGCTTCCAGTCTTTAAATCCCCGATTGCCAAGAGCGCTCAAGCTAGATGGTGCAGCAAAAAGTCGACATGGAAAACGGTACAAAGCGTTTTGAAATACGGAATATACCATCCATTCTCTTAAAACCTCTTCTCCATTTCTAAGCCTTTTCTTGTAATGTTTTGGTGAGAATCTTCTATGCTGATCATCAAAAGGAAAATCAAAATTATACAAAGGTGCAGCTGGACCACGTTTAACCAAAAAAACTCTATCTGCTGCACGCATGATTTCGGGCCATAATCCTGGGTCAGAAGAGATACTTTGGACGGTAGCCTTTTCTAAATGTTTCTCTGAGGTCTGCACAACTTGCGAATTTTGATTTTTGGAACTGCACGGAACTGCATCACTACTCGCCAAACTCGTTTGAGATGACTTACCCAGCTCAGTAATGCTGACGGTTGCGTCCAAAGGGGGATCCATATCCGGAAAGTCCTTATCTAGGTGCTGGGCGTTGTTCAAATGTTGGTCGGTTGTGGGAGCGTTGAAACTACCTTCTTTGAAGAAGTTCCGCAGCGCATCTGACTGTTTTTGAAGCTGTGTTTGCTTGTTCAATCTCCGCTTTATAAATTCGCTCCCAGAGGGTTTTCTCTCCCCCCCCTTGTGCGCCACTGGCTTAAAAAAAAAAGGATTTTATTCAACTGCAGACTCAAGTACCTTTCATTTGATACCACACAAGCCATGTTTTGATCTAAACTCTAATTTTTGAAATCTACCACCACCCTTTTTTTGGCTTTTATGTCTGATGGATTTTATTAGTTTTTAAAAATGAAAACAAAAATTAAAACACTTACCTTCACAGAAGCCAAACGCACTGGACAATTTGCACAAGCACTTTTTTAAAGCTTTTTTGCACTAACAATTTAAACAAACTATTTTATTTCGCACCAGCCGAAGTCTAGTGGCAAATAATGCATTGTTTTAAGTATACTTCCTTTTTATATGCAGTTAAAAAGGGCCGTTAGATCTTGTTTCGCTTGGTTTCAAAATTGTTGTTTCCTGTACAGTCGTGTTGCCACGGGCCGAAAAACTTGTCAATTCTTGAAAGGCGGTGGTTGAGTGGTTTTGTCATGTTGAATTGAATTCAACTAGATTTTGCCTTAATGTTTAAATATATTATATTATTTGAATTATGTGCTTAGAAATAAAAATGATAAATTCCGCCTGCCGCCTCTTAATCTTGTCAACTATCAGTCAAATCTTGCAACGCGTTTTTGAGAAAATTCCCGTGAACCGATTTCAATGAAATTTGGTATACTTACAAGGGTCCGATGACAATGCAATATTATGAAAAATAATTTATTGTATGATATCAGAATGATAAAAAAATATTTTTTGTACAACTGTCAAAAAAAGTTGACATTTTTTCATCGCTATCGATACGTAAACCTTTTGTTTTTTTAACAGTGAAAAAAAGACTTTTTTTCACGGTGAAAAAAAGACTTTTTTTAACTAGAAAAATGATTTACAAAAAAAACGATAAAACATTACTTTTTAAAAAATGTATTGAATTTTTTTGTACAAATTTACTTTTCAGACACTTTTTGTATATTTTTCTTGCCGCACCATTCACGGAATTGGTTATAATTTTTCTCGTATATAAATTTTGATTTCGCCGGTAACATGTTAGCTATAGCCGAATTTGCTATATCGGCTATATCTGAAGGAATCTCGCTATCACTATCGTAATCTACATCCATTTTAAGTACTTATACTATTTATTTAAAAAATTGCAATAAATATGAACAGCTATCAACGTATGACAACAAAACAAGCAACGTGCCAACAAACCATTTCTATAGTAACGACAGGGCTGTTAACTTGATTATGTGAAATTATATGGTAAAATTTTTATTATAATATACAATTTTACCGATTAATTCAAACTTTCAGTTGTACAAAAAATGTTGTTTGTATTTCGTTTGTGAAATTCGTGTTTTAATGGCACATTCGAGAGAATTTTTCGCCTCGACCTGCGGTCTCGGCAAAAAATTGACACTCTCATATGCCATTAAAAAAACACTCACTTCACGCACTTAATACAAAAATAACTATTTTCTACAAACGTCAAAAAATGACAAGGTTCGCGCATTGATAACAATATGCGAAGTGACACTTTTTTTCATTTTCCTGTTACTATGACCCCGCGTGCGCGAAGTAGTGTGCGAAATAGGCATTTCGCGCACAGCATGCATGTAAATTATACGTTGGCCAGCGGATCTGTGTCTATCAAAGGAATTTAAGGAATGCGCTTTAGTCTACAAACCAAATTTATTTCTAAATGTTTAACAATAATTAACACTTTTCAAAGTATGACAAAATTTTACACTACCAAATTTTATTTATTATTTACAATGTTAACATTAATGGTACAGCCAGTACACGAACCAATATTTATTCCTAAGCCAGACAATTCAGATTTATAGTAATGCCGGACCCTGTATGTACGAAAACTTGTTGGAAGTTCAATAAAAATACGATAAATAACGTACAAATCAACATGGATAACCTATAACACATGAACCAAAAAGGTAAGAAAATCATATTTTCTCGTGAAAATGTTTGAATAATCCTCACTTTTTTGAAAAGAGAATTAAAAAAAACGAATCGATAGGTACCAAAATTTTTTCGAAAAACTCAAAATTACGCACCGACCTTATCTCAACCAGACCCGTAACACCCTGTATAAAAATTTTGTTTGCAACTCGTGCGCGAAATACTTTAGTGATCTCGACTATTTTTTTAACTCGGCTACGCCTCGTTAAAAAAATTAGATCTCGATCACTAAAGTTGCATTTCGCGCCCTAGATACAAAAATAACTATTTTACTTTTTAGTGCATTTTATAAAAGCCTGTAACTTAATTTTTTTATCAGTTTATTTTCATTTTCCATGATTTTGGCGCCCCTAGATCATTGCGCTCCGGGCGGCCGCCCCAGCGACATACATACTATGTATGTCGCTGCCCGGATCGCCCTACCCTGGGGCCCTGACTGTACTTTAGCCCCCGAGTGCATCGACGTTTTAAGTTAACACTTAGCGTTAAGTCATACTTAAAACTGGGATTTTTGTTGCACCGAATTTAAGGTTGACTTACTTCTCTCTTAAAGCCAATTTAACATAACTAAGTCCCCGATAGAAGGTTAGCGAGCCCTTAACAAAAATATGTGAGGTATCGTAAATGACGACTGACAGCAAGAAGAACAAAAATTGGGGTTTGCTTTTTTTTCGTCGTTGCAGTAATAAAATCTATTTAAAATTACTCAATATATGTATAAGTAAAAATTAATATTATTTATGAAGCAGATTTAGATTTTCTTGAATTAATATAATACGGTTTCCCATTAACTACTCTGCACTTAAAAAAAAGTCAGTGCATTCGGGAGTTAAGTGTAGAATTTCAAGCAAGAGTAGAACATATGTTTTTTTATGGTTCTTGAACTTTCGTCGTTTTATAAGCTACCAGAGACTATATAGTTATAATAGTTCTTTCTAGTCTCTGGTGTGACTACAGAATTAATAGAAATTATCGCTTATTCGCTGATTCGTGCTCACGCGACCATTTGAACACTGCTTTTCTAGGCGTACCCGAGTAAAAATGATTATGCAGCCGTAAGTTGGCAGCGTAGCCACCCAATAAGTTTTCGTCAGATTTGCTAACCAATAAACACAAAATCCTGACAAGTGATCTAAACTCTAACCATTATTAAAAATTCGTAAGAAAATTATTACTAAGTAAAATACTTACCACAAAGCAAACTCCTAGGAAAGTAAACTTGGCAGTTCTAAGAGGTTCGTATTTTTTAAAAGATTTCTTTTCCACTGCTGTTTGTGCGAGAATATCACCCGCTCCCACCAAAACTCCAGTTTGTACGGCTTGAATAATTGTAAAATGATTTTTTAACAGTTTCTTATAGGTTTTTAACAACGACATGATTACTGTTTCTTGTATTTTAAATTATTTAAGTCGGATATTTGGTAATTTCCTAGACAAGGCACATGTTCCTCGAGCATGTTTTGTACATGTTTTTTGAACTATCTGCGCAAATCTCTTATTTAGGAAGTTTGTAGTTGGTAAGAGTGAAACATAAATATTGTACGTAGGTCGTGGCCTAAATTGTTTAAATTTGATCATAATTAAGTAAGGTTAGAGATCTATAATGAAATGATGAGGTATATTGTTAAAAAATTAATATTGTTTTTTATTGATTTGTTCATAATATATTGTAGTGAAATATATAAATGAACACAGCAAGAAGGTTTACACAAAGCATTATTTTGAAAAAGAAGTATTATCGAAGGCATATTTCCTTAAAACAGCACTGGTTTAACATTCGAAAAATTGTACTTCCCTTTTTTAAAAGCCCATGTTTGCAAATTGGTATCGCTAGTACATTGATTCCCCAAGGAAAAATTAATGTAGAAGATGATTTACGAAAGGCTGTTGAGGAAGGAGAAACTGCTATCTTGGACCTAATGAGCCAGTTACATGATTTAGTCATTACAGCTTCACAAGAGTACCGTACTTGCCTAACAAAACAAATTGAGCTACTAAAAAAAGCGAATAGTACAGGACAAGAAGTATGGGCGGAGTTACCACAATTTCGCACTGCAGCAAATGAACTTAGTAACGAATTAAATGCATATTTAGTGTTGCTAAAAACAATTGGGGATATGGTGTATGATCAAACATTAATCAGTGTAATTGTTGATAAAAATAGTTTACAAAATGTACTTAAGAAATATAATGAGCTGCAAAGGTTATTGCAAAGAGAATTTGAACAAAACAAATTAAAAGAAAAAGAGTTGCTTGAAGTTAGCATTGCCAACATTTTATCTGACCCAAAAACTAAATAAATTATATAATTGAATTGTTTGCATTTTCTGTTTAATTTTATAACCTATTATACATAAGTACCTTGGAATGTGAAAATCTTAATCATTTTAACCACAGTCAAGAATCCTATTTTTTACTGTCAAGAAACTTGAGCAACATGGTGGAAATTTTTTTTTGTATTGGAAAATCTGAGCCAACTTTTTTGTGCATTATTATGGTCATAATATAAATAGAAGTTTATTTGTGGTTTCTGCATGTTAGATAAGTCAATAACCTGATTTGATTGATATTATGGGAAGGTGTATCTCTGAACAAAGCGAATAGTAAAGACATCTAATAAAAAAGGCGAATTTTCTACCCTAAAATAAAAAGATTGGGAGTGCCCATCTGTATTTCTATTTTAGAATTGCTAGGACACAAACTCCTGTCTTTACAGCCAAATTTCTGTTTATCATAAGGCTGACTAAATTTTGGACTGCTTGTTTTTATATGTATTTGTTTATGTAGTGATAGTTAAAATAATAATTTTTGCTTAAGGTAAGTGTTAATGTTATTGTAGTTAAGTACTTTACTATAAAAGTAAGTTTTAAATAATCATTAAAAAAAAATAATTACGTTTTTTGCAAAAAAAGACTCTCCTGTTGTACCTTTGGACATTATTTAGCTTGTACCTTTTGGACAATGTTTTAACAACTATACTATTTTACTTCGGACAGGCATATATCTCTTATTTAATGTAGATTTTCATAGATGTAACCAGAGACTAATACAACCGAGGCTAACAATGGCGGATCGAGAAATTTCAATTTTTTCCCCCTTTGGGTTCAGGAAAAATTCATATTTTTCGCAAATTACAAAATATTTTTTGTTTCCTTTACCAAAACATTCCCAGTGGGCTCACTATTAAAATCCCTAAATGGGGTACGGGTCCTGTAAGTGGGAACAGAGATATACAACTTTGAAATTTCACCAGCCGCCACTGGAGGCTGCAACTTAGGCTAAAAAGAACTTTCATTAAATATTAGTTTTTTGTGTTAGTTTTTAATATGTTCATAATTTGCAGTTATGGTTAAATTTTGTGATACATCTAAAAAATACTGCTAATATTTTGGAATCTTTTGATTTATTTTCACTACTTAAAACCTGAATAAAATACTTTTTGTGTAAATTCTGAATGACTGGTACAGGTGTAAACACTGTGTCCAGGAGTACAACATCTGTGTAACTGTATCTTTGGACAGTTTTCAGACTTGAAAAAAATCAATTACATTAAAAAATTTAAAATGCATTAGGTATGTAAATTTTAAAATGCGCCTGTACACAAAAGAATATGGTTTTTAAGAATTATTTTTGTCCATAGTTTTATTGGAGGAAATATAAAAATTTTGAAATCGTACAATACTTTCCCCTACGTTACTTATAAAAATTGTCACATCCACAGGCTACTCCTAGAATAAAATTTTATATGTACATTTATAGACTTTGATACAGTAATTGATGGCAGTTTTGCTTTTGAGTCAAACAATTTTTTTTTCAAGAAAATGAACCGACTTTACAAAAGAAAAAGCATGAAATAATATTTTCACGTATTTATAACTGTGGTTAGTGGTTAACTTAATTTTGTTCAAAGTTAGGTAATTTGTTCACGAAAGTTCTGAACTTTGAAGTCGGCGCAACTCCTTATTAATTATTGTTCTTGTTGTTTATGAATTATCACTACGGATCCTTATACTGTACATGACGCCGACTTGAAAGTTCAGAACGTGTGGGTGTACAAGTTACCTAACTTTGAACAAAATTAAGTTTACCACTAACCACAGTTATAAATACGTAAAAATATTATTGCATACTTTTTAGTGCTTTTTGTTTTGTAAAGTCGGTTCATTTTTTTGGAAAAAAAATTATTTGTTTCTTTTTAGTGCACATATTCTCCCTTCACCTTTATTTTATCGCCACCCTCTTTAAATTTGTGATGTTCTGGTAATATAGGTACCAACCCCCCGGTATTTTTTTTAACATCTGCTAGTCAAAAATTATCGAAATCGGTTAATCCATTCAAGAATTATGCGTGAACATACATAAAAAAATTTAAAAAATAATGACACATACGGGTCGAATTGATAATCTCCTCGTAAAGTCGGCTAAAAACACGTAACACCCTTGAAATCATAATAATGGATTTAACCATTTTGGTAATTAAACACCCTCAACAATTAATCTGGGCATGCTGCTGGGGAAATTAGTGCCGTCCTTTTGAGGCATTGCTTTCCAAACAACTTGCATCTGATTTCTTGGCAGTGTTTAAAGGCAAAGTGTTTTAGGGTAGAGTTTTTTTCCCATCATGTTCTATAAGTGTTCTTTTAGAGGACAGTCAGGATAGGTTAAAGGCCAACAATACACCTTAACTTTGAATTGTTTGTTCTCGGTAATTCTTTTTATGCATTGGTTCATGAAAGGAATGAAATAAAAAAAAATACAACACTGTCGTCTTTTGCCATTCACCAAAACAAAATGACATAGAATTTTCTATAATGAAAGCAATATAAGTAAGAAGTAATACTTTCCTTAATTAATAAGTACGGATTTGATAGCATACTGAACTAATTTTTTTAATGTTATGGTCTGACTTTCATAATATTGATGATTGATTTTGTATCGGACAAATGTTATGAATACCTCACGGAGGGTGAGGATTTGCAACTTAAATATTGCCATTTGAAATAACTGTTATATATCATACCGAGCATGATACAATAAATAGAAGGTATGATACCAAACCGTGTCAAATTCATCCGGGTTCACGCATTACGTCACGCCGTGATTTATTTTTGAAATTTATAACGCGCAATATAGAGTTTACGTTAGTTAAAGGCGATTTTATATAAATTCTATTGGCAATATACTTTGCCTCCTGCTTATAATACAAATTTTATAGTATATGATTTAAAATAATCATATAAATAAAGGGATAAGTACATACATTGATTACATTGATTTATTGATTGTCCACATCACAAACATACACAGCACATCTAATTTTTAATTTTAAACTACTAAAAGTAATATAAAAACACTATAAAATAGTTGAAAACACAACGCGATCTTAAAAAAGACGTGCTTCGTTTACAAAATATCGCGGAATTGATCACGGCGTGACGTAAATGGCCACGCCTACCTGCGCGGTATCATATCTTCTTTTATTTGTATCATGCATACCGAGTATCATACCTTCTTCTAGTGTCAGAGCGCATAGAATTCAGTGAACTTTAAGGGTGTTTTATGCCGTTTTCTCGGGGAGTAAACAAACACAAAAGTAAAATATGAGAAACTACTTGATAAGGATAAGAACGGCAGGAAAAGAATTTGTGTTGTATATTTTGAAGTCAGTAAACACATGCCATTTTCAGTTTTAGTTTTGCTCAGTTTTATCTGTCAGATATATTTTTAAAGATTTTAAGATCCTGATTACAAAATGTCAATAAAATGCATAGATTACTAGGTACTTCAGTGTTTTCAAACTACATTAATGATTTTTTACTGTATTTGTTTATTTATTTGTTTCTTGGCGCGATGTAGTTACATGTTAGGACGAACCAAACAATAAAATGAACACCATATCACAATATTTTAACAATACCCTTCAAAACATAGGCCGGTGGTTACTTATCTTCGATCGTCTTAATTGTTATTAATTATTTTGCTGTTAATACTCTAGACTCTAGATGCTAGATCAAACAATAAATAAATAAATTTGTATTATGTTACATGGTAATTTACAAAAGGCGAAGTTTAAATACCTAAGCTTTCTTTACTTAATCTACAACATATTAATAACTCTAATTTTAACTATATTTACTTCTATATATACAATATAGATTAAACTAAGTATGGTGGTACAAACTACAAAGATTACATAACACTTTCAATAACTTTTTGAGCTTCCAGTTTAAATTGAACACTCGTAAGAGTGCCTTCTCGCGAGGTTTTTACTAGGCGAAGCTACACGAGTGCCTACCGTCTGCAATCAAACCTGAGCACGCACTGCGATTTGTTTCAGTCGCGATTAAAAATAACGACTGACAAAAATCGCTTACCAACACCCACCACGGTAAAAAATCGCTCCATTTTGTCATTTTCGCGATGGACTTCAAACGAACAGCTTGTGTTGTTGCATTGTTAATTCGACATCGGAAAAATAGACACTCTCGCACATTTTGGATTCATTCACTGACGAGTCAAAGATACGTAAATGGACAGTTTTATACCATGTATAAAAATTTCGCCAGTTCTTATAATTATTATGTAATAGCTACTCCTTCCTAAACAGTTGATTCGAGTTTTTCTGCGTTTAACATTTCCTTGCGTGTAGCCCTATTGCTTTTACATTATTGGTGATTCATAGATTTATAACCAACACAAGTCAATACGTAAGTTTAAACTGCTATTGGTTTTTCTCTGCTGCTATGACTATGAATATCAATGCTGTAGCATACATCAAGCCAGCGATATAACGACCGATGTCCGAGTCGTGTCGTAGGTCGTAGTCGACCTAGCGCAATGATGCCGGTACTTGGACTTTATCTTGTTTTTTTTTCAGAAATTGAGCATATTCGCCAATTTTAAAATTATCGTACAAAGTGCGTACGATAATGATTTGTTATCGTTTACCGTACTTGCCCTAAAATTATCGTACATGTACGATAATTATCGTACGTCTGGCGACCCTGACTGACTATACTCGTGCTCGTGTTGCCTCGTGTGATCTCGTCGCGGGAGTGAATAAATAATAGCATTATACAATTTTGCTACATTGTGACTAAATTATCTTTCAAAATGGGTAGATGTGTGTATCGAAATAGTTAGTTATAATAGATGAGTGACGAAGGTCCAACGAAATTTAATATTTTCACAAGTAGTCCGGACACTTTAGGATATTTATAATTTTATTACAAAGAGCTAAAAAATGAAGGACTATTCGTTTATTCGTTCTTAACCATTTTCTTTATTTAATCTTCTCTGACACTACCTCTTCATATAACAGACATGGGCTATGTACCATATCTAGAATCGCAAACCTTTTTAAAATTTTCACTTAGATCCCTTTTGGTTATATATTAACTTGAGATTTGCAAAAGCCTTGGGATACAGAAACTAAAATGCTCAGGAAACTGCACGGAAAAAATTCCTTTATAAAATTTTTACACAATATTGCGTATTCGATTTGTAAGGTTTTTACCTACAAATTGTGAAAACATATACTACAGAAATCTAACATTTGTGCTATCAAATTGTAGGGGTGTATTGTTGACTAATTATTTACAATGCATATGCTTTTATACTCTATCCTGTCGAATTTAAAATAACACATTTTTGTTGAAGAAGTTACAAGCTTGTTATGTAAAATGTTGTTAAATGTTGTGTGAAAAGGCTCTACAATTTGGAGGAAACTCTCTTTCGTATTAGCAGAAACAAACAGAGTTGCCGTTCTAAATCCGTTGTTTGAATTTTGGCTCAACAGTTAAATTAGTGTAAACTTCTTTAAGTACTGAACTTAAAAATAAAAATGGTAAACGGCGGACAAAATCGATTTCCTAACCAGCCCAATAAACTTAAACTTACATTTGCTTTTCACAACAATATACCTACTTATTATTTATTAATTATTAACAACAATTTAAAATAAGTTCCCTTATGGATAAATTTGGCTACTACGCCAGCCGCCAGACGCCTACCGCCCGACAACAAGAATTCCCATTCCCTTATTGGTCACTATTGAAATGACGAAAAAGCCGACAAGATCTCCTTGTTCTTGCTTGTTAGTTGTAATGTGTAGCCTGAACCTGAACCGTGATTATTTAAATGAAAGAACAGAGAGTTCAGAGCGTTTATGGTGGTGTTTACAGGAAATACAGTGAGAATATAGGTAAGGAATTATGTGTTTATATTTTAATGTATGCTAGGTACCTAGTTAGTTTAGATTTATAAAGGGTATCATTATTATTCTTTAAACACTGCGAATATTTCCCTTAGAACATCCAGGACCACCAAAAATGGAGGAATTATTGAATGATTGGGGATTTGCCGAGTACATTGAAGTTTTTCTCGGTAAGTTTGATTTATTTTATAAGAATTGTATTTGGTTGGTACTATTACGAAAAATTTTAGCTATAATTTTGTTTACGAAAACGTTTTAATCAAAGATGGCGAATATTGCATTAAGGCCTATAATATGCGGCGACAGGCCGGAACCGTAGCCTACTATGATATATAGGTATATAAAAATAAAAACAAATATGAATAAGTTTGTTACAGTGCCTATTTTAAAAATATTGTTTATAATGAACCTGAAGCTAGCGGTCAGCGGCTGTCTGACGAAATCTTTGATTTTAAAATATAAAAATTTGTTTTTATTATAATTCAGTTCTTTATTTTAGATGGTGATGTAGTATTCATTTTGACAAATTGCCTGCCGTTATTATTCTCCAGTGCCCTAATAAAAGCGTCACGAAGCCAGAGATGGAGACCACAAAATTAGAAATCAAGCAGGGATTTCCTCTTCATGCAAAGGTAATATTTAGTGCAAACTGATCTGTTTTAACGATGATAGTTTTACCCTTGTTTATAATTTTGCAAATTTTATGTAAATTAGCTTTTTCTAACCTGACTTTTATTTCTTAATGGTCAGTCCATTTAACCAGGGTCACCTGCATTCTGAAAATTCCTATTTACAGTATTGCTATTTCTTTGTTAGGTATAGGTAAAATCTATCTACCTATACACTTGACTCTAAGAAACAATCATATAATTCTTTACATACAAAAAGCTTAAGCCATGTACGCTTCAACTGTAGTAGGTACATCTCGATTTGGTTTGGTAATTTGAATATTTTTTAACAGGACGCTGCTGATGGAAGTGAAGCTGGAACAAAGGAAACAGAAATATCTGCTTCATGGGCTTACTAAATGTGCGAGCTGTTAATTCAAACTTCTAAGTCTTCAAATAATGTACTGATATATAATATCGTTTTGTTATTTACATGGGCGGATCCAGAAATTTTGAAGTTGTATATTATCTATGTTGCTTCTTACGGGACCCATGCCAAGTTTAGGGTTTTTAATAGTGAGCCTATTAGGAACGATTTAGTGAAGAAAAGAATATTTTGTAATTTGCGAAAAATGTTGAATTTTTGCGTGACCCCCCCCCCCCCCTCGAAAAAAATAAACCCTTTTAGGTATTTAGTTATAATTTTTTCCAAACACATTTTACATCATTTTGTCGACAATTCTTAAATTTTAAGAGAAAAAAATGTGTTAGTAGAAAGATATAGTCATTTGATTTTTTTTTAACCTAAAATGCGTATACTTAAAATATTCAAATGACTATAACTTTCTACTAACATATTTTCTTCTCTTAAAATTTAGGAATTGTCGACAAAATGATGTAAAATTTGTTTAGAAAAAATAATACATAAATACCTAAACAGGTTCATTTTTTTTCCAGGGGGTCACGCAAAAATTCAGTTTTTTTTTTCGCAGATAAAATATTTTTTTTCTTCACCAGAACATTCCTAGTAAGCTCACTATTAAAAACCCTAAACTTGGCATGGGTCCCGTAATTAGCAACAGAGATATACAACTTCAAAATTTCTAGATCCGCCCTTGGTTATTTATAGTATATTTTTGTACTTAATACGTTAGATAAATAAATGTATTATATATATTTTGGTGTTTCAATACATTAAAACAAACCCACAAAATATTTAAAAATGAATTCCACAATAAATAGTAATTAAAAGTACATCTTTTACGTGGAAAATTTGCACAATTTTGTGTAGAAAAAGTCAATTCTTTCGCTAAAAAAATACGCAATACAGTTATGGGAAAAAATACCACAAATAGTAACTAAAGTAGCTATAAACTTGTTTGTACTTTTTATAGCCTTTGTAGGAAAATATTTTCCCTATACTTGGTTTAAAAAAAATTACACAATATGCTGGGAAATCGTCTCCTTACTGCACCGTAAAGTCACAGAGTTTGTAATGATTTGGCTTGCAATAAAATATAAATAAATGCTGTAATTTAATGTAACTATTTTACACAATTTGTAGTCGTCCCTATACGCGCCCCAGATTGTAGAGAAACTTTCTACAATTGTAGAGATATTTGCTACAGTTTTTTTTCCGTGTGAGCCTATCATCAGGCACTAGTCCCAAAGTCTTTACAGAGCTCAATAGTCTTAGATTTTCATCATTTACTATTATCCTTTAATGATTTTATTTCTCCTGGTACTTCATACTACTTAGAAACATCCTGATAAAAATAGCTTTCATGTTCGTCACTTAGACATGAAAAATCACGAATAGATTTTCCGTAACAATGGAGTAGACTTTTAAAAAAGATTATTATACATTTTCAGCTCTGCGAATTATTTCAAAAAATCCACTACACGTTCAGATTTGCCTTTTTATATTTAATTTTCTTGCAGCGTATAATATGAGTACACAAAGGGGAAACACGTCTAGAAGCAGACCACAAAAGCACCAGAACAAAACGGTATTCAAAAACAATCTCCACGATACCAGTCACAAAACAAAGGCTATAAATTCTATTCAAGTGTCCGACGTGTGTCAGAAATGCAAAGAAATTATAGAATGGAAAATAAAATACAAGGTGTATAAACCATTGACGCAACCGAAAAAATGTGTTAAATGTGGTAATAAAACTGTTAAAAAAGCATATCATATGATATGTACAGAATGTGGACATAAATTGGGTAAGTTAAAACATTTTAAAGTAGTAATTTGAATAATGACTTTCTTGGAAATTTTTATCAAATTAATTTTTTAAAGTAATATATAATAGGCTATAATAGTAATTTATAAAGAAATTGGTATAAATCTTTAATACAGTTCTCTCCACAGCCGGGCAAAAGTAGGTACTGATAAATAAAAAAAATATTTTTTATGTAAGGAATTTGCACAAAATGTGGAGAGTCCAAAGAAATAATCAAAGCACCTCCAAGTGAAAAAGAACACCTCCAATTAAATGAAGAAATGCAAGAACTCTTAAAATCACTACCAGAAAGAAAGCGACGAACTTTTCTTCGGTATATGAATAAAACAGCTGAAAATCCTGTAAAAGTAGATGCAGAAAGTCAAAAAGAAGATATTATTAATAAACTAAATTCATTAAAAGTCAGTGATGATGACGATTTTGATGATTTTTTTGAAAATTCTGATGATGATGAAGATTAAGATTTAAAATTTTCAGTAAGAGCAGAATAATTTTGCAATTTAATATAGTGAATTGTTAATTTTTTATCTATTAAGTATCACTTGTTACTTTGTATCAGTTACAGAAAAAGTGAAATTTTTTTTATTTAAAAAGCTGTTTATTTTTCATACATAGTGTCATCCAAGGGATCCACATTATTTGGATTTTTTTTTTTTTGGATTAATTTCAATTTGCCGATAGCTTTTACTTAAAAAGTAAGCCAAAATGACGTTCACAAAAGAAATCGAATTTGTCCACCATTATAATATACAAATGTATATATAGCTACTATATAGATATATAATGGTGAACAAACAAATTCCTAAACCATAAACCAGTAAACCGACTCAAATATTTCAAGGGAGACCCGCTTTCGGTCCAATTTTGGTGTATTCGAGAATTTATAGTCTCTGCTGTTATGTAGGGTAGGATAAACGTCGTACAACGTATTCGCACGTCAACGAGTGACTCCCCGAAATGTATACTAGGGATGGGCAGTGGGCTACGTTATCGACGGTAGCAAATTTCGAGTAGGTAATTATATAATTGTAATGACATTTTTTTATTCAATGATGCATTTTCGAACTAATAAATTTATTAATTCTGTCCTGGCCATTTGTTGCGATAAAATCGGGACATGTCATGTCCTGCGCGGGGCTATTTTATGTCTCTCAAATTTCAGGACGTGCCGCAAAAATCGGGACGTCTGACAACGCTGGACTCACCACCCACTTCCCAGGTGGGGGTGGGGGGGTTACTGCCAAAAATCCGTTTTTGTGCCAAAATTTGTTGTATGCAAATTTAAAGATAATTAAATTATCTATCAAAACGATTCCTTAGATATTTTACGCCAGATTCTCATGCCTCGGATAAATGAACAAAGCTGGGTAAACAAATTTTCTTACAAAAGTCGAAACTTGCAAAACACAAAAAGTGTTATGGTGGCTGGGGGTTGGCGTATTGTAAAGTCGAATGTTAATTCATTTTCTTGATTGTTTTCTGACGATTAGATTTCGGGAATGGGAAACATCACATTTCATTAAAACGTTCAACAATGGCCTAAACGGGATTTGTGCAAGGATATAATAATAATTTAACGAAAATTGATGCATTTATGATGACTTTTTTGCCAAATTGTTGTTAAGAGTTTTACTTCTCATTTATCTACGATATACTTTGATAGGAATAAATCATAACCTCAACATTTGTTTTCGAACTTTTGTTAGAAATATTATTTATTATTTTTTTATCTAAGACATCCCACGTAACTTCAACCCTAAGTACTAACGTACCGTGGGTGTCTGAAGAGAAGGGAAATGTAGTCTGAAGTTTGAAATGTAGTCTGAAGAGAAGGGAAATGTAGTCGAGGCACTTTGTTCCATAATCTGGAGACCCTAGGTATGAATGAGCGAGAGAAGTGGTCTGTTCTAGGCTTTTGTAGCTGGACAGTAAAGGGGTGCATACGTAACGCGCTTCTTGTTGTTCTGTTAGGGACATTCAAGGGGGGAACATAAAAATACGTGTGTAGAAAAATTTGCTTATTTGCGAAAGAGAGTTTGTTCAGTGACAGAATAGTATACTTGATATTTTTTAACAAATTCCATAGTTTAATAAGAGTATTTACCAGGCGCGGCCCGTCCATAAGGTCATTTGGTCAATGACCCACCTAAAATTTTCAGTGATCTACCTAATAATTTATTTTTTAATTTTTTAAAACCAAAAGAGAATCTTTTGTTTCAAAGTTCCATGCGAAAACTCCCCAAGAAAGAATCAAGTCAAGCCATCGTCAAAGGATATCCAAGCTTGTTCCGGGCTGGGTCATATTGTAAATTGATCTTATAGGTTTATATGGACGATATAAATTCATTAAAAGCAAGAGAGGAACAGACATACGCGCTTTAGGAAGTTAAAAAGAGACACAATTGGTCGACGGCCCACCAATAATATCTGGCCACTCCCACTATGGAAATACTCTCAAACCGCCCCCTAAAATATATTATTTCAAAACATTTGGTAAACTAATTAGGTACCTAATATGCGCATTGTATTTGCATCGTATTAATAATATTAATAATAATTAGTGGTTAAACATAAAAAATTATAAATACGATTTCTGTCAGGGCAGCGCTAGGCATTAAATTTAACGGTATCGGACCGATTTTCTTACATAATCAAGGGGTACAATCGCAGCGAGATAATCCGATGCTCGCGGGTTCGAATCTGTGTTGGGGCAAGAACTTTTTTTAATTTTTTGTTATTTAAAAAATTAGATCAGCTCTAAAAGGTGTATTGGCAACAAGTTCTTCCTCGATAAAATATTTTTAAAATTGTTGGCAATCTAATATTTACAGCGTGCAGGTGCGTAGACAAATATCGTATTACTATGTCTAGTCGCCAGCATTGTATTTATTAAAGAAAACGGAGTTTCGGCAGCGTTCCTAATTTTATTTTACGAATAATCATACTTTTAGCTTAGAATTTTTTTCTGTTTATATTCTGGGCTTTTAGTACAAGGCGCGACACCTATTGAGGAGAAGCTAAACTTATCACAACGAAAGCCGCTAAAATCTACTAATTTAGAGTATTAAAACACATAGAAAAAAGCCATAAACAGAAAAGTGATACTAAAAGTAATAAACATCAAGAGTAGTAATGTTCAATATTCTGCAGTACCTATTTTATGATTTTTGCAGTGTTTATTTGTAGGTAAATAATTTCTTGGCACATTATGAAAAATCCTTTCTTAATTAAAAAAGTGTAATTTGCTTGTTGCGTTGATATCACTAGTTGCCCACAAAATTTTGACCCACCTGTAAAAAACTCACGAGCCGCGCCTGTTATTTACACTTATATGCGAACTAATAAATTATATACTGGAAAAATGTTTTAGTTATTTTCTTCAAAGTAATGTCTTTGAGGTTATCATGACTTGCTTAAACGATTTATGCAGTAAAAAAGTGGATGCATAGTACCTAATACCGTATCTGCAGAAGCGATTAACATTGGCCAGTAGGAAGTTTATCAATTCTTTCAAGACATTTTTTACTGTTAAATAAAAATTCCATAAATAAATAGTACCTATTTGGCGAAAGTAAGGGCGAAAAGTTTAATGCAGTAACCCAAGTTGTCAAAATTTAGTTAGTACCACCTATGTATAAATAAAACAAAATGTATTAATATATACTTTATTTTTCACATTTTTAAAACAAAAATAAAATGGCTGTGAATATCAATATATGTATATGTACAAATTTCACAACATTCTCTTTTATGATATGCGCGGTCTATAATACCCTGATTTATTTTAAGTGTTTATATTCTTAACTCTAGGTCGGGTCATAAAGACGTATCTTACTTGTTTCTTAATATAATTATTTAAAAAATTTATACAGCACAGAAATATGAAGTTATGAAGAAACATTGACAAATTCACGCGCAAATACAACTAAAGTTATAAAACAAATAAAAAAGAAGACATTTAATCCTGAGACCGTGCCAATATCAAATTAAAAAAAATTGAAAGCTGACCAATTACAATCAATGTATGCAACCACATACGTGTCATTTTTGTCATTGGTAGCTTGCGATAGAAAGTCGGCGCTGTAAACACGCCTTTATTTTGTTCATTGCTTTTTATTATGCTCTATTCTTTAAAGGTGCGTTTCACGCACTAGTTGCGTAAACAACAATTTTCTACAACTGTCAAAAAAAGTGTTAAAAATGCAAAAAGAAAATATAAAATTTAAAAAAATTGCTTCTTAAAAATTTGTTTCTTGAAACTTAGCTACTTGACGCACGGTGATAAAATGGCCTACTTCACACATTAACATCAATGTCAAAAAGTCAAATTTTTTTGACAGTTGAAGAAAAAATATTGTATGGAACTCTTGCCTAAAGCATCTTAAAAAAACTCGATCGTTTATTGATTTCGCCTGTTGCCTCGATCAATAAACTGCGATGTCGTTCTTTAATTAAAGATGCGTTTCACGCACTAGTTTCATAAATAACTATTTCTAGGCAGTCTGAAAAAAGACAGATTTGTGAAAGATATTGAAAGGGAATAACTTCGTGATGCTTTAAATAAACTTCATAATTTTCATTTTAGCACAAAACATGAATTATATCATGCTGATGGTCAGTAGGTATGTTATTTTATTTATATAAAAAAATGTCCGTTCTGTCACTTAAAATATTAAATTAATTTTGTTTAAAAATCATTGTAGTTTTGCAAAAAATGATTGATATTCATTTTGGTACAAATCTACATATCCACTTAAAATTTTCCGTCAAACTGCTTTCGAGATAATTTTTCCCACAACTTATTAAGAAGGTGTACATAATATCCACTAAACTTAGAAAGCGCAAAAATTGACTGTCATTTGTCTTTTATCAACTTATTTTTCCAACATGTTAGAAAAATATCGCATAGCTTGATTCTCTTAGAAGTGTGACAGGCAAATCGAAAATAAGCATGCTAAGGAATGGAGGATTTAGACAAATTGCTTGTGATTGGTTGACGCCTTCCTTGTTTATTATTTATCAAGATAAATGCCATTAAAAAGAAAATATTTTTAAAATATTTCGAAAAGTTTTTTTAATGAAAAAAGTGTATGAATACTGATAGTAGTGTCAAAGATCTTATGAAATGTATTTCACTGAGCGTCGTAGATGCAGCAAAATTATCAACAGAAGCAGAAGTGTGCAATATATGTGACAAGCAGTTTATAAAAACTCTTTACTAAATTTTCTACCCTCTAAGAACAATTTTTGGCCTAAAAGATTATAAAATTTCTAAAGTAATGTAAAAATTATAATTGATTGCTATAATAGTCAGGACAGGACAATATCAATAAAATGTTTTAAATGCTTGCCGACGTTTTGCCTCATCAGGGTTTACATTTAATAAAATAGCATTAAAACGAAATATCGGCAAGCATTTTATTTATATTGTCCGGCGATTATGACAATTAATTTTTACTATATTGGGCCCTATAGACTACCCAAGTAAAGATTTATACATGATGTCATGGTAACTAATTAGAAAACAAAATACCTAGATTTCTTATTCCGTAAGGATATTACATATCTGATTACTGAAACAGGTGGATTTTATTGTGTGCGTTGAAATGTGACTATTAGATTTCTTTCCCAGAAAATATATACAACATTCCAACAATTTTTTTAGCCCAATAAAATAACGATTTACCAAAGAGTTGTTCATTACCACGTACTAAAACAGCTGTATTTAAACTATTAATATTTACGTTACTTATTACACATTTTTAATTATGCTGGGTATTCTTTTTTGCATAAGCACATTACATAGCAATAAATTATATTTAATAAATAATTGTCCCAATTTATTTTAAAATAATTCACGTCTATAACCAAGCTGTACTATCTTATATAAAATAATACAGGTAGGTATTGGTTAGTTAGAATACGTCCTTATATTATAAATAGTGTTCCTATTATTAATAGTATTATGATTTTCTACAACTTCTTTCTTAAGCCAATAATGATTTCTTATTTTTAAAAGTATGGAGATCTCTTTTATGTGATGTTTAGTATATAATAACTTATTTTGTACAAATTTTTTCTGTATGTAATAATGGTTAAACAGCTTCTAAAAACGTAGCTAAACTATTGGTCAAATTACAGAGTTCGTTAATTAATTCAGTAATGTTTATGTTTGGCTTACTAATGTTTAGACACAATGATCATGTTATTGGAATAACAATGAGCCTAGTGTCTTTGAAATAAATTGTGATGTTTAATAATAATATCATTAAGCAAGTAAATTCTAATTGTTTCTCCAAAAATTCGAAAATCCATTCGGTAATCACTGGTTTGAATTATAATTACGAAAAGCCGATAACAGCTTTAGTCTCAATTTTAGTATAAACTTTTGGTAGTCAATAAATTTAATACCTAATTTCAATAATTTGTCAAACTTATGAGTCTAGTTTTGTTGTTCAGGTTTTTTACAAGTAATAGCTGACAAGTTAGGAATTTAAATTTAGACAAATACAACTTCTTAACTCTATGAAACAAAATCAGACCAAATAATTTGATCTTTGTACATTATGATTTCAGTTGATTAACACATCCTCGATGTGTTAATGAAATTATCATAAGCATGTACTGACTAGTAAGTAGACACATTCTTTATAGGGGAGTAAAGTAATTAGGACAGCATTCACTCATTCACTGAACAATGATTACGTTATTTTTTGAAAATTTTGTAGACAAAACTTAAATAATAACTTAACAGTCCCCCAGCTAAGAATTAAGCTGCCGAGCAACGTAACTTTTCTCACAACCGTTATTCTTTTCATATTATTATATGCAACTGCTTTAAGAATCTTCTGAGAAACATTCTTCCAGGAAATTATCCAAGGAATGGTACAAATGAGGTCGGACTGAACTTAGGCTGTGATCTTCGTCAGTATAACTCTGAAAAAAATACAAAGAAATAATGTTTTATAGCGATTTTAAAAATCCGTAAATTTAAAATAGGTGATAACGTATTTTAAAAAAGTGCACTTTAGTGATGTATCAGAAATGTTACATAAACGGAATCCGACATTAAAGATGTTCCGGTTAGGTTGGGTTTGGTTCCGCAATAGGGAATATGCATATAACCCAAATAAATCCGAAATATTTTTTTATATTCTCTACATAAATTAAATGTTCATGGCGGTTGCTGTTATCCATGTATTTTGGTCTTTATTAACAAAAAAAAAAGGATTTAAAACTGCAAATTTTCGCGCGAATTTCGAAACTTGTAAAACGTGATCCCATTGGCTGTGTCGCCAAAACTGAACTTATGACTCATCATGAGTACATGGCGAATTCCAGTGTTGTAGGTAGAGTCATCGAAAACTCAATGAAAACGGCATTTCATGCGTAACTCATCCAATGAAATATCCCTGCACTTAAAGTAGAAGGTTCCTAAAATCTTATTCATGTATAGGTACTTTAAGCCGAAATCGGTCCAGGAACCTTTCAATTTTGCAAGGAACATTGGCATTTTTGACATAATATCATCTTAATAATTTGAAGTAAATAAACTGCAATTCTTTATTTTCATGGCAATCTTGGAAAATTCAAGAATTTTCAAATTTTAGATGTCCCCGATGCAAATAAACCTTTTTATTTATAACTATACCGACAAAATAAGCGATTTAAATTAGTGGGAGGTATTCTTAGATTATTAGATTAAATAAACCCAAAAAGAATCACTAAATAGGGGAAATAGTGTGGAATAACGTCGGTTAAAAATAGGATTTGTCGGAAAAAATCAAGAAAATGCTGTTTTTCTCCCCTAAATACGCTTCTGGATGACCCATTCGGTATTCATTTTACAGTGTGATTACCCCTTTATAAGATAGTGTTGAAAAATTGGGGAAAAATAGATAGGAAAAAATACAGAGTGATTCAAATGTACCTATGTCTAGGGCACAAAAAGTAAAAAACTCGAAATTTAATCGGCGATTGCTCCCTTCCTATAGAGAATGAAGAAATTAAAAAATATGGATAACACATACTTTGACGAGCTCTTTCCGATGACTTATATGGGATTTTAATTTGAACCATTTTTACCCCACAAAAAAATAAAAACCGCGAAATATTTGGGTCAAAAATCTAAATTTCCAGTTTTTCCAAATATTTCCATTTTCCAGTGATTTTAGGTTTAGGTAAGTGTATTGCAAAAATAGTATTTGAGATTTTAAGGTTTCCCTTGTAAATCCGTTTTTCGATCTGACGTTTTGTTTTCGAGTTATTAGGTGCCAAAGAGGGGTCTGGAAATGGCATTTTTCCACCTAAAAAAATTCAAAAGAATTATTTGCCATTTTCTGATCCTCACCAGTTTCAGTGGAGTTCTGAAGCTCCGGGTCTCCTACAACCTCCGACAATTTACATTGATTTAATTCACATTTGCGACCTGTACCCGATTTCAACGGAAATCGAGGAAATTTCGACTTTGACGTTTAATAGCTCCGAAACGAAACATCCTGTATAACTGAATTTTTTACCGAAGCTAGTTGAACTATTCCTCTATCAACCCTAAAAATTCGATTTCTCTCCCTCTGACTGTTTTCGAGAAAATCAAACCTGTTCGACTTTAGGTTAAGCTTTACGTTAACATGTAGATTTTTGCTGATCTCCTGACGTCACTTTTCAAGGAAAAATGTGGCTGCTTTTTAAATTGTAATAAATTATACCGAAAAGTAAACATTTTATGTAGCTAAATTATCCTAGTAATTTTCTTTAAAATATTTTTTTTTGGGTTTGTAATGACTTCCTTAAACGATATATGCATTAAAAAAAAATATGTGCATATTCCTTATTGGGGAAGCCGAAACGGAGGTCTGTAAAAGCACTATTTTTATGGATAAGACATGTTTATATGGGCCTTAAACGTTTGGATTTATTAGTGTTAGTTATCATGATTTTCTACCAATATCCATATAGACAACTTAACTCACAGCAGAAATTTAGAATACATCATACCTATATATGGAGAATTATCAGCCCCTTCCGGAAAGATACGAATAATCATACTGTCCAACAAAGATATTATTTATGCACAAAATTATGCTTTTTAACATAATTTATTTCAAAAATACATTTAGCTCCGCAGAAACGGTCTAAATTTTGATGCAACGAGTTGCATAGTTGCAACTTCGACAATTAACTTTCAAAATCCGAAAACTAGCGAGAATACATAAAACGTATGTCATCAAATAACAGATAGTTTCATTCAAGTCGGCAACGTTGACGAAACCTGTATATTGCAACTATATAAGGTGTATTTCGCTAACTTTGTAAGATTATCAGTGACATATTTAATCTAATTAGTAAAAGATAATTAAAAATCTGGCGAAAAACAATAGTTTATCAAAACCAGAGACGACGCTACTGGTCTAAACAATCTAAGCGGTTTATATGAACTAACCCGCTGGAAACAAACCTTTTTTTAAATTTTAACTCCCATAAATTTACATCTGCTCTGGGGCAATAAGCAAATGCCGTATCTTCGGTTAAGTAAACAATTACAGGCTAGTAATTAAATACAGAGCTAGTTTGAGATCAATTACGTTAAATCACTAACAATTTAACTTGTAGAATAACTCTAAAGTCAGGTTTGGTACATAGGATTTACGGTTACACAGCTTTATATTCCGTTACTTATTTCTAATGGATTACATTTTTTGGGGCGGCGAGTATCATTAAATCATTACTATTAGCATACACAAATCGCTGACTTGAAGTGTGTAGGGACGCGGGCATACCCTTCGAAATCGGGACTGTCCCGATAAAATCGGGACGTCTGGCAACCCTATCCCTGACGCACAAGCCAAATATTTTAATAAAAGAGTATTGTTCAGTTTTACATTTGTGGCGTCAGTGTTTAGTATGCCTAGTGATTGTAAAGATACGATACTTACAATGAAAATAAAATAAAATTGTTCTCTACTTGTGAAGAACCTTAGCAAAAACTGGATTGCTTTAAATCTTTTGGAGTTTATAATCGAATGAGATTTTGTTGAATCACTCTTAACCTGGGTCTAGCTCTAGGTAAAGGTATTTTTAACAATTTGCGTATCAGTGGCTTCTTGTGAGAGAAGCTTCTACATGTAAAATTTTATACATAGGTAGATAGAGATTTTTTTTTTAATTGTAGGACTCTAATAATTATTTTTAAAAACTTGCCCATTCTTAATTTTTCCTATTTAAAAATCCAGAAGTATCAACAAAAATGCGAAAAACAAAGATTTTTGATAAAATACAAATTTTGTCGCCAAAAGTAGATAACCCACTAAGGTTTGGGCGTGGCACCCAAAAATTTTTTGTCTGCGGCGCATTTTTTAGCTTCATACCCTGCCATGGAGTGGTACCGTTGATACCCGCCTCAGGTGGCACTCACCCTAGCTACGCCACTGCCCACAATTGAATTCCATAACTCCACACAGGCTTCAGTATCACTTTGTATATTGTCAGCTTATTCTCCAGGGACAATTTCGACTTTCGGCCGATCAACCAATGAAGCTTATTGACGCCTAGCTGTTTTCTTTTTGTGAAAATATGCTGTTTCCAATTTAGCTTTTATCGAAATGCATTCACAGGTACTTTACGGTTCCAGATTGTTTAAGTACCTATCTTGCCGTTTAGGATCACACTAGACTTTTATTCGCCATTTTTAAGCCATGCCTGGACTTCAATTAATGCCTTTTGTAGTTTTTCAGAGGCTAGTCTGGGTACTTCACTAGTCAATAAAATAGCCGTATCATCAGTGAAAGTTGCTGTGCAGGTGTAAGGTGATTCTAGGAAATCTCCAGTCTATAATACATATAGGATAAGAATAGGATGACACTACCTTGAATTTTGTCAGGAATAGTTCTGTTGTTTCTTCCTTATATTTTACCATGAAGGATCGCTGTGTTAGGTATGAGTTTAGTACCTGATAAAACGGTAGCGGCAGCATAGTTTTTAACTTGTACAGAAGGCCATTTATCCAGACCTTATCAAAGGCCTGCGCGACGTCAAGACAAGCGGCTGTACAGTATTTTCGTTATTCAAATGATTTGTTTATTATTTCTACCACTCGATGCACTTATTCAATGGTGGAATGTTGATCACGAAATCCAGACTGATGGTTTGGTATCAAAATATTATTTTCCAATATAGGCTTCAGCCTTTCTGGAAACAGCTTTTCGAAAAGCTTGGAGAATATTGTCAGTAGACTTATGGGCTGGTATGATGTTGCTTCCTCAACTGGATTTCCTGGCTTATGGATTAGTATAATTGTTGCTACCTTCCCTTGACTGGAAAAATAACCCGTTCTAAGGATACCTTTAAATATATTCATAATAGCCTTTAGTGCTTTCTCAGGGAGTCGGTTTAATATGACACTGGCTATCAGGTCATATCCTGGGGCTTTCTTTAGGTTAATGTTTTTAATAATATTTTTAATTTCGTGTAGTTTAAATGGTTTTGTGGGGGGTGTCAGTTGGTAGGGAGCTTCCGGTACGGAATCTTTGTACTCATCTAGGGGAATATCAGATGTAAATGATTGAAAAGCCTGTAACAAATGAGCTGCGAAATCAATAGCTTTTTATTTATCAGTTCTCGCTTATAAACTATCTTTTTTTCTAATTGGGGGAATGCTTTCCTGCGATTTATTAATTTTTGATGTTGCCTTCCAAAGCGAGTATTTTGTTCTTTCACCTGGAGAGAGGCTTTTTAAGTATTTTTGGATAGATTGGTTTTTGTCATTTTTAAGCAGTTCTTTCAGTTCTGCGTAGCTCTATTCAATCTTTCTTTATCTTGAGATCTATTTTTCATCCAAATATTTCTCAATTTTCTCTTGTTGAAAATTGCTTCTTTTGCCATATTTGAACAATGATATATCCTATCGGGAGTTTTCAGTGCAGTAGTTACATCCCAAGCTGATTTTTGGGTGGCGGTAGTTAGGTATTCCACTACTTTGAGTTTTCAGTGTACAGTCCAACTGGATTCTTGGCCTCGATTAGTTCATCGAATAATTGTCAGTCAGTATTTTTGTTAGTAAGGACGATGTATAATTTTTGTGTTTAGTATGGCTAACGTAAGTGAGTAATCTGGCCGTAGATCTAGACTTTCAGCTGCTTCCTTTTGTCACACAAAAGTCTATAGCGTCGGGGATTTTGTTTCTGTCTCCCAGCCAATAGGTTGGTTTACCGGTTGACAATGTCCTGAGACTGTTTTTATCTATACATATAGATAGAGGATAGAAACCCGAGTGGAAGAAAAACATGTCTCATGTCCAGCACGCATTAGTATCGAAACAGTGAACGCAGATTGCCCGCTTTCAGACCGTCGGGGCTGATCGAGGCCTAATTTGCATCGTTTTTAAATTGTCAATATGACTTTCCCAGTACACCCACTGTATATAGTAGTTAGGTTTCGGCCTTCGTGGGCTGTCAACAGATAAAAATGCTTTTATTGGAAAAATACAACATTTTGTAAGTGTCCACTAAAAAGGGATTAGCTGAACGACTCAGTTTTCTTTTTCTTGAGCTTTTTGTTGAGGCATCAAGCAGGTTTAGGTAAAAATGGAAAATATCAAATAACTTTTCAACCATCAATAATCGGATAACAACGTATATGGTTATTCTGATTGCAAATGGCCTCCCCCATCACCTCACTTCGGTTGATCCATGACTGATGGGACACCCTGTATAATATATACCTAGGCATCGATCGGCGCCGACAATCGCTTTTACTGTGTTTCAATACTTAGGTTAAGAAGAAATCAACTTGATAAGACAACGTTAACATAAGAGGAACATAGGTGTGATGCAATAAGTTCTATGAGGCTTAAATGTTTAGGCATGAAATCCACCCGCCATTTTCTTATTACTTCATCTATTCAAATATTGTCTTTGGTTGTTTTAATAATATTCACTTACCAGTTGTCTGAACAGAATATCATTTCTTTCAAGAACTTTTGCCCACATCATTGATTGCTGATAGTGCACATTGTCGTCGAACGTACCATGAATTAGAAAATAGTTTTTGCCTCTTAGGCCGGCATATTTTTTTAACAGTTGACTGTCTGTGTATCCCTGAAGATTATCTTCCGCAGTTGGCAATCCCATAAATCTTTCTGTGTATATGGAATCTAAAAAAAGATAATATATTATTCGATAAAAAAACAATTATTTATCTTTTTGCACCTAAACTCTCGAACTCTTTGGTATTGTGGTCCGGATAGATTGACCTGTATTGTTACCGTTTACTAAAAATGCGTTAAGGACAAACCTAGCCACTCTGTAAATAATGGTAAGTGTCAGAAGTGACATGAAATGTCATTCTTGTATTTTTCATCACGGATATTTTACATATTATCTATTTTTTACTTATATTTTCTGAGGTTTGTTGAATCTACAGCAAACTCTGAGGAGTGTCATAATGACAAAATACGAACGGCTGGTACAGGAACAGTTCTGTTCAATCCCACGGATGTGTATAAAACATGTTGGTCTCAAGAAGAAATAGCGATTTTAACGGCTAGATTAATTTTAGAAGATGCAATTCCAGATCCAAAAGTTATCTCTATCCAGTGTAATGAAGATATTGAAGATTTAGTGGACTATTTTAAGGTTAGTAGTAGCACGACATGAATTATGACTATCATATTTATTCTCGCAGAACGTTTCGAGAGAAACGGAAAAAGCTTTATCACAATCAATAGTTGTTATTTACAAACTGTCTATCATAATGAAATTGCATAATAAAAATACTTGGTTATTCTCTTAGATAGTATGTAATAAAAATAATACCGATGTTAGCACCATAGATGTCTAAAAAACTATAGACAAAGCATTTTATTTATAAATTCGTTTCGCGCCAAATCAATCATCCGTAAAAAATGCAATGGATGCGACTAAAATAGGTAGACACAGCGGAAAAGTGGCAACACTGTACAACATTCAACCCAAGTACACTAATGACCTCGATACAAGTGAATATATCCTCACTTACTTGTGAAAAGAAACGTTTGGATTTAAATAGTCCATTTTTTGCAACCTTAACACTTCAAATGTTTTTTTCGCAAAATAATGTCAGCTTCTTCAAAGAAAACACTTACCTACCCGCTTTTCGCAAACACAATTCCACCCTAGAATAACGTCGCAATCGTCGGCGAATTATATGAATTGCCGCTTGCGTCACTTCTTGATTCGTAGTAAAACTGGTAGTAAACGGTAAAACAGCGTTGCAACTTTTAGGTAATAACTTAATAATTTATCACAGTGAGACAAGAATAAGAGTTTATTCAGCTATGATGCATAAAATAAAACAAAATGTATTACTTTTTTTTATTACTTAATAGTTGTATGCTTTTAGGTAACATGTAGTCAAATTAATGTCGTGTATAATACTGTATTGCTTGGTTGGTATCAATCAGGACATTTTGTACCTACACTTTGGCAACCGTCTGCAGTTGACCAGTCAATACAATCGACCTGTTTTTATTGCAGATCGAATAATTGATTGCTTTGAATAGTAAAGAATTGTGCCTATAGTTTTTTAGACGTCTATGGTTAGCACTCTCAGAGAGTTAAAGACAGTCAAAATTTGAGGTGATAAACACATATCGAGTTTTTATCTTGCAGAAGTAAGGTTGTATACTGTCATAACTATCCATTGTTCTGTCATTTTATATATTATATTATGATTGTTTTTGATTTGTTAACATTGTTCTCTATAGCTTATACGACTGTTAGCTATCAGTTATCAGACTGTTAAATTGCAATGGTAAATACGGAGGTAAATTATCAAAATAAAATATAGATAAATAAAAAATTAATGTATAAAAGGCACGATTGTAGAAACCTTGAAACCTACATCAAAAATCACACGCCATCTGAGTTTGTAGCATTTAAAACGCTCATGAACCCGCGTTTTGCAGCAACAACTCTCGCAATTAAGAGTAGCTTTTTTCACTTTAATCTTTAATGATCATTATTTTAATAGGCTGTGATAGACACGATTCGATCCAACACAAAAGCTAGAAAAAGACATATTATGTTAATGGCCCTCACTGATCTATTAGGAGGTTACTTACATCACGCTGTTTTGCCAAAAGCACGGAGAGCTTACTATGCTGGTGCGGTCGATTACAACTATATGGAGAAATTTATTCAACTGTATGAAGAACTGAAATGGTTTTTGCGTACTAGTGGTCAAGGTTGGTCCAAGTCTATGTTAATTAATAAGGAAACTCGCGTACCACCAATAGAAATAAACAAAATTAATATTGGACCAAATGACAGTTGCTGCCATAAGTTGTTGTACTATGAGCATGAGCCTGTCAAAACGAAGAAAAGGGCTATTAGCACGGAGAAAGGAATCTATTTTCCTTTACCATTTTTCGATGCCAAACACAGACCAACAGCAATAGTCGTGCCATTAAAACGATTTGCTTTAAGAAATATTGAATCAAAAAGATCAGCATACGTCATTATGAAATTTTTTTTATCGGCCGAAAAATGTTTACAGGAAAAAAATGCAAAACCAGAAATGTTCCAAAAGTTTCAAAATAATCTCTATACGTGGATTGACAAAGAGGTTATTCCAAAATTAAACGATGACAAATTTTATGCAGCGTTTGGTGGAATTTTAAGGGTACAATCTACTCTAAAAGCCCTCGGAGCCCAAATAGGACCTGCTACCTGTAACACAGATGAAGGCGAAGAAGAGGTTGGTGCTGTTCCTGCTGTAGGCTGTCCTCAAAAAAGAAATAAAACTCTTTTAATTGCCCTGTTAATTGTTATTGTTGCGTGGTTCTTACTTGGAACTTGCTTTATTTGTTATCGTATTAACAACAGCAGAACTACTAAAACAGATAAGCTGGATGAAAGGAAAACCTCAAAACCAGAAAGTTCTTCTTCCTTTTCGTCTTCTAGATGGTCTTCGATAGTATCAAGGTCCTCCTCCAGAACGTCAAAAAGTCATAAAAAACTTTGTAAATGCTGCGAATCAAGTATTAGTGAAAAATCAACGGCTGGCTATACGTCTACAAGTGAATACGACTCTGAAAAAACACGGAAAAAAGACAAAAGAAAAAAATCTTCTGTTTCGTTCAAGGGAAAAACTCAGAGTTCACCGTGCGTTTGCCCAAATGATGGTCCAGCCATAATTGATACTAAACACTCTATGAAAGTTTTGCCTTCCATTGCAGAAATGTCGGAAAATTCACTATCAAAGGGAAAAAGTGATAGTTTAAGAAAAATTTCATTTGCTGGATCTGGAATATCAAGCAGCGATGGAGATGTTAGACCATGTGCACCACCATGGGCCCAAACAAAGGATACTGTACTATGTCCCGTGCTATCAGATAAAAGTACAAATTATTCTTCAAGTAAGAGTCAAACGGTAAACGATTCCAATATAACCGACATTCCTGTTGCAAGCTCTACTAAATACGAACCTAGCATACAGCAAGTTCCATCAAATCGGACAAATCTCGATATCTCAAGACGTCGAGTCGATCCTTCCAGTACCGCCTATGAAAGTCCTTCAAATCGGACAAATCTCGATATCTCAAGACGTCGAGCCGATCCTTCCAGTACCGCCTATGAAAGTCCTTCAAATCAGACAAACGCCAATGCATCAAATATAGCTGATCCTTCGCGTACTCATTATGGAGGACGTGAAATGTCCACAATGAGATATAATACAGCAGTGAAAGAATCATTTAACAAACCTGAGGACTTTAAACCACCTTTGGCTAATTCTACATTTAGAAATGATGCCATTGAAACAAATGATTACGGCACATCAAATACTCCGGAATCTTACCAAAACGAATCAAGTAAATCAGTTTCTCAACAAGTAAGCGCCCATTCTGCTGAAGAATATTACTATAATAACGAAGTTCAAAAACCATCTAAAATTAAAATGGAGCCGAAGGATAAGTCATATTATGATTATCACATGTCAGCATGTCACTCAAGCATCAGTGGCAATTACGACTTGTTTCACAAGTCTGATCCTAATAAACCATATATATTTGGATACGATTTTCAAACGTCAACTTCCTCCGATTTAAGCGACGACGATGATTCCAAATAAAATAAAAAGGAATTCTAAGATTTTTTAATGTATGTATCTATATTTTTGAAAAAAGGAATTAAAATTAATACCAATTTAATTGCTTGCAGCTGTTTGTCGACTTGGTTTTTTTACTCTTAAGAGCCGTTTCACACACGACTGATGGTCAGTCCTGATGATCGGTTGAAAAAAAAAAGAACTTATCATCAGTCGATTATTTTGTTTTCACATGGATCGTTTCGTCAGTTTTAGAAATGTATTTATGAAGCGCGGAGTGACGCGTTGTTGTAGCGTTGTGCGTGAAATAGTATATTACGTAACAAGTGTTGAAAGTGTCATTTTTCATACGAGTGGGAATGTTGTCGCACGAGGCGACAGCCGAGTGCGATAATCCAACGAGTGTGCGAAAATTACTTTCACACGAGTAATGTACAATATTTTTCCTACGATCACAAAAATATTTACAAAAAAACTCAATTTCTGTCTTTTAAAACCCTCACTTTCAACACTAATATTTTCATCAAGTGTGCTGAAAATAAAACAAATGAAATTGGCACCATCTATTTCAATGTCATGTTGACAAGTACTTTTCAACACGTGTGTTGTAAAGTACTTTTCAACACGCGTGTGATATAAGGCACTTTCTCGCCAAGTTAACCGTGCTTTTTTTCTCACTTTCATAGGTGGTCGTAGGAAAAGATTATTACAGCGAAGAAAGAAAAAGTTCAGAAATATTTGGATACATCCGTTATGTCTAGAACGGCCAATAAAAAGTGCATTTGTCACCCTATATTCAAAGTTAACAGATGATACCAAGCAAATTTTTAAGTATCTTGTACAGGGTTCCCCATAATAGACTACCCATTTTGACATTTAAATAAATTCTATGTAAGATAGCTAAATAAATTGTTCTCCACAGAAATATCTTCTATGTTCTTTGGGATTTCAATCAACGTATATTAATCGAGTAAGCGCCTGTCACATACTACGTTTAAATTAGTGTTTTGTGGAACGTCATTTTTCTATGAAAATTTGTTGTCACCAAAAAATATAAAAATTTTAGACTTTTAGACATTATTCCAACGTCCGTTCGAATTTTCATGAATTATTCAGTTCAGTAACACGTTTTTTGTGTAGAACATTACATAAGAAGTAATTCGATAGAAGAAGTTAGACGTGCATTTCGGCGTACTGTTATAGTATGGGTTCGTCATTGGCGCGAAAATGGTTCTGTACAAAATTTAAAGAAGCCTGGACATCGAAGAACAGTTCGTACGCCTGAAAATATTGAACGAGTCATAGTAGCGTTCACAAGAAGACTTAAAAGGTCTAATCGGCAATCCTTTATTTTGGGAATATCAAAGGGGAACCTAGATCGAATCCTTCAAAAGAATTTAAAACTACCAATATTAAATGGCACATCTTAGTAATAGGTATAGATAAAGAAGCAAGGTTAACCTTTTGTCAAGAATTTTTGAGTTTTCATCGAGAAGCAATCCACAATATCCTAATGAGCGATGAGGCAAATTTTTATTTGAATGGTGTGGTTAATAAACAGAATTTTAGATACTGGTCAGATAAAAATCCTCGCGAAATCTTTACAAAAAAATCCTATAACCCAAAAGTTACTGTTTGGTGTGGGATAGCAATGATAGCATCATTTGGTATCATTAGTCCATATTTTTTTGAGGATGTAAATAAATGTACTGTAACAGTAACGTCCGAGCGCTACCTAAACATGCTAGAGACGTTTCTAATTCAAGAATTAGATACAAGAGAATTACTAAATAATGCTTTATTTTAGCAAGATGGAGCAACAGCTCATGTTGCCACATTCCATTCCATTAGAATTTTGCGAGAAATGTTTAATCGTTGACTCATTTCGCGATTTGGAGATTTATCTTGGCCTTCGAGGTCCCCCGACTTAACGGCACCTGATTTCTTTCTATGGGGATATATAAAAGCCAAACTTTTTGCAAGGCATCCGGGAAGCATGGAGGAGCTCAAAGCCCGAATTAGTGAAGAAATCGAGCAAATAGATCACGTTTTGCTTCAACGTGTAATGAATCATTTTTTGTCTAATGTTGAGAAGTGCATTGAAGTTGGTGGCGATCACTTAGAAGACGTGATTTTTAAAACTTAGAGTTTATTAACCAAATATTTATTAGTTATAGCAAATCCCAAAGAATTAGCTGTAATTAGGTAAGGATAATAAAATGTTTATTATGTCAAGTTGTAAAATTTTTATTTGACTACTAAAATGAGTAGTCTACTATGGGAAACCCTGCATTAGTGTATCAACAACCCAAGCTGTATCTTTTAGAACACGATTTTTGTATTCCTCTGATGATGTATCCCATATTACTCATCTTTGTTCAATGGCACTAATTAAAATTTCGGTGTCAAACCTACCAAAATGTGCTCGATTTTCCATATCTAACGAATCGTGAAAAACGGAAAAAATAACCTAACCCATGAAGCAACACCGCGCCGCATCAAAAACGCAACTGATTAAACGCATGCATGTAAAACGTCAGGTTTGACCAATGGCTCCAACCAGTCCTGACGATACGAACACGCACTAACTCGACCGATGCCCAACGTTTTTCATCAGTGGACTGATGGTACGCGTTTTATATGAAAGAAGCAATTTAAAATAATGGTCTGGTCTCATCAGGACTGACCATCCCAGTAAACACAAGGTGGCTGCTCCAGAAGCGGATAGAAACCGCATTGCCGAAAGCCGCGTCCGGCCCGAAACATAGCAAACCCAGCGGATTGTAGACCAGGCATGTCCTCTTTGCCGCGGCGGCCCATGGAATGTATATAATGCCGTTGATGGGCCATGAGCGGTATTACAGCAGTACCGTTGGAGATCCGCTGTCCGTCCGCTGGTGGATTAGCCAAGTACAGTGGCCGACCCGCCCACGGCTAGACGGGCTAGGTGCAGTAATGCGTGGTTTGCTTAGGTATTAAACAGATTTAAGATGGTCAGCATTGGGCATTTTAAAAAGACTTTTACATCAAAATAGTTACTAGATATTAACAAAAATACTTTGCACTTGCTGTTATATCAATTCTACACAAGACATTTTAAATAAGAATTCAAAATTTTTGTACCTAAACATGCCGGGCTAAAATGCAATTATTTTTGGAAATTTTAACTTATTTTTTTCTGTAAAAATGTTTCTAGAATTGCCAATGTTAAGCCTCTTAAATTGTATACCTACATTTGAATATACAGTTCATTTTGTTCTTTATAAAAATGTGCTGAACGCTCCCACTATTTAAATTTTCTGTAAAAATGTTTTTAGAATAACCAATGTTAACCCTGTTAAATTATATACACTGGAATATACAGTTCATTTTGATCTTTGTAAAAACGTGCTGAACATCTCTGCTCCCAGTATTTAAATAGCTATTTGCAGTTTAACAAACCTTTCTCATTTTTGTTGGAAGAGATAGGTATAAATAGTAAATTTATCTCATCACTTTAAACTAGTTTATAAGTTTCTAGTTAGGAAAGTAATAAAATGGCAGAAGATAAGAATAAAAATATTATACTATAACAATAATTATAAAGAAGTGAACATATTTGTTTAAAAACATATTTACATACAAAACAGGGAACAATAAAAAACGAGATCATCACTGAAAATGCTACAGTACACATTCCAAAAAAATATATAGGTGAACAACTATGGAGGACTTGAAGGACCTCCATACACAACACGTCTATAATCTTCGACAAAAAATGGCGGATCTTCGTTGCCGAGTCGCACCGTCCTGTAAACTTGGAAATTTACTATCAGGCATGTTCATTGGAGAGATTGCGGGAACCCAATCAAACAGAATGATCGCGGTAACTTGGCGGTTAGCCATCTCCATAAAGTTTAAAAAGAAAAAGGGTCAGCCGCTTAAGAACCGAATGCGGGGCTAAACCTGATTTTCGCAACTGGGCTGCCAGAATCATAATCGCGTTCGATTCGAAACTTAAGTATCGTTTCTGGATTTCCGAGTCCGTGACGCTTTAGGTTGAAGGCTGGTAATTCGTCATGGAAATAACACGTGCCGTATGCAGTCAGAAAATGGCAAAAAGAGCTGACGACTCCCCAACAGTGCCGACAGGCGGCCGACTGATTCCCGACTGCCGTTGGTTTACCGGGATCAAGTGTGAAACCGCTCTAAGACAAATTTGTTTTTGCCTCTTGGAGTTGTTTTGACTCTTAAGATGTATAGTGCTCAAAACTTAAGGAATTCTAATGATTGGCATGATTGAAGACAACTACTAAAAATAGCCTATATTAAAACAGACAATTTAGTATTTAGTACACTGAATCTTTTAACCTTTTTCCTGTTCTATTCTTTTCTATTGGTAGTTGCCAGTTATGTCTCTATTTATCTTATCATCTTAATAACAAATCAAATCAAATCAAATCAATAAAGTTTTATTGTCGAAAGAAAATCTTATTGACAAAGCATGCTTAAAATTATAAAAAAAAAGTCATTACATGGACACTCTACATAAGTATACACCAATAAGCGCACATTGTAAAATTCACTTGAAGGAGCCTAAAACTATCTTTCGCTTTTACAACTAAACCACCAATTAATTTTAAAAAATATGTATAATAATTAATAGTAAATTAAAAGCCACGATAAAAATATTAAAAAGATTCATCAAAAAATTCTGAAATTGAGTAATAGGCTTTGTTAATAAGTATTTGCTTAACTTCTCTCTTAAATTTTCTTGTACAGGTAATTTTTCTAACCTCTTTAGGAAGGTGATTAAATACCTTTTTACCATTATAAACAAAAGAATTTTTAACTAAAGTAGAAGATGGAATGGGAAGTGCTGCGGTGTGTGTATTACGCAGTAACATGGTGGTCCGGTTTACCCCAACGAGTTACGCCAGTGTTGTGATGATTCCACTGCAGGCTTTATTGTGTCGTTAATTTTAACGAACTAATTTATTATCGTTAAATTCCACATTTTTAATCTTAAAAGATAATATCGTAAAATAAATGTTTCCGTAGATGTGATAATACTTTGTAGGGTGGCTTTTGCCATCTACATACAAAATTTTTACGAGTAGTTCCCGGTTTAGTAAACAATAGTTAAATGACATTCGTGCCAGAATAACATAAAGATTTTTTTACTTAGCACTATAAATTAAAAATAATACTATTTGCGTGGAAACATTAGTATTCCTTACGCTTGCTTTAACACTGTTAAATTGATTTATTTTTTAGGGTTTTTCCTTTGTCCCTTGACAAAATACCTTTTTATTTTATATTTGATTTAACCTGCAGCTCAGCAATTCGACTGCGCTTGCTTCTAAGCAAATAATCGATGTCCTCTTAAGACAATGCATTTCAGATAACTTGCATTCCTTTTCCTAACTTTGTCAGGTACGTACGTAGGTTAGGTAGTCTGCTGAGGTTTTTCCCATCATGTTCCATACAGTTGGGAAAGGGCAGGGGAGCTTAAGGCCAATCAGGTTAACATTGTATTCTTTCAAATGGTCCAGAGTTACGTAAACCATGTGTAGTCCTGTTATTGTGCAGAAAAGGGGTGTCTTCTTTATGTGGAATGTATGTGTAGTGAGTGGTTGCAACACACATAAGATGGCAGGGCATATGGCTTCTCATACTACACGTACCGTGTGAGTTAGATATGGTTTAGAATTGCTTTTTTTACGGAGCCTTCTGACCCTTCCAATTATGCATCTCGATTTATCCGTAGTTTTTCCGATGAATCATTGTTTTTTTATTTACGTAATATAAACGAAAACAAAATTAAATTACCAATTTCTATTAAGTTATACAGGTTGTTAATAAAGTATGTGGCCAAACTTCTGGGTATTACTAATTACTCAATTTTCAGACAAAAAGTTCATATCAACATAGGTCCTAAACGACTTTGTTTTTAATACACAGGGTATTAAATTTTTTTAAAAGGTTTTTCCTAAATAACCAGAAGACGCAAATTAGTAGCAAGTTGAAACTTGGTGACAATTTTTAATGCACAAATAGGAGTCTTGCTAGTTGTCAAATTTATTTAAAGAAGTGTTTTTGTTTCCACGACTCTTACTTTTTTGTTAGGTTCAATAAATTACACTAATAAATAATGTTATACATAACTTTACATTTTTTCGTTTTTATCAAAAAAGACTAATCTGAGCAAAAAAATTCGAGACATGATTTTTGTGTGGTTTTATTTGCTAAATCATAAATCTTCTCAGATGAAAAAAAACAGCATACTTATATATTTTTTTTTAAATCAAACCTCGGACATTACCCCTGTGCACACCACTGGTAAAATGAGAAAACAGTTTTTTGCTTAAAAGACTCCCCTTTACGCATTAAAAATCGTCACCAAGTTTCAATTTGATACTAATTTGGGTCTTCTAGATATTTAGAAAAGCCCTTTAAAAAAAATTTAACACCCTGTATTAAAAACAAAGTCGTTTATGACCTATTATGAACTTTTTGTCTTAAAATTGAGTAAGGAATAATACCCTGAAGTTTGGCCACATACTTTATTAACACCCTGTATAGAAATTCGGGGAATTTCTAACATGTTCTCGCTCTATAGATATCTCTTCTGTGAAATAATCTTTTGTTATCAAATTTACCCCTTCGTCGTTTCGTCATTTTAGTTTAATCTAAACTTACGATGAGTTAGCAAGAATCTAAACCTACCATATAGCGTCCAATCGGTTACTGGTGCTACTGAAATTCCGCATTTAAAAATATTTTCCGTATCAATACCAAGCGCCATTCCTGAAGCATATCCGCCATAGCTCCAGCCCCAAATTGCGGTTCTTGATCCATCAACATAGGGAAGTTTCCGCTGAATCAACCTGAAAAATATACATTTTGAGTTTTTCAAGTTTTTGGTGGCAATCTTTTCAAATTTTGCCATTTAGTGACTCTTAAAATGCATCATTACGTAGGGCCGTCAATTCATTCACGACCTACCACTGTTGCAGTAGTGTATGTTGTTAAAAGGGTAAATTCGTACTGGAGCCAAAATAAATGAAGGCACTACCTACAATGGCAATTAATTTAAATAATATCTATATTATTGTGGCGGATTCATACTGGTCACTGCGTTTAAAAGTAACAAAAATAAAACAAATCCTGAAAAGAGAATTTTCTGAGCACTGTGACTTTTAAATTATAAAAAGGATACCTGACCCTAATCCATCACTAATATAGGTAGTATATTATGTTCAGGAAGAATATATACTGCATTGGTAGCCTAACGCCCAATTAACTGATCATGGCAATTATTTTGTTAAATTTTAGACGAATTGAATGAGCACTTTTTTAAATTTGACAATTATAATAATTTGTACTACCTACGCTACGTATTATTTGTTAAGGAAAAAAACGTATCTAACCTTGTAACATTTATTTGATCAACTACTTCCACTGTCCCGAGTTTTCTATATCCTGCAAATAGAAGATTGTTTCCTCGAACACCAGAGCCTCTACCGTCAATAGATGCGTAAATATAGCTTTTGTTGGCCGCCAGGAAACTGCCCCAGTCCACTGAAAATTTATCTATTACCTGGTAAGTGTTGGGTCCCCCATATCTAGAAACAAACAGTAAGTGTTCGAATTAAAAAAAAATTATCACCAACACTTCTTTTATCTTATAACTACTAGCTATCGAGCGCGAGTTCGTCCGCGGTATACCAATTTTATTCTATTACAAACGTTGAACCCCTATTTCACCCCCTTAACGGTTGATTTATTAAAAATTGTAAAACACGTGTTTAAACATTTATTTTTAGAGTACCTTCTTTCATAAAGTTTCGAGTTACTTAATAGGACCATCTAATATTTTTTCTCCATATAAAGTTTGAACCCCTGTTTCACCCCTTAGAAGTTGAATTTTGAAAAACTCTTCCTTACTAGATGCCTACGTTATGTAAGAAGCCTCTGTGAAAAATTTCAAGTTTCTAGACCCAGCGGTGTGGGCTGTGCGTTGATATATCGGTCCGTCAGTCAGTTTCTTCTCATTTATAATATATACAGGGTGTTATGAAATTCACTGCATATATTGAAACCGGTATATCCTGATATGAATTCAAATTGTATAAAAAATATTCATACATGGCGCTTTACGATAAAAAAAAGGTAGATATCGTCCCTCAAAAAAAATTTTTTTGTAGCTGCGCACCACTGGTAACAAATACTGCTATATAAAAAACAATCACAAATGTCAGTCACAAAAAAAGGTTTTTTGACGTCACTACTCGCTGTGGCGTTGCCAAGTCTCTCTACCATATTCCTATGTAACAAGATTGAAAAAATAAAATTATTGTTATCTTTAAAGAAAGAAATCCTACTACATATTTCAAAAAGTTAAACTGCTATAATACAGCGTTTTTATTTAATGTTATGAATAAATAATTAAATTTGATACTAATATTTATTTTAATTATTTATTTATTATTATTATCCTTGTAGTAAAATCTCTTTAAAATACACTGATTTTGAAAATATTTTAGGTTAACGCACTAACACAGTACAGCCATTAATGAAAAAAAGAGCACTCACACAAATATTACACGCTTTTTTGTAGTTATCCGCACTATTACAAACGAAAACTAATGTTTCTGTTACTTTTAGAGTAAAATCTCTTTAAAATACACTTCCTGTAGAGATTTTACCAAAGAAAATAGAATTGGTTTGTTTGATTTTAAGTTAAGCTTATGCAACACTAACAAAACAGTAGTCATTAACAGAGATGGAACATTCTCGAGAATTTATTTTCGGGAAATATTCTCCGAAAACAATGAGCATTTATCGGAAATTTTGGAGAATTTATTTTATATGGTGGAGAATTTTATGTTTTGACTGCATAAACTGAAAGAACATTTTTTTTTTACCAAAAGTAGTTTTTACAATAATTTTTTCTGAAGAAACAAAGAGATGTAAAGATGGAACATTCTCGAGAATTTATTTCTGGGAAATATTTTCCGAGAAAAATGAGAATTTATCGGAAATTTAAGAGAATTTATTTTATATGATGGAGAATTTTATGTTTTGTTTGACTGCATAAATTGGAAGAACATATTTTTTTAACCAAAGTAGTTTTTACAATAAATAATTTTATCTGAAAAAATAAAGAGGTAGCACTGCACAATACCTAATTTAGAAAATATTTAAATTGTAAGTTAACGTGATTCCGCATCTTAGTCAAAATAAAGACACATTAAATTTTCATTTCCATTATTTTCGAATAACTTTATTTATAAAACACAACTTAGAAACGCATTGTATAAAATAACATGTCTAAACAAGTTGTTTAAAACACAGAAAATAAATAAAGATAAAAATGCTCCAAGCTCCATCTATGATACAATAGCGGAATTGAATAAATTACCTTAAATTTCCGTAAATTCTCATAAATTCTCGGAGAATATGAATTTTCCCGAGAACATTCTCGTTCTCGGAAATATTCTCGGTAATTTTTCAGTAATTTATATTTTTTTCTAAATTCATAAATTCTCGAGAATTTATGCTGGGAAATATTCTCGATAATTTACCGCTCTCCAGAAACATTTGCTTGAGAACATTCTCATGGCACATCTCTAGTCATTAATGTAGAAAACGGTTCACTAACTAATTAAAACAGACACAGTGCTTAAAATAACCCAATTTATTTTTTCACTATCAGAATTTACTATTAGAAAAACTAAAAAGTTATTTATTTATTAAACAACACAACTCGCCATTGACATTATATGTCATTGACTCCTGCCTAAATTAGTTATTTGACCCCTTACGTACAAAGGATAGGCAACCAAAAAAAAAACTACCAATAGTAATTATTGTTGCATAAGAGTGCTTTTCTGGGATATCCGCCAATTTATAAAATAAGGATTTTAAATGTTATTACCTTAGCTTAGTATTCGATAGATCAGAAAGTACATAGGTCCTAAAAATTAAAGGGAAACACAGCTTATTTTTTAAATTTTTTTCAAGGTATATTTTTTGTTCAACTCCTGGTTTTTGTTTATTTCAAAGTACTCTACCGCATAGGCAACAATACAAGCACGCGTTATATTTTAAATTTTTGCGCCAAATCAGCGCCGTCGACTTCCTCAAGACACTAAGACAGGAAGTGACAAAGAGAGATCAAAAAAGAAGCATTCTGAATGTCATCAAACGCCATGTACCACATTACTTTTGTCCAAACTAGAATTAGTATTTTTTACCGAAATAAGAGTGCTTCGAATAGCAGAAGATATTTAAGTTTTACAGTCCACTTAACCTTCAACAACAGCATAAAAATCATATATTTCTTTAGAAGTTAGTTTTAAATAATAATGTAGTTTCTTTTTACTACCTATAAAATGGTGTTCGTCGATCCGTTGTTAACCAATATTTTGCTCAGTATTATCTAGTTTATGCTTTGATTACAGTGTTTCTTAAATTAGCCTGATAGGGTTGAAAACTAAATTAAATTTAACACTAATAATATTAACTTAGTATGGTAACGTTTGAGGGTGCAAGAAAGTTAGAGTCGAGATGCGGGTGCAACTCATTTAGGGGATCTTTTCAAAAAAATCGGTAAGTTACGATGATTTCTTTAACAAAAGGACGAATAACAACTTTCTGTTTTTTCTTAGGAAAAAGTTTAATTTTTTTTTAACTTTGTCTTAACTTGCGCCACAGATCTATTCTACTTATACAACTTGGCAATGCGGCTCGACTAGATGCATCGGTCAGTGAACTGGTTCACCCGCTTCTTGAAGCCAGTGAACATTTCATACCCCGCGCGAGGACCATTGGATTATGTATCTGTTGCGTAGCTATATGGATCTGTGCTTGCGCTTAATAACAGAAAGGAAATTCTTAAAAACTTTTATGTCTGGTAACGTTTCAACAAATTCAATTGTTTTTAGTGTGCAATTTTCTATCAAGAGAACAAAGGTCAGCCAGGTGCGGCGAACATGAACGGGTTTTAAGGTGATTTTGAATTATATATTAAAGATAGGTAATAGATACTTACACATTAACCACCATCGGATACTTAGTTTTTCCACTTGAGTCAAAATTTGGTGGTAACCTTAACATCACCTTTGCAGTAAATCCATCAGCAACCTCAAATTCTAGCTTTAGTCTACTAGGTACCGTTTTTCCACTTAATAATTCTACGAGCTCTGTATTTGTAGTCACTTCTAGTTTTTCAGTACCGTCGGCAGCGATTAGATTAATATGAGGAATATCTGGTCCACTGCACGTCATAACAAGATGGGAGGAATCAGTACTAACCTCCGCGTCGTTATATAAGCAATGGTTGTTTCCATTTTTGGATTTTAACGTGCAGGTCAGACATTTTATTTCTTTAGATGTTGGTGAAACCGAATACACGTGTTGAACAGCCGAATCGGTTGGAGTGTTGGCAGTGTAATAACTAAAAGTAAATATTCGCGATAAAAGTCAAAGTCATTTTTTAAACTCGGGCAAAGTACCCAATAATTCTTTTAAAATACCAAAAATTATATCGACATGTTACAAAAGTCTATCAAAAGAACATGGTTTTTGTCCCACGGAAAATTTTTTGAATTTACTAGTGAAATTTTAAGGAATCATTTAATATAAAAAGTTCCTGTTGGCATTTTGTTCGTCACATTTTGCAGTGCAGTTAAACATTTTGCAGAAAACACAAGGGAGAAAGATTTTCGTACATTACGTTATAATTATGATTCCATCCGATGATATCATTTACTGTATGAGTACCACTTGTTAGAAAATCTTCGTTACTCTTTCCTTTCACATCTAATATTGCTAAATGTTTGTAGGATCCCACGCTAGGACCTTCGTATTTTGATAGAAGTAACGCTATCTTCGTGCCGTCCTTGGATACTTTTGGTTGCTCAAATAACTCGATCCAACCAGCTGGTTCCGATAGAGTTTTAACCTATAAAAGTATGGATTTATATATATATATATAAATATATATATATATATATATATATATATATATATATATATATATATATATATATATATATATATATATATATATATATATATATATATATATATATATATATATATATATATATATATATATATATATATATATATATATATATATAATGCGTTAAAGTCGGTCACAGATATTCCACTATAATGAAATATATGGACTTTAAACAAAGGATCTTAAATACCTATAAGTATAAAAGCAACAATGGATATTTACAAATCATTGTTGGTTATAAGAGTACTGTGTAGTAAATGAATGATAACAGCATTTATGAGAAATTGCTTTTTTGCGTTAAGATTTATAGCTAAATCAAATAGTATAATTTTCCTTATATATCTGTTTTTGATATATAAACGTAAAGAGTTACTTACTACTGTTGGAGAACTTGATAATGCCTCGTAAACAACAATGTCGGATTGGTTTTGTACCCTGTTCATCCATATTGCAACAAGAGAATTATTCGTAGCCCATGTTACAGCTGTAATTATAGGTTGTCTAAAATGCCGTTTTTTAGGATGAATAAAATTTAAATATTGATGCAATAAACATTAAAATTTTCAATAATATTGACATGGGATTACGTTGATTGGATACTTACAGCAATTTTAAATTATCCGTAGTCTCTAACTCTGTAATTGAAGATGTCTCAAAATCATACACAAATAGATTTACTGTAGGATTGGAGGCACCAGCCTAGAAAATTAAAGTTCATAAACATTTTGTCTATGGATAATAACACCACAGTAGCACAAGATTTTGTTTTGTGGCTTCGCAAATTTTAAGTACGAGTTGCACGGTTAGTGACGATCCACGTTTATCACACACGAAATAAATTTATTCCTGACGTTGTTTGAGACTTACTTATTGACCAGTCTCTAACTGTGGAATAAAACTGCCTCCAAGGGTTTATTTATCATGTAATAAAATGGATTATTAAAAGTTACTTATGAATATTAATATAATATAATATAATTAATTAATATTATATATTAAAGTTAGTTATTTTTACGAAAATAGTCTAAAATTCTGAACAAAGAATATTCTAAAAGCCATAATTTTCAGTATTTAATTTCTCACAGAAAGCGAACATGTGGTTCAACATCCGGGGATAGGAGAGATCTAAAATACCAGAAAAAGGCAATAATGTGGCCAAATAACAGATATAAATATTTGGTTTCAAAACTCACTTAAAAGCACAATTAAGACCTTTTCAGAATTTAAAATCCTTGTCTCATAAACTTTACTACAAAAGGGAAACAATCAAAAACTTAGGGATTATATGGCTAGAACCGAAAATGCCGACAACAACTGTGGGTGGTAAAACCTCCAGCGTCGTATTATGCCACCACATGTACAAATGTAATTACCGACCCGTTTTCTATTGATATAAAAATATGGAAAATGTCGATTATTCGTGAAAATTGTAATATATTCGCTCAAAAATTATTGTAATCAAAGTGGTTTTTTCCTATTTCACACATATCAAAATACACATGTAAAGAATTCAGACAAGTAGCTTAAATAACGATGAATAGGTTTTTTTTATCACTTTGAAAGTTTAGTTAAGCTAGTAATATAGATATTTCATACATATATTATTACCGGAGAGAGATCGCAAAATATTATAATTAGGTAATTCCTATAAATTCATCAGAATTGGGAACGCATCGTGACATCTGTTGCTAAATATCTGAAATTTACAATTTAAAGTCGCTTCTTTTAATTGGTCAGAAACTTATGGGACGTACTCTCAGAGGGATAACGAGAGCTATCATTGGCCATATGATAAAAATAATAGATTGTAGGGGGATGGATTAAGAATGGGGTGGTACTAGGACCTTTCTCTAAGTTAACGGGGGTATTCAAGGGTAGTTCCGAATCGACGTTCGTGTGTTAACTACATATCTACATATCTCTCTCTTTTTTTAGTGTTCTAACGGTTGATCAGTTTCTCTTACAAAAATTGGGCTCTTAGTTCTTTTCTTCCAAATTTAATATAATCTATTTTAAAGTGTAGTGAATATTTTTGGGTAAGACAATTTATTAATTTGTGTTGGGTCTGACCAATCCAAGTGGGAGGATTTTCAATCTCTATAATTCGTGGAATTATCAAAAGCCTAGATTTTCTTTAAAGTTTTATTTCTCTTTTGACCTATAATTTTATCTACATTACCATTAATAAAATTCGTTGTTTCATGTTCATTCAAGTAAACGCCTGTCTCTTCTCCTGTTCTAATTTAAACCAAATTAATTATTTTATTGTACATTAGTTTTAAGTTTACCTTTGTAAAGACAATTTTTATTTATTTTGGTTAATAGAGTTTAAGTGTTTTGAAACACAAGTGTTTTGTTTGCTAAACGACAGAGGCTAGAATTCATAACACGCATTATCTAAGAGCTAAGATTCATTAAAGGTGATACTGATATCCCGGGTTAACTCGCGGGTCGTGAATCGTGGGTCGCGTGTTCCAGTTCCTGACGAGATCTACCAGAGTTGCTGAGGAGTCGACACATCATTATTTGGTCAAGTTTGGTTTGGTAAGAGTTTTATATTTACTAACACTCTTTATTAACTTTATTATTCGCCTTCGAGCCCGCAAGACCTTCCAGAGTGCCTTACCTTCATAATTGCGATTAATATAGGTAGTTCGAAATACCCTTTTTATGTTACAGTCGGGATTAATTAATTCACGCTACCATATTCTTCATCTCTAAGTCCTGATTTGTGACAATCAAAAGTCAGCAAGTCAAAGCCGTACGCTTTCAAGTACATGTATACCGCCAAGTAAGCGTGACTAAAGACAAGACCAAGGTCACAGGAAAGTAAGACCAAGGTCGTAGGAAAGTAGTGAGAATAATACTACCCAAGCTCAGTCGTATTTAACTAAGGCCAATGCCAAACTCGTTGCACCATCCAGACAAGGTCAATGACTGGTGTAATGTACCCTTTAAATTCTTATTACCGGAACCAAGGTCCGGAAGGGGGCGCTATAGAATTCCCATTTCTATACTACTATTAACGACTTAATAAAACCACCACATGTTGTATGATGGTGAATCAAGCTAGCAATTAACCCATGTTTATTTTTGAGATGTCGCCCTTGATCACATAGAGTTAAATATTTTACTGTAATTAAATCTTAAACCAATTAAAATTACAGCACATCCTTTCATCTCTGCTAATAACAACGTACCTTGGGGTATTTAACATAACTACCACGTGGATACTGGAAATATAAACTTCCAGGTTCTCCATAAATTGGCACAACCATAATCGGCACATCTGTATCGTTAAATCTAACATAGGCAAGCTTTTTTCCATCTGGTGAAATCCACAGTGCTTTATTGGAACTAAATACTTCCTCTGCGAAAATGATAAAGTAAATACATATTAAGCGTTAAATTACGGTCCAAAAAAAGAATCGTTCACTCTAACTAAAAAAATTTTCTGTGTACCTTCATAAACCCAGTCGGGCATTCCATTAAGAACAAATCCTGCTTTATCAGTATTGGTAATTTGTATTGCTTCATCAGCTTCTGCGGATACCTTATAATAAATGTTAGTGTCGAAAATAAAAACCAGTGAGTTACCTAAAAATATAAAAATACGTGTATAATCAAACTTGTTTTTTTTATGTATCTAATACTGCGACTTAGTGTAATTTTTTTTCATGACGATAATTTATATGTATGATAAATATGGCTTAAAATATTTTTATAACAGGTTGCATTGAGTAGTTATTAGATTTAAATCTTCAAAGTCCAAAGGCCAATTTATTTCACACAAACAACGATATTAAACAGAAAGAAGGATTAAGTAATACGTAAAATCAAACACACATTTTATGAAATAATTAGTCAACGTCCTTACGAATCTAGGCGTCGCGACGCCGCAAGAACAAATCGATTGCAGGGACTAAGGATAACATCTCGGAAGTGCAGTTCGTTTTAAGAATTCGTTATCATAGGCACTAAATTGTTTTATACTTGTTTTAAAGAAATAAGAAAAAGTTTATTAAAGATGTTTAATTACTCGCAGGCTTATTTTAAAAGAATATAAAAAAAAAGCACGTTTTTAAATTCTGTCACCCAGTAAGATCACCATTCTAATTGGACGTTTTATAATCAGTATTACACTTCATTTATATATACAATAAAATACAAAATAAATACAAAAAAATATATTACAATTAAAAAAAACTTAACAGAAATGTAAAAAAAAATTAATATAATATATCACTGATATTATAGAAAGATAAAAAAAAACGTCCTCGAAGTATGCCGTGGAATCAATCACGCATGTCATGAATTATTACTCTTGAAAGGTAACATAGGCAAAAAGTACCTATAGGTGAATGAAAATAGAACTGTCAAGTTCTGAAGTTTTTATTTTTAAGAAAATTAAATATGGAAATCACGGCAGAACAAAAAGCTTTTATGATCGAGAGTTACTTTAGAAATGGTAGAATGGCCAGTGGGTTTATTCAATATGGGACGCCATTGACAACAGAATTTCCACACATAGTCGTGGATTTCGACCAGTTTCGCCAAGTTTTGACTAGGTCTGCAGCTTTGTTTAGAGAAACAGGAAGTGTAAATAGAAAGGAAGGCAGTGGGAGAACCAAAGTTCGCACTGCACAAAAAGTAGAAGAATTGAGGCAAATTGGTAATGAACAACCACAAACCCCTATTCGGCGTTTAAGCCAGCAAGTAAATGTATCCTTGGGAATCTGCAATACAATCCTGAAATGTGAGCTGCATATGCACGCTTATCGTCTAAGATCAGTCCAAGAATTGTTACAATATGACAAAGCGCAGCGAATGCAATTTTCAGGGTGGTTTATGAGTAATTTGCATAATTATGAAAAAGTATTTGGAAAAACCGTTTTACTGACGAGACATGGTTTTAGCTCTCTGGTTATATAAATTCTCAACAAATGAGAATGTGGAGTTATGAAAATCCACATTTCTTTATAGAGAAGCGTCTGCATTCACAGAAACTTGGCGTGTGGGCGGCCATATCGAAAAGAAGGTTAATTGGGCTGATTTTTTTTGAAGGGGCTCTTAATTCGGCGCGATACCGTAATGAAATTTTAGAAAATTTTGTAAACGCATTAGACGATGAAGAGATGCGACAAGGCTACTTCCAGCAGGACGGCACACTAATTCACGTAACTCTTGATAATTTAAATTTTTTGGAAGAATTTTTCGAAGACCGAATCATTAATCGCCACCACGGTCCTGCGATCTCACGTCGTGCGACATTTTTTATGGCCTCACAGTAAAAACCCGGTTTTCAAAACCCCTTGTGAAAATTTAGAAGACTACGGGCTAGAATTACAAATAAATTTCGGGAGATGAACAACTCCCCCCAAGTGGTCACCAATGTTTTTGAAGAAGAACCAGAACATGTTTAGAAATAGAAGGTGGATACGTCTCTCATTTAGTTTAAGTTTATAATTTTTAGGTTCTTTGTTTTATATGTTTTTTTAATTCTTTATTATGAAATGACAATGACTAAATAATAAAAAAACTTAATAATAAAAACTTCAGAACTTGACAGTTTAATTTTTCATTCACCTATACCTTTTACCTATGTTACCTTTCAAGAGTAATAATTTAAGGTACGCGTGATTGATTCCACGGCCTACTTGGAGGACTTTTTTTTATCTTACGTTACTTATAGTGCTATCTGAAAAATATACCTGAATATGACTTAAAGTAGCTGAAACATATTAGGTACTTTTTGACCCCATGTTTATGGCAGAGCACAAAAAGTTACCATAAGCACCTTTTTTCTTTGCATATAACTATTCGTTTTATCATGATTTTCCAACAACTGTGAATAATTCTTTTTCCGCTCCTTTTGTTTTTCAGTATTCTTTAATGTTATTTCAGTTTTGTAAATTTATATTATTTTGACTTATTCTTATAAACAATGGTTTTTTATACCGTCCATAAAATACCTAAATATGTATCTGACTATAACCTGATACCGTGCGAAAACTTCTAACGACCTTTAGTTCGAATTACTTCTTTCAACAAGTTGCTTTACAAAAGTTTGCATGTTAGATCTGTTTACACCTCAACATAGCACATTTTTTATTTGCATTCAAAATTTAAGGTATATTAATAATTCATTCAAGAGCTAAAAATAATTTTAAATTATTTTATGATAATTTTTCGAGTCTAAAATAAAAACAAAGGTTGAATAATTGGTATAAAACTGATTGGAAATAGTTTCCAATCGCTTAACCTGGAAATAAAGGTGTAATTATATAATAACTTAAAATGTTAAAACTTAAAATCAAACAAGTTACTCAAAACCTTGGATGAATTAGAAAGGATTCGGTGTTCCGTATACTGTGAGCGTATCGAACGTGTAGCCGGTTTATTTGTTGTTTGTTATGAAAACATCTTACCCTAGAGGTCCAGTTTACGAACTGAACGTAATTGAATCAAGAATGGTAGTAGAAAGAGATAAAATAGCATTGGAGTGTTGGAGCTCAGAAGTGTTGCTGTCTCTGTTGGTTGCTTAGGAAATACGTCTGAACACTCTGTTACACGTATGTCTTTGTCTAATAAACTAGAAAAGAAAAAGTGCGACTTATAGATTTATAAATGACTCGGAGCGACTTTAAATATGCCTTCAGAAATAATGTATTTAAGAGCTTTCTAACCTAAATTTATTATTATTTAGCAGAAAATAAAATATTTTAGGGCTTTTACTACTTTTAGTAAATCTTGTGATGCTTCTAAGGTATTTTTTGTACAAAAATATAAGGTAAAATAAGATGTGGCCAATGTTTACAAATTGTGTTTACAGTGTCGCTTAGAATGGTTTGTTTTGGCTTCAAAGAATATCATCCCGTATCCATTCTTAATTCATCCAAGCTCAAAACGGTAAAAAGAAAACTTAATACTAGGATTCATCTATAGAATGATTGAGGAAATGAACGAATAAGAGTAAATAATAATAATAATAAAGATGTTTATTTGTGCCAATAAAAACAATTTAAAATATAAATATAAAATTGATAAAAGTAAAAAAGAAAACCAAAAAATGACAGTAGTATACTAGTTGGCATAAATAGGTAAGGATTTTGATTTATAAGAAATCATTCTTCCAATCCTACCCCTATTAAATATTTTTTTATATTATTTAGAAAAAAAAAATAAATGAATAAATACATATATAAAACAGGTGATCACTAGAGCTGTATAATAATTGTTCCCGCAACACATAACCGCCGCGCTGACTTGGGATTCGACTGGGCACAAGTGGCAAGCGGCGATGCTTTAATGGATTTTTCAGTCAGTCTCGTTTGTTATAAATATATAATTATTAAATGTCGAAAGTGCTAAAGGTTAAAAAGAAAGTGAATAAGTTTATCGGCGAATTTCCTGATTTATTATATGATTGTGCTAAAATATTTTATAAAGTTTGCAATAAACCTTTGATGTGTTGGAGCAAAAGGTACTGTAAGGATCACGTAAATACTATAAACACACAAATAAAAAAAATGGACGAGGACGTGCCACCGAAAACTTTCCATGCTGACTGCCTGTAATTGACCACTTTGATCCTGAAAACAGGATCAAATCTGAATTAAAAAATAAACGGCTTTGGTTAGGTCTTGATGAGATAAAAGATTGTAAAAAAATATATTGTAAATGTTATAGTTCGTGTACTAAAACCTCTTCAACCGACATTTGCAATGTTATTAGCTTGCAAAAGAATAGAAATTTTTACTGGAGAAGCAATTTCGAGGATAGTGCTCTCAACAACTCAACTGGTGGTGTTTATGAGTGATGTTATATATTTTCTTAAAGAAGACTGTGGAAGATTTTTGCAAACTATGCGAGAATATTATCCAGAGGTAGATGCATTAATAGCAAATTCACAAAAAGTGTTTTTCAAATCCCCCAAACGTACTCCAAACTCCTGAACCATCACAGCTCATTCTGACACGTTGGAGAACATGGTTGAAGGCAGCTTTTTATTATTTTGAATATTTATAACAAATAAAATCTGTGATTTTACAATTCAATCCTGACGAAGCTGTAGCAAAGCCAGACAAAATTTCAAGATATTTCCGTTGAAACAGATTTAAAAAAACTATTCATAACAATTATAAAGGATTGCTTGACGCAACAGAAAATTACAAAACACCTACTGCGTTGTGGTCAGTGGAGACACTGCAAATAGTGCGTAAATGGACGAAGTAAATACACTGCTACATAGGTGGCGCAAAAAATGGTTGCGTTATAGAAGAGTTTTTAAAAAATATTCCGATTTTACCACATTAAGACAAATTTGTGATGACGCATCTACAGACCCGTTAACTAAGTTTAAAGATTATTTTAAGTATGCCTGTATTACATCAGTAGATGACGAACGGTGTTTCTCAAGATATAAGAACATTTTTCAATTACGACGAAAATCGTTCACTGAGACAAGTACTTGATGCTGCAAATGTTTCACTGATCATATCCAGTTTGTGATAAAACTGATAAAGTTGCTTCTATTTCTTCTATACGGTAATTCTACTGTCATCATGCATTTAAACAACCAGCCTGCCAACCTACTTGATAACGCTGCTTAAGAGATTAAGCATTTCGCAAAATTTTTATAAATTGTATCTGATTATGTATTTTATTATTATTTTCTTTGTGTTTTTTAACTTACTATGACGCTATTCCGCTCGGGAACAGTTGTTAGTACCGCTCTACTGATCACGGCGATCTTAAATGCTTAGGCCTCACTGGCGCTTTATATTCTTTGTCCACACAACTTTAGTCTAGGAATGTGAAACTTAATAGTGTCGCTGGTTGAACTTGCTTAATGTTCAGTTGTCAAAATTGTGTTTCCGGTGTCAATATTGTGTCTCCGAAATTATCTAAATCTGCGATGGGCTATCGCTAAGAATACGAAAGACTATCTCGTCCTCATCTAAGCACCATTTACAGTAGAACAACTTTTTTCTATGCCATTAATCACATGCATTCGATTCCCGATTCTACAGAGATGTGGTTTAAGATGGTAAATAGTCTGTCAAACTATGATACCTACAATGATTCTTGCTTCTGCAGGCAAGAAATTCCGTTGTAAGGCTCTTGTTTACATACACCTTGGACTTCATGTAATTTACACTAATATCTTAATTAACCATTTAACCAGTTCAAACCTAGTACAGATAATTAAACATGTTTTTAACTGCGCATACCTGCTGATGCAATTTTTATTTTTACAGAATATAGGTTACTGATATACAGCGTGTCCCACGGAGTTCTTGCCATATGGGAAAATTTTTACTGAAAGTTCAAAAAAGTCACTTTCTTGTAAAACAGTTCTGCATATTAATAAACTAAGAATCCCTATGGAACAAATCTAAAAAGATCCATAATATCTCCCATAATAAGTATACGGGGTAGCAACAAAAACGTAAAATATACCAAAGATTAAAGTACACTTATTTAACAAGATACAAAGAAAGGTTATTTCAAAGAATTATTTGGAATCATTTTTCTCTTCAATTACGAAATCACAGCCACCTACGAAGAAAATTAGTTTTAATATAAATCAAATGTATTACTTATTAAGAAAGAATAAATTTACAAAATCTTCAGTATAAGCCACCTTCCTTTTCGATGCATTTTATTGTTAACTCAGAGAATTTTGAAACAGCTTTTCCGAAAACAACTTGAGGAATTTCTAGAGCACATCAGGTTTACAGGTTATTACTTTTTAAAAGCTGTTGATATTTTCAAAAGGTCGGTGAGAATACACTTTTTTCTTTAAATATCCCCAAAGAAAGTAATCGAGTTGGTTCAGATCCGGCGACCTCGCCGGCCAGTGATTTTCTGAAAATCTTCCCATCCAACGCTCCTGGAGCATTTCCTGAAATAAACTCGTTAACAGCTAGGAAACTATGGCATGGCGCACCATAACGCTGATACCATAAATTATTTCTAATGTTAAGTGGAAGGCCGTTAACAAAGCCAAACAGCTGATTTCTCAAAAATTGAAGGTAAATATCCGATGTTGCCTCGGAAGAAAAATAGGCCTGTCCGTTGGTTATCTAAAATACCGCACAACACATTTGTCTTAAAATAATACTGATCTTGACACTGAATAATAAATTTGATACCTGATACCTTGAACCTGATACCTGAACCTTGATACCTAGATACCTAGAACCCTACCCTGATACCTAGAACCTTGATACCTGAACCTTGATACCTAGCCCAAAAAATCAACCGAATATTAAAGTCTCCAGGTTTCAACGTGTGGACAAAGGTAGATTTGTATGGATGAAAATGATTTGCTTTAAGAACTCTTCCAGCAGTGGATTTACAAACAGAGCGACTAGGTACCATTTCCAGGAAGTATCTACTTTTTCCAAGTTCATCAACGAAGTCTTGGGATTTTCAACAACGGCTTGGATAATTTGTAGGTGAATAACCTCATCATCTTCGGCCTGAACTTGATTTTTTTTATTGAAGCGGTTTTCCACACTTCCACTACTTTTAAATGTTGCCATTATGTGTCCAACAGTTTTGTGGGATACAGATATTTCGGGATACCTTTCATGGAAAATCTCAGCGGCTTCCCTGTAAGTTTTGTAGTTGTCGCCAACAATTAAAACAATTTAATTTTTTTGTTCCGTGGTTAGTTTTGGGGGCATAATTAAGGAAAATGGGAAGTTGATAAACTGAACTTCAGTTCAGTTTATCAATTATCTTATTAATTCATTAATAGAAATATACTGCAAAGAATGTCAATGTCTACGTCAAAGTTATTCTTAGCATATTTACCTGTGTAAAAGATAGTCACTTTTCATTAACTTTTTAAAATGATTTCAAACAATTCTTTAAAATAACTTTTCTTTGTATCTTACTAAACAATGGTACTTTATTCTTGGGTATATTTTACGTTTTTGGTGCTACCCTGTACACTTTGGGTCTTTTTAAATTTTTTTCCATAGGGATCCTTAATTGCCATTAATATGCAGAACTTTTTTACATCAAAGTGATTTTTTCAACGTTCAGTAAAAAAAAAAAATTCCCATATGGCAAGAACTCCGTGGGACGCTGTATAAATGTGAATTAAATTAAAAGTATCTTTTAGCGGTTTGGATCCAATACAATAATTATTATATTCATTATACTCGTATTTCGGTAGAAGTAGACAATTGGACTATTTTTGTGAATAGGTACCTACATAATTTGTGGTAATGGGATATCCTCCAATCTCTAAAATCTAAAACTGTAATGAAATTCTTACCTATTGGACCCCACTCCACCAGTAATAAATCAAGGCCGCTAAGAGAATTGTCTCCTTGTAATAACGTCCGACTTTTTGTTGCAAGATTAAGTATGGAATATCGAGCCTTAAAGCTATGTCGATATAACTAAAAAGAATAATAAAATTATAAAAATACACTTCGTAGATGTAGCGTAAGATAAAGAAAAAACGTACTCAAAAGTGGCTCAAAGTATGCCGTGGACTCAATCACGCATGTCTTGAATTATATTACTCTTGAAAGGTAACATAGGTATAGGTGAATGAAAAATAAAAATGTCAAATTCTGAAGTTTTACGTTCAGATTCACTAAGATGGTTTAAGATTTAGTACTGGTTTAAATTAAGATCTTATAGTTGGTCAGTTAGGTTTTGACAGGTTTTTTTTTCTGTCATTGTTAATGAGTCGCCATTAAAAACTTATGAATTATTGTAATATTTCAGCAATCAGCTTGATTTCCAAATGATTTTCATCTTGGAACGGGTTGCTGTAATGCATTTAGTTCTAATATTAACGAAAATACGTACTAAAATTATCATTTTCTTTATAAATTTGCGAAAAAGCTCAGAAATAAATTCATAGTATGAAACTTAGTTGTCTTATTCTTACACTTGTCACTTTAAAACTTTTGGTTGTCAAATTAGACCGGACTAGCGTTGGAGAATCTGGCTGTTAATGTTTAAGAAAATTACATTATTGTCATTGTCTTTGCATAATCATAATACAGAATTAAAAAAAAACATATACAACAAAGAACCCAAAAATTATAAATTTAAACTAACCCACCTTCTATTAGGTGTCCACCTTCTACTTCCACACATGTTCTCATGCTTCTTTTTACAGCATCAAAAACATTGGTGAGCACTTGGGGGGAGTTGTTAATCTCCTAAAATTTATTTGTAACTCTAGCCCATAGGTCTTCTCAATTTTTACAATGGGTTTTGAAAACCGAGTTTTTAATGTGTGGCCATAAAAAGTCGCACGGCGTCAGATAGCAGGACCGTGGTTTTCACCTAACTGGCATATTACGACTAATGGTTGGAAAAATTCTTCCAAAAAAAATTTAAATTATCAAGAGTTGCGCAAATTGGTGCGCCATCCTGCTGGAAGTAGCCTTGTCGCATCTCTTCATCGTCTAATGCGTTTACAAAATTTTCTAAAATTTCATTACGGTATCGTGTCGAATTGAGAGTACCTTTAAAAAATTCGGTCCAATTAACCTTCTTTTCGATATGACCGCTCACACGTCAACGTTCTGTGAATGCCGAGGCTTCTCTATAAAGAAATCTGGATTTTCAGAACTCCACATTCTCATTTGTTAACAATTTACATAACCAGAGAGGTAATTATTATGCAAATTACCCATAAACCCGCTGCGGCTTGTCGTTTGGTAACAATTCTTGGACTGAGCTTAGACGATAAGCGTGCATATGCAGGTCACATTTCAGGATTGTATTGCAGATTCCGTAGAATAATTTACTTGCTGGCTTAAACGCCGAGTAGGGGTTTGTGGGTGTTCATTAACAATTTGCCTCAATTCTTCTACTTTTTGTGCAGTGCGGACTTTGGGTCTCCCACTGCCTTCCTTTCTATTCACACTTCCTATTTCTCTAAACACAGCCATAGATCTAGTTAAAACTTGGCGAACCTGGTCGAAATCCATGACTATGTGTGGAAATTCTGTTTGAAAATCCTGAATAGCGTCCCTTGTTGAAAAACCCCACTGGCCATCAACCCTTCTACCATTCCTAAAGTAACTTTCGATCATGAAAGCTTTGCGTACTGCCGTAGTAATATTTAATTTTCTTAAAAATAAAAGCTTCAGAACTGGACAGTTTTATTTTTTATTCACCTATTATACTTTTTACCTATGTTACCTTTCAAGAGTAATAATTCAAGAAATGCGTGATTGATTCCACGGCATCCTTTGAAGACTTTTTTTTATCTTACGTTATGTTCATTCGCTTGCTGTTAGCTGTGGCTATTTCCACCTCATTTCTAAGCAAGTATAATTGCAAAGGGTATTTCAGCTTCGCGAAGTACAAGATAAAAATATTTATATTAATATTGTGGTAAGACTCAAGACACTGTGTTTAAATATTATCGGTATTCCAAGATCCCCACAAAGTGGACACATATAAATAGACGAATATTTTTACGTAAATCAATAGTTTTAATTTTCAGCTTTACATAGACGAACACTGACGTGTAATAAAAATGGACCAAAAAGCGGGTCTCCCTTGATACATTTTGGGAGTTTACTGGCTTATGACTTGTTTGTCCACCATTATACATATATATATATATATATATATATATATATATATATATATATATATATATATATATATATATATATATATATATATATATATATATATATATATATATACAGTGTGGTCCGCTGGTCCACTAAGAGTGAAGAGTGCAACAAATGGGAATTTTTTTTAATAGTTGCACCACCGAAATATAAATACCGCCAGAACTTGGTGTATGTCCGATAACCATATCAGGTGTATTTAGAATGGCTTCAGGTCAAGCAGCATACAGGGCAGACCAAAAAATATAGAAATCGTTCTAGAGTAAAGTACCCTTATTTCAAAAAATATAGAAAAACGTTATTAAGAAAAGTTGTTTAGATTTAGAATCAAAAGATATACAAAGTCATAGCCTTCTATTCAAAGAAAATATATTTTTATTAAAATTTTAAATTACCCCGTATAACGATTTTTTTTATATTTACCTCTAATACATTTTTAAATTAACCCCAATCAAATCACTTCTGGATAACTTTCATCCAATCGAAGCAAATTTGTAAAATTTACTTAGATTTATATTTTTTTAAGTAACCAAAAATTTCATGTCTGTTGCAACGATATTACACACAAGTTTCGAATTTCGCAAATATTCTTAAAAATAAGGCAAATACTTTCTAATAATAATGTTCAAGTATTTGCCTTATTTTTAAGAATATTTGCGAATTTCGAAACTTGTCTGTAATATCGTTGCAACAAACATGAAGTTTTTGGTTACTTAAAAAAATATAAATCTAAGTAAATTTTGCAAATTTTCTTCAATTTCATGAAAGTTATGCAGAAGTTATTTAATTGTGGTTGATTTAAAAATGTCTTAGACCTAAATATAAAAAATCATTATACGGGGGTAATTTAAAATTTCCATGAAAATATATTTTCTTTAAATACAAGGATATGACTTTGTATATCTTTTGATTCTAAACAACTTTTCTTAATAACGTTTTTCTGTATTTCTCGAAATAAGGTTACTTTACTCTTGCATAATTTTTATATTTTTTATCCTGCCCTGTACACTGTTTGACTTGCAACTTTTGGCGGTGTTTATAGCTCGGTTGTGCAGCTAACAAAAAAATGCTGATTTGTTGCATACTTAACGGACCACACTGTATATGTAGGTACTATATATTTATATAATGGTGAACAAACAAATTCCTCAACCATAAACCAGTAACCCCACCCAAACGTTTCAAGGAAGACCCGCTTTCGGTTCCATTTCGGTGTATTCGAGAATTTGTCTATATTCTTTATAGCATTAAATTTGGACATAGGTTGTTTATAGTCTCTGATATTACGTATTTTTATAAAAAAAACTATAAAGATGGATAATTATTCTATGTACTTACTTTTTGATAATTATGTGCTATTAATAAATACTGACCATCAGCTGATAATTTAAAGTCAAATGCTGTTAATAATATCTGAAACAAGAAGTATGTGGATTATTGGGGAAAGCTTAAAATGCCAAAAATTAAGAGAAAATAAACTGTTAATAAAAGTAAAGAAAAGCTGCTGAAATGAACGTGCGTGGGATTCGAAATTAAATTTTAAAAATCCATGGCATGAATTTTTCACGTAAGCTCCAAGTAAGTAAGAGCTCAAACTCCAATATACATCCAATTCTAAATGAAAGTTCTTGTTTAAAAATACCTGTGCCCGAAATTTAGTCTAGCTAAGTTAAAACCCAAAACCGAAATTGGAATATACGTTAAAATATTTAGTAACAGACGGTACATTTTTTTAGATTACCCATTCTTTTTCAGTTTCCCTGGGACCTACATGCTTAAAGTTTCTACATATATATAGGGTTAACAGTCGGTGGTAGAAAACTTTCATTATAATAAAAAATATATATCCATAAAAGTCCGCAAATCCCACGTTTTCGATATACAGGATGTCAACAAAACATTTTGAATAAATCAGGCTACGCCATTGACGTGGAAAATTAGATAAATATCATAAAAAAACCTCGTAATATTAAAATCACTTAGGAAATATTGATATACAATAATGGTTATTAAACAAAACAATTATCGAAATAAAAAATATTATGAACTACATACATTTAAATAGCAAAATGTAAAGTATCTCAAGAACAGTGCATTTACAGGAAATTCTCAGCAGTCATTTTTTGCTCAGATTTTTTTGCGGATTTTCTAACTTCGCCAATGAATACATGACAAATTTCTTAAAAAATCAGAACTACCTCATATTATGCAACTTATTGCCCTGTTAGCGACATGATGCTTGCCCAATAAAAAAATATTTTGATATAACTTGCATTAATGTTTGTAATCTTATTATTCTAAAGAAATATTATTAAATGATAGAATGATGATATGAAAAATATTACATAATAATGTACAAGCGCGGTGCATAGAGTGTGAAGGATATATTCACTAAATTCCACCATTGCCATGTATTAAAATAAGAAATCAGCTCTTATCCCTACTATTTTGTTTTTCAACATTGTTGTTGCTTACTAATTTAATATTAAAAGACAATAACTTTCCGATGTACATGTATGTACTCGTATATTGTGTTGTATTAAATGGGATCGTTTGGCTCTGGTAGTTCTACATCAATTCAACCAATTCAGATCTTTTATGAATACCCTACATTTTACCCACCAATTTCTAAACTTTTCGCGAAATTTACGATATCTCTGGGGACACACTATATATTATTGGGGCGTCAGGAAAGCTTACTTAAGATTAACGAGTTATTAGTGTTATTACCTACTCTTTTTTATCTGAGACAGCCCACGTAGAATTCAAGCCCAAGTATTAACGTACCATGAGCGCCTGAAGAGAAGGGAAATGAAATCGATTGACACGGAATTTAAAGATTGGTGGGTGGGAGGGGAAGGAAAAACATCTGAAGGTAATTTATTCCATAATTTGCAGTATAAATAAGCGATAGAAGTGTGATGTTCTGACCTTTTGCAGCTGGACAGCAAACGGGTGCATAAGTAACGCGTGCATATGTAAGTAACGCGTCTGTTGTTGTTCTGTCAGAAATAGTCAATGGGGGAATTATAGCGGCTAGTTCTTTAGAGCAAAATCCGTGAAAGTATAGGTAGACAAGGGATAAAACCCAACAGCGCGGCGATAAGCGAGAGAAGGGGGTTTTCTTGTGAGTACTGGGTACTGGGTTACTGATGAGACAAATGGATCTCTTTTTGATAGAATCAAGGATGTTAAGTGTCGAAGGTGATGCCGCGGTGGGAACAGTACTCTAGGTCATAGATTAGGGTTTGTGCTCTAGGTTAGCAGTTATTTGGAAAATAAAGATGGTGTGTAAGTCAGAAAGGGAGAAGTATTTTTTGGCTCGAAAGAGAAAATCAAGCTCTTTAGCTGCTAATGTGGCTGTTGAAGTAATTGTTGTGTTTGTGCCAGGTGAGATCATGTTCGAAAGCGATGCCAACAAGATCAAACATTTCGTTGTTTTGTAGGGCTTGGACATTCACGAGGACGGGGTAAGTGTTGCCGAATTATTTGCGTGACAGGGAGCAAGACTGGGTTTTGGAGGCGTTGAACTGAACAAGGTTTTTGGCATCCCAGTCTAAGATTAATAACTGAAGATCTTGTGAAAGGGATAGGTGCGAAGATCTGCGTCTATTATTCAGTTCTTGATTCCAGACTTGTCTGTTGTTGGAGCGAAGAGTACTATCGTCAGCCTAACTGTGGATGAGATTTGTAGCTGAAGAGGGTAGGCCATTAATACGGAGAAGAAATAGGGTTGGTGCTAGGACTGAACGTTGGGATACGCCAGCATTGATAGGATGGAAGTTAGATGAGTGACCGTCCTCCACGACAGATATACGCCGATTAGAAAGAAAGCTAGCGGTCCAGGTACGTAGTTTGGGAGGAAGAGTGTAAGAAGGTAGTTTGTTGAGGAGTGCGCTATGCCATACTTGGTCAGAGTCCTTGGAAATATTAAGAGCAACAATCTGGGATTTGCTATGAAATTCGAAAGACTTGTTCCAGTTATATGTGACAAAAGTAAGGCGATCAGCTGTAGATCTTTAGGGGCAAAATCCGTATTGTCTATTTTGGACGATTTTGTTTTTTCTATATATTTTAAAAGAATGGAAGAGACTTGGAACCATTCTTTGAGACAGGCTGCAGTCTTGCAGCCAGTTGGGAAGATACTCTTCGTAGGAGATCTGGAGAAGACGAGTTCAGATGGATGCACGTCCTGGAACGCATTTTTTAGAACAATTACTGTTATGTCATCTAGATCGGAGGACTTTTTGGTGTCAAGGGATAGAAGAATTTTTTGCACTTGTTTGACCTTGAGCATTATCTCGGACATTTGACGTAGCGGTCCGATAGAATAGATGTTTGCTGACTTAAGGCCCTTGTTGGCATATTCTGTCGCATAAATCTATCGCATGTATTTCTGCTTGAAAGATAGAGGAGGTTTTGCTTATAGACTAGCTTATAGACCCAACCCAACAAAAAGACAAAAACTTGTATTCCCTTTTTCTCTTTTGGATACAAATGTTGTATAAACCTTATGCTTGGGGGGGGGGTCACACCCAAAACCCCCCTGAATACGCCGTCTGTCACCAAGGTGACCAAACTTTTTAAAATCACGTGATGTATTGAAATGGTCTTAAAATACTAGAGCGCAGAAAAACAACTCTATAATACTTACACTGTCATTGGCAAATATAAGAAGAGTGGTTAAGCCAGTATCTAAATTACGCAAAACTACATCTCCTTTCTGATCTGTATATATAAATTGATTTCCTGCAACAAAAAAAAAATATTAGATATTGCTCTTGGGATTCTGTTTGTTCAATCGTTTTTTTAAATTATTAGGATTTTATATTAGATAATGGAACAAGTTTTTGTCGCATAAACCAAGGTTTCTTATTTTTCTAGTGAGGCAACTGTAGGACTGGGCAAATAGCTAAAGTCATAGTCGATTTTCGGTTAAAGAAACTAATCAGTTATTTTCCATATGATAATCAAAAAATAATTTGTCGATAAAATCGATTAGGGTTAATATTTCCGCTTAATCAGTTTTCTTCATGTGGTGGTTTTATACATGCATGGATGTAGTGGCGCCCGTGGCCACGCCAGTGAAGGTTTACACTAGATGTTAACAAATAGAGATTTTTGGCACGCCAGTTTCAGTTTTAATGACATTGCAATACAATTGAGATGCATGAAGGTGCTTACATTTGCAAATTTTGTTTTACTGGCGTTTAAAACATTAACTGGCGCATAAAAATTAAAAGGCTACCAACTTTTTTTAATCCGCGCATGCATGGATGAAGCTTGCACGCCAGTAAGTGTTTACATATGCATTTTAGGTTTGCAGGCGCATCAGATGTCACTGGCGCCAATAAATCATTGCATGTGTAAAGCTATCGGCGAACAGATTAATTAATCGAAAAATTAATTTATCGGTTGTATTTACAACAAAGGTATAGACACTTTTTCTCCTTTGACTTTTTTTCGGGTGAAGTACTTAAAAATTCTTCTATAACCTTTCTCGTACCTCGAAGCTGTAATATGTCACGTATTTCAGAAACAGCGTAGACATGTTTTTGACTAAAACAGATCCAATTTATTTTAACCCATCACTCGAGTTTAAAACGGGAAAGGAAGGAAAACCGTATCCTGTCAATTGGCGGTAAATAATGATTCACAGGGTTTAGGGTTAGTCGGGCACAGTTATTTTTTTTAACATTCCTGTGAATAGAAGCCAAGTTCTTGTGACCGTTTGGGTTGCTGTAAATAGTAGTGAAATCTGATGTACATATGTAGAGCGAATTTCAACCAGGCGCAGATCCAAGACTTCGTTGGGGGGGGGGGGGTCATTCAGGGAACAGTAACATATAATTAACTTTCTTGGATCTATATTTTAATAGTTGTATTGTCACAACGGGGGTAGTTGCGACTGAGACTAAGTAATAGTCTCTGGGATCGTATAGAGGGAATGAAGTTAAAACAGGTTATAAAAAATAGGATTTATTAATTGACTAACACTTATAAAATAAAGTTTGGCTATAAATAAATAAAATGGGACACTTACTTATCTTACATCTTCTCTGTAAGGGCGGCTCTTCTCCCGACCAACGGGCACATGTCTTATCTCGACATCTTAAGATTTACTCCCTATTACTATCTCATCCAGTGATCGATGATCGGTGCATTGCTAGGTCAGCATACCTTGATACTCAATAAAGTTAAACAAAACCAAGCTGACCTTCAATGTCGGCAACAAGTCCACCGAATAACAAAGTGTCTATTCATCGTTATTGTCAAAATAATCTTTATATAAATAAAGTGTGATTTTAAAAATAATTAATAAAATAATCCATGATTATAACATAACTATGACAGTATTATTGATGATTTGACTCCCATGACCAATCTGGATCCGCGCTTGACTTCAACATCATTGTTACTTACTTAGTGTGAATCTTTTTATTTTACATTTTGTTGTCTAAAGTAAATGGTCAACCAAAATTGACTTCTTGTGTCTTCATCGTTACGTATTACAGAAACGTGACATAGATGGGACTAGAGATGTGCCATGAGAATGTTCTCCGGGGGAATATTTCCGGAGAACGGTAAATTACCGAAAATATTTCCCAGCATAAATTCTCGAGAATTTATGATTTTATAAAAAAAAAAATTACTGGAAAATTACCGAGAATATTTCCGAGAACGAGAATGTTCTCGGGAAAATTCATATTCTCGGAGAATTTATGAGAATTTACGGAAATTTAAGGTAATTTATTTTAATGCCGCTATTGTATCATGGAGCATCTTTATCTTTGTTTCATTTCTGTGTTGTTTTAAACAACTTGTTTAGACATGTTATTTTATACAATGCGTTTCTAAGTTGTGTTTTATTTATAACTAAAGTTACTCGAAAATTATGGAAATAAAAATTGAATGCGTTTTTATTTTGACTAAGACGCGTAATCACGTTAATTTACAATTTAAATATTTTCTAAATTAGGTATTGTCACAGTTTAAAGAATATATTCTGTAAACTTTGGTATTGTGCAGTGCTATCTCTTTATTTTTTTAGATACAATTATTGTAAAAACTACTTTAGGTAAAAAAATATGTTCTTCCAATTTATGCAGTCAAACGCATAAAATTCTCCGATATATAAAATAAATTCTCCAAAATTTCCGATAAATTCTCATTTTTCTCAGAGAATATTTCCCAATAATGAATTCCCGAGAATGTTCCATTTCTACATTTCTTTATTTTTCAGATAAAATTATTGTAAAAACTACTTTTGGTAAAAAAAATATGTTCTTTCAGTTTATGCAGTCAAACATAAAATTCTCCAACATATAAAATAAATTCTCCAAAATATCCGATAAATTCTCATTGTTCTCGGAGAATATTTCTCAAAAATAAATTCTGGAGAATGTTCCATCTCTAGATTGGACTATACCAAAGAAGATTATACAGGGCGAGTTTTTTAAAGTGGTACAAGGCGATATCTCGACAACGTTTTAAAATATTTTCATGGAATTTTGGTGAGCTAATAGGGAGATAGGGGACATATTTAAACATATTTTTGACATTTACCCCCTCTCCATTTTGAGGGGTGGGAGTAAATTTGGAATTTTAAATGGAATGATGTATTTTTGTTTATATAATTCGAATCTACGTAAAAAACTAAGTAAGTGTACAATTTTTTTTTGATTTGCTCTTTCGTTTACGGAATTATGGTTAACTAAATTTTGATTAAATTTTAAAAATAAATATGTAAATTTTACCAATAAATCAAGTTCACTTATTTCAGAATTACTATTCGTTTTCTTGGAAATGCGTTATTTGTACTTCAATCAATTGAGAATTCTGACGTTTCAATGACTATTTTTGTTTATTGCTCAACTGGCCGGCTTGGTCCCCGGATTTGACCCCCTTGACTTTTTCTTGTGGGGTTTTATAAACGACAAAGTGATTACGGCTGCACCTACAACTTTAGATGATTTGCCTGCTTATTAGTGTTAATTTAGAAAAAGCGTGGGAAAGTGTTTGGATGGTGAAGGGGGACATTTCGAACAACTTCTCAAGCATGACAGACGATAAATAAGTTGAAATTAAATGGTAAATATTTTTTTTATTTTGCAACCTAATAAATCATAATTCCGTAACCGAAAGAGCAAATAAAAAAAATTGTACACGTACGTAGTTTTTTACGTAGATTCGAAATTTATAAACAAAATTACATAATCTCATTTAAAATTCCAAAGTTACCCCCTTCCCCTCAAAATAGGGAGAGGGAGTAAATGTCAAAAATATGTTTAAATATGTCCCCTATCTTCCTATTAACTCACCAAAATTTCATGAAAATATTTTATACCGTTTTTGAGATATCGCCTTGCAACACTTTAAATAACTCGCCCTGTAGCTGCGTAGCTATAATCTTTGCTATTACTTAAAATTCGCAATGGCTAACTTTAGCGAAACTTGTGAAATGAAAAGTTACACACCCAGTAAAGTAACAATGATGTTGAACTTGGGTTTACATCAGATCTCACTACCGAGCAGGAGAACATGGCTCAATTGTACGGTAGTAATTGGAATGTATTGGTATAGATTAAAAGGTGCGCAGTTCATACACTTAAATTGTTGGTATGTGTATTTATTTGACTACAATTATGCTTATTTTTTATTAGTATACTGAGACCAAACACCAAATTTGCAGTGACCGGCATTCAAGTCACAATATATAAGATTATGATCTACCGAGTCTTTTATTGTTTAGCGCCTCCCAGTTCTTGGGTTGAAAAAATAATCCTGGTTTTTGGATATTGCCTTTGTTTGTGTGCTAAACCGTGCCTCTGTGGCGAATTTCAGTATTCTGACGCGACGGAAAATATCCTGGAATATTGATGATCAGTGAGTGACTGGACAACTGAGTGAGTGTCAAAATAGATAATCTTTGAATTTGAATAATTTGGAAGGAAAAACATATAGGAATATGAAATTTTAGGCTTATTTAAGCCAAACCTTTCCCCAGAAGATAAATTTTAGCCATTTAAATTTCTCCATTGCAAAGATATGGAGGGCCAAAAGTTACACCGAGTTGCCTACAGAAAAGGATGCCCGGTAGTTCGGCTCGAACTTGGCGGCAGCCTGGGATGTTTTTGTGATTAGGAATAGGTCTTATCCTACAAGTCACTAGAAAATTACAAATATCTCGTTAAGTCCGACAGGCCTAAAAAGAGACGATCAAAAACAACAGACCATAAAATGCCTTATCAAATAACTTAGTTTACATTTCTCTACTATATTACAATATTTTCAGTTAAAAGGGTTTATTTTAACCTTGTTTAAAAATTCCTTGTTGCCCTTCGTTAGGTCATATAGACTACGGGTACAGGGTTAACTAAGATACGAGTACAATCGTAAAAATTTCAATACTTTTTGATATTTTACAGAACAAACCTGGCAAGATTTCAATAAAGAACTGAGCAATATTGAGACCCTTGAAAACTTGCCAAGTTTGGTCTGTAAGTTAATCAATTCACAGAATAGTTTTATGTGATTATCAAAACACTGCTAATAACGTGTAGGCAAGGAACTTAAATTTTTACATTTCAGTTATTTTTTCAGATAGCAAATCATACAGTTCTGACGAGAATTTGGTCTGTCTTTTTACATGTATGATTTTGATGGGATAAAACTATATCTACCAGTTCTGTAATTTCGTGAGAGTGCATGGATAATTTCGTAATAAAAATATTTCTTTAAAAAACAAAATGCGCATACGACACATTTAACAAACGCATATTTAAGATATATTAAACTCTATTAAAATATAAACGTTTCTTTCCGTGTAAATAAATAGCTTTTTCCTTATTTACAAAGTAGGTCTTTAAATAAATAACAAACCAGAATTAAACTTGAATGCATAAAAAAATAAAACTGAACTACTTTAAAACTAAACATATTTTGGATCAACACTCAACAAGAAACTCAAGTAAAACCAAAAAAAAAATCGGTCAAGTGTAAGCTATACTTGCACAATTAGTGTTCTGTGCCATCAGCTCCCCACTTAACCTGAGCAAACCTCGGTCGCCCAATCACCGCCCATCTGCCGCGCTTCCCGCCGCCGCGCCGACGGAACAACGCCGTATCACATCGCGTATGCGCAGAGCATTGAAAAAACGTGTAAGGATAAAAGTTGTTCCTTACATCGTAAGACAAAAACCCAATCAAACCCAATCAACTTGCAAATTCTAAAATATCTAGAAAAACACAAAATTATCCATGACAGACAGTACGGACTTCGTCACCAAAGATCCACAGCTGATCTTCTTAGCTTTGTCACACATAACTGGAACAAGTCTCTTGAATTTCATGGCGAATCTCAGATTGTTGCTCTCGATATTTCCAAGGCCTTTGACCAAGTATGGCATGCCGCACTCCTCAACAAACTACCTTCTTACGTTCTTCCTACCAAACTATGTGCCTGGATCGGCAGCTTCCTCTCTAATCGGCGCATATCTGTTGTGGTTGACGATCACTCATCTAACTTCCATCCTATCAATGCTGGTGTCCCCCAAGGTTCAGTCCTGGCACCAACCCTATTTCTCCTTCACATTAATGACCTACTCTCTTCAACTACCAATCCCATCCATAGTTATGCTGACGATAGTACTCTTCACTCCAATATTCATTTTTCCAGACAAGTTTCGAACCAGGAGTTGGATAATAGACGCAGATCTATGTACCTATCCCTTTCCCAAGATCTTCAATTAATCTTAGACTGGGGTGCCAAGAACCTTGTTCAGTTCAACGCCTCCAAAACCCAGTCTTGCTCCCTCTCGCGCAAAAAATCTGGCAACGCTTACCCCATCCACATGAATGGCCAAGCCCTACAAAACAACGAAACATTCGATCTTGTTGGTGTCGCTTTCGAACACGATCTCAGCTGGCACAAACACATTACTTCGGTAGCCACATCAGCAGCTAAAAAGCTTGGTTTTCTCTTTCGAGCCAGAAAATACTACTCCAACTTATACACTCTCTATGTTTCCCAAATAAGACCTAACCTAGAGTACTGCTCCCACATCTGGGGAGCGGCATCACCTTCGACACTTAAGATCCTTGATTCTATCCAAAAGCGAGCCATTCGACTTATCAATGACCCAGCCCTCACGAGAAAACTCCCTTCTCTCGCTCATCGCCGCGCTGTAGGGGATTTATCCCTTTTCTACCGCTACTTCCACGGATTTTGCTCTGAAGAACTAGCCGGTATTATTCCCCCCTTGAATGTCCCTAACAGAACAACAAGAGGCGCGTTACGTATGCATCCCTTTACTGTCCAGCTACAAAAGCCTAGAACAGACCACTTCTCTCGCACATTCATACCTAGGGTCTCCAGATTATGGAACAAATTGCCTGCAGATGTTTTCCCTTCCCGTCCCAACCTCCAATCCTTCAAATCCCGTGTCAATAGACTACATTTCCCTTCTCTTCAGACACTCACGGTACGTTAGTACTTAGGCTTGAAGTCTACGTGTGATGTCTTAGATATAAAAAAAAAAATTTTGTTCAAAAACTTTTTCTCTAAAACCAATGGTTCAGCAGTTATAAGGAAATAAACAATTAAATTGTTTATAACAATTGATACCGCTAAAATTTTTCAATCCTGATAATTTGGTTCAATCCACACCTAATTCTTGTTCATGATTTTTTAAAGATTTTTCCTCGTCTTTTTGGTGATAAGGGTGAGGGACAGCAATTTTTTTGCGTTTTTCCCGAAAAATGTTTTTAAAAATGCATACAAAAAATACTGCATGTATATTATTGAATTCGTGCTTCAATGAGCTTTCGTTTGACACCCTACATGATGCCTTTGAATTTTTTTTTACATTTCCCAATTTACCCCTTGAAATTAATCCCCAGAATCAAAATTTAACTTTTTATACTTCAAGTCTATAATTGGGCCACCAAACTTTATCTCTGTGCCAAATTTCAAATTTTTACGTCGAGTAGTTTCAAAGAAAATCGCCTATGACAGACGGACGGACGGACCGACGGATGGACGCCGAAGTGATTCCTTAAGTGTTCCGTTTTCACGGAACACTAAAAATTACTTAATTTCTAACTCAGGCGCGACTGAAAATGGTTTTTCAAGTTTGGGCCTGTTTCCTGTTTATTGTAACATTATTTTTTAAGGTAATCCATGAAATTCGAGTAATTCTTGATGCCTTGTAGATTGTCATGTGTTCCTGTCGTGGAAATTGGACCCCTTTCCAACTTCCTTGGTTCCTCTCCAATCATTCTTGCTGCATTTGTAGCAGTTCAGCTGGAATATGTTACTACAGAAAAAGGTTCTTCTTTTCTAGCATTTATTAAAAAGTTGTAGGTAACTTCACGATAAGATATTTTCCCTAAATTGGAAATTTTCGTGATGCCTTAAAACAACACAGTAATATTTAGTAAAAATTAAGTATATTAGCAAACAACATTTTCTCTGTGCGGCAACTCTCGAAAACCGTTAAAATTTTCCTTCAAAACTTATGCTCTCACAAAGATAAAAACTATAAATACCGGACCGTGATTTTTTCTACAAAAGTCTAAGGCGGGTGACACACTAGAGAAATTAATTTCGTGAAATTTATAAGTGAAACAGATCACATGAAATAAAATTTCTTGTTCAAAGCATACTGGTGAAACTTGTTACATTAAATTTGATATTCTATCTTTCTGCATTCAGTGTTTAGCAAAATCTCTTCCGATGAAGATGATGTTATTTTTTTGTGGTGGGCAAACCGCCGCCGATATCGAAAATATCATATTAAGAAAGAAAGATGGTTTTGGGGGCATCCTAGTAATCAAATAAACTTAAAACATAGTGCAACTATCGTTGGAAATGAACTGAAACAACATCCTGATGAGTTCAAAGAGTTCTACAGAACAAACCAGGAAAGCTTCTACCATTTACTTGTTTTAATTGGGCATTTAATTGAAAAAAATAATAAAGAATTTAGGAAACAGGTCTCAACAAACAGAGCCCGTTGTGTTTCATGATATTTGTATATGAAGCAGTTTTTGGTCTCCTGTTTCAGAAACGTCAGTCTGCATCGTATCATATACGTAGCTACAGGGGTTATTCGATGATGAAAACATTTCAATTTGCCTGGTACATATTTGAATGCTAAGCAAGGTTCTATTTATTATGTTGCTCCCAAGATTTTGAACATACCACCGGGACAATTTAAGAACAGTAAATTTCAATATATAAAAAAACAACTCAACGAATAGATTAGGAAAAATACTTAAAGAATTAAAAGAGTTGGCAGGTTCTTGTAGCGTTGGAACATGATGGTTTTTTGTTAATCACTATTCTATGATTAGTGACTAAAATATTTTAAACTGAGCCATTGTTAGTACTACCTGGCATGCATTAGTTTTGATGTTGCTGTTGGTGATGGTAGTTTTCTGGAACTCAGCATAATGTGGCGCTATCCCTTAGCAACGCATAGTGCAAATTTGGAGCTCTAAAAGCTGTAGGTTTACTCACAATAATTAAAATAAAAACGACTAATAAATTACCTGTATCACCAATAGATCTCACTGTACCTTACCGGCCCAAAAGAGGTAAAAACGTCATAGGCGATGGAACTGCCGTGCCCCGACACTATGTATCTTTGGTGCCACACTATGTTTCTGGTATTGCCATAAGAATTATAATTTATAAATAACACACACACAAAGTTCCTAGTCATCATTTTAGGCAGTTTTTTATTGTTAATTAACCCTTTTCTTTCGACTTATGAATATAAACAAATTTACTTTTAGTTAGGTTGCAAAAAAGCAGAAAAAACGCAAAATGTTAATTTAAATAATTTTATTTCATTTGCATAAGCTGGTTACATCGAACAAAATATACCGACCTATATTTTGTTATTCACAGAATGTCTAATAGTATTCTTCATTTCCCATTAATTTGAAAATATTCAGTATTCAGCTTTCCGCCGCCGCGGCGTGAAAAACCTCTTAATTTATTCAGAAATTAAGTCGAATCGAAAATTTATACTTAGTTTTCTATTTTTGCAATTAACCACATAAATATGTAAAGGTAGTTTAAGATTAATCTTTTAGTCCACCTACTTAAACTTAAATAATTAAGACAGTTAAAAGTTATTTAAATGTTGCATTTTATAAAAGCATCAATTATTTTTTTTTATTTTCCGCGGTTACGGGATTTTATTTATTCACTGTTTAAACACAGCGTACATGTACTCGCTTACTACTTCTCTGTGTATTAGTCCGAGAGCCTATCGTCAAATTTCGTATGTATAATTTAGAATTTATATAGACGAACACGGAGCCACCGTTAGTACAATGCTAATTTAACTAACAATAATTAACGATTATAACACAAATTACATAAAAAATTAAAATAGACATCAGTACAGGCCCGTAGCTAGGGCAATGCCCACTATGAAAGAAAAAGTTGCCCACTCTAAAAAATCACTGAAATCATTGTCTTGTCTACTAGAAAAATATTATCTACATCATGAGTTTGTCCCCCCCCCACCCCACCCCACCCCACCCCACCCCCTAAAACTTAAGTTGCCTCCTCTGAAATCAAAACCTGGCTACGGACCTGCATCCAGTAGCCTATGTTTCCGCCTCTACTTCTAATAACCGCTGCACATAGGCGAGGCATACTCGACACTAAATTTGCTATTTGGTTTTTATCATTCAAAATTTAAACAACTATCGTTTCTATGTCTTGCAAGGTTGCTGGAGGAGGCTGACGCTATCTTAAATTTCTGCCAATAATGCCACACCAATGCTCGATCGGGTTAAGATCTAGAAGACTGTGCGGTGGCCAATTCAGAGTCTGAATATTTACCTCGTGTAAATATTCAGTTACAATGCGCGCTATGTGAGGTCTTTCATTATTATTGTTATTATCATTAAGGTTTGGGGAAGAATTTCCTTTACAGCGCTGACATATCTTGTTCCTGTAGGCGTGGAGAAGATTTAAATCGCGAAAGGTATATTAATGATATTTTATCTAAGCACGTCCCTTTTGCTCCTTATATCGGCAATAACTTCTTGTTAATGCACGTAGCCCGCATTGTAAGTGAATATTTACATGAGTTAAATATTCAGACTCTGAATTGGCCACATCAGGGTCCAGATCTTAACCCGATCGAGTATTTGTGGGACAATATTGGCAGAAAATTAAGACAGCGTCAGCCTCCTTCTGCAATCTTGCAAGACAGAAACGATAGTTGTTGAAATTTGGAACGATACTGATCAAAACCAAATAGCAAATTTAATTTCGAGTATGCCTCGCCGATAAGTAGCGGTTATTAGAAGTAGAGATGAAAACACACGGTACTCATGTCTATTTTATTCTTATGTAAGTTGTGTCACAATCGCTAATTATTATTAGTTTAATAATGTTTTTAAAAAGTTGCTTTTTATGATATTGTAATAAAAACATGCTGAATTATAAAAGTCCCTACTTCCTTTATTATCAAACATAGCTAGGTGAACCAAATAACAAAATGTTAAGAAAATACGAGGCTCAAGTTAGGTTTTCAATGCAATGATTTATTAATGCTGGAATATTCCACAGGGTGTTGCGAATTCTGGGAAAAACACAATATATTTGTTACACCCGGTATACAATGACAATTAACTTTCTAACAAAAATTACGACTACAGTAATATTCTTAAAGAATGAGTCTATAATACGCAAAAATAATCATTCAAATCGGATAATAAATTTAGAAGAAAAATAACATCAAAATTGGTGCAAATTTCTAGTCGTGCATTAATATTGTTGGTCAGTGTATAAACCGTGGCGTGCCGTCGAGGGGGCTAGGGGCACAATCCCTCCCCCGCCCTCGTCGTAACGGCGCCCTCACGCCCCCATGGAGATTCACTGCCTACTATGACCACATACTCTCCAATAAAAGGAACAAAAATTGGCGCCCCCAAATCATTGTGCCCTCTCCGCGTCTGAAGGCACGGCACGCCACTGTGTACAAACTATGTTGATATTGTCATAGTTATGTTATCATGGATTATTATATTAATTATTTTTAAAATCACACTTTATTTATATAATGATTATTTTGACAATAACGATGAATAGACACTCTGTTATTCGGTGGACTTTGTGACGACATTGAAGGTCAGCTTGGTTTTGTTTAACTTTATTGAGTAAGTCAAGGTATGCTGACCTAGCAATGCATCTATCGTCGATAACTGGATGATAAAGTGATAGAGAGTCGTTCTTAAGATGTCGAGATAAGACATGTGCCCGTTGGTCGGGAGAAGAGCCGCTGTTATAGAGAAGATGTAAGAGAAGTAAGTGTAAGTACAAATTATTATCTCATTTTGTTTATTCGAAGCCAAACCTTATTTTATTGTTATTATTGTTGATTAATTATTAAATACTATTTTTTATAACCTGCTTTAACTTCATTCCCTCCATACGATCCCAGAGACTATTACTTAGTCTCAGTCGCAACAACCCCCCTTGTGACAATATCATTAATCAGTCTGCATCAATAAAAGCAAGGAAAGTGTTCATCTAGGTTTTTAATATAATATGTAGATTTGTTTAGTCAACTTGTACCTATTTTTCAAAATTTTAATGAATTTTTAACTATTTATTTAGGTATATTTATTTTCATTATTTATTTTAATTTAAATGAAATAACTTTTTAGTTTTTGTATCTTGTCTTAATTTTTTTTACATATAACCTGTATGAATGTTTAAAAATAAAAAATGCTGCTATAAAAATCCATTATTTTTTAAAAATATTTTTTAATATTTATAACTATAACATTAAAAAAGACAAGCCTTATTTTTTTCGTCACTAATTTTACAACATAGGTAGGGGCCCCAGGAGTATTTGTTGCCCCAGGCCCCCAAATAGCCCTCGGCGGCCCTGCCCGTGTTTGTCTATGTCAGTGCCAAGTCACACATACAAAGTTATTTGTGTTTGATAGGAAATTTGATAGTCGGCTCTCGGACTATAAGTTTATAAATCTAAAAACACGATAAAATCTTGCCCGAAAATCCGCTTACCGAAAACCAGCACCAATCGCGCTCGGCGTCTTTGAAAACAGGTAATTATAAGCTTTGTTCGCGGAGACGATCCGGAACTAGTCCGTGACAAGTGCGCGTGCGCTTTGCGATTATTTGCGTTCGCGGTGCAGAAAATCACTGATTTTGACAATAAATTTGGCGTTCGCGGTGATGCGAGAACAAGTTCAGGACACATCCGTAACCAGTCAAAACGATCCGAGGATTATGGCATGAATTATTTGTCCGCGCAAGTGCAGTGTGAAATTTGTTTGAAAATTGTCGTTTAATTTTGGACGGGCTGTATTTTGCGATAACGAACAGTTAAATTTCATATGCTGTGAGTTGTATAAAGGTAGATATAAATTTGTATATAATAATATGCTCTAGTATATTCTTGTATTTAAAATTTCTCATAACAGAACAAATATGTCTTTATGGCAATTTTAATCATTATATAATGTTAAATTAGATTGTTCAGTCTAAAAATTTAATTCAAAATAATAAAATATGTTAAGGTTAAGTGATTCGCAGATGTTCCGGACAAGCACGTTCACCAAAAACGTTCGCGGAGATTTGTCAATTCCTGATCGGTTTCGAATCGCACATGCGCATAAATGTTTGGGATTATTTAACTTGTACAGGTTACGGACTGGTCACGGATCGTCTCCGCGAACAAAGCTATTTAGAGCGGAAAATTTGCAAATTGCGTCTTAAATATTTAGTAATGTTATTGAAATTAAGACAGGAATGGTCTTTTCAGTTACACCCGAATGGCTTAGGATCAGGGGCGCGCCAACGAAATTTGCCGCCCGGGTGCAAGATATTATTGTATGTCGACAATAAAATTTTATATGTATTTAAATATGTCATATTTTTAAATCCATTTCCGCGATATTTCACGAACTGTGATTTTTCCACTGATATCAAAATATGATAAATGTTTTTTTATGACAATTCCACTCATGTATAAATAATCCTATTAGAAAACACAAAAATCGTAGTTTGCTATCGGCTAAAAAGGAAGGAACAGAAATGCAACTGGATAAAAAAATCGGATAAATTTCAACTAGGTACATCACCATGGTAACAATTGCAACTTATTTGTTAAAGCGTCCGGTACGTCAGATTGAAAGATTACGTTGTCAGGAATAGTTTTTATCATGTCCCGATACGGAAATACCTGCGACGCAGAGATAGAAAGAGAAATAGAAAATTGTATTCCTAAAAATACAAAGAAAAGTCAGTCATCAATTTGGAACCAATTCATGGAATTGTCATACCAAATACCATTCGAGCTCAGATTTTGAGCCTGATATTTTTTTGCTTGTTTTCTCATACTTACGTTCAGGCAATTTAACTCGATCTGTTCGACAAAGTCACTCGAGCTTCGCTCTCGTGATTTTGTCGAAGCAGCTCTCGTTAAATTTCCAGAAAGTAAGTATTCTAAAAGAAGCATAAAAAATATCCGACTAAATCTGAGCTCTTATCGTATTACCCCCGATTATTATTATTATTATTATTATTATTATTATTATTATCATGAAAAAACGAGGCGGCTTTTTGCCGCCCCTGAAATTTGCCGCCCGTGTGCGGTGCACTCCTTGCACCCTCGGGTTGGCGCGCCCCTGCTTAGGATGTCTTGTAATTATCCTTAAAACGATCATTTTAAAAATGCTGGGTAATTTTCAAGGGCAATTGAGTGGCTGTGATGTATTTATTATGCGGTGATTATAGGACCTTTGGCGTACGAAGGTGTTTATACAGTTTTACCACACAACAGGACTTGATTTTTTTTGTACTCCGACGCGGGTTTTGTTAACCCTGTTATCATAATCAGGAGATAATTAAAATTTATCATTGACTATAGTTTCAACGGTGCGGTGGTTAGACGCCATTTAAAGGATTGGAGGTTGGGAGGGAAGGGAAAACATCTGCAGGCAATTTGTTCCATAATCTGGAGACCCTAGGTATGAATGAGCGAGAGAGTGGCTTTTGTAGCTGGCAGTAAGGGATGCATACGTAACGCGCCTCTTGTTGTTCTGCCAGGAACAGTCAAGTGGGAACTATAACGGCTAGTTCTTCAAAGCAAAATCCGTGGAAGTACCGGTGGAAAAGGGATAAATCCCCAACAGCGCGACCATGAGCGAGAGCAGGAAGTTTTCTTGTGAGGACTGGGTCATTGATAGGTCGAATTGCTCTCTTTTGGATAGAATCAAGAATATTAAGTGTCGAGGGTGATGCCGCTCCCTAGATGTGGGAATAGTACTGTAGGTTAGATCTTATTTGGGAAACATAGAGAGTGTGTAAGTTGGAAGGAAAGAAGCATTGTCTAGCTCGAAAAAGAAAACAAAGCTCTTTAGCTGCCGATGTAGCTACTAAAGTAATGTGCTTGTGCCAGCTGAGGTCATGTTCGAAAGTCATGTCAACAAGATCAAATGTTTCATTGTTCTGTAGGGCTTGGCCATTCATGTGGATGGGATAAGTGTTGCTGGATTTTTTGCGTGACAGGAAGCAAGACTGGGCCTTGGAGGCGTTGAACTGAAAAAGGTCCTTGGCACCCCAGTCTAGGACTAATTGAAGATCTTGGGAAAGAGGTAGGTGCATAGATCTGCGTCTATTATCCAGCTCTTGATTCGAGGCATGACTGGAAAAATGAATGTTGGAGTGAAGAGTACTATCGTCAGCATATCTGGGGATGGGATTGGTACTTGAATAAAGCAGGTCATTAATGTGAAGAAGAAGTAGGGTTGGATGCCAGGACCCAACCCAACCTGATCCTTGGGGTACGCCAGTATTGATTGGATGAAAGTTAGATGAGTGACCGTCCACCACGACAGATATGCGCCGATTATAGAGAAAGCTACCGATCCAGGCACATAGTTTGGGAGGAAGACCGTAAGAAGATAATTGGTTGATGAGTGCGGCATGCCATACTTGGCCAACGGCCTTGGAAATATCAAGAGCAACAATCTGCGATTCGCCATGAAGTTCGATAGAATTGTTCCGGTTATGTGTGACAGAGCTTAGGGGATCAGTTGTGGATCTTTGGTGATGAAATCCGCACTGTCTGTCATGGATGATTTTGTGTTTTTCTAGATATTTTAGAATTTGCAAGTTGATCGCTTTCTCCATAACTTTGCTGACAACAGAGAGAAGAGAGATTGGTCTATAATTGGATGGAAGGGACTTGGAACCTTTCTTCGGGACGGGCCGCACACAAGCAGTCCTCCAGCTATCTGTAAAGATACCCTTGTCATAGGAGATCTGGAAAAGACGAGTTAAGATGGGTGCAAGTTCTAGAGGGCCTGTATTATGTCGGATATTTTGTGGGGTACAGACGTAGCGGTTCGAAGAGCGAAATTGGCAGGAGGAACTAGGGTGGAATTGACAGCGAATTGTTTGGCAAATAGTTCAGCTTTCCCTTTAGAGGTGGAGATTATTCCGTTGTCAGAGGTTAGGGGAACAAAAGTGCTTCTACGGAAGTTTTGAATAATTACTACTAAAACTAAAATTATGTTAAATCAAAGACATATATCATTGGTTAAATATCTTTGATTTTATAGGTAGTTTATTGCTAAATTTTTGTACCAAAATTCACCGCTGCAATGGATGGAAGTCAATTGTACAAGCATGCTCCTGAAGAAATTCTCTATCGTTCAAATTTTGAAATAACTAAAGACATTGCTTAATGAATACGATTTAGAAGGCTTTAACAGAAACAAAAAGTAAAAAGCAATTTATATGGTTTCCTACCCACAAAGCCAAGGATATATTATGCACATTGTACTTTCACTCTTGTACAGGAATTTATTACATTGGTTTGCACGGCCGTCATAAATAGCTAGTGTGGTATGCAAAAGGATTATTAATTACGTTAAATTACATATTATGGCACAGTTTTAAGTAAAAGAGGTTAAAATAGAAATGTTTTGAATCCGCAATACATTGTAACCGAATTTACAGTTTACTACTTTGTTAAATATGCAAAATGTTTTTTGTAGACTTCAAGTCTAAGTACTAACGTACCGTGGGCGTCTGAAGAGAAGGAAAATGTGATCTATTGATGCGGGATTTAAAGGATTGGAGGTTGGGAGGGAAAGATAAACATCTGTAGGCATTTTGTTCCATAATCTGGAGACCCTAGGTATAAATGAGCGAGACAAGTGGGATATTCTAGGCTTTTGCGGCAAGACACTAACGTTCAGATTCACTAAGAAAGTTTAAAATTTAGTACTGGTTTAAATTAAGATCTTATAGTTGATCAGTTATGTTTTGATACTTTTGATAGGTTTTTGTCCTGTCATTGTTAATAAGTCGTCATTAAAAACTTAAGAATTATTGTGATATTTCAGCGATTTACTTGGTTTCCAAATGATTTTCATCTTGGAACGAGTTGCTGTAATGAATTTAGTTCTATTATTGTTGAAAGTACGTACTAAAATTGTCATTTTCTTGATAAATTTGCGAAAAAGTACAGAAATAAGTTCATAGTATAAAACTTAGTTGTCTTATTCTTACACTTGTCAGTTTAAAACTTTTGGTTGTCAAATTAGACCGGACTAGCGTTGGAGAATCTGGCTGTTTATGTATAAGTGAGGCGCCTGTTGTTGATATGAACAGTGAAGGGGGGAATCATAACGGCTAGTTCTTTAGAGCAAAATCCGTGGAAGTATCGGTAGAAAGGGGACAAATGTTCATTCGTTAATAGAATTCTAGTTACAAGGGTGATTCAATCCTTGATTTCGTATAACCCACATAACATCAAAAAATTTGGAAGTATATATAGTTTGTGAAAGCACCACGATAATTTTTGCAATCAGATTCCATCAAAAACATTACGTAAAAAAGAGCCTAGTTCTCGTGGCTGTTTGCTCTTAAAAAGTACTGACATCTGACCTAGACCCAAGTTCAACAGCATTGTTAGCAGCTACTGGGCCTGAAACTTTATTTTTAAAGTTTCTTTAAAGTTTAATTAATTTATTATTCTCACTTACAATATCCCTAGCGCTTAATATTATCGGAAATTTTTCCGAGGTCGCAAATATCTTGAAAATTATCCCGAGCCGCAGGCGGGATAATTAAAATATTTGCGAACGAGGAAAAATTTTCGGTAATTCATTTAAGCTCGTTGGATATTCGGTAAAAATATTTCGCACCTAGCAAAATTTTAGAAATATTTTAACAAAATTGAAAATTTTTACCACTACAAGATTATATGCATAATAAAATACTAATTTTTTTACTGAAATTAAATGACATTGTCAAATTTTACTGAAATAATGTTTATAAATCACTTAAATACATCTTATATTTCCCTTTTTTATTAACTTTAATCTAGTAATATTGGTGAAACATCATTTCCTTTTGATAATCATTCCGAAGCACTAAAATATTTTACGCACAATAAAGTACCAAATTCCTTAGCGGAATAAAACGACGTTTTCCAACTTTAGTTAAGTAAAATCATTGAATTTTGAATAAGGTACCAAATTTAATGGTAAAACTTTTATAAATAACTTAATAAAATATTTGTGTACCAAATATGCTTATTTGCATCGACAAATAACTTTAATTTTAGACACTCCGAGTCCCGCGTCGGTATTTTGACATTTAAAATGACAGGGAATTTTTCTCGTTGCCATGGAAACGATTTAAAATAAAAGCTTGTGATTGGCTAGAAAAAGTGGGTGCAAAATTTTCACTAAAACTGACTTTAGGGGACTTGGCCGTTGCGTCTTTTAAGTAATAGTCACATCCGTGTTACATTTCTTTATAACTTTCTCCATTTTAAGTAATAGCCAACGATTAACTCTCCTTGTTTTAAGTAATAGTCACAACCATCTTCATTTATTTTAATTAATAGTCACAGGCATGTCAGATCAGGTTTCTGTAAGACGTAACGGCCAAGTCACATGAATTTAGTTTTGATTGATTGATCGATTAATTTAGAGAAACAGGTAAAATAAAAAGTTTCAGACCCAGTAGGAAGCAATGCTATTGAGTTTGACTCTACTTCCGATGTCACTGCTTTTCACGGCCGAACAGTCAGGAGAACTTGGCGCCATCGCATCGCCAGTATGTTTTTGTTGTGGTTTCACTCCTTTTTGTCCCGGTGATAATCTATATATTTAAAAGGCATATTATTTAGTCTCCTTTATTTTGAAGCTTCTGCAAAACATAGCTTGCTGATCCTTTTTTTGAAAGAAAGGACTCTTCTTACCATTGAGCCATCACTAAGAATTTTGTGTCTAAATAATAAGGCATAAAGTACCAAAAAAACGTTCAATTATTTTTGACGTAATATATACTTCTTGAGACTGTGGCAAATGACTGTAATGTTCTTTTTAAAGAGATCCTGTAACTTACATATATTCTTTACAATATCTGTGTGATTGAAACCATTAATCTGGTGTAACCATGGATTTATTAAGAAAGGATTCAATGTCCGTATACTGTGAGCGTATCGAACGTGAAGCCTTATATTTGTTGTTTGTTATGAAAACATTTCCCCTAGGGGTAGAGTTTACGAACTACGAATTACTACGTAATTGAATCAAGAATGGTAGTCGAAAGAGATAAAATAGCATTGGAGTGTTGGAGCTCAGAAGTGTTCCCGTCTCTGCTGGTTGCTTAGGAAAACGGCTGAACCTCGGTCTGAACACTCGGTTACACGTACGTCTTTGTCTAATGAACTAGAAAAGAAAAAGTGCGGTTTATAGATTTATAAATGAACGACTTTAAATAAACACCTTTAGAAATAACATAACCTATAAATAATAAAACCTTTTTAACTTAAATTTATTATTATTTAGCAGAAAAATAAAATATTTTAGGGCTTTTATTACTTTTAGTAAATCTTGTGATGCTTCTAACGTATTTTTTGTACAAAAATACAAGACAAAATAAGATGTGGTCAATGTTTACAAATTGTGTTTACAGTGTCGTTTAGAATGGTTTCTTTTGGCTTCAAAGAATGTTAAATCATCCCGTATCCATTCTTAATAAATCCATGGGTGTAACAAATTATGTTTCCGTTGAATTTCGACGGCTTCAAGGGGTTGGGTTTTATAGATGTAGTTTAATGCACCGATGTAGATTTTTGTCCCGTATTTATTTTACTATAATTATGCTTACTTTTTATTAGTAAATTATATTTATTTACAAACTCAGATCGAGAATCGAAATTTACAAGGACACGTCACAATACATACGATTATGATCTGCCTATTCTTTTGTATCACTCTCCATTTTCGGGTCGAAAGGAAAAAGTATCGGTTTTTTAGTTGATTTAAGTCACTTTCTGTTTCCCGTCTTTTTGAATTTCATAAAATACTTTTACGAGTAATATCCCGTTATTTAGTGTATTATTAAAATTATAACAGCTATTTGTATCACTAGTACATAATATAGGAGTCTGTTTAAGGTCGAGCGAGCTGGCGAGCGAGTAGTATATTGGCAATAATGGGTAAATACATTTTTAAACGCATTTCAGCTTTATAAACATAAAAGATTTTCTTTCACAAGTAAATCTTTTTAGTCAGAAGCGTAGTATGATTGTTTTCAGATAAAAGTTTTGAGGTAGGTATATCTAATAAGTGGCAAAATGGCTTTGGGAACTTTAAAATCCTGCTTTAACTACTCTTGTATCTGTAAAGAGTAAATAAAGCTAATAAACCTTTGAATGCAAACATACTATATTACGCATAAGAAATATTATAGTTTTATCTTAAACATCTCATCTCACACTCTTACATATATTTTTTATTATTCCGACTATAGTATTTGGTAAGTTTCTACGGTTTGCTCCATCAGTGAAGTTCGCCTTGGCGAATAGACGTTGTTATACAAAGAAAACGACCGTTCTGCATCTAATGATGCAAGGTTAGCTGTTAGCAAACAGGAAACTTTTCTGCCAATGGTTTAAGGCTTCATTTTTCTAATAGGTTCTGTAGTGAATGTCCTGTAATATTGCTAAATCGGTATTTTTTTTAAAATGTGTGTAAACCGTTTACAATTTTTTATGCCAATGCTGTCTCTTGTAGGCTAGCCTACCTTTAAGGTGCGTTTAAATTAGAGCGAACAAGAGCGAACGAACGAAGGAACGAATTCCTAGGTATTCGCTCCTTCGTTAGTGTTTCGACGTTTTAATTTGAACGAACATTCGCATTCGTCGATGACTCAAGCAAACCCAAACAAAATTAATATTTAATCATGTCGGATACAGATGATGATATAATAAATATAGATGCTAGTTTTATAGTTATCGCGGGGTTTTGTGAAAAAAAAAGAGAAAAAAGAAGGGAGTGTGGTGTTCTGATTTGTTAAAAAAAAACCGAAGGTGATATTTTGCTAACGGATTTAGAAAGTGCTAATTTGGACCAAATAACAAATTTCTGTAGAATGTCTGTAGTAGATTTAGAATATTTGTTAAATATGATTGGACAACAATGACTAAACTTGAACAGATTCTGTTTATGGACCGACTTCGCTCATTCGTTCGCTACACACACTCGCACTGTCCACATTGAGCATGAATTTCCCTTGATGATTCGCTGATTTACCGACACGCGTCCGAACATGCATGAACACGAACGAGTTTGTTCCCTCCCGATCTGTTCTTCATTCAAATTGCGCGAGCTTAAGCGAACGAATTCGTTCGTTCGCTATAATTTAAACGCACCTTAACATTGAGCCCGAATTTCCATTGATAATTCGGCAATTTGCCGATACGCGTCGGAACATATATGAACACGGACGAACTCGTTCGTTCCCAGTTTGTTCTTCATTTAAGTTACGCGAACGTAAGCAAACGAATTCGTTCGCTCGCTCCTGTTCGCTCTAATTTAAACGCACCTTAAGTAAGGTTAGCAAACAGGAAACTTGTCTGCCAATCGTTGAAGCCTTCATTTTGTTGTATGTGAATGCCTTGTAATATCACTAAATCGGTATTTTTTCAAAAATGTGTGTAAACCTTTCACAAATTTTTATGCCAATGCTGTCTCTTAGCGCTTGTAGCCTAGAATGCCCCATATTCATTAATATTTAGAGATTCGGCTAAAGACGAGCCTTCCTTCTGTAGTGTGTCGAGTGCTTCTACAATGACCGCATAATTTGTGTTAATAATACAGGGTATACTTAATATTATTAAACTGGGCCTGACTCGCGGCGCTATAGCTTCAAAGTTTTTAGGATTAAACTTTAAAACTACAGTGTTTATTTGCTTAATAGCGATGTTCTCCATCGTGTTAAAATAGACTCATGTGGTTCTGCATGCAAGGCCAGGACAACTAAGTCCGTTGCGACGCCGATATTTTGACATATCGTTGCTCGTTACACTTTACAAATTAAATTTTCGGTACCACTAACGCCATAATCTGGCACAATTTATAATTTAAATATTCTTAAAAGTTTTCATGAAAATGCAAATTTTAATAAAAGAACTGCCTAAGTTAGATCGCTTGTATTATAAAAGAGGCCACTTGATTAAAAAAGTATGGGTTTCGAATTGGCTAATAACACTGATTCATAATGAAAATTTGTATCATAATGAACATTATTATGAAACATATCGAAGACATTTAATTTTAATATTAGAGTACGGGAGTTTATGATGAAATCGTACATAAAATGCATTTACAGTTTCTTTTTGTAATTGAAGTGATCTAACGAGGATTTTGATTTTACTCTTTAGTAACCCCTTAAAGTAAAGAAAATTTAAAAAGCGGCATTGATTAATAGACCGAGGAAATTACAAGTATTTTGTATAACGATTTAATCTAAGTGTATAAAATTAAAGCAAGTTTCGGAATATTTTTAACATGAATTTATGTCTGCTAAAGCCGCACGCAAGGTGTCTACCGGTCTCGGCTTCTTTTGAATTATTCTTGGTTTTCTCCATGTTTTATCACGCTATAGGGTAGAAACGGATTATATATTGGTGACTTCGATACTGACCTCCAATATATGCCAGAAAGGGTGTTAAATAACTGAGGTTTTACATTATAATATTTCACAAAGGTGTTGAGTGACAGTTGTTCATGTTCAATTATTGCGTGACCTTGCTCATAAGCTGATAAAGTCAAGATTATGATTTTTTGTTTATACACACCAGACCATTTGACAGTAAAGGTCAAACATTTTTTATTAAAGATCTTATTCCTATTTTCCCTTAATAAATTTATTTATCTCAATATCAGGTAAGATTTTAATGGCGGCCGTTGACACATGACAAACATATTTGCCAATTTATAATTGAAAAGCTCCCTAATTCAGAAATCACCTCGCGGACATAGACAATCGCTGAATTGATTAGGGATGGATATATAAATGGCCATACATATACACGTATGCGACGAAAATACATATTCTGTAATTCCGCATCTAATCCTTGCAGCCGGAAAAGCGTCAACGGGTGGAATATGTGCAGCACCTCACTTCGAATACCGTGCAGATGGGCATCCTTTTCTTAAGGCATTTGCACCGGCATATCTCTTGCCGGCAGTTTTCAGCCTGTCTTGTCTATTCCGCATTAGTTCGCTATTTGCAGAGCCGTCCCGTCCGATTTTAATTAATCAAAGTTGCTTTTTATGAATATTTTTTCAGAAAGCATTTTGCCATTATTTTGATTATTTTGTGCTTACTAGATATTTTTGTAATATATTGTTGGACTTTGTGTATCTGTAAAGTGTTTCTTTTTATTGAAAAGTAACAAGATAAACATATTTTATTTGTTTAACAATCTAGACAAACATTACCCCAAAATTAATTAATGTTATAGGAATTATATGTTTTGCGGCGTAAATTACGAATCTAAATGAGTAGTTTAGTGAAAAAGCTTATATTTTTTAAAATTTTCTTTTTCAATCGCCATATTTTTTAGAGGATATGTGAATTACGAAGAGAATATAATAGTAGACAATCTCACGTATGTAAAGCACCTCCAGCCCTCTCAAAAATGACGCGTCTTGTTCTATTATTTATGACTGTACATTGACACACATCCCGAGTTCGTTAAAATCATGCCGGAATGCACGATATGGCACTACAATTCTGCCACCCGGGATGGTCTTCGAAACTTCTTCTCTGCTTTTCCTTGGAACCCTGTCAGTTTCTCCACTCCCAATCCCTCCGAAATTTGCTCCCATATCACAGATATCATTCAATTAGGTATTGAAAGTTTCATTCCACACACGCGCAATAAACCTAAACCCAGCAGTCAAAAGCCCTGGATCTCCAAGGTTTATGATAAAGCCAGGGTCAAAAAAGTCCAAGCTCACAAAAGGTTTCTTGAAAATTCTTCACTCGAAAATCGTCAAATATTCACAGGGGCAAGAAATCAATACAATCAACCTATCTTAGAGTCCAAAAATGCTTTTAACAACTGCATAAAAGATAAAGTGCTTTCCTGTTCCAACGGCAGCAAATCTTTTTAGTCACTTGCCAAAAACATTAGTCAAAACTTCTGTAGAAGCACTTTTCTTCCCCTGACATCTGAGAACGAAGTTATGTCCATATATAAAGGGAAAGCTGAACTATTTACTAAACAGTTCGCGGCCAATTCGATCCTCTTCCAACCGCTATGTCTGTACCCCACAAAATATCGGACATAATACTTAAGGTCAAACAAGTTCAAAAAGTTATTCTATTCCTTGACATCCCGTCTGGATGGCATACCTGCTATTGTTCTAAAACAATGTTCTCCAGAGCTCGCATCCATCTTAACTGGTCTTTTCCAGATATCCTATGACAAGAGTATCTTCCCATGCAGACAGCAGGAAGACTGTTCGTGTGCAGCCTGGCCCGAGGAAAGATTCCAAGGCCCTTCCATTAAGTTGCAAATTCTAAAATATCTAGAATCATTTATGACAGACCGTACGGATTTCGTCACCAAAGATCCACAGCTTATATCCCTACCTTCGTCACACATAACCGGAACAAGTATCTCGAACTTCATGGCGAATCTCAGATTGTTGCTCTTGATATTTCCAAGGCCCTTGGACCAAGTATGGCATGCCGCACTCATCAACAAACTACCTTCTTACGGTATTCCTCCCAAACTATGTGCGTGGATCGGTAGCTTTCTCTATAATCGGCGCATATCTGTCGTGGTGGACGGTCACTCATCTAGTTTCCATCCTATCAATGCTGGCGTACCCCAAGGTTCAGTCCTGGCACCAACTCTATTTCTTCTTCACATTATTGACCTGCTCTCTTCAACTACCGATCCCATTAACAGTTACGCTGACGATAGTACTCTTCACTCCAATATTCAGTTTTCCAGACCAGTCTCGAATCAAGAGCTGGATAATAGACGCAGATCTATGCACATATCCCGTTTCCAAGACCTTCAATTAATCCTAGACTGGGGTGCCAAGAACCTTGTTCAGTTCAACGCCTCCAAAACTCAGTCTTGCTCCCTGTCACGCAAAAAAATGCGGAAACATTTACCCCATTCACATGAATATCCAAGCCCTAAAGAACAATGAAACGTTCGATCTTGTTGGCATCGCTTTCGAACGCGATAGCACATTACTTTAATAGCCACATTGGCAGCTAAAAAGCTTGGTTTTCTCTATCGAGCCCCCTTCCAACTCCAGCTCTATGTTTTCCAAATAAGACCTAACCTAGAGTATTGTTCTCATATCGGGGGAGCGGCATCACCTTCGATACTTAGCACCCTTGATTTTATCCAAAAGAGATCCATTCGACTGATCAATGACCCAGTCCTCACAAGAAAACTCACTTCCCTCGCTCATCGCCGCGCTGTTGAGGATTTATCAATTTTCTACCGATACTTCCACGGATTTTGTTCTAAAGAACTAGCTGCTATAATTCCTCTCTTGACGGTTCCTAACATCCACAAGAGGCGCGTTACGTATGCATCCATTTACTGTCCAGCTACAAAAGCTTAGAATATCCCACTTCTCTCCCTCATTCATACGTAGGGTCTCCAGATTATGAAACGGACTGCCCTCAGATGTTTTCCCTTCCCCTCCCAACCTTCCGTCCTTTAAATCCCGTGTCAATAGATCACATTTTCCTCCCCTCCAGACGCCCACGGTACGTCAGTACTTAGGCTTGAAACCTACGTTGGCTTTATCAGATAACAAAAAAAATCGTAATAATTTTTTTAACACTAACACTACACAAGCGCTTGTTAAACCGATTCCTTAGTCATATTCACTCAATGCTAATGATGACCGTAACTAATAAAAAGCAATACGATATGCTGCCATAAAAACCTGTTTACTTGAAAATGTATTATCGTAACGACGCATAAATACAAACCTTGAAAAATTTTAAACTGCATTAATTTCGAAACACAGGAATTATAATTATAACAACGAATAGTCGATGTCGATGTCTGTCAAATCTGTGAAGAATGCCGCTTTTTCTATTATTATGACATGAAAGACAGGCACTATAATGACAAATAATCGACGTCTGTCAACTCTGTGACAACTCCATGACATGAAATAATTTATGTGTATTCTTTTCCGAACTATATGTACTTTGCTTTGCGTTGCGCATATATATATATATATATATATATATATATATATATATATATATATATATATATATATATATATATATATATATATATATATATATATATTAATGTCAAAATATTTGGAAAGGTTAAAAACGGCAATTTATTTTGCGCACTGTGTAGTTTGCATAGAAGTTATTAAGAATCTGAAAAAGAATCATCTCCACTCTCCATACTTGATCTGCTACTGAAATAATGAATCATCTAAAAGGCTTCGGTAGAATAATAGCTTTGTTCGCGGAGACGATCCGTGACCAGTCCGTAACCTGTACAAGTTAAATAATCCCAAACATTTATGCGCATGTGCGATTCGAAACCGATCAGGAATTGACAAATCTCCGCGAACGTTTTTGATGAACGTGCTTGTCCGGAACATCTGCGAATCACTTAACCTTAACATATTTTATTATTTTGAATTAAATTTTTAGACTGAACAACCTAATTTAACATTATATAATGATTAATATTGCCATAAAGACATATTTGTTCTGTTATGAGTAATTTTAAATACAAGAATCATTGAATATACGAGAGCATATTATTATATACAAATTTATATCTACCTTTATACAACAGCATATGAAATTCAACTGTTCGTTATCGCAAAATACAGCCCGCCCAAAATTAAATGACAATTTTCAAACAAATTTCACACTGTACTTGCGCGGACAAATAATTCATGCCATAATCCTCGGATCGTTTTGACTGGTTACGGATGTGTCCTGAACTTGTTCTCGCATCACCGCGAATGCCAAATTTATTGTCAAAATCAGTGATTTTCTGCACCGCGAACGCAAATAATCGCAAAGCGCACGCGCACTTGTCACGGACTAGTTCCGGATCGTCTCCGCGAACAAAGCTAATGTTTTAATAAAGAAACGCACTCTACAATAAAAGGGGCAAACATGGGCAACGGTTTGTTTTGCTGCTTTAAAGTGAAATATTCCTATTTTATTAATTTATAAAAAGGGCAGTGTCAAAGCGCGTGGAAGTAAAGTATAATACTACCTAAATAGTGTAATTGATGAATTTTGAAACATATTTGTAAGACTCTATTTACTCTATTTACACGACGTATGGAAAAACCATAGCACAACCAATATAAACCAAATAAGTGCAAATATTTAGTATATCCCTAAAGGTATTGAATCCATAATTAACTGACTTCGCAAAATCGTACAAATACCTAAATAATATTTAACACAGATCACTACTTGATTGCTTGCTAGTGGTCGCCTGACATATTCTCGCTTGGGAAAGGTCGTCCATGGTATTAGGGTGGGGGAAATAATGCAGTAGTATGTGTAGTTAAGAAATATAAGCAAAGGTAATTTCAAGGTTCAATTTCATTTTCTGAATAAATGTGAAGTTTCTGGGTTCCGGGCCCCACTGTGCGACGGCCAAACCCAAGAACGTTTCTCAACGTCTTTTAGATACCGGCAGTGTTGTTCTCCATGTTGAAAACAGAGGACCTCAAAGACAAGTTACTGTCCAAGATGAGGAGAATATTTTGTCCATCCTAGAATGAGATCTAGGTGTAAGTACCTACCCCCACCTACCTACTGTCATTGCAAGTCAAGTTGGATGGTCTCAGATTTAGTGTTTTCTGGCACTTTTTTTGTAAAAATTAAAATTTATTTTTTACGCGTTGTTGATATCCTTAAACGGTTTTCATTTTTAAACAATAAAACCGACGCGACTTCCGACCATGGATTAAAACCAAGAAAGCCGAAAAATCTGCTAGTTTTGGACCACAGTAACGTGCGATGTTGCCATATTGTCAGAATTTTATAAACCTTTGATACTACAATAGCTCAAAACCTATAAAAGATAGACCCCGTATTATTGGGACTTTTTGTTCTCTTAAGCCTCTATTTTTACGTAGTAAAATATTTGCACTCGTATCCGTTTCACCCTGCATATCATTTATTCTCATTAAAAGTGAATAAATTGATCAATTACTAAATATAGACATTTTATACCACTTATAGGAATTGAAGAGTTAATAACAAAATTTGATCCTGTTCTAGATAATCATATAAATAAATTTGGAAATCCGGGGTGCCGCAACGTTTCATATTTTTTATCGTTAACGATGTGTAATGAAATGAGTTTAATCAAAATCCAGCCAAAAAAATTTATTACTAACGAGGCAAAATCTGCAAAAATCATTCTATTAGCGTTGGTTCAACTTCTGATTGTATTTATATAAGCTTGCTTTAATTTTTTAAATTTAGAAAGGGTGAAAAACTTTAAATAACATACCTAAGCAGATGAAGAACTCGATGACATGTCCTTATTGGCAGGGCCGTTCCTGGGCAGGGTGCTGGTGGTGCCCTTGCACCAGGACGTCCTAACACAAGGGGCAGCCAACGCCAGAAAAAAATTGATTAAATCAGTTAAACTAAATGAATTCCTTTAAATTTTAGATAAATTAAAACGAAAACCAGTTTTCAAAATAGAGCGAACAACCGCAATCAAAATCATCGGTATTTACCCGTATTTAAGTTTTAAATGAGCACAACATGATGATTGTTTTAAGAGTTCATGTTTTTTAATTTATTATTTTTATTGGGTAGGTGTTTGTTTAAATAAATTAACACAGTTTAAAACGATCTATTTATTTATTTATCTTGCTGCTTTATCCTTCTAAATAAAAAATGTTTTATTTTTCATTGGATATTAGGATATTCTTCTTTTGTTTGTTCTTTACTAGTCAAATGGTAATTTTATAGATCAAAACTGCGTGATTTTCGGATATCATTACGTTATTGATAAAGCCAACGAGTCAACCAGAAGTTTTCATTTTAAGTAATATAACATTTTAAAATATGTTTAATATCTATGTTATACAGCAAATTAAATGTTTTAACAACCTTGCATCTCATAAAAGCAAGTTATTAATAGCCAAAAAAAAATATATTAACACATTTTTTTGTTGGGGCGGCAATTTTAATTTTGCACCAGGGCGGCAATTTTAATTATGCACCAGGGCGGCAAGCACTCCAAGAACGGCCATGGGTTTTTTGGCCATAGAGAATAATATTCTTAAAAGCATATATTTGTTTTTAAAACAAAAATATGCAATTAAGAATATTAGTTTCTATGGTCAATAAGGATGTATCATGGGTTTCTTCATCTGCTTACATATCTATTTCCAAAACTCAAGGAAGGCATTTACCTAAAAAAATTCAGTCTGTTGTTTAGATTTTTTAATATATTGTTTGTTTAAAAAAATTAAAAGTAAACTACATTGGCGATCAAAAACTCAAAACATGAATATTTGTCCTAATTTTTAAAAACAGGTTTTAATTTTGCATATCTTCTCAAATATCAAACATAATACAGCCAGTTAAAAAGTAAACGTTCAATAAACAACATATAACGAATGTTTAAGAAAGATATTTTTTGGCGTCTCTGAAAACGGAAACGAGAATTTAAAAGCGATTCTGGAAAACATTGTTCGGTCCAGGATGTTGGGAAAAATAACAAAACTAAGCCTAGAGCTATAATAGTACAATTTGAAATTACCTGCCAACGAGACGAAGTATATTTAAACAAAAGGAAGCTTAAACAGTCCAAAATAGCAATAACCGAAAAAGCTGAATCGAACTTTTGAATATTGCTAAGGAAAAGCTGGGCAAGGAAAACGTCTGGACCATGGAGGGAAATTTTTTACCAAACAAGGAGGAAGGAAAATAAATTTAAAGTCCGAAGATGAGATTATGGTCATATTGAACTAAATGCTGGATTACGCAACACGATGGTCTACCGATAGCTTACTGAACTAATTTATATTGTATTTATATTTTTTACACTGTTTTTTGCGCTTAAAAGTGAGAAAATATTCTTGTAACAATTCTGGTCGCTTTATTGAGGGAGGAAGCAGGTTTGTTATTATATAATATAGAGATATTGATTTTTTAGTGTTTTAGGTGTAAGATATTATTCTGATTTATGAAGTGTTTAAGTATTGCGTTTTTGAATGTAAGATATTTTTCCAGTTACCATGCAGAGTTTGCAGATCTATTAAATCAGAAGAATATGATATAATAGATATATCGGAAACTTGGCTGTCTAATAACATACCATCTAGCCTAGTTGGCATTGACAGCTATAATTGGAGGGATATGGGATCTAGAGGTGGCACTGGTGTGGGTCTATTTATCAAGAGTTTACTCTCGTATCAAGTATTGGACCTACTGATTGCTTGGAACAATTATGGGTAGAAATAAAAGTCAATAAACAAAAATGTGTACCTAATAGGCTTAATGTACAGACCACCCAATAGAAGCGTTGTAGAGTTTATGAATTTTTTTGATGACGCATCGTCCCACTTTTCAATCTGGTATAATAAAATAATGTACGGGGGCGATCTTAATGTTAACTTAATGGATCTAGATAATTTACACAGATCCACATTTTTCGACAGTGTACATGCGCGCGGCCTACATCCGATAGTTGCAGGACCGACTAGAATTTCTAATTTGACTTGCAGTCTGCTTGATGTCTGTCATTCTTATAAATAGTAATATACAACCAATTAAAGTAGATACAAAAGATGTCTTTACAATATCCGATCACAACTTGGTTTTTTGTACCCTTTTTTAGTATTACCACAAGTAATCTAAAGCGAATTAATACCGATGACTCAATGGCGTTATGGAAAAAAAATTAATGAATTTTGTATATATAGTAAACCTTTAGCTGCGGCACTACCAGAGTCATTGAATAAACCCAATGAAATAAATGATAATTTCCTAGAAATTTCTAAAAATGTTAAACCCCCGGAATACTTTTGCACGGAACACTAAAAATAGTATTTTAAATTTTGAAATTGAAATTAACAAATTATTTTATGTTGCGCGACATTTTGCTTTGCTGAATTAAACCAACTTAACATTTTTAATTTGGAGTTTTTGGTAAAAATGACTTTGTAACTTGGATTCTTGTCTCATCTGAAAATCATTTACAGTGATTACTCAAAAATGATAAAGTTTAAGTTGTGCCACTATTGCATTCAGCAATAATCTGAATAGTCGTCTTCTGTTTTCAGTCATGCTTCATTTTAAGCGAATTAGTGAAATTCGTTTAAAAACTTCTTTATTCTAATCCTGCCTCGATTAATCACGTTTAAAGGGTAATTTGTGACTGTTAGATAAAGATCACTTTGTTATAAAAAATAGACTGCTACTGATAAGGGAAGGAGCATAACCATTATGAAAGTATTTATTTTGAATAGAATAATAATTTACAATTTTTACATGGCATAATAATTCAATGAGTATTGATGTAGAGTCCCGTAAAATCCGGTCCTTTCACTCCTATCAAAGCATTCCCACGAAGAACGATAAGCACGCATACTCCATACAATACAATATCAAGAATTGCTCTCTATATTTAATATTTCGAAATATGGAATTTGGCAATAAAGGTTTCAGAATAATAAGGAATGACGTTGTCAAAAATGCTGAATATTGAAAAGAAAAAATAATGATTCCATTACACATTTATATCGATTCGAACAAGGTATTTGATAAGTTCAGATTTCCCTTGTGTTTTTGTTTGCGGCTAATATATTATTTATTTGTGAATTTTTCTTGTTTTATTTTAGTTTTCAAAATAAATAATATTTATATGCTTGTGTCTCAAACTTATATTCTGGGGAAAGGTTTGCAAGCTTAAATCAACCTCCTGATTTCATGTTTCCATCTATTTTACTTTCCAAGTTAATCAAATCCAAAGATTAGCTATTTTGACCTGATTTGTATTTTTTGATTTTGATATTTACTATTGATATTTACTCTTTATACTTTATTTACTATTTATTTGATATTTACTCACTCGCTAATCATTAACGGCCTGATTCTCCAACGCTAATCCGGTCTAATTTGACAACCAAAAGTTTTAAACTGACAAGTGTAAGAATAAGACAAGAGACAAGTAAGTTTTATACTATGAATTTGTTTCTGGGTTTTCTCGCAAATTAATGAAGAAAATGACAATTTTGGTACATACTTTCCACAGTAATAGAACTAAATGCATTCTAGCGACACGTTTCAAGATAAAAATCATTTGGAAACAAAGCCAATCGCTGAAATATTAGAATAACTCGTAAGTTTCTAATGACGACTTATTAATAATGACAGGACAAAAATTTGCTAAAACCCAACTGATTAACTTGAAGATCTTAATTTAAACGAGTACTAAATCTTAAACCTTTTTAGGGAATCTGAAAAGCAAAATTCTAGGGCACACCGTGGCCTTAGACTACTGAAATTCGACAAAGAGCTCGGGTTTAGCACATAAATAAAAGAAAAAGTCAAAAAACTTTCTTTCTTTTAAGCCCAGAAGTGGATGTGATACAGAATATTATGTTTTGTAAAATGGGATTAGTTAAGTCAGATTTCGTATCTTGATCTCAGTAGGTGTATAAATAAATAATGTAATTACACTAATAATAAATGCAGGCATAATTGTCACTCCTAATAAAAGTTTTTGGTTGTAAAATAAATAGGCTTCATTCTCTCACGCCTTTAACCAGAGTAATAGTTTCTACATTAAACAATAATGACACCTGTGGACATGTTTGTCAATGTCTTTATTAAATGAAGCACTTATTTAATTCAAAATACTTCTTATTCAACTGCAAGTTTTAAATAATACGAACATTTAATTAAACTCAAAATAATTTCATATAAACTAAGCAATACAATAAAGATATCAAAACTCAAAATCTCCACCCCCATATTCAACATCTTTTTTTAATTGCTTCCTTAGATTTCTGAAGGAATTTCTGATTTCTTCCTGGGACATTGAATGAACAACCTGAGTAATTCTGCCTTTTTAGCACTTCAATATTATTTGGCAATGGAGTGGCATAAACAATTTCTTTTAAACAGCCCCATAAAAACATATCGGCCAACGTTAAGTCGGGGCTTCTTGGGGGCCACAAAATTGGACCAATTCTACTAATCCACCTTGGACCAAATCTGCGGTAAAGCCATTCTATTACCTTGCGAGTGCAATGTGCTGGACAACCATCTTGTTTCAAATACATTTTTTGGCGAAAATTTAATGGCAAATTTTCGAGTTTATCGCAAAAAAATGTATCCAGCATTTCTAAGTAAAATATGCTATTGCAGGTGTTACTAAAAAATATATGGGCTTATAATGCCATAGACGATATCCGTACCACACGTTCACTTTTGTAAAATATTGTATTCGCTTCATTAGGTACTACTCTAAATTCGGGGTTTTCTCGAGACCAGTACCTGACATGCTGGAATGCTACAGTTCCATTAGAAGAAAATGTACATTCATCAGAAAACATAACAAATTTATACAAATGGATATTTCCACTTAATATTTGGTCTCCCACCCATAAATAAAAGGGACATCACAGGAGTTTCTCTAACAGATGGAAGAACTAAAACTGTGGCATCATAATTTTGGGCATATTTCTTTTTCTTCTTCTTGAAATTCAAAACCGAACCAGTTCTTTGAAACTTTTTTATTGCGTTGTAGATTGTCATTTCAGTTATTGGGATTCCTACTTTCTCGCTAAATGGTTCCATGATGTAGCGATATGATACTTGGCCATCCCCATAACACTGGATTATAAAAATCCGTTGTTCAGTATAGATTGCATTTTGATGAGAAGTATTTTAAATTAAATAATTGCTTCATTTAATGGAACAAATTGCCTGCAGATGCTTTCCCTTCCCGTCCCAACCTCCAATCCTTCAAATCCCGTGTCAATAGACTACATTTCCCTTCTCGCCAGACGCCCACGGTACGTTAGTACTTAGGCTCGAAGTCTACGTGGGATGTCTTAGATAAAAAAAAAGACATTGACAAACATGTCCAAAGGCGCCATTATTGTTGAATATGTAGAATCTAGTACTCTGGTTAAAGGTGTGAGAGAGAATAGTTGGGAATTAAAAAAATAAATGTGATAAAACTCGTTACTTTTAATACTCAATTTTTTTAATGAAATTTTGTACTTCGGCCATCGTCCAAAGATATTCTAATTGCGACGACTCTTCGGCTTAGGATTTAGGTAATTTGAAACATATTTAATATTTGTTCTTTTGGCAGGAAATGATAAACAAGGTATGTTTACTCTTACGCAAAATAACGATTCCGTATTTTTTATGCTCCCTGTATGAAAAATTAAATTTTTCATAACGTTTATTTTCTTTATTTTACAAGCAAAAACTTTTATCAAGAGTGACATTTTATGTATCTTGCAAAATCTGGCCCATTCGTCCTTTTCTAAACCCCGTCCGCGGACATACTGTATCTTGTAAGTGACGTACTTCGTATAAAATTTGTAGTCAATAGTTCTTAGATTTTGCTAACGGGTAACGTGATTTTTAAAGCGCAAAAATACTCATTTAATATTGTATACATGATCAGTATGAGATTTTTCAATTCTAAGAGTAGGTACATGGATTTATTAAGAATGGATACGGGATGATTTAACATTCTTTGAAGCCAAACAAGCCATTCTAAACGACTCTGTAAATACAATTTGTAAACATTGGCCACATCTTATTTTACCTTGTATTTTTGTACAAAAAATACGTTAGAAGCATCACAAGATTTACTAAAAGTAATAAAAGCCCTAAAATATTTTATTTTTCTGCTAAATAATAATAAATTTACGTTAAAAAAGTTTTATTATTTTAGGTTATATTATTTCCAAAGGTTTATTTAAAGTCGCTCCGAGTCATTTATAAATCTATAAGTCGCACTTTTTCTTTTCTAGTTCATTAGACAAAGACGTACTTGTAACCGAGTGTTCAGACGTTTTTCCTAAGCAACCAGCAGAGACTGGAGCACTTCTGAGCTCCAACACTCCAATGGTATTTGATCTCTTTCTACTACCATTCTTGATTCCATTACGTATTTCCTTAAAGTTCGTAAACTCTACCCCTAGGGGAAATGTTTTCATAACAAACAACAAATATAAGGCTTCACGTTCGATACGCTCACAGTATACGGACATCGAATCCTTTCTTAATAAATCCATGAGTTTCTTCTGCTAACCGATAACAGAAATTTAACTATTGTCTCTCTGTTGTATAAATAAAATTAAAAATAAAAACAAAAAAAAATTGCTTAACCTTGAAAAGTACGAATTACTTTATGTTATACTATACTAATTATTTCGTCTACGTAAGTTGAATGTAACCTTGCGGCTATTAAGTAGAAATACATATTTATTTTTAGCACTAAATGGTAAATACGAGTATAATATTTAAATAAATAAAAGTATTAGATATAAAAATGAAAAAATATGCCAGTTAATGCCGAGAAAATGAGATATTTTGACCCTATTTTTGTCTAGTATAAGAAATGTGGAAAAAATAATGCATTTAAATATTCGTAATCTACACAGTAGAACCTCTACTTTCTTTGCATGATACGGTGAATTATTACAGGGATCCATAGGATTTACATTTTTAACCTCATTCTATTAGATGTATAGAGCTAAAATTTGACATAGGTAAAATGAAATCTTAAGATTACGTTAATTTGTCAATTATGCCACGAAATGAAAAAAAAACTCCCCAAAAGTCCATTTATTTTTTGAAAAACATTTCTCACAACATTTTCATACCCCCTCGTAATTATCGTTTTTTACCTTTGCATACTAGGTAAAGATGATACACATTTCCAGCCGTTTAAAAACAATTTGGTAAAATTTAAAAATCCCCATTTACGCTATTAATGAATGAATTGAAATTGTTTCAAACTCTATAATATCTAGAAGTTCTCGGTAACGCATGAACATTTTGTGACTACGGGTTGTTTAGTCAGGTAACATTTATAAAACGACGAATTATACTACAGTATCCAAAGATTGCAAAATGGACTTATCCCTTGCAGGACAGCCCATCTGTCACCCTTGTTGAATAAGGAAAGTTTATCAAAGTGTAAAATAAATGTATAACAACGTATAGTAGGGCGAATATAGGAATGTTTTATAAATTAATGTATCAGAAAAAAAAAGAATTTACACAACGATAAAAAAAATTATAATCATAACAAAATTGTGGGCAATATTTGCCTTAAAACTTTTCGGACTATTATTGTATTTGTCTCTTGGATCAAAAGTTCTAATGACAGTAAAAGAAATGGAAGTTACTACATTTTTGTTTGTTCAATACCAATATCCTATTTTAAGATTCAACGTATCTAGCGATCTTGAAGAATAATGGATAAATCAATTTTCAAAAATAAAAATTATCGAAATAAATATGTACATTAATATTGTGATCGTCAAAATCTTTCAGTATTATGTGTTAGGCATTTTGTAGCTAAAGTCGAAAGCATTAATTTGTTTTATCTATAGAAGCAAAATAATTAAAAAACTAGTAATTAACCTTGAAATGCACTAATTACAACACAATATATCGATGTTTATGCGTATGGTAAAACAAATGTCAGTAATGTCTATTGATATGATTGGTGGATGATGTTTAGTACAGAACCAGTTAACTCTATTTTTTTTTAAATGAGAAGGTATAAAAAGGTATCCATTTGAACTACACCGATAAAGATTAACAAAAGTAGGTACTTCTACCTACTTTTGGTCACTATATTATCATGTTTTCTAGCCAAATCCTTTTTCACGAAGACTAAAACTAAAAAAATCTAAGGAAGCTGCGTTTAGACATGTGTATTATTGTGTATTTAACATAATCTGTAGTGTAAAATTGTTTTTGTAGACAGTTTGTCATTAAGCAATCACGCATAAGCATTAAGCCTATTCTGTTTTAACTTCTGAGTATGACAGCGTTTAGGTTTAAATATCACATGCGTTTATTTCTGGATTCTGACTATTATAATATCTCATTTTCATAAAAACTTGCACATAAGTGTTTTTTCCACGGCAACTAGAAAATACTCTTTTGTGATAAATATTTTTTTCTACAAACGTGTTAAAAATGCATTTTTGAACACGCCGCAGACGCCTTAAAAATGTTACTTTATGGCACTAGTGTTAAAAGTACTTTATAGCACTAGTGTTAAAAGTACTACTATGGCAACTACGACGCCAACAATGGTTGTTAGATTTTTTGACAAATGTCAACTTCATAATTTTATATTATATCTACGATGCTACTTAAAACTATGTGTTTCGAATATGTTAAACTTTCTAAAAATTGTAATTGTATTTTTGTTTTTTATTGTCGTTTGTAGAAAAAATTTTGTATGATATTTGTGTTAAAAGTACTTTTAAGGCACTCATTTGAATTGCAGAATTCGCTTCGCTCATTCTGCAAACTTTCAAATTCGTGCCGTAAAATTATACTTTTAACACTTATATCATAAATAACTATTATATACAGGGATACGATCATTAGACTCACTATAAACAAATAATATTTTTAAATTGGCATTTTGTTGGAAATTAGACGTCAAAACAGTAAAATTTCTCTCTATCTAGTATTCACTTAGATAGAAAATCATTCAAGCAGAACTTTTTGATTTGGTAAACTTACTTTAAGAAATTGAAATGACCAAAAGGCCTAAAAAAGGTTATTAAAAGTCAAAACCAAGAGAGTAAAAAAATCAGATCTGATCCCATGATGTATAAACTGAGAAGAAGGAAGAAAAAGTTATTAGCATAAGTTAAGATATTTCTCTTATTTACTCACTAAAGTGTGTAAAACAGCCACAGCCCTGTAAAAACAGATACAGTCCTTTATTAGAAATATTACACAAACATACAAGAACAGTGCTTTCAATTTAAATTGTCACACTTTTAAATGGCCGCAGCATAGGTGTTTCTTGAGGTAGAAGCTTCAATAAAAAACAAATTACATATATGGTTTTTAATAAAGTTTTATGCCGTAGAGTTAAAAATCTGTTAAATGTCAAACTATTGACATAAGTTACCCGAATTTTAAAACGTGAAAATGTCATTTCAAATGTCAATACCTCAAAAACAGCTGATTTTAGACTCGTACTATCTAGTATCAGAAATTGCTTAGAAATCCTGCTGAAAATCTAGAAGTTGTGAAAAAACTCATATTCGGATGATCTTAAAAGAAAGTAAATTGTTTCCTTTCAAATCCCACTTTAACCAAACATTGGAAGAGGGAGATGAAGGGAAAAGACTAGATTTTTGTTTATGAGACCAAATTTTAAGTGGAAATATCCATGTTTATAAATTTGTTGTGTTTTCTAATAATGTACATTTTCTACTAATGGAACTGTTGCATCCCAGCATGTCGGGTACTGGTCTTGAGAAACCCCCCGGATTTAGAGTAATGAGGCGAAGACAATATTTTACAAAACTGAACGTCTGTGCGCGATATCTGTCTCACATTATAGGCCCAAATTTTTTTAATAACACCTGCAATAGAATATCTAACTTAAAAATGCTGGATATATTTTTTAGCGATGTAAAAATGTATTTTCAGCAAGATGGTTGTCCAGCACATTGCGCTCGCGAGGTAATAGAATGGCTTCACCGCAGATTTTGTCCAAGGTGGATTGATAGAAATGGCCCAATTTTGTAACCCCCAAGAAGCCCCGACTTAACGTTGGCCGATATTGGTTCCTATAGCGCCGTTAAAAACAAATTGTTTTTGCCACTCCAATGCCAAATAATATTGGCGTGCTAAACGGCAGAATTACCCAGGCTGTTCGTTCAATATCCCAGGAAGAAATCAAAAATTCGGTCAGATACCTAAGGAAGCAATTTGAAAAATGTGTTGAATAACATGGGGTGGAGATTTTGAATTTTGATACCTTTTTTGTATTGCTGAGTTTATATCATATTCTTTTGAGTTTAATTTGTTATTGAGTATTATTTAAAAATTGTACTTGAATAAGAGGTATTTTCATTTAAATAATTGCTTCATTTAACAAAGACATTGACAACCATGTCCGTAGGTGTAATCTTGGATGAATTAAGAGTGGATACGGGATGATTTAACATTCTTTGAAGTCAAAAGAAACCATTCTAAGCCACACTGTAAACACAATTTGTAAACATTGGCCATATCTTATTTTACCTTATATTTTTGTACAAAAAATACGTTAGAAGCATCACAAGATTTACTAAAAGTAATAAAAGCCCTAAAATATTTATTTTCTGCTAAATAATAATAAATTTAGGTTAGAAAGCTCTTAAATTCATTATTTCTAAAGGCTTATTTAAAGTCGCTCCGAGTCATTTATAAATCTATAAGTTGCACTTTTTCTTTTCTAGTTCATTAGACAAAGACATACGTATAACCGAGTGTTCAGACGTATTTCCTAAGCAACCAGCAGAGACAGCAACACTTCTGAGCTCCAACACTCCAATGCCATTTTATCTCTTTCTACTATACCATTCTTGATTCAATTACGTATTTCCTTAAGTTCGTAAACTGGACCTCTAGGGTAAGATGTTTTCGTAACAAACAACAAATAAACAGGCTACACGTTCGATACGCTTACAATATACGGAACACCGAATCCTTTCTAATTCATCCAAAGGTGTAATTATTGTTTAATATGTAAAAACTAGTACTCTGGTTAAAGGTGTGAGAAGAAATAGTTGGGACTTTAAAAAATTATGTGATAAAACCTTTAATATTTAAATTTTTAATGAAGTCTTGTACTTCGGCTTAGGATTTAATTTAAAACATATTTTTTAGGTTCCCTGTATAAAAAATTAAATTTTTCATAACGTGAATCCTATTTATTTTACAAGCAACCATTTTTATTACGAGTGATATTTTTACGTAAAATTTGGTGAAATTATCCTCTTCTAAACCCCATCCGCGGACAATCTGTATACAAAGCATTTTTTAAGGCGGGTCATAGGATTTTACATGTTAAATTTTTCCCCATGTTAGACCCTGTTAACCCCATGTTAGACCTGTGTTAAATTGCCAAATATGCCAAAAAATACATAAAAAATGCATTTGAACTTGTGAAAATAAATTTTTAATTGTCAAAAAATATGCATCACCCTCACTTGATATGAAAAGGTAATAGAACAATAATACACGGTGTGTTAAAAATTAATCTTTATCCAAAACTAATTATTTTTTAGGTATTTTTGGAAAATTAACATAATAATGAGACTCTGAAATTTAAATTTACCTATGTAAAGTTTTATCTCTATAGTTCTAGTACAACAGGGCCTAACACGGGGTTAAAAATTTAACGTGTAAACCCCTTTTAAAAAAATGCACTTTATATATCGAGGATAAAAACTAAGGAACTTACCTGAAGTCCAAGTGCCGTTAAAACTTTTTGGGTTATATTTGTAACTTAAAAAGTCTTCTAAGTTTATGGATTCTGCTGTTATTGAATCGGCGTGACTATCGTGACCTGGTCCATTCTTTAACAAAATAATCGCAGCTATGATTAAAGCTATAACTATGGCACCAACAACTGCAGCTATTATCCAATTTCTCTTTTTTCTTTTGCCCCTTGATATAATTAAATCCTGCAACAAAAAAATATTTTGTTAACACAAATTTTTGCACTAAGAGTAGCTTATTTTGGCATCAAAGAACTGGAAAACGAATATGCAGGGTGAAAAAAATGTAAACACAAAACTTAGAAAATTTCTTTTATATGGAATTGATCACATTTTTTAAAAATTATTTTTTATTATTCTATTTGTTAGAACTAAATAGCAAGTAAAAAACTGCAAAGCCAGAAAATGAATATCCAGATTAATGGTCTTATTAAAAATTTTATGTTAGGTATCTAGAACAGTAAATCACAAAACTTAATTTTAGCAATTCTAGTCCAGTGCAGTTAGGTTTTCACCTCAGAACCCATCTATAGTAAACGGATTTTCATGGGACTTTTTTCATTGAGTTTCTAGTCGTAATAACTTTAATCTTTTACATTAAAAAAATATTGCCAATAATTATTTAAATATTTAAACAAATAATTTTTAATTATGGAATGAATCTCCATGTTTTTCTCAATAATATTAATAACTATTAATTGTTTTTCTTAATTATTTATACAAACACAAAAGATACATACTTTCATAAAAAAATCCAAAAGTTTTTAGAAAAAAAGTGATAAAATGAAAAGAAATAATGTTGAAATCTTTCACAATTCCAATGTCATCGTAAAAAAATAGAATTCTTATGGTTTTCGGTACTGCTAAGAATGAATCTATGTTCGCAAAATGAAAATTCAAAATTGCTCATACAAAATGGCTAATATAACGCCACAAAATATGTATATAATTCGATTAAAAAGGTCATTAAGGTCAAAGAAGTGTCCAAATGAAACTATGAAATTTCGAGCGTAGGAAAATATTTATTTTGAAAAAATTATGAAAAATGTTATAAACAAACAATTTTTATAAATTATATCTTTATTCATTGTCTTCAGTCTCTATTTCACTTACTGGTATCACTGCTGCTGCATTCAAGCAGCAATTGCCTTTGCATTGTGAACAAGCTGAAGAGCAATGCAAACCACTTTTCCTGCACCCACGTACTAGTCCACATCCGATCTTACTCGAACAAAAGATCATTTTCAGCAAATTTTGGGGACTGGTGGCTGAGTCATTGTAATTGGCTGTAACAACTCATTCTCAATTTTCCATCCCCAATTTTTTGGTGAGATACTTTGTCCTAACCATAACTGCACCTGTAAAAACACCCTTTTTAGATGTTCCACGGCTGGATCATGTGTAGGCACCGAAGCTAGATTGACAGCTATTCTTAGAGGCAGCTTTAATGAACAATTGGTTGATTAATTTGTTTACAGTTCGTGAAGCTCTATATAATGCCACAATACATAAAATACCGGATTCAAAAAGATCTATAGTATCGGCGCTAGAATTTTTAAACACTTCAGCAGGTTCTTGCAAATCTTTGCGCTTTTCAGTCAGCTTGGCAAAGCTTTTCTTGCTCTTTCTGTAAAACGCAGACGTTGTGTCACATCCTGTAAATGCATGTAAAAACAAGACGTGTTCTTTTAAGGGCGTACCGAGCGAGGGTCAAGGGGCAGCTTCCTCCCCCTAGAACGAGAAATAGTCTGTAATCTTCGCAAATCGAATTCGCATCCCGCCCCCTTCCTGGGCAGCTGCCCCCCCCCTTAGAAAAGAAAAATAATCTATGATCTTCGCAAACCGAATTCGCCTCCCGCCCCCTTTCTCGAAAATAATATGAGTTGCTCCCCTCGAGTTCAGATCCTGGATATGTCCTTGTGTTCTTTACTGATAGGTACAGTTTCTTCAAGACTTATTTGAATAAACTTGTTGCAATGTGTGACTTGTTGCTGGTTTTAGAAAATATATTTCTCTGTTGATTGGAGTTAAAGCGATCAATAGAACTATAACATCGATATCCTCGGCAAAACTAATACATAATCCGATTCGAGATTCGATATTAACCGCTATTTGTAGAATTAACGTGTCGGCATCACCTTCTGCTTAACAGCTAAAAATATTATTATCAGCAAGGTGTTTTCTTATTTGAATGAATTTATTCCTGTTTTTGCTTTTCGCAAGAAAATTTAATTGACGGATTTTCAGAATATCTCACCAAAAAATGCAGGATGGAAAATTGAGAATGAGTTCGTACAGCTAATTACAATGGCTCAGCCACCAGCCCCCAAAAATTTGCTGAAATTGATCTATTGTTCCAGTAAGACCGGATGTGGACTAGCTTCTGGATGCAGCAAAAGTGGTTTGCATTGCCCTCCAGCTTGTTCCCAATGCAAAGGCAATATCTGCTTGAATGCAGCACCAGTGACATCAATGAATAAAATAGAGAATGAGAACAATGAATATAGATATTATTTATAAAAATTGTTTGCTTATAATACTTTTCATAACTGTTTCTAAATAAATATTTTACTTCGCTCGAAATTTCGTACTATTTCATTTGGCCACTTCTTTGACCTTATGACTACTTTTTAATTGAATTATATACCTATTTTGTGACGTTATATTCGCCATTTTGTATGAGCAATTTTGAATTTTGATTTTTTGAACATAGATGTATTCTCAGAAGTACCGAAGACCATAAGAATCACATTTTTTAACGATCACAGTGGAACTGTGAGAAAGATATTACATTTCAACAATTTGTTTTTCATTTTATCACTTATTTCTAAAACTTTTTGGATTTTTTGTGAAAATATGTATCTTTAGTGTTTGTATGACTAATTAAGAAAAAAAAATAAAGATAGCCAATTTTATTGTAAAAAACATGAAGATTCATTCCATAATTAAGATATAATTATTAGCAATAATTTTTTAATGTAAAAGATTGAAGTTCTTACGATCAGTGGCGCACCCAGGGGGGGGGGGGGGGGGTGCAGCCCCCCAGACCAACATCTTAGACCACAAAAATTTAAAAAAGTGGACTACTAATTGAAGAAATCCACCGAATTGTACCATTCAGCTCCCCCCCCCCCCCCCCCCCAAAGACGAAATCCTGGGTGATTACAAACTCAATGAAACAAGTCACATAAAATCCATTCACTATTGTTGACGGGTTCCAAGATTTTAGCGTTTCACGGCTAACTGCACTGGACTATTCAACTTGATTACTTAATACTTCTTAGGATTGCACAGCATGTAAAAAGCTGCAAAACCAAGAAAGGGACATCCAGATAATGGCTTTAAAATGATTGTTTTATCTAGATTAGGAAAGCTGTTAAGACTAAACAGCATGTAAAAAGCTGAAATCTCGAAAAGTGAACATCCAGATTAACGACTTTATTAAAAATTTTATTTTACCTAGAATCGCACGTAACGTTTTCACAACGTAATTTTACCAATTCATCTATATTACTCGACATTTTTTAAGGATTGAACATCATGTAAAAAGCTGCAAATTAAGAAATGAACATCCAGAAGCTACTTTTACACTTACCATATTTTCCGTGAGTTTCGCACATGGCGTTAGAATCTAAATGTAAATTTGGCATGCGCGAAAACAGCGAGTACTTTCTTGCAGACTTGACTTGCGGTAAAATAACGTTGTTTTCGTTTTCGTAGTCGATGACTATTGCATGATTTGAGCGTGGCAATGAAAACCGGTAAGTACCTACATGATGGCGAAATCCCAGTCGAAAATTTAAGATCTTCAAAAGAACGACCTGTGGCTGTATAACACAAAGTGGCTTCTTCGGTACTTATGCTTTCTCTCATCTTCGTCTTTTGTTTAAAAATGACATGTGAGATCAAATCCAATAAGATATTAAATGTACCAGAATTTATACGTGGTTAAATAATTCTGGATAAATCGCCAGGAAAACTTTGTCGTAGTTCATTTAATAGTGGCATGTGACCGTATTTGTTGCGATCCTCCATCTATTTCTTCACCCATATTCTTTTTTTCTTCTAATCCATTAAATTTATATGTACAGCCATGCAAAGGGCCAGTTTTAACTTTCTTCGCCTAATTTTGTATATTTCGCATCAAAACGCTCGCGAGTCTTTTTAGAAATTCTTAAAACGTCTCGAGCCCCGAAAAGTACGCGAGAAAACCAGCGGTTTTCGATTTACACTGACACGCTTTTCCTCTTATGTTCCATACGCATGGACAAGTCTTTGGGATTGGAATTATTATTCAGTTTGTTAGGACTAAATATCATGTAAAAAACGTCCAGGTTAATGGTTTTATTTGAATTTTTAATTTATCTAGAATACCAAGGCATCGCAAAGGGTATTTTTAGAAATCTATCTTAACTACGCCACTACTTAAAAGTGAACAACAATGAAAAAGCTGCAAAACTAAGAAACAAACATCCAGATAATGATAAAGGCTTTATAACTTTTTTTTATCTAAAATATGAAATCGCGTAGTGAAATTTTAAAAATCTTTATTACTGCATTAGGATTAAATCTCGTTCTAAATATACGCATATAATTCATAAAAGAAAAATGTGTATTTATAATTTTTATGCAAGTGTTTCAAAAATTTGAAATAGTAAAGTTAGGATAAAATCAAGTCACAAATCACGTTACGCTTAAAGGGAAAGCATTTTTAGCACGCTCACTCCATTAAATCTTTAATGTGAGAAAATTTACAAGTTTATGATGAACGGAAACCACCTATTTTATTATATTATTGCTACTAAAACTCAACAGCTATAAAATATTTTATTTCTTTATTTCTCTTGTTTTCAATAAAATATAAATCAATTTCAATAAACTCTCCTATAGGATGAAACTGAACCGATGCAAGTTTATTTCAGTCAATTCCGTGTTTATAGTAAAACTTTGCATCTGATTCAGTAAAACTGTTTTTAATTCTATCAAATCGAAAAAAGACAGCATATTAAAAATACACATGTGCACTTAGAGAAAGGTTGAACCTTATTTGTACTAGAAGAGCAGTTTGTGCAATTTTTAATATAAATCATAAGGAATCGAAGAATAATGTGAAGGCAATTTGTATAGTTGTTAGCTTTTAGAGAATTTTGAAAAAATTAACAAGGAGGGTTTCTTGACCGTCGGCAAGAGGAGATTACATTCATTCATAAGTAGCCTTTTGTTTATATAACCATATAATTTTATGGTAATATTATGGTCATATATTTTAATAAAAACAATAATTAATTATTGTTCATTAACTAAGAATATATTTTTTAAGCACCTTTCACCAATCTGACCTTGAAGTAATTTTTACACATATGTTAATTATGTTAGTGTTAAATAATATAGATTTTTTGGTAGGTGTCACTCAAGGGGTTTATATAAAAACTGCACCGTCAAAAATTCAATTATTTTTTTTATATTTGTAAGTATACTAAATAATGTAATAGCAATGTAAAAAACGTAAAATATAAAGCTATTTTATATCAGTCTCCTATTAATTTCATTTAATTTTCTTCAATAGTTTAAAAAGATCTTATTTTGAAGTTAAGGGTTGTTACCCCCATAACTCTGATAATATAGGGGATAGAGGTTTATTATCTATTTTATTGAGCATTTCCAATCATAAGCAACATTCATTTGAAAGAATAGCCTAATAATAAGTCGATGGGCCCAATATCCCATACTTAACCGGCGATACGTTTTGGGAGCTCTATATAGTCATGCTACACATTTTCCAGATTCGGTTATAAAAACTTGATCAATCGATTATGGATCAATCGAAGAAATATTTGAATTAATGTAAGTGTCTTTTTTGGATTTAACATTCTTAAAATACATACATGTACTGTTTGGTCTACATGTTTAATTGTGTCCAGATGTAAAAATACTTAAATAAAGCGTAAAATCTACGTACCATAGGTATTTACTTAAATTGTTTTTTTATGTAAATTACCGAAAATTACCACCACTTACTAATTGGATACATGTAGGTAAATAAACGTATAAAATTGCAAAATCGAAAGTTTTTATCATGCAGGTAAATTAACTTATACAAAAGTGAAACATGTATTCATATTATGGACACGGTAATCGTCTTTATTACTTTCATTCAGGCGTAATATATGGAACAAAGTTGCCGGATGTACTTACAAAATTAGATAACAATGTGCGTGAGTCCAGCCTTTCATACCGGCTACTTGGAAAGCCACGACATTTTCACGGCAAATTGTTTTAAAATAGTGTTATTTCAATTGGTCCAATTAGAGTGAATAGCGACTAATAAAAATTTTGAATTGAATTTATATAATTTATTTATATAATTATTATTATATCCTTGGTTGAAGACTTAACGATTTTCGAAAAACATTAATTTATCCCTTACAGCCCGAACGAATTTTGTCTTTAAGGATCCACTGCAGACCTTCTTACCTTTGTCACACTCAAGTGGAATTCCCTTGAATTTCGCAGCGAATCCATAATTGCTGCCCTTGATACCTATATCAAAAGCCTTTGACCAAGTATGGCATACTTACTTCTAAATAAATGTCCTTATTAGTGCCTCCCTGTCAAACTACATGCTTAGATCAGTGACTTTTTTTCTGACTGATTAATATCTGTCGTGGTAGTCACTTACCTAACTTCCATCCAATTAATGCTGGCGAACCTCAAAGCTTAGTAGCTACTGACTCTAATCCTACTTCTTCTTCACATTGGCAATCTGGTTTCTTTTAGTACCAACTCCATCCAAAGTCATGTCGACGATAATATTTTAAACTCGAATATCCAGTTCCTCAAACTAGTCTCAAAGTTTGAGCTTAATAACCATAAATATTTCTTTTACAAGATCTCCAAATTAATCTTAAAGCTGGAGACTCAAATACCTCGTTTATGTCAATGCTTTCGGAACTCAGTGATGCTTGCTATGATAAAAGAAATCCAGCAATATTCACCTCATCGTTCGATCTTGTTGGATGAGTTTTCGAATATGATTTCACTTTAGGTTGCCATTTCTGAAAACATTCCTTACTAAAGGAAATAAATAACCAAATAGGGTTTTTTTTTCGAAAAAATCTTCTTTGAGGGCATTTTTCGAAACGAATTTACGAAATTTTTGAAAATCTTTTCTCGAAAACCTACTTATTTCGAAAGTACTTTTTTCAGAAATATCTTATAGCTTTTTTAAAAGGTGCTCTCTTAAAAACGGATTTATGAAATTTTCCAAAAATCATTTTTCGAAAGTACAGTTTCTCAAAAATGTCTTTAAAAAAATTATTATTCAAGAATAGGTATGATCCGAAAATGGATTTTTTCGAAAACAGTATTAGGCTATAAACTCCACTGGCTTGGAAAATGTTAATGGAAAAATAGGTCAAGAGAATCGTGAGAAATGTGTTTTTAACTTTTTCTCTAAAACCAAAGGTTCAGCAGTTATAAGAAAATAAACAATTAAATTGTTTATAACAATTGACCGCGCTAGAATTTTTCAATTCTGATAATGTTCGCTAAATCTACACCTAATTATCAATGTTCATGATTTTTTCAGATTCTCCTGAACTATCCTTCTGGTAAGAAGGGTGGGGGCTAGCAATTTTTTTGCGTTTTTCAGAAAAAATGCAATAAACAAATACCTCATATATATCGTTGAATTCGTGCTTCAATAAGCTTTCATTTGACACCATATATGATGCCCTTGAAATTTTTTTCCGTTGTCGAATTTACCCCCCGAAACTAACCCACAGAATCAAAATTCAACTTTTTGATAACTTTCCCGCAATCCACACCTAATTCTCAATGTTCATGATTTTTCTGAGCGGTTCTTTTGGTGATTAGGGTGGGGGACAGCAATTTTTAAGCGTTTCTCCCTAAAAAAAATCGAATAAAAAATACATAATATGTATTGTTGAGTTCTTGCTTCAATTAAGTTTTTATATGACACCCTACACGATGCCTTTGAATTTTTTTTCCATTTCCCAATTTACCCCCTGAAATTAACCCCAAGAATCAAAATTTAACTTTTTATACGTCACATCCACATCTATATTCGCCACCACACTCTACCTCTGTGCTAAATTTCAAATTTTTATGTCGAATAGTTTCAGCCTGTGACAGACACACGGGCGGACACCGAAGTGATTCCATAAGTATTCCGTTTCACTAAAAAAACGAAAAATGATCCTGGACAAACCTAAACGGCTTTTTTAAGTTTGAACACGTTTCGTTAGGTTTGGTACGTTACTTTCTAGTAAATTACTTTTTCCAAAAGTCATTCGAAAAGTGTTTTTCGAAAACTTTTAATTTCGATAAAGATGTTCTCTGAAAAGATATATAGTTTGAAAAGTGTTTGAAAAAAATTTGAAAAATTGGTTTTAGAAAAATTGTAATTATTAAACGGAGAGGTAACCATTAAAAAAATTCAAGCAGTAGTTCTGTCGCCTGGTACTCGTATTACGGGAACGGTTAAAATAAATTTATTAATCATAAAAATTGCTAAACATAAAAATAACGGATCTTATTAACAAAAAAGTATTGCATCAACTCAGTTTTTAATTATTGTAGAATATTGTTGACTTGCATGTTAAATCGTAATTGAGTCAAATTTTCATTTTGTTTGAACTAATTAACCATTCTAGCGTTAACTGACGTAACTAATAAAAGAAACTAAATCACCAACTTTTTAAATTTTTTTCAAACTAACTCTACAGAGTAACTTATCTTCTTCACAGACTTTGTTAACAGTTATTATTTACTTACTCAGGACTTTTATATAAGAAAAAAGCTATTTTTTAGGAGAAATCCAAGCAATGTTCTATCTGAATGGTAGTATTTAAAAAAAGTCCACCATAATTGATGAAAACTATTGGCATGTACATCTACTGTATTGATTCTGATGTTATTTACCCGTCATATGCTTTGCCACATCCTTTTTTAATATCATTTATTACGTGAACTAACAACCTAAACAGAGAAATTTAATTAGATCTATTCGATATATTTTTCCAATATCATTACCCTCGGGATAATATTACTAGGTAGATAGCTGCACCCTTATTTTTCATAAAAATATCTTTATCTCCGTCGTTCTATAAGCAAGCAGCTTCAATGCTTCAATGTTATACATACATATAATATATTCATTTAAATTATTCTATTTTAGAGTTTATAAAATTAAATTTGAGATTACATCCACTGCAAAAAAATTATATTTTATTAATGCTCAAAAAAAGTATCATAATATTTTAATGATATTTTACAGGTTTTGATGTCACTAGCTCGTATGCTTTCCTATGCTGTAATCCGACCCTGAATACTGGGGCCAAATCTGAGGAAAAAAATTGTCCGTATAAACACTTGTTACAACTTAGAAATAAAGCCAATAATATAACCCAAACAACAATTATTTTTAGATTACTCCTCATACAAAGCTTTCTAGCAAAAACCAAGGTACCAGATATAAAACACATGCATAAGTTTATTAACAGCGTGGGTGTTAACTACCTATGTGTAAGACCTACAGCAAACTGTGAAAGTCAAAACATCCTTATTAAATTACTGTTGTAGATGCATTGTTTAGACTGCTGACTAGAACAAATTAATGTAGAACAGGTGTTATATTAAACAAGTCGAAATGTTTCTGGTCAAGGTAGTTTAGTGACATATACAATTTGTATACATAACATGTAACTTGTTTTTTAGTACAAACTTTCGAACAAATATTTTTATCGAGCAAAACTGTGCCAGGTGATACAGGATGTAGTTGGCCCCTAATTTTTTCCGCAGTTTTTGAAATAAAACTATAAAAATATCAGGGTTACGAGTAGGGTTGCCAACTGTCCCGAATTTTCTGGGACGTCCCGGATTTCAAGTCATTTTATACCCGTCCCGCAAAAAGGTCTTGCGGGACCGCTAATTGTCCCGGAAATCGTTTACCAACTATAATAGCTCGTTCGGCAATTCAATCTGTTCCATCGTTTTGCTCGGAATTTTTGACGGTCACGTGACCTATCATTGTAAACAGTACGACCGATCACGTCCCTGTCAAAAATTCCGAGCAAAACGATGAAAAAAATTGAATTGCCGAACGCGCTAAATATATATTACTAATAAACCAATATTAGACAAAAATTCCATAATAGAATAAAGATAATAATTATAAAAATACTTATAATTGAGTTAAAATATATTTGTAGTTGTAGAATTGGCAGTCATTCTTTATTATATCCATAGAATATACGAGTATGATTTCAAAAACAAGCAATAATGGCACTTAGGTACTTTAAATGTGGTTGTGTGTTTGTTAATTTGTGGAATAAAAGATTTATTTCATGTAAAGTGTTCAGTGATGCAATTCATTTAAAACTGTAGCCCGAAATATGAACAGTATGTTTAGTGAAACGTAAATGGACCATACCATTAGGCAACCAGCATTGGACTTTGCGTTTACCTGCTTAAGGGTGCTGAAGTGAGCCCGGCGCGGGGACAAAGAACTAGACATTCCTAGAAACGAGTGGAAGCGTCAGTACGCGTAGAGAATCAGTCACGAGAGGGTGAGTTTAAAAAGTTAGTTTTCACGGTTTACACAAAAATCGAAGTCACGAACACGGTACTAGTACAACGAATGTACCATGAGGCACGAAAATCGAACATTTAGGTCCTTCAATTAGGATAATCGAATCGAAAAACATAATGGTCCTTCGAGCCGGATAAGAAACCAGCAGACACGAAGAAAGAAGAAAATTACACGGTGAGCTCGTTCTATGCTTCCTATCCTTTCATATCATTGAACCTATCCTAGATAGAGAGGTTAAGCATGCCTTCAGTTTGAGTTGTAGAGTATAGTTTTGCAAAAAATTGTAGTTAGTGTTGTACGCTATATCGAAATTTATCGTATGTTATCGTAAATAAATCGTACCATAAAAGAAAAAGTGAAATTTCTCGAATCACGGCGGTTTTCACGAACGTTTAGTAAAAATTCTCAAAAATGCATCAAAAAAAGGGCAAAAACCTAAAAGAGTCTAAAATCGACGATGAATACGCGGAACTGTTGCACGTAAGAAAAGTTGTTTATGCACGATTGGAACGTTTTAATAAGTTTTTAAAAGAAAAACGCGAAATAGATGTCATTCAGTTGGAAATAAGACTAAAAAGTATCGAAGACGATTTTGTAGAGTTTGACCGGTGTCAAACAAAAATAGAGTTTTTTAACGATGAAGAAACCGAAAATAGACTTGTCATAGAGGACACGTTTTATGAAAGTATCGGCTTATCAAAAACGATTATAAATTCCCAAAAAACGCAAGAAAATAAAAGACTTCTCGATATCGGATCGCACCAGGCAAATAGTAATATACCAAATAACGCTGTTGCCAAACTTCCGGAGATAGGATTACCTACTTTTCACGGATCGTACGACACGTGGTCAAGTTTTAGAGACATTTTTTATTCGGTAGTTCACAGACGCGCAGATTTAAGCGACATTGATAAATTTTTATACTTAAAAATATGCTGCAAAGACGAAGCGTTAAAGATAATAGAATCTCTCGAGGTAACTGCTAGTAATTATAAAGTAGCGTGGGATTTACTGGAAAAAAGATATGACAATAAACGAGCAATGGAAGTAAATAAAGAATCGTCCGTCGCATTAAGAAAGTTGATAGACACGGTATATCAACACAAAAACGCGTTAGAAAAATTGAATTTACCTGTGGAATATTGGGAAGCACTTTTAATTCCGGTCATTTTGCGAAAGTTGGATGACAGAACACGACGCGAATGGGAAAATAAACAAGATGATACCAATTTACCGTCATTAAAACAATTAACAGACTTTTTAACAAAAAAATGATTTACTCTCGAAGCGCTAAATCTAGAAAAGTCGCATGAATCAAGCAACAGGCCATTTAATAAAAATAATCGAGATTTACTACAACCGAAATATAAACAATTTTCACGCGAAAATCAACATAATATACAAAGTTATTCAGTAACAGAAGGTGTAGCATGTTATTTATGTAAAGATCGTCATTTTATATATCATTGTCCAAAGTTTACTAATTTATCACTGTCTGAAAAATATAAATAAATACGAAACAAAAAGTTGTGTTCAAACTGTTTAAAACCAGGGCATTTAAAGCACGAATGTCTCTCTAGTGGTTGTAAAAAATGATCATTTAGGCATAATACGTTATTACACGAAAGTAATCCAAAACGCGACCTTCAAAATAAAAACGAATCGGAAAAGTTTGTCGAAAATAAGAATCGAAGCGGCAACATCGGCTGCCAAGACGTAGAGGGTGCAACGAGAAGCGAACTTCAATCTCGCCGCGCTGATGACGAAAACAGTAATATACCTCGGCATACTATGTTAGCGGTCGGCCAGAATTTAAGTCAAAATATGGAATTTATTGATAATAACGACATAAATTCAAAATTGTTTAACGAAAGTCAAAGTAACACGCATAATAAACCAATTTATGAGACAAAGTATGCTACTTATAACACAAACCAAGTTTTATTATCAACGGCAACGGTTTTAATAGAAGACAAAAATGGCAATTGGCAAAAATGTCACGCGTTATTAGATTCAGGAAGTCAGTCTAATTTAATAAGCGAATCGTTATGCAAAAGATTAAAGCTAAAATGTGAAAATTTTACCGTGCCATTATCAGGAATAAATCAGATAGTTACAAAAATTAGTCGAAGAACATTCGCGAATCTGAAGTCCAGATTTAGCTCGTTTAATACAAGTTTGCCATTTTTAGTTTTACCCGTCATAACCGAAAAACTGCCATTAGTTGAATTTTCAAAATCTTGTATTAATTATCCGAAAAACAAAATTAGCAGACGAGAAATTTAATATACCGAAAGAAATCGACTTACTGTTAGGCGCAGGTGTATTTTATGATTTGCTTGAAATCGGAAAAATTAAGTTAGGAGAAAACATGCCTGTATTACAAAAAACGTGCTTAGGATGGATTTTTACCGGATCTGTAGACTTTAATGAGAAAAGTTATCAAAAAACGGTTTGTAATTTTGTAACAAATATCACGAATAAAGATTTACATGACTCGTTAACGAAATTTTGGCAACTTGAGGAAGTTCCAAGTGAAAAAAGATTATCGAAAGAGGAACAATATTGTGAACATTATTTTAAAGCAACGACCCCGAGAAGCGATGACGGTACATTTATAGTAAAATATCCTTTTACAGAACATTATGAAAATAAATTGGGAGACTCGAAAAGAACGGCTTTAAAGCGATTTAATAATTTGGAACTGCGGTTAGAAAGAAATGAAAGTTTAAAAACGGAATACACAGATTTTATGCGCGAGTATGAGTCACTTAATCACATGACTTTTAAATGTAATTATAACACGGATAATTCTATCGAAAATTTGTCATTTTTCTTGCCACACACAGCAGTTTTAAGAGACTCGGTAACGACAAAATGTAGAGTTGTTTTTGACGCGAGTGCAAAAACTACCACGGATGTGTCATTGAATAATTTGATATTGGTAGGCCCGACGATACAAGAAGATCTTTTTTCAATTTTGCTTCGATTACGTCTTAGGGAATACGTATTGAGCGCTGACATAAAAATGATGTATAGATGTATTTTAATAGACCCAAAAGAACGTAGCTTTCAACAAATACTATGGAGATATCAACCAGACGAGCCAATTAAAGTTTATGAATTAAACACGGTAACGTACGGTACGTCATGTGCACCATTTCAAGCAACGCGATGTTTAAAAGAGTTAGCTATACAAAATAAAGAAAAATACCCACGTACGTCAAAAATTATTGACAACTGGTTTTATATGGATGATTTACTATTGAGCGTAAACTCTAAAAAAGAAGCAATCGAAATATATCATGAACTTACGGAAATTTTAGCACAAGCAAAATTTGAATTAAGAAAATGGTCATCAAACGATAGATCAATTTTAAATTATATCTCGCAAACAAGTAATAGTAAAGACGAAAAATTGATCTTATTTCACGACAAAAAAGAGCTTAAAACATTGGGAATTTCTTGGGATGCAAACACGGATATATTAAAATACTCGGTCAACGCAAGAGTTAATGAAAATAAAGTTACAAAACGAACAGTCTTATCGGCTATCGCACAAATCTTTTACCCTTTAGGCTTAGTAGGTCCAGCGATTATAAAGGCCAAACTTATAATTCAGCAGTTGTGGCAACTACAGCTAGATTGGGATCAAGAAATACCTACCGAATTAAAAGAATCTTGGTTAAACTTTGCGTCACAAATTAATATATTGAATAAAATACGAATTAAAAGACACGTTTTAGAAAAAGAGCCAAATTTTATCGAACTATACGGGTTTAGTGATAGCTCGGAAAAAGCTTACGGAGCATGCGTATATTTAGGTTCAGTAAATAAAAACGGCGAACGCGTAATACGGCTGTTAACAGCAAAATCAAAAGTAGCCCCGATTAAAAAACAGACTCTACCTAGGCTTGAATTATTAGCAGCACATTTACTTGCGGAGCTAATACACAAAGTAAAACGTACTCTTGATATAAACATCTTAAAAACGACATATTTTACTGATTCGACTATAGTTTTAGCATGGTTAAAAATCGAACCTTGTAATTTAAAAACTTTCGTGGGAAATCGAATATCAAAAATATCGGAACTTTCTAACATTGAAGACTGGAAACATGTAAAAAGTAAAGATAATGCAGCAGATATTATTTCGCGAGGATTAGATCCAAAAGAATTAATCGAAAACGAGATGTGGTTTAACGGTCCTAGTTTTCTAAAAGATAATACGACGACATAGCATGATGACATTAATTTAAATTTAGAAAGTTTGCCAGAAGTTAAATCGTCCACGGTAACTTTAAAAGTAAGTACAAGTTCTGACTTAAACGAAAAGTTTATAAATACGAAAAACAGTACTAAAATAATTTGGTTTGAAAAATACTCGACTTTGATAAAATTACAAAGAGTAGTCGCATATATTTGTAGATTTAAAAACCGAACAATGAAAAAGACTCCAGTTAAATCAAACGTTTTAACAATAGAAGAGTTAAACGAATCTCTTTTAATTTTAATTAAATTAGCGCAAAACGAATCGTTTGGACAAGAAATTTTAGATATTAAAAGATCAAAGAATGTAAGTAACAAGAGCAAAATTTTAAATCTTCACCCATTTTTAGATACGAACGATGTACTCAGAGTAGGTGGAAGATTGTCAAACTCAGACGTAGAATTCGATCACCAACACCCGATAATTTTACCTTATAAGCATAAATTAACTTATTTAATCGTACAGGATGCTCATTTAAAACATTTACACGCGGGAGTCCAAAACTTACTTTCTATAATAAGGCTCAAATATTGGCCAGTAAACGGAAAAAACGTAGTTAAGCACATAGTTAGGTCATGTATTTATGTATTACTGTATTAGATGTTATCGTACAAACCCAAAACCGACAAAGTTTTTGATGGGTTCACTACCTCGGTCTAGAGTGACACCTAGCAGACCATTTACCAATTGCGGCGTGGACTATGCTGGTCCAATCTATGTCAAACAAGGTACTTTACGTAAAAGCAAAGTAGTCAAAACGTATATTTGTATTTTTGTTTGTTTTGCAACGAGAGCTATTCACATTGAGTTAGTAACCGATCTGACCACGGATAGTTTTTTAAACGCACTAAAAAGATTTTGTTCACGACGAGGGAAACCAAGTGATATCTATTCGGATAATGGTCTCAACTTCGTCGGCGCGAATAATCATTTTCTAGAGTTATATAATTTGTTAAACGATGATAAACATAACGATTCAGTTTCATCATTTTTAGCAAGTGATCGCATACGGTGGCATTTTATCCCGGCAGGATCGGCCCACGTGGGGGGTTTATGGGAAGCGGCAGTGAAATCGACGAAATTTCACTTAAGACGTGTTTTAGGAAACGCAGCTTTAAATTGCGATGAAATGCATACTCTGCTTACTCAGGTTGAAGCTTGTTTGAATTCTCGTCCTTTAACACCCATTTCTACCGACATAAATGATTACTTACCTTCGACCCCATCCCATTTTCTAATCGGCGACTCACTTGCAAGTATACCCCAAGCCGATGTCAAAAATATGAACGTTAACCGTCTAAATCGATATCAACGACTGCAGCAACTTTACCAACAGTTTTGGAACAGATGGTATAAAGAGTATCTCTCAAGTATGCAGATTCGTTCTAAGTGGAACAAGAAGTTCGAAAATACCGTCAAAATCGGCTCCGCTACGATGGCCTATGGCAAGAGTGATCGAATTACACCCTGGTACAGATAATATTGTGCGAGTAGTTTCAGTGCGCCTATCGAATGGAAATGTGTTAAAACGATCAATTTCCAAAATATGTTTGTTGCCAATCGAGTCTGATTATAGTGATCAGCAATAAAACTTTAATAAACAATAATGCCTCGAAAAATGTCGCTGACAATTAACTTTGTGTGCTTGTGAATCGCACGATCGTACTACTATAGTTTTGAAAAGTAAGACTTTTCAACGCGGGCGGCATGTTCAGTGATGCAATTAGACATTTAAAACTGTAGCCCGAAATATGAACAGTATGTTTAGTGAAACGTAAATGGACCATACCATTAGGCAACCAGCATTGGACTTTGCGTTTACCTGCTTAAGGGTGCTGAAGTGAGCCCGGCGCGGGGACAAAGAACTAGACATTCCTAGAAACGAGTGGAAGCGTCAGTACACGTAAAGAGTCTACAGGTTGGGGGAAACTTTTTTATCCCGGGCTTTCGCATGCGTAATAACCTCAAAAATATAAATGAGGCACTTGTTAATAAGTTTACCGATTTCTTAGCATCAGTCACGTAGTGCAGTGGTATAGTATCCGCTTATTGACCCAAACGTCTTGGTTCGAATCCCTGCTCGGTCGCATCTTTTTTTTTATATTTGTCACTTAAAATATTATAAAAAATTAGGAAATCGGCTCTAAAAGGTGTATTGGAAACGGGTTAGCACTCCTTCCTCGATAAAAATTTTGTTTTGTCTTTTTTTAAAGGTTCCGAGCAAAACCTAACCTCAAAATTATGTTTTGTTTGTTGTCCAGAACGGTGGATCGGAGGGCACCCTAAGGTCGGAACAGGGTTAGCACCTGGTTAGGGGCCCTGACCAGTCTCTTTCCTCGCAAGCGAAGAGGGATCGGTGCGAAAAAATCCACTATTGTTTTCCTCTGCGCATGCGGAAGCCCGGGATAAAAAAGTGTCCCCCCAACCTCTAGACTCTAGTCAGTACACGTAGAGAATCAGTCACGATAGGGTGAGTTTAAAAAGTTAGTTTTCACGTTTCACGGTTTACACAAAAATCGAAGTCACGAACACGGTACTACCCCGAATGTACCATGAGGCACGAAAATCGAACATTTAGGTCCTTCAATTAGGATAATCGAATCGAAAAACATAAAGGATACATTTATTTTTAGTGTTCCGTCAAACCAAGCACTTATGGAATCAACTCGGTGTCCGTCCGTCTGTCACAGGCGATTTTCTCTAAAACTACTTGACGTAAAAATTTTAAATTTGGCCCAGAGATAGAGCGTAGTGACCCAATTATAGACTTGAAGTATAAAAAATTAAATTTTGATTAGGGGGGGTAAATTGGGCAATGGAAAGAAAATTATTTTTAAGGGCATCGTGTAGGGTGTCCAATGAAAGCTTATTGAAGCACGAATTCAACGATATATATGATGTATTTTTTATTGCATTTTTTTAAACATTTTTCGCGAAAAACCCTTAAAAATTGCTACCCCACCCTTATCACCAGAAGGATCGCTCAGAAAATTCTGAAAAAAAATCATGAACATTGAGAATTAGTAGATTGAGCCAAAATTATCAGGTTGAAAATTCTAGCGCGGTCAATTGTTATAAACACTATAATTGTTTATTTCCTTATAACTGCTGAACCATTGGTTTTAGAGAAAAACTTTTTCGACAAAAAATATTTCTCACGATGCGATGTAAGAAACAACTTTTGTCTTAACACGTTTTTCAAAACTTTGAATTTGACCCACTCGGCTCCGCGCATACGCGATGTGATACGGAGTTGATGCCGTCGACGGCGGATAGCGCAGCTGAAGGACGGAGATCGGGTCGGGGGGGGGGGGGGGGGGGGGGTGGACTGATGGCACGGAACACTAATTGTGCAAGTATATCTTGCACTTGACCGATTTTTTTTGTTTGTTGTATTACGATCTTGATAATGTTCTGTTAATACGTTAGTCCGCCTATATAACTCCAATAAAAAATTTAAAAGAGAATCAGTTTGATAAGCTTTAGTATTATTTTTCTACTACTAATAAGTTTAGTAATTTTTGAACCGATTACAATAATTAATATTGTAATTAAACAAAATAATAGAAACAGTTTACTGTTAAATAAAAAATTAATAAATTTTGCTAAATTTTACAAAAAAAAAAGTTCCCCAAATATGTATATTACAACTTTCTAAATTTCAAATAAAACAATATATTTTTAAAAAAATTATTGCGTTCTGCCTGACGCGCTTCTATCCCGGATTTTCGTCTCAGAAAACTTGGACAATGGCGCACCCAGGGGAGGGGTTGGGGGCTGCAGCCCCCCAGACAGACAAAAATTTAAAAAGTGCACTTATAATTGAATAAATCCACCGAATTGCATTATTCAGCCCCCTCCCCCCAAAGACAAAATCCTGGATGCGCCCATGAACCCGGAAATGGATTTTTTAAAGTTGGCAACCCTAGTTACGAGGTTTACCATTAGTGTCGCAGACATTAGATGAGTGAGCTATTTGAAAAGTGTATTTTTGTAGCCAAGAAAAACACCTGTATCGTCGCAGACATAGATAGGTCAAGGAGTCAAGGGGTACAAATTACGAGAGACAAAAATACCTGATTTTGTATCTTTTGAATTTGAACTGGCAAAATAATTTGTATTGTTATTTTGAATCTCAATTGATAATATACTGGTTTCTAATATAAATGATTAAAACATATTATTTCTCTAATTCCTTATTCCTAAAATACGGCAAATTAAAGAGGAAAAACATAATAAACAACTATCAAAATTAATAAACATTTTAACGTTGTACCGAATTCTAAAACAAACCTGCAATAAACACGTAGAAAAATAAGGCAACCAAAGAAAATAATATGCTACACAAATAGCATTATTCTCTTTGAGGCAACACAGCCCGACGACTACAGCTAAACAGATTGAGTTTGTCCTGTGATCAACATGCCCGTGGGTCGATCAGTTTTTGTACTTGTAATTTTAGAGAAAAGTCAAATACTACTACTGTTATTACAATTATAATCAGAAATATTCGATACAAAAGCTTTGTTAAAACGCAATAATCCACGATACAGATTAAAATCTAAAACGAAGCTATTCAGGTTCTCCCTTTCTTCCGTGAATTCAAGATTGAGCCCAGAAAATAGCCCCTGCCCCTCTGAGCACGTGCCTCTCTGAGATCGGAAAAAAGCCATCGACCGGCCAGTGTGCGTCCACCTGGCTGGACCCCGAACCCTTCACGGTGCGGAGTTTGAGGGGAAGTACCTTACACCACAGACATATTATTATTTATAATTATAAAAATCTCAAAAAAAAAAATAATCAGCCTACAACTTATTAGCAAGTAAATATATTTCCAACCAGAATTTAATAGTCGTTTTACATTTAGTGACGTCAACTGCTATAGTTTTAATATTTTACCTAATTTATTGTCTTTAAAGAAACGAAAGTCGTGAATTAAATTTCTCCCAATCCCAAATTTAAATATTTTGATACTTAATGCTAATTTTATTCTCTCTTTCTTTTATTTTGTGTGCTGACATTTTGTCAAAATTGTTCCAAAATTATTCATAGATGATCACACCTACCTACTTAATTTTATTTTAGTACGTAGTGACTTGTTATTAAAATTTTATTTTTATGCGAATGTTTTTATTATTTGCTGACAATGTCGCGGCATTGAGGCAATCAAATTTTGAATTACAGTTTCAGGAAGATTTCTCCAAACTTTATTGATTTTTTCCAACGATTGTGTGCGAACACGACGTTCTACTTCTTCTCACAGATTTTCGGTTGGGTTTAGGTCTGAGCATTGTGCCGGCCACTGCAGAACTGAAACATTCTTCTGAACCTATTCTTGAACTAGTCGCCAGGAGTGCTTTGGATTTCCCCAAACGATCCTTGGAATTCTGCACCTAGTACTGCTGTTAGTCCAGAAATTACAGTAAGTCCCCGAACAATTCAGAGAAGATTAGAAGCAAGACTATTTAGTAGACGCCCACCTAATGAGACGCTTATTTCAAGAATACATGAGCTCGCAAGGCTTGCATTCCCTCGTCAGTATTTAAACTGGACAGCAGATGACTGGAAAAAAAGTTCTATGTAGGGATGAGAGTGGTCATCTTGAACAACTTTTAAAGTAATAAGAGAAATAAAGGGATTTAAATTTTTACGGTTTTTGATTTTTTAAGGCTTGTTAAAGCCGAATTAAGATACGGACCTCGGGTTTACGGTAAAATGTTTCTTTTTTGAAGGCCTTTAAAATGAGGTATCACCCGGTACAGGCATTTTTGACCTCTCCTCCCTAGCTTCACCCCTCAAGGGGGTTGAAGAAGTTAAATTACATAAAAAAGTCGATTTATTAACCAATAAAATACACCTAAAATACAGAAATACAGAAAATGTATTTTCAAAACAGTTAAAATTTGTAATCGTTTTAAAACTAAATTTTAATATAAACATGGTGCTAATTAATTGTGGTTTAGGACGCTGGAACGGTATCCCTCCCCTATCGAGATGAAGGGAGATGAAATATAATTTTCTAATCGATTTTTTAAAGTATTTTCTAAATCTCTTTCTACCTAACTCTCTCTAGTAAGAAAATTAAATAAAATTTATATATATATATATATATATATATATATATATATATATATATATATATATATATATATATATATATATATATATATATATATATATATATATATATATATATATATATATATATATATTATATATATATATATATATATATATATATATATATATATATATATACATATATATATATATATATATATATATATATATATATATATATATATATATGTTACCGGTCAAATCCCCCGATTTCAGGATAAACTAGTTGTTCCTAGGCCAAACCAGTCTATCCGAAAAGCGATAGGATGAACTAGTTTGTCCTAGTCCAAACTAGTTTGTCCTGAAACCAATGTAAGGTTGCTAGGAAAAACTGATTTGTCCTAGTTTATACAAGTTCAAACTGCGATTTTACTTTATTTTGTAGGATTAACTAGTTTAACCTAGTTAAAAGCAGGCTTAGGACGTATTTTTCCTAGGACGTTTGACGGGTTTGCTCAGTATTAGTTGATCTAATGATAATACTGAGCAAACCCTAGGGGCAAGCTGGTTTATCCTAAAAAGTACCAGGCAATACTAGTAAGTCCTAGTAAAAACGCAAACGTCCTAAAACAACGACAGAAAGTTTTAATATTTCCTAGGCCAAACTAGTTTATCCTGAAATCGGATAGGACAAACTAGTTCATCCTATCGCTCTTCGGATAGACTGGTTTGGCCTAGGAAAATCTAGTTTCTCCCGAAATCGGGTTTGGCCGGCAACATATGTTTATATATATATATGTATGTATCCAGTTGAGGAGGTATTACACTGTTTATTTATATAGAACAAACTGACTCCACTGGAATTTTAAAGAAGAATTGGCAGCATTTCTATAAGTTTTAAAATAATCCCTGTACCAAGAGGTTCTCATAAAACATATGAGAAAAATTACGTTAACGGGGGTCTGCAAGTTCGTCGTTTTCAAAATACAGGGTGTTAACGATCATCAAAATTTGTATTTTTATTTTTAATATAATGCATGAAAACAAGAGCCAAAGCCAGTATACCCGAGCATAGGTAAGTTGTAGTTAACTTCCATAAAAATTTTATTTGAGGTTCGTTTCTACACTGTAAAAAATAATGATTAAATTTTAAATCAAATTCAACCCAATTTTGACTAAATCCAGGTCCACGCCAGATTGATTGAAAAAATTAACACTGCATATTGATTAAATCGAAGGATCTGTGATTAAATTTTCTTATTCAAAATTGATTAACCTAACAATTAATTCTGATTACATCTAAATCAATTTTTATTAAAATTTTCTTCCATAATGATTAAATTTCCATAATACTCTAATCATTTTTTATTAAATCTTAAATCCAATGTGATTGATATGCAATCATCAGTAGCACCGCCCTTCCCCTCTCCGCCCTATAAAGTACCTGATTAGGGCGTCGATTTTATTTATTAAATGACAATACTATAATACATAAGAAAAGGGAACACATTAAAGAACAAACAGATGAAATTATATAAAAGATAGGTAATGCAAATTCCCAAAGCATGGGAATTGTTTGTCCCATATCATAAACAAAAATCCGGGGAGGTGAGGCGTGGACCTGGATTTAGTCAAAATTGGGTTGAATTTGATTTAAAATTTAATAATTTTTTTTTACAGTGTAAAAGTGGAAAATAATTATATGAAGTAAAAACACGAAAATTATTTACTCATCTGTAAATAAATACATAAAACACTAATGAAGACCTGGCATGACAAATCTGTTCTTTGAAAATACATGGAAAATAACTTACATTGGTGCATGAGTTCCTCCAAGGGATTGGATTCAAGATCTGAGATTTTTGCGTATTTCTTTTGTTTTTGAAACATAATTTCACCAACATGATGTAACAACAAAGTTTTTAAAAGAATATTCGTAAAATTTTAGAACAGGTTGACCACTTCATTCGTTATAACCTCACATTGCACATTGCACTACCACAGAAACCGCCATACCTACTGCCGATTAAATGGAATTTTTGCAGATTGCAGCGGGGTGGATGGATATCGGTACTCCCTTGTGATTAAAAGGTTGCGTACTGCGCATGTGTTGGCGGCTTGGTTTAGAAGTTTGAGTATTTTTTAGTCAGTAGGTGATTGATACTGATTATTGTGATTATTTTAACAAGGAAATATGATTTAAAATGTTTGTCTTTTTTATTCATTTGATCAGTATCGATTTAAAGTAATCGAGAATGAGTAATTTGTTTGAATCATAACGAAGATTATGAAACTGATTTAGAAAATAATTACAAATTAAATCAAAAAATTTAATCCGGCCAATAAAATCAGACATCTCTTGTGGTTAATCAACTGGATTTTTTACTGTGTAATGAAAATGGACGGTTTTTTTAGTGCAGTTTAAAAAACTTTGAACATATTAAGGATTTTCTTCTAAGTTGCTCTCGTTTTTAATTTAATTTCGAATTATCTAGGCACGATGTTTAATCATTCTGTTAGAACTTCGTGGATATTTATTTACTGCTGCTTCCGCTTTGAAGCATTTGACTCTTACAAAGTACTTGGTGTCACGGTATTCTGCAATAACGTGAAGTCGAAACAGTTCCAGCGGTCATGTTTCCTTCCTTTTACGAGTAAAATGGAAATTCAGTATAAAATAGTCTTCTTGGAATATTTAAAACTGAGTCTGTTCGAAAGCTATTTTAAAAGCCCCGTCAAAATGAAAATCGTATAAATTATTGATAAGCTGAATTCAGTTAGCTTTTAAATTATGCACATATCGAAACTGGGCAAAATTAAACCTATTAAGCAGATATAATTAAAAGTCCTTCTAAAAAATGTATCTCTAAATAATTTATTTCTATCGCATGGTGACGAAATTTAGAGTGATAGTAGCAACGTCGCTTTTTCTCCGTAGCACGTACCGTAAACAGTAGTCAAGGCGTAGTGTTTTATATGTAACATTCTTAATAGGTCAGAATTTAAATGTTTAGTAAAATTTTTGGTATTCTTAAAAGGAGTTTATCCAAAAACTTTGAAAATGGTGCGTAGTACGAAGTGTATGAAAAATTATTTTTTTTCATCCCGAACTGCCTTTTCACAGGTTTGCTCGGTGGAATATAGATGGCTCGGAAAGCCATAGCGATGGCGCACGAAGTCGAATGTTTAGTATTATCCATATTGTATTAATAAATATACCGCGGGTTCCCCATTTACCCAATGTGCAGATTTTGATGCCAACAATTGGAAATGGAGATATATAATATCGCATAAGTCTATCCTTTCTTCAGATATTTCGTAAACTGCGACTGCGCTGAATTTTGTGTTCCTGTTGGCAATCTAACGGCGCCAAGCTTCATAAGTTTCGGTTTTTTGGTATAATTATTGAACTAGATTATTTCTTTTTGTACATCAGGGCATAATTTAGTACACTACAAAAATTTGCTGTGTAACGATTATTATTTTGTGACAAACGTTGATTTTAAAATAATTTTGTACATTTTTTATTTTCTAACCTCTAGATTTACTTCAAAAATGCCATCATAAAGAATGTTTTCATAATATTTAAAATCATAACGTCATTTTTAAAGTTGGCAGGGCTCACTGCTCAGATGTAAAAACAAAATGTAAAAGTTTCTAAAAACATCGGTCAAAAAATTTTATTCCGAAATTTTCCAAAATCTCATTGTAAATGCTATTGGCTTTTGTGTTGTCCATGCGAAATAATATATGCATGACGGCCCATTAGTACAATTCAACATCTAATTCAGTACAATTTCTGACCAATGAAAAAATTCGTATTAACGCATGCGCATATACAGAAATATCAGAGGAAAAGATTTCACATTGTTGGCATCAAAAATTCGAGACAACCAGCGCATTATTTATTAATACGTATATGGCATTATCCCTTTCCCCTCTCTTTGTCCTACATACGGAAAATGTATGAAACAAAGCAAAATGCTAATAAATGGCGGCGTCTCCTCTTTCTAAAGTTTAATAGTATAAACCAGCGGGGGCTGGTCCATTCGACCTGCAGAGCTGCAGAAATACCAAAATTTTCAAGCCACTTGTCTAATTTTTTCATACTTTGCAGTATAATTAAAGATACCTTAAAATAAAAATGAGTAAAATTAAAACACCGAATTTTCGGCCGAGAATGCTAGTAGGATAATAGGTCAGCGCTTGTCAACACCCGCCGCGCGGCCAGGCAGACGTACAGCTGACCAAGTAAAGTTAATATAATTTTCTCGCGACGTTACTTGAGTGCCAAGCTGAACTGCTTTTATTCGTGCACAGCACAGTGCACAGTACTTTCAACCTAAAGAATATAGGGCAGAAATCGGCTCCACCGTCGGCTGTTTATAAATTTAATACGGGAAATTCTGCTAGCCATTTAGCTGCATTAGTAACAGTTCTTACTGATAAATTCGCGCGCATTTTATAGTATCAGGAAAGATATTTTGCCAAGAATTGTACTCAATTTCCTGATGAACAATTAAATGCTACTTGTTGAGCTTATCTGGCGATTGATAAAGAACGGCTTAAAACTGAGCTATCTATTATTAATTTAAGGGAATACTGCAGGGGATTAAACCGTAGCTTGCCACTTTTGAAATTTTTAATACTAAATAATTTACAAAACACATTAAAAAGACAAAACATATATTAGACATTTTATTAACAACTCCCATGTCAGCGTCAGAGGCCGAAAGGTAGTTTTCTACCCTTAAATAGATCGAGATTCCGAAATTCAATGACAAAATCATTTAACTACGTTAGGAATGCTTTCCATTGAAAAAGAGTTAATAGAGTTAGTAGAAAGTTATAGTCATTTGAATTTTTTTGAACCTGAAATATAATTTAAAAAAAAATTCAAATGACTATAACCATAGACTAAATAATAACTATAGTCTCTGCTATAAAACTTTCTACTAACTTTATTTTCTACTTTTTTTTTCTTAAAATTTAAGAATTCTCGAGAAAATGATGTAACATTTGTTTAGAAAAAATAATTAATAATATACCTAAAAGCATTAATTTTCTCCCAGGGAAGGCTCAGAAAAAAAAATTTTTGCAAGTTACAAAATATTTTTTTTCTTTACCAAAACATTCTCAGTGGGCTCTTTATTAAAACCCCTAAATTTGGTACGGGTCCTTTAAGTAGGAACAGAAATATATAACTTTGAAATTTCACCAGCCTCCACTGGTACTAGATGAATTTAGACAATATGCTACCTGTAATTATACGTTACAAATCTGATTTTAATATTCCGCGGTATGCACTAAACTGTTTCTATAAACAAGAACATAGTAAAATCAATGCAATTCAATAAATTTATTATCGTACTAAGTATTACGAACATACACAACCTTGATTATGTAGCGGTTCTTAGAATTGTATAATTTCGTAATATTTACCTCGGGTATATGATGTATGTGGTTACCTATGTGTACAGGTAGTTATGTGATAATTCACCAGTGGATAATTTTACAATTATACGTGTACAGTGCCAGGGGCACTGTTGCTACTTACGGGACCCATGCCAAGTTCAGGGATTTTAATAGTAAGCGTACTAGGAATGTTTTGGTAAAGGAAAAAAAATATTTTGTAATTTTCCAGAAAAAGTTGAAATTTAGCTGCTTCCTCCTAGGAAAAAATGAACACGTTTAGGTATTTTATTTAAGTATTATTTTTTCTAAACAAATTTTACATCACTTTCTCGAGAATTTTTAAATTTTAAGAGAAAAAATGTGTTAGTAGAATGTTATACAGTAATGTCTGGTCAATCCGAACAGAAAATTGCCAGACCCTGTTCGGATTACCCAAACATTCGGACTATGGACTTCATAATAATAGGCCGAAACATGAACGGATTATAGATACCCAATGGTTGTACAAAATTGTTTATTAATAAAAACATAAAATAAATTCTTAAATTTTAATTGTCGATATTCTATATTTTCCGACATTAAACCGCACTGCTAAGGAAGTGGACGAACATCCAGACTCCAACTGATGTAAAAGCTGAACGTTTTGTTTAAGCAACAACAGAACATGCTTTCTTTTCGGATCCATCACTCGAGTTGGGACACTTCTCCGAACGAATGAGTTCAACTGAATGCGTACATGATCGTATCGTGGTCAATATCGTGGTGATATTGACGACTATAATCACCAAATCAAAGCGCGATTGGTAGTTCGGACTAGGGATTCACGATCTTAATCGATATCTTGGAATGATCGAATTTTTACAAATGAAAATAGATTTTTAGGAATCGATCTTTTATCCTTCGATCCTGCAAAGAAATCGGCGATTTTACGCAGAATCGATTCAAATTTTGATATTTCATGTCTGTGAACTTAAAATTTTAATTAATAAATTGGAAATTATTATTTATATTTTATTCTTTACAAACGATACGGCCCCTGTGCCACGATCAAAACAATCCCAGTAAGAATTAGGAAAGAATTGAGGACATAGTTAAACTGCGCTATCTAACATCATGTTCTAGAAAAAACTCAAATCTGAAAAAAATATTCGTTCAAATGTTTACTATTAATTATTATTAATTTTCAATAAATTAGTATGTTTTTCATGATAGTATTTTAAACTAAATATTTCCCCCTCCATACCCTTCGACAACTTAAAAATAAACAAAAAATCTATAATTTAAATATTTTTCTTTTTTCTTAAACTACAACTGTACAATTTATACTCAAAGAGTTTTAAATACTATTGGTGTGGAGCGGACACTGTCTACTCTCCCGGCTCTCACGCCCAAATTTTTTCAAAGATCGATTTTTTAAAAGATCGATCTCTTAAGGCGATCTTAATAGTGAATCTATTTCCATGATCACGATCTAAGATCGATTTGAAATATCGATTTTTGAGATTTGGTGAATCCCTAGTTCGGACTACCCACGGCATCGGCAGAAATTCGGATTATGAGTATCATTTTACACAATGAGGTTGTTCGGATTACAGAGATGTTCGGATTATAAGGAGATCGGATTATCCATACATTACTGTAGTCATTTGAATTTTTTTAAACCGAAAACATAATTTAAAAAAAATCAAATTATAACTTTCTGCTAACACATTTTTTTTTTCTTAAAATTTAAAAATTCTCGACAAAATTATGTAAAATTTGTTTAGAAAAAATAATAAATAAAATACCTAAACGTGTTCATTTTTCCTAAGGGGTGGGGGGCGCACTAAAATTTCAACTTAACAAATTAAAAAATATTTTTTTCTTTACCAAAACATTCCTAGTAGGCTTACTATTAAAATCCCTAAACTCGGCATGGGTCCCGTAAGTCGCAACAGAGATATACTGGGGTCTCCGGTGGCCGAGTTGGTACGGCACCAGCTTTGCAACCGAGAGGCGCGGGTTCGAATCCCGCTTCGACCATGGATATTTTGGGATTGTTGTTGGAAGGTGGTAGAGGAATTCTTCCTCGACCGAGGTGGTACCACCCCACACATCCTCTTAAAGGGCTGGTGAAATCCCTAAGGATGTTTCCAGTGCACTTTTCTTAAAGCGAACCATACGGTTTAACATGTTAAATTTCTGACCCTATGCCATGTTAGAAGTATAAAGATAAAATTTGACGTACATAGGTAAATTTCAGAGACTTAAAATTAGGTTAATATGCCAATTATGCCAAAAAAGCTCCAAAAATACCTAAAACATGCATTTATTTTTCAAAAAAAAAACATTAATTTTTCACACCCCGTGTATTTTTTATCTTTTCGTACCAAGTAAAGGTGATACGCATTTTCTGACATGTAAAACTTTATTTCATAGCTTTAATTGCATTTTTAGATATTTTTAGTCTTTTTGGTATGTTTCGCAAATTCAAATAATCTCAACACTGTGGAATTTACCTACATATGTCAAATTGTATCTTGTATTGTATTGAACAGGGCCAGAAACAAGGTTAAAAATTTAACATGTAAAATCCTAAAATAATAGTAATATAGTAATACCTATAGTCCGCTTTAAAAATTGTACTGTATATATGTACAAGTATATGTATATGGGGTGTCCAAAAAGTTTTAGTATGGGCTATTTGCTATTAGTAAAGATACAGACATCAAATTTTAGGTGTATCTTACTGGTTAATAAAGCTACTTTTTTACGTAATTTGACTTTTTCAACCCCTTTGAGCGGTGACGCTATGGAGTTGAGGTCAAAATTTTTAAATGCAACCCTATGCCGGGTGGTACCTCATTTTAAACCCAAGGTAGGTATCTTAATTCGTTTTTAAATGGCAAGCCTTTGAAAATTAAAAAAAACGTGAAAAAAAAAAAAATTTAAATACCTCTATTTCTCTTATTACATACTTTCAAAATTGTTCAGAATGACCACCATGGACTTCTTGGCAGTAATAAAGTCGATTTTGGAACTTCTCACTCACTTCTCACATTTTCGAGAATGGCAAGTGTTAAATCTTGACAGAATTCCAACATCGACTTTATTACTACCAAGAAGTTCATGGTGGTCATTTTAAACAACTTTTAAAGTAATAAGAGAAATAAAGGTGCAAAAATACGGACGGTTTGCGGTAAAACGTTTTAGTGAAGACCTTTAAAATGAGGTACCACACGGCATAGGGTTGCATTTAAAATTTTTGACCTCAACTCTCTAGCGTCACCCCTCAAGGGGGCTGAAAAAGTTAAATTACATAAAAAAGTAGATTTATTAACCAATAAGATACACCAAAAATTTGATGTCTCTATCTTTACTAATAGCAAAGATATCTGCACATATTAAGACTTTTAGGACACCCTGTGTATTAAAATGTGCAATCAAAATTTTTTCGAGTAAATTTGTTTTTAACATAAAGTTAAAAATGAAGAAAAATACTTGCGTACATCTTCTAGTTGTGAGAACCATAAACATTATATATGGTGGGAACCCAGTTTAATATAAATACTGATTTATTTAAGAAATATGTGTATAGGTACCTAAAAAAAATTGGCGAGATAAAACTCAGTAAATTAAAAGCAACAAAATACATGTAATGCTTTCAAGCGACCTTCTCAATAATTACACAATTTCTTTTAAGAAAAAGTAAACAACGGTTAATAAAAATTTCACTATAGTAAACCATGCCATGGCTGCCATGCACACGTTATTGAAAATATATACCTCTTATACTCGTATGGGCCGTTTAGTTTTCAAGTCTCCTAGCTCTATGTTTTGAAAAATAAAAAAAGAAACAGAATATTTCTTCGTAACCACACACGCATTTTATTTTAAAAAGTCTATTAAAGCTGCATTTGCCGACTACACCCACTTATTGCCAACATAATTTTATTTTAGGAAAATTTTTTGCTTTTTGTTTCATTTGTAGAGGAATATCCAAACAAAAGTGGAAAGAAAAAATGTTAAATTTGAAAGTTTTGGGGATTTTTATGGATCATTTACACAGGGTGCCCAGGATAGTTGTTACGATAGGACAAATGAGTCAAAAATTTTTGAATTTGAAAACGGCATTTTGGGAACATGCCCCGCTTGGCCCAAAACTGAGAAATACAAAATTTCACTCGGATTGGCATTATACAGGGCGAGTTATAACTAAAAATATGAAAAATGGCCAAGAGTAAAGTACTCTTATTTTTTCAAATGGAACAAAAGCTTAGTAGAAAAAGTTGTTCAGAAATTAAACTAGTATTATAATTTGAAATTAGAGCTTTCTAGTCAATGTTTTTATTTTTGTCAAATTTTTTGAAATGTAATAGTACATTTTCCACCAATATCGTATTACAATGCATTATTAGGCTGTACCTGGTAAATGTGCATATTACATGTTAGGAAACGTAGTTTCCAAGTATAATAAAAAACCGAAAAAAACATAACAAGATTTATTAAATAATAGGCAAAATTGAAAAAATTAACAATTATTAAGATACAACAAGTGGTAACTAACGACATCAAAAATTACTCAATGTAACTTCCTCCTTCATTTGCACACCTTTCAAGAAGTTTTCTAAATTTTCTGAAGCTATTTTGAGTATGCTAAAAATGCGGATAACATAAATATAGTATAAAACATCGATTTTCTCGCTTATTTTAAATTGGATGGTTGCCATTATTTGGCAATAGGGCGGAGCGCCTCGCCATCATATAATTAATTGAAGTTCGCAATTTTTCAAACCATCAGTATACCGAATGGATCGGTAGAGATATGGAACGTTACATTGGCCTGCAAATAGCCCAGACCTCACACCTTTAGATACATTTCTTTGGGTTCATTTGAAAAATGTCGTATACAGCAATTATAATGAAAATATTAAAGAAATTCAAAGGAAGGTGGGAAATGAACTAAGAAATCTGAACGGAAAGCATGCTAAAAGTATTACAAACACACTTCAGAGGCAGAGAAGAATGTATGAAAAGTGCGAAGAATTAAATGGCGGACATGTTGAAAATTTCTTTTTATATTTATTCGCCAATGTTAACATTTATCTGTTTATGTTATAATCACTGGTTATTGCTTTCAAATATTAATAACTAATAAAAATCAACATTATTGTTTAACAGAATAACTCATTTTGCATAAAAATAAAATTATAAATTCACGGTGACTAAAGTGCTATTGTCAACCTTGACATTAACTTTGACTTATCTACGAAGGGAATTTGAAAAGGTAGCAGGTATTTCGTTCGCAACCTGGAGAGTTACGTTTAAAGTATATTTATGCGAAATAATTTTTAATAATTTTTATATTGAAATATCTCAAAAACGATTGGAAAACCGCATATAGGGTATGTTTTACAAAATACATCTACAACTTCTCCTAAAATCCAAGAATATGATACAAATCATACCATTCAGTTTAAATTAAGCGAGAAAATCGATGTTTTATACTAGGTATATTTTTTTATTCGATGCTCAATAAAATTGCTTTGCTGATAAGACGATGAATGTGAATGATCCATAAAAATCCCCAAAACTTTCATGTTTAACATTTTCCCATTTGTAAAAATAACAAAGGTATAAGGTCTGTTCACTTTTATTTGGATATCCCTGTAAGAATATTTTCACAATATTAACCATAGATTCATATTCTATGGGTATTTTTTTACCGTATTAATAAAAGTTTAAAATTATTTTATGATTTATTTTAGGAAAACAATATTTAAAAAGAGTATTGAGGTCCTAGTGACAAAAAAAATTACCATAGATCTTGATATTAATCTTCTGAACGAAATCATTATACACGTTAAAACTTTAAATAATTGACTGAAAGTTGCTTGCAGGATATGAATTTACTTAGAATACTCATAATATTATTGTTAAAAATTTTAAAGCCGAAAAACCATGTCAAAATGGAATTAAGTTGGCCACCATGGACGCGATTGGAAAAGGCCCCCTTAACTGTATCTAAAAAATAGCTTTAGGTTTGCTTAGGTTTGGAAGTTTGGTGGAACCTCCATATTTATCGTATAATGGTAAAAATTCCTACTTTTACAAAATTCCTATTACTATAAAATTGCTGCTATGTTAAGCTACATACATATGTTCATATGTACATACTACCTAGACTAACAATTTTATTCCGTTACAAACTTTGAACCCCATTTTACCTCCTTAGGGGTTGATTTAGTAAAAACTATAAAACACGTGTTTAAACATTAGTTTATAGAGTACTTCTATGAATATGCAAAAATTGAGAATAAATTCTCTAACCACCTGAAAATTCCTTATACAATAAGGATTTCAACAAATAATGGTAAAACAGCTATTCTCCGGGCTATATGCCCCTCCGAGCGCTGAATTACATACCAAAATTTGCGGTATTTTCTTCTAACACAGTTAGATAATAAAATACTTGTTTATCTAACTGTGTTAGAAGAAAATACGGCAAATTTTGGTATGTAATTCAGCGCTCGGAGGGGCATAATATAGCCCGGAGAATAGCTGTTTTACCATTATTTGTTGAAATCCTTATTGTATAAGGAATTTTCAGGTGGTTAGAGAATTTATTCTCAATTTTTGCATATTTATATGTACCCCTGACAAGTAGACTTTCATTCATACTTCTATGAAGTTTCGATTTAATAGGACAATCTAATATTTTTCTCCGTGCAAAGTTTGAACCCCTGTTTCACCCCCTTAGGGGTTGAATTTTTATAACCCCTTCCTTAATGCATGCCTACGTTATACAAGAAACCTTTATGCAAAATTTCACGCTTCTAAACCCAGCGATGTGGGCTGTGCGTTGATACGTCAGTCATTCAGTCAGTCAGTGAGTTTCTTCCTTTATATATAGAGATAAAAATTAATAATTACCTGATTGTTTTCCTCAACTTCAAACTCTTCCATTTGTATATTTCCGTATTCTGGATTGTTTTGTATAAAGCTCATTTACACATGTAAAAAAAATATAAAACGAAACAAAAATAACTAAAAATTTAAAATGTTACTGTGTCCTAAATTCGAGTTAAGTCGCGAAAAAAACGATGCAGGAAAAATATTTGAAGCCTGCGATATCTTAGCTCCTGCAAAACATATGTAGGTACTGATACTGATTTCATGATTTTAATGTAGGTACTATGTAGGTAGGTTTCAAATCTTAAAAATATTTTAGTAGCAAAAAAACCTGTTCAATACTTGAAAATTAACTTTATTTTGGTATGTTTGCAGGTTAATGTCATTACAATTTAAAAGAGGAAGTTTTTCTATGTTTAGTATTGTAAAGAAATATATTATAAATATACATCCTAAAAACACAAGAAATATTGTTAATAATTAATTATAAATTTTAAATAAACAATTTCCTAGCGGATTAATTTGCTTAAAAAATAACTGTGGTCGAAAACGTTTCTGCCTTTTAAAGTGGCAATTTATAAAATCAACGCTTTAGACACATATCATTTAAAGGAAAATTTAAAAATTTAGCGAAAATTTCGAGTGAAGACACATAAATCGAGGTAATGCAAAGTACACTAAAATTTTGATTTGATTTTTAATCCCCCAACAACAGATTAGGGTGTTGTTATTACGTGTTTGGCCGGTATGTTTGGATATTGTACGTAACCCTGCTTTATAAAGGTGTGTCCACTCACAACAAAAGCAATAAGGAAACTCGGGCAAAACATTATTGGAAAAACCCAAGAACTATTAAATATTGACGTCTAGAGGCATCGTCAAACTTCAACTTCACTTGCAAGCATCGAAGCGAATATTGGGGTCTTTAGATAACACCAATTTTTTTATTATTTTAGTATTCCCCTTCCTACATCCCCATGTACCTATGGGGGTGTAGGAAGAGCACACCTCGCAAATAGACGCTTGGAAAATTAAAGTACAAGCGTACATTGGGGTCGTTAGATACGATCAGTTTTTTATTATTTTACTATTCTAGTTTACCCATAGGTTTACCCATAGGGGGTAGAGAAAAAGCAAATCTTGCCATCGTCAAAAGAAATTCTAATAAGTCCCCGCACTTGCTTATCGCGCTGTAAGTCCCCCCTCTGCCGTTGCTCGCCACTCGCCTAAGCCCGCTGCGCCATCTTCGAATGGTAGCGCTATTACATTCTCTTTGGGTAGCGCTCAATTCCTGGCAGAGCCAGGCGCTTGAATGCTTTACGACCGATTGCAAAAATGTGGAAGTGACTAGACTATTTACAATATCTTTCGACGATGACCCTGCCTTTTACGCTTGAGTTGGAACATTAAAGTACAAATTGGGACTTCTTATATTAGAAAAAACGTCGTCAGCTTAGAGCCGTTTCACACTGGGATTACGAAAGAATTAGTCACAGATTCCCGAAGCGGATTCGGACCTCTGACGTTTTTGTCATAGGCGTCATACACAGTTTACTTTTGGCAGCCGTGAAGAGCAGTGCGGCATTTCATATAGCTTGCAGATACAATTCAATTTGATTGATATATTCGGTATTTATTGCATCTATTATTTGTTTGGCCCTCATGCTTTGGCTTTTGTATCCTTCGGATCCTTCGGGACCTTAAACTTGCTAATAACAATTGCAATAATTTTTTAGCAGTGGTCAAACTGCAGTCTTGTCGAACTCTTTCGGCGCTACTTAGAACTCCGAATGCGATTCCGGAATCCCAGTGTGAAAAGGCTCTTAGTTCCAAGAGAACTTGGAACAGGAAGGTCGATCATTTGCTTCCGGCAAGCACTTTGGAATAAAACGGTCGCCATTTTTTCTTTGAAGTCGGGTTTTGTTTGTCTTCGCACAGCTAAAACATGTCTCCCCTCCTCCTAAATATTGGCGCCAATCTTATCGCAGAAGTTAGTGAAAATATTCACGACGATGCCGATGTTCGCGATGATGTTCTGGTTCCGGCTTTTGTTATAAATATATCAGGGATCGATAATAATGGGATCGATAAAAGTGTAAAGATCCGATAATTTTGAAATCTTTTTTCCCTAAAAACCCTAGAGGAATTATTAATTCTTCTAATGTTATAAAACCTAATATATCAAATGCAGGAAGCTAGGAAACTTTAAAATGTTAAACTTTAACGGCCTGAAAGATAAAAACTTTAGATCTTTATGAGCTATAAAGTGAAATTTAAGTAAATGCTTTTCCTGTAGCTAATGTCTATTCTACAATTGATATAACATACGCACAAGCAGGCGCACATAGACATAAGTATGCGTATATACTTTTTTCCAATGTATCTTCAGAATCAAACAGGGCCTTATAGACCATTAATATTAATTTTTGGCTTAAGATTTCTCAGCAGATAAAATGTATGTATAAGGTATCTCGTTTTATTACACAAGTATGAAATATGTCCTTCCCATTTTAAATGATTATTTATCACTAAGTATTCCAAGATATTTAGTGGTTTGAACCTCCCTAATAGGGGAGTCAAACATATCAATCTCAATATCTGTAAAATCAGGTCTTTTTACTTCAGTAATAGAGAAAGCCATGTAATTTGTATTATGAATGTTCAAAGATAATTAAAATGTATCTAAAAAATTCCTTACTTTTATTAGAGAAGTGACCATTTTTTCTTTGGCCTCATCCCAGGTTCGGGCCACAAACAGGAGGTCTGAATCATCAGCGTAGGCAAAAACAGTGCCATCAATGTCCAGTTGGAACATTGAGTTAATATATACATTGAATAAGATGGGCCCCAGAACCGTGCCCTGAGGAACCCCAAACTGAACAGTCCCCGCCCGACTTAGAGCGTAATGTGTGTTCTCTACACATCTTACAAAATTACGGGACCGATATTTAGAGGAACATTTATTAATGTGCTTATCATGTTTTTGACCAAATGTTTCAACAAACCAGTCAGTAATAAAAATCAAGAGGGTTAAATTTCTTTCAAAATCTCTTTCTTTGTAATTATAAAATTTCAGTAAATTTTTTGATTGGTACATAGTCATGACTACCAGCTGAACAACTGCATCCTACAACAAAAGACTGGGGGTTTGCAGGTTTGTTGAGAAAAAAATTCCCAAGCTTACGAATACAACATTCCCTTCTAAGAAGGAGCAAATATAAGTTTGTCCAAGTACACGGAATTTTGGCTATTTTAAACACAACGAAAAAATGAGAGGTATCGCCATTAAATTCAGTTTCATAGGTAATAGCACAAAAAAAATTATATGCGTAGCGATAATTTTCTTTGGTTAGGTAATAACTAATAATTATTGAAATCGAGATTGAAACTTTCTAGACTCTGTGACATAAAATAACGATAAAATATTTTATTTAAAATATTCTATTGTTAAAATAATTACGGCAATTATTGTCGCAGGCTATTATTACTATTATAACATCATAATATTAACAATATAATATAGATATTGGTTTTAATATTTACAACATATTTTTGACAGAGTAGGTAATCGGAAAAATCCGCAAAAACGATGAACAGAAGGTGACAAATTTTCATTATTTAGTATTTAGATGTATTATATCAAGTTATCATTGGGTTAAACAGCATTTATGGGTGTCAAAGAAAAGTCCAACTTAAAGGGTAGATACTCAGCAGTGGAAAGTTAGCACACGAATTTTTCTAATAATTAATAAGTCCCTGGAATTAACGGTAATTTTTTACCAAGCTTATAAAGAAATGTAAGTTTTTAAGAGTTAGTCTCAAAAAATTTCCTAGTTAATTTAAAAAATTATCTTATTACATTTGGGTATGAGCTTTTTCCTACAATCATGTAACAGATAAAAGTTATAGAACGTCTTTGGAAAAATGTTCATTATTATTCCGTCATTGTTCTGATATATGAAAAACTAGCTTTTTCCCACGACTTCATCCGCGGTATAACTATTTTACTCCATTACAAACTTTGAACCCCCATTTCACCCCCTTAGGAGTTGATTTATGAAAAACTGTAAAATACGTGTTTAAATATTTACGTTCAGATTGACTAGGTTTAAGATTTAGTACTGGTCACCAGTGGCGGTTGGTGAAATTTCAAGTTGTGTATCTCTGTTCATACGTACAGGACCCGTACCAAATTTAGGGGTTTTAATAGTGAGCCCACTGGGAATGTTTTGGTAAAGAACAAAAACATTTTGTAATTTGCGAAAGAAAGTAAAATTTTTGGTGCGGCCCACCCAAGAAAAAAATGAACACGTCTAGGTATTTGCTTTCTTTTTTTTCTAAACAAATTTTACATCATTTTGTCGACAGTTTTTAAATTTTGAGAGAAAACAATGTGTTAGTAGAAAGTTATAGTCATTTGAATTTTTTTAAGCCTAAAATATAATTTTACAAAAACTTCAAATGACTATAACTTTCTCCTAACACATTTTTTTCTCTCAAAATTTAAAACCTGTCGACAAAATGATGTAAAATTTGTTTAGAAAAAAAAGAAAGCAAATACCTAGACGTGTTCATTTTTTTCTTGGGTGGGCCGCACCAAAAATTTAACTTTTTTTCGCAAATTACAAAATGTTTTTTTTCTTAACCAAAACATTCCCAGTGGGCTCACTATTAAAACCCCTAAATTTGGTACGGGTCCTGTAAGTATGAACAGAGATACACAACTTTGAAATTTCACCAACCGCCACTGCTGGTCACACTTTATAATACCATTAGTACCTACCTACATATATAAAGGAAAACAAAGTGCATGAAACTTTATTGACAAAATAACAAAAAACATAAATTTTTTCTCAAGAGTTTCAGTGCATTTAACACAATGGTCGAAAATTACAGTTTATAACACACTGATTTTACCTCACTTTGTTTATAGTTCCTCTATCTTGTATTTGGCTAATAAAAATGAAATTCACAGGCTACAAAAACTGCAAAACAGAGCAATGCGCTTAATTCTGGGAGAGAAAACGGATACCCTAATCAGAAATATACTGGAAAGGTTAAACTGGTTGTCCATGAAAAAGTTTCTTAAATTCCAGACTATGGTACTTATATATAAAATTAAAAACGGACTGACACCAAATTACTTGACAAGAAGACTTATTACTAATGAATCCGTACATCAGTATCCAATAATAAATTTAGTTCTATTATTGCCGAAAGTACGCAGTGAAATTGCCTTTTCTTTATAAATTTGCGAAAAAGCTCAGAAGTAAATTCATAGTATAAAACTTAGTTGTCTTATTCTTACACTTGTCAGTTTAAAACATTTGGTTGTCAAATTATACCGGACTAGCGTTGGAGAATCTGAGTGTTGCTTTTTAGAGTACTTTTATAAAGTTTCGAGTTAATAGCACCATCTAGTATTTTTTCCATACAAAGTTTGCACCCCTATTTCACCCCCTTAGGGGTTGAATTTTCAAAAACCCCTTTCTTAGTGTATGCCTACGTTACATTGGAAACCTCTTTTGAAGTTTCTAGACCCAGTGGTGTGGGTCTGTCAGTCAGTCAGCCAGTTTCTTCTTTTATATACAGTGAGGGCATAAAGTCTGGAATCACCTAGTTTTTTACGAAACTATACATTTTCGGAAGAAACGCCGAAACACGTCGATTTTGTTCTCATTTTCTACACATTCTAAAAATATTTGATTATATACAGGGTGTGCCATAAAAGTTGGGCATTTGTCAAATTTGATTTTTTAAATAGAACACCCTGTATATTATTCCATTTTTGAATTGTCCGTTAGAAAATCAACATCTTTTGTATAAACCACCCTTCCTCTAAAGTCAATTGTTTGCGAGATATTGCAACTTGAACATTGGTAATTCTTCCACCTTGAATTGTTGCACTACCCTGGAAACCAGCATGTCCCATTATGATAGTTGTGTCAAAAATCAAACACATTTAAATAAGATAGTAATTTAGTATCTTAAAATATACTTTCCGAGATCCAAAGGAATTGAAAGTCTTATGATGTTTGGCTGGGGAGACCGTCGTAGGCATCTTGACGAAGTTTGCGAACTTTTTAATAACACACATCCAGAGCGACAAGCAATTACAAAATCTACGGTCCGAAAATTGTAAAAAAATTTCATTAACATGGGACTGTAAAAGATCTACCCAGGACAGGTAGGCCTAAATTAGATGATAATTAAATTAGATGTTTTACTCAGTTACAACGAGAATTCATATTTGTCAACCCATCAAGTGGTATTAGATTTAAACGTGTGTCAATCATCAGTGAAAAAAATTCTGCATAAAGAGAAATATCATCCATACAAAAAAGACTACTACATGAATTAAACGAAGATGACTATGACCGCCGACTCCAGTTTTGTGAAAATATGCAAGAACGGTGCAACATGGATCCCTTGTTTTGTGCAAATGTTTCATTTTCGGATGAAGCTACCTTTTTTCTCAATGGTACTGTCAACCGGCAAAACTGTAGGTATTGGTCTAAAGAGAATCCCCATTGGGCTCAAGTGGCTCATACGCAACATCCCGAAAAAGGCAACATTTGGGCAGGAATATTTCAAGACCAGATTGTAGGTCCCTATTTTTTTGACGAAAATTTGACCGGCCAAATGTATCTAGACTTTTTGCAAGTAGAGTTAATTCCTGCCTTAGCTCAGCTGTATCCAGGTGGAGCCTGGTACACCTGCCTTAACAATGTGGTTTCAACAAGATGGGGCCCCACCTCACTATGCGCTAGCTGTTAGGCAATATCTCAACGAGATATTTCCTAACAGGTGGATAGGACGTCGTGGCCCCATAGAATGGCCTGCGAGGTCACCGGATTTGACCCCCCTTTATTATTTCCTGTGGGGTTATTTAAAAAGTAAAGTTTACTTTAACAGACCTCCTAACATAGAAGCTTTAAAAAATCGTATAAGGGATGAAATTCCGCAAATTTCACCTTCTTTCATCCGTAACGTACAAGAGGAGTTTATGGATAGGCTAGGATATTGCCAGGAAGTTAACGGTCAACAATTTCAGCATTTGCTGCGTCAAAATTGTCTCAGATGGATTGTTGTTAAAATAAAAATGTGTTGAATTATTTGACTTTATTTAATTTTGCGGGCTGGCAATTTTCAAGTTGCACTATCTCGCAAACAATTGACTTTAGAGGAAGGGTGGTTTATACAAAAGATGTTGATTTTCTGATGCACAATTCAAAAATCGAATAATATACAGGGTGTTCTATTTAAAAAATCAAATTTGACCAATGCCCAACTTTTATGGCAGACCCTGTATATAATCAAATATTTTTAGAATGTGTAGAAAATGAGAACAAAATAGACGTGTTTCGGCGTTTCTTCCGAAAATGTATAGTTTCGTAAAAAACTAGGTGTTTCCAGACTTTATGCCCTCACTGTATATAGAGATAACGTTAATATGGTTGTGGCGATGGCAAATAATAGTTATTTATGATATGTGTTAAAAGTATAATTTTACGGCACGAATTTGAAAGTTTGCAGAATGAGCGAAGCGAATTCTGCAATTCAAATGAGTGCCTTAAAAGTACTTTTAACACAAATATCCTACAAAATTTTTTCTACAAACGACAATAAAAAACAAAAATACAATTACAATTTTTAGAAAGTTTAACATATTCGAAACACATAGTTTTAAGTAGCATCGTAGATATAATATAAAATTATGAAGTTGACATTTGTCAAAAAATCTAACAACCATTGTAGGCGTCGTAGTTGCCATAGTAGTACTTTTAACACTAGTGCCATAAAGTAACATTTTTAAGGCCTCTGCGGTGTGTTAAAAAATGCATTTTTAACACGTTTGTACAAAAAAGATTTTATAAAATTACTATTCAATGTTATGTTATCATAAGATTTCGCACACTATTTGGTTAAAGATTTAAAAGATACGTTTTGTGATAAAACTCAAAGCAAGAACTTTTATAAGGATTTCTATACAAAATTTAAAATATATCACTGTCTTCAGTGACTTCTTACACTTGTCAGTTTAAAACTTTTGGTTGTCAAATTAGACCGGTCTAGCTTTGGAGTCTCTGGGCTCAACAATTCACAAAGTAGTAATAAATAAAATCTTGTAAAAATACTTTTTAAAAACAAGCTTCTATTATTTAAATGTACTAGAACGAAAAAAATAAGTATAGTTTCTCCATTGTGGCAATGCTAAATGCTATTTATAATTGGGCGTAGTTCGCGTGGATGGATCCTAAGCTTGTAGCGCGCGAAAAGTTCATACAGGCATTAATTTTGTTTGGCAAAAATTGAGAGTAGAAACCTAAGTATGTATTTTTTTCTTTTCTATTCACGCGACAAACTTTTAAGACAACAAATTTAACATAATATAATAGATTATATCTGTTTCAGCGATAACTTTGATACTACCTTTAGTAGGATCCACCCACGCGAACTACGTCCAGTTATAAATAGCATTTAGCATTGCCACAATGAAAAAACTATACTTATTTTTTTCCTTTTAGTACATCTAAATAATAAAAGCTTGTTTTTAAAAAGTATTTTTTACAAAATTTTATTTTTAAATTTTTAGTTACGTCTTCCTATGCATTTCTGATAATGCACCACTATAACAAAAAAAATTACCTGTTATCGTATTCAACTCGTCAAACCCTTTCATTTAATGCCCATATCAACACAGAAAGAAATCATTTGATATAAACGATCAAATCGTTTTACTGATTCAATAAAAGACAAAATATACAGCAATTAGTTATATTTTAATCCAAAAAGATCAAAATACTCAAAATTTTGACTAAATCTAACCTAATAAAGTAAATCTTCTATGACGCACCTTTGATTAATACCAGCATATTACGATAGATATCAGGAAATAAATGTATTGCTTGTATGCTAAATATTATCCAGAATTTTATTAAACCTATCTAATTATTTTAAAATCACTAATAATTTGATTAGTTCTGTTTAAACTTAGTTTAAATCAATCCAACTATTTGCTAGAATCAGAGCGAGACTGTTCGCTAGATTTAAGAAAAATATGTGTTAGAATATATTTAATGATTTATTTATTTACTAATATTTATCATTGGGTTACTCAAATTTATGGAATTGCACTAACAGTTAAATTGTAATATGACAAGATCTATCAAATTTTAGATTGTTACAAGCCTATGTCGATCAAATTGTTATATATTTGTTTTATATTTTATTAAATCTATCACATCAGAATACAACTAGTAACAGCTTTATAGATTTAATAAAATAAAGATTGAATTTAGTGCAAACTTTGTAATTTTAAATGGTCAAATGCCCTCCTTCTTGGTGCTTATTCGACTTCTTCATTTGTTACTAGTAATTCGTGGTGTATGCTTCGCAGTAAAATAAAGTTTCTGTGCTGCGTCTGTTAGTTTTTCCAGTGTTCTACTACGAGAAAAGGTAAGTTATTTTTAGGTCCTTTTTTTTGTTGTGGTCGTTATAGTACTATGTCAAAAAGAAACAATAATATTACTAATGTTAGATATTTAGGTGTATTAAATATGGGTAGTGAATGTAATGTATGTTATGTTTTACGAATATTTTCATATTTTTGCGATTCCTTTGTTTTCCCAAAAGATTTCCTTCTAAAACGTGTTTAATTTAGTTGTAATAATATGAAATGTATGCCCGTGGACAAAGAAATCATATATCCAATTCGCAGTCTTAGGACCTACCAGTTTCCTAAGGAAGTCTGTTAAAAACGTTTAGACTGTTTTCCAGATTAAACTTGGCCACTAATTTCTTAAAATATTTACAGATAGACACTTCGAAATACAGTATGAAAATTAACAGATTACAGGAAAAGTATGTATATTAAGCTAGCTCACCATGGTCACGTTGCGCATTTCTAACCTAATGGATATTTAGTTGCTAATTAGTTGCTAATTGGTTACGCTAATCCCGATTTAGTTGCTATTCATCCCTCCAAGATACACGCGGTGAGCTAACTTAAATATTAATCTAGCAGACCAATTACTATAACTCGGGTTCTGATCAACTTATCGACTTTGTTCAGCCGCCATATTTAGTTGCTAATTAGTTGCTGGAAGATAGCATAGTTTATTTTACCCCCCGTCAACCCTTAACTCCAGGATCGGCACCCCTAAAGGCATGAATTTCAATATGGCTCTGTAGGTAATTATAAATGGGTCTATATTTAGATGCTAATTAGTTGCTGACGTTTTATGCTTTTTATTGTTTGTTCCCTCCCCATTATACCCGATAACTACGGTGGTGCTAGAATAATTGTTTGTCTATTCAACCCTTCCGCGCAACTTTTGATCAATGAGAGATATCGACTTCGTTCAACCGCCATATTTAGTTGCTAATTAGTTGCTGGAAGATAGCGTAGTTTATTTATAAAAATCATAAAACGTCAGCAACTAATTAGCAACTAAATATAGAACCATTTATAATTACCTACAGAGCCATATTGAAATTCATGCCTTTAGGGGTGCCGATCCTGGAGTTAGGGGTTGACGGGGGGTAAAATAAACTACGCTATCTTCCAGCAACTAATTAGCAACTAAATATGGCGGTTGAACGAAGTCGATATCTCTCATTGATTAAAAGTTGCGCGGAAGGGTTGAATAGACAAACAATTATTCTAGCACCACCGTAGTTATCGGGTATAATGGGGAGGGAAAAAAAGTAAAAAGCATAAAATGCCAGCAACTAATTAGCAACTAAATATAGAACCATTTATAATTACCTACAGAGCCATATTGAAATTCATGCCTTTAGGGGTGCCGATCCTGGAGTTAGGGGTTGGCGGGGGGTAAAATAAACTACGCTATCTTCCAGCAACTAATTAGCAACTAAATATGGCGGTTGAACGAAGTCGATATCTCTCATTGATTAAAAGTTGCGCGGAAGGGTTGAATAGACAAACAATTATTCTAGCACCACCGTAGTTATCGGGTATAATGGGGAGGGAAAAAAAGTAAAAAGCATAAAACGCCAGCAACTAATTAGCAACTAAATATAGAACCATTTATAATTACCTACAGAGCCATATTGAAATTCATGCCTTTAGGGGTGCCGATCCTGGAGTTAGGGGTTGACGGGGGGTAAAATAAACTACGCTATCTTCCAGCAACTAATTAGCAACTAAATATGGCCGTTGAACGAAGTCGATATCTCTCATTGATCAAAAGTTGCGCGGAAGGGTTGAATAGACAAACAATTATTCTAGCACCACCGTAGTTATCGGGTATAATGGGGAGGGAAAAAAAATAAAAAGCATAAAACTTCAGCAACTAATTAGCAACTAAATATAGAACCATTTATAATTACCTACAGAGCCATATTGAAATTCATGCCTTTAGGGGTGCCGATCCTGGAGTTAGGGGTTGACGGGGGGTAAAATAAACTACGCTATCTTCCAGCAACGAATTAGCAACTAAATATGGCGGTTGAACGAAGTCGATATCTCTCATTGATCAAAAGTTGCGCGGAAGGGTTGAGTAGACAAACAATTATTCTAGCACCACCGTAGTTATCGGGTATAATGGGGAGGAAAAAAAAATAAAAAGCATAAAACGTCAGCTACTAATTAGCAACTAAATATAGAACCATTTATAATTACCTACAGAGCCATATTGAAATTCATGCCTTTAGGGGTGCCGATCTTGGAGTTAAGGGTTGACGGGGGGGGGGGGGTTAAAATAAACTATGCTATCTTCCAGCAACTAATTAGCAACTAAATATGGCGGCTGAACAAAGTCGATAAGTTGATCAGAACCCGAGTTATAGTAATTGGTCTGCTAGATTAATATTTAAGTTAGCTCACCGCGTGTATCTTGGAGGGATGAATAGCAACTAAATCGGGATTAGCGTAACTAATTAGCAACTAAATATCCATTAGGTTAGAAATGCGGGACGTGACCATGGTGAGCTAGCTTAATATACATAGGAAAAGTGGCAAGACTGCATCAAGAATACTCCCATACTTTCGGATCCATATAAAGGATAAACACAGCCTGCTTAAGAAACTGAGAAGCGAAACTTAAAAAATGGTAAGAATAACTGAACTATGTATTAACTTGGAAAGTAGTTTCCAAAAGTCATAATTCCATATTTTGTTTCTAGTATAGCCCATATTTTCCATTTGTAACTTTTTTCCTTTTTTTCTTGTGTTAATTTTTTTCTAATTTATATGTATATGATATTTTTTAATTAAATACGTGTTTATTTTGTTTCAGATATTAAAGATTTCCTCATTACCAAATAAATTCACACGTTGTGCCCCCCAGTTGCAGTGGTAAAATGAAAACAGAATAAATCTGGAAAATGGATGGAACTGTGTTAGACTAATGACCTAATAACTAATTTATTAGCAGAATGACTAGTTATCAACATTACATAAAATACATCAATATTTTAATAAAATAGATATTAAATTTGGATACTAGCTTATAGTTAATCTATAAAAGGACATCAGATATTTTAATTTTATTTAGATGTTTTTTGAATGAAATCAAAACATTTATTAACCATATACCTGAGTTCTCAGTTTCGGTGTCGTCATATATAAGTAAAACAATATTATGTTATTTAGTATTAATTTAATTTTCAGTTAAGATGTTAAGTACATTTTTGTTTTCGAATTTGTACCAACCGTAAACCTAACATAAATCTTACTGAAAATAATAAATCTTGATGTGAATATAAAAATATTTTTTTTTATATTTGCCCTATTATCAATGCAAGCTAGAGAATATAACGAATAAAAAGATATAATTATTAGGTAGGACATGTTATTTAGTAGAAACCAAAAATCTTTAATGAGGACGGCATTAGTGTAAAAATTAAGGTACATTTTTTAACCACATAGACTTTAATAATTTTATTATATGTTCATGATTAATTTACATAAAATATCCTAAAATTCATTATTATAATTCGTATAAAACTTTTTCAAATAATTTACTGTTTAATAAAAAAGTAGAAAATATTATTTCCCAATGGATACCTATTCATATATTAACCAAATTTTAATTTTTTGCTGTATTTAATAAAAAATTTAGTTAAACCAATCTAAGATTTGCTAGTAATCACCTAGTGTTTAAAACTAAATGTGATTATTACAATAAAACCAAGTGATAGGTTCCAGAAAATATGTAGTATACTATAGCATATATTTACTAAGCTATACTCAACAGGTAGTAATTCTTATCAAATTTTAAATTAAATCAATCAAATGTTTTCTTTTCACAATCATATACTAATAAATTTTATCAAACATCAATATAATATTAATCGCATTTGTGCTAAAGTCTATTAAACCTGTTTTCTTAAATTTATCTAATAATGATAAACTTTAAACTAGACACAAAATCAATCAAATAGTTAAATGATATTAATTTAATTTGTGATAGGCGCTATATCAATCCTGGATCTGATTGATTTGGTATGTTATTGAGTTGATTTTAGCCAAGATTTCTTTCTGTGAAGGGGACTGTTAAGAAAACGGTAATCCACCATTTTGTGGCGTCCGCCATATTGGGTTTAGAATAACGTCACACAGCTTATCGTATTCTACTCGTCAAACCCTTTCAGTTGATACAAATGTCAAGGGGGTGTGAAGAAAAAGGTAATCCGCCATCTTGTGGCGTCCGACATATTGGGTTTAGAATGACGTCACATAGATTATCGTATTTTACTCGTCAAACCCTTTCATTTTATGCCCATACCAAGGGGATTGTGCAGAAAAGGGTAATTCGCCGTCTTGTAGCGTCCGCCATAGTGAGTTTAGAATGATGTCACATAGCTTACCGCATTCTACTCGTCAAACCCTTTCATTTGATACCCATGTCAAGGGGGGTGAAAAAAAGTAATCCGCCATCTTGTGGCGGCCGCCATATTAGGTTTAGAATCACGTCACATAGCTTATCGTATTCTTCTCGTCAAGCCCTTTCATTTGATACCGATATCAGGGGGATTGTAAAGAAAAAGGTAATCCGCCATCTTGAGGCGTCCACCATATTGGATTTAGAACATATTGAATATACTATATTACACTGTCACCGGACTTATACACGTGTACAAAATTTCAAAGCTCTAACTTAATTAGAACTAGTCGAAATTTTGATAAACATACTAACATCCGCACCAACATACTAACAGGTGAAGTTAAATAAAAGCTTGTAAAATACACAGAAACAAACCTGAACAAACCTACAAAACCTGAGCAAACCGCCTTTTTATGTTTGGCAGTATACACACACAAAAAGAAAATCCTTAATTAAGCTCGAAATCCAAATAAGAGTAGGTAAGTAGGTATAACTTCACTTTTAGAGCTCCTCCAAATTTAACATAAAGAATTTATTTTATCAATAATGTTGTTTAAATTATAGAAGTGTAATTAAATTCAGCATACATTTAATTATAATGAATAAATAAACCTGTTGTAATAAATTCATAGAAAATCACAGCAAGATCTTGTAATTTCCAAATTTGGTTTTTCAAATCAAACGTCTCATGTATCAATCCAAAGAGAGATATATTCATTTATAGGACTGCATTTGTTCAAATCGTTGTCCAATTTACTTATAAGTATGAAATAATCGTTGTCCAAGTTACTTATAAGTATGAAGATAATTTAAGTACCTAATTTATAGTAATTTTCTTTTAACTTCAAAGTTTCTTTTTTGCGTATATGCTTAGGTTTGCACAGCCCTTTTTCTGTCTCTTAACCAAAAAAAAATTCTTCTCAGAAAAATGTGCCTAAAATGGGATACTTCTATAAAATGGGAAATCCGATAATTATTAAGAGATTCACTTAGTGTCATCTATTAAAATATATCTAAATTATATCCCCATTATATAAGACAGGCGACATGACAAACGGTCATTTTACTGATGTGCTTCGAAAATAGGACGAGTGTCTTCATTATTAATAAAATTAATCTATTAATAGTGGTTGAGACATATTTCTATTGTTTTTTATTTTTTATATCCTGGCGATGATATTGTTCTATAAATTTAGAAATAGGTATACCAAACTTTGTAAACAGATATGGCGGGTAAAGTAAAACTCTCGGTAAAACTATACCTTCCAAGGTAGATTATCAATTTTTATTATTAGCAATGAATCTAACAAGTACTCATTTTATAAAAAGGAAATGTTCGACAGTGTGCAGAACCAGTGGCGGCTGGTGAAATTTTAAAGTTGTATGTCTCTGTTGCTACTTACGGGACCCATGCCAAATTCAGGGGTTTTGATAGTGAGCCTATTAGAAATGTTTTGGTAAAGAAAAAAATATTTTGTAATTTGCGAGAAAAAGTTGATTTTTGCCCTGGCACACCCTGGGAAAAAATGAACACGTTTAGGTATTTTATTTATTATTTTTCTAAACAAATTTTACATCATTTTGTTGAAAATTTTTAAAGTTTAAGATATAGAAATGTAAAACTAAAATGTGTTACATGAGGTAAATATTCAGACTCTGAATCTGAATCCAGATCCTAAACCGATGGAGCATTTTGTGGGCCATTATTGGCAGAAAATTCAGACAGCTGTCAGGCTCCTCCTGCAACCTTGCAAGACATAGAAACGATAAGTTGTTTAAATTTGTAATGATGCTGATGAAAACCAAATAGCCACTTTAATTTCGAGTATGCCTCACCGATGAGCAATCCTTCCTTGTAGGCATGTAGATATTATGTCGGAACGCATGTTTATAAGAGTTAACGCCTTGCTAAAAATTGTTAATACTCTTATGTTTGCTTTTAGTTTATAAATTAACAACACTTAACAATTTAGCCTATGGCAAAATGGCATTCTTTTTTTACTATAGTAAGTTAGACCCTGATTGGGCTATGGCCCTATTACTTTTTAATAAACGATATTTAAGGCTAAGTTTAATGTAGCTTGTTTTTTATTATCTTTGTAAGATAACACCATAAAACAAAAACTACACGTTAGTTCCAGACATTTAATTAGTAGTCCAAGAAGAAGAATCCTTAAAATTTTATTTAACTCAGTCCGGTAGATTAATTTTATGAAACAGTTAGTATTTCGGTCAACCACAACGTACTAATTATTTTATTTTTTATGAAAAGGTAAACTACATTAGTATTGCATACTTTTGTGAAGGTAAACAACTGAGCAAAAACATTAAAAAGGTTTATTCCAATTACACCAAGTAACAAGTAACTGTGAAAAAGTAGCGGAAAATGCATTTGTTATTTTAAATATTTATTTTTACCTGGTTGCTTTGAGCAATTTCCATGTTCGAGCTTCCATTAGCTACATTTCTATCCTCCGTCATATTTTTAAGTCAAGAAATTTAGGAAACTAAAAAGATCACCTAAACAGAACATAAAAACATTATTAAAAATATCGCGTGTTTAAGCGCGAACGTAAAATAAGTAACGCAGGAAAAGTGTTTCAAGCTCCGCTATTACCGCTCCTGCAAACCGGACTGAAAGCGGCAGAAACAGAAACGGTTACGGAATGTCTACGGACCGTGGTCGGAAGGTTACAAAAGTATGGGAAGCGAAATTTAAAAGTTCAAATGAGGGTCTCGGTGTCAGGTAAACTATTCAGTATTTTCAACTTTCCAAATTAAATCTGTCGGTAATTGAGTAATTTAGATAACAATATTATTTTACAAGGGGTATTATAGAAAATAAAAAATTTACTACAGCAAATATTGCCACTAGAATATATTATAGGAAACGCATAGAAAAAGTAGTACAAATTGAGATAAATATAATAATCTTTTTAATTATTTATATATAATTAAGAGATCTGTCCTAAAAATTGTTAGAAAATAACAAAGTCAGTCATTTTCAGACTGATAGATTAAAACAAAGATTTAAAATTTTTATTTTAATTAAAATAAAAAGTATGTGCTTTTACTTTACAAAATTTAGCTTCTGTTTTAATGTCAAAACAACTTTAATAATGCATAGTAAAAATATCATTCACTTTGTTTTCTAGTCCTTGAAACATAGAGGAAAATAATCCAATATGGACTACCGTTGTACTTTTCGAATAACTAATCTTACAAAATCACTCACAACAATTAAAGATTTTTAAAGATAATTTAACGCAAGCCAACAATGTTAAATTTTTTTCTTGGTGCCGGAAAACTAAGAACTGATTTTGGATATACTTGATGTGCTGATTCCAAAAATACCAGCCCTTTTTGTCGTAGTAGCTCGAGTTTTTGAGATACCGTTTACAGTGTACCATCTTAAAAGAGGAATACGAGACAATATCACTAGTCCTGAAAAAAATTAAGTATGAAGAACATCAGTGGGTGATTTGTGTCGATCTAAAAATGGTAAACTTCCTCCTTGGACAGCCAAGTGGATACACAAAATATCCTTGTTTCTATGTCTTTGGGACAGCAGAGCTAGGGATCAGCAATGGGTTAACAAAAATTGGCCCCCAAGAAATGTCATGGTTCCAGAAAAAGAAAACGTAATCAACGACCCTTTAGCTGCGAGAGAGAAAATCATATTTCTATTTTTGCATATCCAAGTAGGGACTTATGAAGCAATTTGTGAAGACGTTAAATCCAGATGGACTCAGCTTTGGGTACTTAATACGTAAATTTCCTGGGGTTAGCATGGAAAAACTGAAATCAGGCATATTAAAAATTATTATAAATTATAAAAAATCCAAATTTACCGTGCTGCGAGATTGAATCTAATGCTTGGTGCTTATTTGTTAAAGTAGTACAAAATTTTCTTGGCAATCATAAAGCAGAGAATTACACAGAATTAGTGGAAAGTATGATTTCTAAATTTCACTTTTTTTCCAGAAGACACTTCTAACATTATTTTTGTCTTCTTAGAAAATATAAAAGTTTCAAAAGAACATGACAATTTCATACAATTTCAAAACTCAACATCCCCGAAATGAAATTAATAGTTGCAGTTATTTATTACTATTATTGAGTTTGGTGATAAACAAATAATTGCATCCACACAGTCCCTTATATCTTTATGTATAAAAGAAGAAACTGACTGGGTGACATATCAACGTACAGCCCACACCGCTGGGTCTAGAAACTTGAAACTTTGCACAGGAGTTTCTTATATAACGTAGGCATCCACTAAGGAAGGATTTTTCAAAATTCAACCCCTAAGGGGGTAAAACCTTGGTTCAAAATTTGTATGGAGAAAAATATTGGATCATTGTATCAACTCGAAACTTCATAGAAGTACTCTAACAAATATATGTTCAAACACGTGTTTTACAATTTTTAATAAATCAACCCCTAATGGAGGTTCAGAGTTTGTTATGGAGTAAAATTATATGGTTCTACGTGAAAGTAGTCTAAAAAATAAACACATGTTTTATAACTTTTTAGAAATCAACCCATAAAGGGGTGTGAAAAGGGGGTTCGAAGTTTATAATTTAATTATGGATATAACCAATCTAACCTAACATAAGTCATGTATTCATAATCATGACACCAAAACTACACTATTATCGCCCCACGCGGACGAGGTCGCGGGCGGAAGCTAGTTCGCTGATATGAACAAAAAGAAGTTGTTACTCCTTCGTTGAAATCGGTGATCCAGACCCGACGAGAGCGGTAGGGGGAGGTGACCAGTCTCATTTTATGTTTTTGAATATTGAAGTTCAAGAGTGAGGCGAACGTAAGATAAATCTTGTCGCCTTTCTCTATTCTGCAATGTTTTTTTGAAACCAAGACAGGCAATGTTGTCTTTTCCTATGAGCCGAGGTTATTATTAGTAATACCACAGGAAGCTTTGGGACCATAAAATGACACCAATCTTTCTAGATTTCTGCTTGAAAGGTAGAGATATTAAACAGACAGAAATGGAGAAAGCTTCAAAAGTTGAACGACCCTTTCCCTTAAAATAAACAGCTCGGTTGCCAGATACAACATCTTTCTTTCAAGAGAGTACAGCAGTTAATCGTAACGATTTCTTCAGAACAAATGAGGTTGGGTAGTTTTAGGCTAAATAGGCGGGGGCGCTAACCTCATGAAGGCTGGCGGGGCGACCCCTCACTTTGGCCCCCTATACGCAATGTGCCTGAGAAAATTTTAGTTCGATTTGCCTTTCAGTGTCTTAGTTTACAAACAAACAAGCGTCCATGAAATGTTACATTTTTACAACACATTTACGCTTGGTTTGCGATTTATAAAATATCTACTATATATCAGTTGTTTTGACCACTCTGATACTGATGACTGATGAATTTCCTTAGGCGATGACGCAGATAGAAGCTAGTAATAGTGAAACTGGTTTTGATATTTGATATATGTAAAGTAATTACATTTTTAATATAACAATTATAACGTTATAGAGGGTTATTGGTCAGTGACAAGTGGCGTGGCTATAATTTGAAGGCCCGACAGGGTACGAGCAGGTGGGTTGCCTTGTCAAATTGTTAGAATGAACAAGTATAATGTAAAATTACACTGGTCAACAAAGTGAAATTTTTGTCGGATCTCCTAAACTACTTAAACTGATTTTGAAAGAAGCCCTTGTATAAAGAGGGTATATCATAAACATTCTTTGAAATTGGTTCAATTTTCTGAGAGAAGCATGGAGACAAAATTTTGCAATATAAAAATACATTGATTGCGCGTATACCTAATTATGAACTAAAATATTTTTGACAGTTTTTCGTTTATATATAACATTTACTGCTTCTTCCCTCAAAGTCCAGCAATAGTCTGCTAGCATGACAGGGTTCCACTTGCCCTGGTAATGCCGTTCCATCCCTGAAATGGCTTGATGGAACCGTTCTACAGGTTCTTCACTAACATCACCAATATTTGGTGGAAAAAAATCGAAATGCGGCTACATCATATGCCCTTTTAATGACATCTTGCAACCCGCTAGTCTGAATGCCTCCAACATGTCGTCCACTAATGTTTTGTAATTGTCAGCCTTTCTGTTTCCCAAGAAATTCTTAAAAACTGCAACCACTGATCTCCACGCCCTTTTTTCGACCATGTTTAAGTTATCCTCAAATCATCCTTCATTACTTCGTTGATTTAAGGACCAACAAATATTCCTTCTTTGATTTTAGCATCACTTAATTTAGGAAACTTTGCTCGGAGATATTGGAATTCTTCTTCTTTGCGATTTATTCCTTCATTCATTCACCAAAGGAGGTCAATCTATGTTTTGAGTCCCTAGTTGAAAAGATGTTCTTGACATTATGTCTTTTTAACATAATGTTTCACTTTATCGCGACTATCCCACAAACAGAAGAAGCAGCAATATTTTGTGTACCCTTGTTGCATCCCCAGAAGTATTGCTTATTGCAATCACTTTAAACTCAGCACAAATTCCCCACAAGTATCCTCAGATTTTCATAGGTTTCTTTTATCAATGCGGCATGACCCACCGGAATAGATGGATAAGAGCTACCGTTGTTTAGAAGCACAGCCCTAAGATTTTTTTTAGAGGACTCGATAAATAGTCTCCAACGCTGTGGATTATGTTCTATTCCCAGAGATTTAAAAACACTTTTAATGTTATTACACTATTACAGTACACTAAATCAGAATGTATGCTATAAAAGTCCACAAAATCGTCATGACGATGGCAAAATACAGTAACTTTTGTTTTCTTCTCCAAAAGATTCCACTGTTGTAGACGCGATGTGAGTAATTCTGCTTGAGACTTTGATAAATGTAAATCCCTCACCAAGGTATCTAATTCATCTTGGTTAATTAAATGGGGTTCCGTGGACATTGATGGCAAAAATTCACGGTCTTCAGCGGTCCCACCAGGGCTTTCTGGACTATTACTTTCTATATATTGGTGAGATAAGGTTGCTGGGATCTGAGGGAAGGGATGGTTTTAATCGTGTAGTCGAGGTTTTCGTGCTGCACATATTCATTACTCTTTATTTTACCCCATTTAGCCCTTGTGCTTTTTTGCACAAATAGCAATCATTGTCATGATCTTCTTACTCTATCCCTGTAATTGGTACACCAATTGGCAAACTGTGTCGCTGGTGCGCGTTCCACGCACATAAGTATTTAGATAAGTTTTACAAAATACACGTGTTGCCCAGTTGCGGATCCAGGGGGGCCGCAGGGGACGCCCCCCTGAGAATATAAAAATTGTCAAAACAAAACCAAAACTTCCCTTAAATAATTAGAAAAATAATAATTTTTATGTTTCCCCTTCCAGTTCTGTTTTGTTTTGTTTCGTTTTTTGAAACTGCAACAATTTCGTTTTATTTTGTTAATAGATGATACAATAAAAAAGCTTTAATTACCGATTTACCCCCCCCCCCCCCCCTCCTGAAGACAGCCCTGGATCCGCGCCTGGTGTTCCCCATGGCTTGTCTTGATGCTGTACACGAATTCCGAAGTAGAGTTGATATATTTCACAAAGCTTCTGAGAAATAACTTTTCCCTTATTCACGGTGGTAAACATAACGACTAATTTCAGGGGCGGCAAAAAGCCGACTCGTTTTTTCATAATAATAATAATAATCATAAAAATCGTTTATCATCTTTCAAATGGATTTAAAAATATGACATATTTAAATACATATAAAATTTTATTGTGTTTTATTGTCGACATACATAGGGGCGGCAAATAAGATCTTGCACCCGGGCGGCAAATTTCGTTGGCGCGCCCCTGAACATAACACAAACGTACCTAACAAAAGATATCGGGATTACTATTACACCGAGCAGACATTATGATATTGTTATAAGCACGTTTAGTACAGTTTTAACACCAATCAAAATCGAATGTTTTCGAATGACTAAGACAAATTATTTCAGTTTTACTATTTTATACACACCTCCCACTAATCTTTACAATGACAATCGCGGCTTTTACGACTATTTCCAGGAAATGCGTTTCTAAAGTAATAAAACTCCATATTTTCCAAAAAATAGGTACAGGAGCCTTGCTACTTAGGCTTAGGTAATAAAATATCTCTTTTAAAAATTTCCTAGGAAATGCGAAGCAACTGGGAGTTACTAATAGTGCTAAAATGCATTCAGGTAAGGGAGCTCTATAATACCACTATTATGGACAAAAATCCTCAATTCACATGAAAGTTTTTCTATCCAAGTTACAAAGTTATAAGTAAGTTTTTAACCCCAATAAACAAGCAGTCCCCTAGTAAGTCTCCTGCATAAAATCGGGAGGCTTTGGAGGAAGTTTTTGAACTTTGTTTGATTCATATGAAAAATATAACTTTGCATGTATTAATCGCATTAATGGATCACAGCGAATTACAAGAATTTAATAATATTTGCTTTGAAATTCGACATGCTATCTCTTTTTAGTTTTTGCCATGTAATCCGATGATTAACCAAATTTTGTGCTTTTACTTCCATCTTGATTCAATACAATTTTTTAAAAATTAATATAAATTGTTTAATGTAAAATCTGTCGTTATTACTAATAACTTATTCATAATAGGTTTCTATCAGTAGGTAATAGTTATTTGCGTTGCTAGTCCGGCAAGCGATTTGCTACAGTTGTTGATGAGGCGACACAGGAGCCGAGTCCGGAATTTTTAAACAAGTACTGTAACAATCACATCATGTGCAACAAAATTCTACCAAAGAATATTTTTTTCTGTATTTTAGTACATTTTTTCGGTATCCCGCTATTTAAATTTTCCTTCTATTGTAATTCTCGGTCCATAATAGTTTGGCATTGATTGGCATCGCCTGCTTTTGTTGCATAACAACGGGATATTATAAAATATTCTTTATTCAGATTGATTCATTTAAATCCGGAGGTGCGGTATTATCTGTGCGCCCAGTAGTCCTAGTCCTGCCACAATTTTGGAAGTAACTCGGTGTACTTTCGGGGACGACCGAAATAACTATGGGGGGGGGGGGGGGACTATTCAACTGTGCTAGGACTTCGACCCTTTTTTACGTTTGCCGGAATTAAACTGTCGACCTGTTTGCTAATTATCGTCGACGTTTTAATGGTACCGAGATCCGAATAGCCGCGTGCTCGAATTAATCAAACCTCGAGTAGCATTTGGACACCCCATATCTTTGAACTAGAGAAAATTATATTACGGGGAAAGATTTGCAAGCTTAACTAAGCCTCTTAATTTCAGGTTTCTGTCTCATCTATTTTTCATGTAAATTAATTTCAAAAACTAGCTATGTGGATAATTCACTCACTTACTGACCATTAAAATTCTATAATACATTGCTTGGCCCTAGAATATTACAATTCGACACACACGCAAGGGGTAAAATCTAGACCGTATTCCTTTCAACTCCAATAGTAGGGGGTGATACATAATAAATGAATACGATCATCCTCCTATGTATTGTGATTTGAATACTAGTCATCGATTTCGTTTCTCGATTTCGCTATATAAATACTTATAAATTACCAATAAAAAATACACGCAAGTGTAAATATTGTAGCATTTTTGGATTCCCCTTCTGCTCATTTGAGGGGATATACGAGTACTACGTAAATGTTTAAAAACACGTGTTTTACAGTTTTCAATAAATTAACCCCTAAGGGGGTGAAATGGGGATCAAAGTTTGTTATGGAGTGAAATTGTTATACCTCGGACGAAGTTGCGGGCTAGTTGGAGATAATTATAGCCAATAAACGGTCTGTGTATAGAACTAACTTATTAGGAAAGGTAAGGTTTTTAAAATATAATTTGAAACAAGCTTTCCAAAAGTTCGGCAGTTGTGTCTTCGTGGTAGTCTAAGCTGGACTGTTTAATATGTTTGGCTGATAATAGCAGGCAATTTGGAATCCACTCATTTTCCCAACCGGCTAATTGTGATTCTTTTTCCCCTGTTTGAGGAAGCGTGATTTTGTCAATTGTCACTGGAACCAACCCACCCTTTTTTGGGAGTGTGATGGGTGTCGAACCAAATTTCATCGAAATAAACGATAGGGCGATTTTCAGCCCTGTATCTTTTTGTAGATTGTAGATATTCAAACCTTAATTTTCGTATCCTTTGAGACTCCATTATAGTTGATCTTTTATTTATTATCCGGTATTTAAAAACCATCTTAAGCAATATGTTGTAGAGGCTAGTTCTGCTACGCAATTTATTGGATTTGTCGGCATTTAAACGAGACTTTAAGGAAGCCAGTGTGTTCACAATATTTTCCTTGAACATTTCGTACATTTTTCTTCGAATAAGGTCCTTTTCACTTTCGTTCAAACACTTAGCTTTGCAAACATCACATCTAACCTTTCTCTCCAAACGTGGTTTTCGTAGTATATCACTCACTGTGGATGGAATTTTTTTCATATCGCTTGTTTTTTTCACTGCACTTAGGTACTTTCTCTAGAACTACCTTAATATTTTAGAATTTTTGAAACCGCAGTTGGGATCTAACAGTGATTTAGACCTATTTGCACGAACTATTGAAGCGAGACTTAAAACATAACTTATTGTACGATGTGGACAGACAGTGGCGGATCCAGGGGGGCGCGGGGGCCCACCTGAGAATATAAAAATTGTCAAAACAAAACCAAAACTTTCCTTAAATAAACAGAAAAATTAATAATTTTTATATTTACCCTTCCAGTTTTGTTTTTTTGTTTCGTTTTTTGAAACAGTAACAATTTTGTTTTTATTTTATTAATAGATGTTACAATAAAAAAAGTTTTAATTATCGATTTTTTTTCGCCCCCCCCCCTCCGAAAAAATCCTGGACCTGCGCCTATGAACAGACCATCTTAAGTTTAAACAGAAAAATCACATTCATATTACGCGACGGCTTAAATTTAAACCTCGCTTAAAGCTGCATTTTCCACGTGGCATCCTTGTTGACCAACTTAATTTCATTTTGGCATGGTTTTTCGGTTTAAGAATTTTAACAAAATAGCATTGTAAGTATGTTAAGTATAGCCTCATATTCTATAGGTATTTCTTAACGTAATAATAGAAGTCTCAAGATATTTTATGATTTATTTCAGGAAAACAATATTTATTAAGAATATTGAGGTCCCAATGACACACAAAATGTCACCATAGATATTTTAATATATTGATATTCTGAATGAAATCATTATACACGTTGAAACTTTAAATAATTGACTGAAAATTGCTTGCAGGTTATGAAACTATACTTAATATACTTATAATGTTATTGCTAAAAAATTTTAAGCCGAAAAACCATGTCAAAATTAAATTGGGTTAGCTAACGTGGACGCCACGTGGAGAATATCGCCTTAAACAACAGTTCTCGTGTTATCGACCCATATTTCCCTGGTAGCCCCTTTGCAAAACTCAAAATACAAATTTAATTTATCCGTTAAAGCATCAGTGCATATTTCACTCACGTCACTACAATTAACTGTATATACTTACTATTACTTACATATGTACATAGATATTTATTTTAATAATTTTTAATTTAATGAAATACGTATTTAGATTAGTATTCTTATAGCAATTAAAATAATTTTATTAAATCAGGATGAAAGTAAAAGCTTTTAATACGTCAATAAATGGATTACTCGGCAATAAACTTGTCTGAAAGTACAAGATACAATTATTAAATTTGGATGTGTAATATAGATAAAATATTGCTGGGCTGATTGCTAAAGTTGTTAATCCAAAAGTTGCTTATGAAAAACAAGTTTGTTAAAACGGTGATAGACAATATAAGAAGCTGTCTTTAATAGCTTTAGAAAACGGTCAGTAAATTCAGATGATGAAAAGTTATTGATTAGGGGAAAAAAGCGCATGTAGTTATTTTTAAAGCTTCACCAGTGACAGAGTTACAGAAACTATGTTTAATTATTGCCAACACAGCTAGAATTAAAAAAAAATTATGTCTCTCTAATTTGCATTTAAATTGCAATCAAAACTTCTGCGCTTTTTTAAAATATAAGTTCAAGTACTCTTTGCTTAAATGGATTTCAACAGATTATTTGCCAATCCGCGGACATTCAAAGAAAACCGTCTGATTCTTAACCGCAATTCCAGTCATAAATCGTGTTATTTTTACCTGATGACGCAGGGCCGTACCCTCCTTAAATAACAATTACAAGAAAAATTTGGCAAAAGAAATGTTTATTTTTTTTACCTAAAGGATTAAGAGATGTTAAATTAAAATTGAAGCTAGTTTTCTAAAAGCTTTTGAAACGTTCATATGTTAAATTGCTAAATATTTGCAAAAAGAAGAAATAAAAATGTATTATTTGAAAAATTCTACAAGTGAGACATCAAAAAAGCTTCATAGAAAACATTTGCCGCCAGACGCAAAACAAATTATAAAATACGTTTACGAGTCGGTTGTGAAAATGCTGCGATGGAATAGGTATCCTCTTCTTCAGATGATTCCACTTCTTTTGCTTTCCTTTTTATGGCTATAATATTTCGGACAGCTAGCTTGCTTTTTTTCAGGTTTTCTTTTCTTTGTCTTTCATTAAAAAGTCTTTCAATTTCTTCCTTCTCCGGAGTATCTGTCAGAATTCTACTTTTTGTTTTTTTACGATTAGTGACCTTTGTAGAACGATTCTTTGCCTTTGGATAGGGCCTTATTTGTTCAGGAGTGATGAACTCTGGGGTCTTTAAATTTAATTCCATTGCATCTTTTGCAGAAGTAACAGAACTTTGCTTACTTGTAGACGGCAGTGACTCGTCTGTAGGACCAATAGGATGTTTACTCGTCATTGGATCATCTGCAGAACTAGTAGTATTTTCTCGATCTGTGACGGATGAACAAAGGTATTCTTCATCACCAAAAATGTTTTCATCCAGAGGCCAAATTCCTGAGACTCTAAACCCAGACAGAATATTTTTTGGAGTAAAGGCCAGTGGATATGCTTTTCCCGCCAACTCTGCGACATTATATATTGTTATTGGTTGTCCTGGGTGGTTCAAAAGCCATTCATCACAAGCACTATTATAATATTGTTTATATGGACCGAAAACTGCGCGATCCAGGGGCTGGAGTTTGTGGCTAGTATGAGGTGGCAATGTTACTGAAATGATTCCATTATTCTTTGCTAATGTTACAGCTTCAAGGGAGCAATGACTTTCATGATTGTCCAATATTAATAATTTTTTATGCTCAGGGCTTGGCCTTTCCATATCAATGAAATGTTGCAACCATAAAAGAAATTTTTCAGAATTTGACCACCCAGATATGTGTGCAGATCCAATTGAATCTGCTGGCGCACCACCAAGCATAAATGGCTTAAAATTAACTCTGGGAAATATGAACACGGGCGGTACGCTATTTCCTACAGCATTGATGCAGGCTATCATGGTTACGTTGCATCCCCTTTCTCCAGATGTCGCAGTTCCTACCTGCTTCTGTCCCTTGGGCGCAATTATCTTTGTCGTATTTTGCACAGTACAGTTCCCGGTTTCGTCCATATTGTAAATATCCGCGGCAGTAAACTTATATTTAGACATAACTTCCTTCAGATTGGTAAAAAAAACGCCGACATTATGTCTATTGAAGCTCGTGGCCCTTGACAGACTAGTAGCCTCAGGTTTTCTAAGACTTAGTTCCCGATGCCTACCCATGAATCCTCGAAACCACTGTTTTCCAGCTTTTTCGTTGGTTATCCAAGATTGGGGCATATTCTTTTTATTCGATAATGCAAAAGAATAAGCCAAAGTTCTGAGCTGATTTCTATGGAGACCGTAGTGCATTTTTGAAGATGTAAGAAGATATTTTAGTAGACTTAACTCCTCTGCAGTAGTAAATACTGTTTTCACAGAACAATTCTTGTAGGGCTTATAATTTTTAACTGCGTTTTCATCGCGTTTTGAAAGTCGCTGAAGTGTTGCCCTGGAAACATTAAACTCCTTAGAGGCTTTCCGTTCTCATTCCGTCTTTAACGCAGCTAAAGCAGCTATAACTTGCTCTTTGGAAGGCCCCTGCCTTTTTACCCCACTTTTACTTCTAGGCATCTGCAAATAATAAAAATAATTGCTATTATTATTTAGGTTTGTACCTTGGGCCATGGCTCAAGGTTCAAACCCCATGCCGGCTCAAGGTACAAGACCGTACATTAAGGAATTTACAAAATCACATAACCCAAAAACATACTTTAAAATTTAGGAAAAGTGTCTGAGTATGTTAAGTATATATCCACTGTTTTATGCTATAAATAGTTTTGATATCAATCTACATTCAGACCAGAAAAAAAAACAATTATTAAGAAATAAATTACTTACTTTGAAGTCGCAAAATCGAAATTTTTACTATATAAACCGTAGCATTCATTTAATCACAACCGACTACTAGATGATGTCAAACGTAAACACGCAGCTGACAATTTACAGTGATGCCAGCTTTTCTCGTAAGAAACAGCACCAGTTAATGGAGTGGCTCAAGGTACAACACGGCTCAAGGTACGGGACCCTCCCCTACATTGTTGTAATTTCAAATGCATCATTGAATACGCGCTATTCCATTTTTTAAAAATTATCTTGCCATTTCTTTTTTATCATAAAAATTAATTTTATGAATATAAAATATTTATATGACATATAAAAACCATTAAGTATATTTTAACTGTGGATGGAATATACATTAAACAATGAAGTTCGAATTTATCTTTAACCATTTGATTACACGGTAATAAATTAATTTAAAATAAGAGGAAAACGATATATTTAATGGCTTTTAGTTTATAATTTGGATATTTCTAATCTACGATAAAAAAGATAATTTAGTTTTTAAAATTTTCTAAATGCCATTCTAAATAGGAGCTTGCCGAAACCTGGCGAACTCACGATGTTGGTGTGGAGAAAGAAATTTCGAACTGTGCTAGGATAAAAATCCAAATTTCAAGGAAGACAATCTTTTGCAAGCGCTTCCCAGACTTTTACTGTCAACTTTTTGGGAATTGTCCTCGCACAAACTGCCTACGATTTTCTTGTAAATTTTCCCACAGCAAACTGTCGACGTTTTTTTGGATACAAGGTTGCCATACCCATATCGTAATTTAATAGCAAACTCGAGAGCCTACGGAGGGGACGCTCCATCCCTCCATGAATACGCCCCTGATTCTGCGTATTAATATTGTTACGGACTTCACAGAAGTTTATACTGACTTTTAGAACTATTCATAATCAACAAAAGGTTATATAAAGGGTCCAAACCGACTTTTGTTGTTGATTTTTTTAGTTTTATCTTAGAAACGCATTTATTTGTTGTCAGTAAAGTGGTTATTGTGACATTGGCGGTAAAAAGAAGGATATTAATTATCAGTGAATAAAGATTACAATATCTAATATGCAGCGACAATCACTAGCATGATAATCAGAAAGGCCTAATTTCGGCCAGAGTCACTTTTTTGTGCCTAAGCGGCTTTTAGCGTCTTATCAAAATCTGACACGTGAAGTGTTTATTTATATAAACTTCAATTTTGGCAAACAACGTTGACGTTTAAAGCAGCTTTATACACGAATAAAGATCCATATGTGTCGAACAAAAAGATAACGGTGTGTCCCGTGAGTGGCAATAGGCTGAGGGGTCGAACCTTAGGACGACAAGCAGGAGGAATACTGTAAATGTTTTCTTGAATCTCTCAATATGGTAGCCAAGTCACTTGTTATTTATGACACCATGTTGAAATCTGATCTATTTTACGTTTAGAAGTTGGCTGAAAGACAGTACCGGACTTGTATTCACCGTTCAACTTAAATAATAAACACCAAGAAAATCTAGTCTCTGAAATTTATAAGGTCTAAAAGCAAAATGTTGAAAATACGCACTATACAAAAAACATCACAAACACGAAGCACCAAAATCAAACGAAAATAAAACGTGACCTGTCGTGTCAGATTGATACGGCCCAGTACTCACTACTACCTCATCTAGGGACTTTTCTAAGGAACTAATATTAATGCTGATGTCATCTGTGATTGTCAATGTCGAAACGATAAGTTTTATCTTGTTGATACTTTGATAACAGGCGGACTTCCACAGTCTTTGTTGACTTAATAAACAATAAACACAATATATTTCCATATGACTTAGGTATACAAGAGTTGGAATTGTCACAAAAAAAATCTAAACACTAGTCTTATACCCAGAATAATGGGTTTACAATTTACTGCATGTATGTAGTACATACGCACAGGTCCCAAAATTTGTCCTAACAAAACAACAAATATAATGTTATGCCCTATAAGCTTAGTTTCTTAGTTTCACTTTCACAATAACGCCTGTACTTAATAACTTATTAATCTAGGAGAATAAAGTTTGCGACACGTGCCGAGGGCCGTCAGAGTACCTCGTCCGAATGAGTACTAGCCATTACCCGAAAATTTAATAGTGTAGGTACTGTTTGCCAACCTACTGATCAGTGATCGCTGATCACCTTTATTACGCTCTAGCAATACTACACTGGTAAATGATTTAGTCAGACATCGCCTTGGAATGGATGATAAAAGAGTTAAAGAAGCTAACGCGAAACTTGTGTCGGCGCCATGTTCTGTGCCATTCTTATTTTGGACCAACTCTTACCTGTTATTGCTAAGTTATTTGTTATAAAGCAGCCAATGACTCTTCACAGTACATACAAAAAAAAATTGGTCAAGCTGTGCAAGCTATACTTGCACAATTAGTGTTCCGTGCCATCAGCCCCTCACTTAACCTGAACAAACCTCGGCCGCCCAATCTCAGCCCATCTGTCGCGCTATCCGCCTTCCACAGCACCAACATCGTATCACATCGGGTATGCGCGGAGCTGAGTGGGGAGCGTTCCGACTGAGTCAAATTACAAATTTTGAAAAACGTGTAAGAACAAAAGTTGTTCTTTTACATTGTGAAAAATATTTTTTGTTGAAAAACTTTTTGTGTAAAACCAGCAATGGTTCAGCAGTTATAAGTAAATATGCAGTTAAATTGTTTATAACAATTGGTCGCGCTAGAATTTTTCAATCCTGATAATTTTAGCTCAATCTACACCTAATTCTCAATACTCTGATTTTTTTTCAAATTTTTCCCGAAAAATGTTTAAAACAATGGATAAAAAATACATCATATATATGGTTGAATTCCTGCTTCAGTAAGCTTTTATATGACACCCCACACGATGCCCTTGAATTTTTTTCCTATTTCCCAATTTACCCCCTGAAATTATCCCTCAGAATCAAAATTCAACTTTTTATACTTCACCTCGATAATTGGGCCACCACACTCTATCTCTGTGCTAAATTTCAAATTTTTACGTCAAATAGTTTCAGATAAAATCGCCTGTGACAGACGGACGGACACCTAAGTAATTCCATAAATGTTCCGTTTTGCTAATTTTAGCACGGAACACTAAAAAGGCAAAATAGCAGCATGGTAGGGAAATGGCATGTACATATGTATTGGAGCACTTTGAGAACATGCCTTAGTCAATCAAATAATTTTCCGAAATTTAAAAGGGATACTTTCTTTAAAACTAAGTACCAGACTGGATATACATATATAAAATATTGTTTTATAATTGCCATGAATTAAAAATCCGTTTTTTTCGCAAATGTGTAAAATTCTTATAGCTAGGCCAAACTTATGCACTTATCATAGTTAGTGTTTACTTCAAATTTAGAGGAGAAATTTACTGACGATTAAGAAAAAATTAAAAATGTCATTAATGCTCCGGTTTATGACTTTTAATTTACAATAGATGTACATAACTTACATGAATACTGGGGAAAACCATTTCACCACTATTGTATTTTTCTTGAGCAAACACTGCACCAAAATTAAAACTAGACACTTTAGAATATTTGCAATCATAATTTCTGTATTTTACCATTTTATTGTAAACCGCGACTTCCTTTTACTTTTCGCGAGGCAAACTAACAATCTTCTACAATGATTTCAGTACTGCCTGCATTACTGCATTACCTCCTATGTTGTAACTTTCTCTAAAGATAATGCCGATTTATTATTATTTTAACTGGTTAACTAATAAGAAACCACTAGTATTATTAATTATAAGTTAATATTACAACAAATAATATATTGCCTGTGAGAATCAAATTCTAGAACCTCTCTATTGTATTTTTGTATCGCACTTTTTGGGAAAAAGAATCAAGGTACAGTTCCCTATTATTTAAAGAAAAAATCTGTATTTTTCACTTTTATGAAAGAAATTGTCCTTTATAAAAAGTCCCGCGTGAAACAATATTCTTTTTTTAACCTTAATAACAGAAGCAAAAAAATTTGATAAATTTCGAGGACAAAATAAAATTTGCTTTTCTAAGTAATTGTAGTCTCTTATATCGATCAAGAAAAGATAAACTGAGTTTCTCACATAACGACTATTTATATTCTTTAAGGTGTAAGTATTCCCTAAATTGATTTTTGTCAAAAATCATTTTCGTCATTTTTGGGGAAAAGAATCTAGGTACAGTTCCCCGTTATTTAAAGAAAAAATCTGTATTTTTCTATTTTATGAAAGAAATTGTCCCGTTGTAAAAAGTCCTGCGTGAAGGAAGACGTAAAATTTACAAAATTTGCTTTTCTAAGTAATTTTAGTCTCTTATACCGATCAAGAAAACATAAATAGAGTTTCTTACGTAATCACTATTTAAACTATTTATATTCTTTAAGGTGTCCTACCTAAATTGATTTTAGTTGTTAAGACCACCAAAGGAATTCAGGTCATCGTGATTTTTGAAAAAGAACCAATTATCTAGAAAACAAAACAGATATAGGAAATTCTGAATAAAAATTCTTAATGGATTTTAATAAAAATCAAAAAAGGCATGGTGTATCACTTAAAGTTATCAAATTGACGAGGATTACCACGGTAAGCAAAAAAATAGTGGGTATAACATCGACAAACAAGTTACTAAACTTTGAAATTTACAATTTCTTCTTTTTTTTTTAAACCTCTATATTACATAAAATTCTTAAAGTTCTAACGGAAGCTCGTTATTCTAGGTATCAGTATTTATACTCCAATTAAATGTTCGGAAAAAGGGGGCTTATTGAAGATTTTGGGTAGGCAGCAAATTTTTTTGGGATGTGTAGGGGGTCAGTGGTGAGGGTAAATCTGTTTTCGGTATTGTACCCCCCCCCCCCCGCGCCATATTGAAAAGAATGGTGCAATCAGTTTTTTGGCGAGATCTCTGTAACCAGTTTTTGTAGCAAATTAAATAGTCTACAACTTTTAAATCAAACTTTTCTACGTAAAGCATTGTTAATAAAAGTTTTATGAGCAACAAAAGATGAAAAATTAAGGTAAAATTTATAATTGAGGAATTAGGTCCTCACACGATCCTGTATAACCTTGTGGATAAGATTACCACCATCAACAATAAAAAGTATCTTTGATCCAAGAAAATAATAAAGATAAATGATATAAAGATAATGATAAACGATATAGTTTTAAAAAAATAATATACTTATTAATGAAAATAAAGGTACTGGCATTGCTGTCATATACATGTAGACGCCTCACTTACCGTTGTCTTCCCTTTCTTTGCGACCCTGTAAAATCCTTAAAAATAATAATAATTAAGATGTGTATAATACGTATCACATTGTTGTGATATGTATACTTGTATACCATAAAACCCTTAAAAATAATGATGATTAAAATACTGAGCAGGTCAAATTTATTGTCAAAAAATGCCCCACAAAAAAGCACTGATGTGTTTTTGAATAAAAATATTTATTTACCTTAATTTCTTCTTTTCCGGCTCATAAAACTTTTAATAACGATGCTACGCAGAACAGTTTAATATAAAAGTTGTAGACTATTTAATTCGCTACAAAAAAAACTCTCCACACAATTTTTGTACGACTTCCGGTTACAGAGATTTCGCCAAAAAACTGATTGCACCATTCTTTTCAATGTGGCGGCCAAATTAGGGGGGGGGGGGAGGGGTAACGTTACAACTTTATTGAAATAAAAGAAAAAAATCAAAAACAAGTAATATTGGTGATAAACTAAAAGTTTATTTAAAACATAAAACATAAACAACAAGCAGCAACCTCCAATATGAATTGAAAGGCCAATTATAAAAATAAAATCAGCAGGCTCATGCCACGTTCGCATCAGTGTTGCCACTGTTGCCAGACTGAGTTCTTTATCGCGAATTAAGCTACTTTCAAATATAAATAATAAAACACTAAATTAAGGTGACCAACACTAGAAAATCAAAAACCAGGACACAGTGGCATTTCATATGGGGGCGAGACTAGGGTTACCAGATTTCAGGAAACAAAAAGCGAGATTTGCCGATATTATAATTTTTGTCGCTTTCGCCATTTCGTAAAAATAATTATTGTTTGAGAAAATTGATAAATATTTTTTGCTCTATTAGGTAATAAGTCGGATTTTATTTTGTAAAAGTATTCAAACGAGATTGCCAGATCGATTTTAAATGTAGATAGTTCGTCCTCTCTTATAAAATCATTTGTTGGTAATTTTTTTACGTTTAATAAGAGGAATAATCCGTAAGAACAAATAGGGCAAATTAAACAAACTGTCGTTTTTAGTAAAGGCTATTTATTTATTATAAATAGTAATCATTTTTAGAGGGCAAGAATAAAAAAAAATACGAGGCACTTATTTACGAATAATACTAATTCAGAAATATACCATCATTCTTAATAGGTAATGGTTTGTTTCTTGACAAAAACACAAGAGTAGGTACTATTTCTTGTTTTGCGTTAACATTTTATAAATCAAAAATCAAATAAACTTACAATCTTACAAAATATTTTTTTTTCGAAAAAAAAAAACGTATTCTGTTCTTTTAAAGTTATACTTCTTGGATGAGTAAATTGCTTTTAAAACTGTGTCGTTTTTTAGCATCATAAAAAATTTCGAGTATTTGTACTTCAAGATACATCATTTCGTTAGACGTATTTATAATACGTTAGAATACATCGAAGGAAATGATGTAAAATTCCTAAAAAATGCCCGAAAGTACTGTCGACATACTTCGCACTAGTTGGTCTTGCATTTATAACAAGTGCAAAGACGTTTGTCGAATCATTCACTCGCGGTTTACGTTTAATCCAATGACTTATTTAATCCAGTCGAGGTCGAGCGCAATGACTTAGACCTTAGACACAGCTTAGACTTGTCGAGCGTGGAGCTCGGCGCGCGTAAGATATAGGAATGGACGATTAAAAGTCGATTTAAGGTCAAATACAATTACAATGATTCTTTTCTGAATAATGCATATTATTTCCTTTGCTTGTACATAATTATTGCATTCTACTCTAATTTTTATCTCACTTAATGTCTGATTCATTCTTTTCCTGGACACCTTTCAAAAACCAGTACTTTTACTGGGTTTTTTTATTATCGCGATTTAGCCAGAACAGTAATGCTAAAAGAGTACTGTCCAGGATAAAACAGTACGGTTGGTCACCTTACACTAAATACATATCATTATTTATTTTGTAAAAATCGAAGTTCGCATATTGGGCGATTTTTAATTGCTATTTTTTTAAATTTAAATAATATGTAATAAAAAAATAATTTTTTAAATTTAAATTTTACGAAATCTGGTAAAAATAATTTTTCTATTACTTTCCAGTAAAAATCCGTAAAATTCAGATTTCCCGCATTTTACCAATTTAGTTTCTGGTTAAATTGGTGAAATTTAAGATTCCTATATACCTAGTTTTTGTATTTTGTTTTCGGAAAGCAATAAAAAACAAAAAACAACGGTGTTTTGTTTTTCTTTCACATTTTTTATTCGATTTAAAAAAAAACCTTTTTTGAAATCGCAATTTAAATTTTTTAGCCACCCTGTATGCCCTAGATAAAATTTTTGAATAACCATGCTCTATTTTCACCATGTAGAACTTTTTATGAAGATATTTTTTGTAAAGGCGATAGTAAAAAATTTATTTATTTTTGGGACGTCCTGGATATTCCAAACCTTATTCACTAACAAATTCACTCTAGTACATTTGCAGTGGCAGTTTACCTCTAAATAACGATTTTGTCTTTTTACATTCACATGGATTAAGACTTTTACATTTTTCAGCAACCCTGTATGTACTAGATCAAATTTCTGAATGGCTATGCTATTTTCTCACGATGCAGAACTTTTTATAGACACTTTTTTTCGTGAAATCAATAATACACATTTTTCCATATGGTAAGAACTTTCGAATACACACTGTAAATTTTTAATAAAGAAACAATATATTGTATTGTCACCAGGAATGCATAAGTTTGCACAGTTTCAAATCGATACGACAATTAGAAGTGGGTGAAAAGTGAGTTGTAAGACTCCATTACAATGTTACAGTTACAGGTCAAGCTAATAAAAATATGTTAAAAAACTGAAATAAATTGAAGGTGTTTTTATTAAATTCATAATTTTTTCCTTCTTGCCTTAAGGGGTTATATACAGTCAGGAGGCCTAAATAAAGCCATTTTTCAAGAATTTTTCCTGAGAAGACTTTTAAATTTATTAATGTGAAAATTTGTACACATATTAGGGTAACTTTTAACTGTATTTTAAGATTTTTGTATTTGTAAAAATAATAATTTTGAAAGCTGCTATAGCTGATCTCCAGGAGTTCCTCTCAAAAAAGGCATCTTGCGGTGACAACGATATCTCTGGGCCTGGGCTGGATCGTTGACAATGAAAGAACCAAACGGATTTCATTAAAGTAATGTATAATCTTCTAGTTAATCGAAGGAATAAGCATAATAAAATTTTTTGACAAAATGGCGGCTCTCAAAACAAAAATCGATTTTTGACCAAAATTTTGGCCTTAATTGTCTATATATAAAAAAAATATTTATCGGTGAGAAAAAACCTTCGATTAATTAGTAAACAATATACTTATATACTTGTGTTAAAATTTGAGACTGATCGGTTCAGCCGTTTTCGAGAAATCTTGGTGACAGACTTTAAAAACACAGTTTTGAGAAAAACGCGTTTAAAGTTTTAAAAGCACTTTACATAGCCTACAATCGCTCTGACGTCTTTACAAATATGCGTGTAACTTCGAAAATAATCGCCAGATTGCCTTGAAATTTTCTGTGTGTACTGGATGTACATTCGAAAATGAAATTAAAAAAAAATCAATTTTTTGAAAATTCTAACTGTATATAACCCCTTAATCACTTTTTGAGATTTTTGGAATATGGATTAAAGGGTTTTAAAGGGAATCTGAATGACAATAAAAATTATTTAAAATAAGCCCCTAATATACTTTTTCCGGAAAATCGAGCCCCTTCCTACCTCCTAAAACAGAACTCCAACGATTAATGTAAATTTTTGCTATGCCAAATATTTCATTTTTCCGACAAAATTACTACCAAATTTTAAGAAAATCGCATTATTAACAAAGAAATTGGGGTGGATTTATGAAATATATATTACAAAACTTTTACCAAATTTGTTAGTTTTGGTTTAGGAATAGCATTTTTTTATAGCAAAGTACTTATTTTTAATTTAAGAAAAAAATCTTTCATATTATGGTGCACAGACACAGATTACTCCTACCAGATGCGAATCTTACGCTTTCGACGGTGACCCGATTTAGAGAACTTTTAAGGTGCCTACCGCCTCCGTATTTATCTGTTGCCAAACGTTGAATTTGTCGGTGCGAGCGTGTGCGAACGGCTTGGTGGAATAGATAGCAGGCAAATGATATTACATCAGTTTTGTTGCGTTGATTTTATGGTTTAGTGTGGTTGTACTAGGTTGTAGTGTAATTTTAATAAACGATATGTTTTTGTATTTGTTAATGATATAATTTTATATAAAATGCCACACAATATCATGTTTTAATATTTTAAAATATAATCCATAATTTCTCTGAATTAAAACCTACCAAACGCGTGGAAAATTTCATTCTCGGCATCGACGCTCGAAGCGACTGGCCGCACTGTCCCTATCGTCCGTACTAAGATATTCGCATCTGGTAGGAGTAATCTGTGACACTGTTCTGGATAGGTACCCAATAGTTTCGGTTTCACATATTAACATCACGAGTCAGTTGCAACCTGTGGCCTCTGGCAATGACATGTTTCAATTTTACTTTAAAATTTTTTCGATGGAATAAACTGTTATGGCCCTTAAAAAATTAGAGGCAGTTTGTGCCATTTTAAAAGATAGGTTTTGCTAGATTTTCGCTACGGTTACATAGTTTCTACTATTCTTTAACATTTTGTTTTTAATTATTTCTACACCGAAAATATTCTTGTAATTTGAAGGTTTATATCAATGAAACAAACCAAAATAGTCAAACGCATTTTATTAAATATTTCCGAGAAATATTAACATGTCGAATAGCAACAAATCAAAAATCAATAAAAGAATCATATAACAGTTACTTTTTAAGAAAATCTTAAGTCAATAAAATTAGACATACCTAACTACACATTTCCTTACTCTTACCATTAGTATAGCATTCGCCATTTTACTTGTAGGTAACGCTGAACATACCACCATCCTGAACCCAAGATTCAATTGATTTTAGAATTAAATTCATAGTGAATTAAAAAGCCACTAAAATAATGTTTGATAAGACACAACCAATTTCATTAGGTGACATAAAATGGCGAATGCGACAATTTTTAATTTATATATTTCAGCATACTATAAATATGCTACATAACTGCATATTCGTTGATAACTAATCTGTTTTCTTGTACCAATTGAAATTGTCACAATTTTTCCTTAACATCAAACAATAAAAAACTTAACCTACACTTTTAATTTCTTTTAGCATGTTTGCCATGTTTACCCCCACCACCAAAGTTCCCTTTTCTTTTTCGATTAGAGTGCTTTTGTTTTTGCCTCATTTTAACCATTGCCTCTGAAGTCTTTTGTAAGTATTCTTTTTCTGCATCTCCTTCAAGTACTTTGGTTTTTAATTTGTGCTCACCTAAAAGATAAAAGGTACTATTTATTAACTTTTCGAGAAAGTGATAATCCAGATTTGTTTACTTAAGCCATTTTAAGTAATTTCTGTTTCTTAGGTCATATTTATTTAGATAAAATAGCAAAAAAGTCCTTTTTCTCAAACTTTTTGGGGCACAACTAAAATGTAAAATCTTAAGGGCACGATATGTTGATGCTAAAAAAACACTACCAACTTTATTCAGCATTTTTTCAATAAAAACAGAAAGATTAAATGAACATTTGGTATCCCTGCAGAGATAAATATTTACTACATCGCAAAGTTCTATTTATTTTTTAATTTGATAGCAACAGTTCTTTTATCAAAGGGGTAAACATTCACGTTGGTTTCTGCGTCATAGAATTTACGAGAAGTAATTAGAGGGTAAAATATTTGTACTTAGCCCTGTAATATAGCTTTTTAAATCTTGGAAAGTCAAACTTAATTTTCTTTTGTTAGAATTTTTTTTAAAGTTGAAAAGCTTATGAACTGATCTTTTAGATTTTCTCGAATATAAAGAACACTTACTGTGCAGACTGCTTCACTTTTCCAATTTTGCACAGTATTCATAGAATTGCCCATGTAATAATAAATACTGTAAATAATTTTAATAAAGTTTTATTCATGTACTTTTTATGTCACCCTCGTAATACTGGTGGCTAAATAAGAAAACCCAAAGATTGAAATAGTATAATTCTGGGAAACATGGACTGCTTGACATGCGGGGTGAAGTGAGGTAAGTAAGAATGTGTTAGGTGTTATCGGTAAATTAGGAGATTGGTGGTTGCCAGTTTACAGGGATTTTCGTATTTTAGGATTTTGTAGTCTTCAAGCACAAGGCGCGCGCTGCCCTCTTGGTAGTAATAGAGCAACATAATTCAACTTTAAATTTGGTTTGAATATATGATCATTTTCTCATTTAGGACATCGAGGCGACATCTAACAGAACTCCAACTAGCCATTTATATATTCCCCCGTTAAGTATAAATTGAGATGTAACCTTTGTTAAAACCTTCGTTAAAAAATGTGAAATGTTAAATGTAAAACTATTTAAATTACTATTTTTTACAACCTACCTTAGCATTATAGCTTTAACAGTGTCAAAAAATTCTGAGAGATTTAATTTATTTACTAATATAAGTATTGAGATACTTTTTATACATAGTTGGCCTACAAAATGTTTCTAATGAACAAGTCATGTGCAACACAGAGATCATAACAATTACCAATGCCACAGTAGGTGTACAAGAACCACATTACAGGGTATAAACATTACTATTAATGAGTCATGCCTTCCATCCTTGTGTCTTATTTAATCAGATTTACTGTGGCCCTTTCTTTGCTTTTTGTCATGCATAGAGTTTATCAATAGAAAACATTGTGTAGACAAAATGTGCATATTTATTAATACATAGTGTCCTAACCTAATAGGAAACTAAAACATCATAAACTTTCATAATTAACTTACCCAATTCAAAGTCACCTTCTGTCAACGTTTTAAAGAAGTCAACTGCATTATTCTCCTTGCCAAACCTAGCATACCCTTCAGAATCTCCTTTATTATAATCAATATAAATTACTTCCATCTTACTGACTTCCTTTAATTTTTCCTTAATTTCTTCCCGTGTTATATGTTGCCCTTCTGGGATGCCCTGGAAATGAAGAATTGCACCAGATGGAAAATCAATTTTTTCTGCGTTTTCCTTAACAATGGCTTCTTTCTTTTCATTCTTAAGTCTTTTCCTTTCCTCAATTTCCTTTTTCTTATCTGCATGATAATCATTTTGCATTTTCCTTATTAACTCTGTATCTTTATATTTTACACTTTCAAGTTCTACAAATTTTTTAGCTGATTCTACATCATTGAAAACAATAAAACATGATCCCTTAAACTTATGATCTTTTGTAGTACGACGAATGACAGATTCAACTGGGCCATATGTTTCCAAAAACTTGATAATTTCATCCAGAGTTTCATTTGTGGGAAATCCTTTTGCATATGCTACAAAAAAATAATAAATAAGGTTTTGTCATTCAGTTAACTAAAACAATAAATCATTTTGTTAAAAAAAGTTAATGCCATCATCAGTGTAGCAGCATAGTATATTATAAATAGCCCTAGCACATAGGGTGTTTAAAATTTTTTTGCTGAGTACATGCTGATAATAAGGTACTGCAACATTAAAAGATAAAGAGATGATTCAGTACCTATTTCAGGTAGTGCTGGTTAATATAGAGGTCAGAGATATTATTTTAAAGGCTTTCCTTTAAATAAACCGATTGTATTAAAATTTAGAAATAATATGGTGGAAGTTATTGCATATTTATTGTTTTTAGAGGGACATCTTTTTACAGATCATAATATGCATTTAAATAATGTATATGTGATTGTGACGGGTTCATACTGAAAATAACTATTAATTGACCGCACTACTGTTATAAAGCATTGATATTAAACAAAATGGAATAAAAAATAATAACAAAAGTCACTGCGTTTAAAAGTACATACCTACCTAACAAAAATAAAACAAATACAGAAAATAAAATTTTCTATGCGTTCTCAGTGAATTTTAATTATAAAAAGGACGCCTGCCTGCCCCTAATCTATCGCAAATGTAGCGATTGGCATAGCTAGAGGGGGCGGGCTTAGCCCTCTCTGTTGAAAAATTAGCCCCAGTAAAAATGTCCCGGAAAAAATCATTTTACCTATTCTGTTTCTGTTCTAATTTCTTTTAAGTGTTCTCTCAGTGACATCAGTCTGGGAAACCAGACAGTGATCAGGGAGAGTGTAAGTAAATTTCTAGGCTTATATATAGAAAATATGTAGGTTGAAGTTTGTAGCACACATAGCAAACCTAACAAAAAAACTGGCATCCAACTGTTATGCGATTAAAATTATAGCAAGTAGTTTGGAATTGGAAACGGTGAGTTCATATTTTTCGCTGATAGAATCTCATCTTAGATACGGCATTTGGTTCTGGGGAAGGTACTCCCAGTATTTATTTTCTTTACACAAGAGAGCCATAAAGTATATGTTTAGAGCCATATTATTTAGAGACTCAAGTAAACCATTGCTTATATCTCATAAAATGTTAACATTGCCTTGCCTATTTTTATTGGAGTCATCATGTCTTGTTTATAGAAAGTTCCAGAATGAAATTAATTCAAATTCAGTACACAATACACGCGTAACATATATTGCTTATCTAGCCTATCCCATGATACAAATAAAAGAAGGTATGATACCAAACCGTGTAAAATTCGTCCGGGTTCGCGCATGACGTCACGCCGTGATTTATTTTTGAAATTTATAACGCGCAATATAGAGTTTACGTTAGTTAAAGGCGATTTTATATAAATTCTATTGGCAATATACTTTGCCTCCTGCATATAATACAAATTTTATAGTATATGATTTGAAATAATCATATAAATAAAGGGATAAATACATACATTGATTACATTGATTGATTGATTGTCCACATCACAACCATACATGGCACATTTTTACTTTTAAACTCCTAAAAGTGATATAAAAACACCAAAAAATAGTTGAAAACACAACGCGATCTTAAAAAAGACATGTTTCGTTTACAAAATATCGCGGAATTGATCACGGCGTGACGTAAATGGCCACGCCTACCTGCGCGGTATCATATCTTCTTTTATTTGTATCATGACCCACATCTAGTCAAACCAAAAACTCCATTGTATACAAAAGTAGAAAAATATTTAATCGGCTTCCGTTGCGGATTCGACAAATCAATGGTTATAAATTATTTAGAAGGGAAGTAAAGGCTCTGCTAAGCTTGAAAGCATATTATTCTGTAGATGAATTTTTTAGTGATTACTTCAACTGACTTTTTGACATGTGATGTGTATGCTTGTTATTTATATGTTCTACCTGTATACTGTGTAATATATTTTATATTTTAATTGTATACTGGTCAACTAGTGTCTACCTAATATTACGTTTTGTCAATGAAATTTATGATTTTTGGTGACAATAAAGCTGATTTTGTGTTTGAGTTGTTACAGTTTTGAATTTTTTGAAGAGTTTCTAAGTCAAATGTTTAACCTGGTGTTAGTTGTGTTTATTGTTGTGATAATTTCTGTCATTTGACATTTTAAATTTAATTATTCTAGTCTTTGACTTTTACCATTTTACTAATATACACTTTAAAGTTGTTTCTTTGAATTTTCTTTCTTCAAATTGCATATTTCCCAATTAAGGTTGAGTTTTGTCATATTCATTAATTTTGTATAATAGTTTATTTTCGTTCTTTGATATATATTTTTTATGTTTTAGTAAGTAAGTGCTTTGTCAATGAGAATCGATTTCTTCAGAGAATAAAGCTATTTATGACTTTGACTTTATTTAATACATCTATTCTATACTTTAAAATGAAACTTGCATCAATATTTCTAGCACCTATTCATTTGGTTATGCATAACAGTTAAAGAATTTACCAAATTAGTATTATTTGACTTATGTGGGTTATACTTTATACATAAAATAATGTTTATATAACACCTGTTGCATTTTTTACCAAGTAGGCATTCGTAAACATTGCATTTATGCACCTAAAGTATTATAAGTAAGTATTTACTTATTTACATATTAGGTACATACAAAACGCAGCATGTTCTTGCTAAACAGCAAAACTTTACTAAAATATTCCTAAATATTCCATTCAATTCAACTGTCAATGGCTTTAATTGTTCGTAGGCAAATTGATTTTACTATTTTCGGTTTTTATCTGAGTTTCGGTCGAAAACAAACTTTTTCTGTAAGGAAAGTTATGCTTGTATTTGGTAGCGGGAATACAAAGTTTTTTCATATCAAATCAAATATGCTTTATTGTTCTAAAACGACAACCGTTCATAAACAAAGCTAACTTATAGTACCTATACAAGTACACAGCTAATTGACGCAAAGCAAGAAAAAAAACAAAAATAGTCACCCTTATTTACAAAAAAAAAAACATTCATTACAGAGATGACAAACCAACACCATCAAAACACAATATGACACATGGCGTCAACCATTTCAAAATAAGAAAAATATATCCTAAATATTGTTTAATTGATCACTGGAAGACACATTACACAATATAAAACATGTTCTAAAATATAACAAAATAATAAACAATGTACCCAACTGATTACTAAAAGAATCATAAGCGTCTATCATTGAAAAATTCCGCGACACCATAGTAGGCCTTACCAACCAAAAGCTGCTTTACTTTTCTGCTAAATCTTCTTTCACAAACAATTTGTCTCAACTGAACCGGCAGGCGATTAAAAAGATTTCCACCATTATATATTAAAGAATTTTTAACCAATGTCGAAGATGGAATTGGCAGCGTTGTGACAAATTTTGTTGTAGAGCCTAGAGAGTAAGTCTAAGAGTAGGTGGTAATATAATCTCGTTTTTAAACTTCTTATGTACCAGGCATACAGTTTCCAGAATAAACAAACCCGCCAATGTTAAAATTTTATGAGACAAAAAAGAGGTCGGCATGAGTCTCTACGCTTAGCCTTACACGTGTATCTAATAGCCCTCTTTTGCAGTACAAAAACCATATTAAATACCTAAATAATCTGAACATCAACCCCAAAAGCACAACCCACATCGTAAGTGTGATTCAATTAACGCAAAGTATACATTCCGTGCTACTAAAATGTTAAGCTCCCGTGAAACCACCCTTAGAGCATAGCAACCTCTCGCCATCTTGTTACCCACATTGAAGATATGGTGATCGAATTTCAGTTTTGAGTCTATGTGCAGTCCAAGAAGTTTGTAAGACACCGACCCACCGAATTTTTGTTTTATTTAAGACATCCCCCGTAGATTTGTAGTCTAAGTACTAACGTACAGTGGGCGTCTGGAGAGAAGGGAAATGTAGTCTATTGACACGGGATTTGAAGGATTGGAGGTTGGGACAGGAAGGGAAGCATCTGCAGGCAATTTGTTCCGTGTCTCAGGATCCTAATTTAATTAATCCTAGTTAGCCTAAGTTAATTTAAAAAATGAATATTTACGGTTTCCGAGGTACTGAATTAAAATTCTTTCAATCCTACCTTGATGATCGATATCAAGAGGTATCCTTTGGTGGAAATGTCTCTCAGAGAAAACTTATTTCATCTGGCGTGCCCCAGGGTTCTGTCTTGGGGCCACTTTTATTCCTCATCTCATTCCTCAACTGCGAGAACCTATTAAAGTTTCGCTTCGTATACAACCGACAAGAACGCCTCATCATCCTAGGCTTACTGCCATTGATTTTAAAATTACAGAAAGCAACCTCATGACCAGACAAAGCTGCATTCATTACAGAGCATTCAATGAGATTCTCTGGCAAGTTAGAACAAACATAATCAATAATAGAAGAAAAGCCACTAGTCACACGAGTAGGCTACTTCACATACATGTGCAGATTAAAAGAGTCTAGGAGGTTGGGCCGTAAAAGTTTATGTACTTTAGTCTTATTTGAAAAATTAATATTCAAATCGCCTGTCTATAAAATATGTGCATGGGAAGGACACCCATTAATAAGCATCTCCGATCTAGAGACAAAAACCAGTACATCGTTGTTTGGAGGTCTATATAAACATATTATGAAAACATTCAATACCAACAAATAAACAACAGAAAATTCAAATTCTTTCTCCACCAACATATAATTCATTTTTTCAAAATGAAAGCATACAAGTTTAAAATTTCATTATTTACTAAAATTATTGTTCTTCCATGTATGGAGGAACGTCTAGAGTACTTTGCTAGAATATAAGAAGCCAGTGTTCTGTCAAATGTATGATGTTAGGCAGTGGCGGCTGGTCCTAAAGGGCACAAGGGCACGTGCCCACTCTAGATTTTCGACAAATAAAATCTTTTATCAAAAGTCAAAAAGAAATAATACACCGCCGCGCCTCAATACCTCTTTCCTTGGATGTCACACCACGGCGAACGCGACCGCCGGCGATCAAAACTTATCTCCGGGGACACAGCAGATTTGTCCCAATTTCATCATCAATTTTGGTGGCGACGCCGGTCTACGCATTGGAGAATTAGGGTTAAAATCGCGTGCTATAGGCAGCTCGATGGGCACAATATTTCGTGTCTCCTAGCCCTTGTTTATTGTTTGGATTTCGAGCGGCGCGGCGTTGTCCTTGGCGCGGCGGTCGGAAGAGATTATTGCACAATTTTATGTTTAGTTTTCTTGATATATTGACACGTGAAGGCCTAATCATTTTTTTTTTTGTGATCAGTTGAGGGATATTTTTTTTATTTGAATAGTTTATTAATTATTAGTAGTGCATTAGTGCGTAGCATTACTAGTAATTCTAGTACTGTGTATTTTGTTTTGTTTTTACTTTTGGGTTTTCTCGATCCGCCCAAAAAATGGAATCAGAAATAAACGCAGCGCAATATTTATTACAAAAGACTGTTTTACAATTTTTTAAGTATTGTGCCCCCCCAAATAAAAAAGTCACGAGCCGCCACTGATGTTAGGGTAACCAATGTTGTATACAAAAATTTTTAATTCATCAATCTTGTTTCTAATAGATTGAATATTTAAAAGCATTATAGAAATATTACAATGATTATCTACCCTAAAAAAGAAGTGGTTTGATAGTTACTTTCACCATTATTCAACCCTGTCGTGTCCTTTATTTCCGCATAAGATTCCGGTCTAGGTTCTTTAGAACTACAACAAAACGCATGAGTAAACATTAACTTACAAGCAAGCTTTTTAGCATTATACGATCTAGGCACTTATTTAAATAAAACCAAACACGTTCGTTTTATGTTAACCATTTACTTGAAAATTTGGTTAGATTTTTCCGAGGGGTGGTTAACTCCTAAAAATCCGTGTACAAATTTCTTAAAATCCGATAAAATCCCATGAAATCCCCTTGAAATCGCATAAAATCTCTTGGTATTTTAAAAATCTTTTAAAACCCCGTAGAATCTTTTAAAATCCCGTAAAATCTTTTGAAATCCCCTAAAATCTTTTGAAATCCCGTAAAATCTCTTAAAATCGCGTAGAACCTTCTAGAATCTTAGGTTAGAATTTAAATATTCCCGCCGAATGATGTTGATGTGTCGGGTGGGTGCGGCGATCGGCGATTTCGACAAGTTTCGAACATTCGATCTCGTTGGCGTCGCTTTCGAACATGATCTCAGGTGGCACAAACACATTACTTCAGTAGCCACATCGGCAGCTAAAAAGCTTGGTTTTCTCTTTCGAGCCAGAAAATACTTCTCCCCTTCCAGCTTAGACACTCTCTATGTTTCCCAAATAAGACCTAACCTAGAGTACTGCTGCCACATCTGGGGAGCGGCATCACCTTCGACACTTAAGATCCTTGATTCTATCCAGAAATGAGCCATTCGACTTATCAATGACCCAGTCCTCACGAGAAAACTCCCTTCTCTCGCCCATCGCCGCGCCGTTGGGGATTTATCCCTTTTCTACCGCTACCTCCGCGGATTTTGCTCTGAAGAACTAGCCGGTATTATCCCCCCTTTACTGTCCAGCTACAAAAGTCTAAAACAGACCACTTCTCTCGCTCATTCATACCTAGGGTTTCCAGATTATGGAACAAATTGCCTGCAGATGTTTTCCCTTCCCGTCCCAACCTCCAATCCTTGAAATCCCGTGTCAATAGACTACATTTCCCTTCTCATCAGACACCCACGGTACGTTAGTATTTCGGCTTGAAGTCTACGTGGGATGTCTTAGCTAAAAAAAAAGTTTGAACGTCTGCTGTTCGCTTTCAACTGTCGCTGCGCTGTGTAAAAATGTAACCTATAATTTAACGTTTTGGAGTTGGCGGTATGTTCTGCGTATTTTAGTTTGTTACGTTCATCTAAACTAAGGATTTGATATTTTGTGACTATGTACTATACAGGGTGTCCGGGAAAATGTGGGAAATCTCCCGGATATGAAAAAAAACACGTGAAAATAATACTACAAGTTCATAGAAACTTTTTTCGTATAGGCCTCCTCTTCGGAAATATGGGTTCCCAAAGAGCTCCAATGGAATCAAGTTTTTTACACATAATTATATTATTGAACCACCAGGTATATTCCATTTTTTTTTAATATGATGTATACCAGGTAATACCCTTCAAATTACTATCAAAGAAAGTGTTGTGAAGTACTCACAGCTGCAGGGACGGACTAGCTGCGACACTCATAACCCCATTTCTTTACGCCCTGTATGATAAGAACTTATCAAACTTTTCAAAAGCTTCGTTATCAGTTTTTTAATTGAAAAATGTTTATACACATTTAAGTTTTGGTTAGAGTTTTAGGATTTAATGGAGTGAAAATTTTCTCGCTCGTTTGAAGCATGGCTTTGATATTTTAAAATTGTAAAGATTGTGACATTTTGTCCTCTCTTTTATATTGTTATTTTAATTTAATTCGATTTGTTTTGTGTAGATTTTAACTGTAGCTGTGTGGTCTCCTTTTTGTATTTTAGATGTGTTTCTGTAAGCCCCCTGTTGACGATGCCGTTCTTTTTTATTGTGTTAAGATTTATGGCAATAAAGGAATTTGATTTGATTTGATTTGGACGACGCTTTTTACATACCTTTAACTACTGACTAAAAATTAACTACTCTTCATTCATGTCGTTAATCCTAACCGTTTTCGAAAAAAACGTCAATTTACACTGTTAGTCCCCTAACTTCAGTCGGGTTAATATGAAAAAGAGAAATTTTTCCCTGTCACCCACATAGTTTAAATAAAAAGTTAAACTTTAACTGCTTAGTTAATTAAAAACTTCGTAAGAGGGTTCAACATGGCATCCGTGAAGTCTGATACACTCGCCGGCACGACGAATTGAGTACTGCTGTACCCGGCACAACAACCCAGCATTGTTCCTTATTTGATCACAATGAAACGTGATTCTCCTTAGAAGTTCCTCCATACTATCGACCGGAGTAGAATACACCAAGTTTTTGAGATGTCCCCACAGGTAAAAATCCAACGGCGTTAGGTCGGGAGATCGAGGAGGCCAGGCAATAGGTCCTCCTCTACCTATCCAACAGTTTGGATAGACGTTATTCATGTGCTCCCGCACAGCAACGCTGAAATGAGGTGGTGCTCCATCGTGCATGCAGCACATCGGCGGATTTCAAGTGGTAAGTTCTCTACTAAATCGTGAAAAGCGTTCTGGAGGAATTCCAATTAAAGTTGTCCATTCAGTCGTACCGGCAATACGAATTGTCCAATCGAAAAATTGCCAATGATGCCTGCCCAGACATTAATTGATTGGAACTGATGTTGATGATGCGAAACAATAGTTGCATGAGGATTTTCTTCAGCCCATACATGTGAGTTGTGTAAATTCAGGATATCATTTTTGGTAAAGCCTGCTTCGTCCGTGAAGAGAATAGTGCTAATGAAGTTTACGTTATTTCGTTGCTGATCCAATAGCCAGTTTGCAAACTGCATTCTACGGGGAAAATCTCCAGGAATCAGTTGATGCACTTTTTGCAAATGATATGGATATAAAAGCTGTTCTTGAAGAACTTCATGTACCATTGTTTTCGACGTATTAAACTGCGCTGATAATTTTCGAATGTTCGTTGAAGGAGTGTCATATACAGTATTTAAAATATTTTCCTTTAATTGCGGCGTACGTACTGTTCTTCCCCGACCAGCATCAGTACTTCTTTTCCCAAAATTTCCTAAAATTATGAAGAAATTTAATAATATTACCTTAGTAAATGCATTCTCCATTCTCCCTTAGACGTTGGTCAACTCGTTGAAATGTTTTCTGATCTGGAAGAGTACGATTAGGATATCTGTCGTGATATAACCTCCTGGCTTCCAAAGCATTGCAAGATGCAAGACCATACATCAGATGCATATCTGCATACTCAATAAACGTGTATTCCATATTTCGAATTATTTCACAATTAATTTCACCACGAAATCCAAAAATCAGTAAATTAATATCGAAATAAAGAATCAATGCGTCAGCGATGTGAAAGTTGACAAGCGCTAAAATGCAGGATATTTATTTCTTTCGTACCCAGCAACGTTTGCAACAACAATACTTTGTTTTTGGTGCCGATAAAATAAAACGCACATTTTTTGCGAACCCAGGTCGAACTGCAATTCACAGAATTAGACGTATCTTTTATCGAAATACGCCAAATACATGATGTAAATAAATTGACGTTTTTTCGAAAACGGTTAGGATTAACGACATGAATGAAGAGTACTTAATTTTTGGTCAATAGTTAAAGGTATGTAAAAAACGTCGTCCAAAGTTCTTATCATACAGGGCGTAAAAAAAATGGGGTCATGAGTGTCACGGCTAATCCGTCCCTGCAGCTGTGGATACTTCACAACACTTTCCTGGATAGTAATTTGAAGGGTCTTACCTGCTATACATCATATTAAAAAAAAATGGAATGTACCTGGTGGCTCAATTATTATGTGTAAAAAACTTGATTCCATTGGTGCCCTTTGGGTGCCGATATCTCCGAAGGGGGGGCCTATACGAAAAAAGTTTATATGAACTTGTAGTATTCTTTTCACGTGTTTTTTCATATCCGGGAGATTTCCCACATTTTCCCGGACACCCTGTATAATATTTAGTTTGCAAGCTGTTTTTTTGAGGTAAGTAGATAATTCCGAAGATTATTCTTATTCATTGAATTTCAATTTCACAATTTAAAGCTCTAAAAAAACTTTATTGTAATAAATATTACCTATTATCTGAATAAAACTTACCCACAGATTACAATGGTTTATTACTTCTTTTGTTTTGTTTACTGGCTTTCGCCCAGCATAGACCCCAATCGCAGTCCTAATCCAAGTAATAATCGATATGAGTATGACTCAGAGTAGTATGGATATTAAAAATAGATTTAAAAACAAGTTTTCTATTGGCTATCTAGCACCCCAAAACACTAAAAACTACATCAGTGTCTGTGTTTTAATGGCGTAAAATCTCGTAAAATCTTTCAAAATCCCTAAAAATCTCTTTAAATCCCTAAAAATCTTTTTAAATCCCTAAAAATCTTATAAAATTTTCAGAAATCTCTAAAAATCTTTTGGTATTCTAAAATCTCCAAAAATCTTGCAAAATCCAAAAATTTCATAAAATCTATAAAGATTTTAAATCTGTGTACACAATTTGGAGAAGTTAACCACCCCTCGGTTTTTTCAGTTCAAAATCAATTAAATCACATTAAGTAATTAAATACAAATCTTGTGGATTTATTATATTAGGTACTTATAGCCTGCTCCAGGGACACTGACATTGAGATGTTGGAACCAACACAAAAATCAGAATTTTTTCAATCTACTCAGTGTTAACAAAATATTGATACCATTGTTTCATATTTTTAGGGGGTAAAATTTAAAAATCGTCACTTTTAAATGCATACTTACCTACCTATAACCAAATTCCTTAATTTACTATTAGTACTGAAATTATGTCCTTTTCTTATTAAGTATATGAATAACTTATATTGGCTTATTGTTAGTAGGTACCATCAGTAAAAAAAATAAAATGGCCTGCTGATTATAACAGTATGTCCAACACGTTTATGTTAAAGCAATGCCTGTTAATAAACAAATAAATTTTTACGAAATAGTGAGTGCACAGGGGAAATAGGTAGTCTAGTGGATTTAAGATGTCAATCTGTCCAACCAGGTTTTCTAAAACTCAGCGTCACTGATCTTTTAACATATATTGTAGATTCAAGCAATGTTGTATGTCAGGTTTGTTTATTTTATTTCTGTGGTTTGTGTAATCATCACCCCCCCCCCCCCCCCCCCCAGGCCCATAAGAGCAGAAGATTTTTACAAAATATATCTTACATTTACCATTTTATCACATTCAGGGTCAGGGCTGGTACCCTCAGAACTTTTTCCGATAAAAGATTCTATTTGCTGCCCTAATTCTGAAGGAAAATAGATAAAAGGAGCAAATTAAAAACGTGTAGATAATTAAAAAAGGTAATTATTCGGATTACCCGAAACAGCGAATTTTTTCATGAAATTTTGCAGACCCTAATTTTGGGTCGTAGAACACGAATCCGAAGTCAGTTTTTGGCGGTCTCGTAAAATTTTTTTTTAAACTTTTAGGTTAGCTTTTTCAATGAATTTCTTTAAATTTGTTGGGTGAGCAAAAAGGTGGTCAGGTTTGCTCAGTTTTGATTGATATAGATACATATATATCTATATCAATCAAAACTGAGCAAACCTGACCACCTTTTTGCTCAGGTTGGGTGTTGGGTGAGCAAAAAAAAAATTTTTTTTTTCGAGACCGCCAAAAACTGACTTCGGATTCGTGTTCTACGACCCAAAATTAGGGTCTGTGCAAAATTTCATGAAAAAATTCGCTGTTTCCGGTAATCCGAATAATTACCTTAAAAAATAAACGATTAAGTAATGCAATCATCGTGAAGAATGTTTACTTACCGGATTTTTCCTGGAGTTGCTTAACATGTTCTTCATGATTTTCAGGCAACGGTTTCTCAGGGTTGCGCCTTATTTTCGTTTTATCCACATTTAAACAAATCAATTTATTTTCGGACTTTTCTAAAGCTTCAGCAATTACTTTAGGATCTTCAGAAAGATTGGCAAGCCTTTTAAATTTTAACATCACATCCAAAGATACCCAACCATCATCTTCTTTAATTTTTTCTTGTAAAAACTTATCTCTGGGAAGATTAATATCACCAAAGTAATATTCCACTTGTTTGCTTATTTTCTTGTCTAAATTTTCTCCCATGGTCCAAACAAAATACAAAAATTCTATTTTCCAAACACGTGCTACGTTCCACAGCGACGTCGACGGCCGGTAAAGAAAAAAAGAACACCAACGTGAGAAAATGACAAAAAACAACCGAGAATTTAGAACAAATTACCAAGATTACAGCTCAGGGTGGATCCACAAGAAAACGATTAACAAAACAAAACCGACGCGAAAGTGCGAACTAGCGATAAGCCGATAGTAATGAAAATTTAGGGATGGCAAAATCGAATGAAAATAACAATATATTTACCAGGTCACGCAATTTTCGTAACCCGGTATAGGTTCAGCGATATGGAAATTAAAGAGACAGAAAAATAACCAAATCATATCCTGGTAAAATGCCAAAATACGCCAAATATATCGAGAAAGCGAACTATCAATGTCGTCGATGTATTGGAACGAAAATATCGACATTTCAAAATATCGATGGTTTTCAAAGTTTACCTGAGAATAGCTATCATAGAGAAGCGACAAGGCTGAGACGAGATTTTACAGCGCTTGTGCGACGGTAATGTGGACTTCTGTCAAACGTGTGGGGTGGGACGTAATTTTCATTAGTACGTGTGTTTAAGTCGTGCTCTTGGTTATTTTGATTTTGTATTTAATTGCCTGGATATACATTTGGGTTCGTGGCTGTCGTTCGAAGACAGGTGGTGGAGTACCTTGATTTTTTCCCCAAAGGTAAAGGTCATGATCAGTGAGTACATTTGCACCTACACTGTTGAACATTTTTCCTCCGTATACCGCATCATTAGTTTAACGAAATAATTTTTCCCTGTTCCATATTGTGGATACGTGTCTGTCCAAGATCACAAAACTGGTACCCTAAAGATCAAAGGCGCCGACACGTTTTCTCGCTTCTCTGTGATTGCTATTCGCGGCTTTTACTTTCTTGTTTTTTTTAAATCATCAACTATAGGCTTTTTGCCGCGACATAAACTGTGTGTAGTTTATGTTGGTTTAACCTTTTCTGCTCATTGTCGCGAGAAGAATTATCAAAGGGTAAGTAATCATGACGCAATCAATGACATCGCGGTTTTTGACACTGAACATAATTCATCAATCATCATTATAACCTGTTCTGAAGCAGGTTATCCTTGATCGCGCTGAGAAAAGTGATGGAGCGTACCCAGTAAACACAAGGTGATGAGTGCTCCAGAAGCGGACGGAAACCGCATTGCCGAAAGCCGCGCCTGGCCCGAAACACGGCAAACCCAACGGATTGTAGACCGGGAATCTCCTCTTTGCCGTGGCGGCTCATTGAATGTAATGCGTGACGTCTTTACCCTAAGGGCACGCGGGGCACGAACCCAGGGCCTCCGGCTTAATGGGGCCCCGAAATGCCGAAACCCATGCCCGTATATTTCTATTCAATTAAATTAATTTAAAAAACACATTGTCTTCTTAGTTCAACCCATAACTAACAAAAACAGATGCGAAATGAATTTATTAATATAATGGAACGGCAAGTATTAATGACGATTGTCAACGAACTAAAAGTAGCAAAATACTACGCAATAAGCATGTATTCCACACCAGATCTCTCCCATGTTGACCAACTGACTCGTCGCTCGGTATGAAAAAGACGGTTTTTGCAGTTTTTGCCTGTGGAGGAGCATAAGGCTTAATATACAGCAAATACGCTTTTGAACTTTTTGGAAAGCCTTGATATTCCAATAAAGGATTGTGGCGGGCGGAGTTATGATAATGGAGCAAATATGGCTGGAAAGTATTCTTTCAATCAATACAAGAATAAAAGAACAAAGTGAATTTGCTATTTTTGTCCCATGTGCCGCATATTCACTAAATCTGGTAGGTGTTCAGGCGGTTGGATGTGCTTTAGAAGCAGCATAGCATACGTTCAATTCTTTCAACAATTGTTCAATTTTTTCTCGGGTTCGACCAGTAGATGGAAAATATTGACAGAATGTTTAGGTGCTAGAGTTCTGAAGTCCCTCCCTGAAACCAGATGGTCCGCGCGCGCTGATGCTGTTAACGCTTTGCGTAATGGTTACAATCATATTTCTAACCGATAAACCAATAGAAACAAGAAAGGAGGCTCAAAGTCTTGCCAAAAAAAATGGAAAAACTGGACACTATTCCCCTAACGGAGATATGGAATGACCTTCTGAGAATTATCAATAAAACAAGCATAAGCTTACAGAATAATACCATAGCAATGGACGTTGCCACAAAACGTTTTGCATCTCTTGCTGATTATATCTGTAGCGCACGCAGTAATTTCGATCAGTACGAATCGGCTGCCAAAGAAAAATGCTGACCACAAAGATAAATCTCAAAGAGGAAGAATTCGCCGCAAACGCATCACTTTTTTGGAAGGATCATCAGAGACTGTGCATGCATCCAATGTATCCTATAACCGACACATTGGATGTTCATTTAAAGCAACGATCGGAATCAAACAAGGAAGTTAACAAACGTTTTAGTTTCCTTTATCAGTTAAAAACAATCGATCGTGACCAGTTGCGAAAAAATGCGAAGAATTTACAGAATTTTAGACGTTAACGCTAATGAGCTCAAATCAGAATATTTTCATTTAAGGCAGCACTTGAAAAATCTTGCAAATAAATCCGCAGACCAAAGAATCTCAGCCTTATAGATACTCTAATAAAGGCAGACTAATTAGAAGAAACTTTCCCTAATGTGGAAGTTGCTACAAGGATATTCATTTGCCTAATGGTCACCAATTGCAGCGGAGAGCGTTCATTTCCACGACTAAAAAGGATAATAATAAGTGAATTACGAACGACTATGTTATAAGAACGACTTACTAATTTGTCAATCATGTGTATAGAAAGTGATATCCTTCAAAAATTGGACTTTGAGGATACAATTGAAGATTTTGCATTTTAGAAATCTCAAAAGAAACCATTAACATCATCGTAAGTTCAATTCTTGAAACAGCAATCACATCACTAATATTTGTAAAGCTAACCATAATACCCAGTAAAGTCATTAAAAAAAGTACATTTTGATATTTTCATTCACTTATTTTTTGGCTTTCTAAAAGGGCCCCCAAACTCTGTGTGCCCAAGGGCCCCTACATGGCCTAAGACGGCCCTGATAATGCCGCTGAATCCACTTATTGCAAAAGAAATGATGACTGACCAGAAATGTATCGAGCAATCAAACTATTTTTATTTTTTGGTATCGAGAGTGAGTGGCGATAGCAGCGTCTTGATTATTCTTTCATTGGCGCGGTGCGGCGTAATCATTCATCATGATTGAATTTATAGTGAATATTGTCGTTATATTTATCTGTTACGCACCTTTTATTCAGTCAAAAATAATAAGCACGCCCATTTTCGGAGAATTTATTAGAATATTCTGGTCATTTTTTGAGGCATTTCCCTCTTTCGTCTCTGTCACAGACTGATTTGCCAAATTTAAGGTGCAATCATCTGACCATCTGTCATTAATAACCTCCAAACACTTCAGGGCGAATTACGGAACGCAGGGCTTGTGTGGCAATAAAATCACATATAAATAAGCCCCCTTCCGATAGATATCCACAACCATTCGTGGTGTTCAGAGAATTCGTCTTTCGACGTGGTGTGTGAATTATTGCCGGCTGGTCCTAAAATACAGTTTTTGAAGCAATGACTGATGCGTTAGACGAAAAACTTTCAAAAAAGTAAGTTTTTTTTTGTTTTGACTTGTGAGTGAAGAATATATGATTGTGATATACCTACCTATTTCAAAACTGGGCTAGACTTAAAATGATGCAAGGACTGCATATTTTTAGAAGACAGTTTGCCTCGACAACTTTGTTTCTCTGCAACTTAAGTAAACGGTAGGTGAAAGAGAACTTTCATTTTAAACTAAATATATCTCCTTTTTATTTCAGTGAGTTGAAGAGGAGGTTAAAGGCTGAACAAAAGCTAAAAGAAAAGTTAGAAAAGACTACAGCTGCACCTCCTGTAGAAGCTAGAAAAGAAAATGTAGCAGAAGAAGACATTAGCCCTAATGAATATTTTAAACTAAGAAGTACTGCTATAGCTAATTTAAAAACCTTAGGAGGTGATCACCATCCTTATCCACACAAGTTTCATGTTTCAGTATCTTTAGAAGATTTTATAAATCAGTATTCAAGTTTAGAGGATAACGAAGTGCTTGAAAATGAAAGCCTTAGTGTTGCTGGAAGGGTACATGCTATTAGAGCATCAGGTGCTAAGTTAATATTTTATGACTTGAGAGGTGAAGGAACAAAGCTTCAGATAATGGCCACTGCTAAACAGTATGAAAGTGAAGCTGGTTTCTCTGAAGACACTGATAAAATTAAAAGAGGTGATATTATTGGGGTGCACGGTGTACCAACCAGAACAAAAAAAGGAGAATTATCTATAATTCCCCGTAAGATAAAGCTGCTCTCACCTTGTCTTCATATGTTGCCACATTTACATTATGGTCTTAAGGATAAGGAAACAAGATTTAGACAAAGGTATCTGGATCTGATCCTCAACAATTCTGTTCGGAATATATTCCAAACTCGGGCTAAGATTATTGCATATATAAGAAAGTTTTTTGATGATATGGGATTTTTAGAAATTGAAACTCCCATGATGAACATGGTTGCAGGAGGTGCCACAGCTAAACCGTTTGTTACTCATCACAACGAACTTAATATGGATCTGTTTATGCGTATTGCACCTGAATTGTACCATAAGATGCTTGTAGTTGGTGGCTTTGATAGGGTTTATGAAATTGGTAAACAATTTAGAAATGAAGGAATTGATCTTACTCATAACCCTGAATTTACTACTTGTGAGTTTTATATGGCTTATGCTGATTACAATGACTTACTTACCATTACAGAAACTCTTGTATCTGGTATGGTCCATAGCATTCATGGTACTTACAAGGTAAGCCTAAATTATAAATTTCTTACAATTTTGGTTTTATGATTTATTTCAGGACTGTAAAATGTAGCCAAAATAGGAATTTATTCATTGCATCTAGGAATCAAGGGGTCTAAAATATATTAAATTTATAACTAAACATTTACAAATCACATTCATCATCATTGTGTTCATCTATCATGGGTCTGTCCAGGTTTGCTCTGGATTGAACATAAAAATGAAAACTATCTATCAGTATTTCCCCAGACAGTCCTTTCATCCTTCATTATAAACATCTGTAAAAGAGATGCAAATTTCCACAAACCGCTTCCCTTACATAGGTAACTCTTTAATGAATGGAAGTCCAGAACAAAGTTAATGTGGCTCTAATAGATGCACAACCCTTATGGCCATCATCTGATCGATCTGTTAATTATTAATAAATGTCAGTGTTCATTGTCTCAATAGATTTACTTTAAAAAAGCTTACTTGATTTATAATATAAAGACATCTTAGTGTAATCTATTAAAATCATGTAATAAAGCAATTTATTAAATGCACCCTTGATACCCTATGAAAACTTCACATATTTTAGTCTCATCAGATGACAGTCTGGTGCAACTGTAATACAATGTGTGACAATGTTGTAACAGCTGCCCTTATAAAACATTTTACATTTTTTAATCTACTAGAAAATTACTTCAGAGTTACTTATTATTTATAACATAAAAGCAGTCAAGTGCAAGCTATGAAAGTCGTGTAATATAGAATTTATTAGATATAATCTTGATTTACAAAAGCTTGCCATATTTAGGTTGCATCAGGTCGTCTAGTGCAACTGTGCTGCAATATCAGGCAAAGTTGCTACAGTCATTCTTATAAAATATTTTATTTATTCTCTCAGGGAATTTACTTTATAAAGAGTTTCTTGATTTATAACACAAAGGCATTCTAGAGTAATCCATTAAAGTTGTGTGATATAGAATTTGTTAGATGTGATCTTATGATTTGTAAAAGCTTGACATATTTAGGTTTCATCAGAGGGCAGTCTAGTGCAACTGTGATGCAATATCAGGCAAAATTGCTACTGCCATCCTTGTAAAATATTTTCTCTTCTTTATCCTTTCAGGAAATTTAGTTTATAAAGAGTTTTTTCTTAATTTAGGTATAACATAAAAGCATTCTAGAGTAATTCATTAAAATTATGTAATATAGAATTTGTTAGATGCAATCTTGGAGATTTATCAAAGCTTGACATACAGTGACTCACTTGGATATTCATACCGAGGGGCGGCTCACTTCCTTAAATCTGTGTACATACTATTGCTAAATCAAATTAAATCATTTTAAATCTTTCTTAAATCATTGGATTTTTTGATTTTTTTTAAATCACTTACATCAATTTAAATGACTTTAAATCATTTGAAATCAAGTTAAATCACTTTAAATCACTATAAATCATCAATAAATCACAAAAATCACCTAACATTCGTTAAATCATCATTACAATTTGACATCACCGACAGTGATTTACAGCATTTAAATCGTGTTAAATCAGATTAAATCAATACTGATTTTAAATCTGTGTACACCTTTTTTGGGAGTTAGCCGCCCCTCGATTCATACACAGAGTAAAGGAAAATAAAAAAGTAGCTTAAATAATACCTAATTCAAACTTATACGTAAATTTTAGTACTCATAACTTGTATACACATTAAAACCAAAACAAAATAAAGCAAAAACCTTTTAGAATCGCTTACAGTTTGTTAAAATAAAATTAAAATATCCTATGGATCTAAAAATAATTTCACTTAGTTATTCGTACAGACAAACGCGGTCTAACAGTTAACAAAAAATACATTACATTTTAAAAATAAAATTAGTACTTTGTCTGAAAGCCCTTACGATTAATAATGTCTCTTAGTCTCTTGGGCATTGATTCAACTAATTTTTTGGTGTAATTCGGTGGAATATTGGCTCACTTCTACAACCACATATAGTCCGAGATCCCGCTGCAGGATTACTACGTTCATCGAGTTTTTAATCAAAATCCAATTTTTACATATAATAATGAATTGGGGAATATATTTTTGCCAGGGTGCCTATCAAAATGTGGCCGCTAGTATTTTTAATTAAAATAATATTAATTAATTTTTCAGTCAATATCTGTATAGTGTTTGTAAGTTTACCGATTTCCTAGCATGAGTCACGTGGTCCAGTGGGTAAAGCATTCGCCTATTGACCCAGACGTCTTGGTTCGAATCCGGGCTCGGCCGGATCTTTTTTTTTAATTTTTGTCCTTAAAATCGGATCGGAGGGCATCCGAAGGTCGGAAGAGGGTTAGCACCTGGTTAGGGGCCCTGACCAGTCTCTTTCCTCGCAAGAGAAGAGGGATCGGTGCGAAAAAATCTAACAATCGTTCGGCAAAATTCGGGATGCATATTCCTGGTATTAGCTAGACGTTAGTGAAAAGTTTTGGTTGCTGTCCCGCACTTGGCCGCAACCTCTTCGCAGCCAGGTGTAAACAGGTATTGCTTTGTTACATTTATACGTTTATTAGGTATATTCATCAAATATATATCAAATTAAAGTTAATTTTTTTCTGTGTGTGATGGAATACCTCTGCCTATGTAAAAGTGGCCGCAAATAGGGGTTGCTAGCTGTTAAAAACAGATTAGAGTGAAAGAGAGTTAGGATGGTGATTGCCAGCTGTACGAGTTTTTAAAGCCAATGTGTTCTCAACCAACGGCGCAAACAGTAGTGGGAACGACTTTATAATACTCCAAAAAAAATTATAATTAATACATTTTTGTTTAGTTGTATTTAAAATTACTCAAATATATCAAAACATCCATTCTTAAATAAAAAATCGAATCGTCTTTTCTTTAATATAAATAAGAAAAACAAACATCATTTTTAAGACAGATACCTGAGGTACCGATATATTATATGTATAGTAACTATAAACTAAATCATTCTTAAGTTAAATTAAAAGTTTTACTTATGGTTTGCGTTTTGCAAAAATCTTCAAATTCTTGCTTATCTTTTAGTTTTAAAACTGTAATTTTTTTCAGACATTCTCTATAATATCCGAAATTAATTGTCCATAGATTCCACTGTTAATAAAATGTCATGGTACTTATATTTTTTTTGACGACGAAACAATAACATTAATAAACACTTTTTAAATGATGCATTATTAAAGTCAAGCACATTATTCTTTTTATTACACAGAAAACAATTCTTCATTTTTTTTAAATTTAAGATTTATTTTAACAAACGTAATAATATATAAAGTTAAATAAAACAACGTTGTGTATTAAGAGCTCCAAAACAAAATGGTTAGAATAAGAATGTCGCGCTTTAGTTGAAAACACTAGCGATCGACGCATGCGCATTGGCTTTAAAAACTCGTACACCTGGCAATCACCATCCTCGTCTAACGAACGACGTAGCGCACTAACTCCCTTTCACTCTAATCTATTTTTAACAGCTAGCAACCCCTATTTGCGGCCACTTTTACATAGGCAGAGGTATGCCATGACACACACAAAAAAATTAACTTTAATTTGATATATAATTGATGAATATACCTAATAAACGTATAAATGTAACAAAGCAATACCTGTTTACACCTGGCTGCGAAGAGGTTGCGGCCAAGTGCGGGACAGCAACCAAAACTTCTCACTAACGTCTAGCTAATACCAGGAATATGCATCCCGAATTTTGCCGAACGATTGTTAGATTTTTTCGCACCGATCCCTCTTCTCTTGCGAGGAAAGAGACTGGTCAGGGCCCCTAACCAGGTGCTAACCCTCTTCAGACCTTAGGGTGCCCTCCGATCCGATTTTAAGGACAAAAATTAAAAAAAAAGATCCGGCCGAGCCCGGATTCGAACCAAGACGTCTGGGTCAATAGGCGAATGCCTTACCCACTGGACTACGTGGCTCATGCTAGGAAATCGGTAAACTTACAAACACTATACAGATATTGACTGAAAAATCAATTAATGTTATTTTAATTAAAAATACTAGCGGCCACATTTTGATAGGCACCCTGGCAAAAATATATTCCCCAATTCATTATTATACGTCAAAATTAGATTTTGATTAAAAACTCGATGAACGTAGTAATCCTGCAGCGGGATCTCGGACTAATAGTGGCACGCCTGACTCTAGAGTGACACGCAAACATTTGCCACATACATTTTGCACAAAAAAATTTTGCTTGCGGCGCCGTTAACCTTATACAAAAACATAAAATATTGCCTTCCGAAAAACGAGTGGCACGCCCACAATTTTTGTTTTCAAAAGTGTCACATCTTACAAAAAGGTTGGCCACCCCTGATGTAGTGTATCATAATCTTAATTTATTACTTGAGAACTGAGGGCAGTCTAGTGCAATTAGGAAGTTTCCTATGTCAGAAATATCGAGTAACTTCAACATCATGTAATAGTCTTTCACTTAACGTGTCAAACAAAAAAAAAATTATCTCGATATCTTCAAAATTGACGAACTTATTCAATTTCTTATTTAATAACTTCGCGCGCGGCTTTTATCGGCCGTGACGTCCAAAGCCGATCCAAAGGAGAACTCTGTCGCCCCATGGTCTCCGGGCTAGCTGCCCGCTGCTGCTTTCGCGTGTTTACTTTCATGCATTGGATCCATAGAGAAAATATATAGTAGAGAAATAATGTCAATTACGAATGCGGCAAATTTACCGACCTGAATCCGTAAACAAAGACGGTCCTCTGCGGGCTTGCGCATTGTCGAACGTTTGCCTTGTGATAGACAGGACCGTACTTCAAAATTTATTTCACATGACGTGAATCTTTTATCGAGTAATAAATGCTAAATATATTACTTGTAATTATTCTTTTTATTAATGATAAAAATGTAACCATTAGTGAGATTTTAACAAAAAGTGTATAGTTTGTTGACTTAATCTTAGATTTCTTGCTATACAAAACTGTCCATAATTCCTCGAAAATAGCTCAGTTTATATATATATATACAGTGCGTCTCTTTAATGTCCCCCCCCCTCTTAATTTTTTAAACGTTATATTTACAAAATTGAAAGTTGAAATAAAATATAAACATAGTATTCTAAACAATAGAAATAAAATATGCAACTGTTTTAAGAAGTAAAATAGTAAATCAAAAAAATTACATGTGTATATTTTATTGGGTTGGCATCCCATCCTGTATAATTATTGAACAAACCAAGTTCTAGGGTAAGATGTAAATATTTTTACACCTATTTACAGTGTGTGCACTTGATACTTTGCTGAAAGCGCTACTACTTACGGCCCCATGTCAGTCGAATCCACCGATATCTTAGCGATCCTTTGGCGAAAGCGCTTTTTTCTTTCGTCATCCCTTTTAAAATACTCCCCTCTACCCTAATCCACTAGTATTTTTAGTGCCCCTTTGACTAAAGCGCAAATATGCCTTTTGGACACACCCTTCTAATCCACTGATATCTTAGCGATCCTTTGGCGAAAGCGCTTTTTTCTTTCGCCATCCGTTTTAAAATACTCCCCTCTACCCTAATCCACTAGTATTTTTAGTGCCCCTTTGACGAAAGCGCAAATATGCCTTTTGGACACTCACCCTTCTAATCCACTGATATCTTAGCGATCCTTTGGCGAAAGCGCTTTTTTCTTTCGCCATCCCTTTTAAAATACTCCCCTCTACCCCAATCCACTAGTATTTTTAGTTCCCCTTTGGCGAAAGCGTAAATATGCCTTTTGGACACACCCTTCTAATCCACTGATATCTTAGCGATCCTTTGGCGAAAGAACTTTTTTCTTTCGCCATCCCTTTTAAAATACTCCCCTCTACCCTAATCCACTAGTATTTTTAGTGCCCCTTTGGCGAAAGCGCAAATATGCCTTTTGGTCACACTCACCCTTATGCAATATAGGGGAAGGAGGCATTGACACTATAACTATATATGACCTTCTTACACCATCTTACCCCTTATAGTTATACAATGCCCCTAATACACACACACCCCATCAGTGCCTTTCTGACACCTTGACCACACTCAATATACGTCACTGACAAATATTTCTACTTCTCCGTGTGTGTATTCACTTCAACACCGTAGTGCATTTAAGATAAATTATATTTTTTACCTCCTATTCTTTCACATATTGATATAATTTAAATTTGGAATTAAACTATTTGTATTTATGCACTACTTGTAAGAAATAGACTACGAAATAATTCCTTATATTTAAAAGTTGGATACATAATTGGCGAAACATATGAAATGTCTGTAACACTTTGTAAAGACTATTTTTGTATCGAAATAACAAGCTTCAGAGGTTCGCTATATTCGCCACCCCAACCAAAAATACTATAACATACAAATGACTGAGATTTTTTCGGCCCGGTTCTGATCGCCGCGTTGCGTCATTGAGTTCAACAACCACTTTTACGAGACGTCCCGAGTGCGCATGCCTCGGGAGGACCGTCGTTTAAAAATCTGACTGGCGCCCAATGCGTACAAACGCACTTTTTCGCCCATACATTGGACGGATTCAGCTGGTGTCGCGAATACATTGTGATGGTCTAAATATATCTTGTCTATGATTGGATCCTGTCCGGTAAGAATAACACTAAAGATTAAACGGGCGCCTATTCCGCTGGGGCGGCTTTTGACGTCATCGAGCCTCAGCCAACGTGAGCGTAGCATCTCAGACTTTGAAGGACGATAACTTTTTTATTTCTACAGATAATTAAAAACAAAAAATACATATGTTTTTTACATTTTTAGGAATATTTATTAAGAGAAAATGAAAAAAATGGAAACTTCCTAATTGTGATACAATATCAGGCAAAGTTGCTACAGCCATCCTTATAAAAAAATATTCTCAGAGAATTTAGTTTCTTCATTTATAACATTAAGGCATTCTGGAGTAATCCTTTAAAATTGTGTAATATAGAATTTGTTAAATGTAATCTTAATTTATAAAAGTGTGACATATTTAGGTTTCATCGGAGATCAGTCTAGTGCAACCTTGCAATATCAAGCAAAGTTGCTACAGCCATCCTTATAAAATATTTTATTTTCTTTATTCTCTCGGGGAATTTGGTTTAGAAAGAGTTTCTTGATTTATAACATAAAGGCATTCCGGAGTAATCTATTAATATTGTGTAATATAGAATTTGTTAGATGTACCCAATCTGTTGATGATTTATAAAAGCTTGACATATTTAGGTTTTATCAGAGGGCAGTCTAGTGCAACTGTGTTGCAATATCAGACAAAGTTGCTACAGCCATCCTTATAAAATATTTTCTTTTCTTTATTCTTTCAGGGAGATAGTTTATAAAGGGTTTCTTGATTTATAAATTTATAACATAAAGGCATTCTAGGGTAATCTATTAAAATTGTGTTATTTATAATTTGTTAGATGTAATCTTGTTCAGAGGGCAGTCTAGTGTAACTGTGATGCAATATCAGGAAAAGTTGCTACCTATCCTGATATTATATTTTCTTTAATCTCCCAGTGAATTTAGTTTTTTAAATTTGTTGATTTGTAATAAAAAGGTATTCTAGTGTAATCCGTTAATAGCATGTACTTAATGTATAGTAATCTTGATAATATTTATTACTTGATTATATGTTATAAAAGCTTGGCATGTTTAGGTTTCATCAGAGGGCAATCTGATGCAACTGTGATGCAATGTATGTTAATGTGGCCACAACCATGCTTATGAAATATTAACACTATATATTGAATTGATGTAGCCTTTACTTGTTGAAGATCCAATATAAAACTATTTAATAAAATCTAAATTCGCTAAATTTTAGTGAAGATTTAAACACGTTTAGTTCATCACAAGTTATTATTAAATGGATTAACACTATGTATCATACATAATGTAAATATATTAATTACCAATATAAATACACAGGGGAAAAACTAATATATTCCAGAAATAGAAAAATAAGATTATATATGTATTCAGTGGCATGATTATAGATAATTTTAATACTGGTTGTTATTCAGGGGAACCACCAAGTAAATTACAAGTTGTTAATTTTAGAAATTGCGTACTTGCTGGGGAAAAACCAACCTCTAAGGGGAATAACCCACGCAGATAAATTTAAACAAAGTCGCCACATATTAAATATTTGTTTTGGTGGAAGTGCCATTTGCAGTAAACTAGATATATCCAATAGGAAAGGTAGAAAAATGTTTTATCGTTGGCATTTCAAAATTTATCTAATTATGTTTCTACTGCAAAATTAGTTGAGTATTTCCCCTTAAAGTGCCAAAATATGTTTTCTTTCTGCTGAATATTTTCGCGAATTTAGATAACTGGTATCACAAGTAATCTGTTACTAAATCATCATCCATCAATCATCACCAAAAATGGCAGGCAGTTTGCACTTCTTTTTGGACGTTTTAAAGCTAAATAAATTTATTTTGTAAAGTTTATTTTGCGGCGAAAAACACTGTTTTATATGCAGTTTAGGTTGTAAACAAATAACCAATATGGTCTACCCGTGGTCAGAAAATCTATTTAGCAGTCTAAATGTCATTAGACTGAATTAGATTTACGATTTTCTTACGACAGTTGTTCATGGCTTGTCAGATCTAGGGTTGCCTTAAATCATCTGGCTGATATCGGGACACAAGGCCGGGGGAGGTGTTAATTTTGTTTTTAAATTTACCTAGCTCTAAACACCAAAACCCAAATACCACTATATTAGGAACGAGAATCTTTATTATAATTGTTATTACTGAAAACTAAATCAAAAAATTATTTAGGATTAGGATTTGCCAGTTTTATATTTCTCTGATGATGTACGTAATAAATTCTGCACATGATAATTTAAAGTTATACTAGCATTGCAGAATGGCCTCAACTGCCTCGGCTAATAAACGATTGCTTTCTTCTGACTGCTGGATGGACATTAAGGAAAAAATTCTTTCGCAATTTGCATTGTGCGCAGGGAATGCGAACAGGTATTCACACTTTAAGTAACTCCGATTTCTGATCTAAATGTTCTGCGCTTTTTAAGAAATTTAACCATCTTCCTCCAATCGATTTGTTTTCCACTCTTCTAAGAATTTTTTTCTTCCATAAATTTCTTAAGGTATATGCTGTTTTCTCTCTGGTCACTCTTCTTGATTCTATGTGTGACCCTCTATAAGTGGCTCATACTATTTGGAAAAATCTGCTCCAAAGTAAAATGTAAGTAGTGCAGATTCCTTGACGTTATAGACACCTACTAATTTTTTTTAGCTGTGCAAAAATTTTAGCAACCATAATGAGGAACTAATTTTAAAGGTCTAAATCCATATTTTTAAGATTTATATTTATGTGTTTCCAACTTCAACGAAATTTAGGTATGGTAAATAGAGTTGTGCCTTTGACCGGTCAACAACTTTTAGGTCAGTAGACCGGTCAATTGACCGACAGTTTGACCGGCCCCTTTTTCAGAATAAACTCTTATAAAGTCAATCAGTAATTTTTACAATATTACATTCTTGTAAGACCTGTTAGTGATCACACTTTATAATACCGTTGGCACCAATTATAGTGGAAGATAAAGTGTGTGAAAGTGAAAAATAAACCGAACTTACTAAATTCATGGCGAATAACGTCACAACGTCACTGAATAAACCGGGGATTTCCCCAACACTCGCATGGCATAGACCATCGATCGGTGCCGGTGATTCCCCGAAATGCGTTTGTACAGGTGGGCCACACATCCGCACTTTATTATTTATTACGTTAAAAGATTTTTATATCCACAACCATCTATTGTATTTTTTCATTACCTAACATTTTAAATTTTACCAATATTGTTGCGGGATTTATTAATTTCTTATTAAATCTTACCACCTTATGTAGATTAGCTTTAACTCTGTCAATAAGAAAGATTTTTGTTGGAGAATAAAGTACAGTTTTGAGTATTTCGACATGGAGCATTTTTAATAAGTATTTGACCACTATTGACCGCGGTCAAATCGACCGGTCAATTTGACCAAGGCACAACTCTCTATATATGGTAGTCTAAAATGCAACAGTAAGAGATTTATGGTTTACGGAGAAGGCAAGGTTGCCTTATTATAGCTGCAAGTAACTGCGAAAATATTAAATTCATAGATATGTATTTAGGGCAAAACTGTTCTTATGGTCTGTATTAAATAAATGTGGCCCTAATTTTATGATGCCACAGTTAAAATAAAGGTAATACAGTCGGGTCCGCTATTCGTTGGTTACAACGAGTGTGATAATTATAAACATTATAACGAAATTAAGATCTTCTAGTTGATCAGTTATCTTTTGACAGGTTTTTGTCCTGTTATTGATAATAAGTTAAAAATTTATGAACTATTCTGATATTTTCAGCGATTTGCTTGGTTTCCTAATGATCTTCATCCTCGAACGGGTTGCTAGAATGAATTTAGTTCGATTATTGTCGAAAGTACGTACTAAAATTACCCTTTTCTTTATACATTTGCAAAAAAACTCAGAAAGACATTAATAGTATAAAATTTAGTTGTCTTATTCTTACACTTATCCGTTTAAAAGTGTTGGTTGTCAAATTAGACCGGACTAGCGTTGGAGAATCTGGTCTCTAGCGTTTATCGATTTATGAGTTTTAAGAAAAAATACGAGACTATTCATTACAAATAATACATACTGCAGGGTTGTAACTATGTATTTATTTAATATAATATAAACAAGATAAATATTCTTGATATGTAATACATACTAATAAAATACATATGTAGTGTTCATGTCAAGTTTGTTTCCATCAGGCGCGCGTTATAAATGAAGCTAAGAGCCCAAGAATGCATCGACTCCTCTTTATAATCGCAGCAGAAAGTATTGGTCAAGACAAAAATTGCTCATTGTATGCAAAGCGATGTAGCAGTTTCGCAGATAAAATTTGCTCATACTAAAAGAAGTACTCGTTATATCCGAGCTCGTTGTATCCAAACTCAAATTGTATTAAGTTTAATAAACGATTTTTCGGACTACTGTCTCGTTAAAACCGGACGCTCGTTATAAGTTGTGCTCGGTCTAGGAGGACCCGACTGTAAATTCTTCCGTGATCGACATATTAAAATATTTAAATTTTCACGGACTGGCAAATTGTTCTACCGACTGCCATCTGTCGAGGAACACTGATTTAATGAAAATATTGTTTTTAGATAAAGTATCATCCAGATGGTCCCGAAGGTGAAGAATATGAAATTGACTTTACTCCTCCCTTTAAACGGATTCCAATGATACCAACCTTAGAAGAAGCGTTGAAAGTAAAATTTCCTCCAGCCACTGATCTGGATTCAGAATCAACCAAAAAGTTTCTTAGTGACTTGTGTATTAAACATAGTATTGAATGTCCTCCACCAAGGACTACAGCAAGGCTGTTGGATAAGTTAGTTGGGGAGTGTATTGAGGAGAAATGTATAAATCCCACTTTTATTACAGAACATCCGCAAATTATGAGTCCATTGGCTAAATGGCATAGGTAATTTTTTTTTATTTATTAGGTTGTTCATATGAGAGACGTTAAGGTACTAAAAAGCTTTTTAAAAAGTCATCATCATAGAAATTTTTGCCTATACAGGGTTTTTCTAAAGTTTAAAGAATGGAGCAAAAATCAAATCAAAATAAAAAATTTGCTTTATTGTCCAAAAAAAAAATTGTTTCTATTGACAAAGCATACCTGTAATAAAAACCTTAACCGGAAATACCCAGTTATATAAATATAACCAAAAACCAAACGAAGTAAATAACTATCTTAATTGAAAGTCAGTCAAAAATGTTTTAAAATCTCCAAAAAAAAAAAATATGAACAAATATATACACTTAATACTAACACTAAATAAAATATCAGACATAGCCGTGGACAATTTAAGTTATAAAAATATAAATTCATATGAATGTACACGAAACTAACCCTAAGTGCGGTGTTATACTATCCCGTTTTGCAGTTCCCGCAAAACGGGAGCCGTTCGGCGGGATGGTAAAAATACATTATATGTTATCTACACTGTCACATCTTCCTGTAAAATCGCACTAGCGGGATGCCGCGGCATCTAATGGATTTTCACCATCCCGCCGAACGGCTCCCGTTTTGCGGGACCTGCAAAACAGGACAGTATAACACCGCACTAAGGAAGGATACACCAATACCCAACTGTGGGTGCTCATTGGAAAGGGCGAGAAAAAATATTCGACAACATAATTTTTAAATATATACAAGAGGTAAAAATAATATAAAAATAACTTAACTTAAATTATACTTTAAATCTGTAGTAAAATATTAAATTTAGTTTAAGCAGATGTTAAGAGTTATGAAAGTAGAAAATTTACCACTCGCCGGTGCATATTAAGTTGTTGTTCTGATAGTAATGCATATTATTTGTCATAAGTTTTCTGTTTTTGAATATTTAAACATTTTCCCAGCTAGGTGGATCGGAAGAGGAGGTCTAATAATAGATTGGCCTCCTAAGTCCCCAGTTCTGACTCCATTGGATTTTTTAACAGGAGTACTTCAGGGAAAGGGTGTATCAGAATCAGCCGAACAGTATTGCTGTTTTGACGGAACTCATTAAGTGGAGAAAGATAATCTATCAAATGAAGTGATTCATAATTCGGAAAATTTTAATGGTAGATGCCATGGAAATTATTTTGAACAACTGTTAAAACCTAATGTAATTGATAACTAATTTATAAAATACATTGAACGAAAATTATATAGTATTGCATGCATTTTTAACAAGTCCAGTGAATTGAGTTTTTCGTATTCTCAACTAGCACCCATAAAAGGTAGGTTGCTAAATCCTGACTACCTACATCTGCAGAAATTAAAGGAGTAAAAGCTTAAAGGTATTTGTTTAAGATAGGTAATGTTATGTGCTAATAAGTTTAAAATATGTTTTTTTATTTTTATTTATCTTGCGCTCCTACGTTGATAGTGGTAAATTATAACCTCATTTCCCTGCAAACTTTTGTAAGGATTTACTATACCATAAAAATAAATAAATACCAAAATATCGTACTTGAATTTGGCAATACATACTAACATTTAATTAAATTAATGTAAAATTTTTAATTACCTTGCACTACTTTTTTTCTGATTTTGGCTGTTCTTGGCACAATACCTGTAGGGTCGTTTTTAAGAAATTTCATTGTTTAATAACAATAATTCCACACAAATTACATTATAATCATAAAACGAATGCAACGCAAACAACAAATATTTTCGTTTACATCGCAGATGAACGATTTGGGTTAAGTGTTGAAGCACCTGAATATACACTGTATTGGTCTTTCTTGAAATATACACTTGAGGCCGTGTTCCTTTTTGTTTGACGGGCACGTCAACAATACGATTGATCACGTGACTTAAAATCAAAGAGAAAAATGCATGAAATATAAGAACGTAACACGAAACATACAGTAGACAGTATCTGACGTCCTTGGCCATTGTTCAAATGGCTGCTTTTTAAATTGTAATACCTAAATTATATCGAAAACTAAAAAAAATAGTTAAATTATCTTAGTAATTTTCTTCAAAATAATATTTTTGGGTTATGATTTACTTCAACAATTTATGCAATAAAAAAAGTACATGCATATTCCCTTAATCACACCGGTTTGTATGTGTATGTAGGATAGTAATCCATATGACACTTGTAACTAATTTTTAATATGTAATACGCCTAGTAACCGGATACTTGCATAAACTTCTTAGGGCCGCTGATTGGTTAGTTTTGCAGTTAAACTAACGATCGGAGTTTAAACTATAACTTCTGAAATTCAGCCTTAAAATACATTCATTTTGTCGTAGCGCGGATTAATGTCACATACTTGGCGGCATTGATTATTATACATATTAGCTGGCTAGTACTAGTAGTAGACACATTCGCCTAATGACCGTAACATACACTATTTTATATATTTGAGATAGGTTTTTCTTTTAACGTAGGTCAATACCAGGTCTTACTGAGAGATTCGAGTTATTTGTCATGAAAAAAGAAATCTGTAATGCTTACACAGAATTAAACGATCCAGTAGTCCAGAGACAGCGATTTGAACAGCAGGCTGCTGACAAGGCCGCAGGTGATGATGAAGCTCAGTTAGTTGATGAAAACTTTTGTACAGCTTTGGAATATGGTTTACCACCTACTGGAGGTTGGGGACTAGGAATTGACAGATTGACAATGTTTTTGACGGACAATAATAATATAAAAGTGAGTGTTACTGTTAAATAATAATATGGCTTCCACAATAGAAATTTTCATAGGTTCTTTGTTAGTGTTGGTGTACTTATATACTTTTAGATATTATTTTTGTCTATTTATTTGTTTAATATTCAGTTTATGGTATGTCAAGCAATGTTTAACTTCGGTGGTTGGGCTAGTCCCTGTCCAATCACCGAGGTCCGGCATGGTTATTACTTTAGTCACCCATCAAAGTATTATTTACTTGGATGGGTGAGGTGGCACCACCGCTCACATCTAAAGTAGTTTTATATTATACAAAATAATATCAAAGTAATTCCAAAAATTTCTTTAAATCGTTTGCTGTTAATATCCAAGCTTTTATTTCAATTTTATATATTTTTAAAGATATAATTCTTTAATTCATTGGTAAATAATCATTTAAATAAAAACATAAATATTTATAATTCTTTTGTGCTATAAACTTATGTATTTTTGGTTTAATGGAAATTTAATTTTTATGACGCGTGTCATGGTTATGTTTTTTAAATTGTATTAGATTTAAATAGTTCGCTTTTTCTGATTGACATTGTGGATTAAAGGATTTTGATTTTTGGGTTTTTCCTTGACCTATCTGTAGCAAAAAAGGCAAATAGTCTTTAGTGCTGAAGTGCAAAGAAAAAAGTGCAAGTAAATATTTTTGTAAATCAAAAAACTATAGATAATTCCTATCAGAATGCCCAAACAATTATTGTCAAGAAGTTATATCCATTATACAAATTTTTGATTTTGTAGGAAGTATTACTCTTCCCTGCTATGAAGCCAGATGATCCCAACAAAAACAAGGAAGAAGATAGAGAAAAAGACGGTACTGCATCAAATGAAACATAGACATGTTACAGCATAAATATTTATTTTTGTACTAAGTAAGAGCAAAAACCAAAAACAGGACTTAAATATATCTGGTTGTCATTAAAGCCCACATAAAAAGTTTCTATAATTTTTGTATACCAATGTAAAATTTAAGAGATCGGTAGGTAACATCAAGCAAACCTCATCTCACTCTCTGTGTCTGCACAATAATTTTTTTTAATAATTGATGGATGTTTGCTTCTGTACATATTGGAGTGTCAATTAACTATGGTTACATCTCCTTTCTTTAAATTGTAAAAGAACTTTTAACAGGGGTTAGAAGATCCTGCATTTTAGGAATACAGAGTCTCAAAGCCTTAAAGTCTTCAATTTTTTAAAATATTTTAAAAATTAAAAAAAAATTGAGTATTATTGTGACAATCCTAAACTTACTATGTCACCTGATGAGCAGAAATTAATATAAACCACCTTTGGGCCAGCGCATACTGGGGACCAAAAGGTTTAAATGACCTCTATAACACCAGTGTGCAGTGCTATAAAAGGAGCCATTTTCCTAGAGAGCCAAAATCTAATTAAAATACCCCTGCCAAGTTATTTGTGAATTAACTGGTCAACAGTGAATAGAACAAACAAACTTATAATCTTATTGCTACTACTTTTTAATGAAAGTACATAAATTATTAATATATTTGATTGTCTGGAAGTAAATATTGGAATTTTTAATAACATTTAAGTACCTATAAGATAAGATTTACAAAGAATAAAACATTTACAAACTTCCATATTCTTATTTACCACCGACCAGTTATATCGGGATGTACATGAAGGGGATCTAAATTATAAATAAAAATTTTATTATTTGCATTTGCAACAAGCCCCAAACACTTTACATTACTTAAACATTAGATTTGTAAATTTAGCTACTTATACCACATTTAATAAAAATCCTTATCATGTAGAATCATCCTCGACAAGAGGTAAAGTAGAATTATAATGTTCACCTAGCCTGTATAAATGCCTGTGGTAAGTTAAAACAAGTTCTGAACCTTTAAATTGTTCGCCCTGGGTGGTTGGAGGGCAAGAAGCTTGAATTACTTTAATGGGACAAGATAATATATTTGATAAAGCTTTAAGCTCTAATTGGCCACCCCAAAGCTTAGTTTTTTCTACTTCTTTACAATAACTTTCAAAAGCTTCTTCACTAATTGATTCCGAGTCATCATCACTATACATAAAAGGCATAAAATCGTCTTTATTCAGTCGCATGTAATTCGCAGACTTTTTACGCAGTTCACTAACTGTAGATGTTGGTTTTCCTAAAATTTGCAATTGATGGTTTACTGCTAAATATAGACAATTACCATCAGCTGGTATATTATGAATTTGAAGATTAATGTCTCTAAGAGCTTTCTTAATAGAATTCATTTCAATGAACCTGGGACCTTCCCTGTTCTTTTCAGCTTGATCTAAAATTCTTTTCTCTCGTTCTTTTGCTTCCGCTTCTTTTTTGTTCCTTCGTTTTTGAGCTTTCGATATTTTTGGGAGGGCATTCTGAGTTTCTTGCTCTTCATTTTCTTCAATAATGTCTGTTATACCACTTGAAGAAACTAAATTTATTTCAGCGTCAAGTTCTTTAAACCTACTTAGTTCTTGTACATGTTTATCTTCAAGTTCTTTCTCTAACTTGTCTACTTCATCCGCAACTTCCTTTTTCTTCTTTTTGTCACCTTTTGGTACACTTTTTTTCATAGATTGTATTTTAGCATGCAAATCTTTTTTCTCCTGACGGTGCTGAAGTAACAGACTCTCTCTATCGGAAGGAGCAGGTGCTCCTTGTAAATTTTCATTCTCCATTCTAGATATTTAGGGAAAAAATCGGGATTTTTAAATTAAAGGTGCAAAATTTGGAGAAGAGAGGTAAAATGTTTTCAATAAAAGTTTGGTTATGTATTATTGTCGAGGGGCGCATTCAGAAGCTACGTTCGGGATTGCCAACGGATTTGGAGTGGAGTGGAAGTAGATTTTTGTCACGTGACCGGAGTTTTGGGAGTAAATCTTTCAAAGACGAACGCTCTACGCCAAAAGTGCAAAAACATAACCTTCAAAATAAACATGTGTTTGACTTGCATATGGGTTAAATTTTAGACAAGGATTTAATTAAAATTATTAAATATGTTCATCTCTCATCCCCATTTTAAACTTTGCCAAGGAAGAATTTTGTGAAAAGCTCCGAAAACGAAGAAATTTCTGAAGAAATAGTTGAGAATTCTGCGGAAATAACGGTCCCATCAATGACGGACCAAAACTTTAAAATGCATTTTAGAATGAGCCCAGCTTAGAATGAAAACATGCCCATTTAACCGACATAAACAAAAAATTAACTTAACCATAAAATTTGCAAACGCAGTTGCGCATGCCCGCTCCTAAAGCACCTCTCAGCGAGACGGGACTTTTGGAGTGAACACTTTTCACTCTGTTTTCGATACCCGAACGCCAGCGGATTCACTCTTTCTGCTCCGAATTTAATACTCGAACGGACGGAGTGCACTTAGGTACGTCCGGAGTAAATGAGTGCTAATCTCAAACGCACCTAGAATCGACGCCCGGTGGGTAAAAATTAACTTGTCAATTGTCAATGATGTCACAGCCATAAGAAACAACGGCTGGCCGCCTGATTCTGAACGGTCGGGTGTTTACCCGGGCGTCGATTCTGAATGCGCCCCCCCCAGTGTTGCCGCAGCTAACTTGTAAAATGTACTATCAAGCAGCAGTAAAATGTACTATATTGTACTAAAATTTGCGCTACAGACAAATTGGCAGTTTGGCACAGAAAATGCCTTTTTTATAAATTTTACCACAGTAAATAAAACAATTATCATACTACTTATATCACCAACAATAATAAAATAACCATACCATAATAACCCGACTAACTAAGGGCGTGTACCGTTGTCAACTTCGGTTACGGTTTTGTGTCCCGTAAGTATCGGTAATCTGAAAAGTTGACAGATTGGAAACGCAATATCTGTCATTAATGTCACCGAAGAAACCGAGCGGTTAACCAGGTTTGACAACGGTACACAGCCTAAATCGGAAACCGGGGAATCACTGCCGTGCTCACGTGTGTGTGATGTCTCTGACTGTGTTTACCCCAGACATTTCGCGGAATCACGGAGCGCCGAGCGAGACGAAAGCGGAATTTATTTTCATTCTCAACTTCTTCGGCATTTATAATTCTAAAAATAATCTTTAGTTTTTAATAATAAACCTGACGAATTATAAAATATACTAGAATTAGGGTGTTCTATGATAAACTGTACCTTGGTACTTTTTTCCGCGCCAGAACGTTTCGAAACTTTTAAAAACGCTGTGGCACTTTTCAGTGTTGAAATGGTGACGTCATAGAGAAAACTGTTTCATTCCGTTTTGACAGTGGCGGCTGGTGAAATTTTCCTACTTAGAGGACCCGAACCAAATTTAAGGGTTTTAATAGTGAGCCCACTGGGAATGTTTTGGTAAAGAAAAAAATCATTTTGTAATTTGCGAAAAAAAGTTAAATTTTTGGTGTGCCACTCCTAGGAAAAAAATGAAAACGTCTAGGTATTTTATTTATTCTTTTTTCTAAACAAATTTTACATCATTCTGTCGACAGTTTTTAAATTTTGAGAGAAAAAAAGGTGTTAGTAGAAAGTTATAGTCATTTGAATTTTTTTAAGCCTAAAATAAAATTTAAGAAAAAATTCAAATGACTATAACTTTCTACTAACACCTTTTTTTCTCTCAAAATTTAAAAACTGTCGACAGAATGATGTAAAATTTGTTTAGAAAAAGGAATAAATAAAATACCTAGACGCTTTCATTTTTTTCCTAGGAGGGGCACACCAAAAATTGAACTTTGTTTCGCAAATTACAAAATGTTTTTTTTCTTTACCAAAACATTCCCAGTGGGCTCACTATTAAAACCCGTAAATTTGGTTCGGGCCCTGTAAGTAGGAACAAAGATATACAACTTTGAAATTTCACCAGCCGCCACTGCGTTTTGAAAGTGTTCGGATAGATGCATCATGGGATAGATGTTTCAAAACTGGATTGTCACTTGTCAAAAACTAACTTGCATTCGTTTATTTATGCTGTACTCTATGTTGTGTTTTACTGTTTTGTATTTATCGGGCTGTGTTTCTCATCTACTTACTCAATTGTAACTTGCCAGTTGAAGTTGGCACAGATGTCAGAAATAGAAATAGGGATGTCTTCAAATGAATGACGTAGCCATTTTAAAACGGGTCATTTTTGTTCATCAACTGAGCGATGGCGTCAGCGGAAAAACTACTTTGAAACTGTCTTGAAACGCTTTCATCACAGAAAAACGTCTGTCTAATAAAATGTATTAGATTTAGTACAAATATACTAAAACGGCAACGCTGATTAATGTCGCTGTCAAAAAATGTATCTGACATGCAAAGAAAATAAAGGGCACAATCATATACGTATTAAATAAATATACCGTGAGTTGTCTGGAATTCTTGATGCCAACATTGTGAAATGGACATATATATCTTTAGTCTGATATTTCTGTATATGCGCATGCGTTAATACGAATTTTTTCATTGGTCAGACATTGTACTGAATTAGATGGTGAATTGTACTAATCATCGGCTGTTGTGCGTATATTTCGGCTTCTATGAGCTTTCTGGATTTTCTAGTTTACAGCTGGATCGCCATTCGCCTTTTTTTCTTTGTGTCGTGTTGTATTTTGTATTCGGTGTTCTTGTGGTTAATTTTGAAGCAGAGGCGTACCGCTGGCGGGGTTTTGGGGTTAACCCCCCCCCCCCCCACTGATCTCTTATAGTAGGTATAATAAACATTATCTATACAGCACAGTAGTATATACATATTTATATAAAAACAAGGATTTTGTCTACCAAACCCCCCCCCCCCAAAGCAAAAGTGACCTACAAAACCCCCCCTAACCAAAAGTCACGATCCGCCTCTGTTTTGAAGTGTGCTAACTTATGCCCTGATGTACAAAAAGTAATAAACTAGTTCAATTATACCAAAAAAACAGCCCTGTCAAGAAACGTATGAAGTGTGGCGCCGTTAGATTGCCAATAGCAACACACAATTTAGCGCAATCGCAGTTTACGAAATATCGGACTAAAGGATAGACTTATGCGAGATTATATATCTCCATTTCACATTGTTGGCATCAAAATCCGGACAATGTGTAAATGGGGAACTCGCGGTATATTTATTTAATACGTATATGGGCACAATACACTTTACAACGGTATGCTACGCTATGAATCAAAACACGTCGTGGCTGCGCAGATGACGTTACTTGGAGGGAACATCAAAGTGACTAGGCCGCCTGATTAATGCAAAATCCCTCGCAGTGACGTCAAAATGGGAGGAGCCTGGGCAGTCAATCGACGCATCGGCATACCGTTGTTAGTGTATCGTGATAAAAGGGTATATTGTTGTATGTTGACAGCGGCTGACCCTTCTTCATATCATTGGAGAATGCAATGAACATGCATGGTACTAAATTTCAAATTTCCTTGGTTTGTATGTAAATATGTTTTTAAATAAATTTGTCCACTACTTTATAATAAAATAATTGTTATAGTTTAATATGATTTTCCTTATCGTCTGCCATTTTATTTCTTTCCTAACTAGAAAAGTTATAAACTAGTTTAAAGTGATGAGATAAATTTACTATTCATACCTCTATCTTCCATCAAAAATGAGCAAGGTTGGTTAATCTGCAAATTGCTATTTAAATACTGGGAGCAGAGATGTTCAGCACGCATTTATAAAGAACAAAATTAACTGTATATTCAAATGTATATAATTTAAGAGGGTTAATATTGGTTATTCTAGAAACATTTTTACAGAATTAAAAAAGGAAAAATTTCCAAAAAATAATTGCATTTTAGCCCAGAGCATACCCCAAGTTTAGGGATAGAAATTCATATTTAAAATGTCTTGTCTAGTATTGATACAACAGCAAGTGCAAATTATTTTTGTGAATTTCCAGTGACTACTTCGCTGTAAAAGTCTTTCTAAAATGCCCAATGCGGACAATCTTAAACTTGCATTAAAACCACACATTAAACTGCATCTAGAGCCCGCCTAGCAGTGGGCGGGCCATCATCCGCTGTACTTGGCTAATCCACCACTGGACGGACAGCGGATCTTCAACGGTACTGCGCCCTGTACTCTGCAATGCCGCTCATGGCCCATGAGCGGCATTAAATTCCATGGCAAAGAGGCGGCAAAGAGGACATGCCCGGTCTATAATCCGCAGGGTTTGGCGTGTTTCGGGTCGGAAGCGGCTTTCGGCAATGCGGTTCCTGTCCGCTTTTGGAGCAGCCAACTTTTGCTTACTGGGCAGTAGTTTTTTTTTATTAAGCCGGCGCCAGACATACGGCTTTCGACGAAAGGTTACTCGGCGCAAGCCGCATGTGTGTACGACGCCCACCTGTCTGCGTTAGTCATCGCCATTCCTGTTTAGCCGGAGCCACACATGCTGCTATCGGCGAAAGGCTAGCGGATACCTACTGAGCGAAAGCCGCATGTGTGTACCTGACTCCCGCCTATCGTCGTTTGTCGCTCGTAATTCGCGTTTCGTGTCGGTAAATTGGCGCGAATCAAAAGACGTTTTCAGATGGCTTCCGTTACGGTAGCGGTTGACAGATAAACAATGGACTAAACTTCATTTGTCAACCAACTGGTGACAAATGAAGTTTAATTCATTATTTAACTGTCAACCGTAACTAAAACCAGAGCCACCTGAAATTGTCTAAAGGATCCGCTTCACATTCGCTCTTCATTGGACAAATAAACAATTGGGTGTATCACAGCGCTCGCCTTTCGCCAGAAGCCACTCGGCGAAAGACGCAGTTATGGCGCCGGCTTTTGGTGTCGGTAAATTGGCGCGAATCAAAGGATCCGCTTCAGATTCGCTCGTCATTCGACAAATAAAGAAATGTGTGTATCAAGGCGCTCGCCTTTCGCCAAAAGCCACTCGGCAAAAGCCGAATTTCGTCTCGCCGAAAACTGCATGTGTGGCGCTGGCTTTAAAATCACAACACAAGAGTCGCTTGAATTTTGCCGACAGCCGAGTAACGCACCGAGCCCCACTCTTCGATTACCACACCTCTTCATCGTTTTCGGCCGGCTAGTGGTCATGGTCACGGTTGACAGTTAAATAATGGATTAACTTCGGCGGTGTACCGTTGTCATACCTGGTTAATCTCCCGGTATAATGCGGTAAACCAGTGGTAACGTTGGCTCCTGAAAAAACCGGTTTTACCACGGCACGTAGATCGGTCGTTTCCATTAGCTGGAAATTATATATCAGGTATAAATGGATCACATAACCTAATGATTTAAATATTTTTCTATTATTTTTACATCGACTCAACCTAAAAACGTACCTATACCTCTCCTCCTGCTTCCAGCATTTTAAAACACAGATGATTTTTAACATTTGTGAGAAAATAAATTTAAATTTAAACAAAAAAGCAAAGCATAAACAAGAAAATGACATAACAAGTTTTATCGTTCACCCTAACGCAATTTTCGTAACCATTCTCGGAACCTACTATACGATACGTGTCTCTCTTCAACGATATGGAAACAAAACAAATAGAAAAATAACCAAGGCTGTGTACCGTTGTCAAGCCTGGTTAACCGCATCGGTTTCTTCGGTGACATTAATGACAGATATTGCGTTTCCAATCTGTCAACTTTTCAGATTACCGATACTTACGGGACACAAAACCGTAACCGAAGTTGACAACGGTATACGCCTCAAGTCGTAAGCGCCAAAAATATGCCAAATTACACCGGTGCGATTTTATCGAACGCCAGCCCGCGTCTGGGATACCAACTTAAATAGCTAATTATTACCAATAAAACAAAACAATAATATCTATTTTGCCTTCACCTTTAATTTTTGGGTTCAAAGTACATTTATTTTTAGTTCTTATAATTTGAAAATACTGGATATCACATCACCTACAGATCAAAGAGTATTTTGTGAACTTCCACAGGAACAATGTCGAGTTTACGACTACATGGTATTTTAGCAAAGATTTCTAGAACCAATATAAAAAATTGGCAAAGAAGTAAGTAGGTAGTTTGTCGGTAAATATTATGTACTATTTTATTAATTACTATACCATAGTAATTGTCTGCTATTGATATATTGTACTTTGTACTTTTACAGATTTCACCCCCATTTATCTTATTTTGTAGTTCCATTAAGATGTCTGGCCACGGCGACCTCGGAGCAAAAACATGTGAACTTAAAAGTAGTTGATAATGTCGGGGTAATTTATTTTGATACCCCAGGAGCTAAGGCAAGTATTTATGTTAATATAAAACTCTTATTTTGAGGTTTTGTAGGTACCTATGTATTTTTTATCGCAATTCAAGTTTTAGTTTTGTATGAAATAGCCATTTAGTTTAAAATACTATGCTAAAGTTACTGTAGGTACTTTAGTAGTAGTAGTAGTACTTCTGCCTTTAATCAACAAGCTAAGGAGGTCCTTACTATAAAAGAAATCATATAAATACATTAAATGGATGCTGAAATTTGAACTACAATTTTTTTTGATTGATAGTATTTTTTTCTCGTGAATAGTTAAGCATTGTAAAAAGGTCAATAGTTATAGTACTGTTTTTTCATCAAGTCAATACCGTGTTTAGCTTGGGAGCTGTAAGCATTCTGGGTAATTATTTAGATTAACGTAAACAGCGAATTTTTTCATGAAATTTTGCACAGACCCTAATTTTGGGTGGTAGAACACGAATCCGAAGTCAGTTTTTGGCGGTCTCGTAAAAAAAAATTTTTTTTTTGCTCCCCCAACCTGGGCAAAAAGGTTTGCTCAGTTTTGATTGATATAGATATATATGTATCTATATCAATCAAAACTGAGCAAACCTGACCACCTTTTTGCTCAGCCAGCAAATTTAAAGAAATTCATTGAAAAACTAACCTAAAAGTTTAAAAAATTTTTTTACGAGACTGCCAAAAACTGACTTCGGATTCGTGTTCTACGACCCAAAATTAGGGTCTATGCAAAATTTCATGAAAAAATTCGCTGTTTACGTTAATCTAAATAATTACCGCATTCTGTACAAATTACCATTATGTTTTATAGTTGTTTAAGAAATTATATTTATTTGTAGTAAGTAACTTTTCACAGAAGTATCAACCATTGATTTAATGATGAAAATAAAATGTGCTTTAGATAACAATAAGAAATGCTGTATCTTCTTTTTAGGTTTATGCAAAGCATTTGACACTGTAGCTCATAAAATATTTTCAAGCATTTAGGTATTTAATACTGGGAGACGTTATATATCTGATTTGAAATTTTTTTGTCCAATCATAAACAATTTATCCAAACGGAATTAAAAAAAAGTTTCCTTCAAGACAATTTCTATGGTGTTGCTCAAGGGTCCATTTTAGTTTCCACTTTCATTTTTAATTTACATAAACTCATTATCTTTTTTAAATTTAAAAGCCTCTACTAAATTATCTGCAGATGATACTAAAATTTTTTATTGTTTAGGCACTTCTTGATATACATAGGTATATGAAAATATTGAAGAATATTTAAATTTAATTTTATTGTGGCTATAAGCACAAAATGAAACTGGTCAAAAAAAAAATTGGTGAAAACGATTTTTACTCAACTTTTCAAACTGCTATAACTTTTTAAAAACTTTTTTGGGAGCGGTTTTCGAATATTGATAGCTCGTCTTTCCCAGATTAAGCAATTTAATCTGTATGTCGCTGGATTAAGCATCAAGAAGTGATTTTGTAATGGATATGACATTTTCATGCTATACAGGGTAATTGATAAGATAATGTAAAACTACTAGGTATAAGTTTGTGTGTGCCATATTGCCAATAAATTTTTTTGGTTCCAACATAGCACGTTAGTAAGCTGATATTAGTATCTCCAGACGTGTTCGCCGGAATTTTGATTAATGGTCTTTGGCGGAAAATATAGGAGCGAGTATAGGAGGAAACAAGAAAAGCACACAAATATTGGTCGCGACATTTTTAAAACGCTGTAGCTCGAAAACTGATTAATAGACTTTTTAATCTAAATTCATAGTGCATATTAAAAAATAATTTAATATCATTAGCAAAACTAATGCTTATTTAGGTCATAAGAACTATTGCTGACTTACTTAGTATGCTTACTTTCTTCTTTCTTGCCAAAGAAAGTGACATTCTATTGACAAACATTATTAGGATATAAGCATAAAGGGAAAAAAAGAATATGCTTAGGAAGAAAGCTCAAAGCAAAATATTTTTTGGAAGTTGATATAAATAAATAGCATTGGATTTCAATCTTACCAGAGATGAAGGTTTACTTTACTTAAATACAGCGTTTTGTAGTGGACTATTTAGACATTTGTTTCTGGTGGGTACATGGCCAAGTCAACCAAAAAAGAAGGTCGTCATCCTGATGATTAATCTAAAAGCTAGACATTTTCGTGTCCTGCACATTAAAAAAAAGTCCTATTCGGGGAGGGGGGAGGAGGCGTCCAGACCCCCCGGAGAACGCCTTAACTACATCACTGGCGCTTGGAATTATTTTAAGAAGTTAAGCGATCAGCCAGCTTCCGCCTGAGCGCTATAGTATATAAAATCCCATAGATTTAAACCACATTAAAGCCACACTGTCCATTTGATGGTATGACATGTTTACCAACAACGATGTGGCTTTTAAAATGACAAATTTAAATAAAAGTGCTTAGAAGAGTGATAAGTAAAATAGAAACTCCAAATTAAATTTTAATTTTCATAACTATTGTTAATCAAATTTGATTAATCTGAGGGTAAAGACAAAATCTATTGTTTATTGATTAAGCCTTGTAAGTTTGAGTTTAGATTGAGAAAAATATGAATATATTCTCTTGTTGATAAATTCAGTGGAATTAAACACAACAAAATTTTAAAAGTAATGCAGTTTTTAGCTATAAAATATCTAAGGATAGTTTGCTTTATATTGCTTTCAAGTGTCTATAATCATAGGAAAATATAGTAATATTTTATTTAAGCTACATCAGTGCAAATAAAACTATGGAATAGTTTATTGAATTCTTAATTTTTAATAAAGAGGAAATGGCTTCACTTACAACATTATTCAAGTTAACATTATATACTTCTGGATCTTCATCTGAAAAATTAAACAAACTTTCCGCTGTCTTTGTATATTTCTGTAAAATTTTAACTAAACCTTTATTTTGGTTCACCATCATCTCATCTCTTTTTAATTTTGATTGGTCTGATAACTTTTTTGCATTTATAATAATGCTTTCAGTACCATAAAAGCTTGTAAGGTCATCTCTTCCACTAGTTTCTAATCTGTTGATTGTAACATCACCACCACCTAATTCTTTTACTCGATCTGCGTATCTTAATGTATTTAGAGTATTTTCACATGAACCTACACCAGGTGAAATCATAGCAATCATGCATGTTTTAGAATTGGCACCAACAAAAGAATCTCGCAAAATTTGAGTTAGTTTTGATCCTCGGAAGGGGAGGTGTGCACCTTTTCTGCCTAAAGCTCTAATACATTCTTTAAGAGAAAGCAAACTTTGGTTAATTTCAGAACCCTCAAGCCGCGTTATTTTCGAGGCGGAAAAAGTATCGGCACCTCGTTCATTTCCGGCCAAATCTATTAAAGAAAACTTTCCATAAACCGTTCTTGGGTTGATGTGACTTCTTAAATAAAACTGAAAAATTGCGTGTGATCTAGATGATTGAGAATTGGCCGACGTTTGACCAGAAGCTCTTTCCTCATTTCCTTGATAAATAAGTTCCAGAACTTCGTTTACAGATGATACCACTTTCTCAGTTAACCCAACAATTTGAACTTGTTGCTGCCCGTCCTCTAGAATTTTAAGCACTTTTTTATTATGTAACAAGTCATATACTTTTTTAACGTAAATTTCAAAGAAACTGCAAGAGACTGTAAAGTTGTGATGGCGGTATTTGCTTAGATTTGCCTTTTTAAAAATATCAGTTGCTGTAAGTGCGTAAATGCCACGTTCACGTTTTCCCTCAAAGCTACCGCTCATTGTGTAGGTTTTTCCAGAACCAGTCTGACCATAGGCAAAGCATGTTGCGAAACCGCCATCAAATATAGTTTTAACTAACGGTTGTGCCGTATATTTGTAAACGATTTCGTTCGAACAACTTTCGTTTAAAGCGTAATCGAATCTAAACATGTGATTATCCAGATATTTTGTTAGATCCACTTTATGTTTTGGTTCGTGAACGATTATCTGATTTTTGCTAGGAATTGTTATGATGTCGATTCCTTTCTTCGCCATTTCTAGGTCATTAAGAGGTCGTTTTCTTACAGCTACTGTTATAAGATGCTCTTCTATATCATCCTGGGTAGTTAGAGGCTTAAATTCAATTTGTTGTCTGAATTTTTGTATCATATTCATGAGCTCCCAGTGTGGATTATTTTGATTTTTTCGTAAAAATTCGTCCCGTTCGGCTTTGGCTTCTGCCTGTTTCTTTCTTCTTATTAGCCTAAAAGGACATAATGTAAATAAAAATGTGTAATATAACATTTTCTATAGAAATTACTATCATTTTTCGGAAGCAGACTTTTTACAAAGAATGATTTTTTCGTTAATCCACAAATTTATAAAGAAGCCCTTGGTTACATTTTTGGACACAGTGTATACGCAATTAAAATATTGATCACGATTGTAACAAAACAGTTGACCATCAGCGGCCAAGTCAAAATACACATTATTGTGTCAAGTTTTTTTGTTTATTAGCCCAATCCCAGCCAGAGTTATGCTGATGATAGTACTCTTGACTACAACACATGGGCGGCCGCAGAGAAGGGCCAGGGGGGCTGCCCCCCTGATATTCTGAGATTGTTATACTTTTTGTTGGACGAATTGCTTGATATCTATTATTTTTATAATAAATAATATTCCTTTTTATGATAAATGTTTGAATTTTTTTTTCTGATGTTTGAACATCTTTATAAAGCTACGTACAAAAAAATCAATTAGGATTAGGAATACTATTTAAACCCAGTCTTAACTCAATGCAACCGGAAACCAAATTACTATGAATTTTCTGCAGCCTTCATGTTTATTTTATGAAGAAGTTTTTAACATTTTCTTTTAGTGTTCCGTGCTAAAATTACCAAAACGGAATCACTTCGGTGTCCGTCCGTCCGTCTGTCACAGGCGATTTTCTCTGAAACTATTCAACGTAAAAATTTGAAATTTAGCACGGAGATAGAGCGTGGTGGCCCAATTATAGACTTGAAGTATAAAACATTTAATTTTGATTCTGGGGGTTAATTTTAGGGAGTAAATTGGGAAATGTAAAAAAAAATTCAAGGGCATCGTGTAGAGTGTCAAATGAAAACTTATTGAAGCACGAATTTAACAATATATATGGTGTAGTTTTTTATGCATTTTTGTAACCATTTTTCGGGAAAAACGCTTAAAAATTGCTGTCCGCCACCATCATCACCAAAAGAATCGCTCAGAAAAAGCTGAATAAAAAATCATGAACATTAAGAATATTAGGTGTAGAGAGCCAAAATTATCAGGATTGAAAAATTGTAGCGCTATCAATTGTTATAAACAATTTATTTGTTTATTTCTTTATAACTGCTGAACCATTGGTTTTAAAGAAAAAGTTTCTCGACAAAAACTATTTCTCACGATGCCGATGTAAAGAACAACTTTTATCCTTACACGTTTTTCAAAATTTTTAATTTTGCCCACCCAGCTCCACGCATACGACATGCGATACGGCGTTGCCGTCGGCGGCGGCTAGCGCGGCAGATGGGCGGAGATCGGGCGACCAAGATTTGCTCAGGTTTAGTGGGGGCCTGATGACACGGAACACCAATTGTGCAAGTATAGCTTGCACTTGACCGATTTTTTAAGTTATCTATCTTGTATTTGGGGGATCAAAGGTGCTTTAATTATATCGACGGTAAAAGCCTGCAAAGGTGCATGCAAAATAGAATTTTTGTGCAATGATTTTTTTGAGCAAGAAGTTTTGTAGTACCTATAAATTATTTTCTAGTTTAAAAAAATATATATATCTGAAGTTTAAGTGAAGGGTGTGGAGGAAAAACCATGGATTTTACAAAATAGTCGAAACTTAGTTAAGTACGCCATCTTGTAGATCTCGGCAAGTACTATCAAAGATCAACGGAATACAGTGAATGTCGCGAGTTATCAGGCCTTTTAAGTATACTATGTTGGAAGAAAATAATGCATGTCCAATTATTGTCCATGCGTAAAGGGTTAAAAACAATTAATATACATTGATGATTTCCATAACTCAAGATTTGGTCAGGGAATGGAGTGAATATTTAAACAATTATGCAAGGAAGTGGCCTTTTGACATTCAAGAAATGGAAGAAATAATGTGTGTAAATTCTCATCCTCGCGCTGTGTTTCACTGAAATGCAATAATGGTTTCAAACTTGAGGATCCCATCCGTTCTTCTGTTCGCTCAAAAAAATCAAATAAGCTTGCATCTTACGAGTTGGAATTGCCTATACAGTCACATTTCGACGTTATTCGTATCAGTGAAGAAAAATATAAAAATATTTTCGTCGAAGTTTTGTGCTTCTCAAGAGGCAAAAGAAATGTACGTTTCAATTCCATATGTGGGCATTTCTCTACTAACTGGGCAACTCAGTGTCTCGCATGATTTTTATTACGAAACTTTTCAAAACCATTGCAATTTTAATCTTAGATATAAATGTATAATGAATTATATGCGTGCGCATGTTATAAAATTTAAGAAAACAGTTTTCTAATCATTATTTATTCATTTTATAAATACCGAAAAAACAGTCCCCTGGTTGGTCACCAATTCAAAAAACATGTTTCAGTCCATTATTTTAAATGCATGTAATTGTAAGTAAATTATTCAGTAATATTTTTTCATACAGTTGTAGTTCATGTATATAAAAACTTCATTTCTCAATCATAATATTGATTTTGATTTGTATAAAACTGAGCTACAATTTGTCCACAAATTTTGAGCACCCCTGGTTTAATTATAAAATGCTACCATTATAATCTCTTTACTCCACCGCGCGATAATTTGAGTGAAATGGAACGTTAGTGGTGTGAAGTTGGCTCCCTTAACGTTTGAGAACGCCATCTCCGTTCTGTTTGGTGTAGCGCGAACTATTCGAGCGGACACCCACGTAAAAACTAGTTCGAGCCACAGTCCTCTGGCGAGTCCCTTTTTATGTTTTACTTTTGCTGCTGAATTTATTACTTTTTGATTTAATTTTTTTAATGAACACTGAATTCTAGGAATGCCAATGAAGTCCAATACTGCAGTAATATTTACGATACCATGTGATTTCATTAGTTTTAACAGTCCCCTGGCAACAGTCCCCTGCTTTAAACAAATACAGTGGACTGTTTGCACTACCAGAGGACTGACTCTTATATTTTATTTTACAGTTTCATAGGCGTTTTAGGTGTGGGCTTGGGGGGCTAAGCCCCCCAAATCTCTAATTAGCCCCCCCAAATCCAACTGAAAAGCCTAACCGCCTATATATAAACCGGGGCTTAAGCCTCCCCAAAATAGAGGTCTAGAACCGCCTATGTACAGTTTGCAGATACAAGATGGCCCATCGAAAAAAAAAAACTTACGAGAGTAGAGATACTCGAGAAAAAAGAGAAGCAGAACGTCGCCGTTACGAACGAATAAAAAATGATCGAATAAAATGGCAAAAAATAAAGAATATTACTGCATATTGTTACTAGCCTTATGAACTAACGTATTTGCTTTATTTTTCGCTTCATTTTAAATTACTTCATTGGATAATTCGAGCAATAAAATCTTTGAGATATTTTTTCAGCCAAAATGACCCTGTTAGTAGAGAAATGCCCACGAAAAGAAGAAAAATAGATAAAAAAAATACTTGTGAATAAAGAAAATTCCGACGACTTTCAACCAGCTGCAACCAAGAAAAGTTTGCGCACAAAATGCAAAAATCGGGTAAATAATAAGTACCGGGTGAGTCAACGATTGCGCGGAGTAATTTTATGCCTTGAAGATAAGATTTGTCGATAATAAGCTTTTGTGTTGAGGTATGGTTGGATATTCTGCACATTTTAAAAATATTTTGAATTATACAGGGTGCGTTCAAAAAGTAGGGTGTCACAAAGTTAGATTTTTTAAACGGGAAACTCTTTATTTGAATGGATTTTCGAATTCTACTTGTAATTTCATAACCTTTTCACTATTATTGGTTTAATATACGAAAAAGTCATAGTTTTCAAGATAATTTGACTTGTAATGAAATTTTAGCATTTGCAAGCATCTCTTTGTTGTGAAAATATTACTTAAATTTTGACTCCAAGCGTTTCAAATTTGTATCTTGAGCAAACTAAGTCAAAAAAACTGAAATATATGACATCTCATTTACAGGGTGTTTTATTTATAGGTCCAAAGTCAGAAAACTTTAATTAAAAAATGTCACTTTTATCAAATGGAACACCCTATATATTTTTCTGCCATATTATAGCTCATCAAAAACTCTTCACATTTTGTAAATAATGTTCTATCCCTATCTCTAATAGTTTTTTAAATATTTTGATTGACATTTTGAATACAGTAGATAATGGCTAATTCCCTTCGTGGTAGAAGTAAAAACCTGTAGGTAAATCTAACTAAATACATAGATATCTTTACATTCACACTAAAACGTAATAAAGCCATTATTTTTGTAACTGTAATCTCCCACAAAAAATCAGTTTCTTCTGATTAAATGTTCGAATAGATGTCCTTGTTCAATACACATGTCAATTCTTCTAATGATATTTTCCCGGACATTGCCTGGTGTTATTGTTTGACATATATCCCAAACCCGATTCTCCATATCCTGCCTTGTCATAGGTGGTGTGACATATACCCTAGCTTTTATGTAACCCCACAGGAAAAAATCTAACGGGGTAAGGTCACAAGACCTTGGTGTCCATGCAACAAAACCCCCACGGCCATTCCATCTTTGAGGATAGTGCTGATCCAAATATTCTCTGGCTTCACGATAGAAGTGGGGGGAGCACCATCTTGGAGCCACATATTTTGACGTTCATCAAAGTCTACTTCTGCCAACAGTCTTGGCAACTCCTGCTGCAAGAAAAGTAAGTAGGTACGTTTAAATGCCCATTAAAAGAATATGGCCCTATAATTATGTTGTGAAGAATGCCATACCACAGATTAAACGACCAGTGGTTTTGGTGTTGAACTTCACGGACCCACTGTGGGTTGTCCGTTGCATAATAATGCATATTGTCTCTATTGACAGCACCATTACTTCTAAGTATACCCTCATCTGAATACATTTTAAATTTTAACTAATTTTGGTTTACTTTATTTTGGGCACGTAACCAGTGGCAGTAAGTTACGCGCCTTTGAAAATTTTCATCATAAAGTTCCTGATGCAACTTAATACGGTACGGGTGGTATTTACACTCGCGTATTTTTCGGTTTGCCGTTAATATGTGACGTGTCACACCAGAAGCTAATTTACGGCTACTAACTTGGGAATTCTCCTGAACTTGTAACAGTATTTTGAGTTATTTCTCACCATTTGTAGCTATTCTATGGACAGCTTTACGTTTTGAATGTTCCACACTGTCGGTTAAATCAAAACATTCCATTATATTTTGAAAAGTCCGAGGACTGGGTGTTTGCCGTTCAGGATGTTTCATCCTGTATAATCTTTCGGCAAAAAGACAATTTTTACCTGAATGGCCCAAAGCATAAATCATATCGTATAATTCATTTTTGGAAAAATTCATTTTGAGTATAAATAGCTGGACTACTGTAAAAACCCTTAACTTTAAAACCGATCTGATTTTTAATGTCATCCACTAACATGATGCAATAAAAGGAAGGTATGATACCAAACCGTGTCAAATTCGTCCGGGTACGCGCATGACGTCACGCTGTGATTTATTTTTGAAATTTATAACGCGCAATATAGAGTTTACGTTAGTTAAAGGATATTTTATATAAACTCTATTGGTAATATACTTTGCCTTCTGATTATAATAAAAATTTTCAAGTATATGATTTAAAATAATCATGTAAATAAAGGAATAAATTAATTTAAAATAATAGATATTGGTAAATTGCCTGGCAATTCGTTCTATGTATTTATTTACGTGAAAAGAAAATGTAAATAATTTTATAAAATAAAACTATGCCTAATAATTAAGATAATAATTTTTATTTAGAGGCATATTCTTATTAAAAATATACCTACAGAGTCTTCCGAAAATATGTTATTTATAAGAATTTTGATTGTTCCTATAATTTGTCAAATATTTTTTCCGGTGAGTAACATCTGCATGTTTGCGACGGAAACATGTTTTTTAGGATAGTTTTTTTTGGTTTTTACACTTTAAATAGTAAATTATTGAGAATTATTGTATTTTTTGATTTTTCAAATTTAAAAAAATCTTAAAATGTCAAAAATTCTAAATAAGACAAAAATACCTAAATTTATGAAATTAGGTAAAACAAGAAATTATTTTTTAAGAAAATAGCTTTTTTTCAGTCTCTTTGTCGTATTTTCTCGATTAAAGTCTGGTAATTCCTTACCGTGGAGATTTTTAGCAACTGTTTGTCATAGTAAACATTCTTATTGAAGCGAGTTTGTAAAAACATTAAACACATTTGACATTCATGGCATAACACAATTCATGCTTTAAATTACCTTCAAAATAACTTTCGTTAAAATGTCTAGAACAGATTTTAACAGCATTTTTCACATTAAACTTATCTTCCCGTTTGCACAGACGCTTCCAAACACTTTGTGTTTCTTTGTTTTTGGGGAAGCTAAAAACTTTAATATCGGGCATAAAGCCCTTGCATTGATTGTCCACATCACACCTCATTTTCACTTTTAAACTCTTAAAAGTGATATAAAAACACCAAAAAATAACAACATAAACACAACGCGATCTTAACAAAGACGTGTCTCGTTTACAAAATATGGCGGAATTATTCACAGCGTGACGTACATGGCCACGTCTACCTGCGCGGTATCATATCTTGTTTTATTTGTATCATGATCCACTAACATTATTTTCATTTGTTTTCCATGGCTACTGAGATCCATTGACAAAAGATGCTATAACAAGAACAGAAAATCCCGAAAAATCAAAATATTTCAAAAAATATTGGAGATAGGAGAAAGAGTTTTTGATGAGCTATAAGATGGCAGAAAAATATATAGGGTGTTCCATTTGATAAAAGTGACATTTTTCAATTAGAAGTTTTCTGACTTTATACCTATAAATAAACACCCTGTAAATGAGGTGTCAAATATTTCATAGGAGATGTTTTTTGACTTAATTTGCTCAGGATACAAATTATGAATCGCTTGGAGACAAGATTTTTCACAACAAAGAGATGCTTGCAAATGCTAAATTTTCATGACAAGTCGAATTATCTTGAAAACTATGACTTTTTCGTATATTAAATCATTAGTGAAACAGTTATGAAATTACAAGTAGAATTCAAAAATCCATTCAAATACAAGGTGCCCCATTTAAAAAATTAACTTTGTGACACCCTACTTTTTGAACGCACCCTGTACAATTCAAAATATTTGTAAAATGTGCAGAATATCCAACCATATCTTAACACAAAGCTTATTATAGACAAATCTTATCGTCAGGGCATAAAATTACTCCGGTTGGGTTTGAATCGTTGACTCACCCGGTAGATTAAAAGGGCATTCATACGAAGATGCGGTTATACCAGCTCCGTCAGGGGTAAAACTAATTTCAGGCATGAGCTCTAAGACTAGGTAAGACAGCTCTTTTTTTAAGACTAGCAGGTGTATTTTTATAATAGGTTTTAATATTGTTTTTATAGATCGAACACCAGTGGTTCCGGTAACACATGGACACAAGGTAAAGAAAATCAGAAGCCAAAAGAAAGAGGCTGTTAAAGTATGATAAAGATAATATTTTTTAATAATAATGCATACTTACTTTGCTTTCAGGCGACAAAAAAGGCTAACAAAAAAGAAACGACGTTGTTGGCTCGAGACTGACGAGCGAGGGACATTCATGCTTTTCTCCCTTCAAAAATGCATATTAATTAGTTTATTGTCAATTTACTCTAAAACTGTGCTCCCTTCATGTTTAGTTTGTATAGGTACAGTAAGTTTGTTATTAAATTTATAACCTGCATACTGTTTTTACATTTGTCAACCTAATTGTTATAAAAACTTGTGGTTCCTAACTTAAAAATACTTTTTCTGAAAAATGAATTCTTGTGATATCCATGGTTTTCTCCCGATGTGCTTCAAGTATGAGCTGTTCCCAATCACACTAAATTTATTTTTTCCACTCCTTGCTTTGTAAGTCGTTATTATATCACTATTATGACATTAATTTGACAGACGTAAGTACAACTTACTTTCCTAGGGATGTAAGTGATTTACTTACAACCCTAGGAAAGTAAGTAAATAAGCCTGGGACATAATATACATATATTCTGCTACTGAACCCTGATAAAAACGGTATTTGCACAAAGCTGGAAATTTGTATATTCATCAGAGAATTAGCGGCCGCTGTTTTCTCCGACCTATCTAAGGCGTTTGATTGCGTCGGTCACCCCATTCTGACAAAGCTGGAAGTTTGCAGTTTTAGAGTATTTGTTTTGGAAACGGCGTGCCTAATACACAGAAAACATAAGAATGAAATAAGTAGAGATTCAGCATATAATACGCGCAATACCCACTTGACTTCGTTACCACGTCCTAGTTCCTCGATCACCCAAAATTCAATAATATACAATGGTAAAACATTGCTGAAAATTTTAATCACCTTCCGCTGACTTTAAGACAAATAATCAATAAGAAGGGATTTCATAGGGTTTGAAGGCATTGATGATTGTGAGACCCTACTACAGCATATCTGAGTTTTTCGATGAAAGCTTTAATTAGAGAATTAGTTGACTGTTTTTTTCTCTTTTTTATACTTAAATTTTTTAAGTATTGTCGTGTGCGCGATGGGGTGCCCTAAGTTGGGTATTGGTGTCCTTCCTCAGGGTTAGATTCGTCTACATTCATATGAATCACTATACACTAACAACGGTATGCTACGTATGACGTCATTTCGAGGGAAAATCTTAAATTGACTAGGTGCTTGCAGCTGAGCAAATGAAATATGACAATAACTTTTTAATAAACGTCAACTCAACACACTACCCGACAATAACCTGACCTATACTTATGTACAAGGAGTGCAAGCACCTAGTCAATTTAAGATTTTCCCTCGAAGTGACGTCATAGCGTAGCATACCGTTGTAACGAATTAAGATACGGACCTCAGGTTTGTGGTAAAATGTTTCTTTTTTGAAGAACTTGAAAATGAGGTACCACACAGCATAGGGTTGCGTTTAAAATTTTTGACCTCAACTCAAGGGGTTTAAAAAAGTTAAATTACATAAAATAGTAGATCTAGTAACCAATGAGATACACCTGAAATTTGGTGTCTCTATCTTTACTAATAGCAAAAATATTTGCCGATACTGACTTTTCGGACACCCCTTATAATATTGGAAATAATGTTTAGTTGAAAAAAGTCCTTTTTATGACAAAAATAACAAATTTTACTTAATTTGAAATTTTATATCATTTCTTACAACCAACATATACCTAGCATCTCCCGCTTTTCTTTCTCCACATCTGGCGGGTCCTTGCGACCGTCGGAATCGCCTGGTCTTGAACATCTTCACGTTAAATCGTTTAATAAAGAGCCTGTAAAAATTGGAACCTTGTAGGACAATGTTTATTTTATGCCCTTCACAGAGCACATTTAGAATCACCTGGCAGTGCGTGCGACCTTCAGAATCGCCTGGCATTTTTTTTTTGTAATTTGTTGTCTAAATTCAAACACGTTAAAATTTGTTTGTAACTTAACATTAATTTTTTTTACATTTTAAAAAATATGGGGGTTGATGACGCGACCGGGGGAGACTTGTCAGGTCATGACTTTTACTTATGGTTGCTCTTCAATTGTCAATATACAAATTTCCAGCTTTGGGCAAGTACCGTTTCTAACAGGGTTCAGTAGCTCTCCGGTTATAACGCTTAATCTACAGGGTGTTTTGTAACTAATCAATGTCAAACCTTAGCAGTGGCTTCCCTGATTTAATTTAGATTTAACCTAAGGTATCATATAGCGCGTTTAGCAATGCAATCTTTTCCATCGTTTTGCTCGGAATTTTTGACGGTGTACATGACCTATTATTGTAAACAGTACGACCGATCACGTGCCTGTCAATAATTCCGAGCAAAACGATGGAAAAGATTGCATTGCCGAACGCGCTATTAGTACAAAAGTGAACGAAAAGCTAAATACAGGGTGTTAAAGTTAAAATTTTATCGTGAAATTGTGTACACCAAAGCACAAAAAAGTTGGGACCTTTCAAAATGAAATTTAGTGCCCCTACAAAATACAGCAAATTTGAGATCGATTTTGCTATTCTAAAACTAAAGTTTTAACTTTCTCACCCTGTATCTCTCCTATTATTAACTTTTGTACTAAGTTAGGTGAGATGGCCACTAAATTGAGCCAGCGAAACCACTGCTAAGGTATGGCCCATTCGTTACGTCAGTACAAACCCAAAAAAAATATTTTCAGGAAAATTACTAGGATTATTTAGCTACAAAAAAAAATTTTTACTTTTCGGTATAATTTATTATAATTTAAAAAGCAGCCACATTTTGCCCTTAATGAATAATGACGTCAGGAGATCAGCAAAAATAAGCGTCAATCTACATGTTAACGTAAAGCTTAACCTAAAGTCGAATAGGTTTGTTTTCTCGGAAATCGTCAGAGGGGAGCAATCGAATTTTCTGGGTTAATAGAGGAATAGTTCAACAATTCAGTTTTACAGGCTGTTTCTTTTCGGAGCTATTCAACGTCAGTTTCGGCATTTCCGCGATTTCCCTGGAAATCGGGTGCAAGTCGCAAAAGTGAATTAATTCGATGTAAATCTTCGGAGGTTGTAGAGGACCCGGAGCTTCAGAACTCTATTGAAACTGGTGAGAGTCGGAAAATAGCAAGTAATTCTTTTGAATTTTTTTAGGTCGAAAAATGCCATTTGCGGACCCCTCTTTGGTACCTAATTACTCGAAAACAAAACGTCGGATCGAAAAACGGATTCATAAATGAAACTTAAAATCTCAAATACTTTATGCAATACATTTACCTAAACCTAGAATCACTGGAAAATGGATATATTTGGCAAAAACTTTAAATTTCGATTTTTGACCCAAATATTTCACGGTTTTTAATTTCTTGTGGGGTCAGAATGGTTCAAATTAAAATCCCATTACGTCATCGGAAAGAGCTCGTCGAAATACATACTAGCCATATTTTTAGTTTCTTTATTCTTTATAGGAAGGGAGCAATAGCCGATTAAATTTCGATTTATTGACTTTTTGCCGTCAACATCGGTATATTTGAATCACTCTGAATTTTTTCCTATCTAATTTTTTCCCAATTTTTCAACACTATCTTATAAAGGGATAATCACACTTTAAAATGAATACCGAATCGGTCATCCAGGAGCGTATTTAAGGGGTAAAAACTGAATTTTCTTGATTTTTTCCGACAAATCATATTTTTAACCGACATTATTCCACACTATTTTCCTTATTTAGTGATTATTTTTGAGTTTATTATCTGTTACTTATCTGAGAATAGCTCTCACTAATTTAAATCGCTTATTTTTCGTTAAAGGTATAAATAAATAGGCTTATTTGCATCGGGGACATGAAAACTTAAAAAAAAAAAAATTTCCCATTTTCGAAGATTGCCATGAAAACAAAGAATTGCTGTTTATTTACTCGAAATTATTAATATATGATGTGTCAAAATTTCGCAAAAATGCCAGTTTTTGTTGCAAAATTGAAAGGATCCTGGACCGATTTCGGCTTGAAATATGCTTGAATAAGATTTTAGGAACCTTCTACTTTAAGTGCAGAGATATTTTATTGGATGAGTTACGCATTAAAAGCCATTTTTATTGATTTTTCGATGACTCTACAACACTGGAATTCGCCATGTACTCATTATGAGTCATAAATTCACTTTTGATGACAGCCAATGAGATTCGAAATTCGCGCGAAAATTTGCAGTAGAAAATCTTTTTTTCTTAATAAAGACCAAAATAAATGGTTAACAGCAACCGCCATAAACATTTAATTTTTGTAGAAAAAAATATATTTCAGATTTATTTGGGTTATAATGCATATTCCCTATGATATAAGATGAAACCTGAGTTTATCAGTAAATTTTTTATTCAAATGAAAATAGCCTGCAGCCTTAAGGGATAACAAACCACCCCTTTGTGATCTAGAGATCTTAAAAGGTTAACATCTGAAAGGATTTCGCGAGGTGATAGGTTTTTACTTAGGAGGGTAATCTGACAGTTTTATTCTGAACTTAAGCGGTTATGTACAGTTAGAATTTTCAAAAAATCGATTTTTTAATTTCATTTTCGTAATGTACATATATTCCAGTACACACAGAAAATTTCAAGGAAATGCGGCGATTATTTTCGAAGTTACACGCATATTTGTAAAGACGTGTCAGAGCGATTGCACTCTATGTAAAGTGCTTTTGAAACTTTAAACGCGTTTTTCTCAAAACTCTGTTTTTAATGTCGGTGACGAAGATTTCTCGGAAAGTGCTGAACCGATCAGTCTCAAATTTTAACACAAGCTTCTAAATATCTTTTTTTTTATAAACAATTTAAGGCCAAAATTTTGGTCAAAAATCGTTTTTTTTTTTGAGAAGCCGCCATTTTGTCAACAAAATTTATTTTGCTTATTCCTTCAATTAATTAGAAGATTATACATTACTTAAAGAAATCCGTTTGGTTTTTTCATTTTCGATGATCCAGTCCAAAGATATCGTTGTCACCGCAAGATGACTTTTTTGAGAGGAACTTCTGGAGATCAGCTATAGCAGCTTTCAAAATTATTATTTTTACAAATACAAAAATCTTAAAATACAGTTAAAAGTTACCATAATATGTGTACAAATTTTCACATTAATAAATTTAAAAGTCTTCTCAGGAAAAATTCTTGAAAAATCGCTTTTTTGGGCCTCCTGACTTTATATAACCCCTTAAGAGACACAATTATATACGAAAAGGAACATAAAAGTAAGTTTCTTATTTAAATGGAAACAGTCATGAAGCTTACCTGTCTTGTTCAAGTTTATTAACTTTTTTTACCGTGCCATTTTTAAACTTTGAGGCGGTTTCAATAACTGATTTTGTCGTTCTAGCACTGTGAATTGCTTTTCCTTCAATTTTCAATTGTTCACTAGTTGAATGACTAAAATTATTGGCTGTTTGGGACTGCGTCAGTCGACTTCTTGCTGACTGAATTCTAGATTCTCTACCTGAAGTGTGTATACGCCTATCCGGACATTTAAAAGGTTCATCTTCTATGCTTTCGTATGTATCCTTTTTTTCTGGAAGTTGCGGCGTTGTAAGTGAGACACTGGGGTTTAAATTCTGAACATTGGTAAAGTGGATTTCTTTTCCTTTGGTGTCTCCATTTTCAAACCATTCGACTTTAACGCACTGTAGATCGTGGTCTACAACGGAAAGTACCGCTGTTTGCAGCGTACCATTGGTCCTTTTGATAATGATGGTGTCGCCTGCTTGTAAAGCTCTGTTGTCCATTCTAGAATTTAAATTTAAGACTACTTGTCTTCTAATATAAAAAGTTGTCATTAACCTGTCACTTTTATTTTGTGGTTCTGTTAAGAAACGTCAGTTGCTTTTAACATGGTGGATTAGGTACGTCGTAATAGACTTAGAAATAGGGACGTCGAAACCTACATAGTTTTTTTATGAAAATTTCTAATCCCATTGCGCATCATCAGAGTGATCCGAAAGGTTTGCAACAAATATGAAATAATAATTAATAATAAACTTGATCGTGAAAAGTTAAATAGCATACAGGAGAGAAACAAAAATTTGCAAATTACTTAAGAGTAAAGTACCCGTAAATTTTTGAGATAGGAGGCCATGAAGTCATATTTATGCGTAACTATTCATTCTAAACAATTTTCAGTTATAATACCATAAGTGTATAAAAATTATCAATATATAATTCTGAAAAAAAGTGTGTTGCATGAAAACTGCATGAGTTTCAGGGCACCTACAAATAGCCAGACTCTAAAAGAGGAGGGCTATTTTTTGAAACAACGAAAAAATAAACGAATGCGGTTTTCTTTATGCAACATAATTTTTCAAAATTTTCTGGATTATTTTTACGCACGAATGGTATTCGGTAGAAAATTCTCAGAATAAAATAGATACACACATTACTTTTTATATTTTATTTTTTATTTATTGTAGCTTATAGTAAGTAGAATTATTATAATTTACAACATATTGGCATGATTTATTTGAATCAATAATGCAGGTTCTCTTCTCAGTTTCTGTGGAATCGATTGCAGTACTCGTACTTGGCTTTAAATGTTTGTATTTGATCATGAGCTATGCGACTTATAAATTAAATTTGGTAAAAATACGTCATGCAGTTGAATTTTCGCTATTGAATTTTCACTATGCCATTTTATTTTCACCTACTCACACTGGTTCCGGCAATAGGTCATAATTCAAAATATTTATTGTCAGGGATATGTCACGTAGGCATTGCTTTGGGTTCCAAAAGAACCAAATTTACTTGAACCACTAAAATGTTGGCACTTACTGCCTAATGTCAGTGCATTTTAAGTACAATAACAGCAGTATAAATATTGTGTTAAACGTGGATTTTTTATTTGGTAATGCCGTAAAGAGTAATTAATAATTAAATCCCTCTTTAAGTGGCCTTAGTAGCTGAGATACTTGATTCTTTTTTAGTAAAATATTGTTAATCAAATGGATGTTTTTATTGACCGCGTTTGTGATACACCATTTTTTTCTTGACTTAACTATTTTGCCTGTTTTGTCCTCCGGAAAATGTACATAACCTGCTTTTCCATAGTCTTCTTTTCATGAGGACATATAATTTTTATCCAGCTTATCAAGTTCTAATAGTTTAAGCAAACTGCTCGTCAACAAGTTCGCACAATGGCGTTTTTTCGGACATTTCACACAGCTCTGTGGATCAAAAACGGCTCAACTGATTTAAACAAATTAGTGGTTTTAAAAACCTAATTTATTGAAAGATAGCTACGAGGATCACTTTAACCTAATAAGAACCACATTTTGTTATATAGCAAATAAAAAAATCACAAAGTCAAAGTCTCAATTTGTTAACCACGTGGCATTTCTTGAAATATTTTTTCTAAAATTTTATTTTTACGTTATGTGGAAGCTTGGATTAATGTCTAGGAACAATAGTTAATTTTCCTCTCCTGTAAAAAGAATTACCATAATAATTGTTTCTAAAAACAGCTTTGAATTTTAAGATATATTCACTAACTCAACAACCTATATCGTGTGTATTAGTATTAGTAGTTATAAATTATTTAGAATCATATTTTTAATTAGCATGCTTTATAGAAAATAATAGCCAAATTAATATGACATGCATTTGACTTTTAACGGCCTCTTCTGTTTGTAGTTAATTTTTACTATTTTGCACCAAAATTTAAACTAACCGGAACACATGAAATCAACTCGGTGTCTGCCTGTTACATTCCTCTTTTTCCAAGACCATTAAATGTTAAGAGCTGAAATTTAGCATAGGTATAGGTCAGGGCCGTAGCCAGCGGGGAGGGGGGGTCAGGGGGTTGTAAACCACCAACCCCCCCCCCCCCCCGAAATTTTTGTTTTCAGATGTTGCGATTTACCGCCAAATGCGCGATTTTTGAAGTCCGGAGGCGATTCCCCGACCGCCCCCCCCCCAACAAAGTTAAAAAAAACTGTTGTCTCTTTCCTACACTGTGTAAAATCAAAGAAGATCAAATCTGACAAAAATCAAGGGTTCGTAGAATGATGCACACAGTAGAAAAAAATTATAATAATAAAAAGTTGTATTATGAAATACTTATTACTCTAGTTGGACTCACACTTCCCCATTTTTTGTATGGTTTATTTACAGTAGCCCCGTTTTTATGTACAAAAATACATTTTCGTTATTAATTTTCCAAAAATATTAATTGCAATAATAATTATGACCGGACTCTCCATATAGTCGGAACCACTGTGCTACTGTGCAATTTTCAGTGTAATTTTACGATAATTGGCCACCTCTTATGAAAAAATTGAAGGAAATTTTGGCTAATATTTTGCAATATTTTTAAAAATAAGGGTACTTTAATTTTTTGAGCTTTTTTGAAAATTGCACATTTTTGTTTGTTTTATTTAGTTATTAGGATTTTTTTTCATGTTTTTTGAGTTGCATATGAAAGATTATTTCGTCACGAAAATATATTGCCCAAGTTTGTTCAAATCGGTTGTAAAATGTGGAAGATATTATTGATTAAGTGAAGGCAGACGATTTCAGCTCTTGCCATGAACGCCCAGAAGTCCGAAGAAATTAGTTTCAAATGAGTACGTTATGCTTTACTACCTTAATTACATGAGCAAAGTTCACCTAATTTCTCCGGACTTCTGGGCGTTCATGGCAAAAGCTGAAATCGTCTGCCTTCACTTAATCAGTAATATCTTCCACATTTTACAACCGATTTGAACAAACTTGGGCAATATATTTTCGTGACGAAATCTTTCATATGCAATGCAAAAAACATGAAAAAAAAATTCCTAATAACTAAATAAAACAAACAAAAATGTACAATTTTCAAAAAATGCAGTTTTTTCAACTTTCAGTAGCTGTAACTCAAAAAATACTCTTCCAATTAACTCAAAATTAATATTTATGTGAAAAAAGAAGCATGCCTCGAAATGTGTGTCCATTTTAGGTCGATTACGTCTACCGTTCTCGAGATGTTCGACCATAACTGGAAAAAGAGCCGAAAAACATGTTTATTATAAATGATTGTCATTTTCGTTTTCAGCGACCTCGAATTAGGTTAAAAAACACTTTTTTCACGAGGTACCTCGAATGAAGGTAAAATTTGTAAACTGGTGTAATAGGCACATCTGTTAATTGTATGCAAGGTTATTCGAAAATTTATGAGCTTGCAAATTCTAAAATGTTTGGAAATTGGAGCATTTTTCTCTTCTAGTTTAACTTAACTTTTAATATGTTTTGGCAAACTCATAAATATAATAAAAACTATATTTTAGGTTAATTCCCTCAATGAACAAGTAATGAACGAAGTTTCCAATATACTGTCTGAAGTTGAAACAAATCCACAAATCCAATCATGTGTTTTAATTTCCAACAAACCCAATTGTTTTATTGCCGGTGCCGACATTAATATGATAGCTAACTGTAAAACGGCTGAAGAGGCAACAACGCTTTCAAAGTAAGTATCTAAGAGGGAAACCTGGTTTAAGGGGATCCATTCTAAAAATTGATTTTTAGAAATAGTATTGAACGACAGTAGCACCCCAAGAATATCCCCTTGAAATTATCCACCTAAATTCCAAGTATTGTGAGAAACACAAGGGGGGGGGGGGGCACAGCATTTCTACTGTCTCAAAGAGGACTAATCGGCTCGGTACATAGATTTAGAAACAAAGAGGAGATACATTTTTTACATTTAAGAGCAATTAGAGATTCCAGGATTATTGTTAATCTGGCCAACTACATGTATGGCCCCCTCCTGCTATTACTTTTCGTGATAATACATTTTTAGTAATTTATTTTCATTGCATGGTTGCGAAATTTACACAGAGTGGCAACGTAGCTTTTTCTCCGTAGCACGTGCCGTAGTCCCGTTCTCTCATGGATTCAACAGTTGTCAACTAGTAGTATTTTGTGGGTAACGTTTTTGGCAGGTCGGCATATGTACGTGTTGTGAAATTTTAAGTGATTTTTGGTTTTTCTTAAAGTGACTTTATCCGTAAACTTTGAAAAATGGTGCGTCTGTGCCAAGTGTGTGGAAAAATTGATTCTTTTCATCCGGAACTGTCTTGTCACAGGTTTGCTCGGTGGAATACAGATGGCCCGGAAAGCCATAGCGAGGGCGCACAGTGTGACAAACGCACAATCTAGAAAATAAAAAATCATAATTTAACTTAAAGCTCAAAATAGCAACATTTGCCAGTATCTTCTTTACCAAATTTCGTGACATAAAAAATACCGTTCTTATACATTTTGAGTATTTTAGTATACAATAGACTATATTTCCCTTCTCTTCAGACGCCCACGGTACGATAATACTTAGGCTTGAAGTCGACGTGGGCTGTTTCAGATAGAAAAAATCTTTATTACTGGCCCAAAGTACATTCTAATTCTTTCCAACGCATGTGCAGTACTTCAGCGAATAGACTACAATTCAAATATAATAAAAACATATACTGTGTAATAAACCACACACTATAATATAAGGTATCACGCTACATTTTAATATAAGTCTAACCGCCGTGATTACCAATAACGAATTGAATTTGCATCCGGTGATTGTGGCCGTCAATCCATTACTAAAATATCAATTTTTTCTTGACAAGCAGAACAGGTCTGACTTTGGTGTTTGGGATCAGTGTCTCCATTCCCTGCTATTTTGTCCAAACCACTTGCTAGCAAATGCTAACAATCCAGAAGCAAACAACTCTTTCATTTCTGCTATATCCAAATTTTGTATAAAAAGGCGTATCCTCCCGAAACTACGTCTACAGAAGCATCCCCACAGGTGCACATTCCTAGAATGTTATGAATCTACTACCTTTCTTCGGCCATGCTTTTCTTTCACAGGTGTTGATAACCAAAACGATGCTTCGTCAGGAAAAATTACAGGTGACCAGTTTGCATTCAAATTTTCTTGAGCTCAGGCTAATCTATTTTCACGATTTTTAAGGTTTTGGTATTGTTGAGCCCCTCTGCACCAATTAATTTGGAGAGAATCCAACTTCCTTGACCTGCACACCGGTCTAAATTCAACGTTGTCGAGTGGTTTTGTGCTGTGTGCTAAAGTGTTTTTTAAGTAGTTTTCGGCGTGCTTCTACCAATATTAGTAGACATATATATATATATATATATATATATATATATATATATATATATATATATATATATATATATATATATATATATATATATATATATATATATATATATATATATATATATATATACAGGGTGGTGCAACCAAGATGGGGTGGACGATTGTGAGTAAACGGTGAGGAATTTCGAAAAAATTTTTATTGGATATTATCGATAGTCAAACACACTATGTTTTAAAATTATAGCCATAATACAGGGTGGTCCGAAAAACTCGTGGCGAACCAAACTTGTATTTTTTTAAATGGGACACCCTGTATATAATTGTTCCAATTGATTCTCCTGTCCGTTACGATCATTTTGATATAGGGTTTATTGGGTCTAAAATTTATAGTAAGGGAATGGGACGCGGTTAAAGTTGAAAAAATGCTCACAGTTCGGCCATTTTTAAAAAAAATTTGAAACAGGTATGGAAAAACCAAATATTCCATAAAACGTTACATATCCTTGAATACATTAATCGCTTGCAATTTGTTTAAAATTATTCACTGTTATACAGGGTGGTCAAGTTTTGCAAATACGCCCTGGACTCATTTTTTTTAAATGGAACGCCCTATATATTTTATTTTCATGTTAAAGATAACATTACTAGCTTTCAAAAAATACCATACATGATGCCTTTCTGACCAACAGTTTTTTAGTAAACTAGCCGTGAAAGCAAAGTTTCTTCATTCTAATACGATTATACTGAATTTACCGTGTTTATTATTAAATATCTAATATTAGGAGGCCATCACACTATCATAAATGAAACAAAAGATTGACGAACTTGTCAAAGCTACGGCCGCATAATCCATTATTTGCAAGTTAAGCGTAGGTGAGGTAAGTAAACTGAGACCCGAAACCTTTACATGCTTATTAGAGATATTTAAAAAAACAGAAAATATTGTTTTTAGGAAATGTAAAGTAATTAATAAACCAGTTATAAACAACTTTTTGAGAAACGAGTATTGCTTGAAGATTTACCTTTAATGGTAAGGGGATCATTATGGTTTCAACATGATGGAGCGCCCCCGCATTACTATAGGAATGTAAGATATTTTGTCGATAATTGGAAGACAGATTGTTGGATTGGGCGAGGTGGACCAGTTAAGTAGCCAGCCAGATCACCCGACTTAACACCACTAGATTTTTTCTATGGGGGCATGTTAAAGAAGAAGTCTATAAAGAGGTTCCAACCACAGTGAAAGATATGAAGACGAGAATAAGAAACAGTTTTCGCAACATTTCAGAACAGACTTTGGGAAAAGTGAAACTTTCATTTATGGATAGACTCGAAATGTGCCTTCAGCAAAATGGTGGTTTAGTTGAACACCTTATATGAGCTTTTTTGATTATATTAAATTAGGTTGACAAGTAACTACATAACACATAACTAAATAATTTTAAAAGATGTTCGGTTTTTGCTTAATTAATTTTCTTACACTATTAATAACACTGATAACTGATTATCTTTGTTTATAACTGGTTTATTAATTACTTTACATTTACTAAAAACAATATTTTCTGTTTTTTTTTTAAATATCTCTAATAAACATGTAAAGGTTTCGGGTCTCAGTTTTTTTACCTCACCTACGCTTAACTTGTCAATAACGGATTATGCGGCAGTAGCTTTGACAAGTTCGTCAATTTTTTGTTTCATTTATGACAGTGTCATGGCCTCCTAATATTAGATATTTAATAATAAAGAACGTAAATTCAGTATAATCGTATTAGAATGAAGAAACTTTGCTTTCACGGCTAGTTTACTAAAAAACTGTTGGTCAGAAAGGCATCATGTATGGTATTTTTTGAAAGCTAGTAATGTTATCTTTAACATGAAAATAAAATATATAGGGCGTTCCATTTAAAAAAAATGAGTCCAGGGCGTATTTGCAAAACTTGACCACCCTGTATAACAGTGAATAATTTTAAACAAATTGCAAGCGATTAATGTATTCAAGGATATGTAACGTTTTATGGAATATTTGGTTTTTCCATACCTGTTTCAAATTTTTTTTTAAAAATGGCCGAACTGTGAGCATTTTTTCAACTTTAACCGCGTCCCATTCCCTTACTATAAATTTTAGACCAAATAAACCATATATCAAAATGATCGTAACGAACAGGAGAATCAATTAGAACAATTATATACAGGGTGTCCCATTTAAAAAAATACAAGTTTGGTTCGCCAAGAGTTTTTCGGACCACCCTGTATTATGGCTATAATTTTAAAACATAGCGTGTTTGACTATCGATAATATTCAATAAAAAAAATTTCCAAATTCCTCACCGTTTACTCACAATCGTCCACCCCATCTTGGTTGCACCACCCTGTATATATAATATTATATTTCTAATTATCATTTAATTCTAGACAGAAGGCTGCCGCGATGTTACAGATGTTTTCGGCAGAAGTTTTTTTTGTTCGAATATTTACCACATAACTAATTGCTAAATACATTTCTTACTCAGCTTTATTTTAGGAATGGACATGAAATTTTTAAAAAAATTGAAAATAGTAAGAAACCAATTGTAGCTGCGATTCAAGGTTCCTGTCTTGGCGGAGGTCTAGAAACCGCCTTAGCATGCCACTACAGAATTGCTGTAAAAGACAAAAAGACTGGATTAGGTTTGCCTGAAGTTATGCTAGGACTTTTGCCAGGTAATAATTTTGAGTCACAAAAATATTCTTTAAAAAAGATAATTTGCTAATTATAAAGTCCTGTTTTGGTCACATTATTTTATACTTCGGCTTATGATATAAATAAAATAATATTGCCTTACACGTCTTCAGAACTGTTTATAATACAGGACTTTAAATATATTTTGGTAGAGAGCGAGAAGTATTTTTCTTTTTTAAATTAAATTCATCCGGCCTGGATAGCATATCAATTAGGGTTTTTCAAAATTTGTCAGAAAGCGCTCTTCATGCATTGGTCGAAACAATTAATAAATCTTTTGAGACTGGCAGTTTTCCAGCTTTTCTTTAAACCACAGTTGTCATACCTCTGCATAAGGGTGGTAATCTAGATGACCCGGCCAATTTTCGTCCAATTTCGCTACTACCAACATTATCGAAAATTATTGAAAAACTTGTAAAGAAAAAAATTATTGAATTCCTGGCAAGACACAATATTGTAGTTGACTGTCAGTTTGGTTTTCAGGATCACAAATCCACCAATGATGCCTTATTTTTATTCTTGGAGAATCTTTACAGTAGTTTAAATGAGCGGGAGGTGGCTGCAGTAGTGTTCTGCGAGATCTCTAAAGCATTTGATTGTGTAATCACAGAATAGTGCTAGCTAAGTTGGAGTATTGCCTGAAAATGGTTTAATTCCTACTTGTCTGGAAAACAGCAAGTGGTTAACCTCCAGTCTTGCTTTTCAAGGACAATGGTCATAAACAATGGTGTTCCTCAGGGCTCGGTGCTGGGTCCCATTTTATTTCTGCTGTATATTAATGATTTGGCAAACATTAATATTCGTGGTAGATTTACTAGGTTTTCCGATGATGCTACCATTTTGTGGTGCGGTAAAAATCCAGAGGATTTAAAACTTATTACTCAGAACAACAATGGTGCAATTCTAATCTGTGTTTTTATACCAACAAAACCAGTATTCTCACCTTTAAATTTTCATTCTTTTACTTGAACTTTGAACACAATTTTGTAGAAAATGCAAAGGCTACAAAATTTTTGGGGGTCTATATTGATGGAAAACTTAAATTTAGGGAGTATATCATTGCTTCAAATAGAAAATTAGCATCTGGGTGTTATGCGGTGAGGGTTGTCTCAAGAGAATTGGGGAATCAAATTGCTCGCAATGTTTACTTTTCTTTAATTGAGGGCCACCTAAGGTATGATATAGCCTTTTGAGACTTTTGTAGTCAAGAGCTGTTAAGAAGTATCTTAGTAATATAAAAAAGAACCCTAAGATTTATTTGTGGTGTCAAACCAAGGGACCATTTGTACAGGTTTTTCTCTTATATTTTGAACGGGGTCCCACAGTCCTTATTTTTAGAGATATGGAAAAATGTTTAATACAAAAATTTTAGGGTTTTATCTAAATCATCAGAATTTTCTAAAAAATAAACAAATGACAATCAGAATGTCAAAAAATCGCTATCAACTTTAATTTTTTAAATATAACGCCCTGTATATTTTCAACCATTTAGAAAGATATCTTTTTTCTGATTTCAAAAATATATAGTTAGTTTATGTTTCTTTAAGCAGTTTTTAAAATATTTAGATTTAAATATTTAAAAATGCTCAGTTTTAAGTCATAGCCGCTCAAGCATAGGTGGCTTTGGAATCGCTTGTTCAGTGATCACAAACGTATAGCTTTGAACATTTTTAAACATTTAAATATAAATATTTTCAAAAACTGCTTAAAGAAACATAAACAAACTATATATTTTTGAAATCAGAAAAATGATATCTTTCTAAATGGTTGAAAATATACAGGGTGTTCTATTTAAAAAATTAAAGTTGATAGCGATTTTTTGACATTCTGATTATCATTTGTTTATTTTTTTAGAAAATTCTGATGATTTAGATAAAACCCTAAAATTTTTGTATTAAACATTTTTCCATATCTCTAAAAATAAGGACTGTGGACCCCGCTCAAAATATAAGAGAAAATACTGTACACCTCTTCGTATCAAAGAGAAAATACTTACGGTAATTGATATATTTATTTTAGAATTTGGTTGACTAATTCACAAAAAATACAAAAATCATACCACCTGTGACATTATATGGGTAACAGACATGATTTACCACTCCCAACTCCGAAAACAAGTCTCACCAAAAATTTTGTGATATTTGAAAGCATCTAAATTTATAATAATATACCACTCAGGTTTCGTCAAATTTTTAGCGATAAGACTTTTAAAAAGCCATTGAAAAGTTTGCTTATATTAGGACCGTATTACAGTCTTCGTGAATTTTATAACGAGTCACTAGCTTAAGTAAAAGATTTTGTTTTATACTCTTTTATTATATTGTTTGATTCAATTGTTTTTATTTTATATGTGAACTTGACTTTTATTTTATTAAAAATATGTTTCGTCGTTTGTTTTACTGCTTTATGTACTGTCTTTTATTATTATTGTTTTTTATTTTATGTAGATAAAGTAAATGTATTTTATATCTTAAATTATATGTTTTATATATGTGTATGTATGTATATACATAATTTTTATATTCCAACTACGGCTTTGTTAATAAGAGTATCTCTTTTGACAATAAAGCATATTTTGAATTGATTAATTAAATCTTAATTTGGTAAAATTATGTTGCCCTTGTTAACTTTTTAATGACTTGGATAGTAACAAACTTTGGGACAAACACTGTAACTTTCCTAAAAAATTTGTGTCTAGTGCCATTTTTGAATATTTTCAATAGTGAGCCCATTGGGAATGTTTTGGTAAGGAAAAAAAAACGTGGAGATCAAGCTCGATAAGTTTTCTTTATCGTTTGATTTTGCTGTTTTGAGCGAGTTTTGCGGTTTTACTGTTGTCTTTTATAAAATTTTCTTTTGGTATTTTATTCTTGGATTTAGTGTTAAATTTACGTTGTAGGACATATGTGGATACACTGTATACAAACAAACGGCGACCATTTCTTTCATAATACCTCTGAAGAAATTTGAGCTCCCGTTTTAACCCAAATTCAAAACCTGTTATTGATGGAAAACGCTAATTAATTTATAACAATTATTTATCGGCAAGATTTCAAGAACGGATAAAATGGATAGTCCTATGTTGGGTAAAATATTATTCTCCAAAACTAGATTATTCATACTTATTTGTTAAACGGATGAGGACGCAATTACAATATTTTTTCGGTTATAAATCATATTTGAAACCAACAAATTTAAAAATTTGCTTATGCTAGTACCCTAACACTCTGACAGCTGTCTTCCCCCACCACGGAAACACCGGTCTTTAATTTAAGCAGACCTTGATCGGTTATTTTTAAAACGGTTTGAGGGAAATGTGATCAATAATACGCTTTAGACATTGATGAATTTAAAATCTCGCCCGTATTTTACATGAAAATTATTGAATTATTAAAAACGGTACTTTTGTATAAAGTAGCGCCTGCGATATTTTGAAGTCAAAATACGAGAAAAGAAAAACTTCGTTATAAGCATCTTAAAACCATTGACTCTTATGTAAAAAAGTTAAATAAAATTTTGTAGGAGTCATTTAAGCCACTTTATTTTCTTTTACAAATCCAAGTTGGCGTACTGACGCTATTTCGAACCTAAATTCCAATATGTTTCTTCATTTCGCAATACAGGACACTTTCCTAGGGGCTCTTAGGTGTTTTGAAATATAAATGGAAAAGAGTCAGATTGTCATGAACAGTTTATTCTAGTCTGATTCAAATTTAGGGGAAATCAGGGGCCAAACGACCTTTAAAAAAAGATATTTTAAGGGTCCGATCCTTCCCATTTTACAATAAGTCATTGTAAAATATGTGTGTCATATGTCATTGTAATTTGTCAATTACGGTAATACGCGAAATTGAATAGTTCTATATTCTATATTTTTGGAACATACTTAACATGTATTAAAAAACAATTATAATCGTGTAGGAGGAGGAGGTACTCAAAGATTACCCAAGTTAGCAGGTGTTCCTACTGCTTTGGATATGGCTTTAACAGGAAAAACAGTTAAAGCAGATAAAGCCAAGAAACTTGGAATCGTAGATCTGTTGGTTGATCCGTTAGGACCTGGTTTAGATACAGCGGAAAACATAACGAGAAAGTACTTAGAAACTATTGCAATAGATGTTGCTAAACAACTAGCTGCAGGCAAACTAAAGACTGAAAGAAAAAAGGGCCTTACTGATAAAGTATTGAACTTTGCCCTTCAGTACAATTTTGTTAAGGATCAAATATTTAACAAGGCTAAAGGGCAAGTAATGAAGATGTCTGGTGGATTATATCCAGCTCCTTTAAGGGTAAGGCTAACTCTCGTTCTTATATTTATACGTAGTTTCACCTGAACACACACAAATAACAACATACAACATATTTTGTCAATACTCACACCTAAATCTCCGGCAGATATTAACTATGTATACATTTCATTCTTTCCCATATATATATATATATATATATATATATATATATATATATATATATATATATATCTATATATATATATATATATATATATATATATATATATATATATATATATATATATATATATATATATTGAAACGATATAGAGAAAAATAAATCCTTTTTTTTTTTTGGTTGTAAGTGCTGTAGACAAGCGCGCATATGTCTTGCAATTAAAAATAAAATAAAAATTTTACAACAATGAAGGTCTTCTCTTTAAAGTAGTAGAAAGTTTTTAGATGACTAATGTTTTTACTGAAATAATATGACAAAATACCTTTAGTGTAAAAAACTCTTTATTATTTTTAGATACTGAAAGTTATTCGAGAAGGTTTAGATAAAGGACCAGAAGCTGGTTATGAAGCAGAAGCCAGAGGTTTTGGCGATCTTGCTATGACACCTCAATCTAAAGGGCTTGTTAGTCTATTTAAAGGTCAAACGCAATGCAAGAAAAATCGTTTTGGAAAACCAGCAAAAGAATGTAAGACTGTGGCTGTTTTAGGCGCAGGTAAGTTATAGGGCTTATAATCGACTTTGCAAGAAGGAGGGTATTGTAGTTAGGTGATATATTCGTTTGTTAGTTCGTTTATCCCTTTGTATTATGTAATTTGAGGCGTATATTTGAGGCGCCATTTGGGACAAAATACAATTTCTTGCAATATATATAATATTACACAATATATATAAAAAATCCATATATACAAATGCAATTTCCTGAAATATATTTATTATTGCACAATATATAGAAAAATTCCATATATAATGTTTTGATATAGACTTTTAATTTCACTAACTGCCGCAATAAAATGAGGGCGCTCACGCCAAGCCCGGGAGCCAGCTGTAGGTAATCCTAACCTATAATAATAGATACAAGATTGAAACTAAAAATAATTTTTCTTTTTTAAAAAATGCCAGTTAATATGGATATTATCGAATACTTTGAAGGGTTAATTTCTGATTATAATTTATGTTCTCGAAGACAAATTGATTCGGATGTAAGGCTGGTGGAAGAATGTTTACTAATACTTGAAAAGCATTGTTTTGTATTGAATGCATTAATGAGAAATTTAGAAAGTGAAACAGCAGATAAACTTAATAATACTTATACATACTATGGTATGGGGTTTATATTCTAGATTAGAAACTATATTTGAAGGTAGGTACAGGGTCTTCCAACGAGGACTGAACAGGGGCTCATTTTTGAGCTTCCTTGTATTTAAAGAAAAATCTAAAATAGCCAATTGATGTACTTTTTCCTGCAGAATTCAAAAATGAAACCAGAAATTTATTTGAACCAGAAACAAAAGAGTTACGCTATGGATAAGGTGTTTTTTAAATGGAACATAGCTTTTTTTATACGGTTTTTCGGAACGAGTGATTTTTTTTATGTCCGTTCTGATTAAAATATTTAATATTGTGACAGCTATTTTTTATTAAATTTTAATGTTTTATCCAGTATAATTTAACTTCAACCTGTTTGAAACATACACTAGGTAATAAAGGTAAAATCACCTTGAAATCCTTCAAAGTCAAAAAATTTGACAAATTTACTATAATATTGCCGAAATGAAATATTCATTAGATGAGAGATTGCAGATTGTTATCTTGTTCTACAAATGCCAAGAAAATGCAAGAGAAGCAAGGAGAAGATTTATTGCAAATTTTCACAGAAATATATCCGTCAATACTATTCTAAGGATAAAGAACCTATTTGAGGAAAATAAAACATTACATGACATTATAGTAAATTTGTCAAATTTTTTGACTTTGAAGGATTTCAAGGTGATTTTACCTTTATTACCTAGTGTATGTTTCAAACAGGTTGAAGTTAAATTATACTGGATAAAACATTAAAATTTAATAAAAATAGCTGTCACAATATTAAATATTTTAATCAGAACGGACATAAAAAAAATCGCTCGTTCCGAAAATCGTATAAAAAAAGCTATGTTCCATTTAAAAAACACCTTATCCATAGCGTAACTCTTTTGTTTCTGGTTCAAATAAATTTTTGGTTTCATTTTTGAATTCTGCAGGAAAAAGTACATCGATTGGCTATTTCAGATTTTTCTTTAAATACAAGGAAGCTCAAAAATGAGCCCCTGTTCAGTCCTCGTTGGAAGACCCTGTACCTATCTTTAATTTATGAGAGAATTCTTAGCTAAGACGCACAATTAAAAAAAACATTTTGTTTCTACTTATTGCAGACCGACCAAGTAATACCTCTCAATATGAACATTACACACCAACACGCGTAAGAAATGGGGTTGTGTCATCACCAGAATAAAGTCACGATGAGCGGCTGGCTGAGCGGACTGAGCGCTCTCATTTTATTGCGGCAGTTTTGATTGGGAGAACAACATAAATTAGGACAATATTTAACAAAACCTTAAAACAAAAATTTATTCTAACCCAACGTTTAACCTAAAAATTATTTTAGGTCATTAAAAGAAACTGAACATTGACAAACTAGAGTCGTTAATGCCATATTATGGGTTTTTTTGTCCAAAAAAATTAAAACTAGGCTTATTTTTTAGTACAATTTTTTTTTAGGTTTGATGGGTGCCGGAATTGCCAATGTAACTGTTGACAAAGGTTATAATGTTATTTTAAAGGATACAAATTTGAATGGTTTATCAAGAGGTGTAAATCAAATAACAACTGGTTTGAATAATGCTGTTAAAAGGAAGAAGCTTTCTAGGTGATAAATAATTACAGTAAATTTAAACAACACGGATCTACAAAAATGTTTTGACAACGAATTTTTCGAAAACTACGAACATTTCCCCACAATTTTTTTTCGAAAAAAGTTATTTTCTAAATAATTTTTTCGAAAACACTTTTTGAGTATTATTTTTTTGAAGTACTCCTTTTCAATTTTTGTATTTTTTTGTTGAAAAATTCTGAAATACTGTAGTAGACCTAAGTAAATCCGACCAAACACAAATAAGCTTCGTATAGATTTGCTCATGATCCTTCCTGTCTTTGTTTAGAAGTATGCGGCTTCTCTAATTTGTCGCCGAAAACACTGCCTACAATTTGAGTTGCTGGTACGATGACGATAATAAAATAAAATTACGGACTGAACTCCTATATTTTAACGTATATTTATTTATACTTAAAGGAACAACTAACTTTTCTACAGTCACACAAAATCTTAACAAAAACGTCTATGAGGTAATGTAATCAACAACTGTCTCTTTGGATTCTCATTGCTAACTGTTGCTGTCTTTTAACCACACCGAAATGCGACGGTCGATCTCGTCGTGCCTGGCAACAACCTCGAAAGAGATTCGCAGCCCCGGTACAGTACTGCACATTTTTATTCGTCCTTAAGATGTCGCTGGGCAACACGTTTATCACCGTAATTTTGGATAGTCCTTTTTTTTATTAATATCTTCTAAACTAGTAGAGTTCATGATTCAGTTTTGTCGATAAAAATGTTTTTGTGTAAAAGATGTTTCAAAAGTAAAAAATTCAGAAAAGTGGGTTTCGAAAAATTTGCTTAGATCCGCATATCATAAAATTTGAAGACACATACAAATACATATGTATGTACTTATAGAGCAAACCTACCTCATGCTAGTTCCATTTATTTATTTTTTTTTTTGACAGTAAATTAAATTGGGATTTACATGTAGATTACTTAATTAAAAAATTAAGAAGTTTGCTACCAATATTCAAAAATGTTAAAACCTTTTTGGAAATAAAACACTTAGAAACATTGTATTATGCCTTAGTTAAAACTCATTTGAATTATGGGATTTTAGGTTGGGGAGGAATAAGTAGAATTTTAGTGAAAAAAATAGAAGTATTATAAAAAAGATTTCTAAAAATTATGTTTAATAAATACTATTTTTATCCTTCAAAGGAATAATTATATTCAGAAACAAAAAAAATGGACGTTAGGCAAATACATATTTATAATATTTTAGTATACGTTTTTAAAAATAAAAATCTAATACAATTTAAAAAACGTAATCATGACACGCGTCATAAAAATGAAATTTTCATTAAACCAAAAATACATAAGGTTATAGCCCAGATAAAACCAGACCAGATGCGTAAGACTGTCAAATATCGGGTTTACTCTCAATGACCTTGAGGCGCTTCACTTAGGCTGCCTGCACCATCGCTTTGCGATAGTGCAGGCGTCTGTACTATACGGCAGTTACGTTACATTTGAAGAAGACACGGCAGTGGCTGTGATGCTGTGATTTAAATTTATAACCTCGGTCTCCGTACTAGAGGCCAGACCGGGCTGACGGATCGTACAGGCGACATTGGAGCTTTCGCATCTGGTCTGGTTTTATCTGGGGTTATAGCACAAAAGAATTATAAATATTTATGTTTTTATTTAAACGATTATTTACCAGTAACTAGAGGCCAGACCGGGCTGGCGGATCGTACAGGCGACATTGGAGCTTTCGCATCTGGTCTGGTTTTATCTGGGGTTATAGCACAAAAGAATTATAAATATTTATGTTTGTATTTAAACGATTATTTACCAGTAAATATTAAAACAATTATATCATTAAAAAAAAATTCAAATTCAAATAAAATCTTGGATATTAACAACAAACGATTTAAAGAAATTTTTGAAATTACTTTGATATTATTTTGTATAATATAAAAATTATTTATTTATTTTTCCCTAAGGATCTCTCTTGTCCTAAAAAATAAATTGTATGTATTTTAATATATATGTTTTTTTCAATTGAGTAATTTATATAATTAAATAATGTAATGTTAAATATAAGATTAGCCCCCAACAAGTACGTCTTCGGGGGTTTTATCAAGTCTATTTATAATATACATATATATATATATATATATATATATATATATATATATATATATATATATATATATATATATATATATATACATATATATATATATATATATATATATATATATATATATATATATATATATATATATATATATATATATATATATATAACATATTTAAATTGCAATTAATTTAAATAAACTTTATTATTATTATTGTTATTTACTTAAAATGGGGAGGTTTTAAAGCAAAATTGGTGCCATTTGCCGTAAGATTTAGGAACTTTCTTTAATCTTGGAAAATATATAGAGAATTAAAAGAACTTTAAAATGAAGGGCTCACTCATCCATCTCTCTAAAAATGTTCTAGCGAATAAGTAACTTTATAACTCTTTGTTAAAATACTTTTTTTAGTTTGGAAAAAGACAGGTTCTTGGCAAATTTGAATGCAACCTTGGACTATAACGCTTTTAAGACTGCAGATATTGTAATTGAAGCTGTGTTTGAAGACCTTAATATTAAACACAAAGTTGTAAAGGAAGTGGAAGCTGTGACCAGACCTGACTGCGTATTTGCGACGAACACAAGTGCCATTCCTATTAAAAATATTGCTGCTGCCTCATCGAGGCCGGACAAAGTTGTAGGTAAGTATAACATGGTGATTTTCCAACTTTTGACATGGAGCAAACCCTGGACAGTAGAACAAAAGTGCTGCAATCGAATATAGATTTTAATAAAATGTATTTTACGCCAGTTTAAATCTAAACCATATCAAAATAAAATAAGCCGCACCACCGCAATGCAATGTCAACTTAAACACTATAAATATGATGAATTCTTTAAATTGTGTTTGTGAAACCCACCATGTAAATTATAAATAAACTTGATAAAACCACCGGAGACGTACTTGTTGGGGGCAAATCTTATATTTAACATTACATTATTTAATTATATAAATTACTCAATTGAAAAAAAAATGTATATTCAAATACATACATACAATTTCTTTTTTAGGACAAGAGAGATCCTTAGAGAAAAATAAATAAATAATTTTTATATTATACAAAATAATATCAAAGTAATTCCAAAAATTTCTTTAAATCGTTTGTTGTTAATATCCAAACTTTTATTTCAATTTTATATTTTTTAAAGATATAATTCGTTTAATATTTACTGGTAAATAATCGTTTAAATAAAAACAAATATTTATAATTCTTTTGTGCTATAAACTTATGTATTTTTGGTTTAATGAAAATTTAATTTTTATGACGCGTGTCATGATTACGTTTTTTAAATTGTATTAGATTTTTATTTTTAAAAACGTATACTAAAATATTATAAATATATATTTGCCTAACGTCCATTTTTTTTTGTTTCTGAATATAATTATTCCTTTGAAGGATAAAAATAGTATTTATTAAACATAATTTTTAGAAATCTTTTTTATAATACATACTTCTATTTTTTTCACTAAAATTCTACTTATTCCTCCCCAACCTAAAATCCCATAATTCAAATGAGTTTTAACTAAGGCATAATACAATGTTTCTAAGTGTTTTATATCCACAAAGGTTTTAACATAACACGTAATCTACATGTAAATCCCAATTTAATTTACTGTCAAGAGTTATTCCCAAGTATTTAACACTGTTAGCTCTTAAAATTTGAATATCATCGTCTATTTTAATACTATCCACATTTGAGGTATTATTATTTTGATTTGGACTAAAAGTAAGATAATTTGTTTTGTCAAAACTAATTGTTAATAAGTTATTATCAAACCAATTTTTAATATTGTAAAATCTTTTGTAATTTTGTTATGTATGTTGTTCCAATTTGTATCACTATAAAAAATAACAGTATCGTCTGCAAAACTATGAATTTCTCCATCACAATTTATACTAAATAAATCATTAATATGTCAATAGTACCGACCTGGTTACTGCGCCACTGAACATCATGTATAATTAGAAAGCAATTCTTGTTTGAAGCAGATACTGATATAATATTTCTGGAATGCTCCGACTTTATAAATGCAAGACCAAATTTTTCACAAGCGGACTATCCAGAATTACTTCGGTGAAACCCAAACGCTTACTTTTCCTGTGCGCACATTAAGGATCGCCGTAGCTCAGTAATTACAAAAACTTAAAACGGACTTTTAGAGTAATCAGAATGGTATTTTTTTATAGGTATGCACTATTTCTCTCCTGTCGAAAAAATGCAGCTTCTAGAAATTATTACTACAGATAAGACAAGTAAAGAAACCACCGCCTTAGCTGTCGACGTAGGTCTTAAACAAGGAAAGGTGGTCATAACAGTTGGTGATGGTCCTGGTTTTTACACTACCAGAATTTTATCTGCAATGATGGCTGAATCAATAAGACTGTTACAAGAAGGTAAGTCCCTTGTGTTCATAGACATTAATTTCTAATTAAATTTATTTATTTTACAATGACTAACCTCGAGTTGCGCCTTTGACCAGTCCACAACTTTTTGGTCAATTGACCAGTCAATTAACCGACTATTTGACCGAACCCTCTTTCACAATAGAATTATTTTCTTATTAAGTCGATCAGTAATTTTTGCAATATTGCATTTTTGTAAGACATATTAATGATGACACACATCAAAAGAAATCTTATTCAAACTACTGAATAAAGAACACAGAGCGAGTACTTCAAATTCAGTATTTGCGTTAAATACATAATTATTAATATTTGTATTGTAAATTTAGGTACAAAGATAAAACTCAACTAGCAAAATACTATTTTTTGGCAATTTTTGAAAGGAGAATATTGTCATCAGTATTAGAATCACTAAAATATAAATATCATTATCCTTACGTTGTTCGTCGGTGGAAAAATTTAAATGAATTTTAGAACTGCTTTCTTCCCCGCATACTGAGGCTATATTAAATTTAAATTTTTTCTGCCCGTGATGTCAAACTCTCATAGACCATCCATCGCACAGTGGTTCCGGCAATAGGTCATAATTCAAAATATTTATTGTCAAGGATCTGTCAGGTTGGGTTCAAAAAGAACCAAATTTACTTAAACCAATAAAACTGGCACTTACGGACTAATTTCGTTGTTTCAGAGTATAAATAGCCCGACTCTAAAAGAGTAGGGCTATTTTTTAAAACAACGAAAAAATTAACGAATGCGGTTTTCCTGAGGCAACATACTTCTTTCAAAATTTTCTGGATAATTTTTACACACGAATTGTATTCGGTAGAAAATTCTCAGAATAAAATAGATACACACATTACTTTTTATATTTTATTTTTTATTTATTGTAGTTTATGGTACAATTATAATTTACAACATATTGACATGATTTGAATTAATAATGCAGGTTCTCTTTCCAGTTACTGTGGAATCGATTGCAGTACTCGTACTTGGCTTTAAATGTTTGTATTTGATCATGAGCTATGTGATTTATAAATTAAATTTGGTCAAAATACTTCATGCAGTTGAATTTTCGCTGTTGAATTTTCACTATGCCATTTTATTTTCTCCTACTCACAGTGGTTCCGGCAAAATAGGTCATAATTCAAAATATTTATTGTCAGGGATGTCAGGTAGGCATTGCTTTGGGTTCAAAAAGAACCAAATTCACTTAAACCACTAAAATTGTTGGCACTTACGCACTAGTGTCAGTCGACTTGTGACCGCCAAAGATTGTGCATTTTAAGTACGATAAAAACTATAAATATTGTATTAAAAGTGGATTTTTTATTTGGTAATGTCGGAAATTAATATTCAAAAACTCTTTAGGTGGCCTTAGTAGCGCAGATACTTGATTCTTTTTTTAGTTAAATATTGTTGTTGTAGGTTTTATTTGCAGATGTTTTTGGACATTAATCAAATGAATATTTTTATTGACCGCGCTTGTGATATTATCATTTGATCTTGACTTTTAACTTTTTGTCCTGTATTGTCCTCCGGAAAAATGTACATAACCTGCTTTTACATAGTCTCGTTTTTATGAGGACATATAAGTTTTATCCATCTCTGACCAGCTGGGCAGGCTATAATAGTTTATAAGTAAACTGCTGATCAACAAGCTTGCAAAATGGCATTTTTTCGGTCATTTTTACAGCTCTGTGGATCGAAAACGACTCGATTGATTTAAACAAATTTTTGATTTTTAAAGACCTAATTTATTGAAAGGTAGCTACGAGGATCGCTTTAACCTAATAAGAACCATATTTTTTACACTGGGTGGAAAAACACGCTATGTAAAAAAGTAAAAACTAACCACGTGGCATTCCTCAAAATATTTTTTCTCAAATTTTATTTTTACATTATGTGGAAGCTTGGATTAATATCTAGGAACAATTAATTTTTTTAAGCCTGTAACAATTATCATAATTGTTTTGAAAAACAGCTGTGAATTTTAAGATATATTCTAGAGTTGCCGCTTGGATCCGGCTTGTACTCGGGACCCGGCGGACCTGGCCTTGAAAGTAAACACCCCGTTTCGGCCGGGTCTCGCCTGTACCCGGCTTGGACTCGGGACCTGGCGGATCCGGCCTTGGATTACCTGGCCGTAGTATTGAATAGTGAAAAGAATGAAAATATAATATTTTAGATTGGTGATAGAGTTTTTTTCAGAGGACTGGTGCCAAAGAAACTGAAATATTCTCTTTAAAAACATATTTATTAAAAGTGAAAAACAAAACAGTAGAGATTTATTATAAAAAATCGAGTAGAAAATAATATTTTTATAAGTTTACATCAACATAAAAAAAGGAACTCCCCCGTATAAACCTAAACAAATACACTTTTTCAGTTAAAAATAATTTAAAATATAGAAACCACAAAAACTTAATCTAATAATGGTATATTATGGTGCAAATAAATAATTTTTCCCCATTTTGAATTTAATCTATTCCTTTTCACCTCAAAAACGTTCCCTGCTTCAGAAAGCAGCCAGAATGTCGATGATCTCTCAAAAACCGGGTTTAATCTAAGCTACAGACCCGGACTCCGGACCCGGCCGGGTACCCGGTACCCGGCCTTGCCCAAAAATCTAGGCTTGCGACATCTCTAATATATTTCACTAACTCAACAACCTGTATCTTATGTATTAGTATTTTTAGTTACATATTAATTAGAAAAATATTTTTTTAAACATGTTTAAATGTAAAAAATTAATTCAAAATTTTATGGGCTGTTTTTTTTTGGGGGCAAACGAGTGACAGCTTTGTTTTACTTTTAAGTTCAGTGTCTGAGGTATCAGATAAAAGCCCACAATATGGAGAATACAAACATATGTATATACAATTTGCTTATTTAATATAACCCTTGTTATGTAAAATTTGAAACAAAGTTATAAAAACTATTGTCTTCTGCACTTTGTAAAATCAGAGTAGAAAAAAACTGAAGACAATCAAGGGTTTGTATAATGATGCACACAGTAGAAAAAAATTATATTAATAAAAAGTTGTTTTATGAAACACTTATCACGTTAGCTGGGCTCACCCTTTACCATTTTTTTGTATGATTTGTTTACAATAACCCTTTTTTAAGTACAAAATGCATTTCAGTTATTAATTTTCCAAAAATATTGATTGCAATAATTATGACCGCGCTCTCCATATTGTCGGAACCACTGTGCATCGGTGCCGGTGATTCCCCGAAATGCATTTTTACAGGTCGACCATATATCCGCATATTGTTTCTACGTGGAGCAATTTTAATAAATATTTTACCACCTAATATTTGACCGCGGACAGATTGACTGGTCAATTAACCACTCTATCAATCTCAGCGCTATCCAAGGAAAGGAGAAAAAATTGTAGCTTAAAATAACTTAATTATATTTGGCGTTTGCGTAAGTAACATTTTTTAATTTATTATTAAGGTGTCGATCCTAAGGACTTGGACAAATTAACAAAGAAATTTGGTTTTCCTGTTGGAGCTGCAACCTTAGCCGATGAAGTTGGCTTGGACGTTGCCAGCCATATTGGGCCTGATCTTTATAAGGTAATTAATACGCTCGGTGAACTTTCATAAAAAAATTAATATACTGACAATTAATTTTTAGGCATTTGGGGAACGGTTTGGAGGCGGAGATCAAAACATATTAACAGACATAGTTAAGGCTGGATTCTTAGGACGCAAATCTGGAAAAGGCATATTCGTTTATGAAAAAGGTTCCAAGAATCGTGATATTAATGTTGAAACTTTAGATATTCTTAAAAAATACAGCACAGAACCGAAAGGACCATTCGAAGATGAAGATAAAACTCTACGTATGGCCTCTAGGTTCGTAAATGAGGCTATTTTGTGTCTGGAAGAAAAGATTTTGGCAAATCCTTTGGAAGGTAAGAATCATTGAAACATGACTTGTAAAGTAAGTACATACCGTGTAAGGGTTTTCTATGTTGCCAAATTTTGCTAAGTTATACGTGGTGATGAGCTTCATTTGTTGGTTCTAAATGTTAGATATTAACACAAGTACCAAAAAGGCAGGAGCGTTCTTATATTTTACGTTGGATAGTGTATGCATAGGACACTACATTGTAATCGGTACTGCTTTTGATAAATGTTTGTTCGTCGAGAAAAATATATGTGTAGATTGCCACTGACATGGTAATGTTTTTTTTTTACTTTATAGTGGTTTTTCAGCCTGTTTGGTTTTTTTCAGTTAGCTACCAAGGAAACATTAACCTTAAACCAGCGTACGCCATATACAGATAAAAATAATAAAAATTATTTCGTAAATTCTAAATAATCCGAACAAAACTGAAACGTCCTACTCTTGTAAAATAACCCATATAGGAAAAGCAAAACTCATATGTTGAGAGGCAATAGCAAGGAAATACAAAAAGATAAATTTTCTTAATTATTATGACCAAGAAGAAATTGTTTAAGTAATCGCCTAACACACGGGATGATTTAAAGGAGATCACAGTTTTTGTGTCATCAGTAGAATTCTTCCAAAAACAGAATGAATAATGAATTGAACCAGCTTAGTAGAAACGTTGTGCGTTATAGTTCCTAGCTTGTATTTTAATTGTACAAAATCTTATTAAATTATCTGTGACTTTATTGGTTATACCGTCTACTATATCAAATAAATACGAGCTGATTTTTATGATAAAGTATTTTTCAGGATATTTGGCTATAAATTATTAACTGCAATAAAACTACCTGGTCGGCTCCATTGCGCATACCCTGGAATTTTCAGTATTTGTTGGCGGGGCCGCATTGTAATAATTCGTATTTTAAAAATAAAAATATATAAATCCTCCTCTGTGGCAGGTAGACATAAATAAAATTTACTTTACTTGTTGACCGACTTTTTGTACCTGATATCGGTAAGTATCGATTTCATGTTTTCGAAAATTGAGGCAAATAACTCAGTCTTTATTTCGCCCGTGAGAACTTTAATTGTATTATAACATATTTAGGTAATATCAGCATTATGTGGCTTCCGAGAGAAAACGGTCATAGTGCTTCTGCTAGTGTTACGCTAAAGAAAAAGAATTTGTCCGTCGATGCTAGGGAAGTTGTGAACAATGTATCCGGTTCTGTGGTTAACAGGAGACTTACTATTAGTGCCACTGCGGCTGAAACGTATAGTTTAACTAAGATACCTCTGACTACAGTGAGAAGAATCGTATCAAATCTGATCAGATCAAGAAAAAGGCGTAAAGATTCCGGTTCTTCAAAATGTTTCGACAAAGGCGACAGACTTGATAAGACGAAAAGTCTACACCATGTATGAAGAACAACTTGTGCCTACACTACATACTCTGAAAAAACGACTCATTGTCGACCAATCAAACAAGCTGTAGCATTAGAAGCCTGTGGAGAGTTTTGTCAGAAATGGGCTTCAGATGTCAGATTCAGAAGAGGCAAATATTGATGAAATCGCGGCGATTACGAAAATGGCGTTATGAGTACCTAATATCCATAAAACAATACCGATCTGAAAATCGTCTGATCATTTACCTTGATGAGACCTGGTTTGTCACGCATGATACACCATTAAGAGGATGGTCCGATTCCTCCACTAGATGTCAAACCAAAGCTTCATCTTATAAAGGAAAAAGGATAACCATCCCACATGCGGGATCAGAAAACGGTTGGGTTCCAAATGCTTTGTGGCTCTCTGCAAAAAACCTACCTTAAATCATTTTATTTATTATTAATAAAATATATGAAATTATTGTCAACACTCCCTCGCTTCAAGCCTAGAATTACGGGGTAAAAATTAAACTGAATATATATATATATATATATATATATATATATATATATATATATATATATATACAGGGTGGTGCAACCAAGATGGGGTGGACGATTGTGAGTAAACGGTGAGGAATTTGGAAAAATTTTTTTTTGGATATTATCGATAGTCAGACACGCTATGTTTTAAAATTATTGCCATAATACAGGGTGGTCCGAAAAACTCGTGGCGAACCAAACTTGTATTTTTTTAAATGGGACACCCGGTATATTATTGTTCCAATTGATTCTCCTGTTCGTTACGATCATTTTGATATAGGGTTTATTGGGTCTAAAACTTATAGTAAGGGAATGGGAGGCGGTTAAATTTGAAAAAATGCTCACAGTTCGGCCATTTTTTAAAGAAATTTGAAACAGGTATGGAAAAACCAAATATTCCATAAAACGTTACATATCCTTGAATACATTAATCACTTGCAATTTGTTTAAAATTATTCACTGTTATACAGGGTGGTCAAGTTTTGCAAATACGCCCTGGACTCATTTTTTTTAAATGGAACACCCTGTATATTTTATTTTCATGTTAAAGATAACATTACTAGCTTTCAAAAAATACCATACATGATGCCTTTCTGACCAACAGTTTTTTAGTAAACTAGCCGTGAAAGCAAAGTTTCTTCATTCTAATACGATTATACTGAATTTACGTTGTTTATTATTAAATATCTAATATTAGGAGGCCATGACACTATTATAAATGAAACAAAATATTGTCAAAGCTACTGCCGCATAATCCATTATTTACAAGTTAAGCGTAGGTGAGGTAAGAAAACTGAGACCCGAAAGCTTTACATGCTTTTTAGAGAAATTTCAAAAAACAGAAAATATTGTTTTTAGGAAATGTAAAGTAATTAATAAACAAAGATAATCAGTTATCAGTATTATTAATAGTGTAAGAAAATTAATTAAGCAAAAACAGAACATCTTTTAAAATTATTTAGGTATGTACTTACTTGTAAACCTAATTTAATTTAAACAATTAAGTACATACCTAAATAATTTTAAAAGATGTTCTGTTTTTGCTTAATTAATTTCCTTACACTATTAATAATACTGATAACTGATTATCTTTGTTTATTAATTACTTTACATTTCCTAAAAACAATATTTTCTGTTTTTTGAAATATCTCTAATAAACATGTAAAAGTTTCGGGTCTCAGTTTTCTTACCTCATAATTATTGGGCCACCTACACTTAACTTGTAAATAATGGATTATGCGGCAGTAGCTTTGACAAGTTCGTCAATCTTTTGTTTCATTTCAATAATAAACAACGTAAATTCAGTATAATCGTATTAGAATGAAGAAACTTTGCTTTCACGGCTGGTTTACTAAAAAACTGTTGGTCAGAAAGGCATCATGTATGGTATTTTTTGAAAGCTAGTAATGTTATCTTTAACATGAAAATAAAATATATAGGGTGTTCCATTTAAAAAAAATGAGTCCAGGGCGTATTTGCAAAACTTGACCACCCTGTATAACAGTGAATAATGTTAAACAAATTGCAAGTGATTAATGTATTCAAGGATATGTAACGTTTTATGGAATATTTGGTTTTTCCATACCTGTTTCAAATTTCTTTAAAAAATGGCCGAACTGTGAGCATTTTTTCAACTTTAACCGCCTCCCATTCCCTTACTATAAGTTTTAGACCCAATAAACCCTATATCAAATTGATCGTAACGAACAGGAGAATCAATTGGAACAATAATATACCGGGTGTCCCATTTAACAAAATACAAGTTTGGTTCGCCACGAGTTTTTCGGACCACCCTGTATTATGGCAATAATTTTAAAACATAGCGTGTCTGACTATCGATAATATCCAAAACAAATTTTTTCGAAATTCCTCACCGTTTACTCACAATCGTCCACCCCATCTTGGTTGCACCACCCTGTATATATATATATATATATATATATATATATATATATATATATATATATATATATATATATATATATATAAATAATAGATTATTAACTATTCCGGAACCTGTTAGACATTATCCAAATATATTCAGGGCAATTTTATTTAGGTAGGTATATTATAATTTTTGAATTTGAATAAATTCAAAAATTATAATATACCTACCTAAATAAAATTAAAGTGACGTAAATAATTTAAATTACCGTCATTAAATTGTCCAAATTTAAGACCAATTTTTTCAAGAAATATTAATAGACAAATCATTTTAAGTCCATAAACCCCTTCTTAAGCTATTGAATTTCTACTGTCATTGTTGGTACACCAATCTCAAGCCTCTTTTAGAAGAAAATGAACAATAAAAATCATTGACAAATCCGGATATGTCATCTATTAACCTACCAAATGTCTCAGATGAAGTTGATAAAGAAGAAAGCTTTTATTTAGATTTAAAATATCCCAAGGATAATAAATTTAATGAGTACCTAAAAAATTTTAGTATCCCGTCTCAAGACATTCGAGAAGCACAAATGTCTAATGAAGAAGAAGCATTTATATCCTCCCAAAAAAGTATAAAAAATTGCGAAAGATGCAATTTTAAATTTAGTAAAAAATCATATTCAGTGGGATGTTCAGAATGCAATAAATGGTTCTGTTTAACTTGTTCTAAGCTATCGAGAAAAGAAATTTCCGAGTTAAAAAAACTTAAACAACAATGGTTATGCTTAAAATGCGTTACTTCTAAAAATACTTACAAGAAAAATGAAAATGAAACAGAATTACTACAGAATGAAAATAAATTTCTTAAAGAAATTATTGTTAATTTAAATGAGAAGTTACAAATTCTTTTTCAAAAAATTGAAAAACTTGAAAATGACGCCCTCTTCATAAAATTAAATAAATTAGAAGATAAATTTGACGCACTAATAAATAAAATAGATTCCGAAAAGAACGAAGTTTATCCAAAATTGACATATTCTGCTGTTTTAAAAGAAGATTATCAAAAAACCAGTGTAAATCCTCCTTGTCCAGCCTTGATTATTAAACCAAAAATTAACCAATCCAGTGAACAAACAAAAAGAGAAATTCAAAATAAAATTGATCCAAACACAATAAAAGCATCTATAAGCAATGTAAAAAAAATCAGAAATGGAGGAATCGCCATAATAACGAAATCTGAAGAAGAAATAAAGAAACTAGAAGAACTAAGCAAACAACAACTAAACCAGGAATATACCATTCAAATTTCCAAATTAAAAATGCCAAAGCTAGTTATAATTGGAACGTCGAGAGAATACAAGGAAGAAGAACTTTTTCAAGATTTAATAAACTATAATTATTTAGATTATAGTGACAAAATCAAAATTACAAAAATAAGAAAATCGAAATTCTTGAAAAAATACATTATTTATGTAGAAACAATTGGGAAAACATATAATAAATTGGTTAATAAGGAAATAAATCTTGGTTGGGACAAATACAAAATAAAAGAAGATTTTGGTATTCTTTATTGTTACACATGTTGTGGATACGGGCATACATCAAACCAGTGCTCAGAAGATATAATATGTTCATTTTGCACTGAAAAACATAAATTTTGGGAATGCAAGAAAGAATATCTAAAATGTATCAACTGCAAAAGCTCAAATCTAAAATACAAAACGAATTATGACTCTAAACACCAAGCTAATAGTGAAAATTGCCCTATCCATATGTACAAAATATCTAAATTAAAAGAAACCATTAATTATTATAAGGAATAATGGAACCAAACATCAATATTTTATACATAAATGCTCGATCACTAAAAAATAAAATAGAGGAAATAGAAATTTTAATTAATGAAGAAAATATAGACATTTTAGTAGTTACAGAAACATGGATAAGAAAAAATGAACAAAAATATTATAACTTTAATAATTTTAGACCTGTGTTTGCAACAAGAAATAAAAGAGGTGGCGGACTGGGTATATTTATTAAGAATTCATTACAGTTTGATATACTGGAAAAAATTGAAGAGGAACTATCTTTCATTGCAATATCTTTCAAAATGACTGGTTTTACAATATGTGGTTTATACAGACCTCATTCAGTGCCTGCTGAATATGTTATAAATTTTTTAGATGAACAACTAAACAAATTAAACGACCTTGCTTCAGATTGCATTTTCTTGGGTGACGTTAATATTGATATGTTGAAAAATTGCTACATATCTAATAGATTATTAGATGTTTATAATTCTAACGGCTTTATACTATGCAACAAAACCAATTCGACAAGAGACAGTAACACCACCAAAACTTTAATTGACCACATAATTACCAATTCTGCAAAAAAAATGGAAATATCATTTAAAACAAGCGCTTTAACCGACCACAAATTACAGTTTGTTTCTATTTTTAATGCTACAGCATGTAACAATACTAAATACAAAAAATGCGTAAAATTAAAATATGATCTTGAGAAACTTAAAATGAAATTGGACTTTCTAGATAAAAACAAGGAAAACTACAAAAATGCAGACATTTTATATGATGAAATTCTTAATATATTCACTACATGCACATATCAAAAAACATATAAAATAAAAAACGACTCAAAACCATGGTTTAGCAATGAATTAGCAAAAATGTTGAAAAACAGAGATAAGCTTTATGAAAAAAGGAAAAAAAATCCTGAAAATAAACATATTTTTGAGGAATACTCAAACTATAATAAATTAGTCAAAAAGACCATTAGGAAGACCAAACATGACTACTATGAAAAAGAGTTTATGGAGGGAGATCAAAAAACAATTTGGAAAAACATAAATTTTTTGTTAACAAATACTCAACAAAATAAAAATACAAATATTGACTATCTAATGATTGAAGGAAAAAGGATTGAAGACGAAGAAAAAATATGTAACAGCATGAATGAACATTTTGTTAGTGTCGGAGAAAATTTATCAAAAAAAATTCCTGCATACCAAGGCCCAAAACCAAAAACCTTTATAAACAATGAAAGTATGTTTTTAAATGTGGAAGAATTAACCATTCAAGAAATAGAAGAAGTAATTGACAATTTAAATTCAAATAAAGGAACTGGCTGGGACAATATTCCAATTAAAATTGTTAAAACACTTAAAAAAAAATTAACTCCTATTCTTTTACACTTAGCTAAAATCTCATTTAAATTGGGACAGTATCCAAGTAAATTAAAATTAGCTAAAGTTATACCCATTTATAAAGACGGTGAATTCTCTGCCTGCAACAATTATCGTCCTATATCAGTTTTGCCAATTTTTGCTAAAATAATAGAAAAAGTTATGAATAATAAATTAAGCAGCTTTATAGAATCAAAAAAATTACTCTACTCAGGTCAATACGGCTTTCGCAAATCTAGAGACACTGAAATTGCAGCATCGGATGTCATTTCAAATATTCAACAAAATGTGGATAATAATAAAAAATGTTGTATAATGTCTCTGGATTTGTGTAAGGCCTTTGATACCGTAAATCATTCAATTTTATTAAATACTTTATACGAAATAGGGGTTAGAGGAATAAACTATAAATGGTTTGAAAGTTATTTATCTGATAGGGTACAATATGTTCAAATTAATAGTAACAAAAGTTCAGTTAAAAAAATTAACTGTGGTGTTCCTCAGGGTTCAACTTTAGCTCCTGTTTTATTTTTAATATACATTAACTCTTTATCAAATTTAGATTTAAAAGGTAAAATTAAACTTTTTGCTGATGATACCACTATTGTATATTTTTCTGAAAATATTATGCATATCTATAATGACATAAATCATGACTTGAATATTATTTACGATTGGCTAAAATTACTTAAATTGACAATTAATTTTCAAAAATCTTCATTTATGTTCATAAATAAATCTCAAACAAATCAAAATATTAATCCAATAGAGTTCCTTAATAATACAATAAAATACTCAAACTCTATTAAATTTTTAGGTTTATACATTGACGAGAATTTAAGTTGGAGAAAGCATATTGATTACCTAAGGTGTTGCATAGCTCCTTTAATTGGAGTTTTATATAAAGTGAGAGATTACATTCCAATAAAATTTTTGAAAAATATTTATTTTTCTTTAGTGCACTCTAAACTTCAATATTTAATTTCAATATGGGGATATGCAAATTCTAGTATAATTAAACCATTAAAAACTTTGCAAAATAAAATTATAAAATGCATACATAAGTTGCCCTTTCTGGAACCAACAGTTAATTTATATAAACCAAATGGATATTTAAATATAGCAAATTTATACAAATTAAAAATATGCTCGCTTATTCATGCAATAAATTTAAAAGAAAAAAGTTCTAATATGCTGTTTAAAAAAGCAAATGCTATACATAATTATACCACCAGAAAAAATACAAATATTATTCTTCCACCAATTAAAAGTAACTTTGGAAAAAAGTCGATATTATTTAATGGTGTTGTTTTATATAATGAACTACCAAATAATTTGAAACAAATAACTAAATTAAAATTATTTAAAAAGAAGTGCAAAAAATATATTTTAAAAGGTTAAAAAGGATAAATTTAAATGATCTTTCTTTATACACTAAAAGGAGTTAATTTTTATTTTTTTTTTTTACTTATATAAATATTTATAAATAATCTTAAGTTACATTTTTCTTTTTATGTTAATTTATATTTTCCCTGTAATAAACTAATTTAGTTTGTTGGGAAATAAATAAATAAAATAAAATTTATATAAAAATATTATTGCCCATATTTAAGATTTAATAATCTTAAACCATTTTTAAACTAAAATGTTTTTAACATTTGAATATTAAAAATATTAATATAATAAATGATCCCACTTCTACCGCAGCCCTACCCTGTACCGCAAGTTTGCAGAGTGCTTACGCACTTGTCTACACAACGGGACCGACCAAGTAGTTTTATTGCAGTTAATAAGTCATAGGCAAATATCCTGAAAATATCCTTTAATAAAATATTAATTCTTTGAGCTGAATTATGTAAAGCGGCAAGTTTATAATATATTGAACTATAATTTCCGGGCCCGTTGTGGGCTAAGGTCTGTGACTTTTTATTGGCCTAGGACCGTAATGCCAAGTTTATATAAAGTTGTTGAAGGGCATTTCCATGAGCTATTCCAGCAGGGCTTACAAATAAGCTAACATTATTAACTCTGAAACAGACCATCTTAAGCGTAAAAGATAAAAGTCACATGGCTTAAATTTAAGCCACCTTTAGGCAGTTCGTGCAAACGGCCATTATTGCCATATTACTTCCAAATCGGGTTTGTATTACATTCATTGCATGCCATTAAAAACATTTTGCATCTTCAACCTACTTCTAAAGAATGCTTCTTAGCTATGGCGATAAAATAGAATATTGGTGGTTTTGTTTCTAAGTAAACTACATCCGTTTTACTTGTTGCTGATAGTGTTGTGTGGAAGCAATTACCTAGAACTAGTAAAATGTTACGAATACATCATGGGCATTTAAGCTTGTAAGCCTTGTACCTTTTATGCTAACAAACATTTACTTGTTTTTCTGCGCTCAGGTGTTTTGGAACGGTCTTAACAGGTGACGTTACTTTTTTACTTTCAAAAAAGTGTTCTTTTATGCTAGCGTTTAAATTGCGTTAATGACAAATGCTATCAGCTGTTGTGTTTTGATTTATAGTTGGGGACGAAACTGGTTCTTTTGTTTTAAAGCTCATTTTACAATGTTACAAAACCGAAGGGGATAAAATTAGATTGTCAATTGCCATAACCTATAATTTTTCTGTCTTATCTGTCACCAGCGTCATTTGATGTTCATCATATGTTCGTCGACGAATAATAGCCAAACTTTTGCAAAATCACGTGATCTATTGAAACAATTTTAAAATACTAGATTACTAGAGCGTAGAAAAATAACTTTTGTATAAGATTGTAGGAGGTTCCCAGGATGAAGTGTGACGTTCATAGTAAATAAAACAAAAATCCGGTTTTCACTTGATGTATTAAAAAAAGGTCTCAACGCGTTTCGGCTTAGTCTGCCATCTTCAAGGGACTCTATAAGAGGGAACAAAGCTATAATGTATTGTCTAAAACATACTGCTAACGTTCTATGACCGTTTAAAAATTAAAATATTAAATATTGTACTTACATAATATACAAACAGAGTGAATATCCAGACAATAAAAAACACCAAGATTCTACAGATTACAAATGACAAACAATAACATTAATTACAATACTTTTAACAACGACAATATTTAAAAATGGGAACAGTGACATTTAGTCGCTACCGGTATTCAACTTCTATTGCAGAACAGATAAATGGTATCAAGCCTTGAAAATATTTTTTCGAGAAGGGAAAAAAGGGAAATTCTAACTCAAATATACACACATCAAAAAAAGTTGATCAATGAGATAAAGATCAAAATAATAAATAAATTATTAACAAAATTAGTGACAACTTATATGGAAGGACATTCGAGTACATATTTTGTCTGAACGATTCAATAAACAATAATTTTTTAAAGAATCAGCTCATATAATAAACCTCTTTAACCTACTGTTATGTAACAACAAATTTATAATCAGAAGTGCGTCCTTCGATATACGTTGTCACTAATTTTGTTAATCATTTATTTATTATTTTTAAGATTTTTATTTCATTGATTAACTTTTTTTGATGTGTGTATATTTAAATTGGAATTTCCCTTTTTTCCCTTCTCGAAAAAATGTTTTCAAGGCTACCATTTACCTGTTCTGCAGTAGAAGTTGAATACCGGTAGCGGCTAAATGTTGCTGTTCCCATTTTTTAAATATTATCGTTAAAAGTGTTTTAACTAATGTTATTGTTTGTCATTTCATTTGTAATCTGTAGCATATTGGTGTTTTTATTGTATATACTCTCGCTGTTTGTATATTATGTAAGTACAATATTTAATATTTTCGTTTTTAAACGGTCATAGGACGCCAGCCGTATGTTTTAGACAAGACATTGTAGCTTTGTTCCCTCTTATAGTCTTTAGAAGATGACCGACTACATGAAGTGAAAACCAGATTTTTGTTTTATTTACTATAACTTTTGTATAGTTACTAGATAATTTATGATAGTGTTAAGCAGCTCTTTCTCAGCATACCCTTCATTTAGGTGATATTGGTGCAGTATTTGGCTTGGGCTTCCCTCCATTCACGGGCGGTCCTTTCAGATGGGTTGATCAATATGGTGCTGGCAAATTGGTTTCGAAAATGGAATCGTACCAAAGCGCTTATGGTATACAATTCAAACCATCCCAGACTCTTATAGATATGGCCAAGGATCCCAGCAAAAAATTTTATTCTAGTTAAGATCAAAAGAGTATTCTGTTATCTTTTTATACATTTTGTGTTTTTTCATGTATAAATGGCAATTCTCTCTTTAAGAGTACGATTACGATTAAGCTGCCACTTAAAAAAGATCTTAATTCTTTCTAAATTTGTACTGAGATCTATAAAAGAAGGTTTGTCCATGCATAAAAATATTCACAATTCTTATTAATTACTGAGGGTATTTAGTTAAACATAAATTAATATTAATATTATTTTAAAAATCGTTAAATTTAATGCATTATATTAGATTATATTACTGATACCCCAACGACCGTTGCGAAGCATTATTTGTTGTTAGTTTAATAAAATTTTTTAAAAGTGTTATAAGACTGGATAGTTAAGGCATTCAATTTTGTACAAATGTCTTAACTTAAAAACATGGATAATTGTTCAAATAATTTACCACTAGGCGTATATTCCGTACTCTTACGTGGATTTGAAGCTTTATGTTAAAAAATAAATATATTATTACTTTTTAAATGTGTTATTTTTTTATATTCCTTATTGATAAATAAAAGTAATTATTCGTGGAAGTACATGTTCTATAAGAAAGGAAGAGCACCAGTAAGGATTCAAGAAGAATCGCTAAATAAAAAATGGGTTTTGGCCATTACAGAAAGTTGTACAGTTGATTTAGGAATACCACGTAGGGTGCAAGCGGGATAAAAGAATTGGAAGAAAGTTTCCTGTGCTGTGTTAGCGTAGAATCAGTATGAGGAAGAAAGGGGTGGTGTATAAAACAGTAGACCAGCGCACGAAAAGAAACGTGGCCAGAAATTGGGTAAAAGGTTTATCGTGACAGAAATAAAAATGTTAGATGGATGTGTGTGGTTGCAAGGAAAAACAAGAATAGAAATAAAAGAATAAGGGAAAACCAAGTTGTGATAATTTTTTTTTATGAGACAGCCCACGTATACTTCAAGCCTAAGTAAAGCTCGTTTCAAGCTCTTTCGTTTGCCTTTTGATAAAATGGTAAGTACCTCAATAAATGCAAATATAAATATTTCAAGATTCTTAAAAGGCGCTATAAGTAGTTAGTAGTTAAATATTTAACTACATACTTTTTGAACTACAAACCTAACCAAACATGTACCGTTGTGGCTCAAAAAACCAGTGACGTAGCCATACTTACAAAAATGACTAAATAAAGGATTTGAATTTGAATCAAATAAAAAAATTCAAAATAAAATAAAAAATACTTTTTATTAGATAGGCCTAGATAGATAGATAGATAGATAGATAAGAATCCATTGGTTCCATAATTCCAAGACAGGATAGAACATGTTAGAAAATAAAATATATCAATACAAAGTAATAATATGAATAACATTTCAGTTTCATAAATACAAAAAATTAAAAAAAAATTATAAATGTTATTTAAACTTTATTTTAAGGTTAACTCTCCGCTGACCTAAATTTAAACATAAATTATTAACAACAGTTCCTTTTTGGTACAAGACTAAAACATTTTGTAAGGTGGTAGAGGAATTCTTCCTCGACCGAGGTGGGTACCACGCCACATCCTCTTAAAGGCTGATGAAATCCCTACGGATGTTTCCAGCTCAGGACTCGGTTTTCCCCAGTACACCCATGGTACATAGTACTTAGACTTCGGTCTTCGTGGGCTGTCGGAAGATAAAAAAATTATATATTTGGTAATAGGGGGTATTTAAAAAAATTATAAATTTAGATTTTTTGAAAACTTTAAAAACCTGCAAATTCTGTAGTAGTAGTAGTTTGCTTATCGTCTACTGGACTAAAAACGCTAGACGGAAAATTTCAAAAACTCTAACGTCGACGTACACGTCATCTACTGACGTAATATAGGGAAGTAGTTAAATATTTTAAAAAGTAGTTAAATTACACAAAAGTAGTTAAAGTAGTTAGCACTGAGTAGTTAACTATTTTTTGGGAATATTTTATGCACACTTAAAACAATCGAGTATAACTACTAGAAGAAAAAAAGTAGTAAGAATACAACTACTTTTACAGAAAAAGTAGTTAACTAGTTTTGTACTTAACTACTGCCCAGCTCTGTTTATTGAGATATGTCATTCATTTTATGTGTACAATTTTTTTTTATTTAAAATTAAATTACAGATGTAATTTGGTTCATTCGGTCATTTCCACTACATTAAAAACAAGTGGCTCTATGTTATTAATAAATGAAAAATAGGAATCTTTGACTTTAATAGCATGGTTAATCGAATTTTTTCAACTTTCTGTAGCAATGCTATCTACAACTTTTTTAATAATTAATGTCATACACAATGTTCTCTGCTTTAACATTTAATTTTAGCTGATCCTACATATACTTGATTGGGTTGAAAATACAGTAATAGTGGGGAAGACGTAAAACTGTATGCCCCATATCGGCAGCAATGGTATCACATACATATTTCTTCTTAATATATATTAAATGTTTTTAATATTTGAACCGGTCAGAGAAAAAGTAGTCTAACTGCATTTAGGTCAACTTTTAGGAAATTAATTTTTTACGCTTGAGTGGATTAAAAATAGGTGTAATGGTTTTTCAAACGGTTTTCACTCATTCCTATCCATATAGTAAAAATATACTTTGTCGAATAAGTTGAAATTTCACATGATACCAAATTGTGGTGATTACTCCTCATTGCATTAATTAATTAGATATTAAATCCGGAATACCATTTGTCCAGTAAACCTTTTTCTAAGGCTCGGCGTTCAAATGGTATAACTCGCCGAGTTATATCACTTTTCCGCTTAACAACTCCAGACAATTGGTAACAAACGATGGCAGGAAGTAGGTTTAATACATGGATTTATTAGATCCATGGTTTAATATGTATTTTACTTTTGTACATGCTAAAAGTTAAAACGGGTACCTATTGATATTTTGACCTGAATGAGCCTATTTTAATTTGTGACATTGCGCTTCTTTTAAAAATTGTCTATATTATATTTTAAGCAAGTTAGTATAGTGTAATAATAATAATATTAATAGAAATCTTCAAAAAGTTCTGCTGTGGTGTCGTCATGGTAGTTCAAAGACGAGTCTTTAATATCTTTAGAGGACAACCACAAACAATTTGGAACCCAACCATTTCCGGAACCAGCATGTAAAAGGGTAATTCTTTCTCCCTTGTTAGGTTGGGCTTTGGTTTGGTATTTTCCTGATGAATCTACTCGACCTTTTGCTGGGTTATCATGTGTATCAAACCATGTTTCATCGAGGTAGATAATGGAACGATTTTCTAATCTGTACTTTCTTATAGATTTTAAATAATTAAAGGGCCACTGTCGTAATCGTTGTAATTCCATTAATATTTGTCTTTTATTAAAGGTCCGATATGTAAAATCCATTTGAGATAATACTCTTCAGAGGCTTGTCCTGCTGCAAGAAATGTTTGTTTAATTTTTCATTAGTCGATGCTTTAATAAAACTAAAGTATGCACAGTTTGCTCTTCGTATATAGCATAAATTTTTCTATGAATTAAGTCTTTGTCGCTTTCGTCAAAACACTTGCTTTTATCAGCGTCACTACGTACTTTTTTGTCTTTAATTTGCTTTGTCACAATATCTTTAACTGTAGACAAAGGAGTTTTCGTTAATGGAGACCTTTCTGCTGCAGCTGTATTCTGCATTTACATTAAACCCCCTGTTCAATAAAGAAACAAACACATTTTTAACAATTTGCTGGGCATCGGGCGATAAATATTTTCTTTTTAAATTACAAATACCGGAGGCACTATGATCAATGTTTTTCCAAGGACGCCACATGTACCACGTTCGGAATAACAAAAAATACGATCGAAATCATGTAACAACTGCACGGGTTACTAAACGGATAGGAACTAAGCTAAAATATTTCGAAATTATTAAACTAGGTAAAAATATACTTTGTTCATGCCCTTTACTGATTGTATTAAAATTATCTTTGCCTGATATTTTATTGGGGCCGGCCCTGTTTACAGTTCTTGCAAGTTTACCGGGTTTATTACAGCTGGTGTCGATAAAAGTCTATTGCAGGCAATATGTCAACGAGGGAGCTTGAAACGAGCTTTACTAACGTACCATGGGCATCTGAAGAGAAGCATATTGTAATTTGAATTTAATGGATTGGAGGCTGGGAGGGGAAGGGAAGGCATCGGCTGATAATGTGTTCCATAATCTGGAGACATGAGCGAGAGAAGTTGGATGTTCTAGGCTTTTGTAGCTTGACAGTAAAGGGATGCATACGTAACGCGCCTCTTGTTTTGTTAGGAACGGCCAAGGGGGAATTATAACGGCTAGTTCTTCAGAGCAGAATCCAACGGCTCAGCGACGAGCGAGAGAAGGACTGGGTCATTAATGAGTCGAATGACACTCTTTTGGATAGAATCAAGGATATCGGTAAGAAAAGTACAGTGGAACAGGTATCTGATGAGAAGAGATGATTTATGTCGGAAGAACAGTAATGGCAATGGAAGTGTCTGAGAAGAAAGGTAGACGGAGACCAAAGAGATAGGTATGGATGGAGCCAAGAATGATTTAAAGGAGAAAGTACGAAGCAGTACGGAGACGATTAACTAGAAACGTCGTGTCGTAACCCCGTATTAAGTTTAGAGAATTCGGAGTCAATGCCATAGGAAACTTCACAATTATTTCTGGAAATGCAAAGTGATAATCTTCGTGGATAAACTAACTAAAGGGCGGCGCAATTAAACTCTGTCTGCGCATTTACTATCACAGTAAAGTGTGCAGCAAGAATTAATATGGAGAGACACATATTCAGCTAGTGTTGGAACAAAATAATATGTCGTTAATGTGAGAACTAAAATTTTATATATATTCTTTGTGGGGTACTTTCTCTTCCTTGTCATCCGTTTTCTGTATTAAAGGAACGTCGGGATTTAAATTTAACTATTGAATATGAATTGGCGTTGGCTAAACCTTGAGCACGTTTAAAAAATAAAGCACATTAGTACTGTTTATTATTTCTTTTAGGGGACCATTGCATATTATAATAAGTACAAGCCTGGACAAATATTATTTCAGTTAAGTAGTAATAGAGATATCGGTTCCAGCGAGACAGAAGATCGTGTTTCAGGGCTGAGTATTAAAGCTGATAAAGGTGAGTTGTTTTTATTTTACTGTACCCCCTCCCCCCAAAAAACAGTGTATAGGTTAAAAAACCTAAGACGGCTTGAGCAAATTTAAATTGCAATTTTTTTATGCCAGAGTTGTTAAAAACTCATATCTTAAGACAATTTACTTTTAATTTGGTACGTTTCTGATGTTGTTAGTCAATTAGGCTTTAAAAAGTTTTTATCCTTTCTTTGATAATAAGTCATTAAAAAAGTATGAATTATTTTAATATATCAGCGATTTCTTTGGTTTCTAAATATCTAATTTTTATCTTGGAACATGTTGCTAAATTTAATTTAGTCCTATTAATTATGGATAACGTTATGGACATGTTTGTCAATGTTATTATTAAATAAAGCAATTATTTTATTTAAAATACTTCTCATCAAAATGCTATCTACTGACCAAAGACTTTTTATAGTCCAATATTATGGGGCTGGCCAAGTATCATACTGCTACATCATGGGACAATTTAGCGAGAAAGTAGGAATCCCAGTAACTGAAATGACAATCTACAACACAATAAAAAATTCCACAGAACTGGTTCGGTTTTGAATCTCAAGAAGAAAAAGAAATATGACCAAAACGATGCTGCCACAGTTTTAGTTCTTCAGTCTGTTAGAGAAACTCCTATGATGTCCCTGTAAAGGTTTGGTGCGCGATATCTGTCCATGGCATTACAGACCCATTTGGATGGGATGGAAAATGGATTAACGAAATTTTTCAAAAATATTTTATGGAAAACATATTTCGAACCTACATATTCTCAAAAATGCCCTGACCGCTTTTTCAAAGATGATTTTTAGAAAACGGTTTTATGAAATATTTTGAAAATATTTTCTCCAAAAATCTGTATTTCATAAGTAGGTACATTTTTTCAAAAATGTCAATTACATTTTTCGAAAATATTTAGAAAATTAAATTATGAACTCTAGTAGCTTGGAAAATGTTAATGAAAAAACAAGAATAGAGAGCCTGAACAAACCCAAACGAACCTTTTTTGGGTTTAATCGAGTTTCCTTAGGTTTGGTACGTTACTTTCTCGTAAATTACTTTTTCAAAAAGCCAAAAAAATGATTTCAACACCTGCACTATAATATCTTACTTAGAAGTTCTGGATACATTTGTTAGCGATGAACTCGAAAATGTATTTTCAACAAGATGGTTGTCCAGCACATTACGCTCGCGAGGTACTTACTAGAATGGCTTCACCGCAGATTTGGTTCAAGGTGGATTGGTAGAAATGGCCCAATTTTGAGGCCCCCAAGGAGCTCCGTCTTAACGTTGGAAGATATGTTTCTATGGTGCCGTTTGAAACAAATTGTTTATGCCACTCCAATACAAAATACTATTGACGTACTAATAGGCAGAATTACCTAGATTGTTCGTTCAATATTCCAGGAAGAAATTAAAAATTGCTTACGATATCTAAGGAATCAATTAGAAAAATATGTTGAATATGGGGGTGGAGTTGTTGAATTTTGATAACTTTATTGTATTGCTTAGTTTATATCATATTCTTTTGGGTTTAATTAATTGTTCGTATTATTTAAAAACTGCATTTGAATAAGAAGTATTTTGAATTAGATTATTGCTTCATTTAACATTGCTTCAGTGACATTTTACGTATCTTGCACAATTCGGTCCATTTGTTCTTTTCTTAACCCCATCCGCGGACATGCTGTACCTACTGTATATTAGGAAAGTCAACGGTTGCCAAAGTTTCGCCCACACGGGTATCACACGACATGCACCAACCTTTTTAAAAGTAAAAGACGCCGTTTCTGGTAAACCATGTTGAATGTGGCAGCGTCTTTTTTACTTTTAAGAACTTTTTTCTCAAATGATGCCCGTACAAATGGAACGAGTGTAAATTTTGAGTTGCTCTGGTGGCCGAGACTGTGTTTTTTTCTGTATTTAAATGCAATATACTAAATAGGCCTCTTTAAGCAAAATTGTCTATTTCATCATATCTAACAGAACAGAAACAGATTTGACACTGAGTTTTCTAACAACAGAAAAAAAAGCCCAAATGATAAATTTAAATCTCAGCTTACTCAGGTTTCTGTCTTTATTGTATCAGGTTATTTTCTTTTTAGTTAACTTAACAGGCGTAATATTTCGTCGGTCTGCTCACGTATGGGCGTGATCGATTTGTCAGGAAAGCGATTTTAAGATTTACGCGACTTTAAATTAAGTGTATCTCCAAAACTCTTTTTCTTTTTAAAAAGGATCAACTTTTTGTATGATTTAAGTAGTCATTTGCTTTAAGTAATTATGACCAGAAGATTTTACTTATCGCATTCTAAAATGTAAAAAAAATAATTAAATGGATACGCCTTTACGTGTGGGATATATGCCTAACCAAACTCAAGATAAGGCCATAAGAAAAAAAATGAGTTATATTTTTATGTTATATTATAAAAAGTATCTATAATCTATAAAAACATCGTATATTATAATCATAAAAAGAAACATTAAACAAAACGTTCATTTTGGCAGAAAATATAAACAAGAACAGTATGTTTATTTAATTTTAACAAGAAAAATTTGAAAGTCTTTATAGAAAACGTATTCAAACTGGAAAATACTGTTAAGTACAATTTACAACAGAGAAAACATTTTGATAAAACTTATTCAGTAGGGTGCAAGAGATCTAAAAAACTGTTCATATTCTTCTTGCCTAATAACCGGTGTAACTCCTGCGCACAAAGATACCGATACTTCTCATAACTTATTTTTTTTGGTCCCGTATTCAGTATTTTTAGTTCATATTGTTTTATATCTACTATCTAGTCGGTTTCGTTTTAGTGACAAAGATCCGGATGATTCTTTCTTGTTACTCATTTTATAAAATAAGCGTCCTGGATCTTCTTTTTTCACTTTTATTTCCATTATCTCGGACTATAACGTGATTTCCTGAATCACTGGTTCTTATTGATAAAATCCTCAGATGTTTTGGCAACTGCTTGAAATCAAGAAAGCCCTCAGTGTCCAATATTTCGCGATATACGTTTTTTTTTTATCTTCTGACAGCTCACGAAGACCGAAGTCTAAGTACTATGTACCGTGGGTGTACTGGGGAAATCCGACTCACACATCCAGAGCTGGAAACATCCGTAGGGATTTCACCGGCCCTTTAAGAGGATGTGTGGAGTGGTACCAACTCGGTCGAGGAAGAATTCCTCTACCACCTTCCAACAACAATCAAAAAATATCCATGGTCGAAGCGGGATTCGAACCCGCGACCTCCAGTTGCAAAGCTGGCGCCGTACCAACTCGACCACCGGAGACCCCTGTACGGTTGTCTGGATCTTGGTAAACAAAATACAGGTTGTAGTTGGGATGGGACATAGATATTTCCAAAGCGTTTAACAGCAGAACTTACAGCGCTATGGGCAGAATCCCCTTCGTTCTGGCCATGGAATAATTCAAAGAACCTTTAAGATATCTCACTCAAATTGGGGTAGTGAAGTACCTACTAAATACAGAAGTAGTGCAGCCATTACAGAATTTTCAAGGGCTCAATCTTTTGGAAAACAAACAAGGTTAGACATAAAACCTTTTACAAACCGAACAGACAATAAAAAATATTATTTTTATTCTGTCGAAATTTTAAATATTTTTTATCAATCGGTCGTGCCAGAGAATAGGCACTTCTTCAAAAAAAGACGATTCTAACATAACCCAATTTCGTAAGTTTAACTGCGTTAAATTTGTCATTAACATGACCTCAAAATGCCGAAAATAAAAAAATACTTACACTATATAGTACTTACCTCAAACAATTAAAATGTCCCCTTAAGACAAACAAAAAATAACGAAATAGTCAAAGCCCAAATTACTTAGTAATTAAAACTAAACTAATGTTGGCGGTGTAATTTAAGTTGCGTTATAGGATTTGTTTAAAGAAACTAATATTGATTAACACGTATGGGCGTAACTTGAGTTAGGCCTATACGTGAGATCTTAATTTGTTATAGTTTGAGATACGCCCAGTTTTTTTAATTCTGTATCTACTATACCCTCAGATATTGAGATACGATACTTCGTGAGGTTAAAGATTGGCTATTTAAAAGTTCGTTATGGGGCATATCTCAATTGTTGGTTTTCTGAGCTGCTCCCTTACGTGAGGAGAACGACGATTTTTTATGGCAATGCTTTACAAATCTCAAGTAAGCAGTTTCGTTGAGAAAAAATAGGGCATAAATTAGAATTTTTAAAAGGAACCTTTCTCCTCTGAGAGATGCATGTTCCTGTCTAGATAATTGCTATTTTTTTTTAAATTTCTTAATAAAATGTTCAAACCGTATGTTCCTAATAATAAAAGACTTTAATAAACCATTATAATACAACTATATGAAATAACAGAGAATTTCAATATACTAATAAAAAATAAGTCTAATTATACCATTTAAAACTAAAATAAGGTGAAATTATTTTTAGAATGGAAAAGGGTATTTGAAAATAAAATTAACTAACGACCTTGGACACAGTCTGGCATTAAGTCAATTAAGAAAGCTTATGAAATTATCGTAAAAAGGAAAGTCGTATAGTTTAAAACAACAGTTATAATATAAAAGTTGGTATAATATTCTACATTCAGATTCTTATGAAACACGTATTGCATGCACATTGCACATATGCACATTGAAATTTTGTGATCGATATTCTAAACATAGAAGTTCCTTTTAACTTCTCTAAATCGGTACAACTTAAGTTCTAGAACCATTCAGTCAATAGCTTTTAAAAATGTCTTAGAATACTACCGATACCTTTTTCTTCTCAAGCCATTAAAGCAAAAGAATTATTTTTAAGACACATGTAAAAGAATATACACAATTTTCGGATTCGTTTTGAAATTTTTGGAGGCCCGTAGGTACTGTTAAGAAATGAATGTTTCCCTTTTGGTCCCGCTTTCGGGCATCTGACATCAGGGCTTTTTGGTCTTCTAGGTAGACAGGTAGTCAGCTAAATACTTGTACATTGGTATTTTTAAGCTTTGCACTATGGCATGACATAGTTTGAGAGGGCAGCAGATGTTTATATTAATTTATGCTTGCTTTTTTTTAAATTGTCTCTAAAAAGTCAAATTACTTATCCCTGGATTCAATAAAACAAAGTAAAACTAGATGTAATTTAATAAACACTAGTAAATATCACCTATATCAGAAATTTTTACATCTAAGCTAATTATTAGCTGTCTGAAATTGCCATTAATGTTTTATAGCCTTGAATGGCCTTCCCCAATTGATTTTACCCTGTGGCCTATAAAGCTTATCAGCTTTGCGGTAAACAGCACAACAAATAAGCCTGTTTGGTGCTACTCTTCCATTGTTTGTTGATGACCTGCCTATGCCATGCCAGCTAGCGCAACACTTTCCCTCTCGCCGCATGAAAACTTTAGAATCCAGAAACGATATACACGGTTGCCTGATGTCCTTTTGACTTTCTGTATGCTTTCGTATGTATGTACAATAGTGGTAAATAAAATCGTACATTGATTTACAGTCTAAAAATTTTTAGCTCCGAGGGTGTCTACCAAGAAAATATGTGTTTGGGACGCCATTGTTGTGGACGGAGTGGACGGATGACTTTTCTAGATTCTAGTTCTAGTTCTTCGAAATTTCTTCTAGACAAATCTTCTCCCTTGGAACCCTGTTTGTTTTTCCACTCCCGATCCCTCCGAAATTTACTCTCGTATCACAGATATCATTCAAGTAGGTATTGAAAGTTTCATTCCACATACCCGCAAGTAACTTGGTTCTCGAAGGTCTGTGACAAAGCCAGGCTCGAAAAAGGCCAAGCTCACAAAAGATTTCTTCAAAATCCTACACCCGAAAATCGTTAAATTTTCACCGAGACAAGAAATCAATACAATCAAACTATCTTAGAGTCCAAAAATGCTTTTTACAACCGCATAAAAGATAAAGTGCTTTCCTGTTGCAACGGCAACAAATCTTTCTGGTCACTTGCCAAAAACATTAGTCAAACCCAACCGAAGCACTTTTCCTCCCCTGCGCTCCAGAACTTGCACTCATCTTAACTCTTTTCCAGATCTCTCATGACAAGGGTATCTTTCCAGATAGCTGAAAGACTGCTCGTGTGCAGCCTGTCCCCCCGAGAAAGGTTCCAAGTCCCTCCTATCCAATTATAGACCTATCTCTCTCCTCTCTGTTGTCAGCAAAGTCATGGAGAAACAGTGGCGGATTTAGGAGGGGTGGCGCAGGGGGCGCTCCTCCCCATAGATCGTTGTACAAAAAGGATTTCAATAGCGAATTTTATAAAAATAAATATTGTAACATATAAACATCATTTCTACATATTGTACAAAAAAATATTATAACCAAAAACAAACATTTAGCCATCTATGTAAGGTCTTTGAAATGAATTATACCAAAAAAATGTAAATAAAATTGTAATTGTAAAGTAACATACGTAATAAAAAAAAATGCAAGTCTTTTTGGCATTTGTGATTTACATTCTTTTAGATTGTTTCAGCGGCGGATCTGCGGAGGGGCTTCGGGGGCTCAACCCCCCTCCCCCCGTTGACCGGCCAACAACAGCATAACATCATAATTGCACCCTGACTTTAGTCAACCTCAACATCAGTATTGTATCAATAAATGGATATTTCATACCATAATTAATTACTATTACTAAGACCTTTTTTTAAACCTTATCCTAAACCTTCTTTGTGAATTTGGGGGTAAATGTTTAAGTTTTAGCAACGCTTAAAGTCTAGCCTCCCATTCCTAAATCCTGGATCCTCCCCTGGATTGTTTCTAAAAACATTCTTTATACATGTCACTGCGATCTTATCAAAATTTGCACCGGATAATTTTAGCTTCTAAACGAAACAAATAACCCAATAATTTTTTTTTTTTCGAAAAACATCTCTTTGGAAAGTAATTTTTTTCGAAAAACAGCTTTTTCGAAAATGGATTAACGAATTTTTCAAAAATATTTTCTGGAAACCATATTTCGAACCTACATTTTTTCCAAAAAGACCTGACCGCTTTTTCAGAGATGCTTTTTAGAAATCGGATTTATGAAATATTTTGAAAATATTTTCACCAAAAACCCATTTTTTTATATAATTTATAATATTTCTATAATTTGATATGTTAAGGCTTACTTTAGTTAGGTTTATGCAATATACAGGGTGTCCAATAACTAATGGGCCATAAAGCAACTGGAGATACTAGACATCAGTAGTAGACCGACTAAGTCATATAAGTTTTTTCGAAATGATACTCGTGATAGAGAGGTGCAGGGTGTTGAAAGTGAAAGTTTATTTTGGAAAATAGGCTATAATTTGGAAACGACTCAATGTGTCCAATTGAAAATTGGCATTATTATGTTTTTATGGGCGAGAAATAAGAATTTGGGAACCTTTTTAAGTTTCACAATAGAGGGAGCTAGTTACATACACTGGACTGAATAAACCAATGCTTTTTTTAGTACCTGTAATATTAGGTACTTTTAAATCCAAGTTTCTCAACGAAGAGTTATTTTTAAACTAAAAAGGTATACTTGCTCGATCTTGATATCTCTAACCATTTTCGAGATATTTTCGTTTAAACATCACAATGCATAAAAAATCAAAGTACCTAATTAAGTTAATATTTGCTTGTTTTAACTGCATTGTTTTTACTTTATTGCATTGTGTTAAAATATGAATTTAATAACTTTGATTTTTTTATGCATTGTGTTTAAGCGAAAATGTCTCAAAAACGGTTAGAGTTATCAAGATAGAACAAGTATACCTTTTTAGCTTAAAAATAGCCCTTCTATAAGAAACTTGATTTGAAACGTAGAGTAGAGTGAGGCAAAAGAACGCACATAAGGATATAAACAAATATACAAGCAACACATGCATATTTAGAAAACCAAACTTTAATTTTTTTATCCAATGAGGCCATATACTATAATACCATTTAGGTATAAAACTAAAACGTTTTTCTTAAAAAAAAAATAAACGAACAAAAACATAATTTCCAAAATACAACTACAAATTGGGATTTTTTCCTCACTGGTGAGGTAAAATTCCCGCATATAGATTTATGATTTACAACAGTCACAACTAAATTGTCCCGCCTTTTCATACGCGGTGCATTCCTCAATCTTCATGCCATCATTTTAAACATTTTCTGCATTGGATCCAGTCTTCAACTGGAGCAACCAGAACATTGAACTCTATCTGGGGGCAGTTTTTTTCTCTTGCAAGTTTATTCTTTTTGGCTAGGACTGGATATTCTTTTCTTTACTTGCAGTCGTAATTTTTTTAGCTTCTCTTCGTGCTTCTCAAGTTTTTCTTTAAAGGGCGTGCTTGATAATATTTCTGATTTTTGACCTCTTCAGCTCGAGGATTTTTGCCCCACGAAGAAATGAGACATTTGCCCCACATGACAAACGAAATTTTAAATTCACCGCCACTACTAACGAAGTACTCTGCATGCAAATACATTATGTAGTACATAACCTAATACAAGCTAGGGTCTGCGACTAAACTATTTTTAAAGAATGTTAGTAAATGCATGTAGGTACAGTAATAGTATTTCGTTAAAATAACAAGCGATGTAATAAAAAATTAAATTACATCATAGAAACCAGAACACGACTCTTATGTTGTCAGGAAAAGACTGACATATGCAGTTTGATATTCTGTAATACATATTTAGCCCATGGTGCGAAATTGTACTTGATATAGGGATAATTAGCATTTGAGACTTGTGCCCCGCGCGTACTTTGCCCCACTCTATCTTATATTACAGATAAGAAATGCAATGCAATTCTCCGAAAAAAGTTACTTTACATTAGAGAACTGAAAATAAGTTTATACAGTGTGTCTGCTTAAGTTCGCAGCATATGAGAAACTTTTTTATTATTAATTTTACGAAAGAAAGTTATTCTTCATAAAAAGTCCTGCATGGTCCAAAACCTAAAATGCAACCATCAGATATCCAAATTTTTCAGTCATATACGAGATCTGTCAGAAAATATGAATTTTACCCTACTTTTATTTTGGACAATATCGAAAACATTTATGAAGAAAATTTATTTGGAATTGTAAACTAATTTCTAATAAACAGATATCTCTTTATTCATTAAAAATCTGATCAAAATAAAAATTGTTATGATTTTGTACTTTTTCCCATTCTCTACTCTACAACAGTTGATATGAATGAATTGCTAATTAGGTTGCCATGGTATTTACATATCTGAAACGTCAAATATTATTAACTTATTACGTAATTATTACAATATTAGTACTGTATTCAAGTTTATAATAATTGTAAAATAAATTGTTTTGTTATGTAGCAATTATTTGAATGCATCATCAAAATACTCCAACACAGAGGTTAGGAAACGTAAAGGTTATCAAATTTTTGATTAATAAACAGATAGCTGTTTATTACAAATTACTCCAGTTTACAATTCTAAATAAATTTTCTTCATAAAAGTTTTCGATATTGCCAAAATTAAAAGTATTTTACTGTAGGGTAAAATTCATATTTTCTGACACACCTCGTACATGACTGGGAAATTTCGATATCTGATGGTTGCATTTTAGGTTTTGGAACATGCAGAACTTTTTATGAAGAATAACTTTTTTTCGTAAAACTAATAATAAAAAGTTTCCCATATGCTGCGAACTTAAACAGACACACTGTATGACGGAACTAGATCATGGGTTAGATCGTATATTTTTTTCACTTGGCGAATATGTCTGACTTTTTTATTTTATGGTCATGACAATGGACACGGGTAGAGATTGAAGCCGCCTCTCAAAATTGGCACAAATAAACATTTTGACTGGACATCATAATCTTTTATTATTTTAAACTTGAGCGCTTTAAAACCTATGCCCCAGCGCTTTTAGTACAACTTAAAAGGGGACACTCCAGAAAAGGAGAATGATTAATTGACAGGACCGTAGTAGTTGTCATAATTTTTTGTCAAATTCTGAAAACAGTAATAAAAGTGCGTTGTGCGTTACAACATATTCCAATAAGAAGTATCGACCAAAAAAAAAAAAGAATTATTAATTGGTCAAAGAAAATCATACAATTTCTTGTTTCTCCAGCTGGAATTGTCGGCAATTGTTTTACCAAAATACTTACTGCAGCCTAGTTCGTTCAGTTTACCAAATTGGGCTTGTGCTATGTTTTTTTTTTCAAGTCTTATGGGGACACCGAGACGATAACTTTAAATTCGGGCGATTATGTAAATTTTCTTTCTATACCAACTTGCAGTTGTAATTCGAAACAATGCGCTTATATTTTGAAGAATGATATTTTTTACATGCTGGCAACATAGCAGAGGCAAACGTCGTGCTTCGTCAGAATCGGCGCTGAGCGTCGAGACGCCTGCGCCAAGGCGCTGCCATCGGGACGTCGCCGGTCCCGGACGAGCGTCCCAGTACCGCGCCGATCCGCACCTCGACTCCGTCGGCCACTATGCCGAGATGACATTCTTTTCCCTACGAAGACGACGAAGACGAATAGTGATTATGTTGGCCATCGCGGGCCAGTAAGTGCGTGATGCAGCAGCACGAAAATGGTGCACCAGCGGGGAGCCCCGCGGCAACGGGGGCTACGGGAACGGCTGCGGCTCGCAGCCACGTGAATGGGGGCCGCTTTGACTTTGACGACGGCGGAACCTACTGCGGCGGCTGGGAAGATGGTAAGGCGCACGGACACGGAGTATGTACCGGACCAAAGGGCCAAGGCGCCTACAGCGGTTCCTGGCACTATGGATTTGAGGTGTCTGGCGTCTATACTTGGCCAAGGTAATCCTAGATAGCCGTCGGCCTGGGGACTGGCGCCCCTCGCGGCCGTCGAGTCGTTTTATTTCTAGGTGCTTCGCGTACGACCGCCGTGCGTCAGAATGCGCGCTGACCACACTACAAACAAATATTGCACACGGCAAATTGAATATAAAAAAAATTCTCGAAAAAATTGCTTTGTAAAAGCTTATACTAAATTCTTTTTTTTGGAATTTGAGGGCTTTTGTCATTATTTTATTATCTGCCAATCACTCAAAGTTTTCCTGCAAACTATGCGTCAGACGTACTTAAAGAACTATATTGTGACTGCAATAATTGATCACATTTCGATGCTTACGTCAAACCACTATTTTTGTTTCATATTTTTTACAAATTATAAAATAATTTGATTTTTACGAAAAAATTAAGTTTTGCTGTTTCAGCCGGTTTAAAGTAATTTTTTGTTACTCTTTTCTCCATTACCAGAGTTCCTGATATCAAACATTTTTCTAAGGCCACATATCATTGTGTACAATCTAAATAACAGGCACAGCTAGGGAGGGAAAGAAGGAGGTGACACTGATTAAAAATACAAAAAAGAGCTTTGTACAAAACAAAAAGGGAATTAGGTATTTACTCTCAAATTAACAAAAAGGTTTTAGATGTAATGTTTTCCTGAATTTAGACCGTCTTGTTGAACATTATAATTTTGAAAAATTTTGTAAAACTGAGACAACCTTATTTATTCTCTGTTTTGGTCGTGTAATTTTTCATAAATATGTTATTTAATATTTATGTTTCATTATTTTTTCTGCAATTTGTTCCTTTTTTAAAGGAGGAGCTGCAGTTTCCTACCAAAAGCGGCCCCAAACATCACAATTATCTGTAATTTGTGATAAATTTAATATATTTTTTAAAAACTACATGATCCCTTTGTATCAGAAATATGAACGTACATAATGTGCTAATAGACACCAACAAGAATTTATACTCGGAGGTCGGCCTTTTTCCAATAAAATCACGTTCAGGTGCTATTCTTACGTATGTATTTCTTTGACAAGTACTTGTTTTCGATTCAAGTGTACGTTTATATTTCTTATACAAAGGGATCGCGAAGTTTACAAAAGTATTAAATTCATTACAAATTACAAGGTCCGATAATTGTGATGTTTCGGGCCGTTTTCGATAGGAAGTCGCATCCGCCTCCTCTAATTTTGACATATGGATCGTGTTACAAAAATGGATTTGATTCTATTAATGAGAACAGAGCATACCGCATTTCATCATATTAACTGTGTAGAGTACGTATATATATCTACGCATTGGGGTCAGAGCCATTGTAATATAAATTTTCAATGTCGAACGTACATCAAATATTCAAAATATTGCAACACTGCAAGAAAACTCAGACGCAGTAAATGTGCATTTCCAATAACTTATTTCTCCAGAATTACATAAATAATTATTTTTTTATTTGCCATAGAAAACAGGTTATTTTGTTGATAGTATTTTAAAAATTTCAAAAATATTTTTGCCGTCTGTATAGAGTTTCATACGTCTATCTGGGAACTTTTTATTTATTCGGAAAAAAAGATAGATTGTATAATATAGTAATAGGATTAGTTTAAAGTCGCTAAAATTTGTCTTATTTATGTTTAACATTCCAGATCTTCTACTAGTGTTAGTTATTCTTGTTGCTAATCACATCGAGCTTTTTAAAATGATAACAACACACTTTGGCTCTGTCCCATAATTTTTTGCAGCTGGTCTTAAAATTTTGTTAATCATTGAGAATTATATTTCAGAAAATATATTTTGAGGCTTTATTTTCCGACCACACCCATTTATTGCCAACCTAATTTTTTATTTTCTATTTGTATGAATATTTTCACAATATTATCCGTAGATTCATATTCTATGGGTATTTTTTAACGTATTAATAGAAGTTTCAAGATAGTTTATGATTTATTTTGGGAAAAGTATATTTAAAAAGAATATTCAGGTCCTACTGACATAAAAAATGACCCCATAGATCTCTTAAAATATTAATTTTCGGGATGAAATTATACACGTTGAAACTTTAAATAAATGACTGACAATTACTTGCAGGATATGACTCTGTACTTAATATACTCGTAATGTCACTGTTAAAAATTTTAAGCTGAAAAACCGTGTCAAAATAAAATTAAGTTGGCCATTATGGACGCGATTGGCAAATGTCACCTTAATGATGACATTGTTTAATTTCTAAAGCAAAAAATCGGCCAAGTGTAAGCTAAACTTGCACAATTAGTGTTCCGTGCCATCAGTTAACCTTAACCTGAGCAAACTTCGGCCGCCCGATCTCCGCCCATCAGCCACGCTACCAGCCGCCGATGGCACCAATGCCGTATCACATCGCGTATGCGCAAACTGAGTGTAGAGCGTTTCGACTGAACCCAATTAAAAATTTTGGTAACGCAAAAGTTGTTCCTTACATCGTAAGAAATATTTTTTGTTAAAAAACTTTTTCTCTAAAACCATGTTATAAGGAAATAAACAATTAAATTGTTTATAACAATCGATCGCGCTAGAATTTTTCAATACTGATAATTTTCGTTCTATCTACACCTAATTCTTAAAGTTCATGATTTTTTTTCAGATTTTTCTGAGCGATCCTTCTGGTGATAAGGGTGGGGGACAGCAATTTTTAAGCGTTTTTCCCAAAATATGTTTAAAAAAATGCATAAAAAATACATCATATATATTGTTGAATTTGGGTTTCAATAAGCTTTCAGTTGAAACCCTACACGATGCCCTTGAATTTTTTCATTTCCCACTTTACCCCATGAAATTAACCCCCATATTCAAAATTTAACTTTTTATACTTCACGTCTATAATTGGTCCACCACACTCTAGCTCTGTGCTAAATTTCAAATTTTTACGTCGAATGGTTTTAGAGAAAATCGCCTGTGACAGACGGACGGATGGACGGACGGACACCGCAGTGCCAGTGATTCCATCTGTTTCACGGAACACTAAAAAGCGTTAGAGATAAAACTATTGACTATTGAATATATTATTATGATTTGATTTATATATTCGTTGCTTGTTATTAATGTTATTTGGTGTACACCACTTCTTTTAAATAAATGTTACCGCCGTCTAAAATGGTACTAAACCATATTTAGAGGAGTAATCATAAATGTTTTAATTTTTTAAACTCTTTTTTTGTAAAATACGTCATATACTTTCCTTATTGTTTTCTTAAAAATCTCCATTACAACCGAAAATTTTACTTTCATGGCCTTTTTAGATATACATATGTATGTATCGTTGTTGGCGCCCCATCTCTGGCACATTTAAGAATTAAAATAAAAATAATAGTATTTATTCATCCGTTGATTAAAACTGAATATATTATGAAAGGTGGCGCAGTTTCTCGTTTTGTTGATAACAACGAACCTTGCACTGTCTTTGTAAAATAAAATAAGTATAACAGACTATAACAGTATATATTACAAATAAATTAAAATTTACAAAAATATTCTAAATGAATGTCACTATAACCTAACATCAACATCACAAATCTAATTACGTTTTTTCTTCGGGCAATAGAACAATTTTTCCAAACGGTCAACCATTTTTGATGCAGACTTTAGATGGTGTTTATCAACTTTTATAACAGGGAGAAAGAAGAGTTCTGGAATTGCACATTGCGATTCTTCACAACTGGAGTTTTCGTCAGTAGGTGATTTTTTCTCCGTGCAAGTTTCTGTAGTAGTTAAAAAATCAATTTCAGGTTGTGTGGTTTCCATGGCAATCGGTTCAGTTGTACCTAAGGATTCTGTAGTAACTGTCTCCGAACATTCGTCGATTTCTGGAGCTTCTGTGTTGCACATTTCAGTAGTTTCTGTATTGCACATTTCTGTAGTTGCTGTGTTACACATTTCTGTAGTGTTGATGTTGCCCATTTCTGTAGTTTCTGTGTTGCATCTTTCTGTAGTTTCAGTGTTGCACAATTCTGTAGTTTCTGTGTTGCACCTTTCTGTAGTTTCGGTGTTGCACATTTCTGTAGTTTCTGTGTTGCAAATTTCTGTAGTTTCTGGGAAGTCTGTACACTCCGTTGTTTCTGTGTTGCACCTTTCTGTAGTTTCGGTGTTGCACATTTCTGTAGTTTCTGGGGAGTCTGTACACTCCGTTGTTTCTGTATTGCCCATTTCTGTAGTTTCTGTGTCGGAAATTTCTGTAGTTTCTGGGGAGTCTGTACACTCCGTTGTTTCTGAGGGGTATGTTACTTCAGTGCATTCCGTATATGGTAAGGGCTCTTCAGAGGTGACGTCGGGTAATTCGGTTGTATGTTCTGTTGTTGTTGTTTCTGGACATTCTGTGGTAACCAATTCGCCGCATTCTGATACATCTATATTTGGAGTAGGTACGGTATAATCTGGTGTTGTTTGTAAATAATTTGTAGTGGTTGTATCAATAGCATCCGTACATTCTGGGAAATCTGTTGTTAGATCCGGTGCAATAGCATCCCTAGTAGAACTACAAGTTCCTAAACCAGAATCTCTGGGTAAATTGTCTTCGTGCACCTTCTCATTTTTATTTTCACTTAAACCATTTTCTTTTTCGGACTCTTGAATCGACTCTTCGGATACATCAAAATCTTCTTCACTATCGCTGCTATCACACTGTTCACTTTCCAAATTTAAATGATGCTCCCGTTTGCCTTCTTTTTTTAAACAAATAGGTCGCTTCTGATTGTTAATTAGTTGAGTTAGCACTTGTAGCATGTGTCCGAGTAGACACGATTCTTCTGAGGGTTTGAGTACTAAATCTTTACATTTACTTTTCTTATCTCTTGATGGAGCGGAGAGCACTGCATTTAATGAAATTGTCAAAATAAACAGCCAAGCTATTCGCCCGGACCACATTTTTATTTAATGGGAGATGCCAAAAATTTATCATACTTTTTATAACATCTTGTTTTTTAATGAAATGAAAATAAGTCATGTACTAAATGCCGGTAGTTTAAATTGATTACCGGGGTAATGGCCTATCAGGGTCACATACAGTAAAATAGTTATTAATGTTTTGACCCGCTTTTTATTTGTTATAACTAAATATTTTATTATGTACCTGTTTTTATTTCATTTATTTAGAGGAATAAGGGGTAAAACGGAGACCGTTAAAAGTAATAGTTACCGCTCATTGTAAACACAAGAAAGACATATATAGAACAATTTTTGTATTAGCTCGTTTTTTAACAGATGACAGAAGGCTGAGTGACATTGATCACGTGATATAGTAACTTTAAGATTCCCCCAGTTTTAAAATTTCATTTGTTTACGTTCCGATATTGCTATTTTTAACGCGTTTTGCTGTTCGTTTCTGAGTAGAGTTTTATTAAATCATCTTTGGATAGTACAGTTTTGGCTCGGATAATGTTTGAAGTAAGTATATATGCTGCAATATACATACATTAGAAAATATTTAAAATTACCGCCAACCTTCAAAAAGTGAAACAAACCAGAATTAGACAGATCTGACATTAATGACAAATGATTTTCCAACAGTGTAGCAAGTTCATTCGTATATTTTACTATAGTTCAAAGAAACTTGAAATTTTATTTTGTACTTTTCTTTAAGAACGCGTGCCATAAAAAATTGTCAAACGTATTGAATTTTTGCGAAGCACGGTTTTAAAGGGAAAATAAAAAATAAAGTTTTCATTTCTTTCATAAATTACATGTCTCTTTTTTCATATTTAACACTTTTATTGATTCCTACTAGGCAGTTATTGTTTTTTTATAGCAAATAACTAAACAACAATGTCATCACAACCAAAACTCCTTTTAAAATATGGTCCAGTGAATTACTGATTAACTTGGAAATGCTATTTGTGTGCTATTTATTTATCTTGCCTCGTAGGTGAATTAAGATGATTTTATGGCAATAGTCGTATGGCAAGTTGGCTTAAACATCACATTATATTCAGTTAAAGTAAGAAAGACTTAGTGGAAGGGACCCGATTATCTCACGTTTTTTTTAATTTCGTTACTTTAGTTATTTTAAAAAAATAATATTCATAAGGGTATAATTATTATTATACTTCCTTAGGGCTTTCGTTAACGTTTTCATGTTTAAAAGATTTACAGTTGTTTAAATGATTTTTCAAAATTGCTACAATAACTGTTTGAAAAAGGTAGGGCTCCTAATGTCGCACATCATGTCGGTACCAATAATATCGCATAGGCGATATTAGGCACTTACCATGGCGTTCTTGCACCATCTTTCCCTTTCCTTCTTATCTGACATCTCTAAAAGAGAATAGAAAATTTTATTTAAATCAAGCTTACGAATTAAAAAGAAGCTAGAAAAAATGGCTGATATTTACCAGCACAGGGTACAGGGACAAGCTATATGCGATATTAGGAGAATCAACTCATTTTAAAGTATTTACCATGTTAATATCTGCTACAAACCTTTTATAACAAGATTTAGGGTACAGAAATATTCATAAGTATTTAACTCGAGCAAGAACTTGGTACGTCGTTAAAAACTCGTTGGCACCGTGCGACATTCGGGAACTTTCCTCTAATAAAAAGCTTCTTTAGACTTACTTAGACATATAGACATTTACATATAGATTCATGCACAGCGGCAATAAGTCTGTCTATTATACTGTACTTACTGATATATAGTGTAGTAGATAAGCTTACTGCCGCTACTAAATTTGCTACTCGTCTACAGGACGTGTACCTTATAATCTATGTTACCCCTTAGGGTTTTTAAAGGTAAAAGAATGTCTCTCGAAAAAGTTGACTTACTGTAATATTGCTGAAAAAGTCGGAGTTTTTTATCCCTGATCGTAAATGAGATAAAACTTGATTTAACTAGTGAGCACGAGCTTAGATACTTAGCTGGCAGCCTGTGGGTAAGTAGTGAGCCTGTGAGTAATGAGTATACAATTGGGCGTTTATCAAAATTCACAGGTGTATCCACAGGTTTCTGTAAATCCTTTTTAGCTACATTATGTAAACAAGGATAGCTTCCTTACCATATGGAACCGATTCCGTACCTCAACTCACCTTCCGGCATTATCTTGCCCCACCTTCTCCTACATCTTTCTCCTGCTAAATTAAACTTACAACGATTTCTGATATAAAATTCCTGTCTATCATTTCCTAAAGAAAACAATGTTTCCGATAACGTTCATCGACCTTTTTCTTGGTGTTCGCTCAAGTTTTGTTTAAGTTGTTGAATGTCTGTAGTTCCGGGAATAATTACTTATTATGCTGACATTTCCCCCGGAACACACGGAGGTCTGACGTATTGATTGTTAAGGTAATAATTGTTTAACTAGCTGTAGGTAGATCGAAACCACTGAGCTTCAGTAAGAGGAGATGCAACCATTCATTCATAATTAGCCTTTTGTTTTACATTGTGCGTGTGTAGGACAAAGAAAGAGGGGAGAGAGAGAGAAAGAGAGAAAATGCTAAATAACCGACTTCGCGCCCCGTCGCTATGTCTTTCCGAGACGTTTGTATTTTACCGAGTAATCCTGGTAAAAAAATAGTTCCGGATGAAAAGATTTCATTTTTCCACACATTTGGTACTGATGCACCATTTTTCAAAATTTACAGATAAAGTCCGTTTAAGAAAAACCAAAAAAGTGTTTCTTTATTTCTTAAGACTTTGTTTTGCTGACTAGAAGCGCGTCGGCGATAGCTAATGTATAACTGAAAAACCTTAAATAAATGAATTTCAGGTGGAACAAAAGTAAATCATTGTACAAAACTAATTTGTTACATAGGTATGCATTAAAAAATTACAGATGTACGAATATCAGATAATTTTTCTATTGTTATCTCGTGTGACTCATTTGATAGTATTTGCCAAAACTTAAAATACAGAAATTGGCAAATGAAGCTGGTATTATAACCACAGTAATTATGAAAGCAAGAGCATCGAATAAAAAAAGTCAGCAAAGTACACCTCGTCAGGGCCTATTTTCAACTGAGTTAGGCCCTAGACTCTGGCAAATTTTCGGCCCCCTATTACGACGGCCAGAAAATTTTCAAGTGAAAATGGGTATAGAGTTAATAGTAGATAAATATGGCATTTAGAAGGGTGAAAAAATAAAGACGCAGGCTTGTGATAAGATTTTAAACACAAAACGATTGCCATTTGTCGAGTTGTTATTTGTTTAATAATGATTAGCTTTGTTTTAGATTAGGTATAAAGATGTGAAAAATTATTCTAATTAAATTTTGCCTGTAGCCCTTAAATAAGTTTATAAATATTAATCTGTTTATATGCCCAGGGGCGCCGAGTCCATGGGGGCGGCGGGGCGCGTGCCCCCATTGAAAAATTCCAATGGGGGCGTAGCCCCTTTGGAAAATCTCAAACATACGCCCCCATGGAAAAATCAAACACAGAAAGTCAATTATAACCAATTCTCTAGAATAACACAAATGATTTTGTTATGACTGTAATGTTTGCCTACATTGGGATTTTCGAAACTCGGCGCCCCTGTATATGCCTAGTTTTCGAGACATTGGGAAAAAAATAAGTTAGCAGCCAAATTTGTAGAAAACAGAAACGGCTTGTAAGAAAACGTCACCGAATGCAAACTATAGTGTTAGTAGCTCTTAACTTACATTGTGAATGTTTATGTTGATATTTCTAGTTTTCGAGAAATTTAAAAAAATAAGTTAGCAGCCAAATTTGTGGAAAATTGAAACGGCTTGCAAGGAAACGCCACTGGACGCATGGGAGATTAGGGATTTAGGTTTTTTTATTTAATATTTTGTTGTGCTTTTTTATGATTTTATTTTTACTATTTTGGGCCCCATCTTGTCATTGGGCCCTAGGCACGCGCCTAATGGTAAAATATGCCCTGTACACACTTTCTAGTGTATTTGCATTTTCCTTTTAAAAAAACATGTAAGGTCTGATGATGCTCGAAAGAGCGAAACACGTATAAATAACCCTTCTTGCAGTGCCGCAGCTAGACTAGATTTGACTGAAGGCAAGCCAGGATTTTGGCGCCCCCATAACAAGACCTAATTAGCTTAAAGACTCTTTTGTCGCCCTTTGCCACTGGCGCTCCTAGGCAAAGGTCTACTTTGCCTACACCTAAATATATACAGCTCTGGCAGCTAATGGCTTTCACTTGCAACCTATTTAATTTTTTTACAAATTTGGCTACTAAATTATTTTTCCAATTTCTCGAGAACATATAAACCGATTAATATTTACAAGGTAAGTTAAGAACCACTAGCACTATTATTTGCAGCCAGTGGCGTTCACTGGCAATCTGTTTCAGTTTTTTTATAAATTTGGTTTCAGTTCTCCCAAAGCTAAAGCCTGCTAACTTATTTTTTCCAATTTCTGGAAAACTAGACACATAAGCAGATTAATATTTACAAGGTAAGTTAAGAGCTACTAACAGTATAGTTTGCGCCCAGTGACCTTTCCTTGCAAGCCGTTTCAATTTTCCACAAATTTGGCTGCTAACTTATTTTTTTAAATTTCTCGAAAACTAGAAATATAAACAGATAAACATTCACAATGTAAGTTAAGAGCTACTAACACTATAGTTTGCATTCGGTGGCGTTTTCTTACAAGCCGTTTCTGTTTTCTACAAATTTGGCTGCTAACTTATTTTTTTCCCAATGTCTCGAAAACTAGGCATATACAGGGGCGCCGAGTTTCGAAAATCCCAATGTAGGCAAACATTACAGTCATAACAAAATCATTTGTGTTATTCTAGAGAATTGGTTATAATAATTGACTTTCTGTGTTTGAGATTTTTCCATGGGGGCGTATGTTTGAGATTTTCCAAAGGGGCTACGTCCCCATTGGAATTTTTCAATGGGGGCACGCGCCCCGCCGCCCCCATGGACTCGGCGCCCCTGGGCATATAAACAGATTAATATTTATAAACTTATTTAAGGGCTACACGCCTATGGTTTGCATCCAGTGGCGTTCCCTTGCAAGCCGTTTCAGTTTTTCGCAAATTTGCCTGCTAGCTTATTTTTTCAAATTTCTTGAAATCTAGACATATAAACAGATTAATTTACAAGGTAAGTTAAGAGCGACTAGTACTATAATTTGCATCCAGTGGCGTTTCCTTGCAAGCCGTTTCAATTTTCCACAAATTTAAAAACTTATTTTTTCCAATTTCTCGAAGATTAGACTATGCAGATTATGCATAATTAATAAGGTAAGTTAATGACCACTAGCTCCATTGTTTGCAGCCAGCAGTGCCATAGCTAGACTAAATTTGACTGAAGGCAAGCTAGGATTTTGGCGCCCCTATAACAAGACCTAAATTAGCTTATAGACTTTTTTGTAGACCCTTGCTACTAGCTCGCCTAGGCAAGGGCCAACTTTGCCTACACCTAGCTACGTCACTGCTTTCTTGTAATATATTCAGTGAGACCTAAACTTTGTGTCTATTCTCTAAAATTTATGCAAACAGGACTCTATATGCCAGGCTCCAAGTTGGTTAAGGGAACGAATTGCAGAACAAAATCCGCGAATAAATTTTATTGGATGTAATTCTTCTTTGGGATATTATCAACAAATTCCCCGGTTTTCCACGATACCCCCCCCCCCTTCACGGAAAATAAAAGTAAGTACATATACCAAAAATCAGTTTTTGACCATTTGATCTGATTTGTCCCACTTTATGCAGTGCTAACCTTTAAAAATAAAATTTCCCAGGAGCACGATTAAAATTTCCCTTTTTTAAAGAAAAATCCCACGAATGCACAAAATACTGAAAGTACATCTTATTTTTACTAGATCACAGCACAACGTCGAACGTTGCTTAGTAATAATAAATAATAGCGTTTTAGATTGTCTAGGTGTTGTTAGGGAGGGAAGGGGCGAAAAATAATTTGTCTAACCTCGTGAAATCACGTCACATGTCATGGAGGGTCTTAAAAAGTGTATTTGTTTATTTTACCTCATCAATTTTGATATATTGAAGCTAGTTAATAACAGAAAATCGCTGCGTTGCCAATAATGCCAATATGATACTCTGCTGTGGGCCAATATGATAGTCCTAATTATAAACGTTGATTGAATTAATTAATGGATTAATTAATTATGGAATGTCCCACAAATATTGCACTTTGAGTGAAAATTTTCCTTTTCTCTTTGGACCGTTAATTTTCCCACGAATCGGGAAATTTCCCACGAGTTGGTAACACTGACTATGTCATAATTAGTCGTATAAATTAAAGAGAATTAAATTATTTATCAAAAAGATCTTATAGATATTTTACACCAGTTTCATATTTCTCGGAAAAATAACCTATACCTAGTGGAACAAAGTTGTTACCTTAATTCACATTATTATCTATTTTGCTTATAATTTTGATGTAATAGGGGGTATTTGTTGTACTTGTACTTGTTGTGATAATAAAAATAAATACAGTCAAGTGCAATTTGTAACTAGCTGACTATGCGATAAAGGTTCCGATAATACTTATGATTATGATGCAGGCATTCCCAAGTAACACATGCACACATTATTCTGCTTAACGCTTTATAAACGATACATTCTGGCAACTTATAAAGCTAACTGGCTATATTAAAGCTTTGTTCGATACTAACTTGCTTATAAAGTCTGCTTTATTGAAGCATCTAATATATTCTTTTATTATTTTATAAAAGGTTAAGTAAGACCCTTTATGCAGATACAAATTATGCACTTTTATAAAAGTCGTATAAGTCTTTGTATAACATTCATACAGCTTCGCTTATAGGGCTATAAAACGTTGAGTTTTAGATACTTTTGAAGTAATATTTTGCAGCAATATAGTTGTTTAAGCCAAATTTGATCTATACCAGTCTTAATACAATATATTTATAAAGGATTCATGCTTGTAAAATATGCGTGTTTTATATAGCATTTATACAACTGAAATTCTGTTTTAGAGATAAGTAGCTGGAACTTTCTACCTTAATAAAACTATTTTAAAGTTAAACGTACACAGAGCAGAGTTTCCTAACCTCTAAAATCGTTTAGACATACAATAAGATTTTAAACAAAATCACATATGTGCGTATGTTTATTGAATCTGTTTGTTAACTAGTTAACCAACGGCGGGACGGCGATGCAAATTTAAAAACTCGGTGGGCTATAGCTACCGACTATACGAATAGGTAGGCAAGTGCGGCAAAATAACTGTAATATGGTTAAAGAAGTAAACTCAAGATTAAGATGCTGGAGATGCTCCGCTAGAGGTCACATTTTGTGGTGCCTTTACTTCTTTACTATTTTGTTAGTTTAGACTAGCTTTATAAGTGAGCTTGCTCGAAAAATATCTCTTGTAAAGTAAGTAGCACTTCTATACAACCAAAGTGCTTCTTTAAGGATCTTTCACTGATTCTGTGGTAACCTTCTTGAATTCTTGTAGGGAACTATGTTGTAAATTCGAAAAGAATATATGACAGCGCGGCCATTGTTTTCATTTTAAGAGTTCTAGCCGTATTTGACAACTTTTTGTCATTAAAAAATGACAGTTTTGATAAATAGTACTTATAAGGCATTATAATCATATTAATGTGTCATTTCAAGACCATTTTATGAAAAAAACATGAAACAATGTTTTTATATTAATTTTTGAAGATATCGAATTGCAGAAATTTCAAAGGCGCATTATATTATTTCGAAGTAGAAAACGTTTAACCAGAAAAAAATTCTTCGTATGACAAATTTGGTTTTCCATGGACGGCAGCAAGTACTTAAAGTATATCAGCAAAAAATCTTCGTTTGGTTTTATATATTCGCCATAAGAATATAATTTGGTTCTTTTTATATAATCTTTGTTAAAGACAATAACACATCGATAACACGGCCGTAATAGCGCCAAAAGTATTTATACATAATTATTGGAAACTATAATACAATAATTTTCATTTGTAACAAAAATATCTTGCCTTTTAAATCTTTATATACCTTTTTAAACTCGGATATATTTCTGCTTTAAGACAACTAAAAAATTACTACATTCAAGCTGTTGCAAACACTATAATACAGTTGCTTTATAATAGCAACCTGTAACACTTATACAAAGAAACTCTTTACTTTTAAAAGCTAACTTACAGACGTTCTACGTCAGCTTCTTAGAAGCTTTATAAGGTAGGTAGTTTTTAGAAGGTGATAAAACAAAGCGTAGAGGTTTCCATATTGCTACATGAGCAATCGTGTGCCCATTACAGATCTTACCTAGGCTGTATCATTTGTGCCTATTTTGGAGGTATAGATAGTTCATTAATGCTGAAATATTGTTATTAACTCTAATTTATACAGCATTAAGCTATATAAAAAGGCGGGATAGATATGGTCAGCGTTTTTAAAAAGCAATCTGTGCTACTTGGGATTTTTATTGGTTTTATTGTAATAAAACAGAATGAAAAATATACTGCAACTGCTAACGATTAACTTTTACAATTTAGAAACACAATTACTTTTAATATTGTTCTGCAAAAATATACAACAAGAATAATTCTGAGAGTTAAGTTATTAAGCGGAACCGTCGGTGCACTTCGTTAATCTTGGTCTTAACTGGATTTATAGTACGCAGTATATGGTATCCTTTTCCTTTCTTTTTTGTTAGATTGGTAATACAATTTTACAAAATTTTAAGTAAGAACACTAGAGTATTATTATTTCAAAAAATAATAATCTAGCGAGAAACATGTAAATACCCTTTTTGCGGAGAATTTAGTTATCTTTAATTTTGTACATAACTTTTTTTGACGTAAAGTTATTAGAAGATTGATTTTTGGTCCCTTCGTCCCTCCCGAAAGGGAGAACGCCGATTTCGCTCAAAGGAAAAAACTTAAGGGCTTTTAAGTACAATCCTAGGGAACCATAACATCAAATAAAATTTCTTCTTGGAATTTTTTCCGTCACAAAATACTTGGCATCTGTCCTATTAAAAATAATGGACGATTTTTTACGTTTGGCTTAGCTTCTCGGTTGTTTCTTCTCTTATGGTATTATTTCCCTTTTAAATTTTAAAATTTTATTCTCTCATTTCAAATTTTAAACTTTACTGTAATAGCGTAATGCTACTCTGTGTTCTTGTATCTATACATTTTAAAATCGTGCAAATAATGTGGTAATTTTGTTTGCGGTTAATATTGTATTTCTTGTATAAAAATTTGTTAGTATCTGATAAGGAAGAAAAAACACAGACTCTTACTCGAATAAGATAACTTTTTAGTGTGCCCCTGTAGACAGTGACAGTTTTACTCATTTTTGTCAGAAGTATTTCATATGCATTCTGCACTAAAAAATATCAATATCACATAGAAATTACAAAAAGAAGCCTTTTATAATGAAGGAACCATGAATTTTAACACAAGCAGATGACTATTTTTTTATGTTCTCCTAATAAAATAATTCTCAGTGGACGATCTAAAGTTAATGTGAAAACCTAATTTGTACATTTCATCGATCATGTTCCAGAACTTGGATGAAAAAAATGCATTGAATCAGCATTAGATTTATCTTGAGGTGGGTGGCTAGGCTACTAAATGAGAATGTAAATCTAAAACTTACCGAGCTGTATTAAAAATCGTTTACATTGTGATTAAATATAAAATTCGGTGTTATTCCTATCTTAATATAAAGATGATCCAGGCAGTATTAATGTAATTAAATATACCAAGTCACTGACTTTTCTGATGTCGTTTTTCTTACGAAAAAATAAATAAGGTAGCAGAGGAATCATCCCTCATGCTTACCATATTATTAACTTTTTAAACACATAGTTGATCTCAGTGGCGTAGCCTGCACTTGGTGAGCTCTATATCTGTCGCGGAGATGTAAAGTCGGGTGCCAGAGATTTTGAGACTGCATCCTGTCTGTATTTTCCGACTTTACTGCTGCAGTTTTGACAATGTAATGTATTTTGCTAACTTGCATTAAAAAACATTTTTTATATAAAATTAAAATATTCCAGGCCTTTTAAAAAGAGTATTCGCAGCAGGCGCGGCCCGGGGATTTTAAAGTTTTATATCTCTGTTGCTACTTATGGGACCCATGCCAAGGTCAGGTTTTTTTAATAGTGCAAAAAAATATTTTGTAATTTGCGAAAAAGTTGAATTTTTGAATTGACCCACCTGGGAAAAATTTAACACGCTTAGGTATTTTATTTATTATTTAAATTATTCGAATCGACACTTTAGTTATAGGAGAATTTGCATAAAAGTCGATAGTTCAAGTCCGGAGAACGTTTTCAAAAAAGATGAACCGTTTGCGAAAAAAAAAATCGGACCAGCATTTGCAAAAAAAGAGTGACCATTTCGTTACAAAGCGCTGCAAGAGCTAATCTTAAATTATCCAACTAATTGATAAATACTAGTCCCTCCAAAGTTCTTTAAAATTTATTCACATTTGAATTTTTATCAAAAACAAACTAGATCAAATATTCCTAATTCTATGACCGTTACCTGATAAAATAAAAGCTGTTTCCACTTGAATAATTTCACTGGACAAGAACTTGATATAGCAATTTTATTTTGCAGGAATGATTGTTTATCTGCCAGTCAACAGCTTCTACTGGCATTACACTTGTTATGCGAGTGCCAGTGGTTCTTTTCTAATTACGACAGAATATTTTCGTGGTGTTATTAAAAATACTGCCCACAAAACTGTCAGGAAGGTTCACGGAATTTTGTTCTGTTTAAGAAACGTTGCTCCGAAATTCTTTTTAAGTTTGCATATTTGTTCTTAAGGGCATTTCTTTACTTCCCCAGAACTGCTCTAAATTCTGCCCCTTTCCTGTTCCAAGTTTTTTCCTTTTCCTTTCCAAGTTGGAGACCGACCTGTTAACATTCGATGACTTATCTATATTTATCTCTCAAAAATGATAATATCCTTTCCCCATCCTTTGAGAAATTATTAGCTCTTTTTTTCTCATTATTTATATAATAATAAATAATAATAATAAAGTTGTTTATTTATGCCAATAAAAACAATTTAAAATATAAATATAAAATTGCTAAAAGTAAAAAAGAAAACCACAAAATGACAGTAGTATACTAAACTGCTGGCCACTCGAACTTACACATAGATATTTTTAGGCAAAATTTAAAGTTCAATATTTTCAACAGGAATGCAAATTTTTGAACGCGTCTTGCAGATTTTAAGAGCTAGTTTTTTTCGGATTAAGCTGCATGACGTATATTTATCGTAGTACCATAGGTTTATTATATACGGGGTGATCAATGAAGTCATGCAAAAAATCAAAAAGTTTGTATGATTGAAATTTCCGGATACAATTTTTTCGGTCGTTGCAATATGGTTCGTTACTAAGGTAACATCAATATCTCTAGACGTTTTCGTCACTTTTTGGATTAAGGCCCTTAGGTCTTGTACACACTACTAAACATAAAATTTGGGTAGCAAAATTTTTAAAATGCTATAACTTGACATTGGATTGACGGTTCTTGATGATTTTTACGGATTTGGAATCCTTATTCACGTAGATTTTCTATAATCTATGCATTTTATTTGGGGGTTGAAATATACAGGTTTAAATTTACACATTATACCGGATCGATAATAGACAAAAATGTAGGGTACGACGCACTCTAAGGTTTGGCATTAGGTATTTAAGTTTTTGTAAAAATAAATTCTCACCTCAAGTTGTTTAATGTCCTTCTCACTGTTCTGTCCAAAACTTTCACCCCAGTTTATTGTCTCAAAGAGTCATTCAGTTTTATAGAGTTCTTTGTCTACCCCCATGCCCAATGCCCATATTTATGATCGGCTGTAATTTCTACGCGACCCGTCAATTTCAAAGTAGGCATTGGAAAAACAAATTTGTTGCTATGGAATTAAAATCTGTTAACATTATTTTAGAAATAATCTGACACATTTCAATGTTACAATTTTGTAAATTTTAATTAATATGAGGCGTTCAACCACGGCAGAAAGGGAAAATTACATTCGACTTCTCAACCAAGGAATGTTAAAAAAGCAAATTGCGCGCATTTACGATGTCAGCCGAAAGACAATTTATAATTTGAACCATCGGCGTCGCGTCGAAACTACTGGTAATCATAATTATGGGCATGGGGTGGACATACAAAAAAAATAAACCAAAGAACCGAAAGAATTTTAATGAGAACTCTAGAAATCTAAATGACTCTTTAAGGCAACAAACTGGGGTGAGAGTTTCAGACAGAACAGTGAGAACATTAAATAAAAACAACTTGAGATGAGAATTTATTGTTACAAAAACAACATAATGCCAAACATTTTAAATTTTAGAGCCCGTCGCAGAGCAAAATGTGTGCGGTTATTACAACACCATAGAGCGAATAGGAGGGCATGGGCAAATCGGCATGCGAATTGGGGTAATGCAGAGTGGAGCCATTGTTTATTTTCTGACGAAACAAGATTTAATTTGATTCACTCCGATGGCCGAATGTTAGTTTGGAGAAGGCCAAATGAGCGGTATTTGGAGGAAAATATGGCCCCTCAAGAGGCTTTTGGTGGCGGAGGTGTTACAGTGTGGGGAGGTATCATAAGAAATGGTAAAACCGAGCTATTCATTACCAAACAAACCGTTAACGCTACTGTTTATCAGGAGGAAATTTTGGAACCTATTGTTCCTTTTGCTCGAAACTACTGCCCAGAATTTCTATTAGTGGATGACAACGCTCGACCTCACAGAGCGCGAAGGATCACCGAGTTTTTTCAGGCACAGAACATCAATAGGATGGACTGGCCTGCAAAGTCTCCGGATCTTAATGTCATCGAACACGTTTGGTCTTATTTAAAACTTAAAGTAAGATCGCGTGATGTACCCCCTGAAACCTTAGAACCACTTAGTGAGGCCATTCGTGAAGAATGGGAGAATATTCCACAAGATTTTATAAATAATCTTGTGGATATTCTACCAAATCGATGTCGGGAAGTAATAAGTCGAACAGGAGGACCAACAAAATATTAGTTTCTCTTTTTTTATTAATGTACCTACTTAATTTCGGATAAATTATTACCAAAGATTAGGTATTTAAAGATAGGACACTTGGCAATTTTCCATTGATATTTGCCGGGTTTTTTAGGGATTGCAGGAACCTTTAAATTAGGTTTAGAATTAGAAATTTTGTAAGAATTGAATTTTGGCCGTTGATAACCAATCTTGTATATTGTAGAATATAATGTAATAAACATGTTCTTGTCGCTACGTTTTTGTCTATTATCGACCCGGTATAATGTGTAAATTCCAACCTGTATATTTCAACCCCCAAATAAAATGCTTAGATTATAGAAAATCTACGTGAAATAAGTATTCCAAATCCGTAAAAATCATCAAGAACCGTCAATCCAATGTCAAGTTATAGCATTTTAAAAATTTTGCTACCCAAATCTTATGTTTAGTAGTATGTACAAGACCTAAGGGCCTTAATCCAAAAAGTGACAAAAACGTCTAGAGATATTGATGTTACCTTATTAACGAACCATATTGCAACGACCAAATTGCGGAAATTTCACTCATACAAACTTTTTGATTTTTTGCATGACTTCATTGATCACCCCGTATATAATAAACCTATGGTACTACGATAAATATACGTCATGCAGCTTAATCCGAAAAAAACTAGCTCTTAAAATCTGCAAGACGCGTTCAAAAATTTGCATTCCTGTTGAAAATATTGAACTTTAAATTTTGCCTAAAAATCTCTATGTGTAAGTTCGAGTGGCCAGCAGTTTAGTTGGCATAAATAGGTAGGATTTTGATTTATAAGAAATCATTCTTCCAATCCTACCCCTACTAAATAATTTTTTATATTATTTTTAAAAGTTATATAGCTTAAGCCCCTTAGACTAGAAGGAATATTATTAAAAATTACAGAAGATGTATATTTAAACGAAGATTTATATTTTTCAGTATGATGTTTAGGTATTTCTATTGCATTCTGATTTCTAGAATTAACATTATGAATATTATTCCTGAATTCATGTGTTCACTATAAAACAAATAAAAAAAAATAAACACAATTTTAAATTTAACGGCCAGATTCTCCAACGCTAGTCCGGTCTAATTTGACAACCAAAAGTTTTAAACTGAGAAGTGTAAGAATAATACAACTAAGTTTTATACTTTGAATTTTTTCGCAAATTTATAGAGAAAAGGGCAATTTTAGTACGTACTTTGGACAATAATACAACACAATTCATTCTACCAACCTGTTCCACGATGAAAATCATTTGGTAACCAAGCAAATCGCGAAAAAATCAGAAAAATCAGAAAGAGTTTTAATGACTACTTGTTAACAATGACAGGTCAAAAATCTGTCAAAACATCACTGATCAACTAGAAGATCTTAATTTAAACCACTACCAAATCTTAAACCTTCTTAGTGAATCTAAACATAAAAGTCTTCATCGTAATTGAAATTTGTCGTTTGCCAAAAATTTTTACAAACTTTTGTTACCAACCTAAAAAACTTTAGGCAAACTGAAAATTTTCAAAACTAGCTGTTAAATTAATCCCTAGAATCAAAATTCAACTTTTTATACTTCACGTCTATAATTAGGCCAGCACAGTCCATCTCTGTGCTCAATTTCAAATTTTTACGTCGAATAGTTTCAGAGAAAATCGCCTGTGACAGAAGGACGGACGGACGGACACCGAAATGATTCCATAAGTATTCCGTTTTGCTAATTTAAAATAATAATAAAAGCAAGGTGAAGGCTTCATTACGTCAAACTGTTAGCTGAAAAAAATTTAGGCAATTTAAGCATATTTTGTCTGGCTGTAGAATCATGGTTCCATACATTTAAGGCACCCTATATCTAAAAGAAAACTTCTAATCCTCAAGCTCCAAACCGAGTTAACGTCGATATTTTTTAATTTTATTTATGCCAAGAAATATATTTCGGCTAAAGTTATACATTTTGTGGAACAACACTCGTTCCTGTTAAAACTCGGGATAATTTATTTTCTTTGTTTAATAGCCCACTTAAATGAATATTTTTTAATGTATATCTAGACGTTATGCTTAAGCGTAATGAAATATAAAAACACCTATAAATTTTTCTAACTAGCTTTTTATAACCTTAAACAGATTAATAAACGCTAAAACGCTGGTGTAATTTTACAGCATGGCATAAAACAAGAATTTTGAATGGTTTTAGGTAATAAAAGAGCATTGATAGATACAGCGTAATAATTTCGAAGAATTGGCATTTTGGAATACAGAAAACAGATGCAGTGCAAAAATAGAAAATGACCTGCTTTAACTTCGTTTCACTGGTAAAACGCAAACACGTGGCGCGAATACTTACTACTACGATAGGATAGCTAAAAATAATTAAAATATTTCATCCAGAATTTGTGTTTGGAAATTCTAATAGGAAACGGTGGTTATCTGTGAGTATGTCGGATATCTGTGTATGTGCCCTATGATCGCTAAGCTCGTTAATTAATAACTTAATTATCACTGTTTACAGGGATATCCAAATAAAAGTGAATCGGCCTTACCTATAACTTTTTTATTTTCAAAGATGGGAAACATGTTAAAGATGAAGGTTTTGGGGATTTTTATGGATCATTCATATATCTTATCAGCAAAACAATTGCGCATCGAATAAAAAAAATATAGTATAAAACATCGATTTTCTCGCTTATTTTAAACTGGATGGTATGATTTTTATCATATTTTTGGATTCTAGGAGAAGTTCTAGACATATTTTGTATAACATACCCTATGCGGTTTTTCAGTCGTTTTTGAAATATTTCAGATTAAAAATTATTTCGCATAAATATACTTTAACCGTAATTATCTTGATTGATTGAGTTGGCCGATACTTGGTGGAAGTCCATAACTAATATTATGGGTTAACCAGAAAAACTACTAGTTTGACTTAGTAAACTTCCACTATATTGACAAAATTATTGACATGTTTCGCTACTACTAGCTTTATTAAACATAAACAAGACTCTAATTATGCCTGCCATTTAGTAGAAAATCAACATAATTTTGATCCGAATTATAAAATTTTACATATTGAAAATAAAGGTGTCAAATTGAATTTGCTAGAGTCCATGGAAATAAATAAACTTAAAAACTCCAACGTACTTCTTAATGACCAAATAGAGCTTAGTAATTCTACCTTATTAAATTTGTTTAACACCTCTTTGTAAAAATAAAATAGTTTAGGCATCTTAAGCTTTACTAGTAATTCTACTTCATTAAAGTTTGTTTGATAACAACCCTTTGTAAAAATAAAATATTATATTCATCTTAAGCTTTAGGAAAACCCAAATGTACCTGATTAAATCATTTACCTACCCCTATTTTATTATATTATTTAATTACCCTAGAGGTTTACATTATTGCAATTGTTAGTCACCACTCATTCGTAAAACTTATTCCGAAGAAGCTACAGTGTAGCGAAACATGTCAATAATTTTGTCAATATAGTGGAAGTTTACTAAGTCAAACTAGTAGTTTTTCTGGTTAACCCATAATATTAGTAATTATCTTGGTTGCGAACGAAATACCTGCTAACTTTTTAAATTTTCTTCGTAGGTAGGTCAGAGTTAATGTCAAGGTTGACAATAATACTTTAGCCACCGTGAATTTATAATTTTATTTTTATGCAAAATAAGTTATTCTATTAGTGAAAATATTAAAATTATATTTAAAATATAACAATAATGTTAGAGCGGCTCAAAGACAATATGAAGAAAGTATTGAAGAGGGACAAAGAACTCTATCATTAAACACCGTAATAAAAACAAATAGAAGGCTAGAAGAAAGAGGAATTCTGGGCAGTGGAAAAAGAAGAGAAAGAAATGAAGAAAGGGACCTAGCGATTTTATTATATTTATAGGGAATCCAAAAAAAATCATTTCCCGATTGTGTGCGGTATCTCAGATATGGAAAAAGAGATAAAATATTGACTTATGGAACAGTTCAAAGAACGTTAAAGTATTTTAAGTATAGACCATATAAAATGATGCCTGTTCAAAAGCTTAGTGCCGATCAAAAAGAAAAGAGATATACTTTTGTCACAAATATTAACGAAAGACTGCAGCAAGATCCTAATTTATTTCATACTATCGTTTGGACAGACGAAGCAGCTTTCTCAACTGCGGGAATATTTAATAGACGAA